>CM066737.1:90078208-92478208 GCA_033961575.1 Aselliscus stoliczkanus | reverse complement strand
AAGACGACTATATGGTAAACGCTTTCTATTTGATAAATATAATCCTTCAATTTCAGATAAAGTGTAATTCATGGTTATTTCCTCAAAATCTCTCACATAGCCTTTTCACGTGTCAAATTTAGATTTCCAGTTGGAGCGATAAGAAAAAAAAGTCCCTGCATATTATTTGAATTAGTTACGAAGCTAGCAACTGCTTCTATACTATTTTAGATTGAGGAGAGATGAAATTTATCCTCAGGACATCTTGACTTAAATATACAATTGAGGCCTATCAGAGTCCCCACAAGCCCCTGAGAAGTTTTGGGTAACTTCACCCCTCCCCCCAACAGATACCTACATACACACACCACTCCTAAAGCAAGGCAGCTAGGATGTATTCTCATATATATCAGTTATACTTACATGACCATAAATGATTTTCTTGAAAGTTCTAAAGAATCCAAAGAGCAATCTGAGCTTTAGATAGGACTTGGGGGTAGGAGTAATATTAGCAATCATAATAATTATAATAATAATAATAATTACTAACTTTTACTGAATCATTTCTATATACCAAATACTTTTGAGTCAGTTTATATGTATTACATCATTATTATATGCCAAGCATTTTAAAAAAGTGTTTTACATGTAATTAACTCATTTATGTTTCATAATAGCCCTTCAAGAGATATAATACTCTATATGTGTTCCTATTTTCTATATAAGGTGGTTGAGGCACAGTATTTAAATGTCTTGCCCAAGACTGCACGACTATAAAGTAGAAGACTTTAAATATCAAACCAGGCAGCCCACTCCCTGAATCAATCATCTTAACTCACAAATTTTCACACTTTTCCAAATATGGATGAATGTCAGAATCAAGGACGTTATTTGTTTAGTGACTTAGGGTAGCATAGTAGTTAAAAAAATAGACTTTTAGTCAGACACACTTTCACACTTATCATGTTGAGTGACATTCTGCAAAATTAACTTCTTTGTGCCTTGGCTTAACAAATTAATTTTCTGTAAAATTGGAATAAAATGTATCATTATGGAAGAGATTAATTTAAAAATGTATGTATTTATGTGTATGTGTATGTGACATCACATTTCTAAGCATTTATTGTATTCAATTGATGGTGTTTATTTTATTTATTTTGCCCTCTGCCTATTTCCAGGAAGAATGTAAGTGGTGCTAGTGAAAAATATTAATTATATGGGCTTTCTCTGCTTAGACAACATTAGAAAGAGTGGAATGCTAGCAAACTGGGGCATAAGGTACGGAGTAGAGGCTGGAGGAATAGAATGTATCATCTCTGCTAAAGGAGAGATAGACAGAGAGCTCAGCAGTACCACCTGTGAAGAACCTATAAAAGTGCAGACGCTGACTTTCTCATGGTCAGATTCAGAGAGTGTGCAGCCATCATACAGTAATGCCAGTCAGGAAAGATCTTTCCCATTTCCCTTACTGTTCATCTCTCCCAATGCTTTGACGGCGGCAGTTTAAGGAATCGAGGGGGAGTAGAAATGTTAGGCTGTAAGAAGTTGAGAGAAGATTTATATATAATTGAGATGGAAGAATTGAATAATAGTTTAGATTGGATGCTTTACATTACAGAATTGAGGCTTTGTTTTTGGCTTGGCGTAATCACAGGACTTTATGATTCCTAAGAGCTGACAAATCAAGAGGTCTGCCCTTCTTAACATCCAGTGGTCAGAGGACTATAGTTAACACAACAGGCAGCAGAGAAAATATGGTAATCAGCTGTCAAAGGATGCCCTGACTTGTAAAGATCTCTGGCTATGCCTAATTAATCATAAGAAACCTTAAGTTTGACTTAATTTGCATAATCAAATGCAGAGCAAAATGAAACCAAACTTTTGTCCTGACTTAAAGCGACATGCAAGTCACAGTTTATCACCCCATTTCCAATCCTGAGTCACTTCCCAAGCTCAGAGCAGTCTGCCATACCACTGAATTCTCTCCTGTAACACCACCAAAAGTGAGTAAGTACTCGGTATCTTTTACTGGGCCTTCCAAAGTGACTTACACTAATTAACTTGAGTCACTATGTACTGAGAAAATGAAATCCAAACATGTCAGGTACAATGGTAGAAAGTATTAACACTAATTCTTCAAGATGCAAATGTCACTGCAGTCTGGGGTAGGAATTTGCAGTGCTCCTGTTTCAAAGGAATTTTCCATTTAAGTCTATATGATCTGATATAGAGGTGTACATAAGTATTTGTGTGTGGATTTGTATGCATAAATGCACACCTAATGCAATTGTAGAATCTTAACATGGGTGCTTTATTACTTTAAGAAGTTTCAAATAGAATCCTTTGAACCTCCAGTTTCCTGCCCAAATCATGACGTAAACATCCCTGGGGGATAGCAGAGATTAGAACCACCATGAATGAATCAAAAGAAGCAGGAATGGTCATTGTCAGCCCATCACTAGTGGTTCTTCGGTTTGGTCAGTGCAGAATGTTTATGGGACTTCGAGAGGGACAGTAGATTACCATGACCTGAATGAGGCAATGGTTGTAGCTGCTGTTGCAGATGTGTCTTCTTAACTAGAGGAACTTAGTGTAGTTCTTGGCATTCAGTATTCATCTATTGATTTTGTGAATGCATTTTTCTCCATTTCGACACATTGAGACAACCGGAAGTAGTTTGCATTCACCCTGGGACAAGTTTGCCTGGACTCCCTCACTCCCAACAATCCCCAAACTTTTCTCTTCCTGCTTGTCTTAATTTCCTGCCGAAACAAAATGCTGTCCTCTTCCTCTAGGAAAACGAAAGAGTGAGCCAACTACTCTACAAACTGTGGACAAATGGTATGCTTCTGGTTAATTTTTAAAGCTCTGTAGAACTTGAAATTAGGGTGTTTAGTTCAGCAAACATGATTGATCCTTAAATATGCTAGATGTTGGGGTGCCAAAATGAATAAGGCAATGCAGACCCTTATCTGAGAAAGGAGCTTGAATTCTGGTGAGACCATAAAGACATAAATCAATTTATCCCTTCATCCTACAAGCACTGAGTGTCTACTCTGTACTAGGAATGGGCTAACCGTTAGATGTATAGTACAAAAAAGTTGACATGGCGATGACCTCCTGAAACTTATTTTCTACTGGGTACAATAGATTTTAATAAAAAAACACAAACAAAATTTGGAAATGTTTCTATGATAAGATATTAGGAAAAATAGACATGCTTGAGTGAGAGCCTATGAGAGGGAGTTTAACCTGGTCTTAGAGATGAAGGATGGTGTCCAGGTGGTGATGAGAAGCAATAGAGGATAGGTTCCTAGTTAGAGTATCATTCATCATGCCCCTGTTTCGGTAGGAGATCCATTAAAAACCCAAGGACATTCAGTATGATAGATCAGAGAAAAAGGCAGACCTTGTGAGAGATGAAGTTTAGGAAGTAGAGACCAGATCATGCATGCCAGCCATATTAAGAATTGTGCTCTTTTTCTTAACAACGTTACACCCCTGAAAATTTTTCAGCAGGTGGGTTTATATATGAACTTTCTGGCCATATTGCAGAGTGGTGCTTGTAAGGAGGTAAGGTTAAGAATGGATGTGGATAAAACAGCTAGAAGGTGATTGCAATAATCAAAGCGATAATGAGAATTCTTTCTATAGTAATGGCAACAGGGATAGAAATAAACAAGTAAATTCAAGAATATTTAAGGGGCGGCTGGTTAGCTCAGGTGGTTAGAGTGCAGGCTCATAACACCAAGGTTGCCGGTTCGATTCCCATATGGGCCAAGGAGCTGCTCCCTCCACAACTAGACTGAAGACAACTACTTGACTTGGAGCTGATGGGCCCTGGAAAAACACACTGTTCCCCAATAAAATTTCTTAAAAAAAAATTAAACATAGAATTACCAGTAATTCCACTTATGTGCATCTACTCAAAAGCAGAGACCCTGAACAGATATTTGTACACCAGTGTTAATAGTAGTATTTTTTACAATAGCTAAAAGGTGGAAACAATACAAATATCCATCAATAGGTAAATGCATAAACAAAATGTGGTATATCCATGTAATAGAATATTATTCAACATTGGAAATGAATGAAATTCTGATACATGCTACAACATGGGTGAACTTTGAACACATTATGCTAAGTGAAATAAAATAGACACAAAAAGACAAATATTGTATTACTCCACTTATATGAAGTACCCACTATAGACAAATTCATAGAGACAAAGTACAATGGTGGTTGCCAGAGGCTGGAGAGAGAGGGTAATGGGTATTATTGTTTAATGGATATGGACTTTCAACTTGGGAAGACGAAAAAGTTCTGAGATAGATGGTGGTGATGGCTGCACAACATTGTGAACACACTTAATGCTATTAACTATACACTTTAAAATAGTTAAAACTTCAAATTTTCTGTTATGTATATTTTGCCATAATATTAAGAAAGAATATGGATCTGGAGCTCAGCATCTTAGGCTAGCAATGTAAATGAAAGAGTCATTGCCATATCTTTGACAATTGAAGCCATGTAAAATGGCCTCTTTGAACATAGGATAGAAAGAAAAAATAAGTATATATCTAAACCCAATGAACGCAAATATTAATTGTATACAGAGGAGGATTGGTCTTCGAAAGGGACAGAGAAGGGATGACTAGAAATCTGAGAGGAAGATAAAAAGAGAATAATATCAGAGAAGTTAGGGGAGAGAACATTTCTAGGAGCCAGTGATCGATATTGTTTCAATGTTACTTGAATCCCTCTTGGTGGAAGAATTCCACCTCTCACTTATCTTAAAGGCTTCTCCTGGGGCTGTAATACTAGAGTAGTTCATTTTTGCTATAAGGCAGAGCTCTCTGTAATTCCAATTTAAGCTTTTTTCTCCTACTTAGTATGTCATAGGGAATTCCCATCAGGCCACAGACATGGTTTGAAGAAGGAGAAGTAATTTGTCAGGAATAAGGCTCTCTGGAAGTATGAGTTATCTGCTTATGTAAATTACTTTTGCCTTTAGAACTTGCTCAGGCTCAGTGCTGTACGTATATCTTTTCACTTGATACTTAAAAGCTTCCGAATATACCAGACATTATGGCGAGGTGCAACAGATTGTATCCAGTTTATGATAGGCGGCTGGGGCCCTCTGGTTCCCTAGACCAGGAATTTAGCCTCTCTGAGCTGATCCAGAGATTTTTCTCAAGAACAAAATAGTTACTTGGGAAAGAAGGCAAAATTTTGTTCTGAAAGTCATGAGTCTTCCTCCATGATTCTTCTTTCCTGGTTTACAATAGTCATGATAGCACATCCCTGTCTGCCTCCTACAACTCAAGCACCGCAGCAAGTATTTTATAAGTGCCAGTTGACCTTGACCTGTACCTTGGACCAGCCAGAAAGTCTTTCTTTGCTCAGGGCCCCACTAAAACTGGCAGGTTTTTGCTTTATCCCATATGTCTTAAATATCTCTAGAGGTTACCCAAGCATGTTTAGTGGTAAGGAAATGAAGATATGGGGCTGGCCAAGTGGCACGGTGGTTAAGCGCTGGCTTGGGAAGCCAGCGGCCCCGGTTCGGGTCCCACATATGAGGGCCAGTGACACTGCCCTCAAATAAAAATAAAAAAGGAAATGAAGATGTGTAAACATATCTTATATTTTGCACCAGATCACCGACTCAATAAAACTTTCCCAGGTAGTAAAAACCTGTCCCTCCCAATCTGTGGGCCATACTCAGGCATGTAGGGTACTGTTTACATCCTTCTTCCTAGATCCTATTGCAAAAAGTCATCACTGTAGAGGTTCATCACAACCTATAGGAAGAAGAGTTAGTTGAGGTCTCAATGGACGAAACAGTGGCTCAGGGCCTAAGAGTGGATATATCTCTATGGCAAGATTGTGAAAGTTTATTCCTGCTCCATACATCCCAAGATAATGAAATTGTTTTACAGTGTTTGTGGATGAGTTAGGAAAAAAAAATTACATAAAGCCCCAAAACCAGTCT
Source organism: Aselliscus stoliczkanus (assembly GCA_033961575.1). Classification (NCBI taxonomy): domain Eukaryota; kingdom Metazoa; phylum Chordata; class Mammalia; order Chiroptera; family Hipposideridae; genus Aselliscus; species Aselliscus stoliczkanus. Next base: position 92,472,237 of record CM066737.1, on the reverse strand, counting down.
TAATAGTAGTGCTAAAGTAAGCACAAGTAAGAATGTGTGACAAAAAAATAATGACACTAAATCATCTCTCTCCTTTTGCACAAAGTTAGAGGTAAACAATAATGAAAACAATCTCTTAAATACTGGAAATCATATTCACTGATTCTTGGTCTTTCTTTTTATCATTTTTCCTATACATCACAGGCTCCCCACACCTTCTCTATTTTCCTGTCCATCTAATCCCTAGTATCCAATTCCTCTCTGAAACAGAGAAGTATGTCAATTCAAGCATTTACAGTAGTTGAACAATTGGCTAATTGACTCCCTGCACTATCTTAGCCAAGAATTGGTACTTTAATTCTTTCAGTTGTAAAGTGTAAAGCTGTGTCCCATCATAAAGGAATTTCAGACATTGCCAAGCAAGTGGAAATACATTTTGAGGTATTAATACATTTGAAAACTCTATCTATGAAAATAAACTTGATTTAGTCAATTTTAGGTGATTGGATGACTGGAACCAGAAGACTAAATCTACATTCTCTTTGTTCACCTGGAAACACACCCTGGGGAGGTAAGGTCAGGAACAGATGGCTTTGCTGAAGGCTAGACCCAAAATACTGCTGGAGGAGAAGCAACAGTTAGCTTTTCTGGCCAAAATTTATTGCACAAAGATGGGGTCTTGTCTTAGAAGGAAGTATCCATAGGTTGGCTAGTGCACTTGAGTTGGGCTAATGGAAGAGCCCTTGTATTCAGAAGTAAATAAAGGAATCCTTTGTGTGGTAAATTTGAATGGGGATGACACAGCTGTTTATAGCAAAGGCAGAAATTCAATGTGCATGTGTGCATGTGCACGTGAAAACGCACGCACACACACAAAATACATGTCAGTTAACCGGAGCGATGAATCAGTACAGGAATTGCCATAAAGGTAAGAGTAGAAAGAAGGTAGAATGGTGGCACAGTAGAGACAGTAAATAGGAGTAGAGACAGAATAGTCCTTGCATAATGTTATATCTTTTGGTTGTGAAACATTGGGTCTCTTTTCTTGAATGTGGTGACAAGACAACCAGGTCATTAGAGCTGCACCACCCTGAATTGCATTCATATTCTTTGGCAGGTCCACTCTAAAATTAAATCCCATTAACTAAAACAAATTGAAGTAAAAAAAAAAAAAAAAAGAAAAGAAAAAGTTCAGTGCACCAATTTCAACCAGATCAATCATTTATTGTACAAACCTTTCATCAAGTAAAAATATATCAGTTGTAATTCAATTTACTAAAACAAACTGTATATTTATCTAATGTGATTGGGTTAAAATTATATAGTAATAGCTGAAATAGTATATCAGTTCTTTGACCAATTTGCTACTGAAATATCTTTGAGAAAGAGTCCACATTTTAAGCCTTTGCTCTCTGAATCTCTCTTGACCTGTTTTCTTATTTTTAAGATAAGTGGTCTCCACTATATAATTGTTCAGATACTATATATTTTCTAAGCTGAAATTCCCAGTCTATGTTTATACTACAAAAATTAATTTTACTACAAACCTAACATATTGTAGAAATTCAGAGAATTATTTCTGGCCATAAACTACCAAAATAAAACTACATCACATTTTTGTTCTAATTTTAAAATGAGACTTGCCAGACATTTAATAATATTGTTATATGACATAATAATCTCAGATAATTCCACCCACATGAAAATAACTGCCAGTGTAAAGTGTGTGTGTGTGTGTGTGTGTGTGTGTGTGTGTGTACGCCAGGGGTGCTAAAAAAATGTATACAAGTAGACACTTTGGTCAACATTGCTCAAGCAGTAGTTCTCTATAATCAGAAGTGTCTGGATGCTGATGGTAACCACTTTGAGCACCTCTTGTAATTGCAGAAGTCAAACGTGGCTTATATTCATCTTTTGTTATGTGTGTGTGTGTGTGTGTGTGTGTATTTTTTTTAAATATTTTATTGGGTAACAGACAAGTTGCTGTCCTCTTGTTCTTCAGTCTAGTTGTGGAGGATGTCGCTTCACTGGCCCATGTTGGTATTGTGATCATTGTGCTCGTCCCAGCTGAGGCAGTCAGTCACCAGCCATTGGATGGCTGCTCATGGCGGCTCTTGGTGGCTCACACCAGCTGCGTGCCACTCATGCTGTCTGCCAGCCACTCACGGTAGCTCATGGCAGCCCACTGCAGCAGGGGCTGCAGCCCACGCCATTGCCAACAACTCAGGGAAGCCCAGCTCCAGGTTGAGCTCTTGTTTACCATCTTAGCTGTAGAGGGTGCAGCATCACTATCCCATGTGGGATCCGAACTGGTGGCCCTGATGCTCAGAGCTTGCGTTCTCAAGCTAATTTTTTTTTCGCTGATCCATCCTGCCACCTGTTGGCAGCTCAGTGGAAGCTCAGCTCGCCCTGCTGATGCTCAGAGCTCAGCTCGCCCTCTTGAGCAAGCTCTTAACCAATTGAGCCACTTGGCCGGCCCCCAAGCTAATTCTTAACCAAGGAGCTACTCAGCCGACCCTGTTATCAGTATATATTGAGTATTACAATTTTAATAGTTTTTTTCCTTTCTTAAAATGTGTATACATTTTTTTTTTGGCACCCTCTGTGTGTGTATCACTCACCCCCGGTTTTTTTTATTTATTAGGTATTAGTTTCAGGTGTACAAAACAATGTGGTAGTTAGACATTTACCTCCCTCACAAAGTGATAACCCCTTCCTCCAATCTACTACTTCTCTGACATCGTATATAGATGTTACAATTCCATTGAGTGTATTCCCTGTGCTGTACTCCACATCCTGTGACCATATATATATATATATATGAACTGGTCTCCTTAATAAGTCCAGTGCCCATCTGGCACCTTAAATGATCTATACATTATTGATTATATTTCTTACACTGTATTTCATATCCCGGTGACAATATTGTGACTGCTAATTTGTGCTTTCTAATCCTTTTACCTTCGCCCCCTTAACAATATTTTATTAAGGTCAAACTGCTGGTATATTTAATAAATGCATTTTAAGAATTATCTCTGAATATAGGAACTTTCTATGAAATTAGGAAAGGGTCAGACCAATGTTGAAAAGGATTTATGAGAAAGCAAAATACAATAATTTGTTTTAGAGTGTTCAATAAAGATGGATTGTTGCCTTCTACTGTAGAATAACTTATTTTATCTCAGGTTTAGATCTTCTTGTAAAAACTTTTGTGTCTTCATTTGAGTAAACACCTCATATGTATCAGTCAAGTTAATTTATCTAATGGACTTGTATTGTTTGTGGTGTAGAGAATAGACATTACATTTTCGTATGAAAAAAAGATTATAGGTCATTGTGACTCAGGTCATCACAAGTTCACAATGTTGGCAAAATGAGTATTTTTATATGTTGCTGAAGCTGCCAAGAGTCTTCCCAGAGCCCTTTATTTAAAGGAAGAAGACTGTATTTCTCAAGAAAAAAAACCTTGTAAAGTTTTATGTACTTTATATTGACTCTTTATCTTCCTGACATATTTAATAGTTCCTGTTAAAGCCACAAGATATTGAAGGAGAAGTTCTCAGTTGGGTCACTGCTCCATTTGAATAAACCTTTAAAGCTTTAGTCTTTGGGAACTGGCAGCTGTTACAATGAGACCCATCTCACATGTAACATAACAGTCTGTCCAAAGATCATTATAATCACATAAGAGACCTCTTTGAAAGTAAAGTCTTTAAAAAGGAATAATTAGTAGCTGAGGTTTTAGTCCTTCTATAATATTTTGTCCTTCTAGCTTTAAGCATGCTTAACTCAGCTTTAGATTGCATTCTGGGAAACTTTCTTTTTATGCCATGCAAGAAAAGGAAAAGTATGTGGCTTTATCTGTGCTAATTTGCCAGTGGTAGTTGACAACTTCCAATGCCCTTTCCACTGTCAGGCCCCACTCTCCACCGGTGCACTTTATATTAATATTACTCACGCAAACTGGCATGAAGTGGGGTGTAGCAACTGTAGGATTCGAACCCTCTATCCAGCAAGTCTGGGGGAGTAAATAGCATTTGTTCACCATGACTTTAGTGTGAGTTTCATCTCCATAATTAGGTTTCTATAGACTTTTAAAAGTTGTCTCTATTGTTTATTTGAGCTACCATCACTATATGCAATAGCAATAAAGCCCTTCCTAATAGTCAGCTTATAGACTCCCTGTAGCTGTTTAATGTTTGCACTCCAACCAGATCCCCTCAAATCCTTTTTCACCATTTTTTTGTACCATCCAAGTCTTTTGTCCTTCCAAGCACCAGTACTAGTCCACAGCTCTTCTGTCCTCAGGATAACTGGAGCTGCTTTTGTCCACAGGTATAAACATTTTGAAGCATCTGGGGGTCACTGTGCCCACTTTCCAGGGTAGCCTTAACCAGTACTGAGCACTGTAGCAGTATGCAAGGACTAACCTGGGTGAGGATAAATCTGAGGCATAGCTTACTAGACTTTCCCTGTCGCGTCCAGCATGACAGAGCAGTGGGAGTGAAGAGATGGCGAAAGGTTAAGAAAGAGAGAGACATAAATAAGAGAAAAATGTCGTTGGGGTCAGGGGACTTCAGCCTCGTGGACTGAGAGCTGAGAGCCCCAAATCGGGCCTGACTGCTCCTTTTGTTGTCTTACAAATAAGAAAAGATCAATGTAGCTTCCAGGGTCTGTGAGTCTCCCATCTAAGAATTTAGCTCAAGGCCTAATCTCCCATGCCTGCAAGCTGCCGTTACCTGAAGGTATTGTCATGCCCCTCTTAAGAGACAGAAACTTCCTCTGCTGAGGTTTACTGATAAGAATGCAGGGAGGACAGATATTATCACATCAATAGGTCATTTCACATGCAGGCTGCCAGAACTTGAAGCAAAGGGTCTCTGCCCCTTTTTCCTCTTTGTGATTCCTCCCAATGGCTCCCATGTGTCTGTACCAGGCTTAGGTTGTTCCTCCCTTGAGGAATCTTATATGTCTTTGACTAACTAGCCATCTTTTGGGGCCAAGTGGGGATACATAAAGTAAGCATAATATTGAAGTAATGATGTGTCTTTATTGAAAGGTGCATGAGAGCAGCTAGGCAGGCAGTGTGACAACATTTTCCAGCAGGATCAGGCTGAAGCTACCATCTGAGACTTTCAGCGGAGATTGAACCCTTCCTTAGCTTCCACTATCTCTTGTAGGGTATCCCTGGGAATAATTCCTTAAATTGTTTTAACACACATCCTCAGCTCCGGGTATCTGACTTAAGACAACCATAGAGACCTCAGTCATGCCCAAATATCTCTTTCTGCAACACTAAGTGTATCAGAGTTGTTTTTTGCATCCACTGCATGACCTTTTAAGAAGACAATGGGGCAGCCAGGTGGCTCAGTTAATTAGAGTGCATGCTCTTAACAACAAGGCTGCTGGTTCAATTCCTGCATGGGATGGTGGGATGCACCCCCTTTCCCCTTACTTCCCCGCCGGCCGTAACTAGAGTGAAAATGGCGACTGGACTTGGAGCTGAGCTGCACCCTCCACAACTAGATTCAGAATAACGACTTGACTTGGACCTGATGGGTCCTAGAAGAAACACACTGCTCCCCAATAAATTGAAACAACAACAACAACAGAATTATCTCTACCTCAAACAGCTAATGATCTCTGGAAACAAAAGAGAAGAGGTGACCACAGGTAAGATCTGCATAGCTGTTATTAGGAAACAAAGGGGAAGCAGCATGAGAAGGCAACCAGTTTTCTGAGCATCAAAACAACAGAATCTCATCATCTGAGACACATCAGACACTTCCAGACACTCACTCATCAGAAGAAGCCAAAGCAGAAGTTGTCACATATTAAAACTCAATAAACAGTTCAAGACTTGTATTGCAAAGACTAGCTTATGACCAGTTAAAGTAGGCCTCAGAATGGCAAAAATGAGTGAAGTAGACAGTTGGACAGTGTGAAGAAAAGCTGAGAGACTAGTCCAGAGACTGTTTAACAGGAAATAAAATTCCCTTAAGGTCAGAGCCATAAATATGCTACACTTAGGACACACAGAATTGAATCGTAAATCCTACTATGTTAGGTGGAACTATGCATCATTAATGTAAACATAGGTCAAAAATTGAAAAAAAATGGTAATCACTTTCATATGGTTCCACCTAATTCAATGTTCTACAGAGTAGCACACCCTTAACATAAATTAAATACATATAGAATTGTAGAGGTTTAAGAGCTCTTCCACTTGATTCTACAAACTTGCTTTCAGCTTACTCACTCATGAAATTAGTGATCATTTGTAGGCCTGCTCAATTACAAATGTAGCTTTATTAATCCTACTTATAACATTGGGAAGTAACAAATGGCTTCCTCTTTAATTTTCTCTTCTTAAATTACAAACTCATGTTTAACACTCTTTTTATGGTGAGACCCTTCTGATCACTCTTCTCTGGAATCACTTTAACTGATTTGTTTTCCAGCAGCATTGTGCATTGAGCTTATACATCATGGTACTTACTCTGCAATTGAGCGCATTATAAAGAAACTTCATGCTTTGCAACTGATCCCTCCTGAATAAATCAAAAAGAAATTTGTTTTCCAATTTCTAATTGAAAATAATATGTAAAACATAATCTAAGGAGGCAAACCAAAGTGACTAGATAAAGAAATTTGATATTACCTCTATCACTTTTAAGTTAGCAGAACACTAGGGCAAGCTACACCAAGAGAGTATGTGTCAAGAGTCTGACCATAATTTGGGGTGAAGAAATAAGTGATTTATGGATGACAAAACTTTGTCCCACAAGACAATTTTGTTCAATGACTATATTATATAACTATATCAAGGAAATAAAATATAACTATCAAATATATAACTATCAAATTTCTTTATCACATCCTCATTGTTAGAATAAAATGTACTTAATTAGGAGAAAACCTGGTTCAAGAATGAATAAAATTGAATGAGTAAAAAAATTGAATGCGTAGGGCCGGCCGAGTGGCACAGTGGTTAAGCACTGGCTTGGGAAGCCAACGGCCCGGTTCAGGTCCCACATATGAGGGTCAGTGACACTGTCCTCAAAAAAAAAAAATTGAATGAGTAAAAAAAAAAAGATATTCATAAACTCAAAATAAGATAGCAAGAGAAAAATAACTAGATACGAGTACTAGAATATTTTAAATAAAAATGATAACAAAGAATCACCTTTAAATTATATCAGCAATATAATAAGAATAATTCTACATGATTCTGGAACATGTCAAAAATGCAATAATATTAAAGCATTAAAAAACCATTCTTCTTTTATAAAGGTACTTGGCTTTAGTTCCCTAGCTTAAATTCTGACTGGAGTATTAGGTTTAATTTTGAGTCTCTATTTTAATAAAGAATATGAAGAAATTAAAGTGGATGCCAAAAGATTTTTTTAAAATACTGAAAGGGAGAAATCTAGTCATATTAAAAGTCTAAATAAAGTTCTGCCTACTCAGAAAATGGAATAAAAAGAATGAACTAATTATTGTTTTTGAGTGGAATATTGTTTTGTCTGCAGAGGATCAAATTAAAGGAAATGGGCTTAAATGAAATAAAGATTTCAGTCACACATAAAGAAATTGGTTAATTATCTAATTGATTAAAAGGAGAATGGGATGACCGTGATAAGGTTTAGAATAGTTTTTCAGCAGTTATATTTATAAAAACTAGAACTTCAAGGAACCATATGACCATCCCATCCTTCCTCTTTTTTTTTTTTTTTAATTAAAGTTATTGGGGTGACAATGGTTAGTAAAGTTGCATAGGTTTCAGGTGTACAATTCTGTAATATATCATCTATATATCACAGTGTGTGTTCACCACCCAGAGTCAGTCCTCCTTCCATCACCATATATTTGATCCCTTTTACCCTCACCTAACACCCTCCTTCCCTCTCCATTTTTTTTCAAGACAAAGAAATCCAGACACTGAAATTAAATTACTTAACTCACCTCAGGAAGTCAATGACAGATCTAGGACTGGAGCCCACAGTTCTTAACTTCTAGGCTAGATGAGGTCTGTGGCCTTGGATAAGCTACATAAAACTTGTGTGTATTAATTTGTTTTATTTTAATTTGTACAATTGAAATAATAAAGAATAACTCAAAAGGACAACTATGAATATCAAATAAATATTTGGAAAGCACTTAGCATGATGATCAGGTATAAGAACTGCTCAAATAGCAGTTTTTTTGTTGTTGTACTGTTATTATTGCCCAGTGTTTTTTCTTCTAAAAAAATCATCTAACAATAAAAAAGGATAATCTAGACTTGTCTTTTATGGGCCACCTTTTATGTAAAAGTCCAGGTTGGAACACTTTAAAATGTTAAAAATACATATTTTTTTGATGGGGGAAAATGTATAGTCATAAATTAAACCAATGAGAAAATTGCCACTAAAATATTAATATCTTAGTACATTTGATAAGTACCCACATGGAGGCCATTTTCTCACTTTCATTTATTATTCATTTCTAAATCTAAAGACAAGTTTTTCTCTTTGAAACCACACTCAAGGTAGGTTTTATTATCATCTCTATTTTATAGATGAATAAATCCAAACTTCCAAGAAGTGAAATATCTTATTAATGGTCCCTCTGAAGTATTCAGTTTACTCGTAGCATCTGAGGCCCCAGGCTGATGGCCAGAAAGGATATGGAAAAACATGTTGTTTTGCTGTATTATAAATTTGTGCCTCCTTTTAGGAGTACAATTTGGCTATAACTAACAAATTTAAAAGCACATGTACTTTGATTTCACAATTTTCCCTCTAAGAATCAATCTAATGAATGTACTGACATATACACATAAAGATATAGGTACAAGAATACATTGCAACATTACAGATTTTATAACCAGAAATTGAAAGATGGTTACAAAATTATTGTTATTTATACCACAGCATGCCATGTAACCATTAAGAAGGATGAGATGGCAGAATATGGGCTGACATGGGACAATACATATAAGTGATTCATTCATTAGTACGGTCAGCAAGGAGTTGAGCTCATACTAAGTTCAAGGCACTAGTGATGCAGCCATGAACAAGACAAAGTCCCTGCCTCTATGGATTTTACAATGTAGTGAGACAAGCAGATGTTAAATAGAAAAGCGATCGTGTCTGTCATGTAATGCAATGTGCTGATAAGCGCCATGAAGGAAAAATTTAAAAATAGGAGCAAAAGGTATATACTACTTAGTAAAGATAAAAAGAAAACTGAACAATTTGATTGTTGTAGTTGTTGTAGTTCTACTTGTGTTAAAAATAAATGGAATATACATAATTGCATATTTGCATATATGCATGAGACTTTTTTTGGAAATGCATAAGACACTGTTGATAGTGGATACTTCTGGAGAAAGGCTGAGGGACTAAATTATTAAAACATTAATATTAAATTATAACTTCCTGTTTTGTGAATTTTGTACACATAACTTTTTTAATAACATGCATATATTATTGTCCAAATAATAAAGCAAGATAAATTAGAGGATCTTTACTGGTTTGAATATTTATGTGGGTTCCAAGCTCAAATGATGCCATCAGTAGACTTCCAATAATGTAAACGTGTGAATCCAGATGGCAAGAAAAGTCTGGGGAATTATAGAGCATATAATGATCTGAAGAAGGTATGACTTGACTATAGACATTTAAATTATTCTTTCAGGCAAATAAATTTAAAAGTGTGGAAGGAGATACAAATTTTCAATTCTCTGTTCCCATCTTCCTAGAATTATCATTAGTATTTCGCTCTCTTGCCCACCAAGGTCCACCCACCAAATCTTTGTAAGGTGATCTTGCTGACATGTAAATTATATCACAATGTTCACTGCTAAATCTATATCTATATCTATATCTATATCTATATCTATATCTATATCTATATCTATATCTATATCTATATCTATATCTATGTCTATATATCTATCTATATCTATCTATCTGTCTATCTATCTATGTACTGGGGGTGCGAAAAAATGGATACAAGTGGACACTTTGGTCAGCATTGCTCAAGCAGTAGTTTGCCGTAATCAGAAGTGTCTGGATGCTGATGGTAACCACTTTGAGCACCTCTTGTAATTGCAGAAATCAAACGTGACTTGTGTTCATCTTTTGTTATTAGTATACACTGAGTATTACAATTTTAATACAGTTTTTTCTTTTCTTAAAATGTGTATACATTTTTTTGGCACCGTGTCTGTGTGTGTGTGTGTGTGTGTGTGTGTGTGTGTGTGTGTGTGTGTGTGTGTGTGTGTGTTGAGAGAGAGAGGGAGAGAGCAAAAGAAAATGTATACACATTTTAAAAATGGAAAAACCTGCATTAAAAGTATAATACTCAGTGTATACTGATAACAAAAGATGATTACAAGTCATGTTTGACTTCTGCAATTACAAGATGTGCTCAAAGTGGTTACCATCAGTGTAATATTAATACAGTTTTTTACTTTTTAAAAATGTGTATACATTTTTTTGGTCACCCTCTGTATATTACTATAAGCACAATAGAATGCCGGATTGTTACAATAGCTTATGAAGTCCTCTATGATCAGTCCCTGACCGCCCTCTCTTTTCATTTTTTCCACTCTGCCCTCACTGGCTATCTATCATACAACATACTGAATTTTGATCTTTTTCTCTCTTAAACCTGCACATTTAGTATAGCCTCTCAGATATGAACTATTTACAACTCAATTGAATTGATACAAAAGTCATTTTATTTAGAACTAATATCCCTAAAATATAATTACTTTGAAGTTTTTCTTGACTTAGATGGAAAGTACAAATTGAAAACATAGAGGCTCATGTCCATTAATATTTGCATGTGTCATCGAATACCACCGAAATAAGCATTTTCTAAATGAAGGACGAAAACACATTTCCCTGTGCCAAGCATTTTTTTCTGTATTTCTTTGCACATTTACCTGAAAGTTCTTTAGACATATGCACATTTATCATTCTATCAGAATGACATTTAATATATTAAGGGGAAAAAATCTAACAAAATATCACATTTAAGATCCAAATCAAATTGTAGCAATTCATTAACTTTATGAATCTAACAAGGTTATAGCTCCTCATATAGTAGGTGATTTTATACTATGAATTATTTTTATGTTAAATAGATGTATTTTTTTGTGTGTCATTTATTTTTGGAAAGTTGTTTTAAGAGAAAGATGGCTAGGATATTCCAGGTTTTCTAAGCATTTATAGAGTGAATTTAAATCCATGTCAGGGAGGGAAAAAATAGATATAATTGCAATTCATCTAAAAATAAAATAAAGTTTTGAATTTCTACTAAAACATTAATACATGTCAAAACTAGGGTATTGGTTGTTGAAGTGGAAGGATGTGGTTATGTGATAGAAATATTACAAAATGAATAAGTAATGATAATTAATCTTCATGGAGAAATCTGTTTGTTTCTTTGTCCTGTTTTCATTACAAGTATAAGTATTATTAAGATATTGGGTAATGGAATAGCCAAGGAATTTGTAAGTGAGACTCTTCAGCACAAGCTTATGATACAGATATTATTATGTTTATTTTACAAATAAGGAATATTTCAGAAAGCTGTGTCTATAATCTGCCAAAAATTGCATACCAACAAATGACAGAGATTGAATTTACACTCAGATGCTCAAAATCGAAAACTCGTGCTACTATGTGAACAGTGAACAAGGGTAGGCAGTGAGAAAAAACAGGTGAAATTCTCTTTTTGGATTTGAAACCTAGGAGATTACAATATGGAGCTATCATTTGTAGAAATAAATTATCAAAAGAGAAGCTTGGGTTTGAGTTTGTGAAAATGTTAATTCCATTATCAGCATGTTGATTGCAATGTGATTCTGTTGAAGGTATAGCTAATATAGTCAATTTAGTTTATAATATTTTTTGAGCAGCTGGAAATTTAAGAATATTGATTTAAAACAACATTCTTGGGGAAAGGGGTTAGTTTATGGACGGAGATTTCCCAATTATCTTCCAAAAAACATAGCTCTCCTCTTTGCTTTATTTGCATGGACATACCTAGGTTTACTATAAAATTACATGTCACTGAAGGTGTCACATTCAGATTTCTGGTATCTGGGAAATATAGGCTTAAAGTTGGAAATTAGCTTAGTCTGAATGTCAAGTGAAAAAAATAACAGCCTGACAGGGACTTTCCATAGTTTTGTGAGAATGGTAGGATTTACTTACCAACAGACATATGGGGTGAGACACGATTGGCAGTTAAAATGAATCCTTGATGTACCAAGGGGTTTTGTAAAAGGATTTAAAGTGTGAGATGCTTAAAGAATATGTATTTTCTCTTATTTTCACAATTTGTTCTGTTTTCATTCTAATATATTATTTAGAAATACTGTCCAGAGTAGATATTTTAAACAAAAGACCATGGATGGATCTAAAGGGTCCTTATCACTAAGATGTAATATACAAAATGTTTCTGTGCAGAATTTTTCTGAGTTAGATTCTCAGATGGGTCCATGACGCTAAAGAATCAGAAACTTAGAGAAAACAGTTTCTTTACTGTGGTGACATATTTTATATCCCTACCTCAGTGGTTCTCCACCAGGAGGGATTATATCCTGCAGGAGGCATTGAGCAAGTGTCTGCAGACACTTTCAATTGTCATGACATTGAGCAGGGAAGAGTGTTCTACTGGCTCTAGTGGGTAGAGGCCAGGGGGGCTGCCAGACATTCTGCAGTGTACAGAATAGCCGTCCCCCCTCCACAAATAGTTACCCAGTTCCAAATGTCAATAGTGCTGAGGTTAAGAAACCTTGCCTTAATCCATGCCAGGTCCTGGGATAATATCAAAGTGATGGACTCCAACATTTTGTTATACAGCATATGTGGCAGTGTAGGAAACAATTATTATAACTAGATCATTGATAGATATACTTCACGTGTGAGTTTTATTATGAGCCATAAATGAAATGCCTATCATTTTACTAGAATCTTCTGACACTAAATGATCCCCTCCCTTAAAAGAAAAAATAATACACACGCAGGTGTTTGAGAGGATCTTTTAAAAGCTGTTTAAAATATATGGAAATTAAGCTCCCACATGCTTTGTTTCATCAGTAAAACTGTGGAAACTATTAACAAATAATTACAGAAACTTATCTCTGTAAATCAGGAAATTTATAAGGTGTAGCTACTACTGCATGTCTGAGCATCTGAGTCAACTAAAAATTAAACGTTGGGATAAAAAGGAAAGCCAGTTCTCCATAAATTATTAATTTCTTTTTTCCCCAGGTTTATTGAGAAATAATTGACATACATCACTGTATAAGATTAAGGTGTATATAGCATGATGGTTTGATTTATACACATATGTGTAAATCACCACAATAGGTTTAGTTAACGGCCATCATCTCATACAGATACAATAAAAAGAAAAAATTTCTCCTTGTAATGAGAACTTTTGGGATCTACTCTCTTAGCAACTTTCCTATATATCATATAGCAGTGTTAGCTACAGTCATCATATTCATTTCTTTGACTAGACAGAGGTCGGCAAACTATTGAGACAGAAGAGCAGCCAGAGGTCAGGTGTCAGCAAACTGGCTCGCGAGCCACATGTAGTTCTTTGAGTACGTACATGTGGCTCTGAAGCAAAATTGAAAATGAAAATAAAACTATCATAGCTTCATTTACAAATTTTTTACAGGATATTATTCACATAATGGTGATTATGTAAAAATATATTTATGGTTCTCGAATACTTTTTAAATTGTTGTGAGGGACACGATTGGCTCTTCCAAGGATTCGGCAAACTTTTGAGACTGAACATATCCAAAGAGCCGCATATGGCTCGCGAGCCGCAGTTTGCCGACACCTCAACTAGTAGAACCATCTAGATTTTCATATTAGAATCATTTAGATTTTTGCCTAATGTATATCTTCTATTCCCTTTTATTCTCCCGAGTTAAATAATATATTTTAAAAAATATTTTCCTTTGTTATGTTGCTGTTCACATAAAAATCTATTCTACAATTTAATCTTTATATATATATATATATATATATATTTTTTTTTTTTTTTTTTTTTTTGAAGGCAGTGTCACTGGCCCTCATATGTGGGACTGAACCGGGGCCGCTGGCTTCCCAGGCCAGCGCTTAACCACCGCGCCACTCAGCCAGCCCCTAATCTTTATTTTTTTGTTTTGTTTTGTTTTTTTGTTTTTTGTTTTTTTAGCTGAGCCATCCTGCCACCTGTTGGCAGCTCAATGGCAACTCAGCTCGGGCTGGCCTCGAACCGCTGTTGCTCAGAGCTCAGCTTGCACTCTTGAGCTAATCTTTATATTTTTAATAATTTCATTTGTTTCTATGCTTACATAGCTCCATTTCATTTGATTCGATAACTTTTAAAATATTAAAATTTCCATCCAACTAATCTTTTCTTAAGATAAATAAATTTCAGATGAGGACTGTTACTTATCAAGTTCACAATTCAAAATTCATATTCTGTGAAAAAGATGTTACTAACTGTTGTTTGTTTAAAACATGTGAAGTAATAGCTACTGCCAAATTAACACTGAAAGTTCAACTATTTGAACAGAAAAGATTATCTTCCTGTCTACTTAAAGACAGGTTCATATTTTGTTTTCCTTTTTGTGCATCAGTAATTCTATTAAGAGTAAGGGGAAACAAACTCCAAATTTTCAAATAATATTCTACAGATAACTTTCAGGTATTCAAAGTTATTAACCAGATTGGAGATAGTCACATACATTATTTCTTGTCATGTATCTATGAGGTTTAAAGCATCCTATGCCAGGCCTGTTTGTCATTATTATGCAACAGAAACATGACTGTACTTGACATATAAACATACCTAGCACAATAACACTCCAACTACATGGTAGGACATTTTAATTAAGGAAAAGGCCATCTCATAGAGTTGAATTCTGCCTGCATAATGGGTTTTAAATTGCTCTTGTTTTCTACTTTCCTACCTCAACCACACCAGTTTGAACAGCATACAGAGCAGAGAGAAGATTTGGAGATTTGATTTTCAGACCTGGCCTTCTGTAACCTAAGGACCATTTTTAAAGAACACTGTTATTTTTGCAGGTTGGATTTATGGTGATATATAGGAGTTTATGCAGAGCAACCTTACTTGGCAACAAATTTTACACAAAATTATATCAACAAGTTTTACACTAAACCAGAAGAGAAATATTTTTTTTTTTTTTTTTTTTTTTTTTGAGGGCAGTGTCACCAGCCCTCATATGTGGGACCCGAACCTGGGCCGCTGGCTTCCCAGGCCAGCGCTTAACCACTGCACCACTCGGCCGGCCCGAGAAATAGTTTTGATTTATTATTGGCATGGGCAACAGAGAATGGCATTTGGGAGTTATTAAAATGGATAAGAGCTTAGGCTTTGAAATCAAACAGATCTGAAATGGGATCAGTCCTCTGTCATTAATTAGTTAGGTGCCCTTGAGAAGTCCTTTACCTTTTTGAATGTCAATGTCCTCATCTAAAATATGTGTGTAATAGTATCTACTTTCAAGGTCAAATATGTTCAATGCCTGGCATATAATATAATTGTAGTGAATAAGTTATAAATATTATAACCTTCTCTACAAGTAAGACGGTAATCAACATTTGTCCAGATCAATGCAGACATTTTAATGCCTCCATGTAGGATGTTATAAAGTAAGTTCTTCAGCTTATTGTCAGTGTTCCAGCAACTATGATTCAAATTTCAAATATTATATTTTAAAATTTACATTTGAATTTGCATCTAAGTATAAATTTTTACAATTCAATATAAGTAGGCTAATATTGCTATCAAAAATTAGGGGCGGCTGGTTAGCTCAGTTGGTGAAAGCGCAGGCTCATAACACCAAGGTTGCTGGTCCGATCCCTGTATGGGCCACTGAGCTGCGCCCTCCACAACTAGATTGAAACAACTACTTGACTTGGAGCTGATGGGTCCTGGAAAAGCACACTGTTCCCCAATTTAAAAATAATAATAAATGTAGGGTATTGGGTGGCATACGAGAAAGAACATAGCCAGGACTCATGCTAACTGGCTGTGGGGCTTTGAACAAGATGCTTCACCTTGTTTAGCTGTATGTTTTTCAATAGAAAAAGGGTTTAGCCTGGATACCTAAATAAGCCACTTTCTGTTTTAATTCTATCTTACCTAGTCCTCATGTGTACTACTTAAGAAATAGTTTCAGTTGATCAAAATCTATATAGAAATGTTCTTTAACAAGAAGAGATACTTTAGGGCATATAAGCATAGACAAGTTAGGACCCAATAGCCCTCAAGACGTGCTTTACTTTTCTTCCTAAACACTGGTTTTCCAAACAAAAGGCCTTCAGATGATTGATAAGCCACTTCCTGTCAAGTGCAACAGTAAATCTTTCTGAGAAACTGTCAGTGGGTTTGATTCTTGACTCTCTCTTTAAATAGATTCTAGAGGGCAGTCTAGACAGAGAGCCCAATGGCAGGGAAGACATTTAGAGTCAAGTTGGAAAAGCTTGCGTCCTTTAGAAGTAGTAGCATTATTTTTTAAGTATAGAATTAATAATATCCCAAAAAGGAGATTTCTACAACTAAATTGGGAAGCTTTCTCTGGCATTATCAGTTTATTAGGTCATACGGGGTTGAGGAGGGCAAAATTGCCTGTGCTACAAAGAGTTTGAAAATATTCTCTTCTAAAAAATGTATACAATATTCTCTTAACCTGACCTAACCCCTGAGGCTTGGTTAAAAGCTGAATGGCACTTCTTTTCAGCTAAAAATATCTAGCAAAATAAACTGAGGTCACAATTCTGCACTAGTTAGATTGACAGGAAAAGGCCTAGAAAGAACTTTGTAGAGGTGATAAAAAAAATATGTAGTGGTTATTAAATAAATACCAAAGCAAATCTACTTATGTCAACCTTAATATTTGTATTGTATAGTATTTTCTACCATTATTATAATCTTTTCTCTTAAAACCAGAAGCTGGATGTGTATAATCTTTGATTCCTGATAGTTTTTGGGGTTGAGAAAATGACAATAATGTCCAATAATGTATGATAAATTAAATACACATATATTTTATATACTTTTTCAATAAGTGTTCTACTATAGTGCTCAGATAAATTTGTATACTAAATGCAGGGTTGGAGGATTATAATATTTTTCAGGAACTCTAAAAAACAATTGAACTGAAACAAACCAAAAACACAAATTTTACAACTAATTTATTATTCTGTTCTTTTTTATGTATCTTTTACTAAATACAATGAAATATTAGCTATCAACTTGTCAATTTCTACCAAAAACCAAAAAACAGATCTGCTAATATTTTTATAGGGATTTTGTTGAATATAGATAAACATGGGTATAATTGGCATATTCTCTATTTTGTGTCTCCCAATCAAGAATTACAAAATGTTATTGCTTTTTGTATATTAACTTTCTATCCTGTGACTTTGCTGAATTCATTTACTTTTTCCTAGTTGTCATTTTCTTTTCTTTTTTTTTCTCTTTTTTTTTTTAAGCTGAGCCATCCTGCCACCTGTTGGCAGCTCAGGGCAGCTCAGCTCAGGTTGGGCATCGAACTGCTGTTGTTCAGAGCTCAGCTCGCACTCTTGAGTGAGCTCTTAACCAACTGAGCCACTCGGCCGGCCCCTGAAAGTTTTTGTTTTTTTTTTTGTTTTTCAGCTGAGCCATCCTGCCACTTGTTGGCAGCTCAACGGCAGCTCAGCTCAGGCTAGGCATTGAACTGCTGTTGCTCAGAGCTCAGCTCACACTCTTGAGCGAGCTTTTAACCAACTGAGGCACTCGGTCAGCCCTCTAGTTGTCATTTTCTGTTAAGCAATCATGTCATCTGAATGTAAACACAGTTTTTCCTTTAACATCTTTATGACTCATGTCTTTTTTTTCCCTCATTGCTATGGCTACAGCCTCCAATCCAAAGTTAAATAGAAGTGGTGAAAGGGGACATTTTTGTTTTATTTCTGATCTTAGGGAAAAGCACTCACTTACAATTCAGTAGGAGGTTAACTGCAGATTTGTTTGTTTTTGTAGATGCCCTTTATCAAATTGAGGAAGATCTAGTTCTTGTATGGTGAATATTTTTATCATGAATGAATATTTGTCTTTGTAGAATAATTTTTCTGCATCTCTTGAAATGGCGAAATTATTTTTCTCCTTTGTTCTTTTAATATGCTTTTGGCTATAGGTTTCCATTTTTTTTTTTTTTTTTTTTTTTTTTTTTGAGGTCAGTGTCACTGGCCCTCATATGTGGGACCGAACTGGGGCTGCTGGCTTCCAAAGCCAGCGCTTAACCACCACACCACTCGGCCGGCCCCTTTTAATATGCTTTTGAATTACGTTACTTTAATATTTAAAAAACTTGCATTCTAGAGATACCCTTATTTAGTCATGATATAGTATCTTTTTTATATATTGTTGGAGTAGATGTGCTAATATTTTATTTAGGATTTTGCATCTAAATTCATAAAGGATATTGATGTGTAGTTTTCTTGTAATATCCTTGTGTGGTTTTGGCATCAAGGTAATGTTGGCTTCATAAAATGAGTATGGGAAGTGTTCCTGCCCCTTCTATATTCTGAAAGTGTGATTGGTATCATTTCTTTCAAGTTGCTGTCCTTTTGTTCTTGTCTAGTTGTGGAGGATGTCGCTTCACTGGCCCATGTTGGTATTATCATTGCGCTCTCCCTGGCTGAGGCAGATCAGTCACCAGCCATTGGATGGCTGCTCAAGGCAGCTGAAGGCAGCTCATGGCAGCTCACAGCAGCCCCACTGCAGCCTATGCCGTTGCCGGCCACTCAAAGCAGCCCAGCTCCAGGTCCAGCTGTTGTTCACAATCTTAGTTGTAGAGGGCGCAGTGTCATTGGCCCATGTGGGAACTGAAATGGCCCTGGTGCTCAGAGCCTGCACTCTCAAGCCAGCTCTTAACTAACTGAGCCACTTGGCTGGCCTTGATTTCTTTCTTAAATGTTCAATTGGATTCAACAATGAAACTAGTTTTTTGGTGAAGATTTTAACTATAAATTCAAATTTTAATAGCTGTGGCACTATTCAGGTTATTTATATATTCTTGACTAAGTTTGGTAACTTGAATTGCTCAAGGAATTTGTCCATTTCATCTAAGTTTTAGAATTTATTTGCATGAAGTTGTTCATGGCCTTCTCTTATGCTTTTAATGTCTGTGGGATCTACAGTGATATCCATTTTTTCATTCAAGATATTGGTGATTTGCATTCTTTTTTATTCTTGATCAGTATACCTAGGTGTTGTGAATTTTGTTGATGTGTCTTGAGAACCAGATTATTTTTGTTATCTCCATTATTTAATCTGTTTTATAATCCTTTGATAGCTACACATACATTTACTATTGGCATTTTTTCTAATGGTTTTTGGCTGACTTTTTCTTGTTTTTCTACTTTCTTTAGGTGGAACCTTAGATCAAGGAATTTAGACTTCACTTCCTTACTAAAAATGTGTTTAAAGCTATAAAATTTCCTCTAAGCACTCTTTTGTGTGTGTGCATGTATGTGTGTGTGTTTGTATGTGTGTGTGGTTTACCTAGATGTCTTATTATTAATTTCTAACTTAATTCTGTTGTGGATAGAAAATATATTCTATATAATTTCAATATATTTAATTTTTGATGCTTGTTTTATGGCTCATCATATACTTTATCTTTGTGAATTTAATTTGTGCACTTGGAAATAATTGTGTTTACTACAGTAGACTGGTACGATGTTTTAAAAATATAAATTAGGTCACAGCGGGTTATGCCCCGACCGGCGGGGCATTCAACAGGGGCCGAGGGGCAGCCTTCTGAAAGGAGAAAATAGGAGGCGCGAAGAAATGGAGGCAAGACAGGGTTCTGATCAAGCCTCGTTTATTGAAGAACAGGAGGGGGCTTATATAGTCAAGGAACTGGAAGGGGAGGGAAGGAATGTAAAGGCGGGAGTTGCCAATAGCAACGGGACTAGAAGGGGAGGAGGAATACGCAAAGGCGGGAGTTGCCAATAGCAACGGGACTAGTGGGGGAGGTAAAAAGAAAAAAGAAAATGGAAGTACCGAAAGGAGGAAGCACTATGGCTGCAGGGGGTAACCTTATAGGGCTCTGCTGATCAGAATGTGTTTGTTTAGACTCTGAGCCAAGGTTTGTTTAGACTCTGAGCCAATTACCTGTATGCAGTTGGGGGAAGGTTCCTCATGCTCAGGCCCCAGCATCTCCTCCCTCTGTGTTTTAGAGGGTGGGCCTTAACCGAGTGGGAAAACAGTGGCCTGATTCCTCCCCAGGGGTCCGGCAGGGCCGAAAACCTTTGATGCCCTTGGTACCTTTTGTGGGAGGAAAGGCAGGGCAGAGAATATGAAAGGGTACCAACCTTTATGCAAATCAGGCATGTAATCAGGGAGATCTGAAGTTGGGTCTGTAAGGACCCTCCCTTGCAGTACTCAATAGCTGCAGCCAACTCGGTGCCCAGGGCTCGGAGGCCGGCATGTCTTCAGCCCACATGCCATTTAGATATCAATATATCGGGGGCCTGGCTTGGGAGGTCCTTGTTCCTCGGCGTCTGCCATAGCCAACCGATGGTAATGAACATGAATGGGTTTGGCCAGAATGTTATCAATCTGCTGTTTGATAAAATTTGTCAGCGTTTTCCATGCCCAAGGCCCGAAGGAAAGAATTAGGAGCAGTCCTAAAAGGGGGCTGAGAATAGGGAGGAGGTAAGGCAAGAGACCGTGAAACCCGGTCAGGAAGGGGTTTTCAAGGAGCTGTTTCTTGCGTTGGAGCAGGTCGTCCTGGAGCTTCTTGACCTTATCTCGGACTATGCCGGACTTGTTAGCGTAGAAGCAGCATCGTTCCTGCAGGGTCAAACAGATTCCCCCCTGTTCTGCAGTTAAAAGGTCAAGTCCCCGTCTGTTTTGCAAAACTACCTCAGCTAGTGAGTCAATTTGGTCCTGGAGATCACTAATGGTGCCAGACAGGGTGGTAACATCCTCAATAAGCTGGAGAGAGAGCTTTTGATAAGTGTGGATGGCTATTCCCGTACCAGTGGCGCCGGCCGCCATGGCCGTGGTAATGCCCAGCCCTGCCATGAGGGGGATAAATTGGAGGGCTCGCTTTGAGCGTCCTGGGAATAGATCAAGGGCCGGTACAGGGACCGGCTGGTCTCCAGGCAGAATGTCAATGTCAGGTAGGAGGAGGGCCTGGGCACAGAGACCAGACCAGTTAGCGGGGAGAGCCGTGAAAGCCAGGCTGTTGCCACAGACAAAAACGTGCCGAGGGCCGGGACAGGCGGGGGAGGTAGAATTGATGATGGAGGTGCAATTTAAAGAAAAGAAACCAACATCAAGGGTGTCATTACTGGTGACGTTGGAAAACAGGCATGGACCATAGACCAAGCCCATGGGTTGAGTTCGGAAAGGGGATGAAATAGTGCAGTTTGAGGAGTTAAAAGAGGGCTTGGACAAGTTACTAGGAAGGGCAAGGGGTATGGGAATCCCCATAGCTATGCATAGCCAGCAGTCCTGAGCCAGAGTAGGGTTACTGTTATTTAAAGCCTGTAGCGTGGAGTTGAGGATGGACATGGTGTTAAAGTCTAAGTCAGTGGGCTTATGTTTTGGGAGAATTAAGGGGTGATACGCAAGGGACGGAAAGTGGGCGGCAGCAAGTTCTTCTAGGCGTTTTTCGACCAGGATTTGTCTTACTTGGTCAGAGGGGCCTCCTCCATCCGACAAGTGGATAGGGGGGCGTTGGGGCCAGCAGACAGTGTCTCCCACCTTTTTATTATGTCCGCAGCCGGCCTGACTGCGGTGAGAGACTCCCGAGGGGCTGGTGTAGTCGCCTTCACCCCCCGTGGATCCCCGAAAAAGACGGGTCAGGATGGCTGTAAAATAAGTGACATTGTGTAACGTACATGTCTGTGCTGTAGCATAACAGGTACTATGGACGATTTGAGGGAGCGAGGCCCCAACAGTGGTACAGGCCGTTGGGCAGGGACCAGGGCGGCCTCCGACGCTAGGGATGACTGTGGGCTTGGGGACACAAACCCATCGGAAAGAGCTTGTATAGCCTCCGGTGACAGAGGGTTGTGACAATAGGTAGGCCAACTTAGAGCCACAGTCACTGTGAGTAAAGGAGGCACCAAGACCGTGGATGGTGCTGGTGGTACCGCCTCCACAGTCGCATGGCTTGCCGGCTAATTGTCGGTAGAGTTTTTCTCTGGACACAGGGGGGCCGAAACCCGCAGACACATATGAAGGCAGCAGGAGCGAGGATCCCAAAAGGAGGGTCAGGAGTAGCATCTGTAAAGGGGGAGAGGGAGGAAGCGTCTCAGGGATCAGGTCCCTGGCGGTGGGGAGTTAGTGTTAGGGAGGTTGACAGGCTTAACTAGGCGAGCAGGCAACCAACGAGGGTTACATTCTTTGGTGTCATACACACAGGCAGATCCTCGTGCCCAGATAAGGACCGGGTCAGGCCCATTCCATATTGCAGTGAGGGGGTCTCGCCACATAACCCTGGCATATTGGTGTTTAGTTTTTTGGTGCCAAAGACGGTCAGCGGCAGAGTTGCCCTGATCATCAAGTTGTAGGAAATTGAGCACAAATAGGGCGTGATGAAGGGTGTTACGGTAAGAGCCTTTAGTGGGATAAGCTGTGGAAGCCTTGAGCTTGGACAAGGTGTTTTTTAAGGTTTGATGCGCTCGTTCGACGATTCCCTGCCCCTGGGGGTTGTAAGGGATGCCAGTGACATGGCAGATCTGAAATTGACCACAGAATTGTTTAAAAGCCTGGGAAGTATACCCGGGGCCATTGTCAGTCTTTATTTTTTGTGGTTTTCCCATCACCGTGAGGCATTGAAGGACATGAGCTATAACATTTTTTGTGGCTTCCCCCGTATGAAGGCTAGCGAAAATGAAACCACTGTAAGTGTCAATAGTGACATGAGCATATTTTAAGGACCCGAACTCCGGGATGTGGGTAACGTCCATCTGCCAGATTTCGTTGGCGATAATCCCCCGGGGATTGACCCCTAAATGGGGTGTGGGCAGGAGGGTAACGCATCCTGGGCAGGCTTTGACTATTTCTCTAGCTTGATCCCTGGTGATTTTGTATAGGAGGCGAAGCGTGCGGGCATTAAGATGGTGGAGCGCGTGACTTTGTTGAGCCCTTGTCAGAGGGTCAGTTAGGACCGGAAGGGCAAGACGAGTGTTGGCGTCTGCGAGGGCATTGCCCTGAGCCAGTGGGCCAGGAAGGTCTGAATGGGCCCGCAGATGGCCGATAAAAAAGGGGTGGTGGCGTTTGGTGATAAGCTGTTGGAGCTCGCAGAAAAGAGGGACAGCGTTGCTGGAGGGTTTAATGTGGGGTACAGTTTCCAGAAGGGGCAGGGAAAAAGCAATGTAGGCACTGTCTGTATACAAGTTAAATGGGGTATCTTGTAGCTGAGTAAAGACTTGTAGTATGGCGAACAATTCTACGAGCTGCGCAGAATGATAGGGGGAGGGGACGGTAAAGGCTTGATTATTGATAATGTATGCAGCCCTGCCTCCGGAGGAGCCATCAGTGAAAACCAGGGCGGCCGCCGGCAGGGGCTTGGAGCTTGTCACCTTAGGAAAGATAAAAGGGTGTAGCCGGGTGAACTGGAGTAGCCTATCTGCAGGGTAGTGATTGTCTATGTCCCCCAGGAAGGAGGAAAGAACCACTGGCCAGTCATTTTCGTTTTGCATGAGCCACTGAATTTGGGTCTTAGTATAAGGAAGAATGATTTTGTCAGGATCTTTTCCAAAATGTTGTCGGCTTTTTTCTCTTCCTAATTGGATGATGTTAGCCGTCAGGGTGTAGTATGTGGTGAGAACCTTGTTGGGTGAGGAGGGCAGATGGACCCAGAGCAGGGGGGCTCCTTGCCATAGTACTGCTGTGGGAGTATGGGGAGTGGCACAGACAACCAGGGAGAACGACTGGTGATAGGATATACATGTGATTTGTTGATTTTCAATAGCCGACTGGATTAGTTGAAGGGACTGTTGAGCCTCTCGAGTGAAATATCGGGGGGAGAGAGGGTCCGAATCGCCCTGGAGAAGGTCAAATAGGGGCTTTAATTGTGCTGTAGTTAGCTTAAGGTATGGCCTAAGCCAGTTGACGTCCCCCAGAAATTTTTGGAAATCATTAAGGGTATGTAGGTGAGATGTCTTTAATTGGATTTTTTGTGTGGTAATAGAGTTAGCGCGAAGCTCAAAGCCAAGGTAATAATAAGGGTCTGTTTGTTGGATTTTATTAGGGGCTATTTGAAGACCAAGCTGGGCAAGGTTTTTGGTGAGTTCCGCGGTACATTGAAGAACTTTATCTTGGGACGAACCAGCCAGGAGAATATCGTCCATATAATGGATGATATAGATATAAGGCCATCGGGCGCGGAGAGGGTCTATTGCTTGAGCCACGAATTTTTGACACAGTGTGGGGCTGTTAGCCATACCTTGAGGAAGGACTTTCCACTGATAACGGGGCATGGGCCCTTTAAAGTTAACGACCGGGAGACTAAAGGCAAACCGTTCCCTATCTAAAGGATGAAGGGGGATGGTGAAAAAGCAATCCTTGAGGTCGATAATAATCTTTGAAAAGTCTGCTGGGATGGCAATGGGGGAGGGGAGACCTGGTTGAAGGGCCCCCATGGAAAACATGGTTTTGTTTACCTCACGGAGATCCTGGAGAAGCCTCCAGGTTCCAGTTTTTTTCTTAATCACAAAGATAGGGGTATTCCACGGAGAGGTGGTAGGTTCAAGGTGGCCGGCCTTTAGCTGTTCCTGTACTAACTGCGTGGCGGCCGCGAGCTTTTCTGAGGTAAGTGGCCATTGATTTACCCATACAGGTTCATCCGATTTCCATCTTATTTTGTCTGCATGGGGTACAGGGAAGTCAATGGCCACTAGGCTAAATTTTGGTCGGGGTGGCCCAGGCCTGCCCGAGCGTGGTTTGGGCGGACCGTAATGGGCTGTTTAATGCCTTGTCCTGATTTGCCAAGCCCTTGTCCTGGGAGGAACCCGTGATTGAGCATCTGGTGGCCAACCACCTCATTTGGACTACACATAATAAGGTTCATCTGAGAAAGAATGTCGCGTCCCCAGAGATTGACTGGCAATCCAGGGACTATGTAGGGCCGTACATGGCCAGTATTGCCCTCTTTGTCAGTCCAGGTAAGGAGTCGGGTGCTCCGTTTGGGATTGGTGGATTGTCCTATGCCTTGAAGGTGAGTGAGGGCGACGGTGGTGGGCCACGAGGGGGGCCACATGTGAGAGGCAATAACCGTGGCATCAGCCCCGGTGTCAATAAGACCCTCAAAGGCTTTACCGTCAAGGTGTAAGGTGAGTAGGGGCCTGTTAGGCGTAACCTGTTTAATCCAGTATGTGTCTGAGGATCCGAAGGCAGAATGTTGTCGGGAATGAGGAAGGTTAGGTAGGTTGGAGGAGTTTAGAGGGAGTAGGACAAGTTGAGCGATTCTCTGGCCCTGTTGAATGGAGACCGGGCCACTGGGGGCCGAAACCGCGAGTGTGATGGTGCCTGTATAATCGTTGTCGACCACTCCCGGAACGACGTGGAGTCCGGCCAGGGCTGAACTACCGCGTCCTAATATCAGGCCGAAAGTAACCGGGGGCAAGGGGCCACGTGCATTAGTAGGAAGAAGCCTGATTCCCTGATCAGGGGTTAGTATTGTTGAGGTGGAGGACAAGAGGTCCAGTCCCGCACTCCCTGGGGTGGCCCGGCAGAGGGAAGTGACGGGGAGTTTGGGGAGGGGAACTGTGGAACAAACCGTGTCGCCCCTGGTTTGTTCTGACGGCCCGGGGCCAGGGGCTGGCCCCGCAGGGAGTTTCCCGATCGGGGGGGAATAGGATTTCCTGAGATATCAGTCTTTGAATGACAATCTCTGGCCCAATGTTTACCGCGTTTGCAACGAGGGCAGACGGTGGAAGGAGGTTGACGAGATGGTCTATCTAAGGGGCAGTCGCGGACAAAATGGCCGGGCTGTTTACAATTGAAGCAAGATTTGTGATTACCTATAGCAAGGTTTTTGAGGGCAGCCCCAATGGCAACACCTATGGCATGAGATGTCCCTACATTAGAACAGAGTTTGATGTACTCTGAGAGAGGTCTATCACGATGGGAGCGAAGGGCATCCTGACAGGCAGAATTGGCATTTTCAAATGCAAGGTGTTTAATGAAGGCGCTCTCTGACTCCTCCTTGCCGATTAAGCGCTCAGCGGCTTCCGTTAAGCGGCTGATGAAATCACAGTAAGACTCGTCAGGTCCTTGATGAATCTTGGCTAGAGAGGTGCTGGCCGGTCCCTTAGGGGGAAGTTTGCGCCAGGCCTTGAGGCCAGCGTTTTGGATCTGGGCCAATAAGCCAGGGGGGAAGGCAGCCTGAATTTCATTGGTGTTAAAGGCCCCTCGGCGGAGAAGTCGGTCCCTTGTCCAGTTACGAGAGGACCGGCTCTGAGCATTACGCTCCGCCGTTCTTCGGCAATTTTCTGCGTACTCAGTACGCCATAAGACAAAATCGCCGCCGGACAAAGCAGCATGAGCTAAGGTATACCAATCATTAGGTGTTAGCCACCGGTCAGTAAGGCTCTCAAGCAAGGCACGTGTAAAAGGGGCAGTCGGGCCATAAGTATGGACCGCGGATTTTAAGTCCTTAAGATATCTAATATTTAGGGGGCGGTATTTATGTCTTCGTCCTGAAGTCTCTGAGGACTCAGCCTCCTCATCCGAAGGGGAGGGGTCTCGTTCTTCGGGCTCGTTATCGGACTCTTCCGCAATTACCTCCTCATGGGAGGCTTCAGGGTTAGGGGTGTCAGGGTCGGCCTCAGCGGCCTGCCTTCGAGTGACTGGAAAGGTGAAAACGGGCTTTTGTTTGGGAGATGGCCTTGTTGAATGTTGGGACGCAGGGGGAGCAGAGAGCGAGGCAAGTTCAGCCTCAAGAGCACGGAGTTCCTTGAGCAGGTTAAGGTGTTGGCGCTTTTCTTGAAGGGCCTCTCTGAGAGAGGCTATTTGTAAGGTTAGGGGGACATTTGTCTGGGCCCCTGGGGCAGTAAGGGGAGCGGATGGAGGGGTCAAATTAGTGACGGGAGTGTCCACGATAGAGGCAAAAAAAGGAGGTTGGTGAGGAGGCAAATATGGGGGTGGCTGAAAAGGCGGGGCAACCTTGAAGGGGGGGTCCTCTTGATGGTAGCGGGCAGCCTCCTCATCGAGGGTGCCCTGGTCTTCGGGAGGGAGGACTGTGTCTGAGCCCGAAGAAAGGTTTTGTAAACAGGGATAAAGCCTTGTTGACGGTTGGTTTAATGACTCAGCCGGACTGGGGGCAGTAGGGGGCTTATTTTCTTGAGAAGGAATATCTATGCAAACCGACCCACAGGCAGACGGAGGACGAGAGGATTTCTTTAATAGGTTTTCCCCTGTTTTGAGTATCTCTTTAACATCTGGGTCGTGGGAATGTACTTGGAGGATATCATTAATGAGACTCCAATAAGTAAAGGCAGAAACGGGGACCTTTTCGGGCCCGAACGACTTATAAAAATCCTGGAGAGCGTTACCGACACGCTTCCAATAGCACACGTCTATCGTTCCCTCCTGGGGGAACCAGGGACAGATATTTGTCAGAAGACCGAAGAATTGGCGGAGATCCTTTTTTCTAGCCTTAATTCCCCGCACCTTGAGGGATGACTTTAAACCCGAGAGGAAAAGTTCGTGTGAACTTGTTGTTTGGCCCATTGTTTTCTCCTCGGCCCTTCAAACACTCGAAAAAACACTCAGATGCCCGTCTGGCCGTGCCCCTCGCGGGACTAAATCTGTCTTGGCAAAAGCTCTGCGGTATAAGCCCCCGCACTGGTGGACTGGGGGCGACTCCGGAGAGTTCCGGAGTCGGCCACTCACAGCCCAGTCGCCGTTTAACCTTACGACAGAAACGGAACCGCAGATTAGGGCCCAATCAGATTCCGCGACCCGAAGTCTTGGAACCTCCACGCACTCACACAGACATACGACCGAGGAGACTATCACACCAATTTGTCATCCCAGAAACGTCTATTTTCTGTCAGTCTGCTCACCTTACTCAGATCAGGCTCACGGACCGGCTTTGTCCGTGGAGATCAGGAAACGAGTCAGACTCGCGGGTCAATACCACGCGGCAACTCAGCGGTGTGTCCGGCCGGACTTGAAGCAGACAGTCTTCCGGAGGGCATGCAGTCCTCTGGCCCCACGTTATGCCAGAAATGCCCCGACCGGCGGGGCATTCAACAGGGGCCGAGGGGCAGCCTTCTGAAAGGAGAAAATAGGAGGCGCGAAGAAATGGAGGCAAGACAGGGTTCTGATCAAGCCTCGTTTATTGAAGAACAGGAGGGGGCTTATATAGTCAAGGAACTGGAAGGGGAGGGAAGGAATGTAAAGGCGGGAGTTGCCAATAGCAACGGGACTAGAAGGGGAGGAGGAATACGCAAAGGCGGGAGTTGCCAATAGCAACGGGACTAGTGGGGGAGGTAAAAAGAAAAAAGAAAATGGAAGTACCGAAAGGAGGAAGCACTATGGCTGCAGGGGGTAACCTTATAGGGCTCTGCTGATCAGAATGTGTTTGTTTAGACTCTGAGCCAAGGTTTGTTTAGACTCTGAGCCAATTACCTGTATGCAGTTGGGGGAAGGTTCCTCATGCTCAGGCCCCAGCAGGGTTATAGTATTTTTCCAAATATTCATGATTTAACTCAATTTTGGCTAGTTATTCTATTTTTTAAGAAAAGGTGTGAAAATCTCCTTTTCTGAATCTGGAAGTATTATTTTTTTCCCCTTAATGCTCTCAATTTTTTATATTATTTATTTTTAGGCTCTGTAATAAAGCATATACACATTTATAATTGTTATTTTTTCCTGACAAATTGACCAATTTATCTTTATGAAGTGTCCTTTTTTATTTCTGGCAACAAGCTTTGTCTCAAAGTCTATTTTATCTACTATAAATATTACAGTTCAAGCCATCTTAGATTTACATTTTTCACAGTATATCTGTTCCTTTTCATTTATTTTAAGTATACTTGTTTCTTTATATTTAAGTTGTACTTCTTTCAGATAGCATATAGTTGGGTCTTGTTTTTTTTTTTTAAATCTAATAATATTTGCTTTTATTTGGAGTATTTATTCTATTAACATATTTCCACTATTTGGTTCATCTCAGGGATGGCATCTGTTGATTACTTTTTCCTTTGAAGTTGGGTCTAAATTTCCCGGCTCTTTGTATGTCAAATAATTTTGTATCGTTTTATGGCCATTGAGAATATCAGATTGTGGACACTCAGGATTCTGTTTTATTGCTCTGAAGAGTAGTGATGTGCTTTTTTCTTTTACTAGGTTGTCAACTTGTTTAGAGCCAAACTGAAAAGTGACCTGACTGAAGGGGAAAGTGGCTCAGATTTCAATTCTGTTCTTTTAGGCTTAGCTAAACTGTTTCCAGTTTGCCCTACACATGAATGTTTTACACTCTAGGCTGAGTTTAAACACAAAATTTAAGATTTCTCTTCTCTGGATCTCTCCTTTCCAGGGTTGCTTGCTCATTTTTTTAACCAGGAAAACTTCAGGTTTACGATAAGCATTTTAGCTGCCCCATGCTGCCATGATTTCTGTAAAAAAAAAAAAAAAAATGGAATTCACTCTGTGCTGGTCACTTGGTACAAGTTTTGATTCCCCTTTATAAACTTGTTTGTATTTGTGCATTCCCAGAACTCCAGGTATTTTGGTTTATTTGTTTATCTGTTTTTATAGAGGCTGAGTGTGCTCACTTGGAATTGAGCAAAGGCATGGGTCTCAGCAACGTGGATGCATCAGAAAATGTGCACAAACATTTCTGTTTTGGATAAATTTACAGTTAGTTGCCAATTTATGATCCAAGTAGACATGCTGACACAGTTATATACGTATCTGTGATATATACGTATCAGGAAGAAGTCTGAGTTGGAAAAAGAAGTTTTGGAATCACAAGTGTATAGAATATATGGTATTTAAATTCATGATACTGGATGAAATTATGAAGGGAACAATTGTAGATAAAGGTCTGAGGACTGAATCTTGGAGTACTTCAGAGTTTAGCAGCCATAAAAATAAAGAGAAACCACGTAAGGTGAAGAGAATAGAATAACTGGCCTGTAAATAGGAGAATTAAATAAATGTTTTAAGAAAATTGGATTAAAATAATGTCAGATGTTAATAACTGAAATACGATGAGAACTGAAAATTGGCCAGTGAAATTGGAATAATGTACATTATTGATGACTTTAAAAGAGCAGTTAGGACAGCATAAATAGACAACTACAATATTGCTACAAGGATATGAAACATAGTTCGGGAATATAATAATGTTGTAAAAATTTTGTGGTGTGTCAGATGGTCACATATCTTGTTAGGGAGACCACTTCATGGATGGAATAGAGGCTTGATCACTGCACTGTACACCTGAAGCTGATGTTGTATAATATTGTATGCCAACTGTAACTGAATATATAGATAGTCACGGGATGTGGAAAGGAATTGTAATAGATATGTATGATATGGGCTGGGAGGAGTGGGGTGGCGAACTGGGGAAGGAGGGTTGTCACTTTGAGGGGTAAAAAGTGTAACTATTGCATTGTGTTGTACACCTGAAACTAATTTTAAAAAATTGTTTATTTCACAATAAAAGATTTTTTTTAAAAAAAGAGCAGTTAGTATAAAATAGTTGAAACAAACTCTTCAGTGAATTCAAGAAAAAATGGACAAAGAAAGGTGGAAACAGCTAGGATATATGCAAGCTTTTTGAGAATGTCTTCTGTAAAGGGGAGTAGAGAAATGGGATAGTAATTGAAAAAGGAAAGAATAGTCAGGAGAGATATCACTTTTAATGAGGGCTATTACAGAATGTTTATTTGTGAATAGGAATAATATAACAAGAGGAAAAAATACTGAGAATGTCACACATCAGTTGGCAAACATTTTCTCTAAGTAACCAGATAGTAAATATTTTAGACTTTCTGGGCCATATGGTCTCTGTCATTGTAGCACAAAAGTATCCATAGATAATATGTAAGGCATGGCTGTGTTCCAATAAAACATTATTTACTAAGAGATGAAAGGCAGGATTTGATTGTGGACCATAATTTACTGGCTCCTAATGTAGGGGGAAAAAGATAATGTAAAAAATTAAGTTCTTGAGCAGACGAGCCTTGATAGGATCTAGTGTACAAATATGTAGATTATCACTTGATAAAAACAGAAAATTCATCCATTTTTATATAAGGTAAAGTGGAATATAAATTCTGATGGAAGACAGAAAGGAAGATCATGGTTGTAGATGCATGTAGAACTTTCTGATTGCTTCTATAATATTTTCCCATGTTAGGAAATGTTAAATCCTGCACCTGACTTTAATTATGCAATCTATCTCTGGATTGAACATCTTCAGTTTTATCTACTCCAATCCCACCCCCTGCTACCATAAACAGAATCACTACTTTCTCCTTGAAATGTCTTTTCTCTACCTACAAGGCTGTTTGTTAATCATGAGTATGGCTTTAACAAAATGATAAATGAGTACCTTCATGTCATTGTACCTTTTTCTCCACATCTAACCTCTATGTCCCCTGCATTAGTCTCAGTTATTAGGCAGGGAATAACTAGTGGCAAATATGGCCACCAGCAGGTAGCTCTGACTTACGTTGTAGTTTCACAAGGTGCTTCAAAAAATTAATGCTTCTTGCCTTCT
The DNA here is from genome assembly GCA_033961575.1 of Aselliscus stoliczkanus. Lineage (NCBI taxonomy): Eukaryota > Metazoa > Chordata > Mammalia > Chiroptera > Hipposideridae > Aselliscus > Aselliscus stoliczkanus. The sequence continues at coordinate 92,440,478 of CM066737.1, read as the reverse complement.
ACCTCAAAAAGACGCCAAGGATGGGGCTGAGTTGCTTGTCTTGAGGTATGATGATGGAATACGCGTATTTCTTGCTTGGCGTCTTGTGACCCCTGTCTGTAATCTGTTAGCAGATATTAGTTGATGTTTTTACTGGATATGCTCTACATACTAATTACACAGTTTACAATGAAAGTATATGGTAATATTAATTAAGGGAATCTATATCTACTTTGATATTGACATCTATTTGTATTTCAGCAAAATGACAGTGACTTAGACCAACTCTGGCCTGGAAACCTATGAAGTGCCTGAGTCGTTGAGGGGAACCACTGATGATGATCCAACAATGGTATTTTAATGCAACTAATATATGAAAACTACACTTCGTTGGAAAGCAAATTCATTTTATACTAGGTGAAAGAGAGGGAGTGCTTCCATAACTTCAATTCTGCTTTTTATTTATTAAATACTTTAAAAGACAGATTGGTCTAAGAAATCAGGCTGTTGAAATGTTATTTATTTATTTATTAAAGATTTTATTGGGGAATTGGGGGAGGGAACAGCATTGGGGAACTGGGGAAGGGGAACAGACAAGTTGCTGTCCTTTTGTTCTTCAGTCTAGTTGTGGAGGACATTGCTTCACTGGCCCATGTTGGTATTCCCAGATGAGGCAGATTGGTCGCCGGCCATTGGATGGCAGCTCACGCCAGCTGCCAGCCACTCACGGTAGCTTACGGCAGCCCACTGCAGCCTACAATGTTGCTGGCGACACACAGCCCAGCTCCAGGTCAAGCTGTTGTTTACCATCTTAGCTGTAGAGGACAGTGTCACTGGCCCTCATATGTGGGATCTGAACGGGTGGCCCTGCTGCTTAGAGCTCACGCTCCCAAGCCAACTCTTACCCAACTAGCCACTCAGCTGGCTCCTGTTGGAATTATTTTTAACCCTTCATTATACAAAACCAGATTCAGTCTATCTGCTCATCCATTGCTTCTTTTTTTTTTTCACTTGAGACTGTTCTAAATATGTGCCTAACAGCTTTTCCCTAGGTTTGTATATCCTAAAAAGACAAAGAAGCCTGCTTAGCAGTTCCTTTCCTAGTCATTTGTTTTCAACTCAAAGAACTTTTCTCTATGTATGCTTAGAGAAATGTTTATTTCTATTGTATAAAATGACTGTATTTAAACATCACTAAGATTTAGAAAGCATTTCATTTTGGTGAATGAGTACTTCTTTGGCAGCCAACATCATTCCAGAAGGTGCTATAAGCTATGGAGATCACAAAAATAATGGCAGTGAGGATACAGATATTTGAGAACATCATCTTTTCTGTGAGATCAAATATATTGACAAAAGCTTTCCAACCTGCTCATCTTCCTTATGCCTCCAAATTTTGAAGTAATTGAAAATGTCAGTGCCCTGGATTCTACTGGGTTCAAGGCCATGTTACCTCAGTCTTGTGGGAAAAAAGCCTTCAGCCACCTTATAAAACATATTTAAAGTAAAAAACATAAACATTTTTTAAAAACTTGTATTTCTGGGTGTAGACCAAATTTTCTGAAAATAGCACCTCACCTCCATGCTGGGGAATTAAAATATGTTTACTGTGGCACCAATATGTTTTCCCTCCACAAGGCATAATTGTCCCATAATTCCTAAAGAAAATAGCGTATATGGGGGTGAGGGAAATGAGAGTCATAAGTAACTAATATTAGATCTCTTGTTGATATTGGGAGTAGAATTTGGAAAAAGTAATAAAATATCAAGGCACAGTAGCTCTGTGGTTAAGAGTACAGATGTAGGATCCAGGGTCACAAAAGGGTCACAAGTGTGAGAAAGTTGCTTAATGTCTCTGGATCCCTGTTTTCTCATATGTAAAATAGAGACATCAGTAATATTCATTTCATAGGGTTATTACAAGGAGTAATTTTGTGATATTTGTCCAACACTTAGAACAGTTCCTGGCACAATAAGTGCCAGTTAAATAAATAAATTTAAAAAATGTGTGAGAGGAAGTTATTGATACAAAAGGAAGGACCACAGGAAGAGAATTGGGTGGGGTGGGGGGAGGGGCATCATTGCCTCAAGCTGTCATGATAAGAACAAAGTGTAGGGAAACTCACAATAGCATTTTTTCTCCCAGGTCATTTCTGCCTCAATCACTTCAGCAACAAGTACAACCAGACTTTCTTAAGATGCTTAATGCTAGATTAATTATATCCCTTTCTTCAGAATGGATAAAACCATTTTGGCTTTTCTGTCTTAGAGCTTTCAGCATTATTATTATCAAACATCTTTGAACCACATACTGCATAGCCTTAAATTGAAATGTGCTACGTTTCCTCTTCATTGGCATTGGATTAAACCAGAATGCCAATAACTCAGTTACTTTTTATCCTTATTAATAAATCTGATAAGACTTGCGCTGAAACAACTTATTTGATCCTGTTAGGAAGCTGCACTATCAGAGAGGTCCATTAACTCTTTCAGGATGTTGTGGAATCACTGGGGAAATCACTAATTGCTACAAGCGCAGGTGAGTGCCATGAGTACCAAATTACGCATGGCAGCAGCAATTTCCTAAAAGACCTGGGATTTCTTAGTGGTTAAAGCTTTAATGTGTCTCTAGTGCCTAAGTCATTAAAAGAGAATGATTTAGGCACAGGGAGAAGCTAACTAAAATGTAAAACTGTGAGGGCATTACAAATAACAGTGAACCCAATAAAAGTGTTTGAACATTACTTAGTGTCAGATGCAAACATTTTTTCCATTAATTCTGATATGTCACGGAAGGTACAAAGCAACTGAAAAGTACAAAAAGAAACCTTGTCATACATATAATGGGACAAGAATAATCGGAAATCAATCAAAAAACCTTTTCCTTGTATATCAGCATCTTCCTCATATTTATAAAGTCTTCACTTTTAAAGAATTTAAAATAATACAGGCTCTCTATTATTGGCTTTCCAACCCTCACTATAAGATCCTTTGGGAAATTTGCCATTCAGTTTTTAAAATAGGAGAAACTGAGACTAGATGTAATTCTGAGGCTGTGGAACTTGTGGTATCCAATTATTTTATTTTGTTTTAAGACTGCAATTATTCTCACACAAATTTAAACGAAATATATATATATATATATATATATATATATATATATATATATATATATATATATTTCCTTAAAACAACTATTTGTAAATGCCTATGTTCTCCTCTTAGTCCCTATTAAAATGTGTGATTTTTTTAATAGTTTCAATCCTAGTATACCAGCCATATATGATTCCAATTAAATTTTCAGTTCCATCATTTTCATGAGTGTATCATATTTTATTCAATTCTCTATTATAAAATATCCTATTTTTACTCTCATAAACAATGCTTTTCCCCCAGCTTCATTGAGAAATAATTTACATACTATAAAACAAATCCCTATTAAGTGTACAGTTTGATAACCTTTGGCAATTGTATGTATTTGTGTAGCCGTCCCCTATATTTTAAAAGAGCTTTAAAATCAACCCCCCAAAATTCCCTAGTGACTCTGCATTTATTCCCCTTATCCGGTGCCCTAAGAAACCACTGCTCTGCTTTATGTTACTATAATTTTGCTTTTCCAAGAATTTTATAAAAATCGAATCAGATACTGTGTAGTCTTTTGTTTTATTTTCTAACTTAGCATCGTGGTTTTGGGATTAATCCAGGTTATTGTGTATATCAATATTTTTTTCCTTTTATTACTGAGTGGTATTCCATAGTATGAATATACTACAATTTGTTTATTCATTTACCAGTTAGGGCACACTTTTTTTTTTCCAGTTTGGGGCAAATATAAATAATCCTACTTTGAAAATTTGTGTATATGTCTAGGATGGTTAATTTTATGTGTGAACTTGACTGGGCCATGGGGTGCCCAGATATTTGGTGAAACATTATTCTGGGTGTGTCTGTTGAGGGTGTTTGTGGATGATATTAACATGTCAATGGTAGACTGTGTAAGGCAGATTGTCCTCCCTACTGTGGGTGGGCCACATCCAATCAGTTGAAGGTCTGCAGAGGACAAAAAGAGTGAATAAGCGTGAACTCTGCCTGCCTTAAGATTCAGGCTGAAACATCAGTTCTTCTTGGGTCTCAAACCTGTCGGTTTTCTAACTGGAATTTGGCTCTCCTGGGTCTCCAGCTTGGCGACTGCAGATCTTGGGACTTTCCAGCCTCCATAATCACATGAGCTTATTCTATAATAAATATCAATATCTATATCTGTCTATATATTATAAACACACACACACGCACACACATACACTAATGATTCTGCTTCTCTGGAGAACCTTGGCTAATATATAAAGTCTTTGTGTGGATGTATTTTCGAAATGTATCCTGGCTAAACATTTAGCTATGGGACTGCTGGGTCCTGAGATAAGGGCATGTTTAACATTGATGTTTAACTGACAAAATTCTTTCTTCAAAATGACTGAACCATTCTGCATCCCCACCAGAAATGTCTGAGAAATAAAGTTGCTTCACATCCTTGTCAAACTTAGCATTTCAGTTTTTTCAGTTTAGCAATTCTAGTGTATTATCGCAGTTTTAATTTGAATTTCTCTGATGACTAGTGATTTCAGTATCTTTTCATCTGATCATTAGTCATACACATATCTTCTTTTGTTAAATACCTCTTTAATTCTTTTGCCCATTTAAAACTTTTTGGTTTGCTTTCTTAATATTGAGTTAAATTTGGTCTTTATACTTTTTGGATACAAGCCTTTTCTCAAATATAAGACTGGCAAATATTTTCTCTGATTCTGCGGTTGGCAACTTTATTTTCTTAACCACGTCTATCAAAGAACAAGAATCTATTTTGTATTTTCCTTTCTTTTATGGATCAATGCTTTTTATCCTGTTTAAACAACTCCATCAGAGTCAATATGACAAAGATTTTTGTCACATTATAACCTGCCTGTCTGCCTGCATGCACCTCTTCATAAGGACAGATCACAACTTCAATATTATGCTTACTGTATATATCACTGTTTGGCACCAAAGGATGGCTGGCTAGTCAATGACGGGTAAGTTTTCTCAAGAGAGAAACAACTGAAGCCAGACATGGTTGCGTGGGTGCCAGTGAGTGCCATGGGAGAAATCAAGGCAAGGAGAAAAGGGGTGTAAACCCCTTGCTTCAGGTTCTGGTAGCCTGCCTGTGAAATGACCTACTGATATGATAATACCTGTCCTCTCCGCAGTCTAATCAGTAAGCCTTGGCAGAGGAAGCTTCTGTCTCTTAAAAGGTGCATGACAATAACCTCATGGGGCCACTGGTAATGGCAGTTTGCAGGTTTGGGAAATTAGGCCTGGAGGTTAATTCTTGGGTGTGAGACTCACAGACCCTGGAAGCCACATGGACCCTTGCTTGTGTGTAAGATAATAAAAGGAACTGTCAGGCCTGATTCGGGGCTCCAGTCCAGGAAGCTGAAGTCCCCCGGCCCAGCTGCATTTTTCTCTCTTATATCTTGTCTCTTTCTTAACTCTTTGCCGTCCCTTCTCCACTCCCACCTGCTCAGTCATGCAGGACATGACAGATTTTATCCTATGTTTGCTTCAAGAAGTTTTATATTTTAATCTAACATTTAGGTCCATAATTTATTTTAAGCTAAATTTTGTACATGATGTGGAGTTGTTATTATCTTTTTTTTTTACCATACAGATATGCAATTGTTCTAGTAATGTTTATTGAAAAGAGTATCCTTCCCCCATTCAATTGCATTAGCACTGATACCAAAAACCAACTGACTATATATATATATATATATATATATATATATATATATATATATGGTATGTGGATCTACTTCTGAAATCTTTATTTTAATTGATCTTGATGTCTTCCATTATGCCAATACCATACTGTATTAATTATTTTAGCATTATAGTAAGCCTTGAATCATGTAATATAAGTTTCCCAATGTTATTCTTCTTTAACAAAGCTGTTTTGCTTATTGTAGAGTATTTTTATTTTCTTACAGTTGTTATAATCAACCCATAAATTTGACTGGGAATCCACTGAATCTATAGATCAATTAATGAAGAATTGACATTTTGACAACACTGAGTCTTCTAATTCATGAACATATATACATGTATGTGTGTGTTCCTTAATTTAACCTCAGCAATGAATGTTTTGTAATTTTTCAGTATTCAGACTTTATTAAATGTATTTCTAAATAGTTTATATTTTTACATTATTTAAAATGGAGTTTTAAATATTCTTAAATATTAATATCCATTTTATAGAAATACAATTAATTTTTGTATATTGGCCATGTAAATTGCAATTTTGCTAAATGTACTCATTAATTATAATTTTTGTGGAATCATTAAAAATTTTCTACATACATAATCAGGTCATCTGCAAGTGTATAGTTTTACTTCTTTATTTACCAATCAAATTGTGTGCCTTTTATTACTCCATTCATTTAATGTTATCTTTTTGCACTGTGTCTTCCTGTATAATGTTGAACATAATGGTGGTAAATATTATAAAAGGTAATATACCATTGAACAAATTCAAAATGGGAGCAGAAGAAAAAGGAGAATTTACAAGCTAATTAATTTCATTGTTGCCCAAAATAAGGTACCAGTGGATACTGCCAAAAGAAAAAGAAGACTAAGGTTGTTATATAAATGTATATGTTTATGGCAACCCTAAAACAAAGATTTTTTTTTTAAGTCCTAAATATTAAGAGGGACTGCAAAACACTAAACACATTTAAATAAATACAAGTAGACTGGAGACTTCCAGTAAAATGGCGGAATAGACGGACGCTGTGCTAACTGCCTCCCAGGATCATACCAAAACGATAAACAAATTATACAGCATTCCACCCTGGAGGTCCCCAGAACACTAGATGAACAGAACCACTAAACGAAGAACTTAAAGAGGAAGCCACGTCGGGTCTGGTAGGACGGGCGGAGACGAGAGAGGGCGAACCCCGTGAGGGAGGTCCCAGCTGTGAGAAGCTTGTCTGGTTGGGGGAGAGACCCTCCGGCCGCACCCCAAGCTCACCAGCCCAGAGCTCCTTTGCCGGGAAGAGGAGTTCTAAGATAGCCGGCAGTAAATTAGTGAGGACTCTCTTTGCTCAGCTCGGTGAGGCTAAGAGCGGCTGGAGAATCAGTGGGGCCGGCGCCCAGGCTTGCTCGCCGGTGAGCACTTACCTGGTTCCTGGTGGAGGGAGTGGCTGTGTGAGCCGGGAGCCTGCGGGGACGGACTGAGCTGAGCACCTTTGGTGCAAAGGCTGGAGGTTTTTGGTCTGTTGTTCCTGTGGTGTGGGGCCTGCACGCGAGTGGTGTAGGGAGGGCGCCATTTTGTCAGGGTTGGGCCCTCCCACAGAGGATCAGGTCTGGGACCTCATTGGTCTGGTGGAATTGGCGCAGAAGTGCGTGTGTGCGTGTGTGCACGCGGGCCTGCGGCCTTGGATCCCCACCCTCTGCCCGGCTTATACTGCGTTGCCAGGGAAACGCAGGGCGGGTGCCCTCCGGCTCCAACAGGCTGCTCACTGAGACCCAGGAGTGCGCGAGCCGCCTCGGATCCCCACCCTCCGCTCGGCTTGTGCTGTGTTGCCAGGGAAACGCCTGGTGGGCGTGCTCCGGCTCCTACAGGCTGCTCACTGAGACGCGGGAGTGCGCAAGCTGCCTTGGGACCCCGCTCTCTGCACTGCACTTGCAGAGTTGCCAGGCTGGTGATTGGTTGTCCGGCTGCTCGGCTTGATCTGCAAGTGGCTGATTGGGACAGGCTGAGACTGGGAGCTTTCCTGGGAGTGTTCGGCCGTAAGCTGTGTGCCTGCGTGATCCAGCCAGGGCTCTCCTGGTGATCTATCTAATACATCAAAGCAATCCCAGAGCGACAGCCAGAATGGGGAAACAAAGAAACATGTCATAAGTAAAAGATCAGAAGAAACCTATAGAAATGGAACCAAATGAAACAGAGGGAGCCAACCTTTCAGAGACAGAGTTTAGAACACTGATGATAAGAATGTTTAACAAACTTAGTGAGGACGTAAGGATAGAGAAATCATAAAAAAACAACCAGTTAGAACTAAAGAATACAATAACTGAAATGAAGAACACACTCGAAGGAATCACCAGTAGAGTAGATGAAGCAGAGGAGTGGATCAGCGATTTGGAAGATAAAATAGCAGAAATCACCCAGATGGCACAGCAAAAAGACCAAAGAATAAAAAACAATGAAAATAGTTTAAGAGCCCTATGGGACAAGATGAAGTACAACAACTTTAGACACATAGGAATACCAGAAGGAGAAGAAAAGAAGCAAGGGGTCGAGAATGTATTTGAAAAAATAATGACTGAAAACTTCCCTACCCTGGTGAAGGAAATCAACATATATACCCAGGAAGTGCAGAGGGTTCCAAACAAGCTGAACTCAAACAGGTCCACACCAAGACACAACATAGTTAAAATGACAAAGGTTAAAGACAGAGACAGAATCCTAGAGGCAGCAAGAGAAAGACAGCAGGTTACATACAAAGGAACTCCTGTTAGACTAACAGCTGACTTGTCTACAGAAACTCTGCAGGCCAGAAGGGAGTGGCAGGAGATATTCAAAATAAAGGCTTACAACCAAGATTGCTCTACCCAGCATGGCTATCACTTAAAATTGAAGGAGAAATAAAGAGCTTCCCAGAAAAGAATAAGCTAAAGGAATTCATTCCCACCAAGCCAGCATTGCAATAAATGTTAAAAGGGCTTTTTTAAACAAAAGAAAGGAGAAAACAAGCTAACCCAGGAAGACCAGGAATACAAATAACAAAATGGAAATACATATGCACCTATCAATAATCATTTTAAATGTGAATGGGCTAAATGTCCCAATCAAAAGACAGAGAGTGGCTGAGTGGATAAGAAAATAGGACACATGTATATGCTGTTTACAGATGGAATAAGATATTTCATGCTAATAGAAATGAGAAAAAAAATAGCTAGAGTACCAATACTTATTTTGGACAAAATAGACTTTAAAATGACTATAATAAAAGACAAAGAAGGGCACTATAACCCTAATAAACATCTATGCACCCAACATAAGAAGTCCTAATTACATATAACAGATTTTGACAGACATAAGACAGAGATCAACAGTAACACTATCATAGTAGGGGACTTCAACACCATTGTCACCAATGGACAGACCCTTTAGACAGAAATCAACACAAAAAGAGGGGCCTTAAATGACACTTTAGACCAGCTGGACTTCGTTGATATTTTTAGAGCATTTCACCCTGAAAAAACAGAATATACATTCTTCTCAAGTACACATGGGACATTTTCCATGATAGACCACATTAGGCCACAAAACAAGTCTCAGTAAATTTAAGAAGATTGAAGTCATATCAAGCAGATACAAAGGAAAAACTGATGGTTGCCGGCTGGGAGGGAGTGGGGATGAGGGAGATGGGGAAGGTTTTGGACAGCGTAGGTGGGTGACTACATTGTTGCCGCAGGGATATGGGGGCAGTTCTGGAAATGTAATTGATAATGTTGTGAAAAGACTATTATATTAAGTGAAATAAGTCAGTCGGAGAAAGACAAGTACCATATGATCTCACTTATATGTGGAATCTGAAAAACTGAATGAATGATCAAAGTAAACAGACTCATAGATATAGAGGAAAAACTGAGGGTTGCTAGTTGGGAGGGGGTGGAGATAAGGAGGAAGGGGAAGGGATTAGACAGCATAAATAGACAACTACAATATTGCCACAGGGATATGAAACACAGTTCAGGGAATATAATAATGTAAAAATTTTGTGGCATGTCAGATAGTCACATGTCTTGTTAGGGAGGCCACTTCATGGATGGAGTAGAGGCTTGATCACTGCACTGTACACCTGAAGCTGATGTTGTATAATATTGTATGCCAACTGTAACTGAATATAAGATAGTCACGGATGTGGAGTATACTGTGGTAGGGAGTCAAAGGAATTGTAACAGATATGTATGATATGGGAGGGGAGTGGGGTGGCAAACTGGGAGAGGGGGGTTGTCACTTTGTGGGGTAAAGAGTATAACTATTACATTGTGTTGTACACGTGAAACTAATAAAAACAATTAAAAAAATACAAGTAGGCATAGCTCACTTAATTTTTAAAGTTTCAGATTGAACCATGGAGCAAAAAAAAAATCAATAAATTATCAGCATCCTTAGTAAAGATAGAATAAAATATTAAACCCCAAATTAGAAATAATATGGATAAATAATCAAAGTCACTAATGGAATTTAAAGTCATTTAGAAGCTACTTTAGGTAGTCTTATGCAAAAAATATCTAAATGAATATTTTTGTTACTGTCGTAAATACAACAAGAAATGAATAATTTTATGGTGCCCTATAATTTACCAGTATAAATTGACAGGGCTGGAATAAAGCTATTTCACACTGACTTTGCACTAACCAATATTACATACTTATAGATGGAGTGATAACTCCTTCCACAGTTTTCATTCCGAAAGACTGCTGAATTCTTTCTATCAGCATTTTAAATGACTATTTCCATACAAAATGTTCAACTGTTGAAACTTAACTATATTTTTGGGAACTAAAAAGAGAAAGTGATTTAAAGAAAACGAAAGAGATGGATAAGATTGTAGAAAAATAAAATATACCAAAAGCCTTACCAAAAGAGAACATGGAAACATAAATCTCCCTAGAGAACTGGAGAGATTTGTAAATAAAATAATAACCTCCTCCCTATAAATAACACCAAGTTCAGATGGTTTCACATGAAATCCTATGAAATCCATTAAGAACAGATCTGATGGTAATTCACCTATTCAAGAGTACATAAAAAGAAGGGATTTTAAAAATTATTTTCATACAGTGTGAGTAATATTTTATCTATAACTGGAAAAAAGCACATAAAACGAAAACTACAGAATAAATTCTCATTTATCTCTCACAATGCATCTCATTGATGCAATTCAATGCAAATTCATATGATTGACTTTTAAAAAATGTTGAAAGGGCATTTAGACTGCATTTAAATCTGTTTCTTTTTAAAACAAAACAAAAACACTCAGATAAAATAGGATTCAACAGATATTCCATTAAAATATTTCTCAAGCAAACATTTTATTTATGATGCATTTCAGGTGTTCCAGCTAAAATCAGTAAGAGGACAAAATGCTTACTACCGCAACTGCTATAAACATTATATAAGATGCATCAGCCAGTGAGGGTAACAAAGAGAAAGAAATTAGCGGTTTAACCATGTAAAATGAGGAGGTAAATGTATTTCAGATGGTAAATGGTAAGAAAGTGTTCCTGTAGCCCCAGGAGAATGATCTGAAAACCTACTAGAAATAATAAGTTATTGGGATATAAAATTAATATTGGGAAATGAATAGACATCTTCTACATAAACAAAGTCCATTTTAAAAAATCAAGTAAAAAAGACTCCATTCTTTACAATAACAACAACAAAAAAGAATAGTTAGAAATAAATCTAAAATGAAACCTATAGGTTTTCTGAAGGACCCAAGTAGAGTCCAGCAAACAGAAAAATATACCATGCTTTAGCTAGGAAGATTCAGTAAAAAGATGTCTAGTTCTCCAAAAGTGAATTTATATGTTATAAAATATATACATAACAAATTAATGTAATCTCTAGTACTAACAGTTTTGTTGCTGTTGTATTTGTTTTCTAAAAATTAAGCAACTATAATTGAAAGTGTATAGAGGAAACAAAGTAGGTAAAAACAGATGGCAAAATGTTGAATTGTACAAAATGTTGAATTGTACAAAAAAATCTATTAAGGGCCACTAGCCCTACACTAAAGTATACCTTAAAATCTTAACAATTAAAACCATGTTATATTTGTACATAAATAGAGAAAGCCATCGAATAGGATGAAAAGTTCAGATACAGACTGGACTGAATATGGGAATTAGTATATAATAAAGGTGGCATCTAAAAATCAGTTGGTAAAAGTGAATTTAAAAAATAATTCTTGTTTGGACAACTGGGATGCATTTAGGGGGAAAAAAGATAATTTTTAGATCAATCTCTCACAGTATGCACCAAGATGAACTCCAATTGTATTAAAGATTTAAATGGAAAAAAAAGAAAGAAACCCCACAAGTATCAGAAGTAAATATAGGTCCATTTTTTTTATAAGTCTGTAGTTGGGTAGTACTTTCTAACAAGAGTCAAAATCCAGAAGGCTTAAATGAAAAGAGGAATAAATTTTACTAAATTATTTTTTAAATCATAAGCAAAGTCAAAAGATAAATGAAAAATAGTGAAACATCATTACAGTTTATATCACAGACAAAAGACTAACCTCCTTAAGATATAAAAAATTTCTAGAAATCAAGAATAATAAGACCAACAATAGAATAGAAAAATTAGCAAAGAACATGAACTAGCAATTCTCAGAAAAACAAATGCAAATGGTTTTTAAAAATAGAAAATAATATTCTGATTTTTCACTTATAATAAGAGGAATGGAAACATATACTACAAAGATGCCTTTTCTCACCTGTCATATTTCAAAATTAAAGAAAAAAGCATTGTTGGTGAGGCTGTGGGAAGACAACATCTCATACATTGCTGGTGAGAATGATAAATGGTATAACTCTTATGCAGGGGAATCTGACATTATTTACCAAAATACAAATACAATTATCTTTTGACCCACGCTGCTCACTTCTGGGTATTTGTCCTACAAAATTGTCTACATGGATTGTAAATGATGTATGAATGAGGTTACTCATCCAGGCAGCATAACAGTAAACAACTGGAAACAAACCATGTGTATGTTGATAGGAAATTGATTAAATAACCCAGGCCACATCTACAAAATAAAGTATTATGCATCTGTAAAAAGAATGAGTATAGTCTTTACGTACCAAGATAGGGATATCCAATAAAATTTTAAAATAAAAAAGATGAAATATTGTGTATGCTACCTTCTTTTAAAGAAATGAAGCGAGTGAATAATTTTCATATTTACTGAGAAGATTTTTTAAAAATCTATTAAAAAATCAGTACACAGTGGGTTGGAGGGTTTGGTTGGTAAGAAGACTTCTGAACATATATTTTATATTATTTTGATTTTTGAATCATGTGCATATATTACCTGCTCAAAAATATTTTAAATGTTAAAACGTAATCAATAAGAGTATGTTCCTGCTCTCTGCATTTGCAGTACATTTCAAATAAAAGTTTAAATTGATTTTTCTACTTGATTTTAAATCATATGGGTACATGTGGAAAACAATTTTACTGGGTAAATTTGATATTAGAGGATTTATTTTTCTCCCAAATACAAAAGTGTTCTATTAATGTCTCCACCTCTTTGTGAGGAAGTGTCCTTTGTTTATTCACTTATTATTGAAGACGGGGATAAACTACTGGGAAACTGAGTTTGGAACAGTTGAGACAATAGAAAATGTGTAATTTTCTCCTAGGAAGAACAAGGGGAAAAAATCTTTTTACTTCAGCTGTAATTGCAGTACAATGCAGTGGGTGATCTCATATCTACTAACTTTGCTGGAATATACAGTTTAAATTCATCAGACAACAGAAAAGCAGGTTATAAAAAAACCATGTTGTCAATTTATTTTTTAAAACATAAAAGATGCAAGCATGTTTAGTTATTCACAGCTACAGAATGGATTCTCCAAATAACAGAACTATATTCCCATTTATTAACAACATGATAGATCGTTCCTGATTTTTAACTAAATACAGTTAATCTGCTTGCAGAGTCTAGGTATATTTCCATTTAAAACTAATCCATTTCACATATACTTTAAAATGGGAGAAAAACAAGTAATATTTTAGCCAAAAGGAACTGCACTGTGTTATAAATAAATAAGTATATATACTCTGTTTCTGAGAAAATGGAGTAACAGCTTGCATACTTAAACATATTTAACACTAAGTAATTATAAGGAAAAATAAGTAAAATATTAATTCTATTATGGGGTTCACATGAAATATTGCATTCAGATTCCATGTTTGCAATTCTATATATTTTTAAAACTAAGACATAAGTTGTAGCAGATGCTAATTACAGGACAGAAAGACTCGATTCACAAGGACAAACTGCATGGATCCAGTTAGAATCTTTAGCTGATTCTGTCAGTAGCCCCATAAGAGTCATGTCCAGTGACAGTTAAATTTGTAACATGTAAGAAAATGCAATCAAATACTAATCTCTTTACAAGGACATGCAGACTGCCTAAGGGATACATTCCCTTTCTAAGATACTTCAAATGCTCCTTAAGTATTAAGATAAAGGTTCAAATCAACAAGACACACATGGAGACTACAGGGAGAGTTAATAACAGCTAGGAGTGAAAATTGTTTTTCTCCATCCAAGAACAGATTTATTTGCAATAATCATAAGACATAAATTTGACCTGCTGAATATAGATGGTGGCATTTTAACAAGGTACTGTATTTATGTTTTAACTCTGTTATTTTCAGATTTTATGTTTCATAAAGGTCTAGTTGAGCCCAATATATGAATAGTTGGAAACTGTAAAGATTATACACTGCATTTTAAATGCCACTAAATACACACACACACACACACACACACACACAAACACACACGGTAGTGGTACATGTAGAATAATATAACATGCAAATTGAAATTATTATAAGTGAACCAGATATTAAAATATGAATTTGTAGGAATAATACAAACTAGATTATGAAATTGCTCACAACAAGAAATAAGTTGTTAATCTTTTAAGTGTAAATACATTAAGATAAAGTAAATATGTATAAATATAAATAAATATAAATGAGCAACTCTGTTAAAAAATACTGTAAATATAAATATCCTTTCTCATTTATTTCCCATCAGTAATGCAGCCATCTTTGAAAAGAACAAGAGGAATGAGTTAGGAGGCTATCTTAGTGGTTTTGTATTATATAAATCAGTATAGCTCTACTCTCTTCTTGTAATCCCTATGTACTCTAACCAAAGCTTGGTAATTTATAGATCACAACATAGACCAAAGGCCATCCTCTATTATGTTTTAGTGCCCCTTAGGGCATTCCTCTTCACTCGCTCACTCCATAATAAATTTTCTCAGGGGCAGCTAAATGATTATTTTCTCCCTCATCAGTTGTCTTAACTCTTACTCTCCTTTTAATCTGAATGAGATTTGGGGCATCAGTTTTTAACAACTCTTTCTTTTTCCAGACCAATTCACAGCCTTACTTAAGATCAAATATTATGTAGTTCCTTTCTTTATGTCATTAGCAAATATTGATTGACTACCTACTTTTTGACAGTCATGAGACATATATTGTCTCATGTATTTCTAAGAACACATTAAGGTAGGTGCAAATTTTTTAATAAAACTAAAAATTTTAAGTAATATATATATATAAAATTTTAAGTAATATATATATATATATATATATCCTGGATTAGGGAATATGTATATATATCCATATGCCTTACTTATTCTTCACCTTAAAGTCTGTGTTCAATCAATACATTCTCCATGATGTCTTTTTTTGTCCAGACTTTGCAAAAAATCCCTATCCCAGCATTCCTATCCTCATTTCCTGCTTAATTTTTCTACTTAGCATATCCCCTAATATTAATATATCAGGACATGTATTTTTATTTGTCTTCCTCACTCTTTTATTTATTGCATCTATAATACCTCCTGATAATTATTTAGTCGGCATTCGTTAAATATTTTTTTGAGCCAATTTTTGAAAACAGTGTGAAGGTCATGCTTCCATTTATGGAAAAAGTGTAAAATAAGAAAATGTCTAAGGTAATAACTATTGAAAGACTAATTTATTAAATTTAAATTAAAACATAAATTTAAAAATAGATGGAATATAAAGCTCCCTGGAGATAGATAGTTCTATAACACATATCAGGTTTAGCAAGATGAAAATGAGTAGGCTTCATTTAAGATGAGAGAATAAAGGAGAATAGGAAGAAGTAGCTTTAGTGAGGTAGAATTTATATGCAGTACAATCCATCCATTTTAAGTGTATGGTATGATGAGGTTTAACAAATGTATTGAATCATATAACTGTTAACATAAAAAACAAATGGAGACCAGCCTTGAAAATTCCCTGAGCAGACAAAACCAGGTTAGTCATACCAAGCATAATTTAGCTTATTTTGCAAGACTAACTCAACCTGGGTCACTTCTTGTTTTTGCCTCTGGAAATCAGAGGCAAAACTTGAACTGTTTCCCAAAGTTGATAGGAGGAAACCACTGAAAATTCTAATATGATAACCAGTCACTTTGAAGAAGTCACTGCTTTCTTACTATATGAGCTGCTTTATGAAAATCTCCATCTGAGCCTCATTCCATGTTTTGGCTTCAGAGCTACTGATTTGCAGACTGTCTTTTTGGTGTGTGCACAATCAACCTAGTAATTACTACTTGAGTGATTCATTGGTGTTACTTTTGTTATTTCTGAACTTTTGACCTAACTACCATGGCAAGGATGACACAGATTATTTCCATCATCTCCCAAACTTTGCCTCATGCTACTTTGCATTGAATCTTCTCCCACAACCCCAGCTCTAGGCATGCCATGACTGATCTTTAATTTTTTTTTTTCAAGCACTGTCCTAAACTAGTTTTGATGCTGTATGGGATGAAAAGTACTGAGTCCTAAGTATATCCACAGGCACCCCAAATAGAGGACTGTACGGTTGAGCTAAGCACGGCAGGGATGGAGCAGCCTTCTCTGAAGGTTCTCATTGGTGGCTTTGCAGGCATTAGCTATAAGACTGGAAGATTAGTTGTCAGAAACGTCCTTATGTGGCAGTGGAAAGACAAAACGTTAGAGAATTGATCAGATAACCTTTATTTGGATTTAGAAGTTGAACTGCCTCTTCCTCCCCTTGATACTTGCCAACATTTAGGTCTCTATGGGCCATATATGCTTTCAACAAATTGGACATGGTGGAGTGATTAGGGCGAGAAGGAAGATATTGGATGTTGTGCTAATGTAGTCCTATGATGTATGAAACCACCTATTTTATGTTTTAAAAAATCCTAAAGTTTTTTAAACTGTATTTACAATGCAAGCTGTGGGACAGATCATAACATGATACTCATATATTTAAAGTAAATGTAGCATAATGCTGGCAAATATGTGGGATATAAAACCTTTGTGGGTTTTTGGGGGCCTAAATATATTTCATTCAATTGGCTTTAGCCTGGCATTAGAGTTATTGCTTCCAATTTTATGTCACCAAATTTTAATGCCATTATTCAAGTCATTGGTACAAATGCTGAAATGTTTAGAATCAAGTAGAGAACTTTGAACCTTGTGACCACAGAATTTACTTTTGGATGGTGCTAATAATAATGACAGCTAACCTTTACATAGTGCTCATTATGTACCATGAAATATTCTAAGCATTTCAAAAGTATTAATTTATGTATTAAATAATTAGTATCAATTTGTATTATTTTTTTATCACACAATTTAAGATAATTATGATAATTAATTCAACTTTACATATAGGGTAACAGAAGCACAGAAATGTCAAATAGCTTGCCCACAATCATATAACTAGAAAAGGGCAGGGTCAGGATTCCAATCCAGGCCCTGGATACCATGTTTTTATTTTTATTTTTATTTATTTTTTTATTTTTTTGAGGGCAGTGTCACTGGCTCTCATATGTGGGATCTGAACCTGGGCCGCTGGCATCCCAAGCCAGCTCTTAACCACCGCGCCACTCGGCCAGCCCGGATACCATGTTTTTACACACCATGCTTTGGGCATATCAACTGTGGCAGTTTTGAATCTGATAGCACACACTATTGCATAGTCTTAACTCCTCCATCTTGGCTTAGAAATATTTTAAAGATGTTGTGAACTGCCTTGCTGAGATTATTATACACATAATCCCCACATTAGTTTCCTTATGCTGCTGTAATAAATTATCACAAATTTAGTGGCTTAAAATAACACAAGTATCTTACAGTTCTGTAGGTCAGAAGCCTAAAAAATGGATAGGCAGGGCTGCATTCCTTCTGGACGCCGTAGGTGTAAACATATTTCTTTTCCTGTTCCAGCTTCTGGATGCTGCCTACATCCCTTGCCTCATGTCCCTGCATCACTCCGACCTCTGCTTCCATCATCACATCTCCTTCTCTAACTCTGACCCTCTGCCTTTCTCTTACAAAGATGCTTATGATTACATTAGGCCCATGTGGATAATCCAGGATCATCTCCCATCTCAAGCTCTTTAATTGAATCATATCTACAGATTTCCTTTTGCCATGGAAAGTAACATATTCACAGGTTTGGGAGGATGACCATTATTCTGCTACCACAATTCTCCTGTTCACTTGAAGAGGGTCGGCCATCACTCAGGAGAATCATGTACACAATGGAATACTATTTTGCCATAAGAAAAGATGAAATAGTGCCATTTGTGACAACATGGATGGATCTTGAGATTATTATGCTAAGCGAAATAGGTCAGACAGAAAAAGTAGAGAACTATATGATTTCACTGATATCTGGGATATTAAACTGAAAACAACAAAGGAACAAGACAAACAAATGAAGAAACAAAAACTCATAGACACAGACAACAGTTTAGTGGTTACCAGAGGGTAAGGGGGGTGGTAGATGAGGGTAAAAGGGATCAAATATATGCTGATGGAAGGAGAACTGACTCTGGGTGGTGAACACACAATGTGATATACAGATGATATGTTACAGAATTGTACACCTGAAATCTATGTAACTTTACTAACCATTGTCACCTCAATAAACTTGAATTTAAAAAAAAAATCATGTTCCATGGCCATGAACTTGAAACATTGGTGTTTAACAGTACATGGTCCCCCTACAGCTTCAAGAATTTTTAACAAACATTGAACAATTTGGCCTTCAAATTTATTACTGTCTTCATACATGAGTCATCAGCCGGATGAAAATGTGTCTGTTTATATTCTGAAATAAACAAGTCTTGTGTATTTTCAGTCCTGTGGCTGTTGTATCTTTGCCAGGAGGACACTTCCTCTTTCACTTGCTAGTTGTTTAGTCTCTTTCTTTCAACTCTTTCAAGTTGTTTCTCCAACTGCCCACACTTTTGGGACCCCTCCCTATTTTGAAACTCTGGTTTTCACTGTCTTTATAATGAACTTAATAATGAACACATGCGATTTGAGAGACTTCCTCTCGGATGTAAATGATGAAACTAAAATGAATGACAATATGTACTAATTTTTAACAAATTCACTAAATCTTTTCTGTTCCAAATGAATATGTACTACCTTTCAAAGTAGTCATCATGGAAAGCTATGCATTTGTTCCAAAGAAAATGATGATTCTTACACTATATTTGTAGTCTCTTTTTTTTTTTTTTTGGAATTGACTTTAGGGTTTATTTAGAAACCATGTATAAAAATCAGCCATATTGCATCACAGCATCAGCTTGTATGTGACTAAATTTGGCCACAGAAATCATGTATTCTAGCTCTCTCATTTGCATTTTACAAAACTGAATCCAAACAACCACATCCTACAACTCAAGTGGAATCATTAATTTTTAAAGCACTTTATAACTGCCATTCCCCCCCACCACACACACAACATTCTCCAGTAAAAGCTGGACTAGAAAACACGGTTAAAGTCAGTTAGCTGAAGTGGGGATCAGCTAATTCACTCCAAATTTAAAGGTTGGAAGTGATTTTGTGGGTGTGTTGACAAAGTTGGGAGCAGTGAGAGTGGAAGGGGAGAGAAAGACTGAAGAAAAACACATAAACAGAGAGTTGATATGACCGGCAGCGTAGCCAGTCCATGTACCCAGTTCATAGACAAGGATACCAGGTCCATGCCACACAGATTTGGTGGTGCAAGACAGCACCAGCAAGGAAGATGGTCAGCACTTCTACTAAAGGCAGGCCCTGGGCACTGTCCAAGCACACTTACTTCATGCTGACAAGAAGTGACAATCACGTCTGAGCACTGAGGCAAAAGTGTTGGCAAGAGAGCAAGAGGGTGTGTCACACAGGAGCAGTGACTCTGCTCAATAGTGAAATGTGACCTGCTATATTTCAGAGTCCGAAGTATCACATTAAGAGTAAGAAGCAGAGGCCGGCCCAGTGGCGCGTTGGTTAAGAGCTGGCTTGGGACGCCAGCAGCCCTGGTTCGGATCCCACATAGGAGGGCCAGTGACACTGCCCTCTACAGCTAAGATGGTGAACAACAGCTCCACCTGGAGCTGGGCTGCTGTGAGTCCCTGGGACGGCATAGCTGCAGCCCCTGCTGCAGTGGGCTGCCATAGGCTACAGCGAGTGGCCGGCAGCCAGTATGAGTGGCTGGCAGCCTGTGTGAGCTGCCAAGAGCCGCAGTAAGCAGCCATCCAGAGGCCGGTGACCGATCTGCCTCACTGGAGAAGAGCACAATGATGATACCAACATGGGCCAGTGAAGCAACGTCCTCCACAACTAGGCTGAAGAACAAAAGGACAGCAACTTGTCTGTTCCCCTTCCCCGGTTCCCCAACTCTTTTCCCCTCCCCCAATTCTCCAATAAAATCTTTAAAAAAAAAAAAAAAAAAGAGAGAGTAAGAAGCAGTATTCCAAAACTGGAGAAGAGCAGAAATTTCTTTCTACATATAAATTAGAGGAGAAAGAAATAGTGGCAATAATACTTCCAATAATATATGTTTAATAAAATAGACCTTTGTTTACATTTAAATCTAATGTGCTTAATTCTCTGTGGTGGTGGTAAAAATTCCATTACATTATACCAGAATCTTTTTGTATTTTAGTTTTATAGCTTTATTTCATACATTATCATGACTATCCATCTCATATACCGTTAGAAATAATGTTCTCTTATTCATTTAAATATATCAATATCTCTAGTGAGATGCATGAATAATTCAGTTTTCTATGCTCACTATGTGCTTTATTAAATGCACAATTAATAACTGATGAAAACCAAAGACAATTTAGTTTTTTTAAATTATATTTTTATTTTTCTTGAATGGTACAGTTTGTGTAACTCACTGAATTGTGCAATCAATAGAAATGTGTAATATAGATCAAGAGCCCAAACTTACAAACACAATTTTGAAAAAAAAATTTGCAGCAATGAAAATAATTCGAGTTGGGGGCTGCATTCAGCTTTTAAGACAGGTGGTAGTCATTCATTCTTTGGCGATATTGATACATTTTGGGCATAAATAAAAAAGACAAATAGACTAATTATAATGAAATGACTGCTATTTTCTATCTATGCAGATGCTTCTCTTTCTACTTTTAAGATTATTCACATCCTCCTGGGACAGGGCAACAATTAGGCTTGCAGAGTAGATTGGAAACAGAATGTAAGGCAGGATGGCACTAAATTGGGAAGTACTGGATAAAATAGCAAGCCTGGCCAGATGGAAAGATGAGTGGCAATAAAGGACGAGAGAACTGAATCTCTTTAGTATTTAAAGTGGTATTTAAAGTGTTCCTTCCTGTCTGTTGGGGCTACTCTCCTGAAAACATGCAAGCAGATTGTTTTGTTACCTTCTGAACTCATTTTAAGTTGTCCATAACACATGTTTTGCCTAATGCATCTTTATTTTCAATCATGTGGTGTCTATTTAATGAATTGTGAATTATGAAAATCCATGCTTGCTGATAGGCATACGTTTCAATGTGTCATTAGCCCTAGTTGTGGCTTGTGAAGTAGGAGGATGGTGATGGGAGATTTGTTCAGTTTCTATGAATAGGTCGAAGATGCTCTGTCTCCTACTTCCCACCATGCATTCATATTAAGAGTGGGCTGAGGGCCAGCCAAGTGGCTCAGTTAAGAGTGTGAGTTCTCAGTAGCAGGGTTGCTGGTTCGATTCCTACATAGGCCAATGAGCTGTGTCCGAGCAGCACTGCTGCTGAACTGGCTCAGCTGGTGAGCATGTGCTCCTAACAACAAGGTTGTCAGTTCAACTCCTGCATGGGATGGTGGGCCAGGTCTACCTACAACTAAGATTGAACATGGCACCTTGAGCTGAGCTGCCTTGAGCTGCCAATGGGCGGCCGGATGGCGACTGGACTTGGAGCTGAGCTAGTTGCGCTCTCCACAACTAAGATTGAAGGACAACAACTTGGCTGTTCCCCTTCCCCAATATCCCAATAAAATCTTTAAAAAAAAAAAAAAAGAGTGGGCTCAGCAGATTCCTTCATGGAATTGTAGGGGTAATTCAACTTCCCACATTATGGATGGAACTTAGAAGTAGTGAATTTGAAAACAAGCCACTGTGCAGCAGCCAAATGATCCCACTTGGTTGGCAGCAAATTGGCATCCACTAATAGAATCGGAAATTTAAGACAGCAAAAATGCAAGAATTCTGATTAAATATTTAAAATACTGAGATATTAAAAATAAACACTAAAACATCAAACATATTCAAAACAAATACTAAAATATTAAAGCATTGAAACAAATATTGAAATACACTGCGATCTTGGCTTAATTAGGTAAGACACTATATAACTTTAAAACTGCCTAAGCATCAAATCCCACAAGCATCTGCAATTCATCATACTCAAAATGAAACCAGAAATCACCCCTCTGAACCCCACCCTATTCTATCCCTCCCATTCTCCCTGAATCGGGGTCACATAAGGTAGATGAACTAAATAATGGCGTTTCTTATCTTGCTTTCATAGTCCTTATCCAGTAAGTAGGTCAACAGCATTTCCAGTCAACAGGGAAATCAGTACGTCTCTTGAATTTTCTCCATCTGTGTTGCCACTGCCATTAAGTTCAACACTAGATCATCGTTAATCTGCAGTATTCTGATAAGCCATTTAGTTGGTTCCTTCATTTGTTTTTTACACATCTTTAGTGGGTACCTACTCTGTACTCTCTACCAAAAGCCACAGTTATAAAGATAAATCAATCCCCATATGGGGATTGAACCAGCAACCTTGGTATTATTAGCACCACGCTCTAACCAACTGAGCTAACCGGCCATCCCAGCAGTATCCACTTTCAGGTAACTTACTCTTCGGTACAGGAAACTAGACCCATAAAAACAGTATCAACGGTATTATTATTTATGTGTATGTAAAACAGTCCTTCCAGCTAGAATGTGAGAAATTTTTTGAATTTAGTTCCCAAACATCTAACCTTGACTCTGTCCAACTTATTTCCCACCCTGAGAGTAATAGTTATAAACTGCAAATCCAATCCTTGCTTAAATTATTTAAGTACCTACACATCATCTACTAGATAAAATCCAACTTGTTCTCTTTATGTCTTTGTAAGAAAGTAGCAGTTTTTAAAGTGTGTTTGGGATCCATGGGAAGGGATGGGATGGGGGTGGGGGAATCCCTGAGGGCCTTTTAATGGGTCTGAAAAGTCAAAATTATGTTCATGATAATCTTAAAATGTTATTTGCCCATTTTTACCCTCCTTCTCTCACAAATGTACAGTCGAGTTTTCCACTGTACACTGCATTACTTGTGATATTGCAAGAGATTGTCTGAAGAAGCACATAGGAGAATCCAAATGTCTTCTATTAAACCAGACAACAAAAAGAATATGCCATATCGTGAAACAATGCTAATCTCATTACATTTGTTTTGTTTGGGAAAAATTAATTATCTTTTATAAAAGTAGATGGTTCATGTTAACATGAAATCAGTTTATGATTCTTGCTTGAAACAAATAAATTAATACATATTTAAATGTTTCTCAGCTTCAATTTCTAGTGTGGCAAGCATCAGTAGGTGTAACTCACATAAATACAAGTACTTTGGAATTCTCAATAATTTTTAAGAATGCCAAGGGGGTCGGTCCCAAGACCAAAAAGTTTGAGAACTGCTGCAAAAACGCCTTTAGTTACTGGCTGGCCTTGTCTCACACTGCTGTTTACACTTACTCTGTGCTCCAATCATACTGAGACTTTCCATTTTCCAGAATATGTCACCCTGTCTCCTCCCTCCTGTCACAGACCATGTGTTCATCTCCGACTGCTTCCTGCCCTGCCAGACCCCACACAGAAAAGGGACTGAGGCTGAATAAGGATGAGGCAAAGGGATATGGACATGCATACACAAGAGCCCAGAAGAAAATTCCCGTTAGGTGGCTGTGTGCTTCTCTTTCTTCCTTCAGTGTGACATTCAAACATCTTTCCTGGGAGCTCCTCTAAGCCCTATGTCTACCCTCAAACAGTCCCTCTGTCACTCCACTTTCACAGTAAATCAACTTGCATACATTTTGCTATTTTATAATTACTTGTTTATAATGGAAATTGTTTTAGAATATAGAGATTTTTTTTTTTCTCTGTTGATTTCAAATGGCATCCTGTAGTTTCCAGGCTTCCTAGGAATTTGAATAGGTATTTCTAAAATGTAGGAAGCGCATTTAAATGCAAGTTTTGTCAACACCTTATGAAATCTTCACAGAAAAATTTCTATTCATCTTAGTAAGCACTTCACTTCATGATAATTACTGGGTTACAAGTCTGTCTCCCTCAACGGGGTGTTATTTCTATGAAGGCAGAAAACAAGACAGGCCATTATGTGAGGGAGGTAATATAGCATTTTAGAAACAACCGTCTCTTGAATCCCCAAACCCACTGAGACAGTAAGATAAAGGCCCTCTTTGCTTGCCACTTTTAGAATCAGGCTGCCATACTGCTGGTCTGTGAAAATAGTTACAGTGTATATAGAGAAAGACAAATACTGTATGATTTCACTTATAAGTAGAATCTTTAAAAAAATGAACAAACAAAACAGAAACAGACCCATTAGATAAAGAGAACAAGCTGATGGTTGCTAAAGGGTTGGGGGATGGGGAAAAATAAAAATCAGGATAATAGTTTCAAAACCACTGTAATAGTTGGTTTTAAAATAATTCTTAAAAAAAACAAAAACAAAAACAAAACATTCTAATAGGCAAAGGCAGATGGCTCTAACTCTAGTCCTTTAAAAAAAAAAAAGTAGTTATAGTAATATCCTGAGATATCCAAATGGCTCTGGAAGGTTTCTTCCAAAAAATATCTCTCCTGGAATAGGAACTTCCTCTTAGATTAAGGAAATAGCTTCTGGGAAAATTAAGCTTATCAGTCAGCCATGTCTTAGAGTGAATTACTTTAATCTTTTAATCAAATTGCTTTTGCTTTAATAGCCTGGGTACAGATTATAGTGTTCTGGGTCATCCTGTCCTCCTAAGCTTCATATATACTTACAGGCCATAAGGCAGTGAAGAAAAAATGAATTCTAGTTCCTCTCTGTTTGAACACATTGCTGATCACAGCAAAGGTTGACTCTGCTGGAACCTCTAATCCGCTGACCACATCAAATTTGTTCTTTATCTTCCCTTTTGTGTCCTTAATTCCCTTTCTTATAGTTCAATTCCATGGTTCCTTACTATAAAAATTTCAGTATGTAGAATCTAAGCTCCTTTTCCCTCAAGCTCTCCATTATCCTCAACTAGTGAAAGAATTTGGGATTTAATTGAATCTAGGTATTTGCCTACTCCATTCCTGTCCTCAAGTTAGAGAAAAACAAATAAGCATGATGTCTCATTTAACTTTCATGGTATAAAACCACAAGTGTGGGCTGGCCAAGTGGCTCAGTTGGTTAAGAGCATAAGCTCTGAGCAACAAGGTCGTCGGTTCAATTCCCACATGGGCCAGTGAGCAGGGGCAGTGAGCTGCGCCACTGAGCTAGTAAGAGTGCATGCTTTTAGCAGCGAGGCTGCTGACGGGCAGCTGGATGGCTCAGTACGCAACAAGGTTGCTGGTTTGACTCCCACATGGGATGGTGGGCTGGGCACTCCCCACTACCCCGCCACCACCCCCCCAACTAGACTGAAAACGGTGACTGGACTTGGAGCTGAGCTTGTGCCCTCCACAACTAAGATCGAAGGACAACAACTTGACTTGGAACTGATGGGACCTGGAAAAACACAATGTTCCCTTCCCCAATTCCCCAACACTGTTCCCCTCCCCAATTCCCCAATAAAAATCTTAAAGAAACAAAAACCAAAAACCAAAAAAAACCCACAAGTGGACCCTCTCTGCCTCCGGGCAACAATTTTCATTCCCCTATTACACGCATTCTCCCATTCTCTGAGTTAACTTATTCCCCACCTTCTTCTGCTGCAAAGATCCAGCACAGTTTTCATCTTCCTCATTCACAGCTGATATCCTTCCTTCTTTATTTACTGGGAGAGTGGAATCAATTAGAAGAAGTATGAACAATCTTCTACCACCAAATCTAACAACTTACTTGCTTTAGTGCTAAATATTTTGTCTCCCCTCCTGTTACAATTCCTCTACCTGTCCATTGAATCCTATACCCTCTTCCCATTCAAGACTTTCTTTCTAAAACTTCTCTCTCCCTTGAACTATCAGATTTTACCCTTATTGCCAAATTATTGTCACTAGCATACAACTCCTGTGATGATTCAGTTTAAAAAAGAATTAATCTTGACTGCATTCCCTCTTGTAGCTATCACTTGAATTCTCTTCTCTCCTATGCAACAAAATTCCTCTAACAGTTGTCTCTACCTGCTGTCCCTCTTCTTCCCTCTCCTTTCTCTCTCCAAATTTTTCTGGTCAAGCATTTGTTTTTACAAACACTATAAAAAATAGTTCCAAGAAGTCACTTGCTATCTCCTTGTTATCAAATCTAACGGTCGGTTCTCAAGCCTTATCTTAACCTCTCAGCAATAACTGTAAAAACTGTAGGCCGATATTCCTGATGAATATAGATACAAAAATCATAAAAACAAAACAAAACAAAAACTAGTAGACCAAATTTAGTAGCACATTAAAAGGATAATACACCATGACCATCTGGAATTTGCACCTGGGATGCAAGGATGGTTCAACATAAGCAAATCAATCAAAGTGATACCCCATATTAACAGAATTAAGGATAGAAGTTACACAATCATCGTAATAGATGCATAAAAACAGTTGACAAAATTCTATACCCTTTCATGATAAAAACTAGGTATAAAAGGAATTTG
This sequence comes from Aselliscus stoliczkanus, assembly GCA_033961575.1. NCBI lineage: Eukaryota > Metazoa > Chordata > Mammalia > Chiroptera > Hipposideridae > Aselliscus > Aselliscus stoliczkanus. The sequence goes on along the minus strand of CM066737.1, from coordinate 92,413,480 downwards.
CCTCAACATCATAAAGGCAATGTATGACAAGCCCACAAGCTAACATCACAGTCAACGGTGAAAAGCTGAAAGCTTTTCCCTTAAGATGAGGAAAAAGGCAAGGATACCTGCTCTGAACACTTCTATTAAACACAGCACTTGGACTCCTAGCCAGAGAAATTAGGCAAGAAAAAGATAAATAAAAGATATCTAGGGCCAGCTGAGAGGTGCATTGGTGAAGAGTTGGCTTGGGACACCAGCTCTGAGCAGCAGGGCCCCTTTGGATCCCACATTAGGGTGAGTTACACTGCGCCTTCTACAGCTAAGATGGTGAACAGCTCAACCTGGAGCTGGGCTGCTGTGAGTTGCCGGTGTCGGCGACAGAATAGACTGCAGTGGGTCTGCAGTGGGTTGCTGTAAGCTGGCCAGCAGCCAGCGCTGTTCCCTCCCCCAATAAAACATTAAAAAAAGACATCCAAATTGGAAAGGGAGAAGTGAAATTATCTGTTTGCAGATGACATGATCTTTTACATGGGAAAGTCTAAAGACCACACACACACACACACACACACACACACACACACCTGTTAGAACTAATAAATTCAGTAAAGTTATAGGACAGAAAATTACCAGTAGGAGAGCAGAGGGAAGACAGTGAATTTGGGGAATCTGTCTCCCTCGCTCCCTCCTTATGAGTTCACTGAAAGATGGCTAATGATAGCTCCTGTCAGGTCAGACTCTCCACACTGCTCCTTCTGTCTCAGGTTTCTGATAACCGGTCCTTCTCTTCCCCACCTAGGCTTATAATATCTTCCTATTCGTAATAGCCCCAAGGTCCTGATCTTTTCCTTGTGATTTCTCTACATCCTTCTCTCACCATAGTAAAAATCTAACTTATGAGATGCTTCAAAGTGCCCAAGTGATATGCGTTTCTTGTCAGTAGCCTGGCCAATCCACCTTATGCTCACCTTCAACTCATCAGTAAATGCTATAATCCCCACTTTCAAAATATATTCCAAACCTCAACTAGTTCTCACCACCTGCACTATCCTCACCCTAGTGTAGCCACCTTGATGTCTCACCTGGATTAGAGCAGTTGTTTAGTGCTTCTGCTCTCTCTTCTCACCCTATTCCATTCTCCATATGGCAGCCAATATCATCTTTGCAAAAAGTAAGTCAGATAATGCCATCAATTTGCTCACAAGCTTCTAAAGCGTTTCCAGTGCATACAGAATGAAATTAGACTTAAAATTCCTGGTGATGGACAAGGCTCTGTTTAGTTGACCTTGGCGTCTCCTAATCCTATTGCCTGACACTCTCCTTAATGCTGACTTGTATTGTTTCAGTCACAGTGGCCTCCTTGAAATTCCATGAACACTCAGATAGTGTTACTGTTTTAGAACATTTGCACTCAGTGTCACTCTACAGGGAATGTTCTTATCCTACACATTTGCATGTCTCATTGCTCTTTTCATTCAGCTCTCTATTTAAATTTCATCCTTAAGATCTTCCTTAAATGTACTATCTAAAATAAACCTCCAGTCTATATCTACTTATTTACCTTTATTTCTCTCCATACCATTCATCATTCCTTCATATGCTCTATCTCTATGTACTGATTTGTCTATTGTCTTTTCCCACTGTATTATATACTCCATAAGTGAAGGGATTACCACTTTTATTCAGCACTATATTATCAGGACCTAGAACAACACATGATGTTTATTTAGAAGCTTTAAATAAATGTGTGGTGAATGAATGAGAGTGAAAATATACCAAATGGATCAACTAAATTAAATGCAAATTTAAATGAAAACTTAAATGAAAAGCTGACTCAGAGTCAAAGTTTGCTTGATAAGCATGTAGGAAAAAAGCCAAATTAATGTAACAGCATCAGATCAGCATAACCTGATTCAAACTTTGACACTGGAACTATTCCTTGAATGGGATAAGACTTATTTCCGGGGCTGGCAGAGTGGTGCGGTGGTTAAGAGCTGGTTTTGGGAAGCCAGCGGCCCCGGTTCGGATCGTACATATGAGGTCCAGTGACACTGCCCTCAAAAAAAAAAAAAAAAAAAGTTAAAAAAAAACACCAGACTTCTTTCCGAAGTTAATTAAGGCTTCATCACCCGGAGAATGCCAGGATGGGCATAATAGGGTTTGATGCTCCAGTTTTCCTGTTGTTTTGTGGGCCATGGCTAAGCAAGACCCCTTGTAAGTTACTATTATCTCTTAAAAAAATCTACTATGCAATATATCATACATAGAAATTAGTATATAAATATATATGCCAGGCAGTAAATAATAAAAATAACAACATACCAATATCCAGGGTAAACTATAAATATTACCGAGAATTTTTGAAGCTTGCTCTCTCCCAGATTTTAATTTCCTCCTCTCCTCCAAAGGTAATAATTATCCTGAATTTTGAGTCAATTATTTCTTTGCCTTCTAAAATATTCTTATTACATATGAAAACTATAAAGATCTGCATAAAAATGAAATGAATTATTCTTCTCTCATTTGTGCTGTTACTCCTCATTGTGTTAAGATTTACCCATTTTGATGTATTTCATTTCAATTGATTAATCCCCACTTTTGTACATACATTAGTCCATTATAGAAATATATGCTAATTTATTTATCGACGTTACTCTTGATAAGCTTTCGGGTGATTTCAGATTGCTGTGCTATTCTTTTTTTTTTTTTTTTGAGGGCAGTGTCACTGGCCCTCATATATGGGATCGAAGCGGGGCAGCGGCTTCCCAAGCCAGCGCTTAACCACCGCGACACTCGGCCGGTCCCTGCTGTGCTATTCTTTACAAAGCACTATGAATATTCTTTTACATGTCTTTCCATTACAATTACTAGCCTTGGAACTGTTCTCTCCCCTTACAAGATTTTATACTTCTATGTTTAATCAATTTCGCATTGATCTTGTGATTACTTTGAGGGAAATCTTATTTTCCTCATTCCGGCATTCTTAGCAGTTTACTGTAGCCCTTCAAAAATTTACTGACATCACCTTAGATAATTCATTCGTAGAAGCTTAGAAGTTAACATAGCAGTGACAATGAATGGTCTCTGAAAAGCTGCTTTCTTTTCCTAAATGCTCCCTACACCCCCTCTCCCCCGCTGCCTTTGACATATTTTGGGAGATATTTAAAATATTTTGATAGTTCTATAACTGTTTTTCCTAAGGAGGATCACTTTTGTTGATGGTGCTCTAATAAGAATGTTTTTCAAAGTACAGTACGTGTCAATCTTCAAAAGAACACCAGGCACAGCTGCTGACTGTTTAAGGTGTCGCTAGCGCGGGGATCAGGGCCAGGGGGGAAAACAATCTGCGCAGTCCCGAAATATCACGAGACGCTAAGTGGGAAGTCTTTTGGACCCCACCAGCTCCCGTACTTTCAACGGTCTCACCCAGCTCTGGCCCCGCCCCCCTGTGGCCTACGGAGAATAGGGCGTTGCCGGTAGGGTTTCCGCTCTTCTCCGTGGGCCTTTTCCCTTCTCCAGGCTTCGAGGGCATTTTGCCGTTATAGCCCTGCTACAGAAAATATCATTTAAGATGTCTGAAAATGTGAGCAGCACAGATGGCCCATCAGACTTAGCGGATGGAAGCCTGCCGAATAACCCTGAGGGGCAGTCTGAGGCGGAGGCCGGGAGAGCGGCCTCCGTACATCCCTCCGAATTGAGCTTGAGATTTCCCAGAGATGGTGATGGTACCGGAGGTGGTGGTTCTCGCCTTGCTGAGACAGACAGAGAAACAGAAAATGAAAGCAATGTTTCTGAAGGCGTGGGAGATAGTGGTGAAGCCCTCAACTGGACCCCCTCAGGAGAGGCGGAAGAATGGCACCAGATACCGTTCAATAGAGTCGACTATTATCGGCGTTTATTAAATGAGAATCGGGCCCTGGAGGATTGGATATCCTCAGAAACCTCTGCTCTGCCCTACCCTCGCTGGAAAGTTCTTACCGGTCTTAGAGAGCGGCAGCTGGGTTCACGCGCCCACTTTGTATATGAGGCCTGTGGGGCAATAGGCTTTGTGCAGCGTTTTGACCTGCAGTATAGGCTTCAAGGCCATAGAGGTTGTGTCAATAGCGTGTACTTTAACGAGCGTGGCAACTGGCTGCTCACTAGCAGTGATGACCGTAGAGGCATCATTTGGGATTGGATACGTAAGAAGCCAGTAGTGCAATTTGAGACTGGTCACAGAAATAATGTCTTTCATGCCCAGTTCCTTCCCAATACTGGCGATTCCACCCTGGCCACATGTGCCCGTGATGGCCAGATACGGGTAACAGACCTCCGTGCTCTGCCACTCCGCCAGATTTCTAAGCGTGTGGCCTTACATCGGGGAGCCAGCCACAAGATGGCCATGGAGCCAGACTCCCCTTTTACGTTCCTCACTTCAGGGGAAGATGCTGTTGTCTTTGCCATTGACCTCAGAAAAGACTCACCAGCTTCAAGATTGGTGGTAACAAGAGAGAATGAGCGAAGAGTGGGACTGTATACAATCTTTATGAATCCTGCCAATACTTACCAGTTCGCTGTGGGTGGACAAGATCAGTTTGTAAGAATTTATGACCAGAGGAAAATTAATAGGAATCAGAATAATGGCGTATTCAAGAAATTCTGTCCTCACCACCTAGTCACTTATGATTCCAAAGCAGCCATCACCTCCCTTGTGTACAACCATGATGGCACCGAGCTCCTGGCCAGTTACAATGATGAAGATATTTACCTCTTCAACTCGTCTGACGAGGATGGGGCCCAGTATGTGAAGAGATACAAGGGGCACAGAAATAACACCACAGTCAAAGGTGTCAGTTTCTATGGCCCCAGAAGTCAGTTTGTGGTGAGTGGAAGTGATTGTGGCCACATCTTCCTCTGGGAGAAATCATCCTGCCAGATCGTTCAGTTCATGAGAGGGGACTGGGCAGGGACTGTAAACAGTGTGGCGCCCCATCCTCACCTACCTGTGATGGCGACCAGTGGCCTAGACCATGATTCCAAGATCTGGGCCCCCACATCTCAAACTGCCACCGACCTTACTGGGTTAAAGAACGTGATTAGTAGGAACAAGGAGGAACGAGATGAAGATAGATCGCACCACACCGACGTGTTGGACTCCCACATGATTTGGTTCCTCATGCGTCACATGACACGGAGAGGTCAACGCCGTCGCCGGAGAGTTCCTGCATCTCCTGCTGCTTATGCGGCTCCAGCGGCTCCTGCAGCCCCTGCGGCTCCAGCAACTCCACCAGTGGCTCCAGCAGTCCCTGCGGCTCCAGAGGCTCCTGCGACCTATGCGGCTCCAGCAGTCCCTGCGGCTCCAGCAACTCCAGTGGCTCCAGCAGTCCCTGCGACCTATGCGGCTCCAGCGGCCCCTGCGGCTCCTGCAGCGGGAGTCCCGAATGCAGATGTGATTGAGTCGCCCAGCATGTCAGATACATCCGAAGACGGAGAGACCCAAGACCGTGTTGCATGCCTGCCGTCCTGAAGTCCTCACACTTGTTCCAGCGAGATGTCCCCTCAGTAGGCTGGATTTTAACTTTTAAGCATAAAATTAATTCAGTGTAACTAATAGATTTGCCTTTGCTTTTTATCTTCCACAAAAAACATCTTCCATCTCTGTCCTCTATTTTCCTTCCTTCCTTTCTCATATTCTTCCTCCCTCATTCCTTTACTCCTTATATCTATATGAATTTATAAGTAATTTATTTATGCCTCTTTTTCTTTGTTCTCTTATGGCTGACCTCTAAAGGTTCCTAATTCTGCTAAAAATATTAATAGCCTTGTTGAATCTATCTTCTCATTTATGATACTCTTAAAACTATCACCTTTTTTTCCCCTCTTTAGCAGTTTATTATAAAGGTTAAGTTCATCAGCTGAGTTAAAAATTTCAGAGATGTGTTTGTTTTTTAAAAGTAAAGTAAAGGAAACCAGCATTCTTGTTCCTTGAATGCTGACACTTGAACATATACCCACACATGCATGCACACACGTGTGCACACACACGCACACACATAAAGATATACACAGAATCTCTCTCTCTCTCTTTCTCTCTCTCTCTCACACACACACACACACACACACACACACACACGAGAAAGGGGAGAAAAGGTGGATTAATTCCTAACAAGATAATTTATCCTTCTAGAATAACTTGGGGTTGTTTACATTTTTTTCAATCTATATGGTAATATTTATTAATTTAAGCAGATGGAGGTTGGTAAGAATTTAATGTAATCACATGGTATTGTTTACTCTGAACTTTCAATTCTTTTGAAGTTTCATGGCTGAGACCTCCCAAAGGATTACCTTCCAGGAAATGCTCCTGGGAGAACCAGCCAGGAATGTAAGGATTCCTAATATTTGAAAAATATATGTTTGAAATATATGTTTGAAAATATAACTTTAAGAATAATTTCATGTTGCAATAAAGAGTTGTTTATGCTTACAGATAACTGTGTGATATCATTGGAAGAAATATCTCATTACACATCCATGCACTGCTTAAAATACCCTTTGATTGTATATAAGAGGTTAGTTGCTTTAAAAAATATTTTGTTCTAAGCCTTATTTAATGTGAATTTTGCGTGCTGGGTGTCCAATTACTGTTCAGTAATTTTCACACCCCTATGAAGTACATCATGCCCTTCAATGCAGATGTTTGTTGGTAAGAAGGATGTGATAAGACATCCTGTGCCTTAGCAAAGGCTTTCCTTCTGTTATACTCAAAATGGATATTATCTCTGTCCCCTGGAGAGCAGGTTGAGAAATTTGCACAATAAGATTAGATTTTAGGATGGAAAATTACTTGACCAAAGCTCCTGCTCATTGAGATTCAAAGTTAGCGACAACTGTTTGGGGACCTGGGGGAATGGGGTAGCCCCTACTAAGCTCGGCTATCAGAAAGGACCTTAAACATCCTAGAAAAATCTAGTGAATCTGAAATACACACTGTGTTTTAAAACAGGACAGAAAGAGAACTGAGTTATAAACTAGAATTCCAAGTTTGGGGCAATCCTGCACAACTGGGTGGGTTGTATACTAGCAACAGCATCAGCAAATTTAAAGAAAAAAAAAAAGAATTTCCAGTGACACTGGGTGGCAGTGAGAACAATGGCAAGAGCAAATTACCCAATTCTTTTTTCACCTGTTATGTGGAAGTAGGTCTTCCTTGGTGGGGGCTTTGTGCTGTGCACTAAACTTTCTTCACAGTTCCCTGCCCGATTCTGAGACTGGTTGTGTTACAAAAAGGCACTTGGAGAGAGATTTGGAAGGCCAAGGTAAAGTAGTAGCCATTTTTAATTTATGCTCAGAAAGGAGGGGCACAGACACATTGCTACTTATCTGCTGGTTTATCTTAGTGCCAGGCATCAGTCAGGACCTTAGCTACAGAATCTCTCCCTCAGACCTTCCTTCAGCTTCAGAAGCTCCATAAAAAAGAGCACCCACTTCTTCAGGGCACTCATGTCACCAAGGTTGAAGGTTTGGAGGCAGTGAAAGATAGCATGGGTTCCAGTGTGTCCTTGTGAGTTACAGCTATTCCTCATAAATTCCAGTCTATCCTTGCTTCCCCATTTCACATCCATTGCTTCTTCCTGAATGCTGTGCTTGGCTCAGGCTCCAGCACCTAAAGCAAGGACAAAAACCTTATGAAGACTGTCTAACTGGCTCACACAATTACATACTATTACCATCAGGTCCCAACTAAAAGTCACCTCTTATATGTATACCGTCCCCAGTGTTTTTGGTTCTCTGTTTAAACCTTGACAGATGTAACCACCCCCACCTGCTTTGGACTAAGTCACCAGATTATTTGGACAATTTGCCATTTGGAGCATTAAAAGTTCTCTAAAGAGAGAGGTTGGACTTGATTAAGAGATAGAGATAGATAAGTAGATAGATAGATAGATATAGATAGATGATAGATAGGAAGTGAATAATTTGAAAAAAGAAAGTTATGATTATATGTGAAAACCAAGATGGTAGTCAGTCCCAGAAAATGGAAGCAATGTTACAATTTTAATTTATGCAAATATTGTTCCTATTAGTATACAGAAGAGAAAAATACAATATCACTATCAACCTTCCATGAGATGGTGGGCTAAGCTAACAATTCTGTCAAATAAGCAGGCAAAACAGCACCTTTAATTTTTCAACACCAATTATTTCCATTCCAAAATGGAATTTCTACAGGACAGTTCTCTGTAGGCCCTTTTGACCTTGATGCAATATTATAATTGTCTCCTAATTATGCACAGAATTTAACTGCATCAAGTTGTAACAAATGCCAAACTATACTTTCCAAAAGACACCTTCTGGCAGCCATTCTTTAAAAGGACAGATATGGAAATGACCAGAGATGCAAAAATGTATCTATAAAGGAGCCTAATTGCTACATGGGAGGCCAAAAAAATGTTGGTGAGTTCTTTTAGTCCAACAGTGACCTTCACCAGTGTCCCTTCTACCATATTGTGAGCCAAAAGCATAATGCAGTAAATTTACAATAGACTGGATCCATTGTCATCAATATCTATAAACTTCACTATCTTAATCTGCTTTAACTTTAGTCTCTTCAACAGGAAAATGGGAAGTTTAGATTTTAGATTTTGTTCTCAGTGCCTTATGGAGCACTTAATATATATTTCTTTACCAGACAGTGAGTTCAAAGATGGACGTATGATAGTCTAGGTTCACAAGGAGCTTAGTCTACTAGTCTGAAGCTGTGTCCTCTGAGAAATAGGGGTTTAGGATGTCTTCATTGGGAGGGCATTGAGAAATCTCCTATCCTACTGCTTCAGTCAAAGGACAATGTTTATTTTTCATCTTTATCTCTAACTTCGCTATATAAGCAGCCATCTATGGAAATTAGATACACTCATACTATCAAGTATAATTCAACTGTATTTTCTCAACTGTTCTTCATAAAAGCCATATTAAAATGGAGGACAGGAAATTTAAGTTCAGGAAAGTTAACTTTCTAAAGTCATTGACTAAGAAGGTACACAGTAGGAGCTCAAATAGAATTTATACTTAAACCAATCCAACAAACATGGGTACATAGCATAATTGTTTTAGTGCATGGTAATTTGGTTTAGTTGACAATACAAATTGGGATCCCACATCTCGAGTTTCTTTCATGATACTTAAGAGTCATTTTTCATATATTAAGGTGGTTATAATCTCACCTTGGGCTTCTGTCAGCTGTACAGCAGCCATGGCAGCAACTCAAGCCCCTGAAATTGAACTGTAGGCCTCTGAGGATAACAAACGAAACAAGAATGAACCAAAGAAAAACACTAAAATAAAATATGAAAACAGTACATTCTGGGGTAGGGACTGTATTTCTAGTTTGAGCTATATACCCTGATTTGGATGACATTAGATGAAAAGGTTGTTGCTTGTGAATCTCAAATTCAAATCACAGCTGAGCCTGAATGATTGGTTCTTTTGATTACTCTGCTAAAATGTTATAATGACCCAGATATTCTAGGGACTATCTTCCTCAGCTGTCAGGTATGCCTCCACTGTGAGGGGCTGAGACCCATGATAGGAACCATTAAGATCTTAGATCTTTTCTACAGTGAGTTGCACTCTAAAAGACAAGATTTGGGCCTGAGGAGTTACCCTCTGAAGACTAATAAGTGGTAATTGATATTCACACTGGTGAATATTTTTTCAAAAGCTGGCAGCTATGAATTCTTGGTGAGTAAGTGTATCAGTGAAAATTTTAAAAGGTTTTCAGAAACATGGAAATAAACTTTCTTTAACATTATCAGATAGAACCAAATATTTTTTGGGAAACGTTTTGTTCTGTGTGCTTTCTCATAGTAGTTTCCTATTTAAAAAAATAAAAAAATCTCTGTAGGACTTGAGGGTGATAGAATTACTGTGTATGGTATTGGAGTGGTGGATATATAATATAAATCAATGCATTTGTCAAAACTATTTATAGAGTTGGACATCAAAAAGAATAAACTTTAATATATGCAAACTAAAAGAAATTCAACCAGGATGTCAGGGGATCTCTGAATGGAATACACCATGACAAATGAATCTAACTCTACTGTAAATGTATGACATAACCTCACTGAAGCAGGTGGGAGAAAAAGAAACTGACTAAATAACTTTGTAAAATGGTATTTTGTAGGGTAACTGCCGGGGGCCGACAGCATCCCGGTGTCTGATTAGGCCACATTGAAATAAAGATCCAGGCTCAGCACTGGATGTCTGGGATGCTGCCTTGTGGTTGGTCATGTAATATCTCCTGCCTCTATGAACCCATGTGCCTTTCCTCCACATCAGATCCTATAGAAGACAGTACTTTCACTGCATTTATGGCAAGTTCCTGGGGTACCCTGATGATAGCTGGTTGTGTAAGTCAACGACGGGGCAAGATTTCCTAAAGAAAAGGAAACTCCCTAAAGCAGGCTACAGCCTGAGGGGACCCCTGAACTGAGATATTGGGGACTCAAACCCCCTTAGCCTATGCAGCTGTGAAAGGTTTCTGTGGAGACCAGGAGACCAAGGTCTCTCGGCCACAAGAGTTCTGATAAGAGACAACTTACTGACCATGAGGTATTTTAATTAACCTTGTTTTAACTCTTTGCTTTGTACATTGCTGAAGCAACAAAAAGTGAAGGTCTGACTGAGAAACAAATATTCTCCTCTGTTGCAATAATATGCAGCTCTTTGTAGGGTAGAAATGAGACTCCTTTTGCTACTCCTTTTGCTACTAAGTTCAAGTATATTCCCTGTAAGGAAGTCATGGTAACCGGTATACCCTGGAAAGATACAATTACAAAAAGGTAAAAGCTCTGATAAAGAGAAAAACATCCTGATCATGTGAAACATAACTTTCAACATAACTTGCAATTGAGGTAATGGTCAGAAGCCCCTATAAAAGGGGCCAGGCTTTAATAATAAAGTGTGTGTGTGACGCTCCTGTGAACCTCTTTCTGGTGTCTCCCTGCATCCTTCTTTCCCCTCGCCAATGCCGTCCCACCCGAGGGAACCCCTGGTCTTCGCGGGGGCTGGCTCCCCGCAGGTAACTGTAAGGCTAAAGACAAAAAGAAATGCACATAAAAACTGCACTCTAGTCAGCAAATTTGTTTCTCATGAAGATTCAGGTTAAGGAATAATTCTCAACCTGCTTTACATATATGTCTCATGTTGAATACATAAGTAAATGGATTATGGATGGTGAGATCCAGTTTCTTACTTTATAGAGGGAAATAGTTAGGGATATCAGTATGAATTCACCATTATTAGATTAGCATTATATATACCGGGGGTGCCAAAAAAATGTATACAAGTAGATACTTTGGTTAATGTTGCTCAAGCAGTAGTTTGCTGTAATCAGAAGTGTCTGGATGCTGATGGCAACCACTTTGAGCACCTCTTGTAATTGCAGAAGTCAAACGGGACTTGTATTCATGTTTTGTTATCAGTATATGTTGAGTATTACAATTTTAATACAGTTTTCCTTTCTTAAAATACGTATACACCGAAGTACCCAACTTGAATACAATTTTTTGGCAGTGTGTGTGTGTGTGTGTGTGTGTGTGTGTGTGTGTGTGTATTAATGGAAATAACTACATATCTATCAACAGTTATTAATATTTTAAATGTAAATGGATTAAATGCTCCAATCAAAAGACAGGGGGCTGAATGGATAAGAAAACAAGATCCTTAACATATGCTGCCTACTACAGACTCACTTCAGATAGAAAGACACATAGAGACTGAAAGTAAAGGGATGGGAAAATATATTTCATGAAAATGGAAACAAAACAAAAAAGCTGGGGTAGCAATACTTACACCAGACAAAATAGACTTTAAAACAAAGGCTATAGCAAGAAACAAAGACGGAGCTAGGAATCCCACTTCTGGGTATTTATCCGAAGAAACCCAAAATGCTACTTTGAAGGGATGTGTTCTTTCATATGTTCACTGCAGCATTGTTTACAATGGCCATTATGTGTGATGTGGAGGCAGCCTGGGTGCCCATTGGTGGATGAATGGATAAAGAGGAGTTAGTATATATGTACAATGGAATATTGCTCGACTATGGGCAGGAATGGGTTATTGCCATCTGCATCAGCATGGATGGACCTGGAGGGTATTGTGGTCAGTGGAGTACGTCAGACAGAGAAAGGCAGATGCAGTGTGATTTTTCTTACATGTGGAATCTAAAGAACAAAATAAAACAGAAACAGATTCATAGATACAGAGAACATTTTGATGGTTGCCAGATGGGAGAGGGGTTGGGAGTTGGGTGAAAAAGGGGAAGGGATTAGAAGTACAAATTGATAGCTACAAAATAGTCATGGGGTTGTAAAGTAAGGCATAGGGAATATAGTCAATAATATGGTAATAACTATGTATAGTGCCAGGTGGGTACTAGACTAGTCAGAGGCATCTCTTCTTAAATTATATAAACGTCTAACCACTATGCTTGTATACCTGAAATCAATAAAAAATAATATTGAATGTCAAAAGAATTTATACAAATAATATCTGGGAGGAAAAAGTGGCATGTGAAACAACTAAGAATTCCCAGTGGCCAAAGTTGAAACAATTTCATCAACCCCCCCCCCACTCCAAATAATGTGGTATTACATTACAACCCAAAGTATTAAATATTCATGATTCCTGGTATAAATAAATAACATTGGAAAGGATAAATCTCAGTACAGAATAATTTCAAATAGCAAAAGTACACTTTCCCTTCACCAAGAGATGGAGTATGAGTCCTTTCCTGCTTTGAGTATGGGCTGGATTTAGTGTTGTGCATTCAAAGGACAGAGGGTAAAGGGAGGAAAAAGAATAACTTTACAGTAAAAAAAAAAGAAATCCTATAAACACCACTCAAGCAAGTGATGGTGTCAATATCACCAATGATGAAGTCCCATTGACATCATATGCCTTCAATATGGGCTTTCACTTCTCTGATTATTTTCCCCCAAACCCATAACCTCAGTTTAGCCATGAAAAAAATATCAAGACACATTGAGGAACAGTCTACAAAATACCTGGCCAGTACTCTTTAAAATTTTCAAGGTCAGAGGAAACAAGGAAAGGCTGAGAAACTATCACAGACCAGGAGTCTAAGGAGACATGGTGATGAAATGCAATGTGGATAGGATCCTGGTACAGCAAAAGACATTAGTGGACAAAGTGATAAAATCTGAATAAAGCCTACCATTTAGTTCATAGTAATGAACCAATGTTGGTTTCTTATTTTAACAAATATACCAAGGTGATATCAGATGTTAACATCAGGGGAAATTGAGTGAGGGTTATGTGGGGACTCTCTGTATCATCTTTGGAACTTTTCTGTAAATCTAAAATTATTTCAAAATAATAAAAAATGCATTAACTGTCAAAAATCCATGGAAAAAATCTCAAACTTCAGTAGCCATAATAATTATGGTAATGTTTATTATATCAGTAGAAATAATTCAGTTCCATTGGTTTTTGAAATCCCAGCTTGTTTTGTGATTCATGCTGAGTAACTTTCATTATTTGTGACCTTTTGAAAACGTTCTTTCTTTCATCATTTCTCTGACTATTTTATTTGATGATGTGCTTCTGGTAAGTTGCTTCTAATAAAAGTGCAATAAAAAGTATAAACTGAAATAAAGATGAAATTTTAAAAGGACAATATTTAGTAAATTCTTAAAAGAAAGAAATTGTCTTAATGGGAGACATTTCACCAAACTAAAATTTAAAGTACTTAGTATTTAGGAGCTGTACACAATATTACCGCATAGCTGCTTTCTTTAAACCACTGATCATTTAACAGGAAACTTATCTCTGCAGTAAGTAAAATTTTATGGACATATTTAGAACAGAGGTGGAGTGGAGCCAGATTTGCATTGGTTGAAGGGTATATAGGAAAGAAGCAAATAAAATGATGAGCATGGGCAAGTCTTTCCTAAAGTTTTGCTATGAAGAGAAAAAAAGGAGTGATGGCTGGAATACAATGTAGAATTAAGGGATCTTGTTGTACTTCATTTTTAAGATGAAGGATAGTAGAAACAATCATTGACAGTAAACATCTAGGTAGAAATGAATGATGTAGGATACTGTGGAAAAGTCCAGGATTCCAGCCCTTGAGGAGATGTGATCTAGAAACCAGTGGAGGAATGCCCTTTCCTAGGATCAGACCAGATGGTATGAATTTAGTCAAGAAAATTGACAGGTTTGGTGGTGGGAAGATAGGTGTGGGGAGCTTGATGTTATTGCTTTGACTTTCTGTCCTATACAATATGATGTAAGGCCATCAGTTTAGACTCCTGGGGGAGGGAATTTTGTAGTTTTGAAAAGAGAGAAGATAATCGAACTTAATTTTCTCAGAACACAGGAAAATACATTTCCTAGGTAAATATAATTTTTTTCAAGGAATTTGAGTTTTAAAAATAAAATTGTAACTGAAATTTACTTTTGCCATCACATTAATGACATTTTATTTGAAATCCAAATGTAGTTTGGAAGTGGATAAGAAAGATGTGTTCAAAACCTCACTTCACTGGAGACAAAGGAGCTGCCTCTCTCTGAGTTAAATAACAGGCATTATCATGGCATCCATGATTTCTGCACAATGTCAAGTCAACTTTATTTAAGATTCAATGTGGAATTTGCACTTCCCACCAAAGTGCCTAGAAAACTTTCTATTGATTATACCTATATGTATACATAGAGCGTGATCAGAACTTCAGTGCTACACAAATGTGAGCCCTTCCCAGACTTATCAGGGAAGAAGCCTCCTGCAGAGTACCACGGAGGAAAGCCGTGCTCTCATATTCTTTCAGAAACCCGGTTTCTCAAACCTGGACGAAAAGCTGAGAAGCCTCTGTAATGAGTATCAGATGCCTTGACATGAGAACATGACCATTCCAGCATAGTCCAGGGTGGTGTATAAAGAAAAACAAATCAGCAAAACAGTTCCCTCAATTTCTAAGTGAGTCCAGACATGTTTTAACGTACAGAGCGTGATCTAATGGGATGGTCATCGAAGGCTGAAATTGTCCACTGAAATCACAAGCCACTTTAGGGCAACTATAATATTAGAGTAAAGACAATGAGCTATTATTCTTAAATTTTAGTGCAGGAATCACATATGAGCGTTTTGTAAATGGTCACTTTGTTTAACTCTCTTATTAGTTCTAATCATTTATTAACGAGATACTCTGATTGTTTATATGTGCTTATCAAATCATCTACAATCAGTTACTCTTTATGTTGCACTAATTATATTTATTTCTCCACTGCTCCCTGCATTTGCTGGGATCTCCTAAACAATATTGAATGCTCGTGATATTGGTACATGTCCTTGTTTATTCTTAATGTTAATGGGAATGCTTCTAATCTGCAATCATGGGCGTTTATCATTCTTGGTGTATATTTGTGCCTTGACTCTTTTTTCTTGTTTATATTTGCCAAATTTTTATATATTTTATTCATCTTTTTGCAGTGCCGGGCTTTGGTTTTAGGGTAGATGAGATTACTGGTGCATGTTTGCTTGTTTTGAATGGTTTATCTTCTAGCTCATTAATTTCTGCATTTATAGCTACACGTGCTTTCTTCAGGTTTTATTTCTTTTTCTTGTTTTCTTCTTAAAGAAAAAACTTTGTTCCTTATATTTAATTTTTATTTTTCAAATCAAATCCATTTAACTCTATAAAATTTCTTCTGAGGTGATTTAGGCCACATTTCATAGGTTTTAATATATAGTGTCCTCATTCTTTTCTAAATAGTATGTAAAGTTAGTTATGATTTTCTCATTAAAACAAAAGTTACTTTAACTAGTTATTTTATTATAATGATTATAAAAGAATCCATTTTCATGGTAAAATATCCAAACAGTGGATAACAGTATAAAGTCTAAAGTAAAATTAATTCTCTACTTCTTCATACTCTTGTTGTTGGAGGTAAGTAGGGTTAACAACTTCTTGAAACTTTTCGTAAAAGATACTGTATGTCTATAAGAGCACATATATCTTTTTTATTCTTTCTACACAAAAGGGGTCTGAATTAGTTATCTATCGCTGTGAAACACATTAGTCCAAAATTTAGTGGCTTAAAACAGCAAACATTTTTTTTTTTTAATTTCACATTTTTCATGGGTTAGGAATATGCACATGACTTAACTGGATCCTCAAATGCAGAGTATCTCATAAGGTTTCAATCAAGGTGTCATCCAGAACTGCAGTTATCTCAAGGCACAACTGGGGAAGGAGATGCTTCTGAGGTCACTCATGTGGCTGATGGCAGGCACCCAGTCTTTGCTAGCTATTGGTCAGAGACAACGGTTCCTTGTTAAGTGGGCCTTTCGAGAGGGCAGCTCATAACATGGCAGCTGATTTCCCTCAGAGCTAACAGGTGAGTGAAAGAAGGCACTCCGATGTGGGATATAAAACTGAAGGCAACAAAGGAACAAGACAAACAAACAAACAAAATCTCATAGACACAGGCAACTGTTTAGTGGTTACGAGATGGTAAGGGGGGGAAGAATGGTAGAAGAGGGTAAATATACGGTGATGGCAGAACTGACGCTGGGTGGTGAACACACAATGCAATGTATAGATGATGTATTACAAAACTGTATACTTGTAACCTATATAATTTTACCAACAAATGTCACCCCAATAAATTTAATAAAAATTTTAAAAAAGAAGGCACAAAGTAGATAGTACATACTAGTAACCTCATCTCTGAAGCAACAGCTCATCATTAATCCCAACCTACTTTCAAAGGTTGAATACAAGGAGGTGATCACTGAAGACAGTCTAAGAGGCTGCTTACCACAGGATCACATTATGCCTTTATCCCCTCAAAAATATCTTTACATCCTTTCATACTGTTATACCGGGGGTGCCAAAAATATGTATAAATATGTCTTGTATTTATCTTTTATTATCAGTATATATTGAGTATTACAATTTTAATATAGATTGTTTCCTTTCTTAAAATGTGTATACATTTTTTTGGCACCCTCTGTATATCTAATACTTTTCAATCACTGCTGGCACGATGGCAAAAAAAGCAAGCAAATAAATATGTACATAAACAAGCAATCACATAAATAAGCGAGTGAGAACTCAATTCAGTAAGTATCCTTAGGTATGATTATTCACCATATGTCAAAAGTCTATAGTTTTGGCATATGGTACCTCAATGACCCAACACTTATATCAGATTCAGCCAAGTAGCAAAACAGACTGGCAAGATCTTCCAGAGGATGAAACAAAGGGTCACAGAGAAAAACAGATAAGAGAATTCCTCCTGGGAAAGCAGAAGTGTCCAAATGGCTATGGAATAGTCAGAAGTGTAGAAGTATAGACTGGAATAGTGTTTTACCCGGAATACATCTCCTCTTTTATCTGGACACAGAGCTAAATTTTATTTCCCAGCCTCCCTTTCTGCTTCATGTGACCATATGACAGCGGGGATATAACAAGGAATGTAGCTCATTTCTAGACCTAGTGCGTAAGAATTTCCCCATGTACTTGAGCAGATTGTTTTCCAGCTCTCATTGACTAGGACACAGATGAACAGGGCTACTAATACAGGATGGGCCCTATCTAACTAAATACTCATGACGTTATTTCAGTCAGATGTTATTTTATTGTTGCTGTCGAGGGGAAGCAGAGTTTGCCACCCCAAAATATGCCTTTTGGGGATATTAATTATTTTAAGCTGGTTATCTTTTAAGAAACAAAAGACTCAAGAAGAGCCTTAACTCCCTCTCCCCATCCGCCTTTACCTACCTAAAGGAATTCAGATAGAAAACCTGCTTAAAGAAGGGCACATACTGGCTGGAGAAACCTAGCAACATTTGTTAGACTCCTCTCGGAGTCGCATTGTGTCTGGGTGGCCCAGCAGGAATTTGTTTACCACGTATTTGCTCTTTCTGATCTACCTGTAAATTGCCTGCTTTCCCTTTGAAGCCTTAGACCCCTGCCTCCCTCCCCTTAGTCCAGAATGGCTTATAAACCTCAACTGCCTGATTTGTCCTTGGGTACCACAGTCTTAGGGAACCTCTTGCATGTACGTGTGTAATAAACATGGCTATTTTTCTCCTGTTAGTCTATTTCATGTCAGTTTGATTATTAGGCCAGCCAGAAGAACTTAGAAGGCTAGAAGGAAAATTATTTTCCCTCCCTTACACTATCTTATTTCCTCTTTCTGATAGATTCTGGAAATATCTACTTATATTTTCTAACTTCTCTTAGCTTGTCTACTATTCTTCCCAGCACTTTATCATTTTGGGATAATTTTGTGACTTAATTTTCTGACTATAAGATACCTGGTTACCATAGTCTGAATCTACAACTGTGATAGGTTATGGAACAGTGTAGAGTATGAAGGTAAATAGTTTTATGGGAAAGGCACTGGTCTTTCTTTTTAAACAAACTCTGAAATCATAATGGGGCAGATTCTCCTATTCCCTAATTCCTTAGCTCAGAATGAGGACTCAGAGGATGAGGACCAAGGGAACAGGCAGCTTCTACTGCACTATGTCAAATAATCACCTCATTGGTTTTTCCAGGGCTTTTTCCTGTTCTCCATCAACCCCGTCAGTCATAAAGCACCCTTGGATTAGTTTCAATCCTATGCAGCAATGTTCCCTGTACATATATTAGGGGTGCCCAACAAATGTATATAAGTGGACACTTTGGTCAACATTGCTTAAGCAGCAGTTCACCGTAATCAGAAGAGTCTGGACGCTGATGGTAACCACTTTGAGCACCTTTTGTAATTGCGGAAGTCAAACATGACGTGTCTTCATCTTTTGTAATCAGTACATATTGAGTATTACAATTTTAATACAGTTTTCCTTTCTTAAAATGTGTATACATTTTTTGGCACCCTCTGTATAGGATCTAATTTGCCTTATGTATTTCCGTATTCCTTTACTGACTCTGTTCTACCATAAAAACTCCATATATTTTCCAACAGAATTGGGAATTTGGGAGTAGTTTTTGTACATTGTTTTCTTATCCATAGCATTTTATTAGTAACCACTAGACCCATATTATAACATTTTTCTACTTTGCTATACCATCATTGAAAATCTTTTCCTCTATTAAATAGAATAATTAGTATGAGAGGCTAAAGACTTCTTAACTTTTGTGGAGTAACCATTCACATTTTTATCTCCTTTGCAGATTTTTAGAAGTTTCATGATTAACAACACTACCACTGTAAATTGTGAAATTCTACATACTTCTTGATATTGCCCTCCTTCAAGTGCTATCAGGATACTTTAAAATCCCACCATCCTCTCATCAAAACAGCCACAAGATATACAAATGAGTCACTTGATTTCTATATTTTTTATTTTATGAAAGGCATATTCATAACTTTTTCCTATTATTTTTTAATGAAGAAAATATTTATAAAACTAAGGTATGTGATGGTCATGACCCAAAGAAGCTAGGTATAAGCTTTCTCTACTATTGTTAAGTGAGGAGCTGCAGTGGGGAGTTGGGAAGAGAAAACAGGTTAACATTTGTTTTATATATTAGATCAAATATATATTATATATATTTATATAATAGATCATGTGGCTTCAATGTGCCCAATAACAAATTAGATTTAGTGCCTGTGAGATAACCAAACAAGAACATTCATTTGTTGGTGTTTTCTCAGTTTGGAGTCTTCTTTTATACAATGGATGATAGCATTGTGGTCAAAAGAACAGGATTAAAACTACTTTTTAAAAACATAACTATGTGAGGATATTACATCTGTAAGGGTAAGATGTAAAATTACCTCATACATATAAAATTAGAGGAGTAAAGCAAGTGGAAACAGGCCCCCCAAAATGAGATGTATCTCTGTTTTATCAGTGCAAACAAAAAAAATGTCAGAAAGAGTATTGAATGTGTTTGGGGCTCTAAAAAACTACCTGAATGGGCTGAGGCTGGACATCTCATGTTCGGAAAGTTCTAGGGGATGTTGATACCCTAGATTAGATAGCCACAATGAAAGAGTGAGGTGCTGAGCTAGTGGTGAGTCACCCTGAGTCATCTTCTTTATTTAAAGACCTCAAGAAGCTGTTTGAAAAGGGAGAGGGTAATGTAGGAGAACTGAAATTCTTCAAGTCATACTGTTTAGATGTTAGGAACCCTGGTAAATCTTATAGCCTTGGGTAAGGCTGTATCGTCTACTTCTGAGGCTGATAGGACTTCCCTGAGGAACTTCAGAAGATCATGTGAAACAGGTTGGTTGGTGTCTGTATAAAAGGGTGTTTTGGAATAAGTGTCTATACAAACTTTCATTACACAGGATGAAAAGGAAATCCTAGGTCATTCTGCATTCCAAAACTTTCTTAGTAAGTTTCTTGGCAAAATACTGAAGAGAGCATTAATCACTTTCAGAGGTACCAGTCACAAAACATGATTATTTAAAAATACATTAAAAATGTTTATAAGATATATAAAAACATATTTAAAGGAAATCTTGCATTACCGCACATAATTACTATTTCTTTGAGCGATTTTATGACAAATATCAAAATCAATTTCAAATATGTACTTCCTTTGGCCTAATTATGGGTAGTTGCTTTTCCCATATAATTAATGAAAATAGGATTTCAGATTAGATTTTTTAAATTAAATGTATTGGGGTGACAATGGTTAGTAAAATTACATAGGTTTCAGGTGTACAATTCTGTAATACATCATCTATAAATCACATTGTGTGTTCACCCACAGTCAGTTCTCCTCTCATCACCATATATTTGATCCCTTTTACCCTCATCTACTACCCCACCTCCACCCTTACCCTCTGGTAACCACTAAACAAGCAAACAAACAAACAGATTTATTACAGTTTGTGTTTTAAATATGTCCGAAGAATATTAGTACAGCAAGCCATTCTAATAACAATTGTACTGCATACAGGAAGAAATTTGTCCCTGTCCTTAATTATCAAACCATGTCATAAACAAACCAATTTGTGGTAGCTATGGGGGAAAATACAGGGCATAGCTAAGGGTTTTAAGTATTATTAAAACGTTTAACTGTGGAAACAATAAGGTATCTGTTAAGCCTTATGGAAAGAGAGTGCTATTCCCCCCCGCGGCCCCCCTCCCCCACCCCTGCACTCTCCCCACCCTGATTTACTGCCTCAGCTGGTGCACAAGAACAATAGCTAAGCAAGATCTTAACTTTCATACAAGGTTTCACTCCAAATAAGCTTCAGCAATATTGTTATTTTAGGATAGATTTACAGAAATAGCATCACTGAGCAAAATGACCTATGAAGGATAAGGGCTTTGTTATCCCCATCTATGTTGCCCTGCATACATTTGTTTCAGTTTTGACTCCCGTCAACAATTCTAGACATCCTTCATTTCCTCACGATAAGTATGAAAAACATAGTTTGAAACTTTTCTTCCAATATTTAGTTACGCTATTTTTTGTTTCTGTCTGATATTTTTGTAACAGCCAAAATATATTGTTTCAGTGGATTTGAAACAATGAAAAGAATCTGTATTACAAAGTGAAAAAAAATGAAAATTGCTTTTCTCTTTCAAGTAATTCCCTATATGCTTTTTGGGGGCTTATTAATGGTTCAGAGGGAGGGGACAGAGAAGGGACAAAGAGGGGGAGAGAGGGAGAGATGGAGGAAGGAAGGGAGGAAAGGAGGGAGGGAGGAAAGGAAAGAAGGAAAGGAAGGGAAGGAGGGAGGGAGCACAGCTCTACAAAGAACTTTATCCTGGTATCTTGGATAGCCAAAGGATATTTTCCCACCAGGGCCATAACCCTAATGAGCAAATGGTACTGAAAGGAACCAAAATTTTGTCAATCTGAAGCTGCCTCTTTGGGATACTGATTTTAAGCTGTTTATTAAGAAATAAGACTCAGAAAGAACCTTTGACCCCCCCCATTCCCCTCTCCTCCCTGTACCACCACCACCACCACTTTCCTGCCCAAGAGATTCAGACAGAAACCTGCATCAGGAAAGAAATCTTAGGATGCTGCCTTAGCCTCATTTGAATTAAGTGTGATAAACAAGAGGACATCAGGCAGGCACCTGTTAGCTAGACACCCTTTGTGTTGCATCATTTCTGAGTTGCCCAGCAAGAATGTTCTTGCCTGTATGTTGTGCTCTCCCTCAGCTACCTGTACAACGCCTGTTCTCACTTCTGAAATCTAATGCCCTCTCCCTCCCCTTACCCCTGTGTCCAAATATGTCATACATACCCAATATTGCCCCCAATGTCTTTGGAATTTTCGTGCTTATGTGAATTCCCCATGCACGTATATTAAAATTTTATTTTCTCCTGTTAATCTGTCTCTGTTCATTAGACTATTAGCCCAGCTAGAACTTAGAAGGTGGGAGGAAAAGTACTAATTTATTTTAGCCCCCACAGGACCTTCGATTGTCTACATAAACTTGCTTATTGCCATTGCACACCAGTCTGCCTTTATGTAAGGAAATGTAGTCCATAAAATCCATGGTCTCCCATATGTTTAAGGACAGCCAACCATTGAAACTGCCCTCTCTGAGACAGAAGGTGTCATACCATAGGACATTCTCAGAGATGAATGCATCAGATGACATCCCTGTTCTTTGTCTACAAAGACATTTCCAGTTGGCACTATTACCCATAGGCTCAAAATAAGAAAAGCCACCTAAGCTATTGGGTTGTCGGAAAAGTCGTGACATATTTTTCCTATGTTTTTCGTTGCAAAAATGCATCATGACTTTTCCGACAACCCAATACTTTGGTTAGTGATTGCAACCAGATGTTAGTTAAGAGAAAACCAGAATATCAGGGCCTTAAACACAATGCAAGGATGTTTCCTCTCACCTAAACAAGTCCAAAGATAGGCTCTTATACAGGCTGCATGACGCCCTCAATATCCCAAACAACTACCTTTATGCCTTGCCACTCTTATCCTGGTGGGGAGATGATCTATGAGACTTCAATAACCTATCATGTTTCAGGCAGGAGGGACAAAATGGGGGAAGCAACAAGAAGGGATATCTCTATCAGGAATCAAAATCTTTCCCAGAAGTGCCAGCTAACTTTTTACATCTCATCAGCTCCCCAAATGCAAGAGGCTTTGATAATTTCTATATTTTAGCTGGTCACATGGTCACATCTAACCTATAGAGCTGAGCTCCTCGTAGTAAAGAGAAAGGAAAGGGAAGAATGGATACTAGGTAGAGTCACTGCCACAAAAGCTGAGAGTGTTTCATAAAGCAAGGAGTTCCCAACAATGCCAAGGATAGTTGATAGATCAAGTAAAATAGAAGTGGAGAAACATCTATTAATTGTAACAAAAAAAGTTATTTGTGACCAAGGCACGGGAATTTTCAATGAGGAGAAATCAAAAGGAGTGAGATAAAGATAATACTAACAGGTGAACTGTGGTCACACAGCTGCCTAGCCATCTGCCCCCATGCACCTTTCCATAACAACAGATCCTCATGGAGACAGTGCTTCCACTATGCTTATGGCATATCCCCATGGGACCCCCCCAAAAAAGGGCTGGTTAGTCAAAGACGGGTATGACCCTAGCTGCAGGAAGGGCAACTCAAGCCAGACACAGTCACAGGGGGTACCATGGGAGGAATCATGGAGGTGAAGAACATGGGTCAACGACCCCTCGTCTCAAGTGCTGACAGTCTCCCTGACATGAAAACCTAACCAGGTGATAACATCTGTCCTCCGTGGATTCTTATCTTTAAGCCTCAGCGTGAGAAGTTTCTGTCTCCCAGGAGGTGCATGTGCGCAGGTCATGGGACTTTCGGTAAAGGCAGCCTGCAGGCCATGGGGTGATTTGAGTCTGAGCTAAGTTCTCTGGTATGATGTATGTGACTTACAGACCGTGGAGAAAACAATGCCACTTCCCTGTGGCACTGTCCTAATAAAAACCTTACAATGGCTTAGTTTGGGGCTCATTGTCCTAGAGGCACTGAGTCTGCTGGCTAGCACTTCTTCTGAACCATCCTTTGTCTCTTGTCTCTATTTTCTGTTTCCAACCCCTGCTGGCCCTCTCGAACTCCTACAGCTCGTGTGGGACACAACAATGAACAAGTGAAGACAATGGTTCTTAAATAAAAACAGATTAAGATCCGTTCAAGATGGCACAGTTAGTTAAATGCTAGATGTAACTCCTTTCACAACCACATGAAAATTACAACTAAATTACAGAACAACCATTATTGAGAATCGCTTGATGTCTAGCTGAACAGAAGCCCTACAATTAAGGACATACAGAAGAAGCTACATTGAGCCTGGCAGGAGGGGCAGAGACATGGAATGGACTGGTCCCACACCTGCATGTGACCACTAAAAACTGGGAGGGATATCTTGGCTGCAGAACCCCACCCCGCTGCTGGAAGTGAGGGTTCCCAGCCCCACCCCAGGCTCTCAGCCCAGGCTTTCAGTGCCAGTAAGAGAAGTCCCCATAATGTCTGGCTGTGAAAACCAGCAGAAATAGTGGCTGAATGAGTCGACGGTTACTGCCACTGGTTACATACTGTGAGTAGTGAGTGTATAGAGCTTAGTTGTGCAAAAAATACTATTCCTTTTACTTTTTAATCTTACCCACTTAATTTCTATTTAATATCTCCATTCTACCGAAGTAGTGGAAAATTATTCTGAGTCTGTTGGGGCTTTATTCCTTTTCATAGAGATTTGGTCATAATTCCTGGGGACTTAAAGGTGCAAAGGAATTAGAACAGATTCTTGGTAAAGTCATTGAAGATCCAGGGCGTCTAAGTCCATTGTGTAGCCATTCTTTTCCTTCATTCTTTCTTTCCCAGGGATTGGGCACTCTCTTGGGACACTCCAATACATAGAATCTTAGATAGCAGATCACCTGCAAAATAGCTCCTATAAGCTATTTACAACCAATATATGTGCCTGATAGGTCAATGGCAGACCAGTACTGATTATTTTGTATCTTTAATATCACTCTATAGTTTTCTCCTCAGCCCCTAACTTGGAAGATCTTTTGTGGAGAGAATATCAAGAAAATGAAGAAACGCTGCTCATTCTTATGATGTTTTTCCATTTTCATCAATGCTCAACATGTTCTCTATCTAAGGACTTTAGATTTTAGGTGTCTACATCCAGAAGAAACTCCAAGTCTCTTTTCTGCTTTCTCATTCCTCCCCTAAAATAATGAACTTAGGCATTTGAATGGGGTAAGTAGAGGGAGAGAGTGATATGGGAAGTAATTGATAATGATCAAGGAAGTAATTAGTTAAAACTTAATAAATAATGTAACTGTGTGTCCTCCAATATATAAACGATGACCAACTGAAGCTGAAGTAGAATAATGTTGTATGTCAACTATAGGAAAAAAATATATACATATATTTGTCATGGGAGGTGGAGTATAGCATAAGGAACAGCTATATAAGATGTCAGAGGGGTAGTAGCTTGGGGGAAGGAGGTTATCACCTTGTGATGGGTGTAAATGTCTAACTATTACATTGCTTTGTACACCTGAAACTAAAAATAAAACAGACATCATAAATTATAATGTTATTATGTTAAATTAGGTAATTGTTTTTAAATTTTTTAATCACTTGATTACACACATTAATCTATGCAATACCTTACTGATATCTTTTTCCATATCACAAGCAAAGTTTGGGTATTATCTGACTTCACATGGAGAATATAAAGATTCTACTGTGTCATTTCTGGCCCCCAGCAGCGAATACACTCTATTATTACTCCTTTGATATATATTGAGAACTTATTATGTGACAATGTTCCAGGTGATAGGAAGCGTAGTGGTTCACAAAAAATGTCTCTGACCTAAGTTCAACCTCACTGATCATTAGGGAAATGCAAATAAAAACCACAATGAGATACCACCTCACTCCAGTCAGAATGGCTATCATCAATAAATCAACAAACAACAAGTGCTGGCGGGGCTGTGGGGAAAAGGGAACCCTGCTGCACTATTGGTGGGATTGCAGATTGGTGTAGCCACTATGGAAGTCAGTATGGAGGTATCTCAAAAAACTAGAAATGGAACTACCTTTTGACCCAACAATTCCACTCCTAGGCATTTATCCTGAAAAACACAAGACACTAATTCAAAAAAATATATGTACCCCTATGTTCATTGCAGCGCTATTTACAATAGCCAAGACTTGGAAACAATTGAAATGCCCAGCGGTAGACGACTGGATTAAGAAACTGTGGTACATTTACACAATGGAGTATTACGCAACTATAAAGAAGAAAGAAATCGTACCATGTGCAATGATATGGATGGACCTAGAGAACATTATGCTAAGTGAAATACGTCAGTCAGAGAAAGACAAATACCATATGATCTCACTTATATGTGGAATCTAAAGAACTGAAAAAACGAGCAAGGTAAACTGAAATAGTCTTAGAGACACAAGAAAAAACCGATGAGGGCTAGATGGTACAGGGGGTGGGCATGAGGGAGAAGGGGAAGGGACGAGGCAACACAAACTGGTAACTACAATACTACTGCAGAGACAGAAGAGACAGTTTAGGGAATATAATCAATAAGGTTGTAAATATTTTTCTTAGGGGATCAGAAGGACTCATGTCTTGTCAGGGAGACCACTTCATGGACGGTGTAGTGGCCTTAGCACTGCACTGTACATCTGAAACTGCTGCTGAACAATATTATATGTCAACTATAATTTAACACATATATAGTCATGGGATGTGGAATATAGTGTGGGGATGGAGTCAATGGAATTGTAATAGGTATGTATGATATCGGGGATGGTGGAGACAGGGGAGGGGTGGGGGTAGTCACTTTGTAAGGGGTGAAACAGATAACTATTGCATTGTTTTGTACATCTGTAACTAATAATAATAATAATAATAATAATAATAATAATAATAAAGTTAAAGAAAGTCTCTGTCCTAATGAAACTTAGATTTCACTGGGAAGGAGGATAATAAAGAAACATACACATTTTATGTCAGGTACAGGTAAATGCTATGGGGAAAAAAGGGCAGATGATAGCTTAGAAACTGGAAAGGGTAGTCAGGAAGACCTTTGTCAGGAGCTCTGAAAAAATCAAGTGAGTCTGGCGAACATCTGAAGGAAGTCCCCTGATAGAGGGAACGAGTGTCAGAGGGGACTGTGAGAAAGGGAGAGGTACTGGGAAGAGAGGGCGTAGGCAAGTGATAGGAGATCGTGCAGAGGGGCCCAGGAGCCAGTTCATGGGGCCGGGTACAGCGTTGTAAGCCTGGATGAAAGCTTTGGATTTTATTTTCAACAATTGAATGGGCCTTTGACAGTTTTTCTTTGTTATTTGTGTTTTGAAACCAGAATTTCATGTTTTTCATAAACAGTACAGTGTCACTACTTTTAGGCCTGACAGCTCAATTTGAAGGCATACATACTGAAGTATAACCAGGTCTCATCTGCATTCTAAATTTAATAAAGATAGGATTAAATATAAATAAAGTGTACAATTTTATTCTTAAGACTAGCAGTTTATAGTACATGAATTTGGTCATAAATATGCTTTTAGCTTAGACTATGCTGTGCTCCATATCAAGCAAATAGGCAATTTATCCGGCCTATAATCACATTGTCTGACAGGTGAGAAACATGGTCTACAAAAAATGTAATAAAATTCCTCTACAAAACTTTTTTTTTTAAAGAACTTTTCGAGTCAGTGCTGGTGTCACAGAAAAATGTTTGTGAAGACCTTCCAAATAGATATTGCAAATTCAACCATATAGGGGTTTCCAAGTTAAATGACTCAACTGGAGAGACAATCAAAATACCAGATAAGTTTTTTTTGCATGATTAAGTTGTGTTGCTCAAAAATGATAACTGTGTCACAACTTTCTCCTCTAACCGGCCAGTGGAAATTACTTTTACATCATCTATATTAAGCATCCCAGTAAATCTCTTGGACTGTGTCCTAAGAAAAATAATCTGAAATACAGAGAAAGATTTAAGTACAAAGATATTTACCCTAGTACAATAAAAGAAAATTTGACAAAATCTAAATACCCAAACAATAAGGCAATGGTCAATATATTGTGCTATTTTGTATCATAAAGTAGTACCATGATAGTGAATGTTCAATAATATTCATTACTCTAAATATAGAATGAAAACGTTTCTAACTGTGGTTTTGTTTTCCTATTCAGGTGTACCAAGCTGTCAAGTTTGATTCTTCAAGAAGTTCATCTTTTAATTTGGCAAGTCCAACATTTGTCTTTTCCAATGTTACCATTATTAATCTTAATTTCAGGACTACAACACTATTCATTGATTTACTTTCCTGGGGGACTTTCAGGATACTTACTGGATTATTTGTGTCTACATGTATTTGATTTTATTTAAAACTTAGAAAGCTAAGTAAGCAATCACAAGGACTTCCTGTCCCTGTTAAAGCAAAATGTACTCTTAGTCCTGCTTTCAAAGAGCATGTCGAGGCCACATATTTCTGAGTCTACTTCCTACTGATTAAACAATAGAATTTTCTTTCAATACCTCATTTTTAAAGGGAGGATATCTTACTTGTTATAAGTTTTATTTGATCTTACCAAATTTTTTCATTTTTCACAGTTGTCCACTCAGATTATATTGAACATTTGAGTGGCATGCCGGTCTGTGGAAGTATCATATCACTTCATTTCATTCTTTTTTTTTTTTTTTTTTTTGAGGGCAGTGTCACTGGCCCTCATATGTGAGACCGAACCGGGGCCGCTGGCATCCCAAGCCAGCGCTTAACCACCGCACCACTCGGCCGGCCCCATTTCATTAATTTATCTTCCCATCTGTATTTAAATTAAAAAGAATTATTAAACACTAGTTAGTTTAATAAGATAAGTATAGTGAAATTATCACTATACTTATCACAAATTATCACTATACTTATCACATTGATAGATTTATAACTTAATGGTAATTTATAATTATAAACATGATTTTATTTATTGCATAAATGAAAGTTATATACTTTCTCAGATGGTTTGCATTATATTGGTAGTAAAATTATGACTTTAAGAAAAATAAATGATAAATTATAAGTTTTCTTTCTCTGAAATGAATAGTACATTGAAAATTCAAAACCTCTGCAAATTGTAAATATGTTCTTGTTAAATTTACCTACATAAATGTCAGGTGTTCTGGTATTAAATCTTGGAATAGTAAAATCAAAAAACTAAAAGGTTATAATATTTAGTTGCATGATCTACAAGAAGTGTACTAAGAAATAAAACAGAGCAATGAGGCAAATCAATATAATTATTTCTTTTGTATAGTTTGGGCAGTTATTTCATAGGAAAAAAGGACCATAAGGCAGATGTAAAATATCAGCTCTATAGATATCTGTACTATAGTCAGCTATAACAAGGAATTAGCACCAGAGAGAAGTCAAAGAAATTCTTCAAGGCAGAATATTTCCTGTGTAATGTATAATTTTGCTATTCCAGCAACTGCCTAAATGATGATGAACGGTAGCATGTGTTATAATGGCTAATATTGTAGAACTGCCTTTGGAGCCAGCCTTCTTTAGTTCAAATCCTGGATCTGCTACTCACTAGCTGTTTGACTTCTCTGCCTCAGTTTCTCACCTGCAAAATGGGAATGACAATAATAATATTCACTTCATAGAGTTTTCTCAATATGAAATGAGCTACTGATGTGTGAAGCACTGAAAACTACAGCTGACAAAATGTTTTTTTAAAAATATTTGTTATTATTATTATGATCCCTCTTTTATTACCCATTCATGTTTCTCACGCTTCAGAAGCATTACCTAGGGCTCATGGTGTGCTGGTGAAATTTTCAGAGAACAAATCAAATAAATAGAAAAGAAAACACAACAAAACAAACACCTACAACCAACCTTTGAAAGACTTTTGTGACAACATGGATGGATCTTGACATTAGTATGCTAAGTGAAATAAGTCAGACAGAAAAAGTCAAGAACCATATGGTTTCACTGATACGTGGGATATAAAACTGAAAGCAACAAAGGAACAAGACAAACAAACAAAAAAACAAAAACTCATAGACACAGACAACAGTTTAGTGGTTACCAAGTGGGGAGGGGGTGGTAGATGAGGGTAAAGGGGCTTAAATATATGGTGATGGAAGGAGAACTGACTCTGGGTGGAGAACACACAATGTGATATACAGATGGTGTATTATAGAATTGTACACTTGAACCTATGTAACTTTGCTAACTTTTTTCATGCCAATACACTAACTTAAAAAAATAGATTTTACTGACATTTAAAAATTGTCACCATCTAATTCCAAAATCATCTAAGCAGCAAAAGGCTAGCTTTTGTTTCATTTTAAATGTTAAGTTTTGTGTAAATCTAATCAGAATAAAGATGGAAGAATATAGATTTGTCTAAACTATAAACACGCTAAGACGTTTGGTCTCTTTTTCCATTCATCCTCTAAACATAAATTATGTGACAAATACATCTTTATTCAATGCCCTTGGATTTTCTCCAGTTCTTTAACATAATTTAAATTCAAAGTGCCAGAGATTATTTTAATAAAGACATGACTACAACTGAGAAATGATCTTATTTTGTATTTTTAAAGGTTCTTGGGGTCATAAATGTGAAATAATTTCTTACTTTTTTATCTATTAACATGCCAAATCAACATAGATGATTTGTTAAGTGAGTTTTACTCAAAAAAATACTTACAAAATGAGGTATGTTATTTTCATCTGACACGACAGAAATGGAACATCTGTCACATCAAGTGGTTTTTTAAAACTTTATATTTTATGCATCCCCATGGAGTCTTCATTTTGGTATGTGAAATTTCCTGAAACTTAATGTATATATTGAAGATAATTTATTAAAATTTAGTAAAATCAGATCCCATTGCACTATATCTATCTATCTATCTATCTATCTATCTATCTATCTATCTATCTATCTATCTATCTATCTATCTCTATCTGTCTATCTCTATAGATAGATAGATAGATAGATATAGATAGATATATAGATATATATCTTTTCTTTTCACTCTAATTATAAATCTAATACAAAGCCATGGTAAAAGTTTTGAACACTGTAGGGACTATTTGTAAAAAATAATCCTAAAGTAAAAATCACCTTACACAGAAAGCATCATATTGGTAGTAAATTTATTTCTAGATTATCGATATATCCATCAGTCTCTCTATATATTCATATATCTATCTTGTGATCCTGGGTTCCTAATATATATATAGCCACTTTTTCCTGCTTTTCTAAAATTTAACATAATTCCACAAATATTTCTGTGCCATTCTTTATTTTTTAAAAACTTATAAGAGCTCCATGATAAGTATTTATCTAGACCTTGTTGGAATTCCAACCTTGTGTGACTTTTCTTATTTCCTTGACCATTTCCTCTCACTTTCTTACCTGGTGGCCAAGCCATTCCAGGTCACGCCTCCCCTTTTGAACTTGCATGAAACAGTACATTGTGAGGAGCAGCATCCAGCTTCCAGAGTAGTCACCAAATTGGTATGGGATTAGCTACCCTGAGGTTGGCTTTGGCCAACAGGAAAAAAGAAAGAGAAGAGAGCCAAAAAAGTAAGTACCCCCGCTTTGTTTTTTCTGTGCACTATTCTTGGGACTGGCTACCCTTCCAGGGAGGTCTCATATGCTAAGTGAATATGCCTCCAGTGTGATCTGTTCTGTCTCTGTGGCTTATTTGAAGCAGTAGCAACTGCAGCAATGCGTTGCTTGACATTGCTTTGGATCTGAACTCATTTCCTTTTTCCTCACGCACACTGCACTGGGCTGACACCTTCTGAATGAAATTTAAACAACTTAGTACTTGCTTCAAGTTCCATTGTTTTAAGAAAATAGATTTATTTATTTTTTTCAATTACAGTTGACATTCAATATTAGTTTCAGATGTACAGCATAGTGGTTAGACATTTAGAAAACAGGTTTTTCTTAATTTATTTAAATATTTTCATTTCTTGGAGAAGCTACTTCCATTGTTTTGCTATTATAGATAGTATAGCAATACAATGGATATTTTGTGCATGTCTGACTGCATTTCTTTGTATTTCACAGGACTGATGAGAAATGCCCTTGTTAAATATTCATTGCAAATAGATTTTCAAAAAGGTTATCCTTGTATATACCCCTACAAAAAAGTGAAAAGACTGCTCATTGTCAAAAATGTGTTTATAATTTTAAAATCTGCCAATCCAATGATACAAAGTGGCATTAAAAACATATGTGGGCATTACTGAGATTGAATATTTTTTTATATATCTACTGGACATCCATATTCATTTATTAATTGTCAGTTCCATGTTCCAATTATTTATATGAAAGATAGTTTCCATTGCTTTATAAGTATTCTTTAATAATGCCAGCATCCTTCGCTCATTTTGATTAAAATATATTTTATACATTTATATTTGCTCTCTATTTTTATTTATGGGATTTAAAAAAATAATTATATTTAACAATATCTGCCATTCTGTATTCAAATGTTTCATGAGAAATAGCTCTATATTTATTGCTTTTCTAAGCATCCTGGCAATTTGTACTTAATAATACTTCCTTTCCCTACAGCTCTCTGAGACTCCATATCAGCAACTTCTTTATTATTCTTATAGTCCATTTGTTCATCATTGGACTGGTATCACATGGTTTTTAATTAAGATAGTTTTTTGATACATTATTAGTAAGTTTAAACCTTATTAAAATGTTTTATTATGAAGAAAATACATGTACATATTAAATAAAATAAATTACAGAAGAGACTAAAATAAAACAGTAAAAGTCTCTTCTCTTTCACACCACATGCACACACACAATTTAGAGTCATCCACAGCTAATGGTTTTTCAGTTTAGTTCTTATGGTCGTTACCATTATAACTTCAAAAATAGTTTATTTACCAAATACAAAATGCATGCAGTTTCTATTGCCTCTTCTAGGAAAGTAGAAGATGTTATGCATTTACATTACCTCCCATCTGTCTTCACAGTATTCCTTCTATTTCTTCTGGTGGTTGTTTTTTTAAAAATTTAACAACATTTCAATTTGCATTTCTTAATATCTCACCTCTAGAAAAATAAATCCCTGTTAATAAAAGAGGAAATTAGAATTAACATGTTTCCTTGCATTTCTCTTTCCCATACTTCCCAATTTTTGTTCATCATATATTTTGATAAGACATTTATATTTATTTCTCTATATACAATTCTTAAAGATTTTCTCTATAAGAGAAATTATGTTGATATTAAAGCATGAAAAAACAATAGCACTTTCCATTCAACTATCCAAATGCATAGAATTAAGTAGTACAACTGACTAGTCCTTAAATCATTATTATTTCCTGCTGAAACGAAAAAAATACTATAGACATATAATGGATTTTCTTTTAAATTATCTTTAATTTTAATTTTCTAGTTCAGACCCTGATGTCAGTGTTTCTTACATTATGCGTTGCCATCTTTCTTGGACACCTTTCCTGTTTTGCTGAAATGTCTTTAGGGCAAGTTTTCATAGGTATTAGATTTCTCTGATCTTAAGTGTCTAAAAATACATTTATATGACAGTCATGGCTGATTAATGATATGACTGGGTACAGAATTCTAGTTTCAAAATATTTATTTTTCATAGAAATTTAAAGATATTGCTTCATTTTTTGGAACAGCTTATACTGTTAATGGGAATGCTACCTCCCTACAATTCTTTTTTCTTTGCAAATAAAATTTGTTTTTCGTCTATGAAATAGGATTTTTATTTTTATTTTTTTACCGTGGTGAAAGAGCCGTTTACTATAAGCAAAAGTACTCTCCAAAGAGATGGGAGTAGGCCCAAACAACAGCGTGGCTCAAAAGGCCTAGGATTTTTATTTTTAATGTTGATGGTGAAATTTTCTAAGTGTGGTCTTATTTTATTCATCTTGCTGGGCAGTAAATGGACCCTGTAAGTCTAAAAATTTATCTTTTCATATTCAGGGACCTTTTTATTCAGATGATCGGTTTCTTCTTTTTCTCGGATTACCTGAATCTGTACACCAGGTCTCATACTTTTCCTTGACTTTGTCTCAATTATCCTGAGGGAATTTATTTATTATGAGGAATTGGGTCACGTGATTATGGAGATTGAGAACTCCCATTATCTGCCATCTATAAGCTGGAGACCCAGGGAACCTGGTGGTGTAATTCAGCCTGAGTTTGAGGCCTGAGAATCAGGGGAAAAGATAGTATAAATCCCAGTTTAAGGGCCAGAGGTGGTGAGATGAGATGTCGCAGCTCAAGCAATGAAGCAAGGTGGAGGGTGGAGTGGGTAAAAAAAGCTGAATTCCTCCTTCCTCCACCTTTGTTCTAGTCAGGCCTTCAAAGGATTGGATGACGCCGACCCACACTGAAGAGGGCAACTACTTTCCTGAGTCCATTGATTCCAATGCTAATCTCATCTGGAAACACTCTCATAGACATTCCAAGAAATTATATTTCATCTGGGCACCCCATGGCCAATCAAGTTGACACTTAAAGTTAACCATCACAAACCTGACATAAATCTCTATTTACTCAAGTCTTTAGGTATCAGCCTAAAGTTGTATAGAATTTTCCATGCTGTTTACATTCATATTTTTATAGTTAGACAAATTATTACCATGTTTTTGTTATTGTTATAGATGGAGTATATTTTTGTTATTTTTCTATTTTTTTTTTTTTTTTTTGAGGGCAGTGTCACTGGCCCTCATATGTGGGACCCGAACCAGGGCCGCTGGCTTCCCAAGCCAGCTCTTAAGCACCGTGCCACTTGGCCGGCCCCCTATGTTATTTTTAATGATATATATAGTTTTTCATAATATTTATTTTTTGCTCTCAATAATAAAGTGCATTTCAATTTTTTCAGATAATTTTCTGAGTTTTTATGTAGACAATAATATTTTTTGCATATAATGTAATTTTTTTGCATATAATGTAATATTTTTTGCATATAATGTAATTTTTTTAGCTACTTTTCAAGAGCTATATCTCACTGTGTTTTCCCATATTATTCCATAGGCCAAAACTAATAGTGCAATACCCAAAGAACATGGTAGCAACATCACCTTTGTTTAATTTCAGAAGTAGATGCAAATTCCGTATTTTGTAATGTAGATAATACAAACATTAATTATTGTGTTAAGCAAGGATCCCTATATTTTCCATCATTCATTTTAAAGTATTTTATCAAATATCTTTTTGGTACGTTGTTTCATTTTTCTATTTTTAAGTCTTCCCCCACTATCCTGAATGCCTGTAAGTATTGAAAGTTTGTCATCTGTTATCTGATTACTTTCCAGCCTTCCACAAATTTGAGACTATGATGTTACGCTAGAAGAGAATAACATTAGATCTACTATTTAGAATATTGATCTGTTTACTGGTCCAAATTCTCTAAGGGCCATTTCCTACTATTCTCCTGCTGTACGTTTTTGTCCCAGGGGGCTCAGCCCATGCTCCCCTACCAATTAGTGTCTTGACTCAATTCTGTCAGTGGGAGCCACTAACGGGGTATTTGAGCATGAGTGGAGAGTAGAGGCCAGATTCTAAGGTATTTCTCCCACCTCTCTGCCTTCTCGGCTAGCTGCATCTCTTTGTGGTTGTAACTTACAGCAGCCCTCCTCCTTCCTAAGTCCCAGATCCTATCAGAAGGCCCTTACTCTTGCTCCCTTGGTACCACTGCTTCCTATCCCTGCCTCTCTGCACTGGCTTTCACAATGACTTCCTTCTGTGCTAGTAGGCAAATTGCCTTGTGGTTCCCTGTTCACTCCTTTAGTTCTTTTAATACTTGTTGAACATAATAGTCCCAATATCAAATTCCCTCTATTGAACTCCATAGCTTAAATTCTCTCTCTGTTTGGTCCCTGACTAATATATGTATTTTTTTT
This sequence comes from Aselliscus stoliczkanus, assembly GCA_033961575.1. Classification (NCBI taxonomy): domain Eukaryota; kingdom Metazoa; phylum Chordata; class Mammalia; order Chiroptera; family Hipposideridae; genus Aselliscus; species Aselliscus stoliczkanus. Next base: position 92,377,603 of record CM066737.1, on the reverse strand, counting down.
TTGAGGGTAGTGTCACTGGCCCTCACATGTGGGATCCGAACCAGGGCCGCTGGCATCCCAAGCCAGCTCTTAACCAGTGCACCACTCGGCTGGCCCTAATACATGTATTTTTAATTAAAATTGTTATTTAATAATCAGATGCGCAAGTGATGGGACAGAAATCATCCAAAAGTCATAACTATATGAAAAAAATAAAATGTAAGTTGACAATAAACACAGTAACATTTCCTTCTGCTCCTCTTTGTATCTAATAATTCCATTATCCAACTAAAAAAGTACTTTAATATCTAGTAGATGAAATACCATTATGAAAAAGGGAGATTCACTAGTTCATATATATTGATTTGTGTACTTAATTCTCACTCTAGATACATAAAGTGGATTGTCTCAAATATACCAGGAAAATAATCGAACAATCAAATACAGAGGGTGCCAAAAAAATGTATACACATTTTAAGAAAGGAAAAAATTGTATTAAAATTGTAATATTCAATATATACCGATAACAAAAGATGAATACAAGTCATGTGTATACATTTTTGGCACCCCCGGTATAATTCTATTTATAGTTGATAAATAATATTTAATCAGTGGTATCAGAAGACCATTTTATGAGGCTGAGTATTAGAAAAGCTTTCCTACTTTAAAGGTATATTTTCAACAATAGTCCTCAGGATATATAAATGAACACTGAAGAAATGTCATATCATGAAAAAGGAGTAATTTCAACCATATTGTTTTTGTACTTTTTAATATATGAACCTATATTTTTAACATATTTAGATTAGTTATGTTAATTCTTTAAAAGGCCAATTTTCATATTTTGTTGGGAAAGCAGACTGAGATTAACACATGAAAGTATATTTTAAAACGAGATTCATTTGCTAATACTTTTAGAAGAATGGAAAGAAATTAATATGTAAGAGTACATGGCTAGCTGGAGTATCAGCATTGATCTAAGTGAATTCATTTGATTACTTTTCTTTATTTTTCTGTTTCAGTGCAAGATTACAAATATAATTTGGTTTCACATCTCTTTACTTATTGAAGTAGGTTTGTTTTGAATCTGTATTTTCCTTAAAATTTCAGCCATTTATCTTCATTTAAATAATCAAAACCTATTGCTAATATATCCAATTTGGGGAGGACTAAGTATCATTAAAATTATTCTAACAACATATAATGCTTTATAAACCTCTGAGTTGAAAGAATGCCATGAGTTAGTTTATTTCAGAAAACTCAATTTTACTTGAAGGTTTAATTTTGAGAGAATTTGAATTCATGATATTGTGTATTATAATAATAAACTCAGTATTAAGAATTGCAGTTGTCAGTAAATTTTTAAGTAAGCTCAGCATGTAAGTTTTCATAATGCATAAAAGGAAATAAAATCTGAAATATTTCAGAAGTGTATTTGAAAGTTACTTTGTAGATTGTAGGTTTGTCATAGAAAAGAAACAACTGCTGCATCTCCTTAATGCACTGTTGTTTCTTTGATGAGTTTTTAAAAAAGATATGTTTGATTAATTTCAACTCTTTCACCTCTTTTTTCCATATTTGTACATGTCATTTTGGCTTATAACTTTTCTTTGAATTATTTAAAGATTTTATTAAAAAATGAGGCATACAGTAGTAGAGAAAACTTAGGAATGATGTCATTCTCCTTTGGGAAACAAAACGGAGAAGAAAGGAGGAACTGGACATGGAATTGGCTTTGATGAACATCCTTAGCTGGGATTGGGGAAAAGACACACCACTTTCTCAAAGCTTTGCTGTTCTCAATCAATCCTTTTAACCTCAGGACTCTGAGAACTTAATGTCATTGTCTCTATCGGATGGCTCACCATACTGTTATATAAGTGTCTCTTTATTAGGCAATTGTTACCATAGAATTTTGGTATATTTGAAAACAAAGATTGCATGTTCTATATCATTAGTACATAGGATGATGCCTTTCACATGATAGATATTGAATAAGTTTTATAAAGTGATTAAATGTTTAGCTAAGAAGTCCAACATGGTGCAGGATTTCTGATATGTCAGTATTGTTTTTCCTGAATTGGTTGTAGAATGATTTCTAGTATGGTTTTCTAGAGGCAGACGTGGATAACCATTCACCTCCATCACAGCCAAGTGTGTTTAAACTTTCTGCCTAGTCTTTTTACTAAGTTATATGTTTCAATACTTACATTTAAAGGATCAACCTGGCAATAAGAAGTCTTTTCACAGCCAAAAAGAAATAAAACAGAATTTAATGCCTATCAGAAACTTATGAACAGCTTTCTTATATATTATCAAATATATAATCCTTGCTAAACTTGCACCAATTTCTGTATTTTCTAGAGAGAGTTTCATAATAGTCTTTACCCTATAAAATTTACATGCAGAGGAAATGTAACTAGAGATAAAATACAAACATTGTCAATACTAATGTGTCAATATTATAAGATGATGAATAAGAAAGCCGCATAAACTTTATTGAAATGGTATAATAGATTGCATAATCCAGAACCTGCAGCCCAATAAGCATAACTTAAACATTTGAGAAACAAACCTTGTCAGAAAGCTAACAAGATGATACTAGAAGGCCAGTATCTTGGAGAAGACAGAGATCTGAAGAGGTGAAAACAGTATTTGAAATACTATATGCTACCCTTTGCAGGTGGCTGAGAGGTCAGCAATGCCTCTGATAGGCTCAAAGGCTAAGTGATCAAAAGATGGATTCTCAATCCTGCCAAGATGGAGAACAGTTTTGTAACATACTCATCATGTATGATAGTCCTGGAACCCTGTAAACTAAGAGTAAGTATGAACCAGAAAGAAACCAGTTCTTGCATGGACCGAGGGCCCAGTTTCAGGTCATGTGGACTCGAAAATCTTAAACTCTCAAATTGGATTGGTGATGTTAGATTGCTAGTGCCTTCAAACACTAGGCCGTAGGATGGGGGGACCTCCCTGGTGGTTGTTAGCACAAATACATAAAATCATCAAATGCAGGGGTTGATCAGTTAGCTCAGTTGGGTAGAGCATGGTGCTATTAACACCAAGGTTGCTGATTCGATCCCTGCATGTGTCACTGTGAGCTGCGCCCTCCCTTAAAGAGTCAACTATGCCATTGTAGCATGAAAGCAATGTGCAACCAATGATGGTGGCTGTTGCCCAACAAAAGTTTTGTTTAAAAATCATCAAATTCATGTCCAGAACACAATAAAATGTCTAAACTAGTGTGCAGACAAATGATCAGTTTCATGATAAAAAAATAACCCAGCACATGAGGAGATAGGACGATTAATAATCCCATAATTAGTAAAGGTATTATAATTAACACAGAGAGACTAAACAGCTAGGCTAGCCATGATCACTGGGGTAAGAGTCGAACTTAAAATATTCAGCAAGAAACAGCAAAGTATCGAAAGTAACAATATGATTTCAAAAAGAACCAATCAACAATTCTAGAACTGAATGATACAAGGACCAAAACTAAGAACTTAAAGGGTGGATTTTACACCATATTTAATACAGCTGAAAAAAATATTGTACTTTGTAAGATAGATCAGATGAAACTACCCAGAACAAATCATGAAGAGAAAAAGCAAAAGAAATACAGAGGAGGGGTCGGCCAAGTGGCCTGGTGGTTAAGCACTGGCTTGGGAAACCAGCGGCCCTGGTTTGGGTCCCACATATGAGGGCCAGTGACACTGACCTCAAAAAAAAAAAAAAGAAAAAGAAAAAGAAATACAGAGGAAAGGCTAAGAGAAAATACAGTGAAAATTTCTAAAATACATTTAATTGGAATTCAAAAGAAGAGAAAGAGGAAATCAAACAAAAATGGGCTACAAATTTTCCAAAACTAATAGAATACATCAACACATATATTTAAGAATCCCAATGAATCTCATGAAAAATAAACAGAAGAAATTCAGGCATATGCACAATATATCTGCGGAAAACCAAAGCAAAAAATAAAGAATATCTTAAAAACAAACTAATGGGAAGATCACACTTCAAAGATGAACACTTACAAGGGCAGCTGTTTTCATAACATCAACAACAGAAGCCAGAAGCTGATGGAATTATAGCTTCAAAGTGTTAAAATAAAATGAATACCAATATAGAATTACATATTCTACAAAAATATCTTTCAACAATGAACAGGAAATAAAGACACAGACTGACAAAAATTGTGATAATCCATCACCAACCACCTCACAATAAAATGCTGGAAAATGTTTCTAAGTTTAAAAAATAAAAAAATCCTAAACGGAATGTCTGAGATGTAGGAAGAAGACAAAACTGTAAATATGGTAAAATCTAAATCAACACTGAGTGCATAAAATGGAAATAATAATAGCTGCCAGTGTTTAAAATATAAAGAATTAAAACCCACAAAAATATTACTATATAAATAAACCAAAAATGGAGATAATTGTAGTTAAAATAGACTACATTTCCCACATTTTCTGAGAGGAAGGTAAAAATCAATAAATATTAGACTGGTTATTCAAATGGTGCATGTTGTAATTTAAAAGAAAAACTTCTCAAATAAATAAAGAATATTAAACTCAAAATATCATAGAAAGAAAAAAGAATAATGAAATGCTTAATTCAAAAGAATGGAAGGAAGGAGAGAAAGAGGTTTCTAAAACAAACGGGACAATAACAATGCAAATGGTTAAGTTAGTATTTATAAACCAGAATATATTAGTTTATTAAAGAAATGTCAGAAATGCACTAATAAAAAGAAAATACATTCATACTTGATTTAAAAAATCAACTATGTGCTATTTACAAGAGTTATCTGAAATAAAAGGATATGGTAATGTTGAAAAGGTGTGGAAAAAATCATACCATGTAAACACTAATCAAAAAAGTTAAGTATAGCTACATTAATATTAGATAAAATATATTTTAAAGCAAAAAAGTAATATTAGATATAAAGGTTACTTCTGAATGATCAAAATTTCATAAGTGGGAAGATGCAACTATACGAAATCATATGTCAAATAACATGAACTCTACATACATAGGCAAAAATTGACAAAAATACAATAGGACATAGAAAAACTAACAAAAATAGAGTTTTTTGTATATTTATCTGAACTGACAGGTCAAGTAGGTAAAACATTTATGATATATAGGATATATAGAGAACATTTCATCTAATAAATTCATCACACATATTTTCAGGCACATGGGGAACATTTAAAATCACTGACCATTGGTATACCAGGTCACTAAATAGCTTTAAGGTAATTTCAAAAAATTGAAATAATGTAAATTATAGTCACTACTCACAATGTAATTGAATTAAAATATCAATAATAAATACATAAATCAAAATTTCCCCTAACTTTGGAAATTGACAAATAATATTTTAAATAAATTATGGAGAAAAACCCCCAGAAATTAGAATGTATTGTGAAGTGAATGAAAATAAAAATACAACATAACATTTAGAGAATACTGCTCAATATATATTTAATGGGAAGGTTACAGTTTAAAAGCCATATATTAGAGAAGAGGAGAGGGAAAAAAACTGATGAGCTAAGAAAAATTTTGCATCCATATCAAGAAAGTAGCAAAACAAAAGCAAAACAAACCCGGGCCGGCCGAGTGGCGCGGTGGTTAAGCGCTGGCTTGGGAAGCCAGCGGCCCGGTTAGGGTCCCATATATGAGGGCCAGTGACACTGCCCTCAAAAAAAAAACAAAAAAAAACAAAAAAGGCAAAACAAACCCAAAGAATATAAAATAAAACATGTTATAGAAGAGCAAAAATCAATTAAATAGGATTTAAATCCACAATGGAGTGTTAACAAACTAAAAGTTAGTTCTCTAAAAACTCTTGGCAAGATAGATTAAGAAAAATAAAGTGAAAGCATAAGAAAGCCACTGTCAGGATGAAAAAGAAATATCACTACCGATCCAACAGACATCAAAAAGATTGGGTTACAGAAAACTTGAAAATTTAAACTAAGCTGATGAATTCCTAGAAAAGTACCTTGTACTAAAATTGACAGAAAAAGAAATAGAAAATCTGAGTAGCAATGAAATCAAACAGAATCAATAATTTAATTTCCCTCAAAGCAAATTCCAGAACCAAATGGCTTCATTAAGGAAGAAACAAAACCAACATTACAAAAAAACATTTCCAAAGAATAGAAAAAAAGGGAAACATCTCAACTCATTTGATTAGAGCAGCATAACCGTAATACCAAAACCTGACAAGGGTATTATGAAAAATAATATTTCAGCTAATTTCTTTTGTAAGCAGAGATGCAAAAATTTTAAAACCTCAGCAAATTAAATGCAGTGGTAAATAAAAAGATAAATGAAAAAATAAACCTAGCTATAAAGATAATATAACCAAGTGAGGTGTATTCCAAGAATGCAAGATTTCTTTAACATTATGAAACTTATATAATCTCATTAACCAATGTCACCCCAATAAATCTGATAAAATTTTTAAAAAATGAAATAAAAAGCATGTCACCATTAAAAAATCCAAAATTTTAATTAGCAAAATGAACACGGCCAAAAAAAAATACATATCAACGAACAAAATGTATATGACAAAAGTTAATAGTCATTATTGATAAAAGCTATTAATCTAGAAAAGTAAGGAAATTTCTTGAATTGAATAGTGTCTAAATTCCTAGAGGAAACCTTATGGTTAGTAGTGAAATATTGAAAGTTTTGTCCTTGAGATCATAAACAAGACAAGTATTCCTATTAATAACATTGTCATTACTTCTAATTAACTTTTTAAAGGCCATCCCACCCAGAGTAATGAGGCAAGAAGACATACATACATTAAGACATCAGGATTCAAAAGGAAGAATTAAATGGCTATTAATTGCCATTAATAACCATATAGGGTTTTACATACAATTTAAAGAAGAATATACAGACAAACATATTTAGAATTAATAAGTAAAATCATGAAGGTTATGGGACACAAGTTGAACATAGACAAATTAGTTGTACTCTAATATTATCATTTAAATAAACAAATAAAACAAGATTTATAAAAGCATTTGCAAAGTCACTTAAAAAAACATAAAACATCAGAAATAAATTAACAAATATGTACAAGATGTCCTTACAAAACATAGCTGAGATAAATTAAAGAACTACATAATTATTTGTTGATTAAAGAACTGGCTATTTTAAAGATATCAAGTCTCCTCCAACTGAATAGTATATCCAATGTACTACAAATCAAAATGTCCACAGTCTCCTTTTTTTAAGATAGAAATTGACAAGCTGACTCTAAATGTGTATAGAAACATGAAGGGCCAAGTATAGCCATGGCAATCTTGAAGAAGAGTTTTGTTTACACTACCAGATATCAAAAATAATTACAAAACCACAGTAATTAAGACAATATGGTATTTGCAAAAAGAGTAGCAAAATAGGCCAATAGAAAAGACTAGAGAGCTCTGAAATAGATCCACATATATAAGGTCACTTGATTAATGACAATTGAATGCAGTAGGGAAAGAAGTGTCTACTTGTAAAAGGCCCTGGATCAATTGGATATTTATGAGAGGGGCTAACTCACATAATAATAATAATAATAATAATAATAATAATAAATCAGTTCTAGATAAATTGCAAATCTAACTGTGACAATGAAACCAATACAGTGTTTAGAAGAAAATGTGGTAGAACATGTTCATAACCATGGACTAGGCAGCAATTCCTTAAATAACACACACAAAAATAATCAAAAATGAGAAAAACTGATAAAATAGAGTGCATGAAAATTGAAATACTTTTAGTATCAAAACACACTATTAAGAGGATGAAAAAGCAGGTTAAGAAATGAGAAAAGGTAAACGTTCTTCTGTCCAAAGTACATAGACAACCTCCAGAAAACAATAAGAAAAAGGGAGACAACCCAATAGAAAAAATAGACAGAAGACGTGAATAAGCACATTACGAAAGAAGATATCCCAAGGGTCAACAGTCATAGGAAAAGCAGTCATTTTCATTGCTTCAATTTACATAAAGTTCAAACACTGGCAAATTTATCTTTCAGAACTTTGAGAAGTTAGAATAGTAGTTAGGTTTTAGAAGGAGCAGCAACTAGAAGGAGGTATGTTGGGAGCTTCTGAGTTTCAGAAACAGATGGCATATCTGCAACAATTTTGTTCACAGTGCTGTCTCTGCTGTGGTTCTTTCTCTTGATCTGGATGACAGTTACATGAATGTGTTCAGTTTGTGAAAATACACTGAGCTGTATCTGTGATTAGTTCATTTTTTTTGGTTTTATGTACGTTATGCTTGAATAATAAATTTATAAACACATACACTAACCAACTAAAGCAACAACAATGAAAACTTCAGTGTGTGAAAAAACAATTCCAGACAAAATCCAAACTGCAGACCAGCTGTTTATGATTTTGCCTGGCAAACATATTATAAATTTAAGGGTTAAAAAAGTGGAAGAATATTGAAGATCATTTGGGAGAACAATTTTTATAATATGACTTCAAATTCAGAAATAATAAATAAATGATAAATATGATAGATTTAACTACAAAAAGTTAAAATTCTATATGTAAAATAAATGAACAAAGTAAAAATATAAATGGGGAAAGTGTCTGCAATAAATATCACAGAAAATTTAAAATACGGTGAATAAACTTTTAAAACTATATCTAAAACAAATATATCTATACAGGCTATCTCTTGATAGAATATTATGGGTGGTTTTTATTTATTCTTTGGACAATTCCCTACTTAAAAAAAAATAAATGTGCTTAGTTTTCATATCTGAATAGCACATAATAAATATTTTAAAAATATAATAGTTCTATGTATATGTATCCATAAATCAAAAAATCTCAACACACCCTCAAATGTATTCTTATTTCCTAATACCAACTGATTTTTATTTCACAAATTAGCATTTCAGTTCACCAATTTTCATCACCTATTACTTCACACTACCCTATCCATTCTGGGTGAGCATATCTCTCAACATTCATACTGTTGCTTTCTCAAAAACTGTGTGTATCCTTGAAATCTTTAATACATATGTACCTAACATTTTACTAAAAATATTACTAGTGGGCCGGTGGAGTGGCGTGGTGGTTAAGCACTGGCTTGGGAAGCCAGCGGCCCCGGTTCGGTCTGACATATGAGGGCCAGAGACACTGCCCTCAAAAAAAAAATAAAAAAAATAAAATAAAAATATTACTACTTATAATCAACAAATGAGCAGCAGACTTTCTTGTTCTAAAAAAAAACATATTTTTTAAAGTGATAGAAGTCAATTACTTTAATCACAGGCCACAGTAAAACTCAATACAAAGGTGTGCACTCCTGGAAAAACTGTCCTTTTGATAGATTTTGTGTAATATGTGAAACAAATTCAACTAAAAACTATATACTATTTCTTTTTGGGTCCCAGGTGGCCTGGTTTTTTGATTGTTTGTTTGTTTGTTTTTTGAGGGCAGTGTCACTGGCCCTCATACGTGGGACCAAAGCGGGGCCACTGGCTTCCCAAGCCAGCGCTTAACCACTGCGCCACTCGGCCAGCCCAACTATTTACTATTTCTTAAAAGTTAATATCATAGAGGGATAATAACGTTATATCTTAGAGTCTCAGACTCTCTTCCAATCTGTTGAGGTTTGTTTCGTCGCAACTGTCATTGACTGAAATATTGAAGCTTCTGTGATTCCAGTGTGTAACTGTCCCATCATTTAAATATTAAGCTGTGAGCTCTCACCAATTTGTGTCTATACCAACTTATAACCTTTGTTTCCTCAAATATCTTTCAAGTTACATCCATTATTGATTATAATTGTTATATTCTGTGAACCAATACCAGCTATGCATTCACTCCAGAGTTTGTAGCCTTCTTCCAATCACTTGAGGGATAATCACCTATAATTTACATTTGAGGGAATAAAGTCAACTGCGACACAAAACTGAAGGGCCTATTGTTCAGCTTTACCGTCCATGTAGTGGTCTCCCTAATAAGACATGTGCCCTAATAAGACATGTGCCCTAATAAGACATGTGCCCAGCTGATGCCCTACAAAATCTATACAACATTACTGATTATATTCCCCAAACTGTCTTTCATGTCAACTATAATTTATTGTAATATATATATATATATATATATATATATATATATATATATGTAATCACGGGATACGGAGTACAGCATAGGGAATAGTCAATGGAATTATAGTAGATATATACGATGTCAGAGGAGTAGTAGATTGTCACTTTGTGAGGGGTGAAATGTCTAACTATTACATTGTTTTGTACACCTGAAACTAATAATATTAAAAATAAAAAACAAAAAAACAAAAAAGCATTGAATGGTCTAATCCAGTCATCTACCGATGGGCATTTCATTTGTTTCCATATCTTGGCTATTGTGAAAGGTGCTGCAATAAACATAGGGGTACCTATATTATTTTCAATTAGTGTTTTGTATTTCTCTAGATAGATACCCAAGGATGGAATTGCTGGGTCATAAGGTAGTTCCATTTTCATTTTTTTGACGTACCTCCATACCATTTTCCTTAGTGGCTGCACCAATCTGCAATCCCACCAACAGTGCACAAGGGTTCCCTTTTCTCTACATCCTTGCCAGCACTTGTTTGTTGATTTATTGATTATGTATACCTGAAACTAATAATAATAATAAAAAAACACTGAATGGCCTAGCTCTCATTCAGCAAATAGGAGTACTTAATTTAAGATCCTAGGAAAGAATGTAAAAAGCAAAATGGACAAGAAAAAAGAAAAACCAACTGTGTTTACCATTTATAAACAAGGAAATCATTACCCCTCTGAAACTCTTTAATGAGGAGCTCTAAGTCTCTGAATAAAAGATTAGCATCTTTGTCTTGAAATTGTTATGAGGGGGGACCACATGGAACCATGAGTTTAAACTAGACACTCAAGTGTCAAATGAACCATGAAAACCACAGAGGATAAGCATTTTAGAAATAGGTGGTATGTTTGTAACATTTTTCTTACAGAACTATATCTGCTGTGGTTTTTTTCTCAGTTATTAATGTCACCATGATGCTCGGTTGACATTTTAAAGTTATTAATGACAGAGCCACATGTCAATGAACATCTTTTTGTCAGGGTATCGACCACCACATACACATGTGAATGACTGCATTCTAACCTGGCTTTTTTCTTCTCCATTTTGGTTTCACCTTCTTTTCCAAGATTTGACATTAAGCACTCTGATTTGCTGAATGAGAGCTAGGCCATTCGGTTGACTTTAGCCCTCAAATGTAAACAACTCAAAAAGGAAAATGAATGTGAGAGTAAAATAGGGGAATTTCATAAGTTATTAAACATCATTCAAGAATGCAGTCTAGGGCCGGCTGAGTGGCGCGGTGGTTAAGCACTGGCTTGGGAAGCCAGTGGTCCCGGTTTGGGTCCCACATATGAGGGTCAGTGACACTGCCCTCAAAAAAAAAAAAAGAGAATGCAGTCTATATAATGGATGAGGGTTATTCCCCAATTCATTCCATAAGTTCTAAATAAACTTAAGAACTCAAGGGTCTGCCGGTAGTAATTATAAGTCATCTTTTTCTAAGAGTGTTATATTCAGTAAATATTTATTACATGCTTACTATGTGCAAGACAGAGCAAAGATACTGCAAAGAATATAAAGATGAGTAAGGTACAATTCTTACACTCTAAGAACGTAAGTATGCATGTTGTTGTGGTTCTTACATGAAGTACCTCTTCTAATTATTTCTCTTCTGAATTAGTGGTGTAGCACTTTCAACGTATTCATATTTTTGGAACACCCAGTTAGAAAGGAGAACCAGCCCCCCCCATCACATCCCTATCATCCAAATTAATGTATTATTTAAACAATTATCTTTAATTAGGGAATAAATATTGTGTATGTCCATACTACATCAAATATTTTGTCATTTCCAAAATTTTAATTCTTAATCAGTGAGTTGTTTCCAATCTACAAGCTGTTAAAAAATGTAAGTACTTAGAGGATAAAAGGACAGATTAACTATTAATGTAATGTGCCTGCAATAGTTGACACCCTACTTAGCATGACCATTATGTACTACAGCCTACAAAATGATTCTTCATGCTCCCACAGCAGAGATAGAGTGCCATATGGCCATGCTTGTTTTTCGTCAAATAATTTTTACATAAACAGCTGGTGAACTGTTTTTATTGTAACAGTGCACATATTTTTTGAGACAGTTGGGAAGGATTGATGCAACACTAGTCAATGCCTGCTTTCATGTCAGCGTTAAGGAGAGATTCAAATTCATATTTTTAAAATGTGAACTTCTGTATTCTTGTCACCATGGTCAGTTCATAAGAAATATTTTTAATGTAATGGATGATTTATTGGCATGTTTATAAACTTGTTTATAAACAAGGAATAGAAACTAATTATAAGGGATCTTCAATTTCACATGTCATATTCAGTGTTTTTATTTTTATACTCTCATGAATTTTTAGAGGCAGAAATGATGTCTTTTGGACTATTTTATAGGCAGTTTTAATATGACTATATTTGGTTTCAAAACAGCTTCAACACATTCTGATAAGTGATATAATAACCAGAAGATTTTTTGCAGTTTTGTGTGTATCTGTGATTTCAGTTGATTTAAAAACAATTTGATCCAAAAGCACCCCCCATCCTCCTTGACAAGAAATTTCATGTGTTAAAACACTAGTGGCTTCAAAAATGCAAGTAGAGCCATCTTCTTTGGAATTCTAAGGTAATGATGACCACTCTTCAGGTTTTTGTAAGGAGGTTATCAGTGCTTAGAATGTTAAATGTTACATCTTTAAATCTAATCTTATATTTAATACTTCAAAAATCTCCCTGTAACCAGAAGTTACTCCCATGAGAACACTAGTAAGGATTTGTGTATTATTGTATCTCATGGATTCCTTATTCACAGTATATTAGAGCCTGTAAAATATGTTTCATTAGAGAAAGGAATGAATATTTATTATTGTGCTGTTGAAAAGCTTAGGACATTGGGATCAGAGCAATCAAGAACATCTACCTGTCACATATTAATAGTGTGTGCAAAAGATAAGAGGAAGGAAGATTTTTCCCAACCCTATTACAGCTTTCTTATATTCACCTATCTGTCCTATGTATCTTTGATTAATTCCATTTATGGCCACATAGACCTTTCAAAAAATATTTTATTTTGATATACAAAGTGGAAAAAGAAAGGATCTTTCTTTCATGTTGCTTAAGCTTTAACTTCCTATTGAAGAAACTCGCCTGGAATACACTTTAAAATAGTGAGTACATTTTGGTGTGTAAATTGTCACTCAAACATATAATACCTGAAACCAATTTGTTTATGTGGATTTTAATTTATGCCTTACTGTTATTTTCTCCCAATAAAATATGCACCAGATGGATGTTTAGAAAATGGATCGAGTGAGACAATACATTTTTGTAAAGGTGTTTTTCTCCTAAGTAAATCCATTCATACTACCTAAACAAAAGTTTAGGTTTAAGAAGGAGAAAGTCAACTACACAAATAACTTTTATAACTATTAAAGAGATCCCATAATGGTTATGGGACAACTCTACATGGGTTGCTTGCATTTTTGTATATCTTATGAGGTACTGGTTGCCCTTGTTCCAGACAATCTTTTCAAGAAAGTCTATGTAGCAAACAGCCTTGGAAGATGTGTGTGTGTGTGTGTGTGTGTGTGTGTGTGTCTGTGTGTCACACAGAGGGTGCCAAAAAATGCATTCATATTTTAAGAAAGAAAAACTATATTAAAATTGTAATACTCAATACATACCGATAACAAAAGATGACTACAAGTCACATTTGACTTCAGCAATTACAAGAGGTGCTCAAAGTGGTTACAATCAGCATAATTTTTTAAATGACTTTTTAAAATTAAAGTTTATTGGGGTGACAGTTGTTAGTAAAGTTATGTAGGCTTCAGGCGTACAATTCTGTAACATATCATCTATCTATCTATCACATTGTGTGTTCACTACCCAGAATCAGTTCCCCTCCCACCACCATATACAGTAAAACCTTGGATTGTGGGTAACTTGGTTTGCGAATGTTCCACAAGATGAGCAAACATTCCTAATACATTTTAACGTGGTAAACAAATGAGTAGTTTGTTTTTGGAATAAATTATACTTGCAAACCAGGTACATTTATAATGTGGTAAATGAGTGATATCTTGCAATATGAGTAGTTTGTTTCTGGAACAAATTATGCTCGCAAACCAAGGTATTACTGTATTTGATCCCTTTTACCCTTGTCTACCATCCCCCACCCCCTTACCCTCTGATAACCACTAAACTGTTGAGATTATTATGCTAAGTGAAATAAGTCAGACAGAAAAAGTCAAGAACCATATGATTTCACTGATATGTGGGATACGAAACTGAAAACAACAAAAGAACAAGACAAACAAATGAGGAAACAAAAACTCATAGACACAGACAATAGTTCCTTGTAATTTTAATAAAGTTTTTTCCTTTCTTAAAATGTGTATACATTTTCTTGGCACCCTCTGTATGTCTGTATGTATACACACAGACACACACACACACACACCCCACATCTCTAACAAAGTGGGAGGCATATTTACTGCCTGTTATACAAGATTCGGGTTTCCTAAGTACAGGGTTCCTCTTCTGCAGTGCAACTCACTACATGTTCTGGTGTCACCTGACCCTTTGATGCCACTCTATGGTTACTGGGGCTTGGGTAACCAGTGTAAGAAAACGCAGATATTCCACGTACGGCCATTGCTATAAGTAATACAGTTCTTTGTCTCTTACCCAAGAGCCTTGTGTTTTCTACCAGCATCCATGAAACTGTGACAGGCTAACTTGTTAGCTTGCAAGAGGGATAAAAATCTTAGCCACTTCACAAGTTCTTGACAGCAAACACATATGTCTGTTTTTCCTATTTGCAAACAAAAAGCGAACAAAATTAGCCTTTAAAATAGCCTTTCAGGAGTGTAAAAATCGATAATGTTATCAATTTTTGTTTTGCTCCTATTTTGTGGTATGAGAAATTTTAATATATATCACCAGTTTGAACTTACTCAAATCATTTAGCTTCAAATGTATCATTAAAAATGAGATATTTAAGATGGTGAAGAGTGTAAGTAAATCAAAGAATATACTTTAGATATCAGTTATTTATCAAAGTGACTACAACCATTTTAACTTATCTACTTGTAGCACTGCATTCATTTTTTGAACAGAACATCAAACTCATTGAGGTTAAATAATGATGATAAAAGTTAGTCATATTGTTACATATATATTTTTACTTATCTAACTTCATATTTTTTACTTTAAATGTTGTCAAAATTACAATAATATACCTGTGTATATATTATATATTTATATAGCTTATATAAATATATAATTTATAAAATTTATAATTTATAAAAATAATGGATAATTATATAATTCATATAAACTTAAATTTATATATTTCAATATTATTCATATAGTAATGTCATATACAAATTTGTATATATTTTATTCACTGAAATATATGTGAATATTCCTGAAATACATGTGAATATTCCTGAAATATATGTGAATAAAATATATACAAATTTGAATATAACATTACTATATGAATAATATTGAAATATATAAATTTAAGTTTATATGAATTATAATTATCCATATATTCATATATATAAATATTCATATATTCCTGAAGTATATGTGAATATTTAAGCAACATCACCGTGAGCTCCTTTGCTAATTACTTGTCTGAATTTCTTCTGTGTTTAAACAATATAAACAATTAAAAAAATGTAGGAAACAAATCATTTTACTCATAATTTGCATTGATTATCTTATATAATTATCTAAAACATTTGCACACAATGTTAGTATGGGACGGTATGCAAGAATTTGGGGGAAACAAAGGTATTTAACTACTATAAATTTTCATGACTTTCTATCATAGGCTTTTATCCTATGCCCTTCCTCATGTGTTTTTTCTTTTTAATTTTAGGCACTGCACAATTTTAAACATGCATTCCTGTGGAGGAGGGGAGCATGCAGTTTTATACCCAGGAGTGATGCGGCAGATAGCATCACTGAGTTCTGCATACAAATGGCAGCAGCATTACCAATTCCATGTCATAGTAATCTATACTACTATAGAGCTTGCTAGAACAGGGAATATTCTCTCCCTGGATTTCATCCACATAAGGATTAATTCACTGGCCCCAATGTTGACCAGAATAATGGTGCCGGTGGGGTTACAGTAATGGACAACATCACAAAGTTATTTCTATCACAAAGAAGGACTAGCCTGAAAAAAAGGTACAATTTTAGTCAATCGTTTATATGCAGTTGCACTTGATGCCATTATGGGAAACTTGGAAACTAGAATTAGAGTATATTTTTGACCCTTTAAGAAATTGTTCTAGCTCAGTAGGCTATATAAACACTGGTAAATGTCCTCCATACATAGTATCAGCATGACCCCATGCTTAGGATTAAACCCTAAAGACCCAGCCATAAGTAGACTTGAAAAAAGAGACTTTGGGACATTCACCACAGTACTATTAGTTTGAGGATGTCTGAGGTCCGTGTGTCCTCTTCTATTAATCCTGTTTTCAGCCCCACAAACTCAAAACAGTCAATGTTAATATTTGTCCTTAATTGTTAGGTAGTATGCTGAAAAAAATACAGGTAAGTAAAAAAAATTTAAAAAAAATATTCATGGTTGTTATATCGACGTTATATGAAAATTGAAGTAGCTACTTGTTCTTTAAAACTAATTTTATATTGCCAAAAATTATCAACTCGATCCCTAAAGACAGATACAGAAACAGGGTTAGTAACTGGTTAAGACTTAACGGATGGGGCAGGGATGGATGATGTGGTGAATATTAGTGGAGATAATGTCAGTGAAGTAGTGACCATCAGAAGTAGTAGAGATGGGGTAAAGATGTGTGCTGCATGAATTATTTGTCCAAATAATAAGTTATTTTAATACCTGGCTTGCGGTTAAAAAAAATCAATGGGAGTATCAAAGTATTATCTGCATGTGAATGACCATATCAAATGTGTAGATAAAGCATAGCAATCAATGTGCTGACCAATCAAAGAGGAGTAGTCTATTTTAAGCAAACTACCACGTACCTGTGAGGTGAACAGTCAAAAAGCTGATCCTTCTAAACAGGGTCTAGGCAGTATCTAAATTTCTCACATCCACATCTTACTCTCTTCTTTGGGGTGTATGCCTTCGGGTCACATAAACGTGTTTGTCATAAGTTAGCCTATTATTCTCTTTTGTTTAAAATAACTTACTGAATATTTCCTGTACTTATATAGTAACTATACAGTAATGTGCTTTCATTATGGTAATAATAAATGCTTTTTAGCAACCCTGTACATGATTAAACCACCTACATGTTTTTTAAAACAGTTCTGGCTTCAAAAATTACTCATCTAGAACTTATTTAACCTTTATTACATAGCACAGTTACCTTGTTCTTGTGATATTTGAAATTGAGTCAGTTAGGACCAACAAATATTACAAATCAATTCTAGATAAAGGAGTAAGGTGAGTTCTGAAATGTCTAGTAAAAAGATCAGTTGACCAATATATATATATATATATATATATATATATATATATATACAAGACAAACTAACAAACAAAAACTCATAGACACAGACAACAGTTTAGTGGTTACCAGAGGATGGCGTGGAGGGGGATGATAGGAAGAGGGTACAGGGGGTCAAATATATGGTGATGGAAGAACTGACTCTGGGTGGTGAACACACAGCACAACATATAGATGATATATTATAGAAATATACACTTGAAACCTATATAATTTTACTAACCAATCTTACCCCAATAAATATAATATAAAAAATAAATAAGAATATATATGCAAGACCATTAGAGCCACATGAAAAGTGAAAATACATGTACAATTAATTACGCGAACATTTGGTGTATGCAAAGCTAAGAAGGATTTAATAATATTTGACTTATGTTTTATCAATGGATTAAATAAAGTAGATAATTAAGCATTATCAATAAAATTGGGGAGTCATGTTTTCTTAGTTATTTTTTTCTATCTGAATCATATTTGTACTCTTATTATTCTTATATAATACTCATGGAGCATATTCACAAAATTTAAGAGTACAAATGCATGTATATATGTAACCCATCCCCTATCACGGTATAGTATTGTTCTACCACCTCACAAAAATCAATCATGCCTTCCCAGCTTATTCCAATAGACCACCTCCACATCACTCCTTTCTACAGTTCTGATTTGAACTACAAATTAAATTGGCTTCTTCTAGAATTTTTAACAGCTTTATTAAGGTGTAACTGACATACAATAAACTGCATATTTTTAAAATGCACATCTGAATAGCGGTGGCATATGTATACACTCATGTAACCACCACCACAATCAACAGAATAAATAGATCCATCACCCCCAAAAGGTTCCTCATGTTCCTTTGCAATCTCTTTCACATCCCTCCCAGTCCACAGGAAAACACTGAATGACACTCTTGATGCCACTGTACATTAGTTTTCATATCCTAGATTTTTATATAAATAAAATTATACAGTATGTGCTATTTTGTCTGGCTTCTTTCACTTCAAAGAATTATTTAGCTTTTTTTTTTTCTCTTCTGGTCCCAGGGGTTTGGGAGCTGTGGGCTTGGGTGCAGACATGGCCAAGTCCAAGAACCACACCATGCACAACTAGTCCCGAAAACGGCACAGAAACAGCATCAAGAAACCCTGATCACAAAGATACGAATCTCTTAAGGGGGTTGAAGGAGATAATAAAAACTAGTGCGGAAATAAATAATATAGAGAACAGAAAAACAATACAAAAGATCAATGAAACCAAGAGCTGTTTTTTTGAGAAGATAAACAAAATTGACAAACCTCTATCCAGGCTCATCAAAAAACAGAGAGAGAGGATTCAAATTAGTAAAATCAGGAATGAAGAGGTGAAATGACTACAGACATCACAGAAATACAAAAAATTTTACGAAATTACTATGAGCAACTATATGCCAACAAATTTGACATCTGGAAAAAATGGATAATTTTCTAGAAGCATACAACCTTCCAAAGCTAACTCGAGAAGAAACAGAAAATCTAAATATCTAAGTTGATAAAAAGTATTTTATAAAAATAAATATTAATTCATGATAAAAAGAGATGCTATCAAATTTCAACAAATCCCCATCAGAATCCCAGCAGGTTTTTTTCTTTTTCTTCTTCTTCTTTTTTTTTTTTTTTTTAGAAATTGAAACACTAAAATTTATCTGGAAATACAATAGGGCAAGGCTAGCCAAAATGACTTTAAAAAAGAAAAGTGGAGGACTAACACCACCTGAATTCAGGATAAATGCCTAGGAGTGGAAGGGGAAGGGACCAGGCAACATAAACTGATAAGTACAATATTACTGCAGACAGAAGAGACAGTTTAGGGAATATAATCAATAAGGTTGTAAATATTTTTTTAGGGGACCGGATGGACTCATGTCTTGTCAGGGAGACCACTTCATGGACCATATAGAGAGGCCTGACCACTGCACTGTACATCTGAAGCTGCCGCTGAATAATATATGTCAACTATAATTTAACACATTCGTAGTCATGGGATGTGGAATATAGTGTGGAGATGGAGTCAATGGAATTGTAATAGGTATGTATGATATCTGGGGTGGGGGGGCAGGGGAGTGGGGAGGGGGGAGTCACCTTGTAAGGGGTGAAAAAAATAACTATTGCATTGTTTTGTACATCTGTAACTAATAATAATAATAAGAAGAAAAAGTTTAAAAAAAGAATTATTTAGAGAATCATGTATGTTATAGCATGTATCAATAGTTCATTCCTTTTACTGCTGAATAATATTCCAGTTTATGTATATATCACAGTTTATATATTCACCTGTTGGCAGATGTTTGAGTTATTTCTAATTTTTCACTATTCAAGTAAAGATGTTATGAACTTTTGTATACACATTTTTGCATGGATATAAGCTTTCATTTTTCTCAGGTGAAATCTGGAGGTATAACAACTAAGTCATGCTGCTGCAGGTGTAGAGTTAACTTTTTAAGAAATTTCCAAGCTATTTTACAAAGTGGGTGTACCAATTTACATCCCCACCAGCAATGCAGGAGAGCTCCTTCACACCCTTGGCAATATTTGGTGTGATCAGTCTTGTTACCATCTACACTCTAATATGTGTGTAGTGGTATTTCATTGAGATTTTAATTATTTCCCTAACGATGAATGATGTTGAGCACCTCTTCATGGGCTTCTTTGTCATTCATAACCTTCTTTTAGTGAATTATGTGTTCAAACCTTCTGACCATTTGTATTGTGTTGTTTTCTTATTATTAAGGTTTGAAAGTTCTTTACAAATGCTGAATACAAGTCCTTTACCATATATATGGTTTGCAAATATTTCCTCCCACTATATGGATTATCTTTTCATTCTCTTAGCAGTGCCTTTTGAAGAACAGATGTTTTTAATTTTAGTTAAATACAAGTTATCAATTTGTTCTTTTATGAATTGTCATTTTGGAATTGTAGCTAAGAAATCTTTGCCTGGCCCAAGAACCCAAAGGTTTTTCTACTATGTTTCCTTCTAGAAGTTTTATAGTTTTGGATTTTACATTTAGATCTGTGATTAATTTTTTATACATAGTGAAAGTAATAGATCAAAATTTGTGTGTATTTCCAATTGTTCCAGTATCATTTTTTTTTTTGAGGACAGTGTCACTGGCCCCCACATGCGGGACCCGAACCGGGGCTGCTGGCTTCCCAAGCCAGCTCTCAACCACCATGCCACTCAGCCGGCCCCCAGTATCATTTTTTGAAAAGACTCTTTTCTTCCCTGAATTGCCTTTTACCACTGTTGGCAATCAGTTGCCCATATATATTATGGTCTATCGCTGGTCTTTCTATTCTGTTCTACTGATCCATTTGTCTATCTTTACAAAAATACCACACTGTCTTGATTATTGTAATTTATAAGAAGTCTTGAATTCAGGTGGTGTTAGTCCTCCACTTTTCTTTTTTAAAGTCATTTTGGCTAGCCTTGGCCTATTGTATTTCCACATAAATTTTAGTGTTTCAAATTCTAAAAAAAAAAAACAAAAGAAGAAGAAAAAGAAAAAAACCTGCTGGGATTCTGATGGGGAGTTTGTTGAAATTTGATAGCATCTCTTTTTATCATGAATTAATATTGATTTTTATAAAATACTTTTTATCAACTTAGATATTTTTCTCATTTAATCTGTCAGTGTAGTATGCCAGTCCTGTACTTACTTGCCCTCAGATCCATTTCTTACTCTTTCCTTGCCCTGTTTGCTAGTGTTTAGGAGGTAACTCCTGCAGGCTGCAATTCCTAGGATTCTCCCATATTTGGCTGCTATCCTGGTTCAGGCAACAAGGACACTGGCAGATTACAGCCCAAGAGGACAGGAATAGCAAGAATTTTCCTCTTTCTCCCTCTCTGCATCATGTGGCTTCTCCTTCCATGGCTTCTTGATCCTGTTGACCCCAACTCCCAGTCTCCAGTAACATTACCTTGCTCCTCTCTGTGTTCTTCTACCCTAGAGATGAGAGTAACTTCCTCAAGTTTTTAAGTATTGGTTTCCCTGACTCTACCCTGTTTGACTGCTTCCTCACTTGAGTAATCAATTTCTGGCATTAAATTTTGAATTATAGAGTAATTTCTGTTTTCCTGAATAATCTCTGACAGCTGCATTTAGCTAATTATGCTGTTTGATTTTCTAATGTTAAATCCTCTTTGAATTCCTAGGAAAAACTCAACTCAGACACAAGCAGTTAAATGTGTTTAAGTCTCTTATATATAACCAAAACAAAACAAAATACTCTTGGGACCCTGACACCTCCTTTAAATAATTCTGTTGTTTTTTTTTTCTCTTCTTCACATCCTTCTCAAAAATAATTTTCTGCACTTGCTAGTATTATTTGTGAGTGTATATTCAAAAATTTCTAAGAGCATAAGGAATACAAAGAGATATACAGCTTATAAAAAATTCTAGCACTTCACATAAAGCTCTAGAGCATATATGGGAAACAGCTAAGTGGTACTCAAAGGGATAGTTATAGACTTGAATAGATTTATTTTTAAAATAGTGCAGCCACTGTGGAAAACAGTATGGAGATGCCTCAAAAATTTAAAAATAAAACTACCTTATGACCCAGCAATTCCACATCTGAGTATTTACACACACCCATTATTACACACACAAATACTAACTCAAAAAGATATATGCACAGCCATGTTCATTGCAGCATTATTAACAATAGCCAAGATGTGGAAATAACCTAAGTGTCCACTGATGTTTGAGTGGATAAAAAAAGTGATACACACACACACACACACACACACACACACACACACGAATATTATTCAGCCATAGAAAGAAAGAAATCTTGCCATTTGCAACAACATGGATGGACCTTGAGGGCACTATGTTAAATGAAATAAAACAGAAAAAGACAAATACCGTATGATCTCACTTACATGAGGAATTAAAAAAGAAAAAGAACTCATAGATACAGAGAACAGATTGGTGGTTGCCAGAAACAGGGTATGGAGGGTGGGCAAAATGGGTAAAAGTGGTCAAAAGGTACAAACTTTCATCTATAAATAAGTCCTGAGGATGTAATGGACAGCATAGTGAGTAGTTAATAATACTCTTGTATATTTGAAAGTTGCTGAAAGGTAGATCTTAAAAGTTTTCATCACAAGAAAAATATTTGTAACTATGTGTGGTGATGGCTGTTAACTCAATTTACTGTGGTGATCATTTCACAATATATACAAATATCAAATCATTATGTTGTACACCTGAAACTAATATAATGTTATATGTAAATTATATCTCAATTCTTAAAATCCATTAAAGAGAAAAGGAAGCAAAGAGACCATAAGGACAAGAAATTAGGAAAAAGAACAAGCTAATTTGAAAAACCTAGAAATAAAAATATAGTTATTGAAATTAAAATTGAAATGGATAGAAATATTTAAAACATGAAAAAATTCAAGAAACTATAAAAAGAATACCATATACCAAACCCCAAGAAATAGAACATGGGAAATAATGAAGAAAAATGCAGAAATGATGAATTAGAAGACAATGGAGTCAACTAACAAAAGCCTATTCTTTGAAAAGATTGATATAATTGACATTTTTATAGGTATCATAAATTACTAATGAAAGGAACTGAAGTAAGTGGCATTAGTTAAATAATTTTGTACAAAATATGGGTGCAGAAGGATTTAAACATTACAAGAGAACACTATAAATATCATTATCAAATGGTGAACAAGGATAGATTTCTATGTGAAGATATAATTCATCTAATAAATTCAGAAAGAATGATAAAAATAGAAAATTAACATTATGTAATTCTTAGTTAATGGATAAATATGCTAATCTTTACAGACTGCAAACATCAACACAAAGGGAGACAGACATTAGGTTTCTTGTAACAGAACTTCACAGTATCACCTATGGAGTGGTCTTCCCAAACAAAACAAGAGGGAAAAAAGAAGTGAAACCCTAATCTGATCAAATTTCTACGGATTTACAAAAATACAAGGAGACAGGCTGGTCAGGTGCCATAGTTGGTTAGAGTGTGAGCTCTGAACAACAGGGTTGCCGGTTTGATTTCCTCATAGGCCAATGAGCTGTCGCTGAGCTGCCAACGGGAACCAGATGGCTCAGCTGGAGCTGGTGAGAGCGCCCTGCTATTAATAACAACGTCATCAGTTTGACTCCTGCAGGGATGCTGGGCTGTGCCCCCTCTCCCCCACAACTAGATTGAAAGCAGCAACTGGACTTGGAGCTAAGCTTGCACCCTCCACAACTAAAATTGAAAGACAACAACTTGACTTGGAGTTGATGGGTCCTGAAAAAAAAAATGTTCCCTTCCCCAATTCCCCAACACTGATCCCTCCCCCAATTCCCCAATACAATTTTGAAAGGAAAAGAAAAGAAAAAGAAAAGGAAAGGAAAGGAAAGGAAAGGAAAGGAAAGGAAAGGAAAGGAAAGGAAAGAAAAAAAAAGAAAAAAGAAAAGGAAAAAGGAAAGGAAAGAAAAATACAGGGAGAGAACGACACCCGTGTTGTGATCAGCAAAATCCAGGTTACATGGGGCTGGCCGAGTGGCACAGTGGTTAAGAGTTGGTTTGGGACGCCAGTGGCCCCGGTTCGGGACCCACATATGAGGGCCAGTGACACTGCCCTCAAAAAAAAAAAAAATCCAGGTTATATGAAAATGGACAGAACATAGGATGTGTTTTTGTTTGGTTGGTTGGTTGGTTTTGTTTTTTAACAAAATGTCACCCAGGTAAATGTGAAAAATAACTGGGCATTTGATGACTTAAGGAGTTAATCTTTCAAAATGGGATATGTGTAATTCGTTTATGTTTCATAAAGAGTACTTATATTGGGGTGCCAAAAAACTATATACACATTTTAAGAGACGTTATCAATGTATTATTTTTTTAAGTTGAATTGAATTACGGTAGCAATGTGTAATTGCAGAAGTCAAATGTGACTTGTATTTATCTTTTATTATTGGTATATATTGAGTATTACAATTTTAATAGATTTTTCCTTTCGTAAAATGTGTATACATTTTTTGGGCACCCTCTGTATTTTAGAAATAGATACTGAAATATTTAAAAATGAAATGGTATGATATCTAGGATTTGTTTCTCATCATTTCAGTGGCAGAGATGGGGGTAGGTATGGGTACAAATGGAACCAGTTTGGCCATGTATTGATAATGTCAGGTATATTGGTTTTATTATACTATTCTTTCTACTGTTGTATATGTTTGAGGATTTCTACAATTTGTCATTAAATTGGAAACCCCAAGTGAAAATAGACCACTATTTAGAAAAAATATTAATACTGAATTGGTCCAAAGAGAAATAGAAAACTGTAATTCAAAAATACAAACTGAGCTTTCCCAGGTGGCTGCCGAAGATGGCGGAAGGTCAGGTCCTGGTGCTTGATGGCTGAGGCCATCTCCTGGGCCGCCTGGCGGCCATTGTGGCCAAGCAGGTAATGCTGGGCCGGAAGGTGGTGGTCGTGTGCTGTGAGGGCATCAGCATTTCTGGCAATTTCTACAGAAACAAGTTGAAGTACCTGGCCTTCCTCCACAAGCGGATGTACACCAACCCATCCCGAGGCCCATACCACGTCCGAGCTACTGTGAGAGGCATGCGGCCCCACAAGATCAAGCGGGGCCAGGCTGCACTGGACTGCCTCAAGGTGTTTGATGGGATCCCACCAGCCTATGATGAGGAAAAAACGAATGGTGGTTCCTGCTGCCCTCAAGGCTGTGCGTCTGAAGCCTAGACGGAAGTTTGCTTACCTAGGGCACCTGGCTCATGAGGTTGGCTGGAAATGCCAGGCAGTTACAGCCATTCTGGAAGAGAAGAAGGAGAAGGCCAAGATCCACTACCAGAAAACAAACAAACAAACAAAAAAAACAGCTCATGAGGCAACGGAAACAGGCTGAAAAGAATGTGGAGAAGAAAATTGACAGATACACAGAGGTCCTCAAGATCCATGGACTTCTGGTCTGAGCCCAATAAAATTCACTGTTAATTCCTCATGCTTGGCCTTGCCTGCCCTTCCTCCATCGCCGCCCTTGGATGTGGGAGACCCCCAGGGGATGCCTTCCAGGGACCACAGGTAGCCTGAGCTTTAGAAAACTGGGAACTCAAAAGGGGCCTTAGTCACTACTGTTTTTAAGAAAGGCCTTTTAAACAAGTTCTAATGGCTCTAAGAGCTGTGCAGGAATAATTTGCCTGCAACCTTGTTCATAAGACTTTTAGGAAATAAGAAAGTTGGAGCAGCCAGTTCATTTTTAAGTATTTACAAGTGAGCTGGAAAGCACAAGTTGAAACTTCCCACATGGTCAGATACCATGCTATACTCTGCAGCTGTTAGGGTACGAGAGACTACTTGGAGGCCTGATAAGCCTGGTATTGTACAAGGGTCCTTGCAGGCAACTAAGGAGTTATAGGTACTGATTGCCCTTCCCTACAGTACCTTGTGATCAGAAACAAATAAATTATTTTTAAAGGGAAAAAAAGAAAGAAAAATACAAACTGAAACTGTCCTCAAACTCCAACTTCAAATGTTTCAGGACAAGGAGGTTAGGGGCCAGTTCTATGAAATCATAAGCAAAAAATTAACCACATTTTATGTAAACACACCCAAAACATACACAAGATGGGAACATTTTCAACTCATTTTCCCAGACTAGCTCTACTTGGTAAGAAAACCAGCTGAGGACACCCTGAAAACAGAGCATTCAAGCCAAGCTCACCCACATACAGGCAAAGATCCTAAATAAATTCATAGAACGTTCAATATAACAGTGAATTAAATGGGAAAAAGAGGCTGAATCTAAGAATTGTAAAGAAGATACAACATTAAAAAAACAGCCTATAATATCACCACATTAACAGATAAGATTTAAAAAGGCATTTGATTATGTACTGAAATGCAGAGAAGCCTTTTACAGAAAAACTCAGCAAACTAACATTATAAAGGAACTTCCAATTCCTAAAATCTATAGCAAAAAAATTTAAATGTGAAATGTTAGTAGCCATTAATGAAAGGCACAAGACATAGCCGTATGCTACCAACTCGACTGCTCAAAACTGGACTGCAAAGGATAGCCAGAAGATAAGAATAGAGAAATAAATAAAAGCTAGGAATATATTTTTAAACATAGAAATTATTTGTCGTAAAGAGGATCATCATTTTAGAAAATCCAAAGGAAGAGGCCATGAATTATTCGAATGAATAAGTTAACGCCAGAAAGCTGGACAATCGTGAAACCAAGAGCGTGGCCATACAAAGCAGTCATTAGTAGAACACGTACATATTTGTTGTGAACCAGAGTCAAAATGAATTTCACTACACTGTGCATGCAATATTAGACAACATCAAAAGATCTGGGTCTCACAATTATGCAGATCTGCCTCAACCTGTAGAAAGTAGTTCTTTCGAGCATCAAGTTGCCAGAAGTCTAAGATAGACTAGTGAAGAAAACCCACCGTCCCTGCAGTTTCTCTGGCAGCTCCAAACCTTTCCTGGGGCGCTTACCTTGTGTGGCAGCTTCTCGATCTCACATCACGCATGGGACATGGACCCATTTTCTTCAGGAGTTTAAGTTGAGAAATTGTCTGGAGCTTACAGGGAGGTGGTATTTCCCAAGGAACCTTTAGTTTAAAACCAAGGGCCAGGGCCGGCCGAGTGGCACGGTGGTTGGGTGCTGGCTTGAGAGGCCAGCGGCCCCGGTTCGGGTCCCGCATGTGAGGGTCAATGACACTGCCCTAAAAAAAACACAAAAAACCACACTCTATAAACTACATAACAACACTTTAAAAACAAACAAAAAAAAAACAAAAAAAAACAAAAAACAATAAAAAAACAAACCAAGGGCCATAGGAAGACCTGGCTCCAAAGAGAGAGGGCATTGGGTGCCACCCGCACTCAAAAAGAGGGGGCACCACGGCGTTCCACTCACGGGGGTATGCTGCGGAAGGGGGAGCATAATGTGTGGTACACTGACTTCCGTATCTGGAATCTGAGGGAGCGGAGGCGTCGGGTGAGGAGGGCGGCATACAGTTACCGGAGGAAGGAATTCAGGCTTTGACACGGTAAGATAAGGATAAGATAAGGATATCGAGTAAGGTGTGAGGGAACCATCATCCATCCCAGTAGATAGAAGGTCTCACAGGCCTGAGCCGCCCCGCCATCAGCCATAGAAGGTTCCAGACGGGGATCGCCTGCTCTGCTGCCCTTTGAATTCTCTCTCTGGGAACTCAAGAGAATTAATTAATAGCCTTAGACCAGGAGGTAGGCGTCAAGCCAGCAGAGGGAGAATTCCGGGTCCCGTTGGGAGACAAGGAAGGACCTTATGTGAGTTTGGTAGGTGGACCTCCCCTCCCCCACGGCAGCGGCAGGCCCAGAGTCTCCCCCTGCCGGCACCCTGGGAAACTCCAGGCAGGGGCGTCTAAAAGTGGCACACCCCACTTCGCCGTCCTGCCGCTCCAGGAGGTGCAGATCTTTTAAACAGGGTGTCTTCTTCAGGCCAGGTTTCTCTTCTCCCGTGTGGCTGAGGAGGCCCCACAGGGCTCGGCCCTACCATCAGCCCTGGGAGATGCCAGGTCACGGTGGCCGGAAGTGGCACACCCCACTTCGCGGTCTGGCCGCTCCAGGAGGTACGGATATTTGACTACCGTGTTGGCTTCAGGCCAGGCTCTCCAGGAGTCGATGAGTGTCTGTATGCACATTCTGGGGGAAACCACCTCCCCAGAACAGTGGAGGCCCTGCCGAGCCCGACCCTGCTGTCAGCCCGGGAAGAACAATAATTAAGGCCCGGATACCCCTCACTTTACCTTTGGTGGGGGTGGGGAGAGGGATCCACAAAAGCCTTAGTCTAGGGCTAGGCCATTCAGGTTAGCAGAGTGAGGAGTCCTAGGGATGGCTTTGAGTTTTGTTCAGTACTTTGAGCCAGGACTAAGGGGAATGCCTCCTTTAGGACACAGGGAGCCCCACAGAGCATGACCCCCAACTATAAGCCCTGGTGACCCCTCAGCAAGGCTGTCAGGGTAAGATGGCCCTCACTTCACTCTCAGTTCTCTCCCTGCTAAGGTTATCACACCATTTCATCCTCTTTCCTCCATGTCACCGAATAATTTGACCTCATTTTCACACTTCTGTCTGCTGTCCCTGACCAGAGTCACCATGCCTCGGGGCCAGAAGAAGAAGAAGAATAATCGTGCCCGCGGGAAATGCCGCCAGGCCGGAGAAGAGCTCAAGGATCCAGCGGGTGCTCAGGCCACTCAACCAGAGGAAGAAGAGTCCCCTTCTTCCCGATCTTCTGATTTCAAGAATGTTCCCCAGAGTTTGCCTGCCACTGAAACACGCAGCAATCCTCCAGTGCATGGGGGTGTCCACTCTACCACCACTACTGCTGCAGCTGTTTCAAATGCAAGCGTTAATGAAGGTGCCAACAATGAAAGGTCCAGTGCCTCAAAGGCGCAGGGTACCACTGAACAGGGGCAGAGCTGCCCTCTGGAAGAAAAGGTGATCATGTTGGTGCGCTACCTGCTGAATAAGTATCGAATGAAAGAGTCCATTACCAAGGCAGATATGCTGAGAAATGTAATCCAAGGGTACAGGCATCACTTCCATGATATCTTTAAGAGAGCCTCTAATCACCTGGAGATGGTCTTCGGCCTTGACATGAAGGAAATGGATCCCAACAGGGGTACCTATGTCCTCATCAACAAGCTCAACCTAAGCTGTGATGCAGAAGAGACTAGAGATGTGCCCAAGACCGGTGTGCTGATGACAATCCTGGGCATGATCTTCACGAACGGGAACCGTGCCACTCAAGAGCAAGTCTGGGACCTCCTGAATAAGTTGGGGTTATATGCTGGAAAACATCATGTAACCTATGGAGAACCCAGGAAGCTCCTCTCAGAAGATTTCATGCAGCAAAAGTACCTGGAGTACCGCCAGGTGCCCGGCAGTGATCCTCCACGCTACGAGTTCCTGTGGGGCCCCAGAGCCCACGCTGAGACCACCAAGATGAAAGTGCTGGAGTTTTGGGCCAAGATGCACAATACCGTCCCGAGTGCCTTCCCATCCTGGTATGAAGAGGCTGTAAGAGATGAAGAAGAGAGAGCACGGGCCAGAGACGCAGTCAGGGCTCGTTCTGCTGCCGCCGCCAGAGCACGCTCCATGGCCATGACCGGAGCATGCTCCAAGGCCAAGGCCAGCAGCTCCTCCCACACTAAGTGAAGTCTGGTGCAAGTTCTTCATTCTGTTGTTAAAAAAAAAAAAGTATGTCCTCATTAATGGAATGTCAGGGTGGGGTTGGAGAAAACCGAATGCGTAACAGTTTGTATTCCTGTTCTATGTGTTAACCTAGATAATTTTTCAATTGCTTCTCCTTTTGATAGAAGATTTATTAGCTTAAGAATCCAAGTTTCTGTATGATATTGCTCAAACATCTGCTGTGTATGTGATTTAAGAGATTATTTTGTAAATCTTATTTAGTGATTTGGAACATAACATGTCAATAGATTAGGCATTTCCTTGCAAATGTAAAAGAATTCAGCAGTAAAATACTTGACATAAAAAAAAAATAGAAAAAGTAAAAGATGGTCAAATATGGGACTCTCTGTTCACTTTTAGTCTGTTGTTTAAAATGCCTGGATATATTTTATATATATATATATATATATATATATATATATATATATATATATATATATTCAAGAATGTACAATTAATAACATAATAAATTTCATTTCTTGCACACTTGTCTCATTTATTTCTCAAACATTCCTTGCATCTGTTCTTTGGGAGGCTCCGTGCTACTTCTGGGAATATCAAGATCAACAAGACCCACTGTGCCCATAGAATGTTAAGAGACTAGGAGCATCTGTCAAGTCAGGAAGATGGTGAGATAACCCTAAGACCTACGACAAGTCAAAATAAGGAGAGGTCGAGATGTGACCCAGAAGTGAGCAGTCAAGTGTAAGTGCCCTGAGGCAAGCAGGTTTGGGGCCTTGGGAAACTGCAAGTCCTTTGGTGTGAGTCAATTTTATGTTAAGCTGGATAGTGGGTCAGATGAGGCTGTGGGAATGGTGGGAAGGGGCCAGATCCTCAGAGGGTGTGTCCAGAGCTGAGACACTAAAGCCTGGAATGGAAAACTGCTTCTAGCAGTTACTTTTGTGTCGCGAATAAGCCAGAGAGAATGCCCCACCTGGGGCAGGCATGGATGGGGTCCTGAATCCTTTTCCCAGTTCAGCTGAGCACAGCACGTGAATGGTGTGTTTTAAGTACATTATCCCAAGGAAGCTTCTGAGAAATAGGGGTGATACTCACATGACGGGTATGCTCAGAAGCCACTGTGCTAGCAGTCTTTGCTCTGGCCTGGAAGAGACAAGAGCCCATTACATGAAAAGTTCATTTTATTAGGTTGTCTTGAGTTTAATTTGTTAAACTCCAAGTGAGGTATAGATTTTTTTATGGGACTGAAATAAATGAAAAGAGAGCTGGTGTAGATGGAAGGACAGTTGGGAGGGATAGAAGGAGTTGGTTCTTGACACAAATTCTAGGATCCGTAAGTCCTATCCAACTGGGGGAAATTCCCTACATCCACAATAAATAACATATCCTCAAAAACTTCTGTAGTAAGGAATTTAGTTTCACTAGCTAAGCATCCGTATTGGCTGATTTGTTGTGCCATACATATAGTGCTACATGTTCTCTGATATGTCTTGGATTAAAAAAAAAAAAAGCAAATTTTGGGTAGGACCTGGGGTCAAAATATAATAATAATAATATAATAATAATAATAATAATCACAAGTTGCTAAAGTCTCTAAACATGTCAAACATTATGCCAGGTGCTTTCATACATCACATATATCTCAGGCGTCATACACGGCAGGGCTTACCAAGCTCACTTCATAGAAAAACCTCACTTCATAGAAAAGCTTTGCAATTTTCCTGACTTCAATTCATGTGGCTCATAAATGGCAGAACTGGGACGAGACCTCTAGTCTGAATTCAATTAGGGACACTCACTCTTCTGCTACTTGAATAAAGCAGACATTCTCTCCCTTAATTCATTTCTGCTCCCACTATTCCACAATATCTCTGAGGTAATGAAATGCACTAACCCAAGGTAGAATAAATAAAGATAAAAATGATCATTAAAATCAATCTCAGGATAGTCTGTTTGCTTAATTGACCTAGGCTCTTCCTGACCCTAAGCCCAGAGTTCCTTGAGAGCTCACTCTTGCCTAATCCCAGCATTTGGAACCAGTTCTAGCACTTTCTTTTTTTTATTTTTTAGAGGGCAGTGTCACTGGCCCTCATAGGCGGAATCCAAACGGGGGCCGCTGGCATCCCAAGCCAGATCTTAACCACCGCACCACTCGGCCTGCCCTCTAGCACTTTCTGAATCATATCTCTTTTCCCCTGGTTCTTTCCCAGTGTGCCCTCATGTCCAGATCCAGATCGTGACCTGCTGTCCACCTTAATTTCACAAGCCTGCACTCTGCTCCCAGGGGAACAGATAGCCCCGAATCACCCACCTTCCCCTTGACAGAGCACTCCAGTTCCCTGCAGACATGCGCTGTCTGTCCTGTCCTAGCC
This sequence comes from Aselliscus stoliczkanus, assembly GCA_033961575.1. Taxonomy (NCBI): domain Eukaryota; kingdom Metazoa; phylum Chordata; class Mammalia; order Chiroptera; family Hipposideridae; genus Aselliscus; species Aselliscus stoliczkanus. The sequence goes on along the minus strand of CM066737.1, from coordinate 92,345,341 downwards.
CTGTAGACATGGTGGTTTACTCTGGCAGTGAACTTGAGGTGTCTGTTCATCTGCACCGGGGGCTTCCAACACATTCTCTCACAAAGTTTTTTTTCCAAATTGGCGTGTGAGTAGTCAGATTTGGCACAGAATCTACTGGTTCTTGTAAGATAACCCTGAAGTTAGGAGGTTTCAGAGAGCAGGCGAGGTTAGAAAGAAAATTGAATCTGCTGACGTATTTGCGAGAGGCCCTGCATCCGTCCTCTGAGGAGTGAGCCTAATTAAGTGGCCAAGAACCAAAGCCTCCCTGCTAGAGACTGAGAGGAAGGAAGGCCCCAGGAAAGCACTGTGTGGCAACCATCGGCAGAGGCTGGATTCCAACAGACGCTGTAGTCTTTTCAGGATTTGTAGTAGTTTTCTATGGCTGCTATAACAAATGACCACACAGTTAGTGGTTTACAACAGCACATATTTATGATCGTGGTAAGTACTATTATCTACATTTCTGCAGGAGTAAAGGCTGGGGTGTCTGCGAGATTCTGTGCTTGGATTTTCACAGGCCCAAGTCGAACATTCAGCTGCCAGGCCACCGATCATGAGCTCTGGCAAGAATCTCCTTCCAACATCACTCAGGTTGGTGGCAGAATCCAGTTCTTTGTGCTAATAAGCCTGAGGCCCAGTTTCCGTGCTGACTGGCAGCTGCAGCTGACATAGTTTCTCCTGAACTCGCTCCAGTCCCTGCCTGAGGCCCATATATGAGGCCGGACAATTAAGCTTGCGAATCCTATCCTAGAAAAAGTGCTGCATATCTCATTACTGAATATCACTACAGTCATCTTCTAAGTACTCCCTTTGGGAAGCTATGCACCAACACTGACACCTAGTCCACCCTTCAAAGCCATTTGGGAACACTTTTTCTGGAATGGCCATCAGAGCTGTTGTCGTTTTACACTTGATGTCCTGAATGTCATCAAAATGTCTTCCTTTCAATATTTCCTTTATCTTCAGGTAAAGAAAGAAGTCATTGGGGACCAGATCAGGTAAGTGGGGAGGGTGTTCCAATACAGTTATTTGTTTACTGGCTAAAAACTCCCTTACAGACAGTGCAGTGTGAGCTGGTGCACTGTCATGATACAAGAGCCATGAATTGTTGGCGAAAAGTTCAGGTCGTCTAACTTTTTCCCGCAACCTTTTCAGCACTTCCAAATAGTAAACTTGGTTAACTGTTCATCCACTTGGTACAAATTCATAATGAATAATCCCTCTGATATCAAAAAAGGTTACAACATCATTATAACAAGTTTGTGAACCTAAGTGTCAGATCTCATAGTTTGTGTCACCAGTTAAATGTTGACTCCTTCTCACACTTGGCATCTCTCTTCTGTGTCCGGCCAAGAAAGTTCTCTGCTTGTAAGGGCTCCTGTCATCACATTGGGCCCATCCAGGTACATAATCCAGTACATATTTACTTTAAAATTGGTTCCATAACCTTATTATCTCTGCAAAGTACCTTTGGCCACCTAATAGAACATAGTCACAGGTTTCAGGAATAAGGAATGGGTAACTTCATGGGGCAATTACTCAGTCTACTGCAACAGTAGAAAATGCCTTGCTGGCACACATGGTGGCTTTGGTAAGAGAAAGAAAATACTTGACCATCATTCTCCTGAGTCTTATCTGTATCTGCCCCCAGAGAAAACCCAGGTTTTTCAGTGGGCCTAAAGACACCTGAACAAGTGTTCAACCATGTTCTTCAGCAGACACTCACAAGTTGTGCTTGTGACCATGGAGCCAAAGGAAGAAGAAAATTCTCAGTGTATTAGGACTATAGAGGTTATTGGCAAGGTCATGCAGAAAGGTACTATAGATCAAAGAAGAGTGACCCCTCCCTGCTGGGACTTAGTGTCCTTTAGAAAATTGGTGTGATCCTGTGTTTGAAAACACTGGTCACAGAGTAGTAGGCACTAGAAAATTCTGGAGTGCAGCTGGGCAATTTAGGCCTTCTCAGAATCTTCTCCAAGAATAAAGAGGGCTTTTGTGTAAAGAGCATGAGTGTCACACTTTGCTGATCCCCTACTCTGGAACTGTTGATGGAGAGATGGCAAGTGCTCATCCACAGGTGTCTTTCTGTCCTTCCTGGACACATGGGGCATATTGTCCAGTCCACTTGTATTAGAAAGGGTTTTGTGACAGCTGTTGCCACTGAAATATAAACAGAAGCAAAGTGTATGTATCATTTCTAGACGAAGACATTTGTGAGTCAGTATGCTACTTCCATGCTTTCTGTTCGATTCAGCAGCAAACTTGCAGTGTCTTTGTGGAAATGTGCAGTCAAATGATGGGAGTAGCCTGGATCCCTGGGCCACTGGACGGTGGAGGCCCTGCCTACCCATGTGAGATTTATTGTGCATGAGAAACAAACTTTTGTAGTGTTAGGTCATTCAGATGTCAAGCTTCTTCCATTACATCAACTCGCAGTCACTTATGTGAATAACACACAGCTACTATTTCTGTTGTGAGTCTTACTTAATTATACTAATTACAATACAAACAGTGCACATATTCTTGAGGCTAAAAATTTCTAAAAATACGGAATAATCACAATTCTGCTCCCTTACTGTAGTCCTGTAAATTTCAGGCCCTACCAGAAGTTACCGCAAATAATAACCTTGTATGTATATATATTTTTATTTTTTATTTATTTATTTATTACAACACAGCACAATAGTTATACTTTTTACCCCTCAAAGTGACAACCCGCCTCCCTCAATCCGCCGCCCCACTCCCCCCCCCATATCATACATATCTATTACAATTCCCTTGACTCCACTCCCACACTGTACTCGAAATCCGGTGACTATATGTATACATTCGATCACAGATAACATACAATATTATACAACATCAGCTTCAGGTGTACAGCGCAGCGATCAAGCCTCTACCCCATCCATGAAGTGGTCTCCCTAACAAGACATGTGACCATCTGATACCCTACAAAATATTCACAACATTATCAATTACATTCCCAGAACTGCCCCCATATCCCTCCGGCAACATTGTAGTCACCCACCTACACTGTCCAAAAGCTTACCCCTCTCCCTTATCCTCACCCCCTCCCAGCCAGCAACCATCAGTTTTTCCTTTATATCTGCTTGATATGATTTCAATCTTCTTAAACTTACTGAGACTTGTTTTGTGGCCTAACATGTGCTCTATCTTCGACAATGTTCCATGTGTACTTGAGAAAAATGTATATTCTGTTGTTTTGGGGTGAAATGCTCTAAAAATATCGATGAAATCCAGCTGGTCTAAAGTGTCTTCTAAGGCCCCTCTTTCCATGTTGATTTTCTGTCTCAGGATCTGTCCATTGGTGACAACAGGGTGCTGAAGTCCCCTACTATGATAGTGTTACTGTGTATATTTTAAAAGTTTTTTCAAAGCATTTTCTTACATATATGTACAAGAAAAATACATTCTTGGTAACGTCCTCTTAAAATGTTTCCAGGAGCACTGTGACGGACTCCTCAGGGTTCACAGCAGGGTGGGGACCCCATTCTCATTCCAGCTTACCATCAATTTTTATCTGTATTGCTTCTATACTGTACCTCACTTGTGAATAATAGGTTCTATCACTCCTGTCATATCAGAAGTTCTTAGGGGGTCATCTTGGCATCTCTCTCCTCCACTCCATCTCTACTCCCAACATGTTACATTCACAGGCTTTCAGTAGGCATGAACTGGAGCGTGGTTGAGAGAGCAAGGTGTGGGGCTCAAAAGGTAGAGAAGGGATGTTTAGTTGAGAGGCAAAAACAAAGCTTCTCTCATTGGAGAATGTGAACCACAGGCTTCTCAGTGGTGGACCTGAGAAGCATGAGACCCATTGCATAAACAGGTACCCCTTCCTGGAATATAATCATTGAGATAAATTCACCTAAGATTTATCGACTGCTTACTAGGTGCCAGAGCCTTTTCTCTGACTTATTTTTTTCTACTAATTTTCTGGTGTCCTACTAAGTAAGGACAGTCATTATTCTCATCTCTCAGATGAGGAAATTGAGACACAGAGAACTTGTCCAAACTGGAAAAGCAGAATTTTAAAAAGAAAAAAAAAAGGAAAAAGACACTGTGAGTTTTTACTCTATGTGTGTAACAGTGTACATCATGTTCTGCCTCTTGCCCTTGACACTGAATAAAATGTACACAGGATCTTTCCATGAGAGCACATATAGATCCAGTTCACTCTTTTCCCTACTCCCTGGAACTCTAAAGTTTGTATGTGTCATGATTAATGGAGCCATTCTCCTTCTGATGGACATATAGGTTGTTTCTCGTTTGTTACTATGAGTAATAGAACTGAAATATAATAATATTGAACATGCTTCTTGGGCAAATGTGGATGTTTTCTTATAGGAATGAGGTAGAAATGTGCAAATCAGATTAAAGCGGAAATAGTTTGATGATTGTAAATGGTTTGAACATTTGTGAAATTGTATTCTAATAATGCTACACCAATTCAAATTCTCACAAATTAATTTATGTGAATACCCTAAACTCTCACAGACATTTAATTTGATCAATTTTTAAATTTTGGGTCACATTTTTTTGGTGCAATTGTCTCAATTTTATTTTAATTTGCACTTCCCTATTTTGTAATGAACTTGGGCAGAAAATTAACATAATCCCTCACTCATATGTAGCAGGATTTCTGCAGTGATGTCTTGATTTCTAGAATACCTCAGGACACATGCTTTAAGAATTCTGATATGTCAGTTAAACTTTTCCTTTTACTTTGTGAAGCAAAGATTTGTCAGAATGACCAGAGGCCAGGAAACAGGCCTGAACAGGAAAACATCAATAACTGAGGAACACCAGGAGGACTGGGTGTGGGGTTAGAGCAGTTTCTAGAATCACTGAGAGAGATCACATATTAAAACAAGTTCAGAGAGCACAGGGTAACTGGAAGTCAGGGACCTGCATGCAGACTTCAGCAAAAGGTAGAAAAAATACCAGAAGGCGGGGTGGAGAATCTGGTGGAGGGTACCAGACAACTTACATGGATAGGCTAGGGAATCTCTGAATCATCATTACAGCCTCAAACTGTACAGTGAGCTGAGTGGGCAGATCGATTGGATGAAAGGGCTAGGGGCATGCCCAATACCCCTTCCTAGCTTAGAACTCCCCCTGCCCAGTATCAGGCAGAAGATAACTGGCTCCACTGTGTCACCCACAAAGTGCTGTTATTAATGGAATCTGGGAGAGCTACTTCTATTTACTACTCTGGGGGTTCTGTGCATCCTTGCCAGTGTACCAGGGCTGAGAGCTGCCTTGATGCCAGATGGAGAAGGCTAATTCCTCCCCCATGTATGTGACCCTCCTTCTGCTGAAGTTGAGGCTGTGCAAGTGGGTCGATTGGTTGGTCATTTGGGCCAGTTAAAATAGGACAAGTATTATCAATAAGGAGTAGAAGGGGGTGTGCAGCTGCAAGCAGGGGGAAATTGGAGGGAGGAATTCCCTAAGGCTAATTACCTCAGTGACTCTGGGAATAAAGGGCTGAGTGTGGACATGTCTTAAAAAGACAATTCAGGTATTATTCCCAGCTCAGATTGCCTCCCATGGTTCCTGCCTCTTTTGCCCAGCAGACGGCAGATGTACCTTGGCTGCATTTGGTGGTCTATGTTGCTACCAGACACTGACTAGAGTAGGGGGCTTGCCCACAACGCACACATTTACGGGGTGAAAGGAGAACCACTGTAACGGGTATAGTTCCTGTTAAATTGCCTGGGGGTGACAGATATATGTGGAGTCCAAAGCTCTATCGTTTTTATTATAGTAAGTCCAATTTGATTGAATTAAAAATTTTAAAATATTCTATCTTCGGTAGGCCTGATGCTTGAATAAACCAGATGTCTAATCGATAAATTATTTTCATGCTCAGAATTCCAGGTTTTGTATGCTAGTGTAGCTTGGTCTTATTCCTTACTGTAAGAAAGCTTAATAGCAATGTATTTTGAAGTTTTGTTTGTTCTGTTGTTTTTCGTGGAGGTCGTGAGTGATATAATTCATATTAGAACCTGATAAATAATCCCACTGCCTTTCTTTTTCTTTTTCCCCCCAAATATTTCTTGTTCTTTGTTTTTATTTAACTCAAAATGGCTAATAATAGCAACATTTTAAGAAATCTCCAACACGACTATTCAGTTATTTTTGTTTGATAACACTTACTTTGTTTTTGCTGGTTTCCAAAGTGTAGTAATATATCTATCATAAATAAATCTCTAAAAGTTTACAGCAGGCTTCAAACTTGTATGTTTATATCCTAATAAAATAACATGATTCAGTAGTTTTGAATCTAAATATTCTTCTCCCACACAGAAGCTTATTAAAGCTAATAACCATAAATAGGCTAGCTATTAATTAGTTTTAAATGAAATGCCCCAAAACAGCACATACATACAGGTTGCATGTATGCTTGTAACCTTTACTATTCAAAATATGAATGTCTATAAGATACACAATGGAGTCATATCATACACAAATTTAACTTACATTAACTCAATATATGAGGTCAGTGAAAAAGAAACAATAAGGAAAATAGCAGCTAGTCAATGAATGGACGCCATTGAGTAGACCAAGCTGTGTGTTGTCAACGTGGTGTTCCTTCAGCCACTGTCAGTGCACATTCTGTCTTTCAGGGGGCAAGCATCTTGCAGAGTAAGTGTGATTCTAGTATTTAAAGGTATGTGTCTTTTGTACAAATTAGCACCTACACAGACACCAACAACTTCAATTGGTCTTCAACTGAAGAAACAGTCATTTCTTCCAAGAGTGAAGGAAACACTCGCTGTAGTAGATGGACAGATTTCCAACCTGGAGCCTTTCTAAAGGGCTTCAAGGATAATCTTAATACCCCATTTTATTTTATGTACTGACCTTAAAAGCTAACATCTGGGTTATGATGCAACTCTACTGTAATGTTCAAATGCCATGATTTAAAAAGTGACCCAATATTGTCAGCATTAATTTAATTTCCAGTTTAGTTCCTTCCTCATGTTTTGCAGGGTATGTTTCTGTGATACTCTCCTGGTGCCAGCATTTCAGAATGGATCAATCACGGGCTGAGAAAAACTCATAATGAAAAAATCAGTGTCACAAAATCTGAACAAAAAAGCTACCAAATGTTATCAAGAGAAAAAACTAAACTAAAAAAGGTATGATTCAGGATAAGATTTTCAAGATTTTCAATTAGCAAACGGTGCAAGTGAAGCCAAGAGTCACTTTGTTTTTGTCACAGTAGGTGCTTCCAGGGATCTTCTATAGCTTCCTTTTCATGGGTTTCTAAATTGGCAGCTACATTCTCCTTCTTAAAACACTTGGCCTTAACCTCATCACCGCCCTGGTTTAGTTTCTATTTTTAAAAGCACCGTTCTAATGGATAAGTCCCTGCCCCGAATTAAGCCTGGGCTGTGAATTTTACCACTAGCTACAGCGGTTATGTCATAGAGTTTAGGTTAATTTGGTAGATATCGATTTTCTTGACTACAACTTTGAAACTTGCTTCAGGTTTTTCTGGCCATGTAGGATTTCTACCTGGGCTGTAGGTGAGGGTTAAATATCCCATGGAAAACTCCTTCAATAACCACATTTGGAAAACCACTGGCTGCAGGCAAGACATATGGAACCCTAAGGCACAGGAGCATCGGCTGGTGGGACAGTTTGCTTGACTCTTCAGATTCTGTCTCATCAAAAAAAACCCACAACTCTTTTTCATGGCTGAGTAATATTCCATTGTATATATGTACCACATCTTCTTTATCCTGTTGTCTATTGATGGGCACTTGGGTTACTTCTATATCTTCGCTATTGTAAATAGTATACAGCACGGAGAATATAGTCAATAATGTTCCAACAACTATGTATAGTGCCAGATGGGTATTAGACTAATGGGGGGGAAATCACTGAATAAATTATCTAAATATCTAACCACTATGCTGTACACCTAACACTAATATAAAATAATATTAAATGTCAACTATAACTGAAAAAATTTTTTTAAAGTACATAATTCATACACACACACACACACACATACACAGACACTGGGGGTGCCAAAAAATGTATACAAGTGGACACTTTGGTCAACATTGCTCAAGCAGTACTTTACTGTAATCAGAAGTGTCTGGACGCTGATGATAACCACTTTGAGCACTTCTTATAATTGAAATCAAATGTGACTTGCAGTCATCTTTTGTTATCGGTACATATTGAGTATTGCAATTTTCATATTTTTTCTTTCTTAAAATGTATACACATTTTTTGGCACTCTGTATTAATTCTACCAAGGAATAAATAGATAACCTGAGTAAAACAAAAAAGAAAAGATCAAGTTTTAGAAGTTCTTCATTTTCTAAAAGGACATTCCAAGTCACTGTCCTAGCCAAAAGACAGAACATAGACCTGTATGGCTGCGCCAGCCTACCAGCAGAGGGCGACAAGAAGAGGGGGGCAGGTTCACAGGCCGTGGGGGTGGGGGAGGTGGGGCCGTGGGGGAGGGGGAGGTGGGGCGGGGGAGGGGGAGGTGAGGTGGGGGAGGTGTTAGGTTGTGGTGTTGGGTGGGGGAGGGGTGGGGTAATGGTGGGGTGGGGGGTAGGGGGATGGGGGGAGTGAGGGGGGGCTGTCTTTACTGCTCCCGCAGGTCCCAGAGGCTGAGCCTTCAGGTCTGCGGTGGACCCCAGCGCTCCGTGGCGCTCTGGGCAGGCCTGGACTGAGCAGGGCCGGGAGCGGAGTTGCGCAAAGCCTGCCATTATTTTTTGAAGAATTCCTAAATACCTTGAAAACATATGATATTCCTTAAAAAAATAAAATAAAAAATTACGTAGATTCTATGCTAGCCGGTCCCAAACTCACTGCAAGATGTGTAATAAATATAATCAAATCTAAAACTTTGAAGTGAGGAACATGGACTGGCCTGTTAGACTCGGCTAGGCGATGGAGGAATCCTGCGCCCTAATGGGAGGAAAGATGAAGAATAGGAGTGACATCAGGGGAAATCTGGGGTTTAGGTCAGGTCCTTGATTGAGTTTGAGGGGACCCCCAACCCCAGGAAAGAATGGACCCCATTGAGTCACGCCCCTGCTTTCAGTCCTGGCAGCGTCTGTTTGAGGACTGCCTAAAATAGTGCCCTCTGAATTTCCTCTCTGCGACATCAGGATTTTCAGGGCTTTGGGCCTGGGTGTAGGCCTTTGGGCCACAGGGAATGGGGTCCCAGGCACTAACTTAAGTAAAGGTGAGAACTCTGATTTCTAAGGGAACCACCCACCCCAAAGCAGATGGGCAGCACAATGACCTGCTCCTGCTCTTAAGTTTTTTTGGGGGGCTCAGTACGGCTGTGAGGCTCAGATGCCCGTTCGTTGGAGAGTGACATGGGGAAGGCCCTGGTTTGAGGCTGGTTAACCACCAGAGGAAAGATACCCAGGGCGAGCCCAAAGTAAAAAAAATTAAAAAAGGGGTGGGGGTGCTCTGTGTGAGTTCCAAGGGAATTCCCCACCCCTTCAGACCAAAGTCAACCCCACAGAGCCCCACTCCTTTGTAAGCCCTGACAGAACGCAAGCAGGTATTGTTTGGGGCTGACGGGGGAGAGGGCATCTCACGAGGGTCTCAGCTTCGGATCAGAAGAATGACCAGTCTTAGGCCCTAACGGGAATAAAGGCGAGGACCCTCGGCGAGGTCTATGGCAACTACACACCCCTGAACGGTACAGGTGCCACATCCGGATCACCCTGACTTCCGTCTTTCCGACTCCGGTGCCACATCCGGATCACCTTGACTTCCATCTCTCAGACTCCGGAGTTGCAGTGTGAGGTCGGCAGCATCAGATCAGGTGGAGAGAAGAGCTCTAGATCCTGACTGGAATTAAGGTAAGGACTCTGAGTTAGGTGTGAGGGGACTGACCATTCCAAATTGGAGAGGTGCAGAATTTCACGCTGGCTGTTAGGCCTGATAGAACCCAAACAGAAATCATCTGAAATCGCAACATTTGAGCCCTGTCTAAATTTCCCCTGAGGGGAATGGACGGGGGTAGGGGGTGGGAGTGGTGGGGTGGGGGTCGGGGGGCGGAGGGCAGCTTCAGACCAGAAGAGAGCCGGGTCCCCAGACCTAACGGAAGTAAAGGCAAGAAGCCTGAGTGAGGCCTGAAAGAACCACTCACCCCTGAACATACGGGGCTTCACAAAGCCCCGCCCATTTTCCTTTGGAGAAGCTGAACATTAGGGTGGATTGATGTAAGGCCCCCTGACTTCTGTTTCTGGTGTCCTGGGAACTAAATACCTTTGAATAGAAGGAGGAAAGTGTCCGGTCAGGGGGCAGAGGAGCTCCTAGGCCTTGCTGCGCGTTACAGTGAGGACACTGAGTGAGGTTTCAGGGAACACCCACTCCCAACAAATGGGACCTCACCAAGTCCCACCACTGCTGTCAGTCCTGGGAGGCCTTAGGTAAGGGCGCAAGGCTGAGGCACCCCCTCACGTTGTTGTTGGGCAGTCTTGGGAAGATGGAGTCTAGTCTCAGGGCAGCCTCATTAGATTTAGAGTATAATTAAAAAAAAATCAAATGATCTCAATTCTGACAATAAAAGATGTTCTGTGAATTGGAGAGAGAGAGAGAAAGAGAGAGAGAGAGAGAGAGAGAGAGAGAGAGAGAGAGAGAAGACCTCATTTGTCATTAAAGAGAGGGAACCCAAACTTTTTCAGCAGTCCATGTGAGGACCCTGAATGAGGACTGAGGGGACCATGTGCCTCAAAACAGTGGGGGTCACATAATGCCCCAAGGGTACCTCCAGACCTGTGAGAAATGGCTCCAGTGCAGATATGTTAGACAGAGGTCTTCCTAAGTCCCTTCTCAGGCCTTTCAAGGACTGGAGGGCTTTTCTCTGAGGGTATAGGTCTTAGGTCAGCAGAGGGAGGAGACCCAGGCCCTACCAGAAGTAAAAGTGAGGGCACTGAGTGAGGACTGAGACCCCCTAAGTAGTACTCCAGGATAGAAAGGGTTCCACAGAGCTCTGCCTGTACTTTCTTCCCTGTGCATCCCTGGGCAGGTGTGGGAAGATGAAGTTTCCGTCTGTTCCTCCTCTGAGGTCTCAGAGTGATGAGGGTTTTGAAATGAAGGGTCAGCTTCAGAACAGTAGAGCCCAGGTACCTCAGGTCCTGCCCAAAGTGAAGGGATGACCCTTCATGTGAACTGAAATACTCCATAACTTAGAGCCATTGCTCTAAGCCCCAGTGAGCCCCCAGCAGATCTGGTAGGTAGGTGCTAAGGCACACCCTAGATATTTCCACAGGGTCCTCAGGGCAGAGGCAAATCAGACAATAGTAGCCTGTGGGTTCCTACAGCAGTGCCCTCAAGAAAACCTGCAGAGGTGGCCTTCAATAAAGCCAAGGTTGGATCTCCCTGTTGAAGTGGCCTAACAATCTCATCCTCTCTCCTACAGGTCACCGACTCACCTGCCCACAATAGTGTCTGCTGCCCTTGTGGAAAGCCATCATGCCTCAGGGTAAGAAGAGTAAGCACCAGGCCTGTGGCAAACACCCCCAGGAACGAGAAGAGCCGGAGAATCTAGTAGGTGCTCAGGCCACTGCAGCAGTGGGAGGAGAGTTCTGATCTTCCTCTCCTCGTTTCAGGAGCTCGTCTGTTGCTGGGTCAAGCAGCAATCCCCAGGGTCCTCAGCCCCATCCACGGCCACTGCTGTAACAAGATTGAATGGGTCAAACAGCAATCCTCAGGGTCCTCAGAGAGCCCCATCCACTGCCACTGCTGTAACAAGATCGAATGAAGGTGCCAACTACCAAGTGGCAGAAAGGCCAAGATTCTTCCAGGTTGGGCCTGCCACTGAGCCCTTCCACAGAAGCCCTCTAGAGGAGAAGGTGATTCTCTCCGTTTATTACCTGCTGTACAAGTATCAAAAGAAAGAGTATATTACGAAAGCAGATATGCAGAGAAATATAATCCAAATGTACAGGAATCGCTTCCCTGAGATCCTCAAGAAAGCCTCTGACCACCTGGAGATGGTCTTTGGCCTTGATGTGAAGGAAATGGATCCTTACTGGCACATCTATATTCTCATCAACAAACTGGACTTCAGCTACGATGCAATGCCAAGTGATGACAGAGGGCTCCCCAAGACTGGCCTGTTGATGACTATCTTGGGTGTGATCTTCCTCAATGGCAATTGTGCCACTGAGGAGCAAGTCTGGCAAATGTTGAATGTGATAGGGGTACATAAGGGGAGGAATCACTTCATTTTTGGGGAGTCCAGGAAGCTTCTGACCGAAGATTTCGTGCAGCAAAACTACCTGGAGTACCGCCAGGTGCCCAACAGTGATCCTCCACGCTACGAGTTCCTGTGGGGCCCAAGAGCCCATGCTGAGACCACCAAGATGAGAGTCCTGGAGTTTTTGGCCAAGATGCATGAAACCATCCCAAGTGCCTTCCCAGGCTTTTATGAAGAGGCTGTAAGAGATGAGGAAGAGAGAGCACGGGCCAGAGTCACAGCCAGGGCTCGTACTGCTGCCGCCGCCAGAGCACACTCCATGGCCATGGCCAGTGTGTGCTCCAAGGCCAAGGCCAGCAGCTCCTCCCACACTAAGTGAAGTCTAACACAAGTTCTTTACTTTTTTGTTAAGAAGTTCATGTTCTAAGGAGTGGAAGGTTGGGGTGGGGATGGAGACCACACAGTATATAACATTTGTTTCTGTTCTATGTGATAAGTTGGATAATTTTAATTTTAATATTTTAATAGATGGTTTCAGTAGCTTCATAATCCAAATTTATAAATGATAGACTCAAGCATTTGTTGCAATGATTGAGATTTAAGAGTAAGAGTTTTATATTTTGTAAAACAAATCAGAAAAGTTCCATCTTATTTAGTGCTTTGGAACAAGATAACATGGCAGTAGATGAGGTGTTTCCTTGGAAATGTGAAACAACTCAGCAGTGTAATCGTTTGGGTCAAGAAATGGAGAAATAAATAAAAGATTCATTTTTGGTTTCATTTATGACTTTTAGTGTGTTGTTTTCTAATGATATATTGGGTTGTCGGAAAAATCATGATGCATTTTTGCAATGGAAAACAGAAAAAAATACGTCATGACTTTTCTAACAACCTAATATATGGATATATTTAGCTTATTCAAAAATGTAAGAGAAATTACACTGTAATAAATTAGACCTCTTTCTCAGTGCCCCATTTTTTTTCTCCAACAATTTGAGTATCTACACTTTGCAAATCCCGTGTTAGTACTACGAATGCTAAGAATGTGTAAGAACCATCCCTGCCCATCAAAATGTAAAGTCTTGGAGTAGCTATGATGTAAGGAATATTGTAAGATACCCCCGCCTACCAAAAGGACAAGTCAAAAGATGGTGTGAGGACTTGGGGGTTTGAGTGTGAGCAGTCAACTATAAATACCCATGGCAAGGGGGTTTGAGACCTTGAGAGACTGCGAGTCCTTCACGGTGAGGTAATTTTTTTTTTTTTTTTGAGGGCAGTGTCACTGGCCCTCATATGTGGGACCGAACCGGGGCCGCTGGCTTCCCAAGCTGGTGCTTAACCACCACACCGCTTGGCCGGCCCTCATGGTGAGGTAATTTAAATTAAGCTGGGTGGTGGGTCAGAAAGAGCATGTTTGAGTGGTGTGTCTCAGATTGAGAGATTGAAGCCTGGAATGGAAAACGGCTTCTAGCACTGACTTTCAGATCATAGATAAAGCAGAGAGAAATCTTCACCTGGGAAAGGAATGGAAGAGGTCCTATGCCCTTTTCCCAGTGCAGGGGGACAGAGTCCACTAAATAGGTGATTTGTGTACATCCTAACAAGAGAGTGTGAGAAATGGGGTGAGACTCATGAGATGGGATGCTTACAAGCCACTGTGCTGGCATACTTTGCCCTTCATTAAATGGCCATTTTAATTAGATTTGAATTCCATTAGGTTTTACATTGCGTTTTAATCTGGAATGTAATTTGGTCAACTCTAAGATAGAACTAGATTTGTGATGGAGGTGAAATAATGGCAAATACAAATGTTTTGGATGTTAAGGCAGATTTAAGTGAGGAATGGAAATAGACTTTGACACAAATTCCAGGAGTTCTGCGTTGCATCAAACAGGGAGATTCCCACCACATCACCAATAAATAACATATCCTCAAAAAAGTTACACAGCATAGGGAATAGAATCAATGGAATTATAATAGATATATACGATGTCAGAGGGGCAATAGATTGGGGAGGGGGATTATCACTTTGTGAGGGGTGAAGTGTATAACTATTACATTGTTTTGTACATCTGCAACTAAAACAAACAAAAAACTATATAAAAAAAGTTACACAGCAAGTAACTTTAACTTGTTAAGCAATATATTAGCTGATTTCTTGTGCCATATCCTTGAGAGCTACAAATTCTCTGACATTTCCTCTATTAGAAAAAAAAAATCCGAGAGGGGAGATTGGTACGTCTTAAAGAGAAAATAATAACAGTAATAATTGAAAATTATCAAAACCTAATACATGCCAGATACTGCCAGTGTCTTGAATAAGTTCGATACATTCCAACATTCCTACTTACAAGATATATGTGAACCAAGAGCAAGAGGACTACTTATCAAACACATTTCACAGATTGAAAACCTGAGATTCTTTGAACTCGGCAATTTTCCTGAGTTCACCTGGTTGGTAAGTGACAGACTGGGACTAGTCTCCTGGTCTGAATTCCTTTAGCACCCACACTGTTCCATTCCTCCTTGCCTGAGGCCGACCATCTCCTAATTCATTTCTGTTCTCACTAATCCACATGTCTACCAAAAAATAAAAAGAAGGACCCCTCAGCCCAGTTGTATTAAGAAGGTGAAAATGAGAATTAGACACCATGGGGGACTCTCCATGGACCGCATTTGCCTAAGGTCCACCTGCCCTATCCACACGGTTATTTCAGAGATGAATGCCTGGCGCTGGGACCACCCAAACTTTCCAAATTACACCAAGCTTTACCTAGGTCTTCCCCAGTGTGCGTTGTCTAAATCTGGATCCTAACTTGACATCCAGCTCTCACCTGCTTCCTTTCACAAGTTGCACTCTGCTCCCAGGGGAACAGATAGCCCCGAATCACCCACCTTCCCCCTGACAGAGCACTCCAGCTCCCTGCAGACATGTGCTGTCTGTCCTGTCCCTGACCATGGAATGCCTCTAACAACAGCCCTGTAGACATGGTTGTTTACGCCAGCAGTGAACTTGAGGTGTCTGTTCATCTGCACTGGTTCTTCCAACACACTCTCGAAGTTTTTTTCCAAATAGGTGTGTGAGTAGAGTCTGATTTGGCACAGGATCTATTTATTGGTTCTTGTAACATAACCATGAAGTTAGGAGGTTTCAGAGAGCAGGCGAGGTTAGAAAGAAAGTTGAATCTGCTGACGTATTTGAGACAGGCCCTGCATCCGTCCTCTGATGAGTGAGCCTAATTAAGTGGCCAAGAACCAAAGCCTCCCTGCTAGAGACTGAGAGGAAGGAAGGCCCCAGGAAAGCACTGTGTGGCAACCATCGGCAGAGGCTGGATTCCAACAGACGCTGTAGTCTTTTCAGGATTTGTAGTAGTTTTCTATGGCTGCTATAACAAATGACCACACAGTTAGTGGTTTACAACAGCACATATTTATGATCGTGGTAAGTACTATTATCTACATTTCTGCAGGAGTAAAGGCTGGGGTGTCTGCGAGATTCTGTGCTTGGATTTTCACAGGCCCAAGTCGAGCATTCAGCTGCCAGGCCACCGATCATGAGCTCTGGCAAGAATCTCCTTCCAACATCACTCAGGTTGGTGGCAGAATCCAGTTCTTTGTGCTAATTAAGTCTGAGGCCCATTTTCCGTGCTGACTGGCAGCTGCAGCTGACATAGTTTCTCCTGAACTCGCTCCAGTCCCTGCCTGAGGCCCGTGTGTCTGTGTGTGTGTGTGTGTGTGTAGATATAGATATAGATATAGATATAGATATAGATATAGATATAGATATATTTATTGGGGAACCGGGGAAGGGGAACAGACAAGTTGCTGTCCTTTTTGATCTTCAGTCTAGCGGAGGATGTCGCTTCACTGGACCATGTTGGTATTATCACTGCACTCTTTCCGGGTGAGGCAGTTGCTCGCCGGCCATTGGACGGCCGCTCACACTGGCTGCCGGCCACTCACGGTAGCTCACGGTAGCTCACAGCCAGCCCCACTGCCGCCTACGCCGTTGCCAGCGGCTCTCGGCAGCCCAGCTCCAGGTCGAACTGTTGTTCACCATCTTAGCTGTAGAGGGCACAGCATCACTGGCACATGTGGGATCCGAATCAGGGCCCTGCTGCTCAGAGCTGGCGTCCCAAGCCAACTCTGAACCAACACGCTACTTGGCCAGCCCCAGGCCCACATATTTTGAGTCAGCAATTAAACGTTGACTCCTCCTCACACTTGGCATCTCTCTAACTCTCTCTCTCTGCTGCATCTCTCCTGTCTCCAGCCAGAGATAGTTCTCAGCTTGTAAGGGCTCATGTCATCACATTGGGCCCATCCAGGTAGATAATCCAGTACATCTTTACTTTAAAGTTGGTTCCATAACCTTATTACCT
This sequence comes from Aselliscus stoliczkanus, assembly GCA_033961575.1. Lineage (NCBI taxonomy): Eukaryota > Metazoa > Chordata > Mammalia > Chiroptera > Hipposideridae > Aselliscus > Aselliscus stoliczkanus. The sequence continues at coordinate 92,328,721 of CM066737.1, read as the reverse complement.
CTGCAAAGTACCTTTGACCACCTAATAGAACATAGTCACAGGTTTCAGGAATAAGGAATGGGTAACTTCATGGGGCAATTACTCAGTCTACTGCAACAGTAGAAAATGCCTTGCTGGCAGACATGGTGGCTTTAATAAGAGAAGGAAAATACTTGACCATCATTCTCCTGAGTCTTATCTGTATCTGCCCCCAGAGAAAACCCAGGTTTTTCGTGGGCCTAAAGATACCTGAACAAGTGTTCAACCATGTTCTTCAGCAGACACTCACAAGTTGTGCTTGTGACCATGGAGCCAAAGGAAGAAGAAAATTCTCAGAGTATTAGGACTATAGAGGTTATTGGCAAGGTCATGCAGAAAGGTGCTATAGATCAAAGAAGGGTGATCCCTCCCTGCTGGGACTTAGTGTCCTTTAGAAAATTGGTGTGATCCTGTGTTTGAAAACACTGGTCACAGAGTAGTAGGCACTAGAAAATTCTGGAGTGCAGCTGGGCAATTTAGCCTTCTCCGAATCTTCTCCAAGAGTAAAGAGGGCTTTTGTGTAAAGAGCATGAGTGTCACACTTTGCTGATCCCCTACTCTGGAACTGTTGATGGAGAGATGGCAAGTGCTCATCCACAGATGTCTTGCTGTCCTTCCTGGACACATGGGGCATATTGTCCATTCCACTTGTATTAGAAAGGGTTTTGTGACAGCCGTTGCCACTGAAATATGAACAGAAGCAAAGTGTATGTATTATTTCTAGACCAAGACATTTGTGAGTCAATGTGTGACTTCCATGCTTTCTGTTCAATTCAGCAGCAAACCTGCAGTGCCTTTTTGGAAATGTGCAGTCACGTGATGGAGTAGCCTGGATCCCTGGGCCACTGAACAGTGGAGGCCCTGCCTACCCATGTGAGATTTATTGTGCATGAGAAACAAACTTTTGTAGTGTTAGGTCATTCAGATGTCAGGCTTCTTCCATTACATCAACTCGCAGTCACTTATGTGAATAACACACAGCTACTATGTCTGTTGTGAGTCTTACTTAATTCTACTAATTACAAAAGAAATAGTGCACATATTCTTAATGCTAAAAAATTCTAAAAATACAGAATAATCACAGTTCTGCTTTCTTGCTATGGTCCTGTAAAATTCAGGCCCTTTCAGAAGTCACTATAATTTTAAAATGTTGTATAGATTATATTAAAATATATTCTGGGCATTATCTTACGTAGATATATCAGAACAATATCACGTGACGGGTTTTTTTAAGGTACATAGATAATGATGTACATATTGTTTTGCCTCTTGCCCTTATCATTTAATGAAATAAATGTAGGATCTTTTTGTGAGAGCACATATTGATTCATCTCACTCTTTTAACTACTCCCAAGTATTCTAAAGTGTGCATGTGCCATAATTAAGTTAACCATTCTCCTCCTGATGGCACATAAATGTTTTCCATTTTTTTGCTAGTAGTAATAGAACTGGTATCAACATTATGAAATATAAATTATTGGGCAAATGTGGATGTTTCTTACAGTAAAGATATAGAAGTGAACATTGGGTTAAAATGGAAATAGCATGATGATATTTTTTTTTGAGTTTGCTGATATTCTATTTCAATAATGCTGTACCAATTTATATTCTCACACATTAATATATGAGAATATCCTAAACGTCACAGACATTTTATTTGATCAATGTTTTAGAATAATTTTTTATTTTTCAATTATACTTGATTTACATTATATTAGTTTTAAATATAAAACACAGTGATTAGACACTTGCGTAACTTACAAAGTGATCACCCCAATAAATCTAGTACCTGCCTGACACCATACATAGTTATTACAATGTTACGGACTATATTCTCTATGCAGTACTTTATATCCCCATGACTATTTTGTAACTACCAATTTGTGCTTCCTAATTCTTTCCCGTTTTCACCCACCCTCCTATATGCCAACCCTCAGTTTATTTTCTGTACCCATGAGTCTGTTTTGGTTTTGTTTGTTCATTTATTTTATTTTTTAGAGTCCACATATAAGTGAGATTATATGGCTTGTTTGATAAATTTTAAATGTTGATCAGCATGTGAAAATATATCACTGGTCTTTTATTTTGTATTTATATGTTTTCTAATAATATTATTAAAAATTATGGGGCCAGCCGAGTGGCTCAGTTGGTTAAGAGAGTGAGTTCTGAGCAACAGTGTCACTGGTTCGATTCCCACATGGGCCAGTGAGTTGTGCGCAAGCTGAGCTGCTGCTGAGCTGCCAACAGGATGGCTCAGCTGGTTAGAGCACGTGCTCCTAACAAGGTTGCCGTTTGGACTCCCACATGGGATGGTGGGCTATGCCCACCCGCAACTAAGATTGAACATGGCACCTTGAGCTGAGCTGAGCAGCCGCGAGCTGGGGCTGGGCAGCCAGATGGTGACTAGACTTGGAGCTGAGCTAGCTGCGCCTTCTACAACTAAGACTGAAGGACAACAACTTGGCTGTTTCCCTTCCCCAATTCCTCAACATTGTTCCCCTACGCCAATTACCCAATAAAATCTTTTTTTTAAAAAAATTCTACATTCATTAATTCATCATCCATATAAAGCAGGATTTTTGCAAGATACCTCGAGTACTGGGGTGTCTCTGGGTTAGTGCTTTAAAATTCTATGTCAATATATTTGTTTTCCATTTACTTTAAGAAGCAAGGATTTGTTCAGAATGACTAGGTCCCAGGGAATAGTCTAGACAGGATACCCTCAGTTCATGAGGAGTATCAGGAAGCATGGGGGGTGGGTTAAAGAAATTTTCAGAGTCCATGGGAGAGCCCACATACTAAACCAAGTCCAGATAGCCCAGGGCAAGGTGGTAGTCAAGGTTCTGAATTCAGAGCTCAGCATATAGTAGAAAAGGGATCAGAAGAGCATATGGAATTTTGAAGGGTCCCAGGAAAAGGCTTGGATGAATCATTGTCACCAGACTAAAACTGTAAAGAATCTGAGAGGGCAGATCTATTGGATGAAAGGACCAGAGGCATGCCTGATATCCCTTTCTAGCTTAGAATTCCCCCCTCTCCCACTGCCCAATATCAAGCAGAGGACAACTGGCTTCCCTGTGTCACTGACAAATGTCCTAGCATTATTTGGTGGTAATCCCCAGAGCTCCCCCACTGCTGGGTCAATTAGCAAATCCCAGGTGTCTCAGAGAGCCCCATCTGCTACCAATGCTTCTGCAGGTGTTTCATGCACAAGATCTGATGAAGCTATCAAGAGCCAAGATAAGAAAAGACCAAACACCTCCCAGGCATGGCCCAGCAGTGATCATTTTATCAGAACGCCTCTAGATCAGAAGGCAATTCAGTTGGTGCAATGCAGGCTGTGCAAATATAACATGAGGGAGCCCATAACAAAGGAAGACATGATGAATCATGTCATCCAAAGTTCCAAGGAGCACTTCCATGAGATCCTTAGGAAAGCCTCTGAGCTAATAATGGTGCTGGCCTTTGTCATTGATGTGAAGGAAGTTGATCCTACGAGGCACTGCTACACTCTTGTCAGCAAATTGCAGCACACTGGTGATGGGAGGCTGAGTGGTGAGAAGACTATGCCCAGGATAGGCCTCCTAATAACTATCTTCTGTGTGGTCTTTATGAAGAACAGCTGTGACACTGAAGAAGACATCTGGGACATAGTTAATGTGATAGGTATATATGCTGGGAAGAAGCACTTCATCCATGGGGAGCCCAAGAAGCTCATCACTCGAGATTTGGTGCAGGAAAGATACCTGGAGTCCTGCTACGTACCGGACCATGATCCTCCATGCTATGAGTTCCTGTGGGGCCCAAGAGCCCACGCTGAGACCATCAAGATGAGAGTGTTGGAGTTCTTCACCAAGATCAATGATATGGTCCCCAGTGCCTTCCCATCCTGGTATGAAGGGGCTTTGTGAGATAAGGAAGAGAGAGCATGGGCCAGATTTGCAACTATGCTTTGTACTGGCGCCATGGCTAGTATGCTTTCCAGGGTCAATATTGGCAGCCTCTCCCACCAGTAATGAAATCTGAAGCACTTTCCTCACTTTGTGCTTGAAATAGGGGGCTTAGGTGATGCTGCAAAGAGCACAGTGCATATCGTATTTGTGTTCCTGTTCTACATGAATAACTTATAGGTTAATGTTATTGTTGAACATTTTCAAATGTTGTTCTTTAAAATAAAGTTTAATTAGCTTCACAATCAAGTGTATGAATGATACTGGTTACATATTTAATGTTATTTATGAGGTATAAGAGTAAGAGTTTTGCTGTTTCATAAAATAAATTGGGTAACCTTCCATCTTATTTAGTGATTTGGAACAAGAAACCACGGCATTGCCTTAGAAATGTGAAAGAAATGAGTAGTAAAATAGTTGGGATCAAGAAATAGAAAAAAAGCACAAGATGGTCAATTCTTATTTCCCTTATTCCTTGTATTGTGCTGCTCTGTAAAATAAAAGTGCTATACCTGCACTTGCTGCATTTATTCAAGAGTACAGTAAAACCTTGGATTGCGAGTAATGTGGTTTGCGAGTGTTCTGCAAGACAAGCAAACATTTCTAATACATTTTAATGTGGTAAACGAACAATGTTTTGCAATACAAGTAGTTTGTTTCCGGAACGAATTATGTTCGCAAACCAAGGTATTCCTGTATAGGAGAAATTAAATCATAATAAATTGTTTACTGGCATTTTTTAAATTCCTCAAACATTGAGCATCTGCTCTTTGGAAGGCTCCATGGTCATATGGGGATGGTAAGAAAAAGAAGGGCAAGCCACCACCCATAGAATTATAGAGGCTACTAGCAGCTACCATATAAGGAAGATGGTGAGGTACCCTCTAAGACAAAAGAGACAAGTGAAAAGGTTGAGGAGGAAAGGAAAGTCCAGATGAAAGTGTAAATGTCCTGAGGCAAGAAAATTTGGGGCTGGGGAAGCCTCAAGTTCTTAATAGGAGGTAATTTTAAGTTAAGGTGGGTGGTGGCTCAGAGGAAGGTGTGAAGGTGGTGAGCAAGGGCCAAACTTTGGGTGATGGGGCTCAGAGTTGAGAAACTAAGTCTCCAATGGAGAACTGCTTTGAGCAGTTACTTTGGGATCATGGAGAAGCCACAGAGAAATCTCCATCTGGGGTGGGGATGGCAGGTGCCCTAGTCCCTTTCCCAGTGAAGGTGAACACAGTGCATAGACTAGGTATTTTATCCCCATCATCTCCAGGGAGTTTCTGATGAATAAGGGTAATACTTCCTTGAGGTGGGATGCCATGAAGTCACTGTGTTGCCTGTTGGCACTCTTTGCCCTCAGATGGGAGAAACAGAGCCTGCTCCATGAAAAGGGCATTTTAACTAGGTTACCTTGAGTGAAATCTGGCAAGCTCTAAAGGAGGGCTTGATTTTGGTAGGGGTTAAATGAATGAAAATAGGGGTGATTTGGATTAAAGGGCAGCTGGGAGGTAGGGAAGGAGTTGGTTCTTGGCACAAATTTTAGGAGCTGTGAGTCATAGCCAGATGAGGAAGATCCCTCAACATCCAAATTAAATAACATTTCCCTAAGGGGAATGATTGGCTAAGGTATGTTTTCTTCCTAAACAGAATTTTTGGCTGATTTGGCTGATTTGGTATGCATCTATAACACTGCATATTCTCAGACATCTTCTGAATGAAAACAACAACCAAATAAAACAAAAAACTCAGCAGGAGGGTTGGTATTACCTGAGGTCAAAATCATAGCAATAATTGCCATTCTTTAAAGTCTCAATGCACACCAGTCACTGTGCCAGGTGCTTTAGAGGTCAGACAATTAGGTTCGCAAACTCATCCTAGAAAAAGTGCTACACACCTCATTGCTGAATATCACTTAGTGTCACCTTCGAAATACTCCCCTTGGAAAGCTATGTACTGATGCCAGTGCCTAGTCCACCCTTCAAAGCAATTTTGGAACTCTTTCTGGGATGGCCATCAGAGCTGTCCTCGTATTACCTTTGATATACTGAATGTCATCAAAATGTCTTCCTTTCAATATTTCCTAGATCTTTGGGTAAAGAAAGAAGTCATTGGGGGCCTGATGAGGTGAGTAGGGCGGGTGCTCTAATACAATTATTTGTTTACTGGCTAAAACCTCCCTCACAGACAGTGCCTTGTGAGCTGGTGCATTGTCGTGATTCAAGAGTCATGAATTGTTGGCGAAAAGTTCAGGTCGTCTAACTTTTTTCCGCAGCCTTTTCAGCACTTTGAAATAGTAAACTTGGTTAACTGTTTGTCCAGTTGGTACAAATTCATAATGAATAATCCCTCTGATTTCAAAAAAGGTTAGTAACATCATTGCAACACGTTCGCGAACTTAATTGCTAGTCCTTGTACATCCATTATGCACATTCCAACAGTTTGAGAAGACAGGATATATCAAACTCACTTCACTCATGAAGAATCTGAGGCTTATAGAGTTTGGTAAGGTGCCAAGTTCACACAGCTAGTGACGGGGCTGGGATTAGAGCTCTGGTCTGAATTCCTCTAGAACCCACACTCCTCCCAGCCTTGCGTCCATTCATTCATTTCTCTTCTCGCTATTTTATGATGTTTCTCAGAAGGTAAGAAGTAAAAGCCTATGACCATAGTACTAGAAACAGGCCTAAAGAAGGAAGCTGAAAAGGAGAATCAAACACAATTTGGGGATTTTCTGGGGTCTTCATTTACTTAGGATCCTCCTGCCTCTTGCCCCAGGGCTTTCTGAGAGTTTCCTGCATTACTGCGCCCTTCCCCTGGGTCTTCCCCAGTGCACCTCTTGTCCAGACTGGAACCTGACCTGCCATCCAGCTCTTCTTTGCATTCTCCTCTGGAGGCTGCACCCTGCTCCCTGTGGAACAGACAGCTCATATCCCCGGCCCTCTCTGACTTAGAGCACCCCAACTCCTTGCAGATTCTACCCCTCACTGTGGACCCCTCTGATAGCAGCCCCTTCCAGGTAATTGTTCAGTTCAGACAGTGAAGTTTAGACACCTTGTTAACCCCCCTCCCTTGGTGCCTCCACGACAATCTCAGTGTTTTCAAATCTGCTGCTGTCTAGAGACTGATGTGGCACAGAATCGACTGGTTCTTGGGATGTAACCCTGAACTTAGAAAGGAGTTTTTGGAAACCATCCTGAAATTTACAGTAGAATTTTAATGGGATGAATTATTTGAGATTGGCTGCTGACCACATATACCAATAAATGTTTACCTTGTTGGTCAAAACCAAAGCCTTGGGCAGCCAGATGGCTCAGTTGGTTAGAGTGCATGCTCTTAACAACAAGGTTGCCAGTTCGACTCCTGCATGGGATGGTGGGCTGCGCACCCCCTCCTCTCCTCCCCCCACTCCCTGCAACTAGATTGAAAGCAGCAACTGGACTTGGAGCTGAGCTTGCACCCTCCACAACTACGATTGAAGGACAACAACTTGACTTGAGCTGATGGGTCCTGGAAAAACAGTGTTCCCCTTCCCCAATAAAATCTTTTTTTTAATTTTTTTAAAGATTTTATTGGGGAATTGGCGGAGGGGAACAGCATTGGGGAATCGGGGGAGGGGAACAGACAAGTTGCTGTATTTTTGTTCTTCAGTTTAGTTGCGGAGGATGTTGCTTCACTGTTGGTATCGTCATTGCACTCTTCCCGGATGAGGCAGATCCGTCGCAGGCCTCTGGATGTCGCTCACCGCGGCTATTGGCAGCTCACGCTTGGCTGCCAGCTGCTCACGCTGGCTGCGGGCCACTCACTGTAGCCTATGGCAGCCCACTGCAGCAGGGGCTGCAGCCCACACCATCACCGGGGCTCGCACAGCCCAGCTCCAGGTGGAGCTGTTGTTAGCTGTAGAGGGCGGTGTCATTGGCCCTCATGTGGGATCCGAACCGGGGCCGCTGGCATCCCAAAACCAGCGCTTAACCAATGCGCCACTCGGCCGGCCCAATAAAATCTTTAAAACAAAACAAAACCAAACCTAAAGCCTCTTCCATAAGTAGGAGATGAGAAAAGATCATGAAAACCACTTTATAAGCGAACATCTACATAGACAGAATTCCTAAAAACCCGAGTCCTAGGAGGCAGAAAATGGTTCCATGGGAGACATGCTATCCTTGATAAGAAAAGAAAAAGTCAACATTCTTCCATTGCCTCTTATCTCTGTGTTTACCCTGAGAGAAATTTTGGTTTTAGGTAATAGTACAAATAGTCTTATTGCCCTAAACCTCTAACAATATGGATAAATTACAATTCCTCTTCTTACTACATGTCTCTGAAATTCATCCCTCTCCTCAGAAGTAATCACAATTAAAAATGTGTGTTTTAGGAGCCAGCTGAGTGGCGCGATGGTTAAGCGCTGGCTTGGGAAGCCAGAGGCCCCAGTTCGGGTCCCACATATGAGGGCCAGTGACACTGCCCTCAAAAAAAAAAAAAAGCTTCAAAAATGTGTGTTTTTTTGGGCCTGCCAAGTGGTGTGTTGGTTAAGAGCTGGCTTGGGACACCAGCTCTGAGCAGCAGGGCCCAGTTTGGATCCCACATATGAGGGCCAGTGACACTGCCCTCTACAGCTAACATGGTGAACAACAGCTCAACCTGGAGCTGGGCTGCCGTGACTCGCCGGCGATGGCGTGGGCTACAGTGGGCTGTTGTAAGCTGTGGCCGGCATCCGGCATGAGCTGCCAAGAGCTGCCATGAGCAGCTGTCCAGAGGCCAGTGACCGATCTGCCTCACCTGGGAAGAGCGCAATGATGATACCAACATGGGCCAGTGAAGCGATGTCCTCCGCAACTAGACTGAAAAACAAACGGACAGCAACTTGTCTGTTCCCCTTACCCGATTCCCCAATGCTGTTTGCCCCCACAATGCCCCAATAAAATCTTTAAAAAAAAAAAAAGTGTGTTTTTTTAAAAAAAAATTATTCTATACTTTTCCTTGCTTAGATGTGTTATAAAAATATACTGTGAGTTTTTACTCTATGTGTGTAACAGTGTACATCATGTTCTGCCTCTTGCCCTTGACAGTGAATAAAATGTACACAGGATCTTTCCATGAGAGCACATATAGATCCAGTTCACTCTTTTACCTACTCCCTAGAAGTCTAAAGTTTGTATGTGCCATAATTAATGGAACCATTCTCCTTTGGAAGGACATATAGGTTGTTTCTCGCTTGTTATTACGAGTAATAGAACTATAATATAACAACACTGAACATTCTACTTGGGCAAAAGTGGATCTTGTGTTATAGGAAATACAGCAAAGTGTGAATTGGACTCGAGTAGACAGAATATGATGACTGTAAATTTTTATGAATATTGCTGAAATTCTGTTCTAATAAAGCTGTACTGATTTGTACTCTCACATAGTAATATATGTAAATAATTTACTCTCTCACAGGCATTTCATTTTATCAGCCTTTTCAATTTTGGTCAAACTTTTGGATGAAAATATATTGTCTCATGGTTATTTTAATTTCCCCGTTTTCTAAGTAGGTTGAGCAGAAAATTAACTTAATCTCTCATCCATAGAAAACAGGATTTTTTTCAGTGTTGCCCTGAGTAACAGAATTCCTCTGGGCATGCTATAAAATTGTGAAATGTCAATAAGCTTTTTCCCTTTACTTTGAAAAAGAAGCATTTGATCAGAATGTGCAGGTGCCAGGGAATGGGTCCAGACAAAACATGGTCAGCTAGTATGGAAAACCAGGGGGAGAAAGCAATGATCATAGTCCATTAGAGGGACCATGAAGTCCAGAGAGCACAGGCCATTGAAGGCCAGGATTCCATGACACAATCTGTATATCTAACTGGTGTACAGTGGTTGGGAACATTTTAGACATGAGACTTATTCCAAATTAAGCCTTCCCCAGAAATCCAATCCATGATTTGAAGGCAGAATAGTTTGGGTGAAGAGCTGACTGTAAGTCCACTATCCTGCCCACTCAGCACCCCTTCCGCCCCCTCAGGGTACTAATCTCTGGAACCTACCCAACTCGGGGGTTCCTTAAGCATGACTAGGAAAGCTGATTGCTGGAAAACCCATCTGTGACCCTTCTGGGTCTTGCCTTTAAGCTTTGAGAGCTGGGACCAAAGCAGCACTTAGTATGCAGCCATTTTGCCTCACTGTTGAGCCAAGACACTTCTGAGTACTGTATTGGAAGGCCCATGAATTCTGGAATTTTCCTCTCTGACTGGGCACATGAACTACTGCCGGTCTGTGTGGGCTCTGGAGTTCATGAGCCTCTCTTCTCCCTGGTAATTTGTTTTGTGAACTCTAGCTATCATGGCCTCCCCATATTCAAAGCTCCATCTCTTTAATTCAGGAAAATGGCAAGCTCTACCTGGGACCCCACTGCTTGCACTAAGGCCTGAGAATTTTCTTAAGGCAGTAAGCTAGCTTCTGCCTTCTCATGTTTCCTAAATCTCAGGGATCATTATTTTTCGTTACCTGGTGCAGTGTCTTGCAAACCACTGTTCCATATATTCTTCATCTTTATTGCTTTTGTTGAGGTTGTTATTTCTGGCATGAGGGTAAATAAAGCCCTTGCTACTAATTTTGACTGAAAGCAGAAGTTGCCTCTTTTAAAATTTCATGTAAGTGGAACCATACAGTCTGTTCTCTTTTTTGTCTGACTTCTTTCACTTAGCATAATGTTTTTGAGTTTCATCATGTCACAGCATGTAAAGAGGTTTCTTATTTCCTAATTGTGCAATATTTGTTTATTGAGTAGTATTCCATGGTATAAGTATTTCACAATGTGTTTACACATTCATGAGATTACTCTACCCAGCAAAGCTATCATTTAGAATCGAAGGAGAGTTAAAGAGCTTCCCAGACAAGAAAAAGCTAAAGAGTTCATCACCAGCAAACCAGTATTACAAGGAATCTTAGAAGGACTTCTTCAAGACAAAAAAAAAAAAAAAGAAAAAATATGAATAATAAAGTGGCAATAATTACATATCTATCAACAATTACTTTAAATGTAAATGGATTAAATACTCCAAATAGCATAAGGTAGCTGAATGGATAAGAAAACAAGACCCTTACATATGCTGCCTACAAGAGACCCACTTCAGATAGAAAGACCCATACAGATTGAAAGTAAAGGGAAAGGAAAATATATTTCATGAAAATGGAAACAAACAAACAAAAAAGCTGGGGCAAAAATCTTATACAAGACAAAATAGACTTTAAAGCACACACTATAACAAGAGACAAAGAACACCCAGTAATCCTACCTCTGGGTATTTATCCAAAGAAACCCAAAACACTAATTCAAAAAGACATATACATTGTTCATTACAGCGTTATTTACAATAGCCAAGATATGGAAGCAACTTCAGTGTCCATCAATAGATAAATGGAAAAGAAGTGGTACATCTATACAATAGAACATTATTATTAGCCATAAAAAAAGAATGAAATCTTGCCATTTGTAACAAAGACAAATACCATATAATTTCACTTGCATATGGAATCTAAACAACCAAAAACAAAACAGAAACAAATACATAGATACAGAGAACATTCTGATGATTGCAAGATGGGAGTGGGTCTGGGGGATGGATGAAGGGGGGAAGGGATTGAGAAGTACAAACTGGAGGCTGGCCAAGTGGCATGTTGGTTAAGAGCTGGCTTGGGACACCAGCGGCCCTGGTTCAGATCCCACATATGAGGACCAGTGACACTGCCCCCTACAGCTAAGATGGTGAACAACAGCCCCACCTGGAGCTGGGCTGCTGTGAGTCCCCGGGGCGGCATAGCTGCAGCCCCTGCTGCAGTGGGCTGCCATAGGCTACAGTGAGTGGCTGGCAGCCAGCGTGAGCTGCCAACAGCCACTGTGAGTGGCCGTCCAGGGGCCAGCAAACGAACTGCCTCACCCGAGAGAGCACAATGATGATACCAACATGGGCGAGTGAAGGAACGTCCTCCACAACTAGACTGAAGAACAAAATGACAACAACTTGTTGTTCCCCTTCCCCGGTTCCCCAACGCTGTTCCCCTCCCCCAATTCCCCAATAAAATCTTTAAAAAAAAAGAAGTACAAACTGGTAGTCACAAAATAGCCATGGGGATGTAAAGTATAGCATAGGGAAGATAGTCAGTAATATTGTAATAACTACTTATAATGTCAGATGGGTACTAGATTTATGGGGTGATCACTTTGTAAGGTATATAAATGTCTAATCACATGTTGTATACCTGAAACTAATATAACATTGTATGTAAATTGTAATTGAAAAGAAAAATTGTTTAAAAAAATTTTTTATATGAAAAAAATAAAAATTCTTAACTAAAAGTGGGTCATGGAGGTAGTCATGGGTAGAAAAAATAAGATTCACTGGCTAACGTATTTCCTTTACTTTCCATATAAAATTTGGAATCAGCTTGTTGATTTCTATAATAAAAGCCAGTTGTAATTTTAATAAGGATTCTTTTGAATCTATGGAATTATTTTCTTTTTTCTTGTAATTTCAATTTCTCCATTGAAATGTTTAGTTGTTCCTTTAATATGTTTGTATTTTCCTTTAAATCCTTGGACACATTTATAATAGGTGTTTTAGAGTCCTTGTCTGCTATTTTCATGATCTCTGATTTTTCTCCTGATTACAAGTTATATTTTCCCCTGTATGGGTCATATTTTTCTGCTTCCTCACATACCTAGTAGCTCTTTATTGTATCCTAGACATTATGGATGCTCAGTTGTGAATGTTATTTTCCTTACTAAAAAGTGCAGGCAAGCAGTTAATTCATTTATCCATCATACTGTTCCTTTTGAAGCCTGTTTTCAAGCTTTGTGAGGATGGTCTACAGTAGCCATATTCTTGACCTAAGTGAGCTGCATTCCTACAGCTTTGACTTGTCTGATACTCCACTGAATTACTTTGGGTATTCAAAGAGGACTCTCCCCTCAGGCTATTCAATAATAAAAAGTCTCTCAGCCCTGTCTTTCTTCCATAGTCATTCAGCTCACTGCTCTCAGTATTTTCTTTAATTCCCCTGGGAGTTGCTCTTTGCCCAGCCTCATGGAATCCTGCCCTTCACGTGAGCAGTTTAATGTTCAGTGAAAGACCCAAAGGGACCCTTCTAGAGCATTAACTCTATCCACCTCTGTTCTCTCCAACAACATACCCTGAAAATTTCAGCAGCCTTAGTATTCCCAAATTCTGATTGCTGTGTCCTCAGTGCAGTGAGCCCACTATGCTCTCTTGGGCCTTATCCTTCCTGCACCACTATCTAGACATGTCCTCCAAGCAGAAATGCTGGCTGATTCAGGGAGCCTACCTCAATTTCCCCTACTTTTAGGGATCATAATCTTGTGCTGACTGTTTTCAGGTCACTTTATATATTCCGCCTATTTTAAAAGTTGTTCAGAACAACCAGCAGTGGAAGTCCTCCGGAGTTTTTATGTAATGGCAATTTTTGAAACATTTTATTTTAAACCACTTTTAGACTTACAGAAAAGTTGCAAACCTAGTACAGAGAGTTTCAATCTATCCCTCACCCAGTGTCCTCCAATTTTAACATCTTAGGTAACTATCATACAATTGTCAGAAACAGGAAATTAACATTGTCCTAACAGCATTAACCAAACTAAGTACCTCATTCAAACTTCACCATTTTTTCCAATATTATCTTTTCTAAGGATCTTAATCAGTATCCCACATTGCATTTAGTTATTTCTTCCGGGACTCCTGCAATCTACAATAGTTCCTCAGTTTTTCCTTGTTTTTTATGACACTGACAACCCCAAAAAATACTGGTCATTTGTTTTGCTGAATGTCCCTCAACTTGGGCCCACTTGGTGTCTTCTCATTATTAGACTGAGTTCATGCTTTCTTTGAAAGACAACCATAGAAATGGTGTCATGTCTTTCTCAGTGTACCATGTCACAGGGTTCCTGGTTTCAATGTATCTTATTACTGGTGACACAGCTCTTATCACTTGGTCTTATCACTTGGTCTCTGCTGGGAGTTTCCAGTATAAAGTTACTATGATTTCTCCCGGAGTCAACAAATATCTTGGGGATAGATACTTGAGACTGTGCAAATATGTTCTCTCCTCAAACCCAGATTCTAGCACTCATTAATCGTTCAAGGATGCAATAGTCACCACTGTGGTATTCGCCTAATAGTGGTTTCTATTTCCTTTCTTTATACAGTTGTTAATTGCAATTTTACTACAAGGAGGAGCTGTCATGTCTCTGTCATCTATATATTTAATCAAATGTTTATTTATATCATTTTGTATTCATGCATTTTTTATTCTTTTGGTTATAATCTGATACTAGCATTATTTATTTTGTTGCTCAAAGCTTTGCCATTAGGAACTTCTTTACTTAATATTCTACTCTTTCAACAATGCTCCCCTTCCCATATCTTTTGAGAACTTTCTACTTTTCTGGTACCACAGGATGTTCCAAGCTCAACTTGCTTTTCCCTGCGCCAGCACTAGAAGAACCACTTCTCCAAGGATCCTGGTTTCTTTTATAGAAGACACTTAGAAACCAAGATCTTGGTACTAGGTATGCTAATTTCTACTGGAATATCATTGTTTCTAAACCCTCTCAGCAGATAAGGCCGGGAAATATTTGTATATTAACCCATGTACACACACATATCTATGTTTATATCTCTGTGTATGTATAATGAGTTTATACTGATACCTCAGATTCCAATTCAACACTTTAAGAATCATTTTATGCTTCCCACTTTATTGGTAATTGATTTCTCCAACAGTAAGAAATCTTAGCTTTATTCTTTACAACCCATTTACTTATTTGTTCAATTCTAGTAGACACATAAATTAGTTTCAGAAGGTCTTATCAATACCTCTATTAGAAACACATTTACTAACTACATAACAGCATTTAAGCAGTTCTTTTTATCTTTATCCTTTCACACCCAGTTAAGTTACTGTTTTCTAAAGTTATTTACGTTACTTTTTACCCTTTACTATTGTATGATTATGCTATTGATTTTTATTACAGGTAGTTCGATTCATTAATATTTGTATCCCATCTGGGATTCCCCTAATCCTGATTGGTTTTAACTGTTCACTTATTTATTTTTTATACAAGATGTAAAAAGAAGGATAAAAACAAAGAGGAAAGGATATACATACATATGCTTTTTTAGTATATCTCTACTCCTCTTTGAACCTTTGTAGATGAACTTAGTTTTAGAGCATTATCTATAAACAGTATGAAGACAGCTTTGTAATTTGTGCATATTATTATGTTTTCCTTTTAAATTTTCTGTTGATGAGGAAACCACCTACTCTATTTTATTCTAATAATAATTACCTGTTTTTTTCTTAAAGCATACTGAACTCTCACAGTGAAGCACTTAAGCATTATCTATTGATTCCTCTACCCCATCCCCACCTATAAATTCTAGTAAATCAACTTTGGTTGGTTTCAACTACTCATTTACTAATGGCAGAATTTCTTAATCAAGTATTTATTTCTATGTATTAATTCTTTATCAACAGAATCATACACACAGTAGATGTTATATACCATAGGTGGCAGTGATCATATGGATGTACCAAAAATCTATATGCTGATACTTAAATTAGAAAAATCTATGTCTGTTTCATGCATTCCAGGGGTGCTTTCTGTTTATTCAGGTGAATGTCTCAAACTTACTCACTTTTTTTCACATACCGTTTCACATACAACAGCTAAATCTTTCGCATTGCTGTACATACCAGGGTTCAATCGATCATATGCATTGGGTTTAATTCTTGAAGCAAGGAACTTAATGTCTCCATATGGCCATTAAAACCAGTTGAGGTACGACTATTTGTCATGATGTTGATGATGGGTCCTTTCCTGCTTGTATCTTTTTTTTTTAATATTGTTGCCAAGTAACTGAAAAACTCATGCAGCATTGTTAAGGATAAGGCCTTTCCCTATTAAGAAGAAAAAGATGACAGCCTGCTGTGTGAACAATAGGGAAACTACCCTTATCATTCCTGGCACAAACACTTCATCACTGGGCGTGCATCTGTACAGAAAAAAATCTCTTTGAAAATTTTCTGTAAAATATTCTGCTTCTGTTCACTGACATGAAACTTTTAGAGCTTTTAAAGAAAAAATAATATGTTACCGGCAGAAAAAAAAATGGAGATAAAATCCATAAAATGTATTATACATATGTCTTTACCAAATAGTTAATGTTTAAAAGCTCCACATTAGGAGACCTTGAAGGAGTTATTACTATCACATGGCTTCTTGCCCTATTTAATTCCAGCAGAATAAGCCTCCTCCCACTGTATTGTAGAGAAGGATAGTCTCAAGTCAGATCAAAGGCCAAGCTGTGATTATTGTGAAAAGAAGAGGATTGCATACTCTCTTTTAGCTATCTAGCCTCTCAAGATATAATGTCCCGTTTGAAATATGTGCTGCATGAATGTCAAAAGAAGTATCAGATGGTAAAATAGTATCAACAGCTCAACTCTGTGAAAAATAGCTTTTAAAAATGGAGGTCTATGGCAGTACAGACACTAAACTCTTTCAAAATATATCTTCTTAGCATTCCACAGTGATTCCTCCAAGAATAAAATAACCGACAAGCTCTCATCTGACATTTAATCGCTTTTTATAAGTAAAAATTTTTCCGTATAACATGGAAATATAGAAAATTGTTGCTTTTAGATTTCATGACTTAGATTTTGTTAAAAGTTAGAGATCACCTTGCTCTATTGTTAAATGGGCCATTTGATGCATGTTTTACTAGATTATAAACAAGAATACTACAGGAATCTAAGATGCACAGCAAAACTGTGTTGCTCTTTAAAGTACACATTCAACATTAAATGTTTCTATGTGTTAAAAAATACCAACATCTTTACTCATAAGCCTTTCCCAGGCATACCTAAGTTCTCCCTTTTTTACCCCCTCTGAAAAGGCAGTTGAATACCATGTGCTGTTTTATTACCAAATACTTGTACAAGTACCAGGGGTGCCAAAAAAATGCATACACATTTTAAGAATGTTATCTATATATTACTTTTCGAAGTTGAATGGAATTACAGTGGCAATGTGTAGTATGAGGTTTGCTCAAAAGATGGCATTAATCAAATGAATGCTAGCATCCCCATGCCACAGGCAGGACAGTCAAAGAAAATGGCAGAAGCACAGTTGTCATTCAAGGAGCGCAAGACCATTTTGAAGTAGCATTTGAAATGCGAGAATGTTGTGGAAGTACAACGACAATGGAGGTGTGAGTATGCAGCAGACCCTCCAACACGCCTAACAATTACACACATTTTTAATAAGTTTGAGATGCACAGTAATGTGTGTGATGTGCACAAGGGGAGATCCGGGAGGCCTCGCACAGCAAGTTCTGCTTTTTCTGTTATGGTGTTGGAACAGTTTACGATGATGGGAACCACTTTGAGCACCTCTTGTAATTGCAGAAGTCAAATGTGACTTGTATTCATCTTTTGTTATTGGTATATATTGAGTATTACAATTTTAATAGTTTTTTCCTTTCTTAAAATGTGTATACATTTTTTTTTTTGGCACCCTCTGTATATAATACAGTATTTCCCAAGGTAAGTAGAACTATTTGTTCTAGGTGTGATGAATGCAAATGAATTCTCTCCCTCAGGGTATTTACACATTCTTTTACATAAATCACAAGTTAATATATATGAGATGAATATCTTTGAAAAGTTCTAAGCTTGAATATACAAAACTAAAATAAATCTAGTATTAAGGCCAGTAGCAAAATATATTCAAGTCACATGATCAGAGTAGTAGAATGAATGAGTTTATACTCATCTGTGCACCCATATTTCATTTCTAAGCCAATGTCTCAAACGAAGAACTGTATTTTTGTAAACCACTTTATTATGGTATGATAAACATGTAAAAATCTTTCCATATTTAATGTCTACAACTTGAGTTTAGCAACAATAGATACACTCATGAAACCATCACCATGATTTATGTCATAAACCTATCCATCACCTCCAAAAGTTTCCTACCACCCTTTTATTTATTAGTGTTATTATCTTTGCAATAAGAACACTTAACATAAGATTTACCCTCTGAGCAAATTTTTAAGTATACAATTACAATACAGCATTGTTAAAAATAGACACCATGTTGTACAGTAGATCTCTAGGACTTACTCATCTTGTATAATCAAAACTTTGTACCCTTTTATACCTCCCAATTTCCTCCTCTCTCTAGCTCCTGGCAACCACCATTCTTCTCTCAGCTTCTATGAGTTTGACTATTTTAGATTCCTCATATGAGTAGTATCCTGTAGTATTTTTTCCTGTGACTGACTTATTTCACTTAGGGTAATTGTCCTCCATAGCCATCCCTGTTGTCACAAATAGCAAGGTTTCCTTATTTTTAAAAGCTGAATAATATACTATTATATGTATACATTTTTCAAACCAAGAATTTTAAAACTGATTCTCCCTCACTAAAGAAAAGGGATATCTGTTAGACCTATTTAAAATTTTGTAAATCATGTGCAATAACACTAGCGTTTTGGGGTTTTTTTTCTTAAACTGTATCTTGCTCTACTGAATAATGATACCCTATTGCAGGGATTGATATCATTCAGTCTGAGAACCCAGTACAGTGTTTGCAACTTTATTATGTATTGATGCATTATAGTTTTCTCCAAGGCAGAAGTCAATGCCTTTCACTATATTTCAAAAAGGAGTTAGTGATTCCAAGACAGTTTAGAATTTCTTCCCATAGTATCTAAATTATTGGAATTTTAAGTTAAATTCTAAGATTTATTAATTATATTTTGTTAATGGTTCTGGAAGCAGAAGTTGACTCATTTGTATATGGTTGGGACAACTGACAAAGAGGCACAGTGGGTCAATTCAAGTGTAAAGAAACATTTGACTTTGGATATTAAAATATGAAGTAAAAATGTATAAATACTTTACTGAGTTAAAAGGATTTATTTCCAAAAAGTTAATATGCCAGATATAATTGCTACATAAGGTGATGAATAGATATAGCATACAGTGTGTTATGTGGGGATTTAAAAATATCTAATAATATTTGAAATGCTTAAATTTATATATGTATATATGAATATATATATATATATATATATATATATATATATGAATAGTATATAAGAATGAAGTATAAATATAGCAAGGTTAGGAACAAATATATTTTTATATTTATATATGCATAGTTACACACACACACACACACACACACACATACACACTCTTATACATTGATATAAGCTGTTTTTGGCAGCCAGTGAAAGAAAACACAACTTAAATTGACCTAATTAATAAAGAATTTTAGTTGCCCATGTAACTGGCAGTAGAAATGTAAGTCAGGCTTCAAATTGGCTGATGCCAATAACTTTTGCTTCATTTTCTTAAAATGATCTTCATATTAGCCAATCCCATACTTTCTCTTTAGTGGTAGCAAAATAGCTGCAGTAGTTTTGGCCTCCACAATAACATATAACAATTTGCAGAGGATAAGAAAGAACTCTTGTGTTCCAGCACTCCAAGACACTTTTTTCTCCCTTCCCCCCCTCGATTACCCACTATGTCTCTTGCTCACTTCTGTCCAGTTTCCAAGAGGTAGTAACATGCTAATTAGCTTAAGTCAATCAGGCTCTCACACCAAGGAGATTTATGGGGTCAGATTCCTTTGAGGCACATGGAATGAGAGTATTGAATGTTTGACCTAAATCAAGATTCTGTTAGGATTCAGGGAGAGGGAAATGGCTGCCGTGAGAACTTCAACAACGCACACTACCATTGTATCCTGCTGTATATTTTACTAGATTGATAATATTTAACATTTTGATGGACAAGAATCAATAACTTAAATGATAAAGTTATATTTTACATGCTGTCCTGTCACATGGATATGGTGAATTTCTTAATACATCTTATTTTATTATGACTATTCCGTATCTTTAGAAAATGAAAAAAAATTCACTGACTCAAAAGAGGAAACATTTAATTAGAAATAAAATGAATTCTAAATCTTTTATGAGTGTACTCTGTTCAGGGAATTCCTGATGATTCCCTGTATTATCAGAGATAATGTCAAGCCCAATTATTTCAAGTCAGACTAAATCTTTCTACATTTAAAGTGCTGAGACAAAAATCTTCAATTTATGGCTATTTCATCTACAGCATAGGCCTCAGTCTTTGAAATGTTTTAAGTGAAGTTCATTTTTAATTATGCATTAAACTTCTACAAAGTTTCTCACATGGGGCTTCTAATTTGGTTTATCTTTACAAGGTTGGCAATTTTTTTAAAACATTGTATCAGTTGTTCCTCTCTTTGTTCTCAAATACTTTCTTCTCCTTTTTCTATTTTCTATGACATGGAGGCTGACCCCAGGAGAAATATTTCTCCCAGATTCCTGGGTCAGCTGGCTTCAACTGTAGTCTGCCAATGGGAAGTACTATCAGAAGTTTATAATACTTAATGTCCAAAATGTAAACATTTGAATTTCAGGGATTCTGTCAATTGTTTCTGTACATTCAGTACCTAGAACAACGCCTAGCCTATATTAGATACTCCATAAATATAGTTGGAACAAGAATGAATTGGATCAAAAAGGACAACTATATCACTACTATATTAACATATTATATTTGGACTAATATGAGTATCATTCATTTAAGGTTTGAGTTCTGATCCAGTTATTTGAAAAAATAAACACTAAAGACTAAAGTATATTTTAATGAATGGTCTGCTGTAACTTAGATTTGCAACAAATTTTAATAATATTGATCAGAGTTGCAAGCATGGTGGTTAGTGAAATCAATGTCTTAAGTGGTGAGAGAGTAAGTGTAACTAATCCTATGAAAGACTGGTAAGGGGGATGGGGGGAGATGGGGGTGGCATGGTACATGCCAGGACAATGAGACCATTAATTTAGAATGATGTCTAAAATATTAAATAGGATTAATCTGTTTATTATGATCAACCTTAGTATCTTGCTATAATGAGAACATCATAGCTGTGGATGAAAGAGAAATGAGAGAAGCCTCCAACTGAGAGTGACAGTTGACAAGAATGGAGAAACCAGAGATGTCAACAACTATGTCAAAAAATATATTACAATTGGGAGAATTCAGAGAGTAATTTAGACTCTGAAAATTTTAATTATGCCATAAATATTATTGATTTCTAGCTTAACAAAATAAATCAGTTTTCTAATATTTTCTTCAGTCATTACTAAAAAGTAAAACAGGGTTTAGTGTACTCTGTATTATAAAATAATTGAAAATCAAAAGAATGCACTGAGGCGAGTGCCATCACAGAAATGGCAGCATGAGGGGTGCTTATTAAAATCTCCCCTGGAAGTTACAACAAATTGAACAGCTATAATTCAACAAAGGTTCTCTGCTCATCACATAGGAACAGCTAAGGGACCCGCACATCGAATTTCCTGAAGGTGGGCAAATCGGGTGAGTGGGGGAGAAGGAAGGGGGAAGTAGACCTCAGTTGAGAACTGTGGCTTAAGCCCTCATGGCTAGGCAAAAAAAACAGAAAAAGAAAAAAGACAGGGAGCCTGGATAATTCCCCTCCACCCTCCCAGAGCTGTCCCCAGACCTACCCTCCCAGTGTTAGAAGCCCGAACCAGAAGAAACAGGAGCAATGCCAGATTATAGAACAGAATAGATACAGACCTGGAATACTGGAAAGACTGGTTTTACAACCACACTCCAGTGATAGGGAAAGAGCTGGGGGTGTGACAGTGCTGAGCTGGTTGTAGCCACAAAGGCACCAGCCTATCCAACCCCACACCATTTCTGGGTTTTTATGTGTGAGTGTATTTGGTGTTTTTGTTGTGGTTGGTAGTATGTTTCATTCTAAAATTGCCCTGTCCAAAAGCCCTGCCCAAGAGGCACCAGAATCCACACATGCTGAGGCCAGCTTCAGACCACACCAGAGCACTACCTGGTTAGCCCCACAAGCGGCACACCCAAAGGAGTTTCTCAACAGGCACAAGAGCCTGCAGAAGCAAAGCCTCCACTGAGAGGTCAGCCCCCACACTGCAGCTCATACACTGTGGGCACAGCCAATCCTCATAACTAGTCAGACTGGGAGCCAATCCCACCCACTGACACACCAAAAGCAATCAAGGCTCAACTACAACAGGAGAACACTCACAACACAAGGGACACCTCTGGAACACATGCACAGGAGATTAGGGAGACTGAGTAATTTGACTACAAAGGACACATACTACATAAGGTCACCCAGTAAACACTGAGAGACATAGGTGATCTACCTAATACATAGAAGCAAACACAGAGTGACAGCCAGAATGAGGAAACAAAGAAACATGTCCCAAAATAAAAGAAGAAACCTCCAGAAATGGAACTAAATGAAACAGAGGCAACCAACCTACCAGACACAGAGTTTAAAATAATGATGATAAAAATGCTTAAGGAACTTAGTGAGAATTTCAACCAAAGAGATAGCAAGCATAAAGAAGGATATAGAAACCATGAAAATAAAGAATACAATAACTGAAGAACACACTAGAAGGAACCACCAGCAGATAAGATAAAGCAAAGGACAGAATTAGCGATTTAGAAGACAAAGTAGTAAAATTCACCCAATTGGAACAACAAAAAGAAAAAAGAATAAAAAACGATGAAAATAGTTTAAGAGACCTGTGGGGCAGCATCAAGCACAACAACATTGTCACATCATAGGAATACCAGAAGGAGAAGAGAGGGAGCAAGGGATCGAGAACATATTTGAAGAAATAATGACCAAAAACTTCCTTAACCTGGTGAAGGAGAATGACATACAAGCCAGGAAGTGCAGAGAGTTCCAAACAAGATGAACCCAAACAGGCCCACACCGAGACACATCATAGTCAAAATGGCAAAGGTCAAAGAAAAACAGAGAATCCTAAAAACAGCAAGAGAAAGACAGCTAGTTACTTACAAGGGAGCTCCCATAAGAGTATCAGCTGACTTTTCTACAGAAACTTTTCAGGCCAGAGGGAGTGGCAGGAAATATTCAAAGTGATGAAAAACAAAGGCCTACAACCAAGATAGCTCTACCCAGCAAGGCTATCATTTAAAATTGAAGGATAGATAAAAAGCTTCTCAGAAAAGAATAAGCTACAGGAATTCATTAACACCAAGCCAGTATTGCAGGAAATGTGAAAAGGGCTTCTTTAGGCAGAAGAAAGGTGAAAACAAACTAATTAACAAAGACCAGAAATACTAATAATAAAATGGCAATAACTATGTACCTATCAATAATCACTTTAAATGTAAATGGATTAAATGCTCCAATCAAAAGATACAGGGTAGTTGAGTGGGTAAGAAAACAAGACCCATGCATATGCTGCTTATAATAGGCCCACCTCAGATCAAAAGACACAGACTAAAAGTAAAGGAATGGAATAAGATATTTCACACAAATAAAAATAAGAAAAAAGCTGTAGTAGCAATAGTTATATCAGACAAATTAAACTCTAAAATGAAGACTATAATAAAAGACATAGAAGGGCACTACATAATAATAAAGGGATCCATCCAACAAGAGGACATAACCCTTAGTAAACATCTATGTACCCAACATAGGAGCACCTAAATATACTGGGGGTGCCAAGAAACATATACAAGTGGACACTTTGGACAACGTTGCTCAAGCAGTAGTTCGCCATAATCAGAAGTGTCTGGATGCTTAGAATTTATGTTAAATTCAAATTTCCTATTTCCTATTCCTAATTATATTAGATTTTTATTATTTGCGTTGGAATCATATCTATATATATATATATATATATATATATATATATATATATATATATATATATATATATATATATTATATATGTATATGATAATATCTGTTGCATATGACATATTTTATGAATTCTGGTATAACTGGCTATTTTTTCAATATTTTTGAGAGTAATCCATATTGAAACATGTGACTTTACTTCATTTTTCACATTTAAAAAAAATAACATATCTATTACCTTGTTGATAAATATCTACATTAAGGTTATCTCCATTTTGTCCATTTTTATAAACATTTTTCTGCATGGGTTTTTGGGCATATTTGTAAGACTTCCTCTAGGAGAAAAATTGTTAGCCTTTAGGCTATAGGCATTGTGATGGGCAAGATACTAAGATGTATCCCCAAGATTCTCATCCGCTGGTACACACACACCTTTTCCCAATTACTCAATGTAGCACTAATCTAGGTAGTGCTGTGAAGAGCTGCTTTTGTAGATATCAAACAGTCCCCAAATCATTTGACTAAGTGTACTCTTAAAATTCAGTCAGCATGATGTAATAAATTACTGTGGTCCCTGCAATTTCTACTGAGAGTAGTAATTCTAAATTTTATGCCTCCTTATCTTTTCTGCATCAGCCATTTCAATTGGTGTATTAGCCTCTAATCTCTCTTTAATAGAAAGGCATTTTGTTTTTATGATTATGGCTGCTACATGTTTTCTCGCATTATTTATCTTTGTTTCCTAAATTTTCATATAGTGTCTCATTCTTGCTCTAGATATGATGTGGCTGTATTTCCACTACTACAGAAAAAATAATTTTTCATTTAATTTATGTCTCTCTTGTATATCATATACCATATATTTTTAAATCAACAGCATGCAAACAAAACAGCACATTTTTTAGAGCTACAAAACTAAAATGATTTTGAGAATTCACTGGATATCATTCCTGTTGTTACTAATATGACACACTGCCTAATGCTATGAGACATAACAATTTTCTTCACTGTATACCCTTATGTGCAGCCTTAAGAATATTGGAATACTACTCAGCCATAAGAAAAGATGAAATACTGCCATTTGCGACAACATGGATGGATCTTAAAATTATCACGTTAAGCGAAATAAGTCAGATAGAAAAAGTCAAGAGCCATATTACTTTACTCATATGGGATATAAAACTGAAAGTAACAAATGAACTAATAAGACAAACAAATAAAAACTCATAGACACAGAAAATAGTATAATGGTTACCAAGGGCTAATTTTATTAACCACTGTCACTCCAATAAAATTAATTAAAAAAAAGAATGTTGGCAACTGAGAGAATTTGGCCCACCTTGCAGGGATATATTACATTTAAAGTATACCTGATTCTTTGTTTTTAAAGAGAAAAACAGCAAAATCCTTTTATAAAGCAATTCATCTTTGAGTTCCTATTCCTCCTCTTTCTCCTTTTTCTGTATTTCTTTTTTTTTCTTTACCTTCGCTTTCCCTTCCTTCTTCTGATGTGTTACATGTCAATTATGCAAATATGAAGAAAGGAGGCACCTTGGGATATGTATATATGTATATGCATATGGATATGTATATATGTATATATCTGCAGTTTAGCCTAGTAAAGAAGGCTCCTCTCAATATCCCCTGGCTGCAGATCCTGTTTACTGGGGAGGAGATGGTTAAAGGTGCCTAAGAGCCAATGAGCCACATGAAAGCAAAGGGCTTTCAACATGTCTTGCAATATACCTTTGGGGGTCAAACATTATTAGAAACTCAATAATGTTTTCTAGTCTAGACAAAATCTGCTGGCAAGAAAGGCCACCAAACACAAGGTCATATGTGCCATGTAAAAAGGCGTAAAGGAGTTGAAGATCTAGACTCTATATTAGAAGAAGGCCTGTTTAACTCCAGAAACACAAATCAGGTTCCTGTTGACCTAAACATTTAATGACGAGCATTTGATTTGATTGCAAGTTTAAGAAACAGGCTACATCTGCTCCATAAATTTTATTTATTTATTTATTTTTTGGAAAACCACTGATTTTTTTTTTAAGTAGTTTCTTTTTTTATTTATAGTTGGTTTACAATATTATATTAATTTCAGGTGTACAACATAGTGATTCAACATTTGTACACCTTACAAAGTGATCACCACAATAAGCCCAGTACCCATCTGTTACCTTATATAGTTATTACAAAATTACTGACTCTATTCCCTATGTTATACATTACATCCCAGTGGCTAATTTATAACTGAAAGTTGCAATTTCATTTTTTCCGATGTTTTGGCCTGACTACTGCACTGTACATCTGCAGCTGCCACTGAATAATATTAGATGTTGACTATAATTTAACACATATATAGTCATGGGATGTGGAATATAGTGTGGGGATGGAGTCAATGGAATTGTAATAGATATGTATGATATTGGAGGTGGGGGTCAGGGGAGGGGGGAGGGGGTAGTTACTTTGTAAGGGGTGAAAAAAAACTATTGCATTGTTTTGTACATCTGTAACTATTAATAATAATAAAAATAATAAGAATAATTTATGCTAAGTGAAATAAGTGAGTCACAAAAAGACAAATACTGTATGATTCCACTTATGTGAAATAGACAAATTCATAGAGACAGAATGTAAAATGGTGGGTGCCAGGAACTTGGGGTGTGGAGTGAGAAATGGGGAGTTATTCTTTAATAAGGATAGGGTTTGCATTTTACAAGATAAAAAGCGTTCTAGAGATGGACAGTGGTGATAGTAGCACATTATGAAAGTATTTAATACCATTGAACTATACAATTAAAAATGGTGATGATGATAAATTTTATGTTGTGTATTTTACTACAATTTAAAAAATCGGAAAAAATGAAATTGCAACTTTCAGTTATAAATTAGCCACTGGGATGTAATGTATAGCATAGAGAATAGAGCCAGTAATTTTGTAATAACTATGTAAGGTGACAGATGGGTACTGGGCTTATTGTGGTGATCACTTTGTAAGGTATACAAATGTTGAATCACTATGTTGTACACCTGAAATTAACATAAATTTTAAATAAAGCAGTGCATGTCAAGTACCTCTATGGTTTCTGTCAGAAGTGGCTACTCGGTTAAGTGTTAGTTATTTATCCTACAATTCCTCCTCAACACACACACCAGAGGGAAAAAATAGAATTTGTATGATCTGTTTGGTTTGAATTTGTAAATTTGTTTTGGTCTTCTATTCACTGCAAAGCACTAACTCCCAGTTGAACACTCCCATCTCTAAAAAGTTCCTTTACCATTATAATTACAGCTCTTTTATAAAACTGTTATGATTCAAATAATTTTGTATCTTAGAGCTATTTACTGTACTCACACATATGAAATTAACTTCTTGAGGCTGATCAACATTTATTGATTCAAATATTTGGTGTCTTTGAATAGCACTGAAATAAAGTTATTCTTAATTATAGCAATTACAGAATTTGGGGATTATATCCTATTATAGATGGACTTTATTGAATTTAAATCATTTTCTTTTCCATATATGTTGGGATTTCAAAATTCTTGCAACAGTAATAAATATTAACACTGTGGGAAATACTTCAATTTCTGAGGTGTTTACTGACACACTCTGTGTGTGCATCATAGTAATGCATTTAATCAAGACAAAACCTTTTAATCCAAATAAATGAAGAAAATAATTAGACTAAACCTTTTGCTCAGTAGTTCACTCATTTCAAAACAAATTATTCATGGAGACCCCCACTTTATGTATGATGCCAACACTATCAATGAAAAAAATAGTGCTATTTTTGAAATGGCAGTTATATACTCATTTTTGCACATTTTCTTAAAAATAGCCTACCTTTTAAAGATTCAAGACGTATTTTATTTTTTTAAAACAGACATATTTTATTTCAAATAGCATATTTTACTACTGTAACAATATGATTTACAATGCACCATTCCTTGCCTATTTCCCCAAAACTTGAATTCTTGATTTTATTTAAACTCATTATATTTTTAACAATCACTATATCTTCTCCAAAAATCACCTTTTCTTTTGTTTATTTGTAAATAAAAATTATATGTATTTAAGGTGTACAAGATGAATTTTTTGTGACAAACTTATAGTTGACATACAATATTTACTATTTTCAGGTGTACAACATAGTGATTCAACATTTATGTATCTTATGTGATCACCATGACAGGTTTAGTAACCATCTGTCACCAAAGTTATTATATTATTTTTAACATATTTTCCACTTTATTTATTTTGTCATTCACAACATGATGGTTTGATATACATATATAGTGAAATTATTACTATAGTCAAGCTATCAATAATTAACATGTCCAACATTCTTGTTTTCATATAAAAGCATCACAATTTTCAAAATGGTATTCCTGGGCTGGCCAAGTGGCACATTGGTTAAGAGCTGGCTTGAGACGCCAGCAGCCCCAGTTAGGATCCCACATATGAGGGCCAGTGACACTGACCCCTACAGCTAACAATAGCTCCACCTGGAGCTGGGCTGCGAGCCCTGGCGACAGCATAGCTGCAACCCCTGCTGCAGTGGGCTGCCATAGGCTACAGTGAGTGGCCAGCAGCCAGCGTGAGCGGCTGGCAGCCAGCTTGAGCTGCCAAGAGCCGCTGTGAGCTGCCATCCAGAGGCCAGCGACTGATCTGTCTCATCCGGGAAGAGCGCAATGATGATACCAACATGGGCCAGTGAAGCAAAGTCCTCCGCAACTAGACTGAAGAACAAAAAGACAGCAACTTGTCTGTTCCCCTTCCCCAATTCCCCAATGCTGTTTCCCTCTCCCAATTCCCCAATAAAACCTTAAAAAAAATGGTATTCCTCAACTTCCATAGAGTCAAAACCTCCCTTTGGCTTAAGTTATGGGTATTTTCCTCCATCACTTTTTGTTCTGGAAATAGAGAACTAATTTTAAATCTAAAACATACTTATAAATATCATATCAAGAATTTAAAAGTCTTTGGAATGATATTGGCATGTTTTATTAAAAATCACTTAACTATTTCTGTTTACATTACTCATTTATTCAGTTCTTTAGATTCCACATATAAGTGAGATCATATGGTATTTGTCTTTCTCCGACTGACTTATTTCACTTAACATAATGTTCTCTAGGTCCATCCATATCATTGCAAATGGTATGATTTCTTTCTTCTTTAGAGACACAAAGAAAAAACTGATGAGGGCTAGATGGGATGGGGAGGGGAGAAGGGGAAGGGACGAGGCAACATAAACTGATAACTACAATACTACTGCAGAGACAGAAGAGACAGTTTAGGGAATATAATCAATAAGGTTGTAAATATTTTTTTTTAGGGGAACAGATGGATGCATGTCTTTTTAGGGAGATCACTTCATGGATGGTGTAGTGGCCTTACCACTGCCCTATACATCTGAAGCTAGTGCTGAACAACATTATATGTCAACTATAATTTAACACATATATAGTCATGGGATGTAGAATATAATGTGGGGATGGATCCAATGGAATTGTAATAGATATGTATGATATCGGGTGTGGGAGGGCAGGGGAGGGCGAGTGGGGCGTCACTTTGTAAGAGGTGAAAAAAAATAATAACTATTGCATTGTTTTGTACATCTGTAACTAATAATAATAATAATAATAAAATAAAATTTAAAAAAATGTTTTGGAACTAGGCAGAGGTGATGGTTTCACATGTGAATGTACTAAATGCCACCGAATTGTACACTCTGAAATGGTTAATGTTATATGACATGAATAAAAAAAGGGAAAGATTGCATGGGGAAAAAAATCACTTGAAAATAAAGGACATTTGGTAATTGTTAAATTGAATTATATTATCCTTTTTATCATATGTATGTAGCTCTACATCTGAGACGAGCCCACTGATAAAAGGTCGTCTGTACAATGAATTCTGATTAATAATCTAGGGTAGAAATTTTCAGATAAGTGATAAACTATCTTACTGGAAATGAGTATGTACTATGTATTCTGGAAAAGCACAAGTAGTTATTACATTGTCGCAGGCCTTCATTACGAATATAACTATAAGTTATTGCATCCCAGACTGCACTGGCAAGCTTGTAAAGAGATACTTATCTAGTTGTGTTCACAATACTGCTGCAAGCCAAACACTCATAGAATTTCATTTTATTCTTAATGCTAAATAAAAATGAAGTACCTGGACAGGCTATGCCTTTGTACAATTAAATGAGGACATTCAAGGATGAAAAAGCATAATGGCAGAAGGTTACACAGCTTGAATATGCTAGACCAGAAACTAGAACCCACATTTTTGAGTTCAGAGACTCTTCTTTCTAAGACTGTTTGTATCTGAGCGTTGCTTCTAGAAAACATGTATCCAGGACAATGCCCAGAGATGATACCCTCCTCCCTCTCTCTAGTTGGGCCAGACACATCCCTTCTTCACCTGTATTGAGCGAATTGGCTTTCAGTTGAGGTAGGAAATGTGACACTGACCCTTGATAGCTTTAGAACAGCATTTTATTTCTCTTCTTGTCTCACAGGGGTGAGATTTAGAATGCTATTTAAACACTATTTAAATTAAATGTGCCCAAATAATATGAAGTTAGAAACTCTTTGAATGGATGGCAATTCCAAGTAATCAAACACAGAAAATACAGATGAGATCATTTGCAAAGTTAAAAGTATAAGAACTCACTCTATGTAATTAAAAAAATTAATATTTTCTTGTGGCTGTAACAAAATTAGTTTTCCTCTTCCATTTTGCCCTGTACTATTTTCTCTCCACCTCCTACTTCACAGTCATATATTCAGATATCTACCACAGCAGACATGTCAACAAGCCTCCTTAATTGAGCCAGGTGGTCTTGGAAGTAGATTTCCTGAAAAAGTGGCCAGAATTCCACCAGGAGGACTCAAGTTTAAAGATAATTCTTATGTGGATGCTCCTTAAAGCCCCAGAGGACATCTGACAATGAGGACATCTGACAATGTTTGAAGATATGTTTGGTTGTCATAACTAGAGTAGAGGTTCTTTTGTCATCTAGGCCTAGAGCAGATGCCAGGGACGCTGCTAAACTTCTACACGCAGGACACCTGCTCCCCACCCTACACACAACAAACCATTATCTAATTGTCAACAGTGCGAAGATTGAGAAACTCTGACCTATATACGCATGGATCTCATTTTCTACTATGAAAATCATGTAAAAAGCTTTGTGTGATTAACCTCCTAGCAAGCTTTAAACCATTGGCAATGAGATAGATGTATAATTGATATAGACTATTGCACTGTCCAGTATAGTAGCCAGTAGCCACACGGTTTTTTTTTAATGTTTAAGTTAAACTTGTCATTAAAGTTAAATTTTCAGTTCCTTGGTCACACTAGTCAGATTTTAAGTGCTCAATAACCAAATGTGGCTAGGTTATTTTATTGGGACATTTTCATCATCACAGAAAGTTCTAGTGCACAGTGCTAAGCTAGAGGCTCCACATATGAACCAAAACTGTGGTGAAATACAGAGGGTGCCAAAAATGTACACACATTTTAAGATAACATTGCTTAAAGTATGTATACATTTTTTTGGCACCCTCTGTATATGGTAGACACACTGATCTCTCATGTGTGTTAGGGAAGTGGAGGTAGGACATGTCATCTCTTCTGAAGTTTATATTTTTTACTTTTAATGATTTAATCATCTACCTATGACAATATTTACAGAGGTTAAGAAAATGAATAAGGTGGCCAAAAATAAAGTTTTCTTGAGAGGGATTGAGGCCAAACTCTAGAATATAAACTGTATACAATTTAGTATGCACATATATATTCAACAGTCTATAAAGGATATATCTTGGGTTTTTGAACATCATTTTCCATTTCCTTCTCAGTCAATGAATTAGGATAATAGTTAAGCAGTCGGTTTACTGTTCTGAATGTCAAAAGCTGCTTTGAGCCCACCTCATGCAATTTGAAGTGGAATATCTATCTCTGCTTCATAGCTCTGATTGTGTAAATCGCACTAGGTTTTCTAAGAATACACTATAACCATAAAGTCTATAATTTCCTTCTAAAAATTATTGCATTTCTCTGATATGTTTGGTTTAACCCTGATTGTAGTCCTTAGTATCACTGCAATATCTGATCTTATTTCACATAAAAATAGGGAGAAACATTTTTTTGCACTGTAAAAGAAAAATTGCACCCGATCAATTCAACAGGCAAAAAAGAATATATTCAAAACTACTGCAATAGGGGACAGCGATTTAACTCAGTTCCACTGAAACAAAAGGCAGGAGGCTGGGGTGAGCTAATAGAAAAACAACAAAGGACATTGGAGGGAAGAGAGTGTCAATGCGATTAGATTATCTGTGTGTGCTAAGTGATGCTTATCTAAGTTAGTATCCAACTATCTCAGGGAGTTTGTGAGAAAAGGGTACTTTCTTGATGATTACATTTCGAAGGCATGGCTCCCAGGCCCTTGAGAAAGGCATTCCTTGGATACAGAAGATCTACAGGTCTTTTAAAAAAAAGTTACAATTTTGCAAGTTTTCTAAAGCAAATGCTCTACAAAAAGCAAGTCAGGAAAATGGCCATCTAAAGTTTAGTCAAGCTGAGGGGAACATGAAGGACGTCTTGGTCAATGCACAGTGAACGATGACATTTTTAAATATTCTTCAGTGTTTGATTTTTTTTTATTAAAGTATATTGGCATACAATAGTATATTAGTTTCAGGCGTACAACACAGTTATTTGACACTTATATATCTTACAATGTGCTCAACATACTAGGTCTAGTAACCATCTGTCACTGTGCAAAGTTATCACACAATTATTAACTATACGTATATCCCTTCACCTTTTTCACCCATCCCTTTCTCCCTCTCCCCTCTGGCAAGCATCCATTTGTTCTTTGTTTCTATCAGTCTGTTTTTGTTTTGCTTTATTTGTTCATTTGTTTTGATTTTTTTTGAATTCCACATATAAATTAAATCATACAGTATTTGTCTTTCTCTGTCAGGCTTATTTCACTTAACATAATACCCTCTAGGTCCATCCATGTTGTCGCAAATTTGGATAAATACACTTCTGGGTATTTATCCAAAGAAAATGAAAATACCAATTCAAAAAGATATGTGAACTATGATATTTTATGCCTGCATTGCTGGGAAGAATAATTTCTGATTTAAATTTCAGTCAGAAAATGGAATCTTCCATCGAGCAGTATCATGCCCTCCCATATAGCCCAGTTATATAGTTTATCACCCTAACCAAGGCTTAGAATAGCACCATGTTGTTTTTTTTTCAGGTAGCAAGTTCATGAAATACAGTAGTGATTAATGGAAAGAAGAGTGGAAAGCAGTAAGGGTAATTATAACTAATTATCGACTCAACAGAAATAGGAGAAGGTTCATTCATTTTCAGATTTTCTAACTGCGACTTCTGAGTGCTTAGCTTCATTATACTAAAACAAATTTGAAGACAAAGTCTCCATTTCAGAAACTCACAGAGTAGGAAGGATGGGTTACTGACTAGCTGGTCATCTCAAAGAGAATTTGCATGGGGCACGTACACAGGGCTCCCTTATGTCTGAAAAATATTTTCATTTTAACCTGGTATGACTATTGTTACTCTTCTCTTACACCCAACAGTATGGGTTCTAACTTCATCATCTCCAAAATAAGGTAACTCTCCCAGTTCTATTTGCTCATAACACTCTGCATTTGAAAGCATGCATTTATCACAATTGCAACTATTCAATAATTTGCATAATTATTCACTTAAAAAATCACCTGCCTTAGCAGCCTGTGAACTCCACAAGAGCATGGATGCTTGTAGTTTTCTTTTCCATTGCTGTGTCTCTAGCCTCCAGCTTAGTACCTGGCAAGAGTAAGTATTAAATGATTATTTTAAATGTATTGACATTGTGTCATAAACTCTTTGCTTCTTAAGAGACTGACAGACAAGTTCCTTTTACTCTTCACCTTGTTTCCTAAGGAAACTTTCTAAAATGTACTATTTTTTCATTTAAAATAATACTACATTGGGCTGGCCGAGTGGCGCGGAGGTTAAGCGTTGGCTTGGGAAGCCAGCGGCCCCGGTTCGGGTCCCACTTATGAGGGCCAGTGATGTTGCCCTCAAATAAAATAAAATAAAATAAAATAAAATAAAATAAAATAAAATAAAATAAAATAAAATAAAATAATACTACATATTCAAAAGAATCCATAGCACAGTGGGGGCATTTTATAAGTTGTAAGCATGGATTTTTCTCCATATGTGTTATATAACACATATGTTATTAATTTTCAAGATAGAAAGAAACCCAATCCCCCCACATACTTCAAAGTAAACATTTTATAGATAAAAGTGGTATAACCTAAACACTCCAAATCAGTTTTAAAGCATGTGACTAACAGGGTTGGTGCGTATTTCCAATGATGGTCAGAAATAATTTTTAGATTAAAAAAAAATAATGATGTAATCATGAAAAAACAGGACACAAATGAGACACAATAAGGACAATGAGATTACCCTTTTGAAATACAGCTACAAAGCACTGTATTCCTAATATATCTTTGACACTTTATATACTGTGTTTAATAAAGTAAAAGAACATTATTTGTTGAGGAAATATTACCCTATGAAGGACAGCTAGCAAATGCTAACAGAAACCAAGAGAATGGCAAAATGATGGTTCAAACCTTTTCCCTGAAACAGAACTCTAATATTTAAGTTTGAATTGGACGATTTTTCCCGACTGAGATTCTTCAGGTATTCAGTAAGTTTGATCTGTTTCTAATTTATTTTCACACTCAACAAGAGCTGCTCTTTGGCAATTCTATACTATATAGTGTTTCACAACACCACTTTTACATTTTTAAATAGTTCACTGCCCACTAACATTTGTTCATAATAATGGTTCAATAAAAATAATGATGATATGAAGAAAAAATGATATTTTAATTTTGTTTTTTCTCTTTCCAATGGGCATATTATATTTTCAGTGTTCAAATCTACATCAAATCTTATAATCCTATCTTACTTCCCTGCAAATGTTTTAGAGTTACTTGAATTTTTTTTAAAAGAATGTTTCAAATTAAATTTTATATAAGTTTCTGATATACAATCAGAGGCTTTCTACCTAAAAATTATTCCTGAAGAGACTTGCATGAAAAGTGATTTAAGAACATACTGTCTCAAACTATTTTTTCACACGTTTATTGAGATACAATTCATATATCACATTGTGTAAGTTTAAGGTATTCAATGTCATGATTTGATTACTGTAATAAGGTTAGTTAGTTACATCCATCACCTCACATAATTACCATTTAAAAAATAATTTTAGATGGTGAATTACTTTACCAATTTCATATATATATATATATATATATATATATATATATATATATATGAATGAAAAGGCTTATTTTTTTATTAAATAGCATTTGATATTTAGCATATTATATTTTATGTTGGGGTTAATTTTTTCTAAATCCAAATTAATGTTTAATGTTTTGTTTTTAATAAATAAATTATATAATATGTTCATTTTAAGTTTTAAAGAAAACCATGATATTCTTACATTAACCACATTAACCAACCCTCTCCCCACCAACCTCCGTCTCTCTTTCTCTCTCTCTGTGTTTTTCTTTGATTCTGGCTGAAATATAAATCTATTACCTTAACAGCCCTATCTATAGATGCCTAGTACTTTTTTTTTATTAGTTTTAGGTGTATAAAACAATGTAATGGTTAAACATTCACACCCCTCACAAAGTGATAACCCTCTCCCCCAATTTACTACCCTCTCTGACATCGTATATGGCTGTTAAAATATCATTGACTCTATTCCCTATGCTGTACTCCACATCCCATTATTGTATATATATATATATCAAATTATAGTTGACATTCATTACTCTTCAGCTTCAGCTTCAGGTGGACAGTGCAGTGGTCAGGCATCCAGACCATCCATGAAGTGGTCTCCCTAATAAGACAAGTGTCCTTCGGATAGCCTACAAAATCTTTACAACATTATTGGTTATATTCTCCAAACTGTCTTTTGTATCCCCATAGATGCCTAGTATTTTTAACAACTTCCAAAAGCTTTGTATTTTTCTTACTTTCTTAAAATTTTCTATCATCACTGTGATTCTTGTGATTACATTTGCTTAATATATACTATTGTCTATCATATTGTCCAGGGCTCAGCAAAACTACCTCCCATTGGACAAACCCAGCCCACCACCTGTTATGGGTACTAAGCCATGTCCATTCATTTGTACATTATTGTTGGCTGATTTTATACCACAATGACAGGGTTGAATAGCTGCAACAAAGGTCATGTGACCTACAGAGCCTAAAGTATTTACTATCTGGTCCTTTGCAGAAAAAGTTTGTTGTGTCATATTCACTGCCTGATATATAGCATGTGCTGAATATGCACTCATATCTTAATTGACAGATGAATAGATGGATGGATGGGAAATGATAGAGAGATGTAGCCTTTATGTAAGAGGAGACCATTTTGCTTCACTCAGCATGTTGAGATCCAAATTGATTTCTGGAATATGAGGGGTTTTATTATGGTTAGAGAGAAAGGAGAATGTATCACCTCATAGAAGCAAAAAATATTGGGACAAAGTGGTGAGGTAAACTAAAGGATTTAGTTCTTGACTGTTGTAAAGAATATTTAATTTCAAATCAGAAGAGTGTACTAATTTCTGATTGCTTCCAATTCTCAAAAATTGGATGCTCAGTAAGATCATTAAGTGTGGTAGAGTTCACTATTACCTAATTCAAGAAATTTTCACACCTCATTATGTTCTTTATCTTCAGGTAATTTCACTGCTACTTCTACCTTCTTTGTGGAACTGTTAACTAGTCAAAACTGAAAATAAACAGTCTTAATGAATTTCTTTCTAAATGTTGCTATATAATTTTGAAAGTACAAGAGCTTGCAATACTTGGGATTTTTAATGATCGGAATTCTATTAAAGTCCTTCAAAATATGGATAAATGAGAGCTGGCCTGAATAAGTTTAATGGAAATTATGCAGCAAAAATCTAGAAGAGAAAGAATATAATTTTTTTACTTAGTGACTTAATTTCTAGGATTTCTCAAATAAATCATTACTGGCTATAGAATCTCCAGAGAAGAGACTTGAGACCAGAAATTTTCATGGCTGATAGGCATACACTTTCTTTGGTCATCTATAAAGCAATCTTGAGGATGGGCAAATATATCAGATAATGAGACTGTTAACCTTGATGTTTAATTATATTGCTTCTGTGGATTTAAAGCAGGTTTATAAATTTATATTATATCTAATATAAAAATAGAAAAATTGGGTTCTTCAAAATAAAGAAATGATATTTGTCTTATTTCCATGTTCAGAATTCCTTATTTCAGTTTTTCCATTTAAATGATCTCTGTCATGCTGGGTTTTTGGTTTTTTTTAAGATTTTATTGGGGAATTGGGGGAAAAGAACAGCATTGGGGAATCAGGGAAGGAGAACAGACAAGTTGCTGTCCTTTTGTTCTTCAGTCTAATTGTGGAGGGCATTGCTTCACTGGCCCATGTTGGTATCATCATTGCGTTCTTCTTGGGTGAGGCAGATCGTTCGCTGGCCTCTGGACGGCCGCTCACAGTGGTTCCTGGCAGCTCACTCCGGCTGCCAGCTGCTCACATTGGCTGCTGCTATAGCCTATGGCAGCCGACTGCAGCAGGGGCTGCAGCTATGCCACCCCAGGGACTCACAGCAGCCCAGCTCCAGGTGGAGCTGTTGTTCACCATCTTAGCTGTAGAGGGCAGTGTCACTGGCCTCATGTGGGATCCTAACCGGGGCCGCTGGTGTCCCAAGCCAGCTCTTAACCAACGTGCCATTCGGCCAGCCCTGTCATGCTGTTTTATATTCTCTTTATCTGTTGTTTTATTTATTCTTATATTTTTCTATGAAGATAGAAAAATGAATTATAAAGGATGTGGTTGGCAATAAATAAGCTGTGAGACTGCATATGTTGTAGAGGTGGAAGCTTGGGACGTGAAACAGAAGCCCCAAGTGTTAAACTTTCCCTCTCTCTGGCCTCAGGGGACCACTGCATTTCCTCCTGAATAAAAGAAGACCTGGCTGTGGAGCTTGGGGACCAGAAAAATCTCTCTTTGCAAGCACAGTGACTGATTTGCAAGTTAAAGTGGAATATAGCTGGAAAATAAATTTAAGAAGCAAATCTACCTGCCATAAAAAGCATTACTGCTTTTCAATCAAGAAATCAGAGAAAAGTAATAGTTGGGAAAGTCCTAATCTTAGAAATAGGCATTTTGAATACAAATTATGGACACTGGAGAGAGATATGCTATATATAATGCTTGTATCAAACCATTGGGTTTGATGGATGAGGAAATCTGGCATATCTAGGCATGAGATATTTGGGGGGAAAAAGCAAACTATCTGTCCATTGTTAGATTATCTTCCATCCTCCTCCAAGTGGTAGAATGCAAGAATGGAAAAGAGACTTTGCAAATAAAGTAAAAGAGACTGAAATACCAAAAACGGCCTACAAAAGAACTGTCTTTTATTTTTCTTTTCTTTCCTTTTCCTTCTTTCTTCCCTGCCTCCCTTCCTTTTTCCTTTCCTTTTCTTTCCTTCCTCATGTCTTTCTTTCATTTATGGAAGATTTATGCAATCAACAAGCATTGAGTATCAATTATAATTTATTGTGATAAACACTGAAGATAAAAAGATAAATAATAAAACAATATAGTAAATGTAATAATAGAAATGTGCACATTATTGGACGCCTATACGAAGCATGTAACAACATTTAAGATGAGAATTTCAGAAAATAAATAACCTGTATACTGAGTCATGGTATGAGTATGAATTGGCTGTGGGAATGGGGACAGGAAAGAGATGAGGTAGAGATTGGGCAGAAGATATTCTTGGCTATGAGTGCATTATGAGAAAAGTCTTTGAGTTATCATTTATAATCAAAAGACAGATAAAGAGTTTCCCAGACAAGAAAAAGTTAAAGGAATTCATCACTGCCAAACCAGTGTTAAAAGAAATGTTAAAGGGATTTCTTTAAGAAGGAGAAACAAAAAGATCAAAAATTTGAATAATAAAATGGCAATAGCTACACATCTATCAACAATTACTTTCAGTGTAAGTAGATTAAATGCCCCAATCAAAAGACATAGCGTGGCTGAATGGATAAGAAAACAAAACCCTTACATATGCTGCCTACAAGAGACTCACTTCAGATGGAATGACACACACAGACAGAAAGTATAGGGATGCAAAAGGATGTTCCATGAAAATGGAAACAAGCAAACAAAAAAAGCTGGAGTAGCAATAATAGTAGACAAAATAGACTTTAAAACAAAGGCTATAACAAGAGACAAAGTAGGACACAGTAATCCCACATCTGAGTATTTATCCAAAGAAAACACTCCTTAGAAGGAAAGTGTGCATCCATATATTTATTGCAGCATTGTTTACAATGGCCAAGATATGGAGGCAGCCTGGGTGTCCATCAATGGATGAACAGATAGAGGTGGTACATATGTACAATGGAAGATTACTCAGCCACAAAATAGAAAGAAAGAAAGAAAGAAAGAAAGAAAGAAAGAAAGAAAGAAAGAAAGAAAGAAAGAAAGAAAGAAAGAAAGAAAGAGAGAGAAAGAAAGAAATCTTGCCATCTGCAACAACATGGATGGACCTAGAGAATACTGTGCTGAGTGCAGTAGGTCAGACAGTGAAAGACAAATGCCACATGATTTCACTTTTATTTGGAATCTACAGAACAGGATAAACGAATAAACAGAAACAAACTCAGATGCAGAGAGCATTTTGATGGTTGTTGGATGGCGGGTGGGAGAAGGGTGAAGCGGGGGAGAGGATTAAGAGATACAAATTGGTAGTTACAAAATAGTCACGGGGTTGCAAGGGGAATATAGTCATTGACATTGTAATAGCTATGTATAGTGTCAGATGGGTACTGGATTTATCGAGGCGATCAATCACTTTGTAAATTATATAAATGTTTAATCACTATATTGTACACCTGAAACTAATATTGTATGCAAACTCTAATTGAAAAATGAAAAAGAAATATAAAACAGCCTTTGAAAAGCAAAACTATATAGTGGATGACAAAAACAAACAAACAAGTACTATTCTGGGTTATTGGAGCCTGAAATATGAGGCAGGGAATGGTCAGCAATAGGAAATAGTGTCAGGTCATAAAGCACCATGTATAAATCTTTTAGAAATTTTGGATTCTATTCCATGAGTAACTAGAACCTATTGGAGCATTAAGCAGCTGATTATTTGAAATATTGATTTTTAAATAGAGTATGGGTGGATTTTTGCAGGGAAGGTTTACAGTTTGAGTGGGACTATTTGAGGCTTACTGACTGACCCAACAAGCATACTTAGGAAGTTGTTGTTATAATAAGATGTTAGGTTAAAACTTGAAACAAGGAAGTTCTGAGAATGAATAGAAAGGAGTTTATTACAAATATTTAGAGGGTATGGGCCGGCCAAGTGGCGCAGTGGTTGGGTGCTGGCTTGGGAGGCCAGCGGCCCTGATTCAGGTCCCACATATGAGGGTCAGTGACACTGCCCTCAAAAAAAAAATCAATGACAACAACAACAAAAAATGTTTAGAGGGTAAAACTGACAGACTGTTATAACAAATTTAATGTCAGGATTGAGAGGAAAAGAGATTTAAAAATGAGCCTCAGATATAAAGCTGGAATGATTAGGTGAATGGTGGTGGTATAACTAAATATATACAAAAGAATCTAAAAGGAAACAAAAATTTGGTTAGGAAAAGAACAGGGAAGCGCTCATATATTTAAGGCCACAGATGGCTGGATTTAGTGTGTAGCTCTAGGAGAGATCTAGGTAGCACAATGGTCAGGATGAAATAATGACAGTGAAATGGGATCTCGCATGTGGAGCAGTGGGTGAAGGGTAGACCACTGCAATGTTTCAGTGTTTAATGGATCTATCCAGAATTGTAAAAGCAATGGGTGAAGAATGAGAACCAATATTAGAAACATAGTTCCACGGAAGTTGGTCACTGAAATGAGGAAACAAAATACTTGCAGCAATGTGTAGATCAATCCAGGCTAGCGCCACCGTGTCATGCTCTGCCTACTCCTAAACCAAAATTTCATGGCCTAAAATGGAAGGTCTGCTTTTCATTCCATTTCTCTTTATCACTTCTGTCTTGAATTTAAACCTTTGCTATATTCTCGTGTGCATGTGTGTGTATGTATATATGTATATACATATATATGTATGTGTGTGTGTGCATGTATCACATATATGTATGCATATATTGGGGTGTATACAAAAATGTATACAAATGGGCACTTTAATCAATGTTGCTCAAGCAGTAGTTAGCTGTAATGAGTAGTGTTTAGGCACTGATGGTATCCAATTTGAGCACCTCTTGTAATTGCAGAAGTCAAACCTGACTTGTTTTCATCTTCTGTTATTGGTATATATTGAGTATTAAAATTTTAATACAGTTTTCCTTTCTTAAAATGTATGAACATTTTTTGGCATCCTCTGTATATATATCATTTTTATCATTTTGTAGAAAAATACTTTGGTTTGTTTAAAGCTTTGATAATTATGCAAATATCTTGGCAGTCTTGTTGTGAAGTGATTTTGTTATTGCTTTGGTTGTTGTTTACTTGGTTTTACCATATTTATGCCAGACAATGTGATAGATGATGAAGAAAACAAAAATAAAA
The DNA here is from genome assembly GCA_033961575.1 of Aselliscus stoliczkanus. NCBI lineage: Eukaryota > Metazoa > Chordata > Mammalia > Chiroptera > Hipposideridae > Aselliscus > Aselliscus stoliczkanus. Next base: position 92,287,205 of record CM066737.1, on the reverse strand, counting down.
GGATATTAATTCTAATTCTTTGGGGGTTTATAATCTTGGTAATAAGATATGCTTAAGATCACTATCATTTGTTATAGGAATTAGAGTAAGATAAGTGAAAAAATATAAGACAATAGGATCCCAGTTTTTTTTTTAGTTTCCTTCCTTTTCCCCATCTTAGAAATGTTAAACACTGAAACCCAGAAAGCTGATCCTGACTTTCCCAACACCATGAAACTGGTTAGTGTTTAATGTATGTTGTTGGTTGAACAACGGACGTTTTAGGGGCTCAAAATTCAGATTTAGGAGATGGCTTTAGGATGAACTATGCCTCCAAGAATTGCATGTTGTCCTAGAGAGGTGAGTAGCTAATTGCTTTTTTTGGATAAAAAGCATATCACTCAATGGAAGATTCAAAATACATGACACAGTCATTTCCATTCAGTATACCTTGCTACAATAATTCCACATGCTTAGTAAAAGTATTATAAATCCAGCTATTTTAAAAACAGCAGATCACAGTCTTTCCTTGTCGAAAGCCCACTCTTCTTTCAGCGCACACAGCATATCATCCTGGCCATTGTTGAGCTGCATGCAAAGAAGCAGGCTGTTCATGCTGGGCTTCACAAGGAGGGGGAAACAGAAGCCCAGGCATGGTCTCTGACATGGAAGGATACCACAGCCTCTCCTGCTCTTCACAGAGGCACATGTTGACTGTGTATCTGTTGAAATGTTGCTACCTCCAGTCCGGATGTACAGAACATGGTGAGGAAGTCCTGTTCCTGAACCAGTGATGGATGAGAATGAAAATATCTCATCCGCAACTTCTATGAAGTTATCTACAGATGACCAGGTCAGGGGACTCCAGTTTCTGGTGGGAGAACTCACAGATCCTTGTGGCATGCCTGTAAACTTCCAAGCAGCCATCATGGATCTCCGGGGAGAGCAACTATAATACCTTCCTGGCTACCAAGCGATGACATCATCCTCAAAGGCTTTTAAATGGGGGAGGGGGGACAAAAAAAGTATACACATGACTTATTTATTTATTTTTTTTTGAGGGCAGTATCACTGGCCCTCATATGTGGGACCGAACCAGGGCCGCTGGCTTCCCAAGCCAGCGCTTAACCACCGCGCCACTTGGCCGGCCCTACACATGACTTATAGTCATTGTTTGTTATCAGTATATGTTGTGTATTACAATTTTAACATAGTTATTTTTTCCTTTCTTAAAGTATGTACACATTTTTTTTTGGTACCATGACACTAAAATATGCTGTGGTTGGCTGGTGAGTATAGCACTGGAAGAACATCTTCAGAAGGTCCAGTTGGCTAGACATCAGTTTATAATGATTTGTTCAGGCAGGTTTATGGTGTTAGCAATGTCAGGACCACAGACTCGGCCTCCTTGTAATGGGACCAATCAACACGCTTGTTGGTCATTCATTTATCTTCTTTAGAGAAATATTTATTCAACTTGGCCCATTTTTAAATTGAGCTCTTTGGGGTTTTTTTTTTGTTGTTGAGTTGCTGTTCTTTATGTATTCTAGATATTAATCCCTTATCAGGCATATGATTTGAAAATATTTTCTCCTCTTCTGTAGGTTGCCTTTTCGCTCTATTGATGTGTCCTTTGATGCACAGAAGTTTTAAATGTTCATGTAGTGCAGTTTATCTATTTCCAGCTTTTATTTTGTATCTGAAATCTAAGTTCAATGATTTGTGTCGTTGATCTTCAAACTATGCCATGAAAAAGATCTAAGAAATTAACCAAGAATGGTGCACCAGTATATGGATATCTAGGTTTGCTTAAATGTTAATATATATAGCTTTAAAAAAATGTTATCTATATCCAGTTTCAAGGCCCTGGCTAGAGGCCAGTCGGTTCCCTTTCTAGAGTAGCTGATTAAAAATCCACACTTTGGGTTTCTCACTTTGAGTCACTAGGCACCAGCCCCAATCACCCTATGTCTAGGATCCAGACAACTAAGGCAGCTCTGATACCCCAGAGCCCTCAAAATTATTCAAATTAGCCAATCCACAGGGAGACTGAGGAATCTAGCTAACATCACCCTGCTTGCCATACATAAACTGCCTTCTATAGTTCCAACTTGCTATATAATATTACTCTGTCCCCTGGTGCAACTCTGTGTGTCCCTGCCTGGTAGCCTCATCTCATTTGGAGCTGTAAGTAACAGAGTTCTGCCTTTTAGTACCATCCAAGTATCTTTGTGTTGTGTCCTGCCATCAAAAGAACCTTTATATCTTATAAACACTAAGTAAGAAAAAGTAGGGTGCCATCAAACTAAAAATTAATGATGTAATGGTAAAAATGTCAATTCTGGTCAAGATGACACAGAGAGAAAACATTTGATACATCCTTAATACTTCAAATACATAGAAAATACATAATTTAAAAATGGAAAATAAAAAAATAACAAGATTAAAATATCTTCATGGACCAAAGACAAAATAGAAATACTAAGCTTTAGCCATGTACCCACTAGTATACAAGCCTTGAGGCAATAATGAATGATTATGGGTTCACATCTTGTGAGATAATGGTATCAAAATATGCTCTACTTAGATGGATCAAAACCTAACAAAGGCAATAAAAACTATATGTCCCTAATGAATACTGTCATAAGAATCTTGAGCAATATATTAGCAAGCTGAAATCGACTCATCAAAAAACAAACAAACAAACAAACAAATGTTATTTATCCTAGGAAGGGCAAAAAAGCAGATGAAAAAAGCTCCCAACCATTAGTTATCTGGGAAATGAAAATTTACATCACAGTGAAATACCACTAACTCCCCAGAATGGTTAAATTAACACTGATAAAACCTAATGTACCAAGGATGTGGAACAACTGGAACTCATTTATTATTGGGTATGAGTGTAAAATGACACAGGTACCTTGGAAACAAGGGTCAGGCCATTTCATTTATTGTAAAACTAGATATATACCTATGTTGTAACTGAAGCATATTGCTAGGTATTTACCCAAGTGATATGCAAACATGTATGTTTACACAAAGCCTTGTACAGGACTGTACATAGAGCTTTATTCATAAAAGCCAAAACTGGAAACACAGCTCAAGTATTGATCAATAGGAAAATAAATAAAGCATAATATATTCATATAATGAAATACTACTTAGTACTATATTACAAAGTAGTAAGTTCCTTACACAGAAAGTGACATGGATGAATGTCAAAAACATTGTGTTGTGTGAAAGAAGTCTTACACAAAAGAGTGCAGAGTGTATGATATAGTTCAGAGGAAGTGCTGGAACAAGCAGAGAAAAATTAATTTATGATGAAAAAATCAGAATAGTAGTTACGTCTGTAAGGAGGGACAGAGGTGGAGATTGACTGGAAAGGGGCATATAGAAACTTTTCTAGGGTGATAATAATGTTCTAACTTGTGAAAGGAGTTTGGGACACTTGTCAAAATTCATCAAACTGCACGTTTAAAATTTGTACATATCACTGTAAGTAAATTTCACTTTAAACAAACAAAAAACTGTAAACAAACACTAAACTCTAGCTTCCAATTTGCATGTTAAAACGTTTAGGACTGAAGTATACCGATACACGCAACTTACAATAAAATAAGATGGCCTGATGGGTGGATAGAGGGATGGACATATGATAAAACAAGTATAGCAAAATGTGAATTGTCGATAATTGGTGTTGGGTATGTGAATGTTCACTGTAAAATTGAAATGTTCACTGAAAAATTCCTTCAAGTTTTCTGCATGCTGGAGATTTTTAAGAATATAATGTTGGGTAATAGTTGTGAGTCTAAGGTTCTGAAAAAAAAAATATATATATATACACACATATATATATACACACATGTATATTTATGTATGTACATATGTATATACATATACATAACAGAAAGTGAAAACATTTTGTCTGGCTCCATGGCTAAATCTGTGTTACCTACCATTTCTGAAGAGGCAGGAACACTGAATCATCAATATGATGGAAAATTCCTGAAGAGGCACTGAGATGGTAACTACAAATGCTCTAGAAGGAAAGAGAAAAAAGAAGAAAAAAAATCTCATTTAAAATGAAACTCCTAATCAAGTGCAAAACATGAATAAATGGTATGTGAGGAAAGAAAACCATCAAAATTCAACATTCAAAGTATTAGTTCCATAAATTCCATGAGGTAAGCTGCAAAGCCCTAATGAAAGACAATCAGGTACTCTAGATTATGTTAATTACTTCTAAGAAAAAGAAAGTATACATGAAACATTAAATTGTCATTTTCCAGCATGACATGTCCCCTTGATGGGATTTTGGATTAGTAATGCTATTTGAAGTACATAAAGAAAGGTGCCAAAGAAACAAATACATGTATATCCAATTATGACTTGATATTGGAATACTTCAGAAACTATTCAGCTCTTGATGTATTAAATTAATGCATTCATTCATTCAACAAAGATTTATTAAACACTTAGAATGATTCAGGTACTGTCCTGGTGTCCAATGATGGAAAAAAAGCCAATGGCAAGAACCATAGGAGGATACTTTCTGAAGACTCTTCTTGACTTCTGGGGCATGGTAGAAGACAAAAGCATAAAGGGATGATAAACATTTGACTACAAATAAAATACTTATTGGGCCTCAAGAAATAGCTAATCCAGTTAGCAAAAATAATGTTTGCAAACTACACGTTAGATGTTCTTCTGCATTTTGTCTCTACATGAGGCTAACAAGGTATTGGGGTGGACTCCTGGTTGCCATCGAACGCAAAACATACTTTTACTGGGAGACCTTAAGTTGGCGGTTGCTTATAGGAGGTAAGGAATAATTTTTAGGAGTGGGATATATGGTTTCTCAAATAATGATGGTGTTGAAAAATCACAGATTTTATTAATTGAACTGAATTGTATTCAGTTGAATTGTTGGTTAAATAGTCTATATGTTGAAAAAGAAATGAAATGCTGTTTCCTCATACAGACCTCAGCATATCTTCATTTTCCCTCCAAATAATACACTCATGTCAAAATTATTAATCATTTATCTACTAAAAGTATTATTGATCAGTAATCATTTTCTCTGCTACATGTTTTCTCTAAGGTTTCTCTACTAAATGATAAAAACACACTTGTGATCAAAAAAGATATGATTCTTGACTTCATGGGGTTTAGATTCTTGAGAGGAAAACTGACAATAATTGAAGAGACATAAAAACCCCAAGATAACTACAATATATGATAATTTCTATGTAACAAATAAATTATGTAATGTCTATTGAATCCAGGAGCCTTCTTACCTTGACTCAGAATTAATCCAACAGGGGATTTTTGAGGTCCTTAATTTAAAGAGAAGTGCATGTCAACTGAATTGTGCTCTTCACATTTTTGATGGAATTTAGCAATATCAATTGTTTTCTAAGCATAATGGGCATTGAAATAGTATTTCACTGTGTTTTTAATTTACATTTTATGAGGGTTTAATTTGCATTTAATTAGTGAATTTGAATATCTTTTCATATGTTTATTGGCTGTTTGAGTTTCCATTCTTTAAACTCTCTCATTTGGTGAGTTGTGTTTAATTTTGTCTATGGAATATTTGTACATTTAATTTTTTTAACATTGAAGAATTATCTTCTCAACCTGTTCATACACATAAATTTTGACTTTGCCCAATATTCTAAAATCTTATATATACAAATCCAAGTATTCAGCAGACAAGAGGCACTCCAGTCTTTGGAACCTATACACTTTAGAAAGTGTTCACAGTTTTGAAATTTAAAGCCTGAATTTAGCAAAATGTTTCAATTTAGATAGATTTCAGATTGATATAGATTTTTATCAAGTGTACTGGGTTTCAAGTTATTCACCACAGGGAAGGACAATGTGTGCATTATTCTATAGAAAAGAAAATGTGGGAGGTTGAAGCCTGAGTTGGAGAAATTATGGAAGGACTTTTCTAAAGGACAGATATCGCATTATTTGTTTTAACTTTTGCATTACAGCTCTGTAAATCCCCATATCCGCCCCATGTTTCAATAAATTTTGCTACATAAGAGTCTGTTGTGTGGACGAAGGAAAATAATTGATTTCTATATTTAAGCTAGCATGATGTAGAACAGGGAAAGCATGAATGACTCTTTAAATCATCACCTGGACCAATTTAGGGGAGAAACGTAGTTTAGGGTCAGAAGTGAACATGAGAATACCGGATCTGATGAGCTTCACAGAAATGGAAATTGGACTTTCTACATACCATGGGATAGTTTTGAGATCACTTTTATTATATTTAGAGGAACAGGGTAACTCCAGACTTCGTTTACTATGTTTAGTTTTCTACTCCCAAGATCAGAAGAGTTGATATATCCAAGCAATGAGACAGAGTAGCTGAGTATTTTAAGACCATTCAAATCAAGGTTTTTGTATGTCATTAGGCATCAAACTATTACTTTCATCTCTTCTTAGTACAATCTGCTTTAATTAAGTTTTATGCCTAGACACACAGAAAGAAAAAAAACTTTAAAACTGAGCATAGAGAACAAAACATCAGTAAAGGGAAAATTACAGTCAAAAGTGACAAGAAGAAATGAATTCCAAGCCACCCCATGCAACACAAATGAAATTGTGCAAAATACTGGGGGAAGAATGAGATTGGCATTTGAGCTATTCTCTTTTAGATCTCATGGGACAGGTAGATCCTGCTAACCCTATCTTCCTTAAGAAGCACAATATTTGCTAAAAGTGCAACTACCTATTGCATAACTCAACCTCAGTATTTCTTAAACCTGGTTTTATTTTAGAACCATATAGGAAGCTTTTAAAAATAAAAATATCTAGGTGATTGTAACATGAAGAACTGAGAACTACTACGACCTTAGTCTGTCAGGCTAGCATACCTGGGTAGGGATGTAAGAATTCTAGAAATTTCTTTGCAGTTGGATATTTTGTAGACTTTCTACACAAACTACCTCCCAAGAGCAGAGATCACTGGTGGCAGTGAAAAGATGCTTGCATGTCCCATACCTAGTTAAAGTGAAATGTGTTAAATTTAGAGCAGTGTTTCTGAAACTTGGGTTTTTGTAAGAATCATCTGAGGAGCTTATTAAAAATACATTAAGGGGCCCACCCAGAATCTACTAAATCAAAATCTTTAGGTATCTTCAGGTGAGGAGTCCAGAGCTTGTATTTTAAACAAATATCCCAGGTAAATCTTACCGTAAGGCAAATTTGCTAAGAATCACTATTATAACTAGGGTTTTTGATTTTCAATATCTCTTGTCTTTCCAAGAAGGCATCCTGCTAACATATAGGAATATGGACACAGTCTACCCTGTGTGAAACCTGGTAACTTTTTGAGATAAGGCTAAGACAGACATACAGTCAAAAGGCAAGTAAAATGCTACATTCTGATTAGGCTTTAGCAATCTTTTCAGGGCTGGAATAACAAATATGACTAATTCCTCTTAGGAGACCTATTCTAAAGAGAAAGAGCTAGTTTCAATTTTAAACACTCCTGAAAAATGTATGTATACACTTATGATTTGTGCACTCTCTGTATCAATTAATGGTTGAAAACAGCAGTGTCAGGATAGCCCCAACAATAAACATTCTTCCCTCATTCCTCAAAATAGAAGAGGGGTCATTTGCATAATCACACATCCAGAGATCTTCCTGGAATGCTAAAGATGTAAATATGTGAGACCTGAGCTGGTGAAGAAATCATGCTGAGGGCCAGCCGAGTGGCATGGTGGTTAAGTGCTGGCTTGGGAACCCAGTGGCCCCGGTTCAGGTCCCACATGAGGGCCAGTGACACTGCCCTCAAAAAAAAAAATTAAATAAAAAAAAGAAATCATGCTGAGCACCCGGATGGGAGTGACCCCCTGCATGGGTAATTACATCTGACTAATGGGCAGACTCAGCTAGGGGAAGTTTTAAATATACAGATCCCTGAGTGATAAAAGAAGAACCAAAACTGCACAGTAACACCAACAGCAATAAAACAAAAAGTAAGAAGGCAAAAGTGATACTACCAAAGTATTACAGAAATTTTCAAGCATACACAAAGTAAGAGAAACTAGCATATTAAACCCAGTCCCAGGCTCAGTAATTGCCCATTTTTTGATCTCCAAACTTTTAGGAAGTAGGAATTTTTAAATGAATACCAGACATTGTCACTTTACATGTAAATACTTTATGATACATGTACAAATGATACAGATACTTCTAATTTTTGAAATGATTTTTTTCATACCTATCAGAATTTACAATAATTTCTTTATGCGATCTAATAATCAGACAATATTGAGATACTCTGACTCTCTCAAAGATGATTTTTACAGTTAGTTTGTTTTCCTTTTAATTAGGTTCCAAACAAGATCTGCTTATCATGTTTGGCTCTTTTGTCCTTTAAATCTCTTTTATTCTGTAAGAGCTACACATCCTCACTTTTTTTTCCCCTAAAATTGATTTTAGGGAGAAACTAGGTCATTTGTCCTATAAAGCTTCTCACATTTTTTTTTTAGTCCCATGCTTTCTAGTAGTATCATTTAACTTGTTCCTTAAAGCTATATATTTCTTATAAACTCGAAATTAAATCTAGAGGCTGATTTGCTATAAATTCAATCTTCTTAAGCAAGGATACTTCATTATATCACATCATAGGGTATATGATGCCTGGTTGTACTACTTATAGTGATGCTCAGATTGATCTTAGTGGGTTCAAGTGAAGCAATGAAGGAAATGTGAGAATGTATTCCATTATAAATATGTAATGTAGTCCATTCCATTCCATTATAAAAGTCAGTGAAGTAATAGGAAAGGAAAAGCTGTCTTTGGCAATTTGTGATTCATCACCTTCCCCTCCTTTGTCATGGGTCTAGTTGGGAACTTCCATATAGACACTCAGTCTATGTCTGTAGTCATGCGATATGAATAACCTGGGTTTGACTCCTGCTTGAGAAAGCTTAGCGTGTCTGTGATCACAGGATTTTGGTGGCTTTTTGGTGAGGATCAGTCTACAGTCTTCGGAAGCATGAAATGTTCAAGGCTGTCCTGTGGACAAGATCTGAGAAAGAGCCAATATGAGGTTGCTTTGAGTCCTAGTCAGGGGTAGCATTACATTATCCCACTGAATAAAATGGTCAAAGTGAGACCAACATAATTTAGCATTGTGCTTACACCCCCTGAGTTGTCCATTCTATATACTGATAATACATGAAGATGCAGATTGAACAGAAATGCAGTTATTAAAGGTGACTGGAAGATGAGTAAGTGTAGACGCTATGGAGAGACACTTCTCAGAAAGTTGGCTACAATGGGGCCAGAATAATGGAATGCTTACTGGAGAAAAGGCAAAGACTATTTTTTTTAATGTAGTAAAGAGACTGGAATAAAATAAAGGGAGCAAGAAACTATTCATGAGAGCCATTTAGAGGGAGGCAGACACCATCATCAAGTAATTGGATGTACTCTGGATACCTAGAGCTTTGGAAAGAGCTAAAGGGATGATATGGAAGACAGAGAAATCCACTTGGATTAAAGGAAATGCAGGGGTGATCCCTAACAATAGGAATTTCCAAAGAACTCAGGAAGTTGTCCCAAGAGAGAAGTTAAAGTAGGTAACTTGATGATAACCTTTTTGGATACATGCAGAGTATTAGCAGCCATCATTCTAAAAGGCTGCACATTGGACTCATTTGACTTCAACCCAGAATAAGTCAATCAGAATCGCCCAAGCAATAGTATTGTATTCAAGATCCCAAGTGATTCCAATATGCAGTGAAGTTTGAGAACCACTGTCATAACTGCTAAAACTCCCAAGGAAAATCAAGTTTCGGCAAAGATAAAGACATGGTATAGTGATTTCAGAGGATAGAGTAGAAAGGTTAAACGAGGAAGGCTGCAGTGGGAAAATAGTTCAGAGATCATAATGAGAGTAACAGCATGGGGTTGATAGCAGTTTTAAAGCTTGGGCTTTCCGGTACCATAATCCTAAATTCTAATCTAGGCTCTACCACCTTTTAGCTTTTTGATCATGAGCAAACTACATACCTTTACTTAGATTAAATTTTCTCATTAATAAAATGATTTTATTACTAGTATCTTGTTTGTTTTGTCTGTTTATTGTTTGTCATCTCTCACTGACATGTCAACTCCATGAGAAGAGGAATCTTGTCTATCTTGTTCAAAATTGAATTCCCAGGGCCGGCTGAGTGGCTCAGTTGGTTAAGACCCCGCTCAAGAGTGTGAGCTCTGAGCAACAGGGTTGCCGGTTGGATTCCCAGCCTGAGCTGAGCAGCCGCTGAGCTGCTGGATGGCTCAGCTTAAAGAAACAAACACAACAAAAACAAAAAACTGAATTCCCAGTCCTCAGAACAGTGCTTGGCCATGCGGTAGATGTTTATTAAATTTATTAAATATTTTTTAAATGTATGAATGAAAATACTTTATATGTTTTGATTGTTTACTACAAGATGGGCATTTTTTTGTAAGCACTTTATATCCACCATTTTATTCAATTCAACCCCAGGAGATGGTTACTATGATAATTTCCAATTTTCAGGTGAAGATAAGCAGAGATCAATTAATTAGTAGATTAGTATATGTGGTATGATGCATGGAAAGCACTTAGATAATCCAAAACAAATCTTTCTAAATGCTAGCGAACAATGAGACCAAGATAAAAGGCAGAGTGGAATTAACTGCACTTAAGATTCTGAAAGGAACTCAGGTGTTAGGTTGTATTTGTGTCTTAAACATGGTAACTAAACATTGGGTTATCAGAAGCAAGGTGTTCTTAAGAAGCATGCAACCTTTGTTTGCATTCCAGATAAAGCATGAGTGAAAAAGGTATTTCATGCTTCTACAAAGATGGTGGAAGGAGGTAGGGTAACAAGTCTTATATATCAAGAAAGAGATTATTGCCCACCCTACATGTTGGCTCAACCACTTGTATTTATTATTGGAGAACCAGTGGGCCTTTATTAAAATTTATCTTTGATTATTATTACATGTAAGGAAGCGCTGAAGGAAGTGATAGTTTTTTGAGCCAATAAATATAATATTCTTTGAAAAAGCTTGTAATAAGCAATTTTTCTTCTGTTAATAGACTATAAAAAAAATGTTATACAAACCTCAACTCCATCAGGTTCTACAGAAGATATCACGTGACCTCTCAGCACTTTCTAGCTTTAATATTTCTAACTATGGGAATGAAAGGAATTTCTGTTCCCAAACCAGTCTTGAATCTAGCCATTCAGTTGAGACTGTCAACAATGCAGGAAATTATTCCTTAGAACATTTTCATGGGCAGGGTTTTTTAAGTGGAGTATTTGTATTATTTTTAAAGTGTCAAAGTTAATTGTAAATCACAGTCTATTTTATTCTGTGTTGTAGCATTTTTCCTTTGTACATATAAGGTGCCCTTAACTTGACAATTTAGTCAAATGATCTCTTTGCAGTTCATCCATGCAATCACAGCATAACAGATGACCATTAGAGGATCAGAGTTGAAATGTATGGGAATGCACAAGCAATCTCTACACAAGATTAAAACCAAATTGCCTGCCAACTTGGTACCAAAAGGGAGAGCTTTGCTTTATGTACTGTCCAGTAAGCTGCATGCCCTATTTAGCAAAGGAGATGTAGAAGTAAATTAAAAATCATGTCTATTCATACAATTCCTTGGCTTCTGTAAGATTCCTATTTCTTGAAATAATAAATAAAATGACTATGAGGAGGGGGTGAATAATCAATGCTACCAGAGATACAGAGAAGGCGTTTAAAAATCTAATCCTCTAAAAGCAAATGTATTTTTCTAATGGGAATTGTTTTCATTAGCCTGTAAATAGCATACCATAGTTTTACTACAGGATCTATACATATGCATATCATTTCTAAAGCTACATGTAATATGCAGCACCTTAAGATAAAGTTGGTTGAAACAGTTTTGTGTAGCAAAGCATAGCTACATATACTGAAAAGAAATGGGGTAAATTATTGTTCCCAATTCTTCACTCCCTCCCTCTATCTGAATTCTGCACACATTACTTTGCTGTGCAACTTTGTAGTGCCTATTAATAGAAGAGGTAGATTTTACACCTCTGTCACATTGATTTTGAGCTTCACTATATGACTAGCTTTGGACAATGAATATTTAATAGATGTGATGTGAGTGGAAGCTTTAATTGTCTTGAGGTGGTATGGCTTGGCCTCTTGTCCTTCTGTGCATGAACCACAAAAAAAAAACCCAAAAAACCCTGCTCCTCTCAGAATGGAAGACATGTTGAGGACACCTAGACCCAGCCCACAGCCTGAAACAAAGCTACCCTGCCTGACCTGAAAACTGTCACCAAGGGAAAAGAGTTTGTTTTAAACCACTGAGATTTAGTTCTTATTTTGCAGCATCACTGTAGCAGAGACCTGAAGGATACAAGAAGAAATGAGGAAACCAAGGCAGAGGGGAAGAACAAGATCTTTCTCAAGGTTATGTAGCAAGTCACCAGACACCCAAAGGTGAAACCTACCTATTCTCATTTAATCCAAGTAGTTTGTCCCCTTGATGAATACATATTATTTTTTGCTCTGGAGAGTAACTTATTTTCTTATATGTATGTGTATGTATTGCAGCCACAAATTACTACTAATTTAATGTTTGGGGGAAGAAAGAAAAATTAAATTTTGAATATCCATTCAAATGAACAGAGGCAGCTCTAAGTATATCAAAACTCAGAAACTCTGGGTTAGATACCCACATAGTGATGTACCATATATCTGCTCACTGTTCTGCCTTATTTTCTCTGAACCTCTGTTCATTTAATTGCTGAAAAGAGTTAACATAATTTTTTTCAGAGGGTATATGAAGAAAAGGTATTTTAAGTAACAGCCTAGTGATAGGCACATAGCATGTAATAAATATTTTGTAGTAAATATAAATTTATTTTTAACATCCTAAAATACTGTGTGAATTAAAATAAGGTTTTATGGCTTATTTATACTTAGCACATTGTTGATTTAAATACATCATAGTTGATTGCATCTTCCTTTCTAGAGCTTGTAATCTAAGGCATGTGTTATCAATTTAGAAGTGAATCTGATAAAATTTTATATTCCCAAATATCCATCTACTGTTAACAGAGAGCAAAAAAATATTTTAAGAAGCATTTCATTCTCCTGCTTCACAATTTAAAATGCTTTGATATTCTAAACAATTGTGTGCCATAGAGAACAAGGAAATATGCTAAAAAAACAAGGTGTAAAGAATTTTATCAGATGATGTCACAGAAATGGCGGTGTGAGGAATGCTTCTTGAAATCTCCTCTGGAAGTTACATCAAATTGAACAGCTATAATTCAACAAAGGACTCCCTGCACATCACATCAGTAAGTCTGAGAGACTGTCACTGTGAATCACCTGAAGGTGGGCAAATCGGGCTAGCAGGGGAGGCAGAGAGAGGGAAGTGCAAAGACGGGCACGTGGGGCCCCAGAATGCAGACAGGAGCTGCAGCCTCTGGAGAGGGAAGAATTCAGGTTCCGGGTACACCCCTTGTGACCCACAGTCCTGCCAAATCCAGCATTCGAGGAACAGCCCTCAGGTGAGAACTGTGGTTTAAGCCCTGACGCCAGGCAGAAATCGGAAAACAGAGACACAGAGCCTGGCAGCCTCCCTCTCAGTGTCACAGACCTCGCCCCAACCCTGTCCTTCCCAGAGTTAGAAGAAGGCTTCAGAAGAAACACATAGCAGTGTGGGATTAAAGAACAAAATATCTACACCCCTGAGAACAGTACCAACAGTGCTGCGCACTCCCGTGACAAGGAAAGTGCTGGGGGTGAGGGAGAGAGGAGACCACTCTGGGCTGGTCAGAGTCACAAGCACCAGCCACCTTTCCACATCCCACCCCATCCCCACCTTTCTGGGAGGATCCCTGCAGGATAATCAGAGCAGGGGAGACACATAGGCTGAGCATAGGGCTGCAGGGGAGGCTTTGGCATTTCAGATGCCCTGGTCATGGTGTCCTCAGTGTTTATTTCCAGGGCTGGGGCAGAAAACTAACTGACGCTGTAGAAACAACTGACCAGACCCCATAGCACCCTGGAAGCCGGCCCCGCCCACTCAGCTGCATTGCCAGGGGTACTCGGGGCACCTCGTGGCCAGCCCCGCCTCTGCAAGCTGCATGGAGGAGTTTTACAGCAGAGGACAACCCGAAAAGGCCTAGAAAGACTGCTAGAGGGCGATAAGCCAAGACCTGCTCTGCAACAGCGACCAGCGATGGACTTAGCCTATGTTTTTTTCTTTCTTTTTCTCCTTCTCTCTCTGTCTCTGTCTCTCTCTCTCTGTCTCTCTCTTTTCTTTCTTTGTTTTGCCTTTTTCCTCTTTTTTTCTATTCTTTTCATTGTTCTGTTTTTCTTTCGTTTCTTTTGGTTTTTGATATTTTTTAGTTTTTTCTGGTTTTTGTTTGCTTGTTTATTTTGCTTTGTTTTGTTGTGTTTGTTTTTTGTATTTTTGTTTGTTTTTATTGCTGTGTGTGGTTTTTCCATGTGTATTTGTTTTTTGTTTTTTTTTTCTTCTTCTTTGTTTTCTTTTATTTTGTGTGGTGGTCGCAGGCCCAGAACCAGTCCAGGAGCCGAAACTACACTGAGTTTGTAGAAACCACTGACCACACACTGTAGCCTTCTGTAACACCACCTCACCCACCAGCTGCATTGCCAGGGGTACTCTGGGTGCCTGGGTGACTGGCTCCACCCTCCACAAACTGCAGAGGAAGTTTTTTTACAGCAGTGAGCAGACGGTCTATAGCACCCTGGGAAGATTTTGGTGGTGAACAGTGACCCAAATCTGCACTGCAGCTACTCAGGAGCAGCTCTCAGGAATTTGCGAGCCTGAGGTGGAGGCTGACTGCAGTGCCCTTGGGGAGCAAGACAAGGTGGTCACAGACCAGGTACAGAGATCTGAATCTGTATTAACATTGCAAAAACCACCAGTCACTTCCCCACCAATCGTTTCATGACTCACTTGAACTCTACTACACCCAGCTAGTGCTGCATCACTCAGGGCATTTTCAACATCAGGTCAATCAGCCAGACACATGCTCCTAAGGAGCCTCAAGGCGCAGCTGACAGGTGGCAACAGGCCTAAGGGGACCTGGGCCTTTTGCTAAGCTGCCTCAAGCCCAATATTCATGGCAGCCAGTCTCAGTTCACAGAGAGGCCACCCCCACATGCCTCCAGGTCCAGCACAGGCAGCAGCCAACTGCATACAGCTTTCAGGTACCTACCAGGTAGCCACAGGCTAGTAACAGGCAGGGCTGAAACTGCCCTGCACAAAAAGCCCTGCCCAAGAAGCACCAGAATCCACACATGCTGAGGCCAGCTTCAGACAAAACCAGAGCACTACCTGGTTAGCCCCACAAGTGGCACACCCAAAGGGGGTTCTCAACAGGCACAAGAGCCTGCAGGGGTGAAGCCTCCACTGAGAGGTCAGGCCCCACACAGCAGCTCATAAACTGTGGGCATTGCCAATCCTCATAGCTAGTCAGCCTGGGAGCCAATCCCACCCACTGACACACCAAAAGCAATCAAGGCTCAACTACAACAAGAGAACACTCACAACACAAGGGACGCCTCTGGAACACATGCACAGGAGATCAGGGAGACTGAGTAATTTGACTATAAAGGACACATATAACATAAGATCACCCAGCAAATACTGAGAGACACAAGTGATCTACCTACTACATAGAAGCAAACACAGAGTGACAGACAGAATGAGGAAACAAAGAAACATGTCCCAAGAAAAGAAAAGAAGGAACCTCCAGAAATGGAACTAAATTAAACAAAGGCAGTCAACCTACCAGATTCAGAGTTTAAAACACTGATAAGAATGCTTTAGGAACTTAGTGAGAAATTCAACAAAGAGATAACAAGCATAAAGAAGGATATAGAAACCATGAAAAATAACCAGTCAGAAATAAATACAATAACTGAAATAAAGAACACACTGGAAGGAATCATCAGCAAATTAGATGAAGCAGAGGACTGAATCAGCAATTTAGAAGACAAAGTAGTAAAATTCACCCAATCAGAAAAACAAAAAGAAAAAATACCAAAAGGAGAAGAGAGGGAGCAAGGGATCGAGAACATATTTGAAGAAATAAAGACCAAAACTTCCTTAACCTGGTAAAGGAAAATGACATATAAGCCCAGGAAGTGCAGAGAGTTCCAAATAAGATGAACCCAAACAGTCCCATATCAAGACACACCATAGTCAAAATGGCAAAGGTCAAAGACAACATAGAATCCTAAAGGCAGCAAGAAAAAGACAGCTAGTTACTTACAAGGGTGCTCCCATAAGAGTGTCAGCTGACTTTTCTAGAGAAATCTTGCAGGACAGAAGGAAGTGGCAGGAAATATTCAAAGTGAAGAAAAACATAGGCATACAACCAAGATCGCTCTACCCAGCAAGGCTATTATTTAAAATGGAAGGAGAGATAAAGAGCTTCCCAGAAAAGAATAAGCTAAAGGAATTCATTACCACCAACCAGCATTGCAGGAAATGTTAAAAGGGCTTCTTTAGGCAGAAGGAAGGTGAAAACAAACTAACAAAGATCAGAAATACGAATAATAAAATGGCAATAACTATGTACCTATCAATAATCACTTTAAACGTAAATTGATTAAATGCTCCAATCAAAAGTCAGAGGGTAAGCTGAGTGGATAAGAAAACAAGACCCATGCATACGCTGTTTATAAGAGACCCACTTCAGATCAAAAGACACACAGACTCAAAGTAAAGGTATGGAATAAGATATCGCACATAAATTGAAATAAGAAAAATGCTAGGGCTGGCCGAGTGTTTCAGTTGCTCAAGAGTGTGAGCTCTGAGCAACAGGGTCGCTGGTTTGATTCCCGGCTTGAGCTGAGCTGCCACTGAGCTGCCAACAGGAGGCAGGATGGCTCAGCTAAAGTAAAATTAAAATTAAAATTAAAAAGAAAAATTAAAATGCTGGAGTAGCAATACTTATATCAGACAAAATAGACTTTAAAATGAAGACTATAATAAAAGACAAAGAAGGGCACTATATAATAATCAAGGGACTGATCCAACAAGAAGATATAACCCCAGTAAACATCTATGCACCCAACATAGGCACTCCTAAATATATAAAACAGATTTTGACAGACATAAAGACAGGATCAACAGTAACACTATCATAGTAGGGGACTTCAACACCCCGTTGTCACCAATGGACCGATCCTCCAGACAGAAAATCAATGAGGAAACAGTGACCTTAAATGATACATTAGACCAGTTGGATTTAATCAACATTTTTAGAGCATTTCACCCCAAAGCTACAGAATATATATTCTTCTCAAGTGCACATGGAACATTTTCCAAGATGGACTACATGCTAGCCCACAAACAAATCTCAATAAATTTAAGAAGATTGAAATCATATCAAGCATCTCCTCTCACCACAGTGGTATGAAACTAGAAATCAATTACAAGAAAAATCTCAAATCAACAGTTTATTTTTACATCTGAAAAAAGAACAGCAAGCAAAGCCCAAAGTGAGTACAAGGAGGAAATAATAAAGATCAGAGTGGAAATAAATGAAATAGAGACCAACAAAACAATACAAAGATCAATGAAACCAAGAGCTGGTTCCTTGAAAAGATAAAGAAAATTGAGAAATGTTTAGCCAAATTTATCAAGACAAGAAGAGAGAGGACCCAAATTAATAAAATCAGAAATGAAAGAGGAGAAGTGACAACAAGACACTTCAGAAATACAGAAACTTTTAAGACAGTACTATGAGAACTATACACCAACAAATTAGAATTTCTGGGAGAAATGGATAAATTTCTAGAAACATACCATCTTCCAAGGTTGAATCAAGAAGAAACCAAAAATTTGAACAGACAGCTTATTACCAACAAAATTGAGTCAGTAATGAACAAGTTCCCAACTAACAAAAGCCCTGGACCAGATGGCTTTATAGGTGAGTTTTACCAAACATTCAGAAAAGAATTATCACCTAGTCTCCTCAAACTATTCCAAAACATCCAGAAGAAGAGAAGGCTCTCAAGCTCATTTTATGAAGCCACTATCACCCCAATCCCAAAACTAGACAAAAACATTACAAATAAAAGAAAACTATAGGCCGTTATCCCTAATGAACAGAGACACAAAAATCCTCAACAAATATTAGCAAACTAAATTCAGCAATACATTAAAATGATCATACACCAAGACCCAGTGAGATTCATTCCTGGTATGCAAAGTTGGTTCAATATCTGCAAATCAATTCATGTTATACACCACATTAACAAAACGAAAAACAAAAATCATATGGTCATATCAATAGACGCATGAATAGAAAAAGCATCTGACAAAATCCAGCATCCATTTATGATAAAAACTCTGAACAAAGTGGGAATAGAGGGATCATACTTCAATATAATAAAGGCCATATATGATAAACCCACAGCTAACATCATACTCAAGGGGGAAAAGCTAAAAGCATTTCCCTTAAGTTCAGGAATAAGACAAGACTGGCCACTTTCACTTTTATTCAAAATAGTTCTGGAAGTTCTAGCCAGAGCAATCAGAAAAGGAAAAGAGGGCCGGCCAAGTGGTGCATTGGTTAAGAGTTGGCTTGGGAAGCCAGCTCTGAGAAGCAGGGGCTCGGTTTGGATCCCACATGTCGGCCAGTGATGCTGCGCCCTCTACAGCTAAGATGGTGAACACCGGAGTAACCAGCGATGGCGCAGGCTGCAGTGGGGCTGGCTGGCAGCTGGCGTGCACTTTCGTGAGCCGCTGGGAGCCGCAGTGAGTGGCAGTCCAATGACTGGCGAGTGACTGTCTCTCCCGAAAAGAGCACAATGATCACAATAGCAACATGGGCCAGTGAAGTGAAGTCTTCAACAACTAGACTGAAGAACAAAAGGACAGTAACTTGTCTGTTCCCCTTTCCCGATTCCCCAATGCTGTTCCCCTCCCCCAATTCCCCAATAAAATCTTTAAAAAAAGAAAGAAAAAATAAAAGAAAAAGAAATAAAAGGCATCCAAACTGGAAAGGAAAAAGTAATTAGTCATTATATGCAGATAACATGACACTATATATAGAGAACCCCAAAGATTCCACCAAAAACTACTAGAACTGATACATGAATTTAGTAAAATAGCAGGATACAAATTTAATATTCAGAAATCAGTTGTATTTGTATTCATCAATAAGAAACTATCAGAAGGAGAAATTAAGAAAACAATCACATTTACAATTGCTTCAAAACCAATAAAATACTTAGGAATAAATTTAACCAAAGAACGGCCACCAAGTGGTGTGGTGGTTAAGTGCTGGCTTGGGAAGCCAGCGGCCCCGGTTCGGTCCCACATAAGAGGGCCAGTGACACGGCCCTCAAAAAAAAATAATTTAACCAAAGAAATACAAGACGTGTACTCAGAAAATTATAAGACATTGAAGAGAGAAATTAAAGAAGATACAAATAAATGGAAATATATAACATGCTCATGAATATGAAGAATATAGTTAAAATGTCTATAATACCTAAGGCAATAATAGATAGACTCAAAGCAATCCTTATCAAATTACCAATGACATTTTTCACAGAACTAGAACAAATAATCCTAAAATTTATAAGGAACCATAAAAGACACTAAATAGCTATGGCAATCTTGAGAAATAAAAACACAGTGGGATGTATCACACTACTTGACATCAAACCATACTACAAGGCTAAGTAATCAAAACAGCATGGTACTGGCATAAAAACAGACACACATGTCAATAGAACAGAATAGAGAGTCCAGAAATAAATCCATGCCTGTATGGTCATTTAATCTATGACAATGGAAGCAAAAATTTACATTGGGGTAAAGATAGTCTATTTAATAAACGGTGCTTGGAAAACTGGACAGACACATGCAAAAAAATGAAGCTGGACCACCTTCTTACACCATATACAAGAATAAATTCAAAATGGATTAAAGACTTAAATATAAGACCCAAAACCATAAAACTCCTAGAAGAACATAAAGGAAGTAAATTTGCTGACATTACCCTTAGTAATATTTTTGCTCACATATCTCCTCCGGCAAGGGAAACAAAAGAAAAAATAAACATGTGTGGGATTACATGAAACTAAAAAGTTTTTTCACAGCAAAGGAAGCTATCAATAAAACAAAAAGGCATCCTACTGAATTAGAGATGATATTTGTCAATGATACCTCTGATAAGGGGTTAATATCCAAAATTTATTTTAAAAAACTCATATAACTCAACACCAGAAAAACAAACAACCTAATTAAAAAATGGGGAGAGGACATGAAGAGACATTTCTCTGAAGAGGACATACAGATGGCCAACAGACATGAAAAAATGCTCAAATCACTAATCATTAGAGAAATGTAAATAAAAACCACAATGAGATATCACCTCATCTCAGTCAGAAGGTCAGAATGGCTATCATCAATGAATCAACAAACAACAATTGCTGGTGAAGATGTGGAGAAAAGGGAACCCTGATGTACTATTGGTGGGATTGCAGATTGATACAGCCACTATGGAAATCAGTATGGAGGTACCTCAAATATTGAAAATGGAACTACCTTATGACCCAGCAATTCCACTCCTGGGTATCTATCCAAAGAAATCCAAAACACTAATTCGAAAAAAATATATGCACCCCTATATTTATTGCAGCACTATTCACAATAGCCAAGATATGGAAACAACTGAAATGCCCATCATAGACGATTGAATAAAGAAATTGTGGGGCCGGCCGAGTGGTGCATTGGTTGAGCGCTGGTTTTGGGATGCCAGTGGCCCCGGTTCGGATCCCACATGAGGGCCAGTGACGCTGCCCTCTACAGCTAACAACAGCTCCACCTGGAGCTGGGCTGTGCAAGCCCCGGTGATGGTGTGGGCTGCAGCCCCAGCTGCAGTGGGCTGCCATAGGCTGCAGTGAGTGGCCCGCAGCCAGCGTGAGCGGCTGGCAGCCAAGCGTGAGCTGCCAATAGCCGCGATGAGCGACATCCAGAGGCCAGCGACCGATCTGCCTCATCCGGGAAGAGCGCAATGACGATACCAACAGTGAAGCAACATCCTCCGCAACTAAACTGAAGAACAAAAATACAGCAACTTGTCTGTTCCCCTTCCCCGATTCCCTAACGCTGTTCCCCTCCGCCAATTCCCCAATAAAATCTTTAAAAAAAAAAAAAAAGAAATTGTGGTACATTTATACAATTATCTCAACACAATAAAGGACATATATGATTATTACTCAGCCATAAAGAGTGAAATCTTACCATTTGCAATGACATGGATGGACTTAGAAAATATTACACTAAGCGAAATAAGTCAGACAGAGAAACAATACCATATGATGTCACTTATATGTGGATTCCAAAGAAGAGAATAAATAAATGAACGAAACAGAAATAGACTCAGAGATATAGGGGAAAAAAAACCCTGATGGTTGCTAGATGGGAATGGGGTGGGGATAGGGTAGAATGTAAAGGGATTAGAAAGCACAAATTAGTAGTCACAATATAGCCACGGTTGTGAAATACAGTTTAGGGAATATAATCAATAAAGTAAAGATTATGTAGGGTACCAGATGGACACTGGACTTATCAGGAAGACCACTTCATAGACTGAGTAGATGCTTGACCACTGCACTGTACACCTGACGCTGAAGTTTAATAATATTGAATCTCAACTTTATATACATATATATATCACATATAGTCACGGGAGGTGGGGTACATACAACATAGAGAATATAGTCAATGGAATTGTAACAGCTGTATTTGATGTCAGAAGGGTAGTGAATTGGGGGAGTTAACACGTTGTGAGGGGTGTAAATGTCTAATTATTACATTGTTTTGTACACATGAAACTAAAAAAGAAATTCTAAATCACAAATTAATAAACACTTCCAAAATTGTCAACTCTATAAAATTTCATAGAAAGATTGTGCAAGGTAAAAATAAGGGTTTGGGTTAAGATTTTTTCTTTGTACCTAAAATACATCCTGTTTACCAAAGAAAAATATTGTGCCTCAAATTTCACAATTTGTTTTACTGTTCTAAATTTTAAACACAAATAATGTCTCTAGAGGTCACACACAGTGACGGAATTACAAAATAATAAAAAAAAATTCATCCTTTATCAGCATTTCTGGAGTTTTATATTCCTTAAATCGATAAGAGTAGTAGAGTTGCAACTGTTCTTTAACAATTTCAGAAAAGAAAATTTTCTTGATGTACTGTATTTAAATTTAATAGAAAATATCACAAAAAGATGGTTTATCATGGTCAACTAAGTTCATACAACTCAGGATTATATAGTCTCACAGTTATTTAAAAGAATCTCTGCTGAGATGCAAATTCATAATTGATATAACGTTTTAACTTGTAGCCTACAATACAAATATCTTTCTGAAAGTTAAAGTAAAATTTATGGAATTTCATTACTATGTAGAGTATTTAGAGTTGTTTAATATTATTTTCAATATACATGAAAATTAGAAATGATCAGTAATGGATATTTTCCTAATAGGGCTTGTAGGTATATAGAATTCCTCTCTGATACAAACCCAGGAGTGAATTGATTAGGGCAACTTAAGTCTTAATCCCATTATTATTACTACTAGTAGTATTAGTATTTACTTTCTAGTTAAGTTTCCAAGCCCAGACAGAGTTCTACAACCAGTGAAGGGGAAAAAACAGGAAATGTAATGGTGTTTCTTATACTATTTGGGGTCTGGCAGAAGAACGTTAACCATCTAGTGCCCTTATGCCTCAAATAAACTGAAGTATTTCAGATGAGTAGGCAATATATTCTCAGGGAAACATTTATTTCCTATGAAAGCATTTAAACATAAATCTATTTTGAAAATTTCCTCATTTTTCTTTATCAAATAAATCTAGCAAAAATAATTGCATCTATGATTAATCAGACATAATTTTTAAATTAATGAACTTGATACTAATTAACACATGAATAGGTAAATAAAATGCTGGATAACAGTTATACTTTATTGGTATATACTGGAATATTTATTGGTATTATAAACATTCAACCATTTTTCTTGAATATAAGTAGTATAACATAGAAAAAAAGTAATTTTTTCTTTCTCTCCAGAGAAAAATCAAGGTCACAGTCCCAAGTTATTTATTATTCTCTAAATACTATAACTGACAAAAGTAATAAAAAGAAGGTAAAAATAAAAATAATGCTAAACACTAGAAATTAAAAATGTCAACCATTATGATGTCTCCTGCTTAGAATATGTCTGTGTTTGAAAGCATTTGGAAAAGTCTTGGAGATTTTCAGGGGTCTCAAGTTTTCTTCAGTGTTTGCACTAAACTTGAAGTAGTTTAATAAAACATGGAAACCTGCAAAATTATCAGTGTTCCCTTTTTTTCTGCATAATAGTTTGGAAATGATTCAAATTATTAAAAGGATACATAGCCCCAATTTATAAAATTAATATTTAAAAAACAATTTTGGCAAAAGAAAAAGATGGCATTGCTGAAGTACTTTGAGAAACATAAAATGGAAGCTTCACTTCATTCTGGACGATTATATATATGTGTGTTTATGACTTATGTCATCCTCTCCAGCCTTGTCTCTTACCCTTCCCTGACATATAACATAGCTTCTAGCTACACTGAACCAGCTGTGGTTCCTACATTTTTCATGCTGGGTATGAAACAGGGCCCGGTTGGGACCCCCACAGAAGAGGCTTTGCAATATCCCTGGCCTCGCCTCTCCCTGCCCTAGAGCTTAACAATTGATCATTTCCTTCCCTGAGGTTTGAGCTTGAATGTTCTCTGTCCCAGTTCCTGAGTTTAGGATGTCCCCTGTCCCAGTTCCCTGCTTTAGATAATTACCCTGAAACTTATGCTTGCTTATTGATCACAATCTTTAGGGCCTAACATTTTTTCCAAGTTACTGTCACATTGCCTGAGGGAGAGCCACATTGCCTGAGGGAAGGCTCCATGCAGAACCCTGGAACTTCAAGTAGCCTCTGGAGGAATGCCCAGATTTTCCCTTACATACCCCCCAGCTGGTCTGAGAATGTTAAGGCAGTTTTTGGAGGTGTTAACCTGCTGCCTTGTTAGACCACCGGTGCTCTGATAATAAACGCTTATTTTATGACCCAACTCCTATGTCTGTCTATTGGCTGAGCGGTGCAGGCAGCATGAGCCCCGGACTCGTTTGGCCTCTGGTTTCAGTTAGGGCACATGTGTCTTTGCAGATGCCATTGATTCTGCCCAGACCACCTTTGCTCCTTACTTTGATGATTCAAGTACCATATCTTCTGAAAAATTGTCCTGCCCCTGACCTCCACTCATGTTTATGTGCCCTCTTTTGTGCACTTATTGAATCCTATTTTCTCGTTAAAGCAGCTCTCTCTCTCACACACACTATATTAATATTTCCCTGTCTACCTCTCTTCTAAACAAGGGCCCTCTCAACTTCTATGATTGCCTACTGCAAAACTTTAAAACGATCTACACATGTACTTCTAATAAGCATATGCATTATTTTGCATGCCTGTATGTATATGTATATGTATATATATACACATACATACATATTCCTTGATAATATTTCACTCATATATATATGCATCCTATTGATAATCTATACATTAAAATTCTTCCAAGATTTGTTTTAAAGACACAATGAACACAGAGAGAAATTTTAACATATCCTTCCTTCAGTTTTAAGAATAAGCTTGATTTCTCCTGAGGTATAAGCACTCTACTTGATAGACCACCCACGAGATTATCATTTGCTTGAAAGCACATTCTTTAAAAAAATTATCTGTAACCCCAGCATTTGTGTTTGATGCATATCAAAAGCACATCCCTCATTAAATGGTGTCCATGGTAATAGTGGATTGATTTCTGGTAGCAGCACTAGAAGTTTCTAATGCATGGAATTGAGAATTACAAAAAAACAGATGGGAGCCTAAAGGCCACCCAACACAATCTCCTGATTGTACAGATGAGTAAACTCAAATTCAGACAGGTCAAACGATTTATCAAGTATCACACATTCAGTGACTGCCTGGGACCTGGAGTCTGCTCCCATTTCCAAGTCTCCCCATTCCAGTAGGATGTTCTTGCTGTGATCTCCTTATGATGGTAGAGGGATGTGAGGTGAGGAGGCATTTTACACTACCTTTCCTCTTACACTTCTAACCTACATGAAATAGCTTGATATTCCTGAAATAGACCAAGTGCACTGGGAATAACCTCTTGAGTTAACTAGATTTTCTCTTTCAACTGGTTATCCTGGTTCACTAAAGCTGCCAGTCTGATCTGGAAGCTGGAAACAGACAGTTTCAAAGCCTCATTTAGAATATAGTAGTCTCTCGACAATTGCTGTTTGATAGAACTTACTGTGATGATGGAAATGATCAATACCTGAGTTATCCAATATTCAATCTGTACTTTAAATGTGACTATAGTGACTGAGGAACTAAAATGTTAATTTAATTTTTATTTTAGCTAATTTAACTCTAAAGAGCCACATGTGGCTAGTGCCTTCTGTACTGGAGAGTGCAGTTCTAGACACAGAAAATAAAATGCCAACTGTAAATGTAGAAAAAAATGTTTGTCTGGTAATGCTGTCTTTTCAGTTTGGTGCCCGTAAGAAAACTAGCATATTTTTGAGGCAGCTTGAACAGTTCACATCCAGGCAAAGATGAAAGAGAGTAGGGAGTAGATGAAAGAAAGGAATGGTGGCTATGTTGCATGCCAAGTACGGTAAACTGCTAGAATTTTCTTTTTCTTTCAGAAAATATTTTTGAGCAGTACTTCCCAAATTTTAATGTGTATATGAATCACCTGGAGAGATGGTCTTTTATTATTATTATTATTATTATTAATAGTTACAGATGTACAACACAATGCAATAGTTATCTTTTTCACCCCTTACAAAGTGACTACACCCTATCCCCTCCTTTGCCCCCCCACCCCTGATATCATACATATCTATTACAATTCCATTGACTCCATCCCCACACTATATTTCACATCCCATGACTATATATGTGTTAAATTATAGTTGACATATAATATTATTCAGCACCAGCTTCAGATGTACAGTGCAGTGGTGAGGCCACTATACCATCCATAAAGTGGTCTCCCTGACAAGACATGAGTCCATCTGGTCCCCTAAAAGAATATTTACAAACTTATTGATTATATTCCCTAAACTGTCTCTTCTGTCTCTGCGGTAGTATTGTATTACCAGTTTAGGTTACCTCGTCCCTTCCCCTTCTTGAGAGGATCTTTTAAAAATACAAATTCTGGGGCCGGCCGAGTGGTGCATTGGTTAAGCGCTGGTTTTGGGATGCCAGCGGCCCCGGTTCAGATCCCACATGAGGGCCAGTGACACTGCCCTCTACAGCTAACAACAGCTCCACCTGGAGCTGGGCTGTGCGAGCCCCGGTGATGGTGTGGGCTGCAGCCCCTGCTGCAGTGGGCTGCCATAGGCTACAGTGAGTGGCCCGCAGCCAGCGTGAGTGGCTGGCAGCCAAGCGTGAGCTGCCAATAGCCGCGATGAGCGACATCCAGAGGCCAGCGACCGATCTGCCTCATCCGGGAAGAGCGCAATGACGATACCAACAGTGAAGCAACATCCTCCGCAACTAAAACTGAAGAACAAGAAGACGGCAACTTGTCTGTTCCCCTTCCCTGATTCCCCAACGCTGTTCCCCTCCACCAATTCCCCAATAAAATCTTAAAAAAAAAAAAAAAATACAAATTCTGATTCAATAAGTCTGGAGTGAGGTCTAAGAGTCTACATTTCTAAGAATTTCCAGGAAATGGTGATACTGCTGTTGTGTGGACCACAATCCAGTAGCAAGAATTCAGACAAAAGGTGACACCCCTGGTGGAAAAAATATTTGACGAACAAAGGGTAAAAAGGCATTGTAAAGTAATCACGAACCATATAAAACTGGGTTTAGAAGGGCATTCCATGCAAATTCAAATCGGATTCTCTCCACAAACCAATCAATGACAATCAATTGCCAGCAATGCATAATCAAATTGCATCTTCTATGAGATATAATAGCAACAGAGAAGTCCTTTGTCATGTATCCTTGTGTCACTTTGGTCCATAAAAATGCTTTGAAAGGGAGAAGAATAGGAAATTCATTGTTCCTAGAAAGGAACTGGATTGGGGCTCACTGAAGGAAAATTCCCAAGGAGCATTTCAATGTAGAAATAATTAGAGTCAGGTCTATGGCCGGGAAGAGGATAAAAGTAGAAATCATTGATGATACCAGTGAGACTTCTTGCTTGATACGAATTGAATATAGCTTTGGATATATTTTCACAGCTTTGGTTACTTACGCAGACATATATTGAGAAAAAAGTAATCTAAACTTA
The DNA here is from genome assembly GCA_033961575.1 of Aselliscus stoliczkanus. Taxonomy (NCBI): domain Eukaryota; kingdom Metazoa; phylum Chordata; class Mammalia; order Chiroptera; family Hipposideridae; genus Aselliscus; species Aselliscus stoliczkanus. The sequence continues at coordinate 92,259,790 of CM066737.1, read as the reverse complement.
TTTCTAGTAGCAACCTGGATAGACACATCCATGGATTTGACTGTTCTTTCAAGAACTTCAGGAAACAAAACTAGCTGTATGAAGTAGATAACTATCAAAAAAAGGTTTGAGGAGTTTGGGCTAGGGTAGAACACAAGGGGCTGGTCTAGATTCAGAAATTTCTGGCAATGCAGATTCCAACCGAGTTCAGATTTGCCTTCATTCATATTTATGACTGAGCCCACAAACAAGCAGTACAATTTGAGGGGATGCAGACGCCACTTACAATGCATCCATAGTTATTTCTGGAGGCAAACCTGAAGTTGGGAAAGCTGTATATCCACAAGGAATGAAGAATATATCAGGTTTTAAGAAACAAAGAAACCATGAGCTTAACACATTTTATACATTAGGTTTAGACAGGGGCCATATCAATATTCCAGGATCTATGTATTACTAGGGAAATTATTTAATGTTCCACAGTTACATAATACCATGTTCTAATTCATATTCCTTTACCAGGACCAGAGAAGTCTTGGTAAGGCAACAGGAAAGCTAAATCTTCTGATAGTCATATCTTGTTGTATTGTACAGTAAGCAAAGAAATGTTTAACAAACCAATCAGTTGTCATCATAACGTCAAAAGATGCTGATGACTTGCCCAGCCTCAAGGTTGTTAAAGTATGTATATATTTACTAAATTTAAACTGCCAAGGGCCGGCCGAATGGTTCAGTTGGTTAAAAGCTCACTCAAGAGTGCGAGCTGAGCTCTGAGCAACAGCAGTTCGATGCCAGCCCGAGCTGAGTTGCCGTTGAGCTGCCAACAGGTGGCAGGTTGGCTCAGCTAAAAAAATAAAAAATAAAAAATAAAATAAAAAATAAATAAATAAATAATAAATAAGTAAATAAAAATAATAATAAACTGCCAAAACGATTGCTTTTCCATTAACCAATAGTTAGAAATACTGCAGTGAAGGAGGTCACAATGCGAAAGTACAGTGGTATAGACATGTTCAAAAACAGTGCCTAATTTCCCTTTTCAATCAATCACTCAGCACACCCTTGTACGTATAATTTGGGATGTTTGGAGTTCTTTGCAGTTTCTACAGTTTAATATCCCCAGTCAGTTATCAAAATGGGGTCACCTATAGAACTGCTAAAAGATGTTATTTAGATAGTAAACCTGTAAGTATGCAGAGAAAGATTTCCTATTTCTGCTACGGGTTAGAAGAAAATGAATTATTTTGTAGTTGTGAAAGTTCTGAATTATAGATGCTAAGATATTTGGGGGGAAATTGTAACTTTACCATTTTTCCTTATAAATATATAATTGATATTCTGCAATTTGGTAGAGTCAAGTTCAAGATGTTAAGTTTATTTTGTTCTTTCCATACTAATATATGATGCTTCTGAATTTTTATATTGCCAGAAGTAAATACAATTAAAAAGAGAAACGGAATCTCATCTATCACAATATTTTTCTTTGGCAGAACCCAATTGCATATCTTCATTTTACATCCCTTTCTTTGACTTCCCTCTCTTGCCTTCAGACTCAAGAATAGAAATACCAAGCAATACATAAATGTCAGAAATTAATTCTCTCATTTATTAAATATCCAATAATAGTTTTCATTAAATCATACAGGAAATATAATATAGCAAAAAATATTAATCCCTCCCTCTCTCTGTCTATGTGTGTTTGTCTCTCTATATACAGATAATTGATAGATATAAAATATATATAGAAATTATTTACCTATTGATCCACTGTTTGTCCCATGTACTCTTATAGATCTTCAAAACTAGTGTTTCACCATGTTCTTGTCAAGCAGTGAGAATAAGCAGTGAGAATGCTTGACTACCCTAGGAATTTTGTTTGTTGGTTTATTTTCTAAAGTAAGAAAGTAAAGGGGTGGGGGCAGAGAGAATATTTGAAGCATAAAAAAAGCAGAAGTGCAAAGAGGAAAGATATTTTTATTTCCTACAAAACCTAAGAGCTGAAAAGTAATCCTTTTAATATTAAAGAAGGTTCCAAAATGCTTTTATATCTCAAAATTGAAAAGACTATTACAAACATCCTATCACTCCTACTTTTTCACCTTAGTGGTAGAGTTTTGACTTAGCATGGCTGGTTTAGGAAAGCTAAGGCTAAACTGACCCTCATTCTTGGTCCAGAATATATGACTTTGCTTTGAGAAATTGGAAAAACCATAAACTTCAGTCATCCATATTAATAGAGAAGAGAGATATAATGAGCTGCATGAATAAAATCAATGTTTTTGTTCCTATTGTAATAGGCCAATTGGAATTATAATTAGAGAGTCCCCAGGAGTTCCACCAGAATTATGGACCTGTCACCATTTTCACTCAATTTTCCTCTTTTCCAGGGGTCAAGATTTAAGAAAATAATACTCTTGGAGTGTGAACACAATGTAACATATAGATGATATATTATAGAATTGTACACTTGAAACCTATATCATTTTACTAACCAATGTCACCCCAATAAACTCAATAAAAAAGAAAATAATCCTTCAGACACATAGTAAATATTCAAAGTGATTTTCAATGGCATTTTATTCTTAACAAATTTGGTTGGTGCCACATTCATCATTTCTAATTTGTAGATAAGTGATATCAACTTCTGCATGAAGGGCTTTTTGTTCTTAACTGTGGCTAACACTGCCCTTCCTAGGTAATTCCAAAAGTATTCACAGAAAAATACCCCAAATTTATGATTTATTTTGGTAAATATGTTGTATTGCATTATGACTAATATATAACTGTTATAAAATACAATTTTGAAATTTAGATGAAAACCTATAAGTGTATTTTTTATTCCTTTTTTATGATTGTTTTAGTTGATCATCATTCAGCTTTAATTTCATATTGTGTAAACAGGTTAAAAATAATCACTCAATTTTTTTCCCCTTCCTGAATGCATGCTCTTTATAATGTAACTTTGATGTTTTTCCCATTAGAAGGTACAGTCTATTATCCCAACTCTAGCATCTGGGGTGATCTCCTAACTTACTTTGATCCACGGAAGTTATATTGTGCTGGTTCTGAGCCTAGGCTTCAAAGAAGGCTTTTGTGCCTCCACTCTTTCTCTTGAAATCCTCTCCAACCCACAAGAACAATCAGAGCTAACCGCCTGGAGAATATGGAACAGATAAGTGTCATCCTAGCAAAGCCACCATAAGCCAGCAACTCCAAACTAATCTGCCAGCTGATCACACACCCACATGGAAGCCCAGCTAAAACCAGAACTTCCCTGCTTAGTCCAGCCTAAATTGATGGCCTGCAGAATTGTGAGCTACAGAAGTGGTTCTTATTTTAAAACACTACATTTCGGAGTGGTTTTTATACAGCAAAAGCTGATAAAGATAGAAATATTCAAAACAAGGTGCACACAATTTTGTTTAAATAAATAGAAGTTACAGCAATTTACAAAACTCATACCAGCACTGATTTTTCTCTTATCCTTAAGACCAGAAATTAGTTCTCTAAAAATGGGAATTAAAGATGAAAAAGAAGATTTTAGACTTTGTATTAATTACAAAGACAGATATTGTATTTGTTGTTCTTTATGACTTTCATGTAGATACTTAGTAAATAAGTTAATAGGCCTAGGATATTCTTTGTTCTTATGTATTTTATAATAAATTGATATATAACATGTTTCTCCAAGTTTCCTGTAGAAAAATCTATAATGAAGTACTATCTTCTTCCTTTGACATGTCTCATTATAAGGAAATCCTATAGTCAGAGATTGAGTTCCATCGGAAGCGGACCTTGAGTCTAAGGGTTGAGTGAAAATAATTTAATTTGGAGATGAAGGCGATACAGTGGTAAAAGAGTGGGGAAATGAGAAGGAAAGGGAAGTAAGCCAATAAGGGGTGATTATCAAACAACCTACCACTGTGGATGAATAGAGCTTATTTCTCCTGAAGACATACATCTGAGTCTTATCCCAACTGAGAGATGGAAGTTTGGATATGTATACACTGACTCCCATCAATTATTGGGTGGGGGCTCTTACTGGGAGTTATTAATTGCCCATCAATTTTGACCTGCTGCCTAGCCACAAACCAAACCTCAGAGACAAAAAAATAATAATAATAGTAAAAACATAAATTCAAGAGCTGGCAGTTTAAAGTCCACAGGTATGAACCAAATGGCAAAGGTGGCCAACTGTGTCTGCTACAACTATCATTTCACAGATTCTATCTAGGGCTTGATTCAACCTAGTCAAATCAAAAAAGGAATCAAGGAACTTCTGGTCAAGAAAGCATAGCAGGTAGGCACTGTGCTTGCCTTCTCTCATGAACACATCAAAGTTACAACTAAACTATAAAACAACCATCATTGAGAATCGCCTAAAATCTTGCTGAACCAAACGAAGCCCTACAACTACAGACATGCAGAAGAAGCAATCTCGAGACTGGTAGGAAGGTCAGAGACTCAGAATAGGCTGGTCCCACACCCACATGTGACCATTAAAAATTGGGAGGGATATCTCAGCTATGGAGGTCTCTCCCTCCCGCCCCCCACCCCCAGGGAGGAGCAAGAAGTCCCAGCCCCACCCCAGCCCAGGGTTCCAGGGCTGGGGAGAGAAGTCCCATAATTTCTGGTTGTGAAAACCAGCAGAGATTGTGACGAGTGAGACTGAGTGCAGTTGCACTCACAGGCGCTCCTCTTAAAGGGGCTGTGCATGGACTTACTCACCAACGGAATCTCTGGCTCTGAGCTCCAGCACTGGGGCTGCAGCTAGAAAGGCGGCAGGAACAAATGGTTGAGACCTGAGTTGTCTCATTTGGGATGGGAGCTGGAGAGGCGGCTTGCTCCTGGATGGGGAAGCTGAGAGAGGCCATTGTTTCTTTGCTGAGTCCTCCCCCTTCCCTGTGTGCGGATGCAGGCGGCCGCCGTATCTGAGTCTCTGCTGTTTGTTCACCCAGCCCTGGTAATTCGAGACCCCACCCTGCCCAACTTTTAGGCACACCAAAGCCACTTCCACTGGCCTTTTAGTATAAACTACCTGCCTAAGTTCATGCTGCAGACTTTCCTAGGGTCTCTCAAAGGTTCACGAATCCCAGACAAGCAGCACTGGCTTAAGCGTGTCCTCTACCTCTGGCTGGGCAGCCCAAAGCAGGGCATTAGCAACAGCCGGCCTTGGTTCTCAGCTTGGCCTCTCGAGGCACTTCCAAGCATGGCATGGATGGCAGACATCTGCAGATTTCTTTGTGTCTCCTGCCAGGTGGCCCTGGGTGAGCCATGGGCTTGTGGCTGAATTTGACTTGCAGTGGATTTCCTCCAAGGTGGTCCTGGAGCTGGCGCCCCCAGTGGCCAGCTTCAAAACGAGGTGGAGCATCACCCAGCCGCCTCCAAGAAGACACACCCATGGGGCCGATTGGGCAGGCACCAGAGTCCTGCTGAGGTAGAGCCTGCTCTGTAGGGTCAGCCCCTGTACCACAACTTTTTCACTGTAGTCAAGGCCAGTTCTCACAACCAGAGAGCCTGAGCGTCAGTCCCTCCCACTGATGTGCAAATAGCAACCAAGGCTCAACTACAAGAGGAGGGCACTCACAATCCACACAAGGGACACACCTGGAATGCGTGGCTCAGGTGACCAGAAAGACTGCACCCCTGAACCCCACAGCACACCTACCACATAAGGCCACTCTACTAAGGCCAGAAGACACAGGAGTCCTACCTAATACATAGAAACAAACACAGGGAGGCAGCCAAAACAGGAAGACAAAGAAACATGTCCCAAATGAAAGAATAGAACAAAGCTCCAGAAAAAGAACTAAGTGAAACGGAGATAAGCAACCAATTAGACGCAGAGTTCCAAACACTGGTTATAAGGATGATCAATGATCTCAGGGAGAACTTCAACAAAGAGATAGGAAACATAAAAATGGAGGTAGAAACCAAGAAAAAGAACCAGTCAGAAATAAATAATACAATAATGGAAATGAAGAACCCATTACAGAGAATCAATAGTAGATTAGATGAAGTAGAAGATCAAACCAGCGATGTAGAAGATAAGGTAGCAGAAAACACCCGATCAGAACAGCAAATAGAAAAAAGAATCCAAAAAATTGAAGAGAGTTTAAAGGGCCTCTGGGATAAGATCAAGCATACCAACATTTGCATAATAGGGGTACCAGAGGGAGAAGAGAGAGAGCAAGGAATTGAAAACCTATTGGAAGGAATAATGATGGAAAACTTCACTAACTTGGCAAAGGAAATACACACACACACACACACACACACACACACACACACACACGCAGGAAGTACAGAGAGTCCCAAACAAGATGAATCCAAAGAGGCCCACACCAAGACACATCATACTTAAAATGCCAAAGGCTAAAGACAAAGAGGGAATCTTAAAAACAGCAAGAGAAAAGCAGTTAGTTACCTACAAGGGAGCCCCCATAAGACTGGCAGCTGATTTCTCAACATAAACTTTGCGGGCAAGAAGGGATTGTCAGGAAATACTCAAAGTGATGCAAAGCAAGGACCTACAACCAAGATTACTCTACCTAGCAAAGCTATGATTTAGAATTGAAGGGCAGATAAAGAGCTTCCCAGGCAAGAAAAATCTAAAGGAGTTTCTTACCACCAAACCAAAATTACAAGGAATCTCAGAGGGACTTCAAGAGGAAAAAAAAATAAAAAATATGAATAATAAGACAGCAATAACTACATACCTGTCAACAATTACTTTCAATGAAAATGGATTAAATGCTCCAATCAAAAGAGGGTTGCTTGAGAAGAGCGCAATGATGATACCAACATGGGCCAGTGAAGCGATGTCCTCCACAACTAGACTGAAGAACAAAAGGACAGCAACTTGTCTGTTCCCCTTCCCCAATTTCCCAACAAAATCTTTAAGAAAAAAAAAAAAAGATAGGGTTGCTGAATGGATAAGAAAACAAGGCCCTTACATAGCCTGCCTACAAGAGATGCATTTCAGATCAAAAGACACACATAGACTGTATGTAAAGTGATGAAAAAAGATATTTCATGAAAATGGAAATAAACAAACAAACAAAAAGCTGGAGTAGCAATACTTATACAAGGCAAAATAGACTTTAAAACAAAGACTATAACAAGAGACAAAGAAGGACCTAGTTATCCCACTTCTGGTATTTATCTGTACAAGCCCAAAATGGTACTTCGAAGGGACGTGTTCATCCCTATGTTCATTGCAGCAAGATTTACATAAGCCAAGATATGAATGCAACCTAGGTGTCCCTGAATGGATGAATGGATAAAGAAGAGGTGGGACATATATACAATGGACTATTACTCAGCCATAAAAAAGAAGGAAATCTTGCCATCTGCAACAAGGATGGACCTAGAGGGTACTGTGCTGAGTGTAATAAGTCAGACAGTGAAAGACAAGTTTCACATGATTTCACTTATAAATGGAATCTAAAGAACAAAATAAAAAATGAAACAGAAACAAACTCAGATACAGAGAACATTTTGATGATGGTTGTCAGATGGAAGGGGGATTGGAGGTGGGTGAAGGGGAAGGGATTAAAAAGTACAAATTGGTTGTTCCGCAGTAGTCATGGGATGTAGGGTGCAGCATAAGGAATATAATCAATAATATTCTAATAACTATGTATGGTTTCAGATGGGTATTAGATTTATTGGGGTGATAGATACAGGGGGGTTGGAAGCAGGGTAAAAAAAGATGAAGAGATTAAGAAATTGGTAGTTAGAAAATACTCATGGGATATAAAAAATAGGGCATATAATCAATAATATGATAATAACTATATATAGTATCAGGTGATACTAGTCAGTGGGATCACTTTGTAAATTATATAAATGTCTAAGTACTATTCTATACACTTGAAACTAACATAAAATAATATTGAACATCAACTCTAACTGAGAAATTTTAAAAGGGGGCAAAATATCAATACTATTGTGATAGCAATGTACAGTGTCAGATGGTTGCTGGACTTATCATGGTGATCGTTTCTTCAGCATAGGGAATATATTCAATAATGTGGTAATAACTCTGTATAGTGCCAGGGATACTGTTGATTAACTATGATGTACACCTGAAACTAATATAATATTATATGTTAGCTCTATTTTAATAAAAATCTTTAAAGAAAAAAGAAATCAAGCAAAACACTTTTCATTACATTGGGCTCCTCAAATCTTTTCTTAACCTTTCAAAAATAGTGTAGAATCAGCATGTTTAATGCAGGTAAATCTATACCCAGCATTGATCTTAGATTCCCTATAGAATTCCTATTACAAAGAAAATGCCACCAGTTTATGACCTTTGCTTATGAAAAGGCACAGTCAATTTGGACTCTTTATTATATTTTGCTCCACTATATTTTGCTTCAAATCAGTGTTACTTTGTATATTTAATCTAAAAGACAGCTCCAAGGGTCTTCATTTAGGTCCCAGTCCAATAATCTCTTTCACACAAATTTCACTGTCTTCTACCTCCTCATTTTTCCTCAACTTACACATGAGCCTCCCATTCAACTTCCATTGCCTTGAACCAAACGATTTTCTCCCCTGAATGAATTGATTTGACCATTCCTCTTTTCCTGACTGCATTGTTATTTGCTGAGGAATTACTGTAAAAACCTCCTTATCTTCTCCAGTCCCAAAGTTATGGGCATGATGGCAGCAAAGATCCTAAATGTCTAGGAAGAAGAGTTGGGGGAGGGAGGATTCCTGGAAATGTGAACTGAGAAGGAACATGTATAGGCGAGTGTGATGCCACTGCCTTTCAAGACAGTCAAGGTAAATGATGATGCGATGGTGGGTGGCTTTCTGTCTGTCCTAAAGCATTACTTTTCAGTGCAATATATTGATATGTAAGATTCACGATCCTGAGCTTTTGCTTCAACAGATTTCATCAAAATAAACCTAAATCTTCTCATTTCTTGTTTGTTTGTTTTTTCCCTTCATCCATCTGCATATTTCTCTTTTCCTGCAAAAGTTGCTGATGCATATATAAAGCAAGGCTTCCCAAGAACTGTTCTCTAATTTGACATCCTCATCTCCTGAAACATTCTTAGCATAACCCAGAAGGGAAAATTTTGGCCCTCGCTCAAACACGCCACGTGGTTTGATGTCCCCATTCCCTATACCATTAAACAGACTGATTTCCCTGATGGGGTTTAATATTCCTGACATCTCTATGGTGAACTCTTACCTTTTGACAACAATAATAGTCATCACTTCCTTGACATTAACAGGCTGAGTAAACTACTTCTATTTTTTTGGACTTTTGTATCAATTTTTCGTCCTATATTGTCATATCTAGTTTACTGAATTTCAATAATAGTCTCACAACTAGACTTTGAAGTTCCTAAGATCAGAAACTGGGTTTTATTTTCTTATAACAACTAGAGCCAGGAAACATCTGTTCCATAGTAAGAATGTAATAAATGGGGCTCACTGTTGAATTACCATTTTATTTGATTCTCTTAGAATCCTTTATGCCTCGATGACTTTCTACACTGTACAATTTACAGAGAAATCTCCACTTAAAATTTGTACTCTCCTTAAAACAAAAATAAAAGGGCATATTCAACTTTAACTGAACTTCCTATGATTCCTTCTCTTTCAAATAAAAGAAAACCTTGCTAGTTATTATTATTTTTTTAATAAAGCAAATGCTTACTTCCTCATTTGAACATGTGTTGCATCCTTCGTGACAGGGCTGTAGGAGTTTGGAAGGGACGGCAAAGGTTGAGAAACAGAAAAATAAAGACAGATAGACAAGTAAAAGAGAAAAAGCAGTGCTAGCCAGGGGACTCAGAGCCTCTTGGACTAAGGAGCCCCAAACTGAGCCACTGTAAAGGTTTCATTAGGATACACACAAGGAAGCAGTCCTGGTCTGTAAGTCTCATACATCATACCAGAGAACTTAGCTCAGAGTCAAATCACCCCATGCCTACAGGCTGCCATTACCAAAAGTCCCATGATATGTTCACGTGCACCTCCTAAGGGACAGAAACTTCTCACACCAAGACTCACTGATAGGATTACACGGAGGACAGATGTTATCACCTTTCTAAGGTCATTTCACAGGCAAGCTATCAGCACCTGAGACAAGGGGGCTTTGCCCATTTTCCTCAACTCTGTGATTTCTCCTATGGCAACCCCGTGATTGTGTCTGGCTTGGGTTGCCCTTTTTCAGGTAGGGTCTTACCCATCATTGACTAACCAGCCATCTTCTGGGGCAACACAGGAAGATAGAGTATGCATAATGTTGAAGTAATGTCTCTGTGAGGATCTGTTGTTATGGGAAGGTGCATGGGGGCAGACGGCTAGGCTGCTGTGTGACCACAAACATGTTTCATATTTTGGTATATTTCTGGAAGTTATTTATATAATAATCATGGTCATTCCTTCCTTGTAAGTTACTCCAAGACAGCAATTGTGTCTGTTTAATTGCTGTGTATTCTGTGTATTTTAGTAATTTGGATGAAAGAAGAAATGACATATCCAAGCAGATAATTAGTAATAGAACTATAGTCATCAACATAATCCTAATTCTCCTTTTCCAAATATTTTTTCATTATACTGTTATTATCACTAGTTATGTAGGTGAAATTATTGTGGTATAGTAGCAGAAACACCACATGTCAGTCAAGATACCAGTGTTCCCACTTGGTACTTGCACTGTTATGTGTCCTGAAATATGCCACTTGACTTCTCAGAACTTTGATTTCCTTACCAATAAAATAAAATGACTGTGAAAAATAATCTGGAAGGTTAATGGCAGCTCTAAATGATATCTCATCCTAGGACACAATGTGTATTCCTTTGCCTTTTCTGATGATACCACTATATCTGTATGCTGTAAATATAAATTATATAAAATGAGCGAATTTATGGAAGAGAGACTTAAGTTTTTAAGATCTTAGAAAGAGTAGGAAAGTAAAGAAGGTTGGCTTTATATGCATAAATGATAAAGAAAAATAGCTAGGTGTAGATCAAAGAAATAAAAGTCTAGAAGATGATGGCTTTTAATTTGCAATGGATTTATTTATGTTGTGACCATGGGGCTGTTAATCACCTCTTTATTTTAGTCATTCTTATTCTTAAATCTAGGTAAAAGCTGAGGGTAGGATCTAGATTCTTCAGTAATAATAATAATAATAATAATAATAACAACAACAATAATAATAATAATAAATCCAAAGAGCAAGAGAAGTTAAATGCTCTCAGAAAAGAAAAAAAAAAGATGCTGCTTCTCAAATGCCCCTTAATGTGAAAATAAGCTGAACAATAAAGAGCAAGCTTTTCTTAAGGAACAAGTACCACACAAAATGTCTATTAAATTACATAAGTTTACTAAGATCCATGATCATGAGTGCCTATTTTAATACTTCAATTAAAGATTTAGCAAACAGTGAATGCTATGAGGGTAATGTGAAATCTACAGGTGACAAAAGAGATCTCAACACTTACTTTGTTTTTACTAACATTACAAACGGGAAAACATTTTTAAATATTGATTTTCTTCCAAAGCTTTCAGTTAGCTACTTCAAACTTAATAAAGTAGAAAGATCCTAGAAGTTGCATTTTGGATCTCAGTAAAATTATAGAGATTAAACAAAAAACAAAAAATCTTTGGATAAAGTTTTACTTAACAAAGAAATCTGAAGACTATCCTGAAGTTGAAGAATAATACATAATTTGTCATATTTTAGAAAAAAATAGGGATACCATGCAGAAAAAAATGTTACTGAATATGTGGAAGATATTCGGCAAATGTTTATTAGTGGACCCATACATATTTCAGTAATATCTGAGAAACTCACACACATAAATCAAGTTTTATCAGTTCTTAAGCAGATATGAATTTACTTCAGGACATCTCTCTTTAATCACAATTGCAAATGTTAGTATAAAACGAATTTGGATGTGCAGGCTTCTATCTTTCACTCCATATATTGTCTACTTGATAAACTATCGAGTAAATTCTTATTTGAAAAACACAGCTCAGAGAGTTCTTACTGGCTCATTCTGTCATAGTCTCAGCTTAGTGTAGGCAGATGTGAAGTTATTTTCTAAAAGAAATGTTTACTAAGCAAATGCCTTTCAGATGTAACAGTCAATATTTTCTATTTACGTGATGTCCTAAATCCAATTAACTGTAAACCCAGTAATTTTTTTTTAATTTTGAAAAAAGTGAAATTTAAAATTATGATAATAAAGCAAACCAGGGACGTTTTCCCCTATTTGGTACATTAATTCAGCTGGACTGCAAATCGTCTCCTCTCCGATATCTCTGCACCTGCCCTAGACCCATTGTAGTGTCTTTTGAGCCAGAGTGAATGTTTGAAAACGTTTGATCAGTCCTCTTCTCAAAACTCAAAGGCTTCTAAGATCTTACTTATAAGGCTCTTAATAACCTGGCCGTTTCCACCTCTCTTTCCTCCACTCAACTCCAGTCACTTATCTTTGCTGTTAATTGAATATGTTACTTGAAAAGCCCTGCCTCAGGAGCATTTTACTTATTCTCCCCCTGTTTATATGCTCTTTCCCCAGATATCATCATAGCTTATTCTTAGCTTTCTTCAGCCCTCTTCCAAAACAAAAACAAAAGCCCTTATATCCTCTTTCTAACACATTTTGCTCCCCTTATCCTGCTTTGGTTTTCTACGTTCTATATATCACAGGCTGACATTTATGTATTTTTTTAATATTGTTCTCTTCTCTATCCACTAGAATGTAAGTTTCATGGAGGCAGGAACTCTATCAGTTTGGTTCATTACTGCTTCCTCAGTCCCTAGAATGATACATGGTACATAACAGGCATTCAATAAATATTTGTTGAAGGAATGAATGACATAATATATATTGATAATAAATATATCAATAAATATTAACTCTCTCTTAGCACTTTTGCTCTCAGCCAAATGATTTACCAGTTGAACCAATCAAAAGTACATTGAATACGGTTAGATTGTATATCTTCTAAAAGTTTGTTGAGACCTGCAAAGTATGCATGTGTTTATTCTTTGGTCCTAAACATGAACTTGAGATTATCAATCTATCAGCTTTTGAGAAGGCAGCCTGGAGCGTCAGGACTGGAGATGGCACCAGAGAAACTGGATTTGAGAGGCCTGAGTTTTATTTCTTAGAAGTGTGCAACTGGAAAACTCAACTGGCTTTCCTGGGTCTTCGTTTCTTTATCTACTCAATTGTACCGACAGAAATAATTACTTTCTGGCTTACTACATAGGATGATGTGACAGTCAAGTAAACTAAAGCATTTAAATATATATTGTGTAAACTTTGTTTATGGGAGAAGTGTTCCTGATGTTTACATGTATAAGGGAAAATAGAAATTAAAATAAGAAAAAAATTAATTCTCCCTGGTACAAACAGGGAAACAGCCTCCTCCCTCTTTCTTTTCTGAAAGAATTTACTGTAGAGGTTTTGTATAATAATTAGAAGATCTTTCTCTGCCTTTTTGAAATGTAAGTCTATTCCAAAGCTAAATAAGTCTCTTGCCTTGTTTTACAACCCAGATATGCTTCCTAAAGGACTTCCTGTCTTTGAAATGTAATCATGGAGGAAGACAGCGCCCCTATCTCTCAGTTTCCATGAAAGGATAAGAGCCAAAGTTTGGCTGGCCTCTGGCTACAAGTTGCAAACCCAACTCTTGTCATAAAGATAGGAGAAATTTATTTTTATTTTAGATAAAGGCAATTACCAAACACAAGTGGTCACTCTAATGACCAGATGAACTATGTGTGAGAAAGGGTGTTGTTAGGCCTTCTTACTCAAGAACTAGTTATTGTTTACCTTGTTCTGTATCATGCCTTCAGTTATAAATACATGGCTTTGTACGTTTGTCCAAATTGATAAAACTGTATATCACAAAGAGCGAATTCTACTGTATGCAACAAAAAAACAAACTACAATACTAATTTGATAATTTCTCATCAGATACTAATAAATCTCCACTGTGGCACATTGATCCAAAGCCATATTTTCAAACCTTGGACAAAATGGAAAAAGAACTTAAAGTATATTTTATAACAAAATTATTAGGTCTGTCTCTCCCAAAATTATTAGGTCTGTCTCTCCCATTAAAGGGAGGTAGTATACTGGAAATATTATAGGCTTACCTTCGGTCTTATTAAACTAAGAATGGACTCTGGGTGGTGCGCACACAATGTAATATATAGATAATGTGTTACAGAATTGTACACCTGAAACCTAAGTAACTTTACTAACTATTGTCACCCCAACAAACTTCAATAAAAAAAAACAAAAAAAACTAAGGAAGGGATAGTGGTGATTGAACGGGATGGGTCAGAAGGCACAGAAATAGTTCAGGGTTGTGGGTATGAATCACGAAGACAGATTAGTCAGAGCTGACTGATAAGAGTTAAAGAAATGAAATTGTAAGATCACTGCATGGTACAAAGATTTGAAATAGAAAAGAATGGACTGATTCTAGTAAGCTGTTTGAGCCAGTGTGATAACTAATTAGAAAAACAAGAGGTTTATCGATCAAGTTTGAGAAGGGGATTATTCTATAAGCAATTCAAGCAAAATTTCTTTACAAAATGGTACTTAGACTATAGAATTAACTGTCAAAATATCTAATAGAAGCTGGACCGGCCGAATGGCTCAGTTGGTTAAGAGCTCGCTCAAGAGTGCGAGCTGAGTTCTGAGCAATGGCGGTTCCATGCCAGCCCGAGCTGAGTTGCCGCTGAGCTGCCAACAGGTGGCAGGATGGCTCAGCTGAAAAAAAAAAATCTAATAGAAGAGAAAAATCTGGATAAATATGTATCTATTACAGCAAGGGCTTAAGTGAGGAAATGATTGATAGGCAATGTGAAATTATTAATAATTAGAAACAGGGAAGCAGAAATTAGAATTTAGCTCAAAGCAGGTTACAAACAACTAACTTGGAGATTGTAGAGTAGTTGGTCAGACATAGGCCATATATATCCAGCACATTCAAAAGTTTGTAAAGCATTTAGTTAATTTGATCAATATAAGCAGCCTGGTTCAAAGTGACAAAGTAAAGAAGAGGGCTGAATTATGCCTTGAAATATGAAATTTAAGCAAGACTTTTGCTTTTTATTATTCAGGGTTGAATTGCATGTTTTTATGAATAAAAAGCCAACATACTCAAAAATTCATTAATTTCATTCAAATTATACCAAGGCAAATACCAAACAGCTATTCTGAAAGGGCCATTATGATTTTCCCATGTGTCAAATGTTTATACAAAGTTTGTCTCCTTAATCTAACTGTTGCAACTCTCTAAATATAACTCCAATTGGCTTTTTTCTGACAACATGCAAAAGTTACTTATTTTTATTTTATTTTATTTTTTTTTTTTTTTAGCTGAGCCATCCTGCCACCTGTTGGCAGCTCAACGGCAACTAAGTTCAGGCTGGCATCGAACCGCTGTTGCTCAGAGCTCAGCTCGCAAAAGTTACTTATTAAACAAGCACTTTCACATCTTACTGGTGGAATTTTAATTAGTACAACAGCCAAGAGGATTCCATTAAAAAAAAGAAAAAAAAAGAAAGAAAGAAAGAAAGAAAGAGATTTTGCTTTCAAACACCTTCTCAATTAGTGAGGGAGTCAGACACATTTAAAAAAATATGAATTGATACCATTTGAGTTTATCATATAATTAATTTTATCTAGAGCCTAGATAAGAATGTACCTTGTCCTTACAGGGATAATAGAACCTTGAACTTCAAATTGGACATCAGACATAGGAAAGCAGTTTATAATTTTAAAAAAAGAGAAGAAAATTATTCAGAATTTTAGTCTTGGGCTAGAAAAATTATTTCCTTATCCCTTCCACCACCAGAAACTCAGCCTTCAATTACTACCTTTTTTGGTGGAAAAAGGGAAAAATCCTCCTTTTTGGATTGCTTATTTAGCACATGCCCCCTTGATGTTTTCAATGAGTCAGCCTCTGTTTTAGACACAGGGACAGTGACAAATGTGACAAACTCCTTTCCCTCACAGAGTTTACTTAATTTGTGGAATAATCCAATTACAGACAAATGAATACATAAATAATGTGTAAAGTTGTAAGTAGAATTTTAAATTGTTTTGTATAAAATACCAAGCAGAGAGCCCAAAACTTATTAATCATCCCAAGAATTAGTTCCTTCTTTCTGCCCATCCCTCTTCCTTCCCTCCGTTCCTTCCTTCCAATATCCCACTGTTGCCCTCTCTTTTCCCTTCTAATGTTCGCTTTCTTTATCCTCTTGCTGTGTATAATTCCTATTATACCTATCCCCTCCCCTATAAAAAATTACATTATTCTGTTGTGATTTTTACTTTTGAGGATGACTGCAGAAAAACGAATCCCAGTGCAGCAGTGTCAACGCTCGGAAGAGCCTTTCTGTTGTGGATTTGAAAGTCAATGGACCATCCCATTTCATACATTTGTTATTAACCTCCATTATTAAAGTTGATGCTATTCTCAATGATTTGAATCTATGTTTGGCCTGAGTAATTCTGACATGAGCAAGTCAGGATGAGTGACTTTCCACCCTAAATGCCACTGAAATCTCTTTATTCACATCTGTAACTGTTCTCTGGAAATGTGGGGGATGTTTTAACTCTCCCTCTTAGCATCTCAATCGCATTTTCACTTTTTCTCAAGTAAAGAATTCCTTGGATTTAAAGAGTCCAACAAGCAAGCCTGCAGTTTATAGTAGTTTCCCCTTCTAGCTGCAGTCATGTCACACACCAGGTAAGGCTGTAATATGATGGACACTAAAGTCCATTTGAGTGCCCTTTCTGCCTGATTATCTCATGGTTTACACACCCTGTGCATAATTCTTCACATGTATGTAAAAAGAAGATCCTATATAGACACTCAGATATTGATGCCAGTGAAATGAAAAAAGGTTACAGTAAAATCATTCCTTTTCCTAGAAGTGCTTATACATTCATGCTCTAAGTGAACCTCCATGTATGTGGACAGAAATGAGTAAAGCAACTGGCATTTTAGTTTCTTTTAAAAATAGTTTGCATTTTCCTTTTAGGCATTTTACCAATAACCTCCACCTTGAATGATACAGTTTGCTGCAGAAACAGCCTTTGTTTAACCCACTGTACCAATCCGGATAATTATTCATTATCATAGTTCTCTCTAGGACTGCTCCAGACAGGAATCACCATAGCAACTCATCCTAAATAAAAAAATACCATGCTAGTCATTTTAGGAGGAAAGATCTAAAGATGCTAAACTCACAGCTATTATTCCCACCCCACACTGAAGTTATCTAAAAAGCTGAGCCACTTCACAGGTGTAAGAATTTACAGACATCCATATTTGTATCTAAAGAAATTAGCTGCCTAATCATGATTCACAGCATTGATCCCCAGTTCAGCCATAATGATGTTTGTTCTCAACAATTAACATTAAAATGTCTGTCTCATCTTCAATGCACCCTCACTCACCTCTGAACAAGTCTATATATCTTTTCCTGATGTCATTCTTCTATAAACTTATATCCTTATGTACCTTCAAAAGTTTACCTAAAGTGTATGTCTCTTTTATGGCTTCTAAGCCAGAACCTACTTAGGATCTATCACTCTTATTATTTTAACGATATTCATATTCTCTCTCCTCTCTCTCTCTCTCTCTCTCTCTCTCTCTCTGTCTTTCATTTTGACTTCCTCTTATGTACAGCATTTAGTTCTTTCTTGGGACAGCTGCATGCAGTTGGTGGTGTGCCTGCTTATATGTTTCTGTCACTTGAGCTTAAAAACATTTTTCCATATATCCCTTGTCACTTACTGATTTATATGGCTAGCAGATGGCATTTTTTTAGAAGTATCATCAGCTGCACAAAATATGCTGACGTTTCTGGTAGTAAATAATGCAAGACAGTCACGGTTTAGAAAGCACACTTGCTGCTTTTCTGCTTTTACCAAAACGAAAGAAAGAAAGAAAGAAAGAAAGAAAGAAAGAAAGAAAGAAAGAAAGAAAGAAAGAAAGAAAGAAAGAAAGAAAATCATAGGCTTATAGGAAAATTATAAGGTAAACCTTAAGTTAGAGTGTTCTAGAAAATGATCCTAGTACTTACAGGAAGAATTTGCAGAGAACATTGTTTTTTTTTTCATTTAAAAGATATTTGTTGTGTGCATTTTAATTGCTGTCCAAAGAACTCAGGAAGTTACAAGGAAGACCTTGTTTTCATGAAATTCACATTCTTTGTGGGGAGAGCAAACATAAGGAAGCAAGCAAATATGTACATAAGATCACTTTGATCATGATAAATAAGAAGTGATAGAGGCGTGTTAATAATTGACAAGCTGTAAAGGCATATGTAGTGTATACGTGTTTGAGGGACAGAGGTGTGTGATACTATGATTGCCCTGCTCTGCATCTCCTTAACTTACCTTTGCGTTCACCTGCAATTATGGCAGACCACCATCTGAAGCCTCAATTACCTGCACATGTCTTCTTCTCTGCCCTGGGGGCTTTCTCTGACACCATGGCAGTGTGCTTGCACGGGCACAACGGAGAAGTGCAGTAGGCATGGCTCACCTCCATCCTCAACCAATGGGGGATGAGTGTTAGTATATAGCTACCACATCTTCCTTCTCCTCCGACGGGACAATTCTAAGATGTGTTCCACAATTTCTTTGAGTTTCCCAAGAGGATTTAGCCCTGGTTGCTCACAGCAGTTGCTTTATCATTAAGACACACTTGATAGGTTTTCTTGACTTCCCTGCCTCACTTTCCCCACTCCTTCATTTGTGTTTCCTGGAACCAACTCCTAAGTAAACTACCTGGACTCAAGTCCTTGTCTCAAGATTTTCTCTTGGAAAAAAAAATGGAAATGAACATAGTTGAAGAGGGAAATTTAAACACTGAATTGGGTAATTAAGGAAGACCACATTTGGGCGGTGTTAGAAATAAGATTTAAATGACTGGAAGTTACTATCCATGCAAAGATCTGAGGAGAGAGCTCCTGGTGGAAAGACTGACAGCAAAGGTCCTAAAGAGAGTGATGTTCAATGAAAACCAAGAAGACAGGCTCGAGCTGAGTGAGTAAGTGGTGAGTGGTGGGCAATGACGTCAAAGGGGGCAAATAAGAGATATACCAGGGATGCAAAAACATGTATCCACATGACTTGTATTCATCTTTTGTTATTGGTGTATATTGAATATTACAATTTTAATACAGTTTTTTTCCTTTCTTAAAATGTGTATACATTTTTTGGCATCCTCTGTATTCTATAGGACGATATAGGTGATATTAAAAAGCTTGAGCTTATACTATACTTAAAATCAGCCTTTGTAAGGTTTTAAGCAAGGGAGTGATGTGTTTTGATTTAAAAATAAATGGTTATATTTAGAAAATATAGTTTAGAAAGATAAGAGTCACAAACTGATAGGAGGGAATAAAGAATACTAGTTATGAAACTTCTGTACTAGGCTAGATGAGAGAAAAAATATAAACTTCTTTTAAAGAGGAGAAGTAGAAGTAGAATTCTCATACTCCAGATACATTTTTGAGAAGAAACCAACAGAACTCACTGATAGATTACATGGAAAAGCAATAAAGAGAAAAGAAACTAAATTCCATTAAATATGAAAAGCCACATTGAAATAAGGATGGAACAGGAGATATCAATTTGGGAGAGAATGGCATTTTTAAAACAATTTAAAACTATGAAACCAGATGTGATCCTCTAGGAAAAGAAAGTAGATCGCCTGGGAGGAGACCTTGAGAAAGAGTTCAAGCAACCACAAAGCAAACTGTGATGGAGAAGTTAGCACAGTGGACAGAATATAAGAACTATGGCTTCATGGATACCAAAAATGATATACATCAAAAAGTAACACAAGGGCTGCCTGAGTGACACAGTGGTTAAGCGCTGGTTTGGGAAGCCAGCGGCCCCAGTTTGGGTGCCACATATGAGGGCCGGTGACACTGCCCTCAAACAAACAAACAAACAAACAAACAAAAAGTAGCACGAGGGGAGAAGTGGCGGACTTTGAAATGCTGCTGAGAGTACAATTAACAGGACAGAAATTCAACCATTGGATGTTTCATCTTTCAGATCATCCATCAGAGCAGCATGAATTAGTGGGTATGGAAAAAGGATTGCTGTACATTGAAGACAAAAAATAGGAAATAGAGAGAGATCTATTTAAAAACTTTGTTAAGAAAAGCAGCGACAAAGTGCAATACCTGGATGGGGCATGTGGGATCAGTGTGACTGTGAAAGAGAAAATGTTATGTGTTCACATTGTCTCCTCTTCCTGAGCATAAGAGGCATATATTTCTCAGTGTCCCTTGCCGTTAGGTTCCTACCATGGAATTGCATCTTGACAATGGAGTGTTGATAGAAATTATATATGCCATTTCCAGGCATTGAGCTTTGGAAACATCTCATCAGTCTTCCACTTATTTTTCTCCCTTCAACAGCAAATTTGAAAGTTATATGTTCCAGATGGAGCAACCACAAAGTAGAAGCAACCTTGGTTTCTGGGTCAGCTTTGAGGGGAGCTTCCAAGAAGAGCCAAGCTCCCCATCTTGGACTCTGATATGAAGAAAAGATAAGCCTTTGTTGTGTTTGGCCACTGAGGCACATCTGCTCAATTGTAACCTCAGCAGAGGTAAGCCTATCCTAATATCCCCACAATGTTTTTTTTTTAAGATTGATAAAATATCATGTTGCATATTTTAGAAAATGCACTAGTAGGGATACAGACCTGGTATTGCAGAATAGAAAGTATAGAATTGCAAGAATATGATACTTGGGAAGATAAGAAAGTCTGAGATCGCGAGTAGCAATTGTTGTGATTGACCTTAGAAGTAGGGGCACTGCAAAGTAAGAAAGGCAGGGAATGTGAGTACAAAAGAAATCACAATGATAAATTTGGTCAAAGGAAGCTGAGGGAGTTTTCTCATTTATTGCTTCTATTTGGTCAGAGAACAATGAGATAAGAAAAGAATATCATCTGAGAGAGAGGGAGGAGATGGGAAAATATTGGTTCTTTGAGGAGAGATGACAACTTGTGAAAAATAATTCAAAGAATGGGAAATCAGTCAAATTAAGAAAGTAAAAGAAGACTGCCAATACTGTGTATATTATAAATGTGGAGTAAAATGTGTCCAAGTAGAATTTCCATGTGCATTTTTTATGTTAACTTCAGCTTCCTGGCTGAAGGTATAATGTAGTTGGATAGATGCCTTTAGCCAGGCATGTACGAGGTCTGAAAATTAAGTCCATGAACTCATTCTAGAAAAAATGCTCCATACCTCATTGCTGAATATCACTATGGTCACCTACGAAGTACTCCCCTTGGGAAGCTATGCACTGATGCCAGTGCCTAGTCCACCCTTCAAAGCAAGTTTGGAACTCTTTTTCTGGAATGTCCATCAATTCTGTCATTGTATTACCGTTAATGTCCTGAGTGTCATCAAAATGTTTTTTTTTTTAAGATAAATGTCTTCCTTTATCTTCGGGGAAAGAAAGAGTCATTGGGGGCCAGATCATGTGAGTAGGGAGGGTGTTTCAATACAGTTATGTGTTTACTGGCTAAAAACTCCCTCGCAGACAGTGCCATGTGAGCTGATGCATTGTCATAATAGAAGAGCCATGAATTGTTGGCAAAAAGTTCAGGTTGTTTTTGTCTAACTTTTTCATGCAGCCTTTTCAGCACTTCCAAATAGTAAACTTGATTAACTGTTTGTGCAGTTGGTACAAATTCATAATCAATAATCTCTCTGATATCAAAAAAGGATAGCAACATCGTTGGAATAAGTTTGCAAACTTAATTGTCAGGCCTTGTATAATGGAGAAAGTAGAGAAAGAACATTGCAGGTAATCACAAAGGAGTGACTTTAACGATGGATCAAGGAACGTTAGAAGGGCAAGAAGGGAATACAGGCATCCACAGGCAATGGACAATGGGTCATCTGTAGATGAGAGGACTCCAAGAGGACAAATTGTTACCGAATTGAGAGCACTGGTATCAGTAATCTTACAAGGATAAGAAATTATGGTCAGAATGTATAATGCCTCATATCAAGATTTTAAAATCAGTTCAATTATTTTTTTAACCTTGATATCTTCATTTTATTTCTTAAAATTTTATTAAAGTTATTGGGGTGACATTGGTTACCAAAATTATACAGATTTCAAGTGTACAATTCTATAATACATCATCTGAATATTGCATTGTGTGTTCAACACCCAGAGTCAAATTATTTATTGATGATTATGAAATCAAATGTATTGCACAGTAAAGGACAAAATACAATATTTTCATTATAAGAGCTGTTGGGGGAAATCACTCTCATTTTCACAATCAGAAAAAGTTTGCTACTTTTAAGCAACTCATTTGTTTTCATTTTATTCATAGTGGAGATTATGTGAGTTACTGGAGAGGGTTGTACACATGGCAGAAACATGAAAGTTATTTCTGCTAAACGTGGTTTGGATGATAATAAATCTTAGAAATAGACCAAGAAATAACTTTCAGCTTGTAGGTATGGATCTGTGGAAATTAAAAAAGAAGAGAGGTTAAAAGAGTGAGTGAAAGCAGAAAGAAAGGACAGGCTATTTGGCAGGTGGAGAAGGCACCATTTAGTGTTCTCTTTACTATATTAGATCACCAGTGCTTGGTTAGATAGGCCCACAAGCTAGGCTGCAATAGGAAATAGAAAATCATCCACAGGTACAGTGAGGATAATTGACCTCAATAATATGCTTCTTTACCTGACTAAGAGGGAAGCACTTGGAAGGAGCCCAAGAAAGTCATACCACAGTGCAGTGTCATCAAATACAAGAAGGGATACATACAAATATCTGTGACTAGATACTCTACAGACAGATCTCACTGCCACTCTCTTCCCTATAGCTGCTAGATAAATGGATTACAAAGTCAAGCTAGAGCTTAGTAAATGATAGGAACCTAGGAACAGAAATAAAGTAGAAAGCGAAAGGATGAAAGTAGCCCCTATATTCGATAAACAAATACCATACCTGTTTATGATACCCACAGTTCAAAAAAACAGAAATCTAAAGACATGTAAAGCTTGTGAAATAAGTTCTATATGATAAAAATAGAAGAAAAGCAAAGGAAATAAACATTTCAAAAATACAAAAATAAAGAGTAATCAATATATGTTATGTCATCTAAACTAATTTCATGAAAATATGGAGTTTTGAAGGAAGATTAGACAATGAGATTGTGAGACAACAGAGTTACCCAGAAAGGGACTGAATAAGATGCAGAAGTAAAGGTTGGGCTGTTATAGTCCATGAGGAATTTAATGAAAATATAATTCTGATGATAAAAAGTAAATCATGTAAGAATCAGGAAAGGACAAAATCATAATTCCAAAATTGTGAAAATAATGATGTATAGGGCAAATCTGAGATTCTATCCAAAAATGAACAGGGGAAGAATGAGAAGATATAAAGAGAAAATGATAAATGTACAAGGAAGAAAATGAAAATCCAATATACATAACATTTGTGATCCATTAAAGGAATCAGAACAATTAAAACAAATACCACCAAGATATGACAGTAAATTCAATTCTGGCTGTGAATTAAGACACAAAACTATAGGTCTAAAGCCAGGGATCTAAGGTCCCAGACAAAGTTGTTGAAAAGGGAAATACCTGTAGATATAGGCTTGAAATGTACAGTTATTATCAATATGATGAAATATCTACAGCCATCCAGGCAGAAAGAGAGAAAAAACAATCACCTTTCACCTATTAGAATGGTTCTCATCAAAAAGGTAAGAGATAACTAACACTGGCAAGGCTGTGGAGAACAGGGAAGACTCGTGAACTGCTGGTGGGACTGTCAATTGGTGCAGCCACTATGGGAAACAGTATAGAGGTCCCTCAAAACATTAAACATAGAACTACTGTATGACTCAGCAATTCCACCCCTGGGTATTTATCCAAAAGAAATGAAATCTGCTCTCTTATGTTCATTACAGCATTATTTACAATATTCAAGGTACGGAAATAACCTAAATGTCTATCAACAGATGAATGGATAAAGAAAATGTGAGATACACACACACACACACACACACACACACACACACACACACACAATGGGATATTATTCAGTCATACAAAAGAAGGAAATCTTGTCATTTACAACATGGATGAATCTGCAGAACATTATGCTAAGTGAAATAAGCCAGACACAAAAGGACGTATACTGCATAATCTCCTTTATATGTGGAATCTAAAATAGTCAGACTCATTGAAGCCAAGAGTAGAATGGTGGTTGCCAGGGGCACAGTGGAGGAGGAAATGAGGAAATGTTGGTCAAGGGGTACAAAGTTTGAGTTATGCAAGATGAATACAGCATGGTGACTATAGTTAACAATACTATAGGTACTGTATACAGTAAGTCCTCACCTAGCGTTGTCCATAGATTCTTGAAAACTGTGACTTTAAGTGAAACAATGTATAAGGAAATCAATTTTACCATAGGCTAATTGATATGAACTCATTTTTTTGTTTGTTTGTTACACCAGCTGAGCTATCCTGCCACCTGTTGGCAGCTCAGCAGCAGCTCAGCTCGGGCTCAGCATCACTGGCCCATGTGAGAATTGAACCCGTGGCCCTGTTGCTCAGAGCTCGTGCTCTAAACCAACTCTTAACCAAATGAGCCACTCAGTCAGCCTGATATGAACTCTTAATATCAATTAGCCTATGGTAAAACTGGTTAAAGTTGCAGTTTCCAAGGTCCTATAGATGATGGTAAGTGAGGACTTACTGCATTTTAAATTTGCTAAGAGGGTAGATCTTAAGTGTTCTAACCACAAAAACAAAAACAAAAAAAAAAAAGAAGAGAGAGAGAGAGAAAGAAAATGGTAACTATATGAGGTTATGGATATGTTAATTAGTTTGACTGCTGCAATCATTTCACAATAGATACATGTATCAAAACATCATGTTTTACAACCTAAGTATATACAATTTTTATTTGTCAATTATACCTCAATAAAGCTGAAAATAAAAAAAAATAACTTCAAGAAAGAAAAATCTTACTAATCTGTTTTCACCTGTTTTAAATTAAAGGCAGAAATCAAAGAAACAATATGTACAGTTTTGATGGAAAAGACTCGTTTCCCTAGTGGTTTTGTTTACATATGAAGTGTCACATGGGCAGGATTTAGAAAATAGATCACTCAACTTCAAAGCAGTATTTGGAGACATGGACTGGCAGGAATGATTAAAACAACTTAGTAAAAATTTAATTTTAACTAATTGTTATAAATGTTATCACAAGGAGAAATCAAAAAGCATTTTTAAGTATTAAATTAGTAAGAAAAACAGACACTAAAATGTTTGAAATTAAGATAAAATACTAAGCCTGGAATTTCAGACTAAATTCCAGAGAAAAGGTATCAGTTTCTTTTATATATATATATATTACATGGACACTGTCAGAAGATCTAGTTTTACTCTTAAGGTTGTCAAATAAGGAAATATTAACTCAATAGTTTATATATAATTACCAGTATATTTGAAGTTTATATATAATTACCAGTATATTTTTCTTAATTGAGGAATTACTTACATTCAATTGCAAAAATAAATCTTAATTTCTGTGGATTTTTACATATATTCATATAAGTAACTCTCACCCACATCAAGTTACAGAACACCTCCAGCATTCTAGAATTCTCTCTAGTGCCCCTCCCTAACCACGGGCATCCTCTTCCAGTGATAAATACTATTCTGATCTCTGACATCACAGATTAATTGTCTCATGTAAATGGAATCATACAGTGTGCACTCTTCAGTGTCTGGCTTTTTTCTCTCAACATTATGTCTTTGATATGAAGTCATGTTGCACTTATTGGTACTTCATGATTTTTCACTGCTGTGAAGTATTCCATTGCATAAATATATCACAGTTTGTTTACCCATTCAACTTTTGATGGACATTTAGGTTATTTCCAGCTTTCAGCTATTAGGAATAAAACTTCTGTGATCATTCTTGTATATACAAGAACACTATTTCTGTTGGGTGTATATCCAGGAGTAAGATAAGTTGCTTAAGGTGCTGTGTAGCTTAAGTAAATACTTTTAGGTATTTCCCTCGAAACAGCTGTACAGAACTGACTGAGTGGTGAATACAGAGTGTGACATATAGATGACGTATTACAGAATTGTACACCTGAAACCTGTGTAACTTTCCTAACCATTGTCACCTCAATAAAATTTAATTTTTTAAAAAAAACAGCTGTGCAGATTTAAGTCATCACTTGCAATGTAAGTATTCTAAATCTCCATATCGTTGATCATACTTGGTGATATTAAACATTTCGGTCACTCT
This sequence comes from Aselliscus stoliczkanus, assembly GCA_033961575.1. Classification (NCBI taxonomy): domain Eukaryota; kingdom Metazoa; phylum Chordata; class Mammalia; order Chiroptera; family Hipposideridae; genus Aselliscus; species Aselliscus stoliczkanus. Next base: position 92,233,453 of record CM066737.1, on the reverse strand, counting down.
ATCTCCCACAGAATTTTTAAAAAGGTTTTTGCTTTCTAAATGATAGAGAAAAAGAAAAACATGTAAAACAACCCAGTTCAGAAAAATAGCAAACAGGAGAAATAACCAAAAAATCCACAGAGTAAAATAATAACAGCAAAAACACCAAAGAGCATTTACTCCAATTGTGATAGTACCTTTATAAACCCTGTGTTGCATATGTCAGACATGCAGACTCCTGCTTTGGAATGCCTCCATAGAACATGTATTGATGGCTCATCTATCTTTACAGCTAACTACCAATTATGCGTGAATTTGTTGCCTAGACTTATAAAAATGTACTTTTCATTGCCAGACTGGCAAACCAACAAACAAACCCAAAATCAGCAAATGGAGATTCTCTGAAAGTCAACGTCAGAGTGTAGCATGAATACATAACCACCAAAGATTGAATGGGAGACCAAGCCCTGTTGCTCCATGAACCCAGCCAACACAGAGCAGCTGCAGCAATGAAACCATGTCGTATCCACTGGGAATTGTGGCTGTTCTCTCTGCTCAGTGTCATCAGTTGTAACACTTGATTAATGTAATAGAAGGTTATTCACTTTCTCCTCAGTTAGCAAATTGTTAAACTCTCATAAATGTAAACCCTCTCATATTTGCATAGATATAGCTAAGACCATATAACAAGGTATTCAGGAAATTATTAATAGTTTGCTGTGCAATGAATAGGCGATTCCAATTCCAAATCCAAAATTTAATTGAAACTGGTATTTTCCAGGTTCCCTTCCATTATTTGGAATATTTGAAAATTTATATCCAGCAATGTAAATAGTATTTCTCTGTATCATTTCCATTTCAAAGTTAAACAATATTGAACTTAAAGAGGTTTTAAAACAACATAGTCAAGTCGTCCTAATTTATAGAACGTAGATAAAATCACATACATCTCTACTGCCTGCCAAAACTGGTTTTGCTTCTTTTAACACTAAAGACATTTTAAAGTGCGTGTTCTTCCTATTCAGATTGTGGTTTCTTTTTTGCAAAAACAGGTCATGTACCCAGTGCTATGGCCACATGATTTAGGGTATTTTTACAATGCTGGAAAATGTTCAGAAAGATTTCATCTGCTTAGTTACCTCCCCTAATGCACTCAATACCAGTGATTACATGCTTGTTGCCTTTTTCTATAAAAAGAAACTTCTGAAACAGGAAAACATTTACCATTGCATGAATATGTAAGTCACGTTCAATGCCAAAATCATCATTACCTTCGATAATGCTGTGAACTCTTGCTCCTTATTGCGGCATCTTATAAATATCTCAGCTAATTTTTAATGTATTCCTTCTGGATCTCCCATGCATTACCTTTATTTAATCTTCAGCAGTAATGTCTAATGCACATACAGTGAAACTGAATGTGATTTCCTTTTGTCACTGACAGTAACAGATAGTTATTGATAATTATGATCCATGTGTAGCTCCTTCTTTCATTAGAGGAGAAGAGCATACAATGCCAGATCAACTGCTGGAGCAGCTCTGTGTCATCAATCTCAAACCACTTGCCAATGTCGTGAATGCGCATATCTCCCAGAGTAATATATCTGTGTCATCTCATTGTCATATATACTGAATTGTTTAGAAAAGCAAACTAGAAATGAAAAAACAAATATGGGTATTTTTCTGCCCTATATGAAATGTGAGACAAATGGATATTTACTGAGTCTGTATTTTCCTGCGTATGTGTATACATTCCTACAGCTCTGACCCTGAGATCTTATCATCATTAGAATCCACTTTCTCTAATTAAATTCTCCCATGGGGACTATTTGGGGTTCAAACCATCTTTCTTAATGGACACACCAAATAACCACGTGGAATGCATGGCAAAGCTATAAACAACATCCCTATATTATTTGAATGCAAGAGATTAATGCCATTAAAAAACAGTTACGGGGTTACAAAAAGAATTTCTGAAGATCCAAATATATCAAACCATTCTTCATTCTTCCCTTTGTCAACATATTTATTATGATATGGTTACTTCACATGAAAAATAAGAGTATATTTATGCATGCTAGTAAAATAGAAGGAATAGAGAAGCATGCAAAACTATCTACTTTATATGCCACTTCTTTCTGAGCCCTCGGACAAAGCCACTTAAATTCTCTATGCCTTAGTTTCCTCACTCAAATTTTATAAAGACTGAGAATCAAATGGCATAATATCTTTGGAATCACTTTATAAAACTGTAATCAATGATACATCTGTAATGTAATTGTTTGCTGCCTAGTTTCAAATTTTACCAGACATTCAAAACAGAGCAAGAACCCCAAGTGGCCAAGACTATTTCAAAACAAATGCTTGTAGAATTATGCAATACATCTTGCAATGTGTATTGAACAGGATGGACTAGTTAGAGCGTGTTACGTACTATCTCCAATATCAGTGACTTAACACAACATGCAAATTTCCTTGTACATCTGGGCAACTCTTCAGGTCAGCAACATTTCATGTAGTGACATACATACCAATCCAGGCTGAAGAAGGCTCCACCATCCTCTCCCTGTACCATCTGAAATATGCAGTCTCCTAGGTTAACAAGGAAAGAAAAGCATTAGAGTCTTGCTCTGGCAGTTAAATCCTTCTGCCTAGAAATAAGCCAATACCTAAGTAACTTCCTCTCACAGTCCATCAGCTATAACTAGACACAGTAGACCCACATAACTGCAAAAGAGAAAGGAAGCATCGTCCTTTTGTGTTTCTTGAAGGGGACTGGATACAGAAGAGCTTCACAAGTGTCTATTACAAGCTTCATTCATTATGGTAAGGTTTTCAACAGCTCCTAAATTCAATTGCCTATTAGATGATTTAATATAACCATTTCTACCTTTCTGTTCTGTACACGTGGTTCAATACCTATTAAGATAAATGTGCTTGTAAAATAAAGATCATATATTAACCTATAAATATAATTCAAGGTTTTTTTTTTAATTAAAATCTATTGGGGTGACAATGGTTAGTGAAGTTACATAGGCTTCAAGTGTACAATTCTGTAATACATCATTTATATATCACACTGTGTGTTCACCACCCAGAGTCAGTTCTCCTTCCATCACCATATATTTGACCCCCTTTACCCTCATCTACCACTCCCCTCCGCCCCACCCTCTGGTTACCACTAAACTATAGTCTGTCTCTACGAGTTTTTGTTTCTTAAGTTGTTTGTCTTGTTCTTTTGTTGTTTTCAGTTTTATATCCCACATATCAGTGAAATCACGTGGTTCTCAACTTTTTCTGTGTGACTTATTTCGCTTTAGCATTATAATTTCAAGATCCATCCATGTTGTCGCAAATGGCACTTTCAGCTTTTCTTATGGCAGAATAGTATTCCAATTTGATATTTGTTCTGTACCAATTTATTTTATGTCTTAAACCAGGCATGGGAATCCCAGGCACCTCCGGTAATTTTATTGCCACAAGAAACAACACAAAACCTTTCCATTCCCCAAAGACCCCAAAACAACATGCAACAATTCGCACCCGAGCGCATGCATGCACATAGCTGCAGACAATGTGCATGCCCATTTAAATGGAATAATGTAAAACATCTTCTGAAGACACTAAAGTACTATTACAGAAAGGACTGAGAGGCTAGAAACAGCCTTAGAAAATGTCCATGGGGCAAGCCGAGTGGCTCAGTTGGTTAAGAGTTGGCTTAAGAGCATGAGCTCTGAGCAACAGGTCCGCCAGTTCAATTCCCACATGGGGCAGTGATGCTGCGCCTGAGCTGAGCTGTCACTAAGCTGCCAACAGGTGGCAGGATGGCTCAGCTGGTGTAACAAGATTGCCTGTTCCATGGTGGGCTATGCACACTCACCACTAAAGATTGAACTCGGCACCTTGAGCTGAGCTGCTGCCCAGATGGCTCAGTGGATAGAGCGTGTACTCTTAACAACAAGGCTGACAGGTTCGACTCCCGCATGGGATGGTGGCTACGCCCACCCGCAACTAAGATTGAACACAGCACCTTGAGCTTAGAGGCCATGAGCTGCTGACAGGAAGCCAGATAGGGACCTGTGCCCTCCACAACAAAGATTGAAGAACAACAACTTGTCTGGTCTCCTATCCCCAATAAAAATCTTTAAAAAAAGAAAAAGAAAAATATCCATGCTCTAATATAACTTTAAAGAAACTTTCCAACATTTCTTTCCCAAAGTGGATAGGCAGAACGCCAGAGGGATATCAAGATGAGACCATACGTCAGATGAAGAAGATTACGACTCCTAAATGCATGTATGTATATACATAGTCACGTGTTTGCTTAGCAGGATCTCTGAATGAGAACTGGTAAGGCAAGTTCCAAAACTATGTACATAGATAATATTTTATAATACAGAAAATTTTATGTGGCTAATTTTTGATGTTTTGGTATAAAGACAGAGTGTGATTCTGTAGACCCTTAATGTCAGCCATCAAGATCTTAAGTTCATGTTGAAATGGAAATCTGAAGGGAGCTTTTCTAAGGGCCCAGGCAGAATTTAGGACCTTATTGTTTCTGCTCCCCAGCAAATATTACGAATGGGGCCTCTAATACCTCCCTGACCTTGCATTTTGAATAGCTTACTTCTCCTAATACCAAACTGTATTTTATTTGCATCCTTAAACGTGAAGTCTCAATTAATCCCCCAAACGTAGTGGATGCTCAATGAACATTTCTTGAATGTTTGAATGTGCTGGGAGACTAAAGACATGTGACAGACAATATTTAGCCTAAATGTTTTGCTCCTAGATTAAACTTGAGCTCTACTCAATAGTAATAGTTTCTGTTTTTATTTTTTTGAGGGCAGTGTCACTGGCCCTCATATGTGGGACCCGAACCGGGGCCGCTGGCTTCCCCAGCCAGCGCTTAACCACCACACCACTCGGCCGGCCCAGTAATAGTTTCTCGATATGAGAAAGCTGAGTTATGAAGGACTAACCATCTCCCTACAATTATGAGGAATATAAATTATAAAAGCAGGGGCTCTGGAGTCAGACTGCCTGGGTTCAAACCTTGTCTCTTCCAGTTTATTCTTGTGTGACACTAGGTAGGATACTTAAGTTTTCTGTGTCCTGATTACTTCATCTTTCAAATGAGGATAATACCATCCACTTGACAGATTTGTTGAAATTATAAACAGAGTTAATATATGTAGAGTACTTAGAAAAGTGCATGACAAATTGAAGCACTCAATAAATGTTTGCTTTTGTTGGTTTTTTTTTCATTAAAATTTATTGGGGTGACAATAGTTAATAAAATTACATAGGTTTCAAGTGTACAATTCTGTAATACATCATCTATATATTACATTGTGTGCTCACCACCCAGAGTCAGTTCTCCTTCCATCACCGTATATTTGACCCCCTTTACCCTCATCTACCACTCCCTCTCCCTTACCCTCTGTAATCACTAAGCTATTGTCTGTGCCTATGAGTTTTTGTTTATTTGTCTAGTTCCTTTGTTGTTTTCAGTTTTATATCCCACATATCAGTGAAATCATATAGTTCTCAACTTTTTCTGTGTTTCACTTAGCATAATAATCTTTGTGTTGTCTTCCAAGGTGATTCCTCTGACATCCCTAGGACATTCTTAGTCTTCAGGCTTGGAATTGTCAAGGGATGACAGAATGGGAGCATTGCTACTACTAGAAGACACAGTCTTTTCTGTTGGAAAGAAGACATTGGGAAGGGCGATCCCAAATGAACTGCAACTACCCACATGACAATTGGAAAGGGTCCATTGTTGAGGGCACCATTTGTCCTTTAGCAGGCTAGGCTTCCTGTTTCCCATTAATTCCCATCTCCTTTACACAAAGGTCTTTAAGCTTTGGAAGAGGGAAGAAGTGGAGGATCATGCAATCTAGTGATCAATAATATAGCATCTCTACCAAAATTTTACACAATTGTTAGGTAAAAATCTCTTGATATTTGGAGAACCAATTTGTAACTTGAACTAAAGAACACTCTTGAAACTCCAGAAATTGAAATAAGTACAAACTAATTTCCTCAATATGTTAAAATTACAAAAGCAGGTTGTGTCATCTTCCTTTGTTCTATGAAAGCAAACTATTTAGCTATTTAATATTAGACATGGTCAATCTAAAATATTGGGATATTTGATCTAAAAAGGACAAAAAAAATTATTGTCTTCCTAATTATCAGTTGAGAACAATTGAAAAATCACTTAGCAGTATTTGCTGAACTGTACTGAGTTCTAATTAATTTGATCTGCTGGATAGAGGCCAACTCAAAATCAAATTACCAATTTGATGTGAATAATAAACAAGCCTCCCATTTTTATTGTACTAAGTAAATCTTGACTTATTTATATAAGTGTCTAACATGTTTAAAAAATTTTTAAATATATTTTTTTCTCTCTTTCTATATGAAAATTCATGGCAAGAAAATCACAACTAGAATTAGAAACACCATTTTTGTTTATAAAGAAGTAAAGTGGTACAGAAACTGGCTTACTATTTCGCTTTTCAAAACATTTCTGCCTTATGGGGAAAGTTACTTATGCAATTTTATGAGGTTTCTCAGAAAGTTTTAAGATATACCCAAAGGAAATTTCTTCCTCTGCACTATACCTCATATCTTAACCTGTATATTTCATAAGAAGGATTTTTCATTGATTTTTATTGGATCTATTGATTAACCCCATTCCTGACTTAAATAAAATAATGTTTAATTCTTCTTTTCTGTGCTTCTAATTTTTTAAAGGTAGAATACGGAATTTACATATAGCTAAGCTATGAAAACTAATAGCAATTAAGCTATAAAAAGTTGTATTTAGTCAAATGGGGAATTTTGAAGGCCAGTACGTCTTTCCCTATCAGAGCTCCCACCTATGCAGAGTACCCAAACTGGAATGGAAAGTTAGGGTACGAAGTAGGAAAATGCATACAGCAGTGCCAGATATTTACCAAACATTGATTTATGAATTTTGCATGTGCCAGCTCATTTAACTGTTCCAAAAAAATCCTTCGACCTATTTAATTTTCTCCCTAAATTAAGGTTATGAGACTTAGCAAAGTACAGGATGCCCAATTAAATTTGAATTTAAGATACACAACAAACTATGTTTTAGTGTCAATATGTCCCAAATATTCTATGGGATATACTTATACTAAAAAATGTATTTATCTGAAAATCAAATTTAACTGTAAATCCTATATTTTATCTGGAAATCCTATCCTAAAGGCAGGTGAATTTTATAGATGACAAAATTGAGAAATATACACAAAAAAATTATAGAAGATAAAAACTGAGACACATAAAGTTTGAATGTAACACTGTAGCAGTACAAGGGTTCAATTCCTGTTCTATCCATCTCCAAAATCCAAACTCTACTACCCTATTCCATTGTCTTATGTCGCAGCAATTCTCTAGACTTTATTCATTTATAATATATAAATATTATATATACAGATATATAAAGTATAAATGAGAACTCAGCTCAACTTTTTTGAGTTCTTGTCATCCATGTTCACCCAAGTTAATCATCTCAGAAGTTTTATTCCAATTGTATGATCTCATGACATGACTTAAGAACTTTTCTTGAAACTTGCTTTGTGCTGAAGTCTCAAGTTTTCACCATATTTTATTCTGCTCTCATAAAAGATATCACTGTGGAGTCCTGATGCACATGGCCTTCCAAATGTCTCCAGCAACTGAACTCATCTGGGATAAAAAAGTGACATCATATTCAAAGGCATTGTAGGTGATTTACTTTTTATTTTCTTTAGCCAATTTATTTATTTATTTATTTATTTAAAGATTTTATTGGGGACTTGGGGGAGGGGAACAGCGCTGGGGAATTGGGAAAGGGGAACAGACAAGTTGCTGTCCTTTTGTTCTTCAGTCTAGTTGCGGAGGACGTTGCTTCACTGGCCCATGTTGGTATCGTCATCACGCTCTTCCCGAATGAGGCAGATCAGTCGCTGGCCTCTGGATCCCACTCATGGCAGTTCTTGACAGCTCACGCTGGCTGCCAGCCGCTCACACTGGCTGCCAGCCACTCACTGTAGCCTATGGTAGCCCACTGCAGCAGGGGCTGCAGCCTACACCATCGCAGGGGTTTGCACAGCCCAGCTCCAGGTGGAGCTGTTGTTAGCTTTAGAGGGCAGTGTCACTGGTCCTCATATGTGGGATCCAAACCGGGGCTTTGTGCGTCCCAAGCCAGCTCTTAACAAATGCACCACTCAGCCAGTCTGGTGATTTACTTTTTTGAATAAAAATCGGCAAAATTGGAGAGATCTGCAAAACTTAGGACAAGGTAGAAATAGTCCCTTACTTGAGGTATGTTTTTGAAAGAGGGTAGAAAGACATTCAATATTGAGGTAGTATTTGTCAATATACTAAAGAATTGAAACCATGAAGGTAAGCCAGAGAGAGCTCAAAAGAGAGGGGATGCTGAGACTGAAGAGGTCTGGGCTCTACTTTACTCGGAAAGAAAACAACTCCACTTCTTACCCTTCATTATCACTGTTTCATGACAAGTGTTCATTAAAACCTTGTAGGAGCTTCCTTAAAATGCAGACTCCTGGGCATTAAAACCAAAAACTGTAATTGAATAGGTCTAAGATGAAGCCAAGTCATATGCATTTTAACAAGCTTTCTAGGTGATTTTGATATGGGTGGTCCATATGCCTAGGAGATAATTTTCAAGAGAAAAAAATCCCTATACCAAGAGTTGACTGTCAATATGGATTCATTCCATAGGCAGAACTGGTAGTTTTCTTATTTTGACTATGGTAGACCTGATCAAATTACTCGTCAGCCACTGTTAGCACCCTTTATCAATGATCCATAATCCCTCTAATTGATTCTCAAAGGCAGATCAATGAACCAACTGTAATAGAATCAAATTGAAGAATTATTAAAAATATGGATTCATGGGTATTGAGATATAATACTGTGTTGTCGGAAAAGTCATGACATATTTTTTCTATGTTTTTCATTGTAAAAATGCATCACAACTTTTCCAACAACCCAATATATCAAAGTCCAATATTAATGATAGAGGAAAATTTGTAAATAACTCAGAAGGAACAGAAAATGTTCAATCTTCCAATCATTGTTATGTTTCTGATATTAAGGCAGGATCTTTAATATAAACTCCTTTTGTATCTTGACTTTCCAGATAAATGAGTTGAATACCAGGGACACGTGTTAGGGTAATTGGTCATGTTTAATAAAAAATAATAGTACTAATAATAAGTCTACAAATTGAGAAAGAATGATAACATATGATTAAAATTTTAGATGTATAGCCCAAGATGACAATCGCCTGATGAAGGCCATTTTACAATATCAGATATTTCAAAACAGACACCTCTGTGATAAGGTTCTTTCCACTTTCTTTCCTCCAGAATACTGTGTGTCACTATAGTTTTGAGTGGAAGATGAAGGAATCATCAGAAGACTTAAGAGATTATTGACACTTTGGTGATCACAGATATCACAGATATATACACATATATATGTATGTCTCACACACACACACACACACACACACACACACACACACGATGAGCATATGCCTTTCTTTCATGGTCAGTTTTTTAAAGGCCATTACTTGATTCTCACACTGCATGTCCATAAAATTTCATCAATTCATTGTATGGGCTAAGTGGACTTGGTTTTAATTAACTTTTTTTCCCAGAACCCACTGACAGATGTTCCCTGATAGCCTTAACTGCAGGCCAAATCCTTAGAACTATTGAATTAGAGCCTAGGAATCATTGTCTACTCACTGAGCACTCTTTTCCCCTTAACTCCTCTGAATCTTGAGGCATTTAACTACACTGAGTGTGAATAACATCCTATAATTTCAAAAATCGTACATACAAATGTGTTGCAATCAAACTGTCCCCTACTCTCAAATAATAGATACTAAAAACCAACTGCCTAATTGCTGGTCCATTGTGTTACTTTTCTATAAACCTAGCAGCTTAAAACAACATCCATTTATTAGCTCACAGTTTCTATAGGTCAGGAGTTAGGCTAGCATGACTAGTTTCCCTGCTCATAATCTCACAAGGCTGAGATCAAACTGTCAGTATTCTCATCTGGAATTTGGAATCCTCTTCCAAAATGATTCAGGTTGTCAGCAGAATTTAGCTCCTTGTGGTTGTAGGACCAAGATGCCCATTTCCTTGCTGGCTATCATCTGGGGCTATTTTTAGCTCCTAGCTTTTGCCATGTAGCTCCCTCCATCTTCAATGCCAGTAAGAGGCCCTCCCTCTCACTGAATCCTTCATGCTTGCAATCTCCTACATTAGGAAGAGCTCAGTGCCTTGAAAGGGCTCAACTGATGAGGACCAACACACACCTAGGATTATCTCCCTATCGTAGCATCAATTGATTTGAGATCTTCATGGCATCTGCCAAATTCCTTTTGCCCCAAAATATAACATAATCATGGGAGTGATATCTCATTATATTCACAGATTCTACCCACACTCAAGGGCAGAGGATCACATAGGAGTGGGCAAGGGACACGGAGGAACATCACAGAATCCTGCTCATCACATCCAGCTTATATTTCTCAGTTAAATGTGTGAAGTTTTAAAGAACTGAAATACTTTGTTATTTATCTTTGCACAGTGCCAAGAAGTGCACTGAGTTGGCAGCCCTATTTCACAGGGATGAAGATGAAAATTTCTGGGACTGTTCTTTCATACTGTCATGTGGGGCTATTTATCAGCTTTCTTTTGCAACTATAATATCAACTTTTAGCATGAGAAAAATGAAATACACAAAATTTGCATAAGCCTTGACAGTACACTAAGTACGTTCAAGCACACTTTCTTCATGTCCTCTTTATAACAATCACACTGGTTCCATTTATAAACAAGGTACTGAGATCCAAAGATGTCACACAATGTCACAAAAAAGTAGTAGAGTGGGGACATGGACATACAACATTCCTTATAGAAACCTATAGCCCTCTGCTCTCTCTCTATAATATCCTGGATAATTTAGGAGTACATAAAGTAAAATTGAGTCTGTTACAGGTTTCCTAAATGGTATATTCCTCTGTTCCAATATCCTACATCAAAATATGTTTTATTATTTTAATATTAATTTTCTCTATTATCCATAACCACAAATTAGAACTTCAGGAAACTGTTAAAACCTACAGAATTGTACATGACTAAAATATGTAAGGGATAATTTTTCCCAGTGTATAGGTCTTTAAACCGGGTCCAAGCCTTGAAAGTTAGCTTTTAGACATTAGGTACTGGATGAGAAAACAGTGTGTGTGTATATGTGTGCGTGTGCACATGCGCAGAGGCTGAGGTGAAGTGGGATGGTGAGGAAGGCCAAATGCCTGACATTACATCAGAGATGGACCTGCCTGTTCTGTTTCTGTTAAGGCTGGCCTGAGTTTAGGCTACTTACAAAAGTTAAGGAAGAAGGGCCGGCCGAGTGGCACAGTGGTTAAGCGCTGGCTTAGGAAGCCAGCGGCCCTGGTTCGGGTCCCACATATGAGGGCCAGTGACACTGCCCTCAAAAAAAAAAAAAAAAAAGTTAAGACTCTATCGACTATCCAATACAACTTCCAATGATGAAGGAAATGTTCTGTTTAATCTGGTACCTACTATTTGAAGGTGGCTAGTGTGACTGAAGAACTGAACTTTTAGCTTTATTTAATTTTAATTAATTAAATAGCCACATGTACCAAATGTTTACTGTATTGGACAATGAAGATCTAAGTCCACAGGTCAGTTAACAAACCAGTTGGATACATAGCCTTTTAAACACAGTTATATTTGCATATTTATATTATAATATTTTCTTGAACACAGAATTCTAAGTGATTACAGATGATCAATAAAGAATGCAATACTCCATTGTGTAAATGTACCAAAGCTTCTTAATCCAATCGTCTACTGATGGGCATTTCGGTTGTTTCCAAGTCTTGGCTACTGCAAATAGCGCTGCAATAAACATAGCAGAGCATATATTTTTTTGAATTAGTGTTTTGGGTTTCTCTGGATAGATACCTAAGAGTGGAATTGCTGGGTCATAAGGTAGTTCTATTTCCAGTTTTTTGAGATACCTCCATACTGTTTTCCATAGTGGCCGCACCAATCTGCAGTCCCACCAACAGTGCATCAGGGTTCCCTTTTCCCCACAGCCCCGCCAACACTTGTCGTTTGTTGATTTATTGATGATAGCCATTCTGACTTGAGTGAAGTGGTATCTCATTGTGGCTTTTATTTGCATTTCTCTGATGGTTAGTGATTTTGAGCATTTTTTCATATGTCTGTTGGCCACCTGTATGTCCTCTTTAGAAAAATGTGTCTTCATGTCCTCTGGGGATTATAATCAATAATGTTATAAAGATTTTGTAGGGCGTCAGGTGGGCACATGTCTTATTAGGGAGTCCACTTCATGGACACTGCAGATGCCTGACCACTGCAGTGTACACCTGAAGCTGAAGCAAAATAACACTGAATGTCAACTATAAATTTTTTTTTTTTTTAGCTGAGCCACCCTGCCACCTGTTGGCAGCTCAACGGCAGCTCAGCTCGGGCTGGCATCGAACCGCCGTTGCTCAGAGCTCAGCTTGCACTCTTGAGCGAGCTCTTAACCAACTGAGACACTTGGCCGGCCCTCAACTATAATTTAATACACATATAGTCACAGAATATGGAGTACAGCATCGGGAATAGAGTCAATGGATCTGTAACAGCTATATACGATGTCAGAGGGATAGTAGATTGGGGAGGGGGCTTATCACTTTGTGAAGGGTGTAAATGTCTATTACATTGTTTTGTACCCCTGAAACTAATATAAATTAAAAAAAGAGAATGTGAGTTTGCAAATCTAAAAATCTTGTATATATTTTAGACCATTGGTTCTCAAAGTGTGGTTCCCTGACCAGCAACATCAGTATCCCCTAGAAACCTGTTAGAAATGTAAATTATCAAGTCCAGCCCCAAACTTAAATCATAGAATCAAAGGTTGGGATCCAGCAATCTGCTTTCAATAAGCCCCCCAGGTGATTCTAATGCTCTTTTGAAAACCTCTGTGGTGCAATAAGGGTACTAAATAATTGATTAAATAATTATTTAACTCAGTAAGTTATTTTCTTTACTAAATAATAAAGTAAATAATTATGTAACACTTCGAAAAATTCTTTCAGATATCAGTGACACACATTCATTGTAGAATTCTGTTTACAATGAAATGAAAAAGCCAAGGAGGCGAATCTTCCTAGGCTGATGGATCACTTATTTTACTGGCATATTTCCTGGGCTTCTAATGGCTGTCCCAGTGAGAGGAGTTCTTGTCAGATATTCTGTCATACAAAACGCTGCAGCAGCTTTGAGACTCCTGCCAACAAGTGTTTTTTCAGGAGCGTTGCTGCTTTGGGGGTAGAAAAAAGGTCTCGAAGGAGTCATTTGGTTTTAAGCCAAATGTGTCTAAAACTGTTTAGTATCAGAGCAACTACATGAAAAGTAAAAATTTTCGATTAATCAGCCATTTTTATGTCTAGTACATTATTGGATAAAAGAAGTATTGTATTTTTTCTTTCCTTTTTCTGTCTTTATTTTTTCTTTTCTCTTCAGTAAACTGACTGAAATGAGTCATAGTTTAAAGACCAAAATCTTCTAATTTGTAAAGGGCTAGCATTTCATTACAAAGCAAAGTTCAAAATCCATTTTGCCACTAAGAAGAATCCCATCTCATTTTTCATTGAAAGTAGTCTTAGCCTATTTCCATTTTCTTTATATTTTAATGAATCACCTTTCACTAAATGCCAGAGTGTTAAGGCAGAAAAAATATGGGATTAAAATCAGGCTGATGTGTGTGTGAAATACAAGAAGCATACTACCTGTGCGCCCCTCAGCGAGTTACTTAACTTCTCTGAGCCTCAGTTTCCTCATCACAAAATGGAAATAATAACACTTAACTCAGAAAATAATTATGTGAATTAAAATAATAATAAATGTGAAACTTCCCAACTTATAGCAGTCAAAAGTTGCCAAAGCAGATTCACAAGAAAGGAAACATTATTATGATTAAAATAGATATTTCCTGTGGAAGAAGCCAACATATTTTAATATTATTATTAGGTGCAATATATTATTTTATCCTCTTGATAGTTTTTTTCATTAAAAAACAATTAAACCAACATATCCCATTTCTCTATTTAACTGAAGGTTTTTATTACTTTCAAACATTTCTTCTCAGATAATTACATTCTTGATAAAGACACTTAGTTTCAATTCCATTTGATCCTTAGTGCCTGCTTTAGTTCTTGATGGTTTATTAATCTATATTTTCATAAACTTATGAATTAAATAATCGATAAGATGCTTCCTTCTAATCCATTTTTAGTGTGTTTTATCTTTTCTATTTTTTCAGCTTTATTGAGGCATACTTGAGAAAGAGAAACAGTATATATTTATAGTGTACAACTTGATGTGCTATATAAGTTGTGAAATCAAGCTAATTAACATATCCATAATCTCACGAAACATTTTCTTTCATTTTGGTTGTGGTAAGAACACTTAAATTCTACCCTCTTAGCAAATTTCAAATATATAATACAGTGTTATTAACTATAGTCACCGTGCTGTATTAGATCTCTAGAATTTATTCATCTTGTATAACTGGGACTTTGTACCCTTTCACCAACATTTCCCCATTTCCCCCTCCCTCCTGCTCCTGGCAACCACCATTCTACTCTCTGATTCTATGAGACTTATGTTCCATTACACATATACACAAGATCATGCAACATTTGTCTTTTTCTGTCTGGTTTATTTCACTTAGCATAATGTCCTCCATTCTTTCAAACTTAAAGAAAAATTACAACAAAACCCACTTATAGCCTAGGTTCATTAATTGTTTATATTTGTCTTTTATCCCATTTGCTTTATCATTCTCTCCTTACACACACACACACACACACACACACACACACACACTTGCAGTACTTCAGTGTGTATTTCCTAAGAACAAGTACTATATGTTTTCTTATATAAGCATAACAGAAAAAAAATAACATTGATACAGTACAATTGTCTAAACTTCAGCTCATATTCATATCTTGTCAATTTACCCAATAATCTCCTTTATATCTATTCCCCTGTACTCTCAGTCCAGGATCCTACCCAAGATCATGCTTGACATTTATCTGTCATGTTTCCTCAGCCTTTTTTATTCTATAGCAGTTCCTCAGCCTTTCTTTGTATTTCTTGATCTTGACATTTTTGAAGAGTACAAGTATTTTGTAGAATGTATTTGTGTTGTTTTTTCACGGTTACATTCTGTTTGTACATTTTTGACGAGAATAAAATAATACTTCCAATCCATTAATTATGTACTATAAAAAGTTACTTACAACCATACAAAAAAAAGCTATGAAATTTATTAAGACTATTTACTCTAAGTATGAATCACATAATTGATACCAAATGTTATCAGAAATAGTCTAATGTGGTGTAAAGAATACAAATTCTAGAGTTAAACTGTCTGGGCTCCACAACTTTCTAATTGTATAATTTTGACACGAAATACCTGTACTTTGGGTTCCACATTTATAAAACAGGATGTTAACAGAACCTACTTCATTTGTTTAGTGTGAGGATTTATTGCAATATATACAAATCACTGAGTATGGTGACTGGCATATAGTGAAGATCAATAAGTGATATGCATCATTGGTGCAATTAATATGCTTATGGATGTATATGTAATTAGTCTCGTTATTTTCATTTGTACCCAAATCTTGCTATGCATATAAGTTGATTTTTTATTTTATTTTTTAAATTTTTGTTTGTTTGTTTGTTTTTGCTTTTTAGCTGAGCCATCCTGCCACCTGTTGGCAGCTCAATGGCAACTCAGCTCGGGCTGGCATCGAACCGCCGTTGCTCAGAGCTCAGCTCGCACTCTTGAGCGAGCTCTTAACCAACTGAGCCACTCAGCCGGCCCTGATTTTTTAAAAATTTACTTTAAATCCTGCTTTCAAAAGAGAAGTATCATTTTAAAGATCCAAAATATATAATTAAATTACAGAGAAATAAATACACTTGAAAACGTTTTCAGATTGAAAGTGATACACTTTTCTTTTGAATATTTGTATTTTGTTCTTTGTCCTACTTAGAAAAATAAATTAGTATTCTTGTTTTCTTAATGTATTTTTATAAAAAACCTAACTATAACGAGTTTCAAAACTAATAGCATTAACTCACCACGGCTGATGACTTCTAACTGTACAGTGACATACTGTTTATCATTACTCTTCATATACAGTGCTCTAGTTGATTTTAGCTATTTTGACAACACATTATAACTAAAATAAATTCATTTTTCCGGTAACATTTAGAGTCACTGGTGACTTTGTTAGGTTGCAAATGAGATGAACTGCTTATATTTTGAAAGAAATTTTTATGTGAATGCTATTCACTAGTGTTTCAAAATGTGAAAATTTCCCCATCTGTATTACAGAAATGGAATAACTAAGACTTACTAAAGAACTCCCTGATGGCAAAGAAGGATTAAACTATATACCTGAATACAGTCAATAGCAAGGGAAATTGGAATAGCATTATGTCTTCAGCATGTGACAGGATGTAGTTAAAAAGACAGGAATCATGGGGCCAGCCGAGTGGCGCAGTGGTTAAGAGCTGGCTTGTGGAAGCCAGCGGCCCTGGTTCGGGTTCCACAGATGAGGGCCAGTGACACTGCCCTCAAAAAAAAAAAAAAAAAAAAAACAGGAATCATGAATTCAATCATGAATTTGCATAAATGCAAATTGTGACCCAATACAAGAATATGATCTGCTGCTTTAAACAGATGAGTGTACATCAAAATTGTGTGCCCTGATTGAGAGTGAAGATCTTTCATTGATTTTTTTAGTATAGGTGTCAAATAGAATATATATTTTAACACTCAAGAGACTTGAAGATCACCTATTGTAATTCCCAAAATTTCTGATGAAGACACTTGTACCTGAACAGGTTAATATGATTTGCTTCAAATCATACAGATAATTAATATAAATCTAGAACTAGAACCCAACTGTTTTCCTTCATCATCTTCGAATTTAATTTCAATTAGAATGTAAATAAAACAAATGTATTGATTTTCTAAACTCTTCCAGGCACAGGGGATCCATTGATAAAAAAGGACTTAGCATCTGTTATGTACTGAATTGTGTCCCTCCAAAATTCACATACTGACTTCCTAACCCCCAAAATCACTATATTTGGAGATAAGGCCTTTAAGGAGGTAATCAAGGTTAAAAGTGGTCATGAGGGTGGAGCCCTGATCCAATAGGACTGGTGTCCTTCGTAGAAGAGGAACAGACATCCAAGTTCTCTCTTGGTACGCACACACAAAGGACATGTAAGCAAACTGTGAGAAGACAGCTATCTATAATCAAGGAAGAGAGGTCTCACCAGAAACAAACCCTACCAGCACCATGACCTTGGACTTCGGGGCTCCAGAACTATGAGAAAATGAGTTTCTATCGTTCAAGCCACACAGCCTGTGGTATTTTGTTATGGCAGCCCAAGTAGACTATGACATTGTCTAATGCAAGCACACAGGGTTATTAATTTTATATCAGAAAATTAGTGCAGCACAAAAGAATAGTAGTCATTTTTACGTGGGAGAGTAAGGAATAAAAAACATTGAACAGAGAAGGTGATTCTTGTGCTAAATCTTGAAAGATGAATGGAAGTGACAGGGGCTGAACTGGAGTGGCAATGCTATGTACTCTTCACACCATTTCATTTTCCTCTGGGACCACAGGAAGACTATATTCCTCATCCTCTCAAATCTAGATGGGTCATGTGATTAGCAGCACTGAAGGAATGTGGGTAATGGTGATGTAAGACACTCCTAGGTCTGACTTGAAAACAACCATTGCCATGCTCTATCTCTGTTCTCTCTAGTGGTTTCTTGCTAATCCAGATGGAAGGGATCCTATGGAAACCTCCAAAGTCCCCAGGGCACAAGAGAAAAATGGAAAGAGCCAGGATGCCTTTGTCACAGCCTGGTGGAGACGCTTCACAGATAGGCAATCTTTAGTACATGATGCACAAGAAGAACGCAACATCCCATTGATTCCCAGGTACTTTTACTTCTCACATTTTAACTTCTCTGTCATAAGGATGCTTCTTAAAATGAAGGTGATAAGGAAGCCATTGTGCTATAGTTTAACTGGGACAACTCATTTTCTTCCTTGGCACCAAACAAAATAATGCATTTTATAACAGATGGCAGTTTAGATTTGATGCAATGCAGTAAACCATTGTAGGTTAAGGCAATGAGATTGCAGGGGTTTTTGTTATAGCAGGGAGCATTAATTACACTATTAAAAGTGGAATGTGGTTCCAGATAAAAAGAACAGTGTCAGCAGGTACCCAAGACTTTTTTGTTTTGTTTGTTTTAGAAGCTGCAAGTAGCTAGGTCTGAGTGGAGTGTAAATTATGAAATGGCAAATAACAGTAACTCCCTAGCAGAATGTGAGTGGAGCTAGTAAATGCTCTTGATACTTAATAATGAATTTCCTCTTGGTGGTGAACTGCATAATCAGGAATCGCTATTTGAATCATGTTTGTGGCTTTTTCAGTATGGTTTTAGTAATGGAGGCATATTTTAAGAAATAGTTAGAAGGAGATAAGCCAAATAATAAGCATTGATAGGCTGCTATTTTACTTGATCACTTATAAAACATAGTTATACATATGGCATAAAATTGTTTTACTGAAAATAAGGTTAGGACATATAAATATTTTATGTTCACATAATTATTCTCATATAATACATTTCACATTGCAAAGTCTCTTTGTTAACTATATTTGTGTCCTTATCTTTTGCATGGAAGAATGCAATCTTAACAGATATGTGGAACACTCCTTTAATATAATGTAGAACCTTAGTTGTATGCAAACTTTGGTATACAAACATCAGTGATCACAGATGCAGTTCAAATTTTACCTCTCTGGGCCTTAAGGAAAGCTCACTTCAGTGAAAGAAAGAACACACTTACACTTTTATTTTAACCTAAGGTAACTGACCCTAACAAGGAATTAATAATGAATGGTAGAAATATTGATATACTTTCAACATCCTCTGAAAAAACTTAAAAGTGGAATTAACATGTACCTGCAATACACTGAGCAATCAAGCTACTTTTACCATATTTGGGTTTCCAAATAATTCTTTGTACCAATAAAACATAGTAGAGAGAGATTTAGAGGAACCACAGAAACAAGAAGCTAAGATACTCCCATGTTGTTGGATGTGAGGTTGATTCGATCAGTGTTCCCCTGACTTTTAAATAATGACTTCCTTTTGTTGTCTGAAGTTTTGATGCACAAAATAAAGTTGTATTTTGTGTCCTCTGATTACACACATACACACACATCTTGGTTATGTTACCAAATGAACAAAATCAAACTTTTTGTGGCTCTAATAATTATGCCAGTCTCCAGGATAATCTAGTTTAGAGGGGTCCCAGCTGTGTCTAGAAACATAGAATAAGGCAGATGGGGCTGACAGAGTCTGAGAAGGTAAGATGTCAAATTTCACGCTTTCCCAAATCAAAGCAAACACATCCATTTTTATCTATTTTATGTGTTGGGAAACCCATGAGAATTATTGAAAAAATTATTGTGTAAAAGCTTCTAAAGTCCATTTATACCCTGAATGTCACTAAAGCACAGTAATTTAACAGGAGGACGATGGAGTGAGTCTGCATTGAAAATCCTCAACGAGCACTTGCTAACTGCAGACACTTGAATGAATTACACTAGCTCTGGATCTCAATTCCCTATAAAATGAGGTTAATAATTATTTCTCATAGCATAGACCTAGGATTTAATTAAATGATTCATGTAAAACTGTGCTACACCAAGTTCATGGCTACCTGTCCATTACTGGGCTACAATGAGATAAGGAGATTATGCCATATGTAAATCAGCTATATCACTAAGCACACTATTTCATTCAGCTATTTTTGTTGTTGTTGTTTTTCATGGTATGACTTTCTCAAAGAAGGAAGCAGTACATTGAGTTTCATTTTAGCACAAGTCATTTTATTTATTTATTTTCCTGCTTTATTGACATATAACATGGTGTAAGTTTAGGGTGTACAATGTGATTTGAAACTTACATATTTGGGGTTTTTTATTTTTAATTAAATGTATTGGGGGTGACAATGGTTAGTAAAATTACATAGGTTTCAAATGTACAATTCTGTAATACATCATCTATATATCACATTGTATGTTCCCCACCCAGAGTCAGTTCTCCTTCCATCACCATATATTTGGCCCCCTTTACCCTCTTTGCATATTTTGAAATGATTATCACAGTACAGTTAGTTAATACCTCTATCACCTCACATAATTATCATTCCATTTTTTGGTGAGAACATTTAAGATCTACTATCTCAGCAACTTTCAAATATATTATATAACATTGTTAACTAGAGTAACCATGTTGTAAGAGCCTCAGGACTTACTCATAACTTGGAAGTTTGTACCTTTTGACAAACATCTATCTCCCTATTTCCCTTACAACCCAGTACCAGGCAACCACCATTCTACTGGCTCTGTGAGTTTAGCTTTTTTTGATTCCATATATAAGTGACATCACGTGGTATTTGTCTTTTTCTGACTTATTTCACCTCACATAATGCCCTCAGGGTCCATCCATGTTTGTTGCAAATAGCAAGATTTCATTCTTTTTTGTGATGAATAGAATTCCAGTGTGTGTGTATCTCACATTTTCTTTATCCATTCATCCTTTCATGGACCGGGCACATATGTTGTTACCATGTCTTGGCTACTGTGAATAACGCTTCAATGAACATGGGAGTGCAAATATCTTTTTGAGATCCTCATTTCATTTCCTTTGGATATAAAGCGGAAATGAGATTGCTGGATCATATGGTAGTTCTATTATTTTGTGAGCAACCTCAGTACTGTTTTCTATAGTGGCTGTGCTGATTCACATTCCCACCAACAGTGCACAAGGGTTCCTTTTTCCACATCCTCCCCAAACACTTATCTTTTATCTTTTTGATTACAACCATACTAAAAGGTGTGAGGTGATATCCCTTTGTGGTTTAGATTTGCATTTCCCTGCTGATTAATGATATTGAGCACCTTTTCATATACCTGTTGGTCATTTGTTTGTCTTCTTTGGAAAAATGTCTATTCAAGTCCTTTGTCCATTTTTTAAATTGGAATGTTTGTTTCTTTGCTTTTCAGTTGTACAAGTGCCTTATATATTTTGGATGTGGACTCCTTATGAGATAGATTTTTTGCAAATATTTTTTCTCCCATTCCACAGGTGGCATTTACATTTTGTTATTTTCTTTGCTGTGCAGAAGCTTTTAGTTTAAAGTGGTTCCACTTATTTATTTTTGTTCTCCTTGCTTGCTTGTACTTTTGGTGTCACATCCAAAAAGTCATTGCCAAGACAGATATCAGGGAGCCTTTCCCCCTGTGTTTTCTTCTAGGAGTTTTACACCTTCATATCTTGTATAAATCCTTAATTCATTTTAAATTAATTTTTGTGAGCGGTGTAAGATAGTGGTCCAATTTCGTTCTTCTGCACGTGATTAACCAGTTTTCCCAGCACTGTTATTGAAGAGACGATTCTTTCCCCATTGAACATTCTTGGTTCGCTTGTTGCGTATGTGAGTTTCTTTCTGGGCTCTCAATTCTGTTCCATTGGTCTATGTGTCTATTTTTGAGCCAGTACCATACTCTTTTGATTACTATATATTTGAAATATAACTTCAAAGTGGTAAGTGTGATGACTTTAGCTTTGTTCTTCTTGCTCAAAATTGCTTTGGCTATTCCAGGTTTTTTTGGGTTCCACACAGATTTTAAAAACAACTTTCCACTTCTGTGAAAAATGCCATTGGAATTTTCATAAGGATTGCATTGAAGCTATATATGGCTTAGGGTAGAATGAACATCTTCACAATATTAATTCTTCCAATGAGATATCTTTCCATTTATTTCTCTCTTGTTCAATTTTTTTCATCAAAATCTTACAAGTGTACAGATCTTTTACTTCCTTGGTTAAATTTATTCCTAAGTAGTTTGTTTTTGTGATGCTATTGTGAATTGGGATTTTTTTTCTTCATTTCTTTTTCAGATATTTCATTGTTAGTATATAGAAACAATTGATTTCTGTATGTTGATTCTGTATCCTGCAACTTCACTGAATTCGTTGATTAGTTCTAACACTTTTGGTGCATTCTTTATGATTTTCTGTATCTTAGATCATATCATCTGCAAAAAGAGATCATTTTACTTCTTCCTTTCTGATTTGGATGTCTTTTATTTCTTTTCCTTGCCTAGTGCTCCAGCTAGGACTTCCAGTAAGAGTGGGGAGAGCTTGCACTCATATTTTTTTCCTGATCATAGAAGGAAAGCTTTCAACCTTTCCCCATTGAGTATGACGTTAGTTGTGGGCTTGTCATATATGGCCTTTCTTATATTGAGGTACGTTCCTTCTACACCCACTTTGTTGAGAGTGGATATCATGAAAGGATGCTGAATTTTGTCTAATGCTTTACCTGTATCTACTGAGGTGAACATATGATTTTTATCTTTCATTCATTCTGTTGATGTGATGTATCACAGTCATTGATATGCATATATTCACCCATCCTAATGTGTTTGGCAGAGAGTTTTTTACCATTCAGCTAAGTGTGGGTTTCTGGACACATCAGCTGGTAATATCCTTGGGCCAGTGGGGGTTGCTATCAGGGTTAATTTGGGGATGAAGCCACTGCCCAGGCTCTGAGGTGGGATGGGTGTGCTGCTGGCTGAGAACCACTAGGCAAGACTACTAGCTTGGTTCCCTGCCCTGCTGGAGCAGCAGAACAGACCCCAAGGCTTGCAGGACTTGTTGTTTGGGGACCTGAATCAGGCAACACTGAACTGAATTCCCTTGCCCAAAGGGGCCACCGGTTTTGCACTGCAGATGGGAAATCTACCGGTTGTGTTCTCTGTCCAAACACCCCTGTAAGCAGAGCTGTTGGACAGGCTACACAGCTTCCCATGTGCTCTGCTTAGGTTCCCTGGCCTGGCCAACTGAAGGCTGTATTCCGCAATGGCTGGGGCTACAAATTAATTTCCTTGTCCAGGCAGAGTAGAAGAACCAGCTCTGAGGACAGCAAGTTTCTCGTTTGTGGTCTTGACTCAAACTGACCCAAGCCCCAAACTCCCTGGCTTTGCTCTGTGGACGATCAACTCTACCTGCTGGACTCTCCGCTGGAGTTCTGCTGGGCTACACAGCTTCCTGGCATTCTGGACAGGCTTAGCAATAGTTAGGTTATGACTCAGCTCCTCTGCCTGTGTGTGGGGATGGGGGGTGGAGAGGGAGGTGGAAGACCCGGATCCAAGGCCAGCAAAGCACTTTGTCTGAGACCTGTGCTCTTCCTAGTTCCTTGGCCACACCACGCCCCTGTCTTGCTTCTGCAGATGAGCCAAACTGCTGGTTGGGACCACTGCTTGCATGCTGCAGGTAAGAATTCAGTCTGCCCAGATCCCAGTGCTGGTTGTGGTAAGCCCTTCTCCTCTTCTCAGTCACAAGCAGATTCCCAGTGACTCAAACTGACCCACGATCCACGTGAGGGGAGAATGGAGTGGGTACTCTCAAGAAGTGACCTACAATGCTGGGGTAGCTGGACGTCCACCCTGGCCTCGCTTCTTCTACTGCAGGAACCAAATGCTCAGGGACATCTCCTCGCAGGGTGCTGCGCCAGCCTGGAGGTGGGGTGATGTGGTCAGCGTGTGGCCCCTTCTCTTACTCTTAAATGCAGTCTGTCTCAGTTTCTGTGGTGCAGGGGATTCTCTAACCTCAACCCATGTTTTAAGATTTTCTCAGTAGTGTCTTGTCCATGAAGAGTTATTAGCTGTTCTTGTGAGGGGGAGCAAAGTAGAGAATGACCTATGTTGCCCCAAGAATTTCTTGTTTAAAAGTCATCTTTTTGGCAGCCAAGTCCCAATGAGCTAAATTCCAATTTACCTCGAAAATACCTTGAAGACATGCTTACAACAAGATTTTTAAAGAAAAGGTCATATCACTATCAGAGGCTAAAACTATCTGAAAATCTGGGGACAAAACCTGGGGGAAATTTCTAGTAACTCTCATGTGATGAAACTGGAATCTCTCATCCCATAATCTGGACGTTGATGCTATCCCCTTATACCACTAATCTGCCAAGAATAACACACTGGGAAGTCTTATAAAACAGCCAACTGCCACATGCTTCATATAATCTCAATCCTTGGTCACAGGCCAAAAATAAGCCCTTCCTGTTATCTGTCTGCATTGAGGCTTGTATGCCCCATGACACATGGTGTTTTTTTCTCACCTGGAGCTCATCTTCACTTTGTCTGTATCTCCACGGCTTTTGTCGGAGCCCTTGGTTGTGAAGAAATGGTCCAAAATCCTCACTCCTTTTACTGAATATGCCACCCACTTCCCTGCCTTACATGAGTGAACTACTTAAAAAACCTGGCTGTTCTTTGCTGTCTCCTCATGGTGTACTTATGCTCCTTTATCCAGTGTATCTCAGAGGATGAAGTGTATTTGAAGACCACCTAATGGGGGCATATCTCAATATATCTTGTGATATCTCTAGCTTACTCTAGTTTGGATACTGGCACTTAACAGTTAGTGAACTCCTCGTTTTATTCAGTTCACTTGTGCTTCCAAATCCAAATGAGCGAATAGCAGAGTAAAAACTTATGGAGCCAATGTATTTTATAAAAGATATAAGAATATTTGTCAGATATTTATGCAAATTCTAGGTCTATCTGTCCATCTATTCAAATGAAACACAAGCTTTAATAATTAAATAAAATTCATGAAATTAACCTACTTATAAAAGCATGTAAATTTTAGAAGATCTAGCATTTAATCTTAATATGATAGCATATGCCAAAGTAAAATCCTTGTAGGCATTAAAAGAGTTTTTTTCAAAATACCTGGAATAAATGAAAAATTGTAGCATAATCCAACCACATGGCAGCTCTAAATAAAATATCTCATACTCATAGGCTTTAGATTTAAAAATATTGGGGTTGAAGTCTTATTTCACTCTATAGTGGATTTGTAAATTAAAAAGCGTATATACTCCATTTTGATATCAGTTTCTTCATAGTAACTTGTTGAAAATGATACAAAATTCACCAGGTTATTATGAAAAGTCAGTGATATAAGATATTCAAGACACCTTGTAGGGTGCCTGAACCAATATGGCAGAGCAAATTCAAATAGAAAAACACTGCAGTGGAATTAAACAAAAGATAAAGAATGGAACTTCTCAAGTCTCTTTGAAATAGGAAAGATGGCCCATCTCATAATCACATATACTGTTAAACACTTACAGTTGATTTTGTGACTTACTATGGTGGACACTGATGTGCTATCCAGGTCCCCTTCGGAAATGAAGGGGCCAATTACCCTAGATGCTGGAAGTACTGCTGCTGATTTACAGCCCTCTTCAGTGACTGCTTCCACCAAGGTCATTCTTCAGCCTTAGCCAAGATCATTCCTCCATTCCAGATGGCCCGCATCTAATGACTAATCTGTGAGGGGGTATGAGGACGCATTCCTCTCATCCAATCTCAAGACTCCTCTGAAGATTCATCCCATTAATGGAACTTTCCAAGGGTCAGCTGAACCTTCCATAGAGACTGCACTGCTGCTTAACTTCTCCCTCTGTCTAATCCCATTTCTGTATACTTCCTTCCACAGTGTTTATCCCAAGAATACTCCCTAATAAACTTAATCTTCAAGTCAGTTTCCTGAGGAACTCCATCTGCTACAGCAACACATTAATTTATAGCTGCTATCGCATCAAATCACAAGGACCATTACTATCATCCCCAGAAGTAAACTGAGACATAGAGAGGTTAAGTAATTCGCCCAGTGTCATGAAATTACTGCCTAGTATTTAAACCTATATTTCACACCAAATGCAGTGAACTATGCCAGCACCATATTCATTCCATCTCTACTTCTCTCTTATGCATTCAGAGCCATTACATATCAGAGAGCATATAATATTTAAGCTTCTATCCTAACAAAGCCCTGTATTTCCAAGTGAATAGCTGTGCTGTGGGAAATTCCTTCGATCAAGTTCTATGTTTGCCATAAACTAAATAAAAACAAAAGCAAACAAAAAAATGTTTCTGTAAGATGAATTTATTATTGAATATGTTACTCAGTTTATAAACTCATGATTAATGTTTGCTTCTATTATATTAGGCTTTTCCCAGTTAGTATCAAAGTGATCTTCAACATTTTGAAGTTGAATTTGTTTTTCATAACCCTTTTTTTCAAATGGTAGATTTTGCCCAACATAAAATCCTTGAATGTTAGAATATTGCAGTGCAAGTTGCATTTATACTAGTTACCAGAGGCATTAACAAGTGGGGGCAAAAAAGCTGTTCTCATGAGTTGTGTGACTTACATTTGTAAAGGGTTCTGTTTATTTATTTATTTTTTTTTATTTTTATTGGGGAACAGTGTGTTTTTCCAGGACCCATCAGCTCCAAGTCAAGTGGTTGTTTCAGTCTAATTGTGGAGGGCACAGCTCAGTGCCCCATGTGGGAATCAAACCGGCAACCTTGGTGTTATGAGAACTGTGCTCTAACCACCTGAGCTAACTGGCCGCCTCCTGTTTATTTTTTAAAAGTCTAAACTTTTGAGCTCTTTGCAAAGCAATACATAGATTATCAATATTTTAACTTGTTTCCTTAGGTGTTTTTTACATTCATTTTCCTTTAGCCATTACCATAGTCTCCATTACCTGATCTGCTCATAGTATTTTTTAAACTAAACTAGTATAATAATTTTAAGCTGTTTTCTTGAATGATGTAGCTGGCTAAAGCACTCTAGAAAGCTTTGTTGGCAAAAGATAATCAAGTTCAAAATGTTAGTTAATATTGGAAGATGTGTGCAATCAGAGAGAAATACACAGTGGCTGAACTTAAAGGGGAAAGGGTCCTGGCCACAGAAATATGGTGAATTTAGTTCTTTAAATATTTGAGGTCAATGCTCACCATCAAAGCTTTCCTCAGTGACCTCATGGCAGAAGACTGCATTTGGGAAATGGAATTCTCAGTCCAGACAATTTTACTATTTTTAGTCATTATATTAAAAGATGAGTAGGTTAATGTGTACTTACCCTTTTGGCCCTTTAAAGATTTCTGTTTTGAGAGTTTATAATCTCATTGGAAGTAAAATCTGTGTTTTGTGTTTAACATTCCTCACTGCAGTTAATTCCCTGATGTGCACGGAATAGCTCTAATATGCTGAATGCTACGTGTGCCTTACAAAAAAATAATCTCTGAAATACAACAACCCTGTGAGTAGGTATAATTATTCTTTTTTAGATGATAAACTTGAGGTTCAACAATATTAGATAATTTACATCACCTACAGTGTAAAAGAAATTTGATCACACTTGCTAGCTTGAATGTATTACACTGTATCTTGATTTACCAAGAAAAACATAATGATATATGCATTTCTATAAAGTATATATTATCACACAAATATATTCTGTGGCATATGAGCAAACATAAGCTAATCTTTGCATTTACTCCTAATATGTCCCTATGCCACATTCATAAACAACAATATTTCCTTTCCTAAATTTTCCATACATTCTTGTACTTCCATGTTTTTGCAAATGCTACTTGCTAAGGCCTGAGATCAGAAAAGAGTTTTCCAGAAAAGGGGTTTTCAGAGAATATGAAAGGGGATACCAAGGCTGACATACAAGAAAAGCAGGAGAAATGGAGAATTTAGGACCACGTTTAAGACATTAGATTTTATTCCAAGTGCAATTGGAAATGATTGAAGAGTTTAAGCAAAAAACTGAGATAATTTGGTTTGAATTTTAAAATATCACTTTGATCATTAGGTGGAGACTGAATTCATGAAGTTTGGATAAAAACTAAAAGTAGGGGTAGGAAAGAATTATTTTGGAGCATATAAAGTTTCTTTAATGGTATCAACAGTGGATTGTAAGAAAGAATCACTATTATCTAAAATGGAATTTCTCTTCTTTCCATTTTAGTTGAGCTAATCTTGATTTTTTTCCTTTTATTTATTGACATTTCTTTTATTTATCACCTACTATTGATTTTTTTAATTAAAATTTATTGAAATCATTCCATCTTATGGTTTATGTTATTACTGTCTACTCTCTGTTTTCCCCAGTACCTGTACTGTTTCTCTAAAAAGTGTTGAATACAATAAACATATTTTAAAATTAAAAAAAAAAGAAAGGATCACTACTGTAAAATCCATCATTGACAAGCTATAATAACACCATAAAGGGAGGGAGCCCGAATAAGAGAAAAGGACGTTCTGAAAAATAACAGTATGGGTCAATTTTTACATAAACCATGCAAATACCAGAGATATGTAGAAAAAGTCTAACGCAAGTTCTGCTTTTTCCACTAAGGTATCCTATTCAATATACTGAAACTTTTTCATAACTTTTCAAGTGACTAAATTCTGGAATTTCTATTTATATACAGTGGTAGGATTTGCCTGAATAAAGAAAGGATGAGAAAGTTCATGTGATTTACTTTGTAATGGTTCACTTTGCAATTGATGTGTTTACAGAGATTAAAAAGAGTCTGAAGCTGCCCTCACAATGGACCCAATTTTCTGTTAAGTTTTACAAGTAGTGAAACAGCATGTCTGAAAGGATCAAAATAAAGACGAATATGCTTTATTTCCATCTCATATACTTTTTGAAAGCTCTAATAATGATTTTTTTCTTGCACGCAATACAAAATAGTGATAATAAGCTAAAGAAGAAAATAGTAAGACTAAGGACCCGGGATTTCAATAGACAATCCTAGACAAAGAATCAGTTTGTACACATTACCATAGAAGATTCAAGAAAACCAGAGCAAAATAGACAAGTAAAACACCCTTCACTGATCATTTGTTTTGATGAGGAGTTTCTTCATGAAAGGATGTGGATAAAGCACAATAGATGCAGCTAAAAAACAACAAGCTTTGGAGGCAATTTGATACACTTTAAGAGAAAACATAATCATGGACATTTTACTTGGGCTTGGAAGATTCATAAAGACTTCAATCGAGTTATGTCTACACTCTATTCCCTTCAATGAGTTTCTTCAAGCCTCAGATGAGGAGAAAGGAACTTGAAAAATTGTGGCGAGCAGGCAAAACTGGTTTTCAGCATGCCCGACTATATTACTTAACTATTGCTATGACACACTGTATAACAAACAGGAGATCTTGGCTACAAACAACACTATGCAATTATTATTTCTTATGCATCAATGAAAAAGCAAGGGATCACCTGATTTCAGCTGAACTTGGCTGAACCAGCTCTGTTCCATGTATAGGAATCTCTCTTCCTCCTTGTGGAAAGCTTAGTTCAGAAATATTCTCATGGCAATAACAGAAGGACATGACTGCAAGCAAAAAAAAAACACAAACCCTTTAAGATCAAGGTTCAGACCATTGCATATTAGCCAATGCAAATCACACAAATAAACCCAAAAATCAAAGGATAGGAAAATATACGCCACCCCTTGAGGAGGGAGAGACAGGAGTAAGTAAATACTTCTGAGCAATAATATAATCTATCACACCCCCTTTCTTCTCTTCTCTGCTTCCCTTCTGTCAGCCTCTTTCTTTAGCTCTGGGGGCTAAATTAGTAAGAAACTAAATCACAATATATAGAGACTTGATGTACTATCCTCTGGAGAAATATTTTGATTTTGAAAAATAACCGTAGGACAAGTGTAATCACTGATGGTGTCATTTCAAACATCTTATGAAAGCTCTAACTCTGGAGATGGCCTTTACAGGTGAGTGCGTATTGGACCAGTGATAGAG
Organism: Aselliscus stoliczkanus; assembly: GCA_033961575.1. Classification (NCBI taxonomy): domain Eukaryota; kingdom Metazoa; phylum Chordata; class Mammalia; order Chiroptera; family Hipposideridae; genus Aselliscus; species Aselliscus stoliczkanus. The sequence continues at coordinate 92,203,525 of CM066737.1, read as the reverse complement.
GAGCACTGAACACCAGGGAAAATTTTTTTCCCCTCTCTATTCCACGTCTTGATTACATTATTTAAATACACCTTCTTTCTCTGTTTCTGCTTCAGAAACACTCAAACTCTTTTACAGCCACAAGAACAAATCAAATGATGTGCTCACGATAGTTGGCAAGCCACCAAGTTATTAGGCTTTACTGGCCTAGTGAATTGTTAGTATTTTAGTAAGAGAAAACCATAACATCATAATTATAAAATAATCCAAAACCCAGTCTACTGAAACTGCAACATTATCATTTTCATTTGTGTGCTTTATTAGCTATGAGGATTCAAATTTCCAAAGACCTCTGGGCTCTTTAACACACACACACTGTAGTCACAAACAGCTGCAATCTGCCATGGATACTGTTTTACATTAAACAGGGTAACAGATAATGCCTTCTTTTATTTTTCATTTGGGTCATTTATTTTCTATGTCACACCTACAAAACTTCCCAAAGTACTATCAAATATGCAGCTATGCCAAGAACTAAATTATTTCTGTAAGAATTTTATAGGATTCTGAATTCCCCAAGCACACCCCCACACACATTTTCCATAAGGCTTACCTCCACATCACCACTTGATGGAATCTCTCTCTCTCTCTCTCTCTCTCTCTCTCTCTCTCTCTCTCTCTCTCTCCCTCTCTCTCTTCCCCCCCCTCCTTCCCTCCCTCCCTCCCTCTCTCACAGCTCTCATTTTATTTTTTAAAACAATTCTCTGATACAGCTCCCATTTCACAGATGAGGTCTACTAAGGCTATGAAGGAATGAATAACTTATTCAGAGTTTATATACCTAGTAGATTGCAGAGTTGATATTTTAAATGCAGGTAAGTCTAAATCAAAAACCTACTCTTTCTCCACACAGTAGATTTCAATAAACTCTTTCTGAGAGGGAAGTAATAGGTGGTAGTAGTAATGACTATATGGATGGTGGAAAGCCACCAGAATAATAGTAATAATCGCAGCTACAATTTATCCTTTGTCAGGCATAACACTAAGCTCTCCAAATAAACTGCCATTTCTTCCCTCCCAACAATTCTATTATTTACGTTTTATTATTATCTCCTTTGGTTGGAAGAAACAGGCATACAGCTCTCAAGTTATTCCCTCTAGAGCGTACTGCTAGCCTTAAACCCAGAGTCTGAAATCTTTTTTTTTTTAATTCAAGTTTATTGGGATGGCAGTTGTTAGCAACGTTACATACATTTAAGGTAAACAATTCTGTAATACATCATCTATATAACACAATGTGTGTTCACCACCCAGAGTCAGTTCTCCTTCCATCACCATATAGTTGACACCCTTTACCTTCAACTACCATTGGCCCTCCCCCTTACCCTCTGGTAACCACTAACTATTGTCTGTGTCTATGAGTTTAGTTTCTTCATTTGTTTGTTTTGTTCTTTTGTTGTTGTTGTTGTTGTGAACAACTATGTTCCAGAACTGTGTCATCCCAGAATGAGGTATGATGTTGGATCAGAAATCGGGTGAAGGACCAAAACCCCATCTCTTCAACCCCCAAACTACACAAGTTGGGCCACATCTCCGCTTTGTTTGGGCATACTTTATTTACTAATGTTCAGTGGCAGAAGTTAGAGCAGGAAGTTATCAGATATGAAAAGTCAGCCAGAGGCATCAACAATTAAAATGTCAGGAAGGAATTTTCAGGGAGAAAAATCCAACCTGAGTTTTCTCAGCATGGTGCTCACTAGGCAGGGATGGATCCCAAGGCATGGAAAGCCCAGAGCAAGTGATGATATCAGGCTAGAGGAGGACAAAAGAGAAGGTACTGCCATTTGGTCTTTGACCTTGCCTCTCTCAGGACTCACAGACGATGTAAAACCTTGACACCCTGGACACACTCATAGTAGCTGGGAATTGTCTGGGAAGCTACGCATGCACGTTTGGCCAATTGATTTACTTCCTAGTAAACAATAAAGAGAAAAGTTACATAAAATACACAAGGGGAAAAAAAGGGATAGCTGAATATTGGAGTCAGCATAGTGAGTAAAGAAAACCAAAGGCAGAGTGTCAAAAGAACATTCCAGCCCTGAGATGGGCTAACAGAAATCTTGGGTCTTGTCATGTATCCTTCCAAATTCTCCGTTTTCAGATCTTTAAAACGGAGAAGGGAGAGGCGGAAGGTAGTCAAATGGCATTCGATTTTCTTTCTAGCATTCAAGTTCTATTTTCTATGTTTTCTGAAGTTTTCAGGATTTCTGTTAAAAAAGAAATTATTTTCTCATCCTTAGCTAAAAATAGACATGAAAATGAACCACTCTCTCCTTGTAGGTATGCAGCTCCATGTTTTATCACAATTGTCAAGTCATGCAACGATTTAATTAGCCACTTTTAGCAGTGTTACGCTAGGACTTTTGACTGCTCCTGTATACACTAGGACTCCCTGTAATGACAGAGGTACTTAGAATTTACTCAAGTAAATTCTGTTACTTCAAGGTGTTCAAATCCAGATTTTAAAACATATCATTGTGTGTTGACAACCAGAAGCTTCTTTTGTGTTTTTGTTATTGGCATTATTTATTTTAAGCATGGACAGGCACATAGATTTTCAAACTACATTTTTTTCTCCCCTGTTACCTAGGATTTCCCTGTCTTCTAAGATGGGCAAACAGTATAATCAGTTTTCCTCGGGCTTGAAATTATCAGTGCTCTAACTTGAGTTCAGATGGTACCTTCCTTCCAAATCCTTGCTTCAGTTATTTGTCCTGAAAAATTACTTTTGGGCGCTGAAATTTCTTACTTGCTCTTAGCCCAGAAGTGAATTTTAAGGAACTTAACTCAAATACATTCTGATAAGGTTTATATGCCTGACAAATGTCATTTTAAATAAAAGGAACAATTTTCTCCTAATTTGTTTTGTGATATGTAGGTGAGCAAAAAGAAAATCTCAAACTATTAGACACTTATTTTCATTAAAATAAAAAGTTTCCTTTTTTTCTTTAATTTTCATTGAATTTCTCCTTTCTCCACAGTGTGTGTAGCTTTTTTAAACTAGCACAATACTAGATTTGTTGACTGTGAGAGGAGCAGATAATACTCTCCTGGTTTGCAGCATTTGAGATAAAACTCAGAAAAGTGGTTCCACAGAAACTGTGCTTCAGCAAATGTAATAGGTTTTTTTTTTCCTTGCAATTAAAAAACTGAAAGATGGGTACTGTCAAATTTCAATTTGGATTTTCTGTATTATACATACTGATACTATACAAGCACAATATTCTCCGTAGCAATTAGTCATGAACATGAACTTGCACAATGTTTTAAAAACACTTCTCAATACTTTGGGAACCATAACAGACACTGAATTTAGAAAGAGGAATTCCCTATTGTTACAAATTCCAACTCTCCTACATTGAGTCATTTTTACAACCTTTAAAAAAATAATTGTCACTCTTTTTGCTTGTATAGTTGCAAGAAACAATAAAATTAATATCAAGAAAATATGCATGAGTTCTGGAAAATCAGATGGAGGAAAAAATTAACTATAAAACACATAACCAAATAAATTATTTTTATTATATACTATTGATATTGTGAACTAAGGATATGTTTTCCCATTTATAGCTATAAAACCCAACTTATTGAATGAGCCCATTTTATTTAAGTAAAACTCAGAATCATAGAAATTTAGAATGCCACAGATGGAAGGAATAGCCAATCCAAATTCCTGATCTTACTAATGATGAAACTGATACTTAGACCGATTACATGAATTTTCCTAGAGTCCACTGGTATTTTACATTTACATTCAAATGACAAACTTGCGTACCCAAGTGAAGCTATAGTGCAAGTCTTCTATAAAAGAATATGTACATTTCATAATGCACTAATCCTAACCAAACCTTTTGCCTTAAACACATAGCAACATAGTTGCTCATGGTTGAGAGAAATGCTCTGTTCTTAATTTAAATAATTTACTCCTTGTAATTTCCTGCTCCTTTTGAATCCAATACAAATTTTATTCAACCAATATTTCTCTCTCTTTTTTTTTTTTTTTTTTTTTAGCTGAGCCATCCTGCTACTTGTTGGCAGCTCAGCTTGGGCTGGGCATCAAACTGCTGTTGCTCAGAGCTCAGCTTGCACTCTTGGGCGAGCTCTTAACCAACTGAGCCACTTGGCCGGCCCTCAACCAGTATTTCTTAAGCATCTACTGTGTACTGGGCTATGTTCTAACAACAGAGATGAATAAGATTTATGATGTTCATTATACTCAGGTATGTGTATGTAGATAGTCTGAATTACCGATTTCCATTTTTTAGAAAATCATTCATGTTCTTTACCCATTCCACCTTCTGAAAATTTTAAATTTCCTTTGTTAGGTTCAAGCTGCTCATTACAAAACGAAAGAGATCACTGTCATTAACAGGTACACCAATACAATGTTTAGTTAAGGAAATAGTGAAATTTAATTCATTTGGTCATTGTAGACAAAGTAAATTTTTCAAGGCTGTGTTTTGATTTCCTCAGTAATTTAGACTGATTTTATTAACCAAAAAGTTATCCCTAAAAAAAAACCAAAAAAAACTAGATAATGATACTATCAGTATTCCCATGAGATAACAACTTTCATTTCTACAGGGATTTACAATTCACAAATTACTTGCGAATCCAGCAAAAAATCACTTGCAAATACAGCTTAAATGTGCGTAGCAATGGGTGATTTTGTTGCTGTAGGCTTTCATTTCTCCCTTCTTCCCTTGAGAATCAGATTATATACTAATTTGTGTTATTGTTAGGCTTTGAATGTATTTATTTCATTGACTCAAACAAATCTAGGAGACGGGGCAGGCCATTTGGTGCCACTTTATAGTGAAGTAAACTAAGGCTCAGAGCAATGAGATAATATACCTAATTTAGGAAGTGATAGTTCTCTGATTTCATATTATATTTCTAGAAGTAACATTTTAATTCAAATTAATCTCTACCAATATTTCCCCAAGCTTAAAAATTATAAATTTAACTTAAAATTTTCCAGCTTCTTAAGGAGCGTTTTAGCTTTGCCCAAGTCTTCAAGCCATTTCATAAGCTTTGCTGAATGTTATAAATCCTATAGTATCTTCCTCATTTTCATATTGCAATTTATAAGGCAATGAATGCATACATGCCTACAGAATACATAAAGTTATCTGTTTTTCTAATTGTTCTCTCTCCTTGATGCTCATTCTTTTTATGCCTACAGAAAGAAACAATTAAAAAAACAAATATATATCCATATAAAAATTTGTCTCTTTCCCATATATGCAATGTTTTCCAAAATGAAACTTCTATTTCTTAAATCATTCTGAACATTACCTTTCTCTTAAGAAAGAGGTGAGTGTAAATTGTCATTGTATTGATTAATGGATAGTCATCATTCATTGGCAGAAAAGTCTACCCTGTTCTATATAAAGCATTCATGCCCTTTTTTTTTATAACTTAGCCATTAAAAACTTCATTGCGCATGATATAAAAAAGAAAAGAAAATTGAGGATATCCAAGATGGTGGAGTAAACACTGTGCCTGCTTCCTTCTGGGAACACATTAAAATTACAGCTAAATTATAGAACAATCAACCTGGGGAAACACCTGAAGTCTAGCTGAACAGCAGTTTTATAACTAAGGATATAAAGCCACTTTGAAACTGGTAGGAGGGGCAGAGACACAGAGCTGACTAACTCCAAACAGTGTGGTGTTTGAGAACCGGGAGGGATATCTTGGCCATGGAGTTTTCCCCCAGAGAAGTGAGGGACCTCAACCCCACAGCAGACTCCCCAGCTGAGACTACTGGTGCCAGAAAGAGGAGCCCCAACATCTTGGCTGTGAAAAACAATGGGGATTACGACCATCTGAGTGGGATGGAAGGCTGCTGGAAACCCAGGCGTCCTCTTAAACAGCCCACACACAGACTCTCTCACTCGCAGGCACTCACCTTGGGCTCTGCAGGGGACAATAACTCAGGGGGTGTCGGAGACATAGTGGGGCAGACTGAGGTATGGGGCTTCATAGCAAAGGCTAGAGGATAGTTTCCATTCTCCCTGTAAGGAATTCCTCCTCCCATGCAGCTGGCAGGCGGGCATCATCTTTAAAGTGCTGATCCCTCCCCCACAGGCCAAACCTGAATCTGGTTGGCCTGATGAGCTCCACAGCTGCACCCTGCTGACTCACTGGGACCCAGCCTCACCCAACTCGCCCAACACCAGAGGCACTTTCTCCATGAGTTGCCTGCCACACCAAAATTGTACTCTTTCTTGGAAAATTATCAGAGTCCAAGAGCCCCAGGTGGGCCGTGACTGCCCTCAGTGTACTCTGAGACATTTGCTGAGTAGCTCCAGGCTCAGCACTGGTGCCAAACCACAATCTATATTAACCTGGTGACCACAATTCTTCCCACTTTAGTGACCCTGAGATCCCACCTCACCCAACTTGTGTCTGAACCTTAAGGGGGCAGCAGGTGGCAGCAGGCCTCAGGGTGCCCTGGAATTTTGCAGAGCTACCCTAGGCCCGGTACTGGTGGTAGCCATCCTCATCCTTGGTACCCAGCATGACCTCTCCCACCTGCCTCCAGGGTTAGCACATCCAGTGAACAACTGCAGATCGTTTTGTTGCTCCTGCCAGGTAGTCCCCAACTGGTCACAGGCAGTTAGTGACCTGGGCCTGCACTGGAGACCCTCAAAAGAGGCCCCAGAACCAACATACTTGGAGGGTGGCTCAGACCACAGCAGATCACCACCCAATTATCCCAACATGCAGCACATCCAAAGGGTGGTCTCAATAGGCACCAGAGCCCGCTGGAGCAAATCCCACTCAGTGGGGTCAGCCTCCCACACAGCAGCCTGTAAACTGTGGACATGGCCACACCTGACAGCCAATCAGCCTGAGGGTCAATGCTACCCACTGATGTGCCAATAGCAATCAAGGCTCAACTATACCAGGAGGGCACATACAACCAACACAAGGACACTTCTGAAGCACCTGGAGCAGGTGACTAGGGAGACTGTACCAGGGCCCCACAGGGTACCTACTACATAAGGCGACCCGGACAAGACTGGGGGATGTAGCAGATCTACCTAATACATAGAAACAAACACAGAGAGGCAGCCAAAATGAGGAAACAAAGATATATTTCCCAAATGAAAGAACAGGAGAAAAATCCAGAAAAAGAACTAAACAAGATGGAGAAAAGCAATCTACTGGATACAGTGTTCAAAACAATGGTTATAAGGATGCTCTCAAGGAACTTAGTGAGAACTTCAACAGAGAGATAGCAAGCATAAAAAAAGGCCACAGAAACCATAAAAAAAGAACCGGTCAGAAGTGAAGAATCCAATAACTGAAATGAAGAGTGCACCAGAAGCAATCACCAGCAGACTAGATGAAGCAGAGGACTGAATCAGCAATTTGAAAGACAATATAGCAGAATACACCCAATCAGAACAGCAAAAAGAAAAAAGAATTTTTAAAAATAAGGCTACTTTAAGAGACCTCTGGGCAACATCAAGTGTAACAACATTCACATGATAGAAGTACCAGAAGGAGAAGAGAGAAAGCAAGGGATTGAGAACCTATTTGAAGAAATAATGACTGACAACTTTCCTAACCTGACAAAGGAAAGAGACATACAAGCCCAGGAAGCATAGAGAATCTCAAACAAGATGAACCCAAACAGGCCCACACCAAAATACATTATAATTAAAATGGTAAAGATTAAAGACAAAAAGAGAATCCTAAAAGCAGCAAGAGAAAGGCAACTAGCAATTTACAAGCGAGCTCCTAGAAGACTGTCAGATGATTTCTCAACAGAAACTTTGCGGGCCAGAAGGCATTGACACAGCATATTCAACATGATGAAAAGCAAGGACCTACGACCAAGATTACTCTACCCAGCAAAGCTATCATTTAGAATCAAAGGACAAATAAAGAGCCTCCCAGGCAAGAAAAAGCTAAAGGAGTGCATCACCACCAAGTCAGTATTACAAGGAAAGTTAGAGGGACTTAAGACAGGGGGTGAGGAAGATACTCCAATCAAAAGACATAGGAGGGCTGAATGGATAAGAAAATAAGACCCTTACATCTGCTGCTACAAGAGACTCACTTCAGATTGAAAGACACACAGAGATGGAAAGTAAAGGAATGGAAAGGGATATTTCATGACAATGGAAACAATAAAGACAAAAAAAGCTGGGGTAGCAATACTTATACCAGACAAAATAGACATTAAAACAAAGGCTATAACGAGAGACCAAGAAGGATCAGTAATTTCACTTCTGAATATTTATCCAAAGAAACCCAAAATGCTACTTTGAGGGGACATATGCATCCATTTGTTCATTCCAACATTGTTTACAATGGTCAAGATGTAGAGACAGCCTGGGTGTCTGTCGATGGAAGACTGGATAAAAAGGAGATGCTACATATATACAGTGGAATATGGCCCGGCCAAGATGGGAATGGGTTCTTGCCATCTGTGGAGGCATGCATGGACCTGGAGCGTACTGTGTTGAGTGGAGTATAAGACAGAGAAAGACAGATGCAATGTGATTTCACTTATATGTAGAATCTAAAGAAAAAAATAAGCAAAACAGAAACAAACTCATAAATACGGAGAGCATATTGATAGTTGCCAGATGGGAGCAGGGTTGGAGGGTGGGTGAAAAAGGAGGAGGGATTAAGAAGTACAAATGGGTTGTTACACAGTAATCTTGGGGATGTATGGTATAGCATAAGGAATATAGTCAGTCATATTATAATAACTATGTATGGTGTCAGATGGGTACTAGATTTATTGGGGTGACTGATAGATGGGAGGGGGCTTGGTGTCAGGGTGAAAAAGATGAAGGCATTAAAAAGTACAAATTGGTAGATACAAATTAGTCATGGGGATGTAAGTAAAGCATAGGAAATATAGTTAATAATATGGTGATAACTATGTATAGTGCCAGGTAGGTATTAGTCTAATCAGGGGGATCATTTCTTAAATTAGATAAATGTTTAACCACTATTCTATACACCTGAAATTAATATAAAATAATATTGAACGTCAACTGTAAGGGTACAAATTATCGTGATGGAAAGAGAACTGAGTCTGGGTGGTGAACACACAATGTAGATATATAGATGTTGTATTACAGAATTATACACCTGAAATCTATGTAACTTTACTAAAAACCGTCATCCCAATATACTTTAATTTAAAAAAGAAAAGAAAAGAAAAATTAAAAGGGGGGCAGGTGAAGGGGAATAAGAGGTCCAAATTTCCAGGTATAAAACAAATAAATTATGGGGATATGATGTACAGAATGGAGAATATAGTGAATAATATTGTGATAGCACAGTACGATGTCAGATGGTTACTGGACTTACCATTGTGGTCACTTCTTCAGGTATATAAATGTTGAATAACTATGGTGTACCCCTGAAAGTAATATAATATTGTATGTTAGCTATATTTTAATAAAAATATTTACTAAAAGAGAATAGTTATGTAAGGTTATTTCTTCACTGTGAAGTAAAGGAAGTACATCTGTCATTTAACATATATTCATTAATTACCACTACCTTCTATGTTTAGATATCTGGGGATTTATATCTATATTGATATGTGTTATTTCTATACTATCTAATTTATAAATATATATGTTTCATGTACTATATTATTTCTGCTTACATGTGAAATTTTGTGGTATGTGCTACTGACTTTTGCTGTTGAAGATAAAGAAGAGATGAAGAATGAGAATTTGAGGAGTCAGGAAAACTCAGGAAACTCTTTTGGGGCTGTCAGATACAGCAGCAACAGGATGATAGATGCTATTCTAGACAGTTGCAAGAAAAACAAATGAGCCTAGAATTGGTGGGGTGAAGTTTACCGAAGTGGTGCTTTCTGAGCTGAGTGTTGAGGATGTGTAAGAATTAATCAGAAACAGAAAAGGAGAAAGTATATTGGAGTCAGAAAAAAATATAAATTTAGATAAGGAGGTCCAGAAGAACAAGGAATAATAATTGTGCATTGAAAGTGAATAGGTAGTGTCTGATTGTTTGGAGATGGGAATAGCTCATGATGAAGTTGGAGAGAGGACAGGAAATGTCATGGAAGTCTTGTATGTCTTGCGGAGAAGTTTGATTTCTGACTTTAATTTGAGAAAGAGCAAACTGTCATAAATGCAGAGGATGGAAAGGCTTGTAGAAAAGAATAACACATGGTTACAAAAGTCAGAGCGATCACTAACTTAAAACTGTATCTGGCTACAACTTACCAACATATTTTCACTCATATTCTCACCAAATTATACCTTCTGAGCCAAAGACAAAGGAAAAAGGAACAAAACAAAACATGTCAACATACCTCACATTAAATGAACTGAAACAGATGCAGAACCTTTGAAGAATCTCACTAGCTACAAAGGTTAATGAAGCTCGATTGTGAAATAATTTGTAGCCTGAGCCTAAATCTATCAACAGAGAATATTAAGTGATTATTTAAAAATAATAAGCTAGCTATGTGTGTTATCATGGAAGGCTAATGGATAGTATGTTACTAAGAAAAAAAAACCCACAAATTTTAAATAGCTAAGTAATATGTATAGAATGATCCCATCTTTATAAACAGGTGAGGGGAACAGCTATGCATTTACACATATTTGAATATATCTACAGAAGCACAAAGGAAGGCACAAAGGGATATTAAACATATAATATTGGTTACTGTGGTAGAAGAGATGAAAACTTTTTTATAAATCTTTGTATTGCTTGATTTTTTACAGCAAGTATGCATTATTCTTCACATTTAAAATATGTAAATTATAAAAGCATAAGTGAATGTAATTGCAGATAATCCATAAAATAGTAAGAATATTACTTATTAAAATACAGGAAACTTGGTGAAAGCACTACTCATCGAAAAAAGTTTCATAGGTTTAAAAATATTCCTTAGAGAAAAGGGAATTTAAATTAATTAAACATTCGATTTTAGAAATAAAAAATTAACTGAAGAAAAGCATTTAAAAAATCAGAACATTTAAAGCATAAATTAATAAATTAGAATATGCAAAATTAATTACAATACAACAAACAGGATACAGTACTTGTTTTTTGAAGTGTTTCATATATAAAATGTTGGCAAATTATATAATGATAGAAAACACTGGTAAATAAAATTTGATGCAAAAAGGGGAAAAACTACAGAGCTGTTTAAAAATATAGAGAGAATATGTACATTCTATCTATCTGAAAAAAATATTCATGGTAAATATAAATTATCTATATGGACATAAGTAGACAAAACATGATCCAAAAAGTTAGCATGGAAAAAACTTTTGAAAAATGTATCAGAATTTTCAAATAGCTTCTAAGTAAAGGTGATGTGTTGTTTTCTGTTATGACATTCCCATGCTAAATAAACTGTGTAGTCTTATAGAAAACAATGGAAACCCAAGCAATTGATTTTTAACGGAGCACAGCTAGGCTGTCAGTAATTGACAAAGGTAATGGACATGCATAAGCTCATGTGCACACACACACACATCTACATAAAACCATGGTTCCATGATAGTCCAATCTTGAGTACATTCAGTTGAGAATTACTTGAGTTCATGAAAAGAAACTCAACTGTTCATAAGTGATTTACCTGCTAACAAAAAACTAGGGCTATCTCAGGAATGAAAAGATACCTTTCAATATTAAAAATTCTATGAATATACAATAAGGACACTTCTGTATCACGAAAAATAATATCTTGAACTACTGGCAAATAACATTTTAAAGTGTGGAAGGGGCAATGAGCGAAAGTGTCCAAATGTGATCCCAGGTGCTTCAGTTTGCTAGACAAGGAGCTGCCTGAGACCTGGAGTAGTCTTTTTTTCTCAGACAGAGGAGGTGTACTTTCATTCAGCTTCTCCAAGGATGCATGAGTTTGTATTACTGAAAGGAGGGACAATACAGCTGTCATGAGCCTCGGTGTCTCCAGGGCTAGAGGAGCCAACTTTCCCAGACAGCCTTGATGTGCTGGTACCACAACAATCTGTTCCCACACTGATTAGTGTGTTCTCATATTTGCCCCCTAATAAGGAAATGCAAGAAGCAGGCAGTGTCCCTCCACTTGACCTTGGTATGTCTCTTTGTGAAAAGGTGAGAATATCAGAATAGTTATGCCTTCTCTTGCTACCCTTGCCTTGTAAGTTTCCCCAATAAGATCTGTTCCTTAATCTATTCCTTGCCCTGACTGATCACACAGAACAAGGCAATTATTTAGAATCCTGGCCATTAAAATCCCAAACAAGAAAGCAAAGAATGTATCGTGTTCTTTCTAATGGAAAGAGAATAGAAAAAAAAATTATGTATATGTTAGTTCAGGTCTTTGAGAAGCAGATTCCAATATGGGATTAGATGTCCAAGAGATGTACTAGGGGGCACACCTATGAAGGAATTGGGAAGGGGACCAGGTGGGGACGGGAAGAGCCATCACACTGCAAGGCAGGCCTAACACCCATGGAAGGGAGAAAAGAAGATAAGTTTGTCCGGAAATATATGAGATTGCAGTGCGGTTCTAAGAAAGTTTCAGCAAAGCTGATGGGGAGTCCTTGAGGCAAAATCAGCTGTCAGAGGAGTCCTCTGTTTCCCAGAACAGGTCTGTCTTGGTATCCCCGACATTCATGGGCTAGGAGCAGCTCATGGGAAGCTCAGCCTTGGTGCCAACACCATGATGGATTTCCGAGGGCAATAGCTGAGGACCTCTGTCAAGCACGCTACTGGCACTCAGAGATCTGAGAGGCCCATTCTCAGGGCTGCCACAGTGCAGTTCTTGAATAAGAGAAAACCATGAGAGTTTGTAGATATGCTTGGCAACCCCAAGAAGATTAAGAGCAAAACATTTATTATTTAAAAGATGATTTAAAATTCATCTGTGAGGCTGGTGTTGTTCTGGAATTAGAATGAAATTGCTTTGCAAGTAAGTAAGAGCACTCTATGTGCTCTAAGATGTGGTGCAGCAAGAACTATATGTATTCATGATAGTGTTATCGGCCAACTGAGCAGTTCCAATCTCCACCACTGAAAAACTTTAATATTTTCTTTGCTAAGTCTCCTACCCCTGCTTCAGATAACTATTTGAAAGCCTGAGACTTCCTAATATCCCCCAGACCAGGAAGCTAAATGTCAAACCTATTCTGTGTCCAGACAACTGACTCCACCTGAGTGATGGACTGAATAGCCACAAGTTCCATAACCTAACAGATTTATATTTTTGTCCTCATTCAGGAGCCTTGAGGATACAGGGGATACCCCAGCAATATTGCCAGTCACAACCAAAGAAGCCAACACGGTCTTCCATGTGGAGCTTGAGACCCCTTCCTCTCATCTGAGACCAGCTAGGGTGAGAGTTCCGTGAACCCCAATAGACAGGGACGGCTCTATGCCCCTGCCCAGCAGGAAGCAGATATAGAAGAGACCTCCTGTCCCTCAGCTTCCCATAGAGATTTTTATGGGGATCACGTCTCTCAAGGAAAACTAGGCAAGCAGTTAGAGGCAGGCATTGGGTCTCTGCATTCCTGCACGTCCCACAGAGTGCGACCGCCTGGGGCACTTCCCCTTTCCACCCAAAACTCCCCTTTGCATTGTAATTACCTACCCCTGCGGGAAGAGCAAATGGACACAAAATATTCAACTGGATCAGACTAGTCACTCACACCTACACCCAGGAAGAACAGCCCATCCTGGAGAAAAAGGATAAAAACCCCAAGTCCTGGGAGGGAAGCACGGCTGCTACGGCTGCTGCTGCTTTTTCCCTGCTCCTTTTTACCACTTCTTCCCTTTAAGCCTCACCTTTTCATGTGCCCCCTCCACACTCTTTGGTAATGGGCTCTTGAGCCATCCTCTAGTAGTCAGGTGTACTTTTACTTCTAAATGTACTGTCTTTTCTAATAAACTACTTATTCTACTGCTTTACTCTGGTATCTCATTCAATTCTTTGCTCGAGTTGCCAAGGACCTGGACTTTGCGCCGAGAAAGGCCCACTCTCTGACAACAATAGCATATATCCAGAAATAATAAACCAAGCACATAAGACCCTCCAAAATCTCATGACAATCTGTCCACTTTTATATGCTATGCTAATAAGGGGAAAAGTGGAAATGATATATTTTAAATAGATTATATCACAGCAGTTTTAAAATAGCAGAGTATTAAAAACTCGATATCTAACAAAGAAAAATATAAATGAGTATGTCTTTGCATATATGTGATGAAATATGAGTTATTTAATAAATAATGTCAAAGAATTTGTGCTAACATGATAAAATTTTGACACTAAGTAAAAGTTAGCAGTATATAAGTCTGTTTCTGAAGTGTGAACCTAGTTACACTTACACACACACACACACACACACACACACACACACAGAAAAGCAGGAAAAGCAAATGCAAGGGAACAAACATAAACACTCAGGCATAATTTCTGAGGGTTGAATTAGGAATAACTTAATATTTATCCTTTATGCTTTTTAGCTCTTTTCAGATTTTTCCATTATTCCTGAAGTGCAAAATTAGAAAATAATTTTGTAAAATAATGTTAAAATGAATACAGTATTCTAGTAGATATGTTGTCATCATCAGTGCTGTTTGTCAAATACTTCCAGTCTCCCCTTTCGAAGCACATGGCAGGAATGCATTTCCTGGTGACTTCATGATTAGTTAGGTTGATATGACTAGATCAAAGCAGTAAGCTGAGAGTAGTAGCATGATGTGTCATTTCCAGACTGGGGCATTTCATTATTGATGCAACATACTCTCTGCTGTGATGACCAGAAGTACTGACAGGCGTGGCTGCTTTATGAGTGCAGTGCTCATAGAGCCAACGTTGCCGGTGTGATCCCCACATGGGCCACTGAGTTGTACCCTCTACAACTAGGTTGAAACAACTATTTGATTTGGAGCTGATGGGTCCTGGAAAACATACTGTTCTCCAATAAAATTTAAAAAAAAATAACTATGGTATTCTTGCCAAAAATGAATAACTTCAATCTAATCATGAGAATACACCAGACAAACCCAAGTTAAGAAACATTGTACAAAATACCTAGCCCAGTACTCTTCAAAAAGTTTCCAAGTCATGAAAGAAAAAGAAAGAATGAAAAACTGTCACAGATTAGAGGAGACTAAGGAGACATGGAAATTAATACAATATGGGATCCTGGATGGGATTTTGGAAGAGAAGTAAAACATTAGTGGGAACAGTGATATAATCTGAACTCGGTCTGTCATCTAGTTAATATTGTTAATTTCTTGGCTTTGATAATTACTCTATTATGTCAGATGAATGGTATGTGGGAACACTCTGTAGTGTTTGGCAACTTTTCTGTAAATTTAAATTATTTCAATATAAAAAGTTAAAGAAAAAG
This sequence comes from Aselliscus stoliczkanus, assembly GCA_033961575.1. Classification (NCBI taxonomy): domain Eukaryota; kingdom Metazoa; phylum Chordata; class Mammalia; order Chiroptera; family Hipposideridae; genus Aselliscus; species Aselliscus stoliczkanus. Next base: position 92,188,115 of record CM066737.1, on the reverse strand, counting down.
ATGTAGTGGGAGAAGGGCTGAGTAGCTTTGACAAAAATGTGAGTAAAGAATCACAAAGGTAAGTAAAGAATTCTTCATGCAAAAAACTAAAAGGGGTGTGTGTGTGTGTGTGTGTGTGTGTGTGTGTGTGTTGTGTTTACACAGGAAATGAGCTGGAATAGAATGGAAAGAAACTCCAAATTTGTAGTAAAAATTAGTAGGATTCTTTGAAACACAAAGCAATAGTAGGGCTTCCAAACTTCTAAATAGACAAACCAGGATGAGAAGTTGCACCGCCCTCAAGATTGGCTTCATCTCAAATCTCATTTCAAATGTGAACAAAGATGGAAATGAAAAAAGGAAGAACCCACCACAGGACACAGAAAAGGGTTTTAAAAATCAGTGGCTGCGGGGTACCTCCTAGGGAGAAAAATTGGAGTCTAATCAAGGAATAGTCTATGCGTTTAGATGTCTGCCCTATAACATGTCAGAATTGCTAACCACGCTACACTTCCCCTGTTCTTTCTTTTTCCAAATGGGAAGGTTTATGGCAGTTACACTGAACTTGTTCCTTCATTGTGTATGGTGCGTGTGGGGTGGGGAACTAACTCGTGTATATTTTTGTTCCTAGATTCTGTCACAACAGAAACCGATGTGAAGACAACCACATGTCAGTCTCTTTAATAGAGGCAACTCTGTGATGAGGCCATTGAAATGGATGCTTTGACAAAAAGAGGCCGTTGGTTTGCTTCCTTGGGAAGATACAGATGTATGTTGTATGAGAGAAAGAGGGGTGAGCCCAATAGTCTGTAATCAGTAAGTGAGGACTATTTGTGAAATAGTACTAGTTCTTCCGTTACTAGTGCTGTTTGACAAATATTTCTGGTGATTCTCCCATTTGTGTACATGGCCGGACTGTACTTTCTGGCCTCCATATGGTTGGATAGGGCTGTGTGACTAGATTTACCTGCTCAGTTGTGAGTAGAAGTAATGTTTGTCACTTCTGGGCTGGCTCATTGACTTGCAGATGTGCTGCCATCCATAGATCTCGTTCCCCACTTTGCTCAGGACCAGCCATACTCCAGATGGTAGCTGCTGTGGCAGCCTGACTTCTGTCGGCAACAGAAAACACTTCCCTATCCTTCCCCAATGACTCATGACAGACATATAGATTAAACAGGATGTCAATTTTATCATTGTCTTTGGGAAATTGGGGAGTTTTTTGTTACTGCAGAACAGGCCAGTCTACCTGACTGAGACAAACTATGTCTCGAATTGCCACAACATGTTGCTGTAATTGAAATCGTTCATATTAAGTTCAGAATATTGGGTTATGCTTTATTCTTAGAGGGAGACAAAACATTCCAGATTTGAAATATTCTGTATTTCTGGATATCCATTACAAGACAATCACGTTTGTCCACCACAGCAAAGTCTCTGGCACAGGATAGGTACTTAATAAACATTTTTAAGTGAATTTATGTACTAAAGCCATATATGTATGAATAAATATAAAGAAGAAGGAAACAAAAATAAAAACAACCTGAAAAAAATAAAGACAAAATGTATTGACTCTGCCGGGGAGAATGAACAGTAGTGACTAGCCCAAGGAAGGTATCTATGTTGAGGTTAATACCATTGTAAAAATCTAATAGTAAATAATTTCACATAAAGAAGACACAAGCAACAGTGCCTCGGACTCAGGCACAGGATCATTTCTGGAAAATTTCAGAAGAAACAGTTAAATGATGCCGTCTTCATACTGACTCCAGCTAAGGGAAGATGGGTTCAAAAGTATGTTTAAAATGTTCAATTAACAAACGGAAATGAAATCAAAATGAAAGTGTGTGTGTGTGTGTGTGTGTGTGTGTGTGTGTGTGTGTGTGTGTGTTCACGACTAGGATTGTCTTTCTGTCACATACTGGGGTTACATTTAATAATCTACATAAAATGTTAAAATTGCCTATAAGAAAGTATATCTATCCCATAATATATAAGGGAAAATAAGAGTAATTGCTAAACAGCATCTATCATTTTGACTGCATTATTTCCTTTCATAATGCGTAGATTACTTTGCATTTTTGTGAGTTAGTATACAATATTGGTAGGTTTAAGAAAAGTAGGTCATTGGCCATGTACAGATGGGCAAAAAAGTTTAGCTTGTGGAAAAGTAGGCCAATCGCACCACAATTAAGACATCTGCCTACTTAATTACTGCTACATTAAAAAGATAACCTTCACATTTTCTTCCAGCCCTTCTGTCACTGAAAAGTTTCACTATGACACAGCCTGTCACACTGGAGAATTAAAATTTTAATGTATTTCTTGATAATTGTCATATTTGTCAATTTTATACATTAAGTAAGTGAAAATCTCATGTAAAAATTAAATCATCACAATATTATTGTCTCTTTGCTGAAAACTGTATTTCAATGTAAGAGGCAATCTGTAATTGACTCAATTTAATTCAGCCAGCTGTTGTATTTTAAAAACAATTTGCTTCTCTCAGCTTGTCTGGGCCATTTTTTTTCCTTCTCATGTTTTTGAGTGAAAGAGTTATTTGGTCAGCAGGAAACATTCTTGAACATCAAATATTTAAAACTATGGAGTCACAAATTTGAAATGGTACCTGTGCTAGGCTCCTGCAAAGAACAGAGAATTTGAATTTTGAGGTAAATCTCTGTGCTTTCCTAAGAGGTGCATCAACAACAACAAAATGGTAAGAAATTCAATAAGCTTTGCAATGTGTGAGGTGTGCATGTAAAGTAATACCACATATAATATGAATATTATATTTTTTCTAAACATTTATAGTATCCTTTAAGTGACATATTTATGACTCTCTCTGTTTTGTAACAGTTTCTCAAGTAGATTTTTTTCTTTTCTTCTACCTTTGTAGACTTTATAGACATAAATAAAGGGTTACAAGGAGCATCATACAATTTTAGACCTGGAAAAGGCTTGAAATTGAATTTTAAGAGGACTCCTCCAATTAATACATGAAATAAAGAAACTGAGACAAAGGAAAGTTAAGTTTCTTGCAGATTATAAAGAATTTATGTTTAAGGAAGACTAAGGACAAGGGGCCAATAACCATATTTGCCTCATCCAATACTGGTCATTTGTTTATATGGGGATGTCCTATAATCATAGTTTATTTTCTTTTACAAAACAAATAGAAAGAACATATGCTTTGTCATATATTCATTCTCTCTGAAATTCATCTAATATTTAGTGGTAGGGGAAAAGGAAAAATAAAGAAGGCACGCTATTATATTCTTCTACAAATGTTTCCTCATGTCCTTTGTTCATCAGTTATTAAGGGTAAAACTTAGTCAGATATGCCTGCATTATATTATAATATTCATATTATAATATATAGTATTTTGATATTGTACTTTTTCTATTTTGCTATAAAGAAAATGTAATCCCTTCACTATTTACTAGTTGACCTCTTTGTGCCAGATCCCTAGCTGTAAAATTGGGGTAGGGTTAGTATGATAGAGTCTTCAAAAGGATTAAGGAGCAAACTCACATAAATGTTTAGAAAAAATATAATATTCATATTATATTGTATAATATTATAATATTCATATTGTAATTAATGTTCTCAATAACTTTTCCTTTTTTCATTGACTATAGTTTAGTTCATGTTTTGGCAGGTGATTAATATTTTTAACCAAGGGCCAACACTTCTTCCATGAAATAATTTTATCATAGCAATGGGCCGAAATTGCATATATATATGTATTAGCTGATGTGTTAGCTTGTGAACACACGATCATATAACATCTGTAGCTATCAATGTAAATTTCTTCATCGGGAGGAGCCATTTCCTTTTTCTTTTGAAGAATTAAGTACTGCACCTCTGCTTAACAATTTAATATAAAAGGATGAGCATATTAAATACACATTGCCTTTCCAAAGAAATGCATATTTTTGTATTTACTAATCCTAATCACTATACTGATGATTAGTTTAAAAGGATCCCTCCCTTACCTTTTGGTTTTTAAACTATGACTTGCTTCAAATACCCACCTTAATAGGAAATGTAAATATTTCCTTTGTATTCATTTCAGAGATCACAATGTATCATATCCTCTATTCATTGTTAAGTTTTCCTCTTAAATTTGTTATTTTTAAATTAAGCCGTCACTCAAACCAAAAGGAATAGAAAAATACTCCCATAAACTTCTATACATAATCAGAGTAAAGTTCTTGCTATTAAATTATTATTTTCCACATTACCTCAGGCAATATATAAATCTACTGGTAATCGTTAGAAATGTAATTAAACAGTAAACAGAGAGATTTAAATCTAAGTTCAACACAAAGCAGTATTATTCAATCTTGCATTAAAACAAAAATCTTCTGTTTTCATCTTGTGGTTGTTAAAAATACATATGGTATTTCATTTTTAGCTGGTGATAAGAGAAGGAAAACAGTGAGAGAAGGGAGAGTGGGCCACAGCAGCCTAATGGTTTACAAGTGATACCAAAAAAAAATAGTAATAAAATTGCGGGCAAATAGTTGTCCTCAGGTTCATTAAAAGTAGCTCAGGGCTGGGCTGGCTGAGTGGTGCGGTGGTTAAGACCTGGCTTGGAAAGCCAGCAGCCCTGGTTCGGATCCCACATATGAGGGCCAGGGACACTGCCCTCTAAAAAAAAAAAAGTAGCTCAGTGCTATCATAGCATTGTCATAAACAGAAAATATTCTTATGTTCATCAATTTTTCTTTTTTTTGAATTGGGGAATTGGGGGAGGGGAACGACATTGGGGAATCAGGGAAGGGGAACAGACAAGTTGCTGTCCTTTTGTTCTTCAGTCTAGTTGTGGAGGATGTTGCTTCACTGGCCCATGTTGTTATTATCATTGCACTCTTCCAGGGTAAGGCAGTCACTCAGCGGCCATTGGAAGGCCACTCACAGCGGCTCACCACAGCTCACGAAAGCGCACACCAGCTGCCAGCCAGCCCCACTGCAGCCTACGCTGTCACTGGCGACTCACAGCAGCCCAGCTCCAGGTCGAGCTGTTGTTCACCATCTTAGTTGTAGAGGGCAGTGTCACTGGTCCTCATATGTGGGATCTGATCCGGGGCCCTGCTGCTCAGAGCTGGCATCCCAAGCTAACTCTCAACCAATGTGACACTCAGCCGGCCCTTAAATTTTCAATGACTTAAAAAAAAAAAATATATATATATATGTATATATATATATATATATATATAAATATATATATATATATACATATATATATATATGTATTAGTGTCTAAACCTTCAGTAAAAGAATCTCTAAGTGTATTCAGAAATGCTATTTACTTCAAAAAATTTCAATTTTCCATGGATTAACCTCTTCAGGAAACAAACTGTCCAACAAAATATTAAGGTGTATCTTTATTTTATAACCATCCCCTTGTTTCAAAAAATATTTTCCACTGTATAAATTCACACATGTAACCTTTATTTTAATACATTTTAAAGTTATTTTTATTTGGAAAAACCAAAGATAAAAAACCCTAAAAACACAAAGTTGCATATATAAACCTACACTTCTTTTCCTCATGGGAAGCCGTTGTGAAGTTTCTTGTGAACCATTCAGAAATATCCCAGGAACATAACCATATAATTTTTTTTTTTTTTTTTTGAGGACAGTGTCACTGGCCCTCATATGTAGGACCGAACCAGGGCCACTAGGCTTCCCAAGCCAGCACGTAACCACTGCGTCACTTGGCCGGCCCAAATGTTCTTTTGTTTTTTTTTGAGGGCAGTGTCACCGGCCCTCATATGTGGGACCTGAACCGGATCCGCTGGCTTCCCAAGCCAGCGTTTAACCACCACGCCACTCAGCCGGCCCCCATAACCATATTTTTCAAAATATTTTATTTAAATAAGCATTATACACACACTTTGTATGACCATGTGCATACAGTTTGTTTTATATTTTCATAGACTACCTTTTATATGCTTTAATATCAGCATACAAGGACAGGACTCTCATTTGTTTTAATACATAATATTATAATTGCAGCTATTAGAATTCTTTAAAGCAGACTATGACTACAAAAAGTTTAGGTCTGGTCCAGGATTTTGCGATTAATGAATAATGCTGAAATGACAAACATTTGGCATATTTTTATATGTTTCAATCATGTTTATAAATGTATATGCAAGATACATAAATGAAATAACTAGATTAAAAATGTGTGTATTTAAAATAATTTGATATTGCCACATTGGACTGCAAATGATTGTTTCCATCTTTCTTTTTTTTTTCCCAACGAAATATCTATAACGAATTATGAAATTTCAGACCTGTGTCAATATAAACTAAAGCCTGTGCCTCAAATTTTTATTCTGCACTTTTGATTTCTGATTTGAGTCTTCTAAAGTATCTGTTTATATGTTGCATATTATTTTCTCTGTAAATTGCATGTTATTACATTTGCCAATTTTTTATTGTTTTGTGGGTTCTTTATTATTGTGAAAGAATCCATTGTATGTTAATGAAATAAGCCCTTTGCCATATATCTAAATAATGCTTTTTTGCATGTTTTATTTGTATTTTGATATTGTGCTTGCTATACTTTGCTTTAAAGAAAATATAATCATTCTACTATTTACTAACTGACCTCTTTGTGTCAGATCCCTAGCTGTAAAATGGGGGTAAGGTTAGTCAATTAGAATCTTCAGAAGGATTAAGGAACTAACTCACTTAAATGCTTAGAAAAATGCCTGGCACATATTAAGTGCTTTGCAACTATTAGCTATCACTATCATCATCATCACCATCATCATCATCATCATCATCACTACCACCACCACCATCATCATCATCAGGGCTCTTTTGTTTTAAATCAGATTTGTCAATTGTATTAGAGCTGCTAGGTTTTCTGTTTCCTTAAGTTTTTGTTCAAGGTAAAATTATAAAATAGGTATTTTTAAAATATCTTTTGTTTTCAATCTAGATGCTTTCAAATGTTTTTTTGGATTATTTACTTGATCCAAAATGCTGCATTTAATACATGTTAAAATTTTCATATTTTGGAAATCTCTCTCTCTGGACTATTTTATTTCACTGATCAGCCTGTCTTTTCATTTATTAATACAAATATAATTTAACATCTATAATTTATTCAGCATTTTTTTGTTTTCTGTTTTATATGAAGTTAACTATACTGCAAATAATTATGTTCATTATTTATAGGATCATATTAAATTTCTAGATTAACCTGGAGAGAAATGATATATTTATGAGTTAGTCTTCAAATCTAAGGGCAATCTTAGGCTTTTAATAGCTTTACTTCAATTGAGTTGTAAAGTTGTTTCATATAAATCTTTCACATTTCTTAACTGAATTTTACTCTTTTTTCTTATTGTAAGTGAGATTGCTTTATTTCATTACATATTCTAACTAGACACTGTACAAATCTAAGACAAATTTTAATTGTTATACATTAATTCAGAGGTCAGCAAACTAAGGCCCTCAGGCCATATCCAGCCCCTGCCTGTTTTTTTAATTAAAGTTTTATTGGAAAATACCAATGCCCATTTGTTCACATACTATGTATGGGTACTTTCATGTTAAAAAGCAAAGTTGAGTGTTGAAATGGACGATATGGCCCAGAAAGCCAAAAATATTTACTATCTTGTCCTTTAGAGAAAAAAGTTACTGACTCCTGCATTCATTAATTTTATAACCATTTTATAATTCTTATTCTAATAGTCATTAAGTTGACTTTCTTTTGTCTTCAGGTATATGAACATATTACCAAATAATAACACATTTCCTACTCGTTGTTACTGTATGTATTTCTTATGTGTTCTGCTTAATTCCACTGGCTAATGCTACAATAACAATGCAAAGTAACGGTGATGATAATTAAAAAATACTTTTCATGTTCCTAAATTAAATAAAATTTCATGTAGTGTTTCACAAATAATAGTAAGGTTGGCTTTTTATATTCACATTAAAAAATCCCTATGTTGCTGGGGTGGGCCTAGTGGCTCAGTTGGTTAAAAGCTCGCTCAAGAATGCGAGCTGAGCAACAGCAGTTCGATGCCCGGCCTGAGCTGAGCTGCCGCTGAGCTGCAAAAAGGTAGCAGGATGGCTCAGCTAAAAAAAAAAAAAAAATCCCTATGTTCCTACTGTATAAAAGTATCTTACCATTTCCCAAATTAGGACTGGTTTTGAATTTTATCAAAGTCATTTGTACACCTACAGAAAGAATTATATATATATATTTCCTCCTTTCACTAATTAACATCATGAAATATATTAGTAAATATATTAATTATTTTTCAGTATTATAGTGGTACTAGCCAATGGAATTAGGAAAGAGTAAGGAATAATAGGAATATAAATTATGTTAGTCAGCTAAAAAGAACGTGGAACTGTCCCCTCTCTCTACTGTTTAAAATCATTGGGTTTATACCCTGAAGTTTTGCTAATAATTTTCTGTGAAACTATTAAGGCTTGGTACCTTTTTGAAGGCAATTCTTTAAAAGTATTCTCAATTGACTCAGTGGAATTGGAATGTTTAAATTTTCTATTTCTGAGATAAAAATTATCATAATTAATATTATCCTAAAATATGCATTTAAGCTATGCTTTCTGCCTCTTTGCAAAGATTTGAGGAAGATATTCTCGTATTTTTTTCTCAGCTGTTATTTCCCCCATTTTCATTTCAAAATGTATGTATTTGTGCTTTTTTGTTTTTAAATTAGTTGATTCTATATAGTATTGTTTGCTACATTCTCCCTCAAATAACCAATTTTTCAGTCTTTTTAAATCTTTTTTTTAATGTTTACTAACCATCAATTTATGTTGCCTTTTTCTCCCTGTTCCCTCCATTTCCTTTCCTTATATTAATTTTATTATTCTCTTTCTAACTTTTAACCTGGGTGCTTAATTCATTTATTTTCATTTTTTCTTATAGTATCACTTTCTGTTGAAAAGAGAATACCTTCATAAATGTGGTTTAAACAATAAGGACATTTATTGTCTCATATAACAAGATGTCTGCAGGCAGAGTGATTCCACAGCTAGTTTAGCAGCTCAATGATATCTTCAAGGGACACCTTGTATTTCGTATCTTTCTATTCTACCATTGCCACCATATTAGAGTTATCACCGCTCAAGTCCTACAGGTAGCTACAACAGTTCCCAGCTCCACATGCAAATTCAACTATATCCAACAAAGCATTTCCTATTTTAAGCCTAAAGTGTGGAAAGCAATTTCTGCCAGCAAGTAATTAGAGGGTAGAGAGCTATCGGTTAAGAAACTAACAATATCTGCCACACTTTTTAAGGTTTAAAATACTTTGTTACTAGAACACTGAATATTGCTTTAGCCATATCCTATTGGTACTGATACATAGTATTTGCGTATGATTATTTGCTAAATATTCATGAGTTATTTCCATTTCCTTATTTACATAGTTACAAGTGTTTAAAACTTATGCATGTGTGTGTGTTTATTTCTTAAGTTATAGTGTTTTTCCTTATTCTTATTAATTTATGGTTTCATTACATTATGAAAAGAGAATATAGTGTGCTTATTTTTAACATTTAGATAATTACTAGTAATTCTCCTTGATGTATGTGACCAAATATACAGTTGATTTTTGTGAAATTGTCATGTGGGTATTTCAAATGAAGATACATTCTCTGATGTTAGGGTATAAATTTTGATATGTACCTATTAAGGCCATTCAAATTTACTTGAATGACATAATTGATAGATGTCAGTTAAAGATGCTCAATGTTATTTCATTCTTTTATTTCTTTCTATTTTTGCTGATTCAAATTTGACTTTTTTTTAATGACTTGTTTTCCTTTTAGAAAACAATATTCTGGGGCCAGCCGAGTGGCACGTTGGTTGAGAGTTGGTTTGGGATGCCAGCTCGGAGCAGCAGGGCCTCAGTTGGGATCCCACATAGGAGGGCCAGTGACACTGCGCTCTCTACAACTAAGATGGTGAACAACCTGGAGCTGGGCTGCTGTGAGTCGCCAGCAACAGCGTAGGCTGCAGTGGGGCTGGCCGGTAGCTGGCTTGCGCTTTCTTGAGTCGTAGTGAGCATCCATCCAATGGCCGGGACCGATCTGCCTCACCTGGGAAGAGTACAATGATGATACCAACATGGGCCAGTGAAGCGATGTCCTCCACAACTAGACTGAAGAACAAAAGGACAGCAACTTGTCTGTTCTGCTCCCCCAATTCCCCAATCAAATCTTAAAAAAAAAAAGAAAAAGAAAACCACATTCTGCCAGTTTGTCTCTCTTTTATTCTCATTTGCCTTCTTTAAAATCTTATTACATCTCTTAAGCCTTGTTTCGGAGAAAGTATATTTTATAATATCCTTAATTGAATGTAGAAAAAATTTTTAAAAGATTTTATTGGGGAATTGGGGTTGGGGAACAGCATTGGGGAATCAGGGAAGGGGAACAGACAAGTTGCTGTCTTTTTGTTCTTTAGTCTAGTAGCAGAGGACGTTGCTTCATTGGCCCATGTTGGTATCATCATTGCGCTCTTCCCGGATGAGGCAGATTGGTCGCCAGCCTCTGGATGGTTGCTCACGCTGGCTCCTGGCAGCTCACGCTGGCTGCCAGCCACTCACTGTAGCCTATGGCAGCCCACTGTAGCAGGGGCTGCAGCCTACACCATCGCCAGGGCTTGCAGCCCAGCTCCAGGTGGAGCTGTTGTTAGCTGTAGAGGGCAGTGTCACTGGCCCTATTTTGTGGGATCTGAACCAGGGCTGCTGGCATCCCAAACCAGCTCTTAACCAATGCACCACTCGGTTGGTCCGAAATCTTTTTAATATATTCTCATTGCATGTAATGTTTTTGTAAAATTGTTTTTGCCTTTATTTTTAATGTTTGACTCTCTTGGCTATTTGCATTACTTTGATACATGTCCTATACTGGTTATGTAATAATTCTAATTCATCTTTGAATAGGTAAATGTGTTTCAGGTCAAAGTTTCAAGCAGATTCCAGTTATATAGAACATAAATGTCTCTAGTTATTTTAAGAATAGATTGAAAATAAATTGGAACTGTTCAAGGAATGGGCTGACAGACATTATTCCATCATGAGCAACACAGAACAAACCCACCAGTGGAATAGCTACCTCTTCTATTATCAAGATGGCAGCTAACCAGAAAGATGTCATTGAAACTGTTGACTTCAGGAACACAGTGTCATGGCTTCAGTCCAGTAGATATTAAGTGGCTCCAGTTCTTGGCTCTAGAACCAGGCCATTATTTATAAATCCACACAAACACAAAACAGATACCTCACATTCTGCCTCTTGACACCTTGGATGCCAGCAACTAACAGAGCAGTGTGTGTTCTGTCGGGGGTGGGGAAGAACAAGCCTTGCTTGACAGCAGGAAAAAAACAGAAACAACACTTCTGCATTCCAACATTCATACAATTGCATCTAACTTATAGAATCTACATAAGTTTCAGGTCCTTAGCTGGAAAAAAAAAAGAAAGAAAAAGAAAAGAGTTTTGGCTTTCCAGACTTTAAAGTACAAGAACAAACTAAAAGGTGGCTGAAATGAGTATTGAGTGCTAATCGAACATATGCTCTACAGCCAAACTTTCATTAAATACTGTGAGGGAGAAAGACCCAGGGAATGAGTTGAGGAAGCGAGTATCTTAGATTTAGATCAACAGAATTAAAACTTTCTCCCGGACATTCAATGCTGAGACTATTTTCCACCTATCCATTGGTAGAAGGCCTGACGCTCAGTGAATCCAGCATTTCGATGGTTCTTTAGATGGTGATTTAGCTTCTACTACTCTTCAGCTAATCAAGATCAGCAACCATAGATCTTTATCCCCACCTGCTAGTCATCTACACTGAGCCATAATTAAAATTTGCTTCCTCCATCAATGGTATGTCTGTCTAATTCTTTGATCGTCACTTTCCCCTGAACTTCTTTGTATCACATAAGTTTTGCTATACTTCTCTAGCTTGTCCATGGTAAATGGGCTTATTGTTCAATGAATGGATGGCCAGTTCAGGAGGCCACCGACTCATGAACAGCTCTGTGAGACAGATGCCTGAGAACTAAAAAAGTATATAATTTCTTTGGACCTGCTATCTTGATTTTGTCCGAAGTTGACTGTAATTCACTGGGATTTGGTGATTTGGTTGGTTGTTTTTGTTTTGTTTTGTTTTTGTTGTTGTTGTTGTTGATATTTCATCAAGTTTGAGTTTTTATTTCCTTATTTTTCCATATTGTTTGTCCTCAATTGTTTTCAGGGAAGGAGGTGACCCCATTTTATACATCTACTACCAGTCTCATTAAACGATAAAATATTATACATAAATTGGGATATGAAGAAAGTAAAAAAGAAATAAAAGATACCAATTTTTTTTTTCAATTATCTGATCAAGAAATATGGGAGCCTAGAAAGTCAAAACCATAGAACAGGAGTCAGAAAAAGCCTTAAAAGTCAATTAGGTGCCAATCTCCTTATTGCATAGGTTAGGAAACTGATAGAAACACATTTGTTTGTACTAGATTTTGTCACTTTTCAGTTCGAGACAGGAGAAAACTCAAATTATAAACATGTAAAAATAGTACTTTTAAGGGCCGGCCAAGTGGTGCAGTGGTTAAGTGCTGGCTTGGGAAGCCATCAGCCCCGGTTCGGTCCCACATATGAGGACCAGTGACACTGCCCTCAAAAAAAATAGTACTTTTAAGTTCAGAGCAAAACTATTCCTAATATACATGTCAAGTAGGACATTTGAGACAGAATTAGTTGAGTCTGTTCATTCAGAAGCAAAATAGTTCCAATAACTATTTACTGTATCTTTCAGTAAAGTTGGTTCAATCTTGACAGAGTCTGATGGCTAGAGTCTCATATGTCAGTCACTCATTCAAAATATGGTCCTGTGTAAGGAGAACTTAGATGAAAAACAGCTTCTGTGATTCTCAGTCTTTGTAATTTCTTTAAAAAAAATCTGTCTGAATCAGCATGTACTTCATGGTGATATTAATTTATTTGCATATTGTTGGACAAAAAAAAGGGAAAAGAAAGTAATAATAAAAGAGTATGAGAAAGTACAAAGCAGATATTGTGAGCATAGGACTTCTAAAAAGGTAATTTTTCAACCGTGTGTTTACCTAATTCCTGGAATAGCCACAAAGGAATGATCAAAGAGTCCATACTTGATCCTAAAAGCATAACATATCCACATTTATTTTTGATTATATGAGCAAAGGTATCCCACAAAGAAATTAGAATGATACATATAAAGGCAAGTTTGATAAGATGACCACTTAATAGGAATGCTCTAGGTAGAAATTTTAGCTTAGTTGAGAAGATACACTGAAACTGATTTCCCTCAATACTGCAAGTAAGTGTTAAAATCTCCCATGTTAGTCAATTACAAGTGTTCATTTTCCAACTGTTTTCAGCCTATGGGCAGTGAAGGTGGAATTAAGGAGCAATCACCTTATAAAAAGAGCTTCATGTAGTTTACAACTCTTATTTATATCATCTTCTTAAATGCTAAACTGCTTCATTCAATATAGTATAGCATAGACTATTTTTATAAGTCTTGCTTATAAAACTGCAATCACTGTGCAATTAAAATACCACTGCAATTAAAGTGTGTGTAATGGAACATTCAGAAATGTACACATGACTTTCCTTTATAACCACCAAGGGAGACATTTTATATTCAAGTCTCCCAACTTATAAGATTCATTCAGCTAACAAGGGAACTTCTTTATTCACACAATAGCTTTACACACACACACACACACACACACACGCACACACCCCTCTACTGTGGGGTGTTATATGTTTATAAACATCCAAATGAAAATGTAAGAAGTTTGTATTTTCAAAGTTTGAATTGCTACATGAAGATAAAATTCATTTGGACTTGTTTATAGATTGTTTTTTTTTGTTTCATTTTTTTTTTCTCCAAATGAAAAGACAAAGTGGGCAACGTCATGGCAAGTTATCTTGATTTCCAAAACAGGTTGGCAAAGCAATTCTTGTTCCGTTTTACCAGCGAGGAGACTAATGCTCAAAGAGGCAAAGTCACTTGAGCTAGTAAGTGTCAGGGCTGGAAAGCACACCTAAGTGTGACTTGTGGCAAAACCCTTGACTAAATATGAACTCCACTCACCTAGCATTATCCTTACTATAAATATATGTGGTTAACATATTTAGAAATGTTTTTTGGTTATTAGGTGGACCCTGTGTAAACACCTCCCCATGCATTCTGAATATCCTTTACTTAAATATAGATAAACTCTTACAGGTGATCCAGTTTCAAATCCTTTCTTTAAAGGGAAGATTTGGGGGATCTAGGGAGTTGAGGTGATTACCTCAAGTTCTTCACAAGTGAAAAAGTAGGGTCAAGTTTAGAAACCCAGAACTTTTTCTTTTATTACTATATATATTTCTTATTACAGTTTATTGGGGGTGACAATGGTTAGTAAAGTTACACAGGTTTCAAGTGTACATTTTCATACAGCAGAATACTGTTCAGCAGTTAAAATGAATGAACAGTGCTCTATGAATAGTGCTATATATGTTTATATGCATCAATATTGACAGTGCTCATAAAAGACACAGGATCAAAAACACAAGTTAAGAAATAATAGGTAATAATAGTTTTATACCACTATAGAGTTTTAAAATATGTATAGTAATATAAGATATCATTTATGAACACCTGCATATGTAGCAAAATTGTAAAAATATGGGGAATGGAAAAGAGAAGAGGCACACAGGAGACTTAAATTGTATCTGAAAAGCCTAATTTCCTTATAATCCAAGGCAAACAGAATAAAATATGAAGGTTGACAAAGCTGGTGCTTATTATTCTATAGTTTTTCCACATGAAATATTTCATAACACAAAGTGAAGATAAAAGATTTAAGCATGAAAATAAGAAACTTTGGGGGATAAGTTAAAATATTTGATGCATCCTGAAACCCAGAACTTTTAACAACCAGCTTACTGTTTGTTGTTTAGAATTTGCCAAGAACCTTTGGTTTAATGACTACATAAGTGTTGTAGACTCTACATGTTAATCATAAATATTTCAGAGTATTAGTTCAACAAACTTGGATTCTGCAACTACACACACCACATAAGCACTTAGGGCACAGATAGTACTAGGCATTCCTGTGTAGATTCTTTCCAAATAATCACACTTTCCTTTATTTATTTTTATTCTTTACTTTTATTTTTTTAAAGATTTTACTGGGGAATTGGAGGAGGGGAACAGCGTTGGGGAATCGGGGAAGGGGAACAGACAAGTTGCTGTCTTTTTGTTCTTCGGTCTAGTTGCGGAGGACGTTGCTTCACTGGCCCATGTTGGTATCGTCATTGCGCTCGGTTGCTGGCCTCTGGACGGCTGCTCACCACGGCTCTTGGCAGCTCACACTGGCTGCCGGCCGCTCACACTGGCTGCCGGCCACGTACTGTAGCCTATGGCAGCCCACTGCAGCAGGGGATGCAGCCCACAGCGTCGCCGGGGCTTGCACAGCCCAGCTCCAGGTGGAGCTGTTGTTAGTTATAGAGGGCAGTGTCACTGGCCCTCATATGTGGGATCCGAACCTGGGCCGCTGGCATCCCAAGCCAGTTCTTAACCAACGCGCCACTCGGCTGACCCGCACTTTCCTTTATATATTAATATTGGGTTGTCAGAAAAGTCATGATGCATTTTTGCAATGAAAAACATAGAAAAAATACGTCATGACTTTTCTGAGAACTCAACAGTACCTACATCACAGGGTTGTTGTGATGGTTATATGAAATCATTCTATAGTATCTTCAGAACAATCCATGGCATGCAGTGAATTGTTCAGTATTTTAATATTATTGGTAGTATTGTTACTGGCCAACTGAGCAACACCAACCCCCACCACTGAAAAACTTTAATGTTTTCTTTTTTATAGAAGTGTTAAGTATAAAAGTGTTAAGTGTCCTCCCTAGTTCTTTAGTTTCTTAGCTCTTGGGCTTTGATTGCTCTTCTAGCCAGTTTGTGAATCTTGGACTGAGGATCCCCCTTGCTTCTTAATTGCTTTGTAAATCAGTTTCTGAATCCTAAACAATAGAAGTCTCCTACCCCTGCTTCAGATAACTATTTGAAAGCCTGAGACTTCCTAATATCCCCCAAGCCAGTAAACTAAATGTCAAACCCATTCTGTGTCCAGACAACTGACGCCACCTGAGTTATGGACTGAATAGCGACAAGTTTCGTAGGAACTAACAGATTTATATTTTTGTCCTCATTCAGGAGCCTAGGGGATACAGAGGATACCCCAGCAAGATTGCCGGTCACAACCAAAGAAGCCAACACGATCTTCCAGGTGGAGCTTGAGACCCCTTCCTCTCATCTGAGACCAGCTAGGGTGAGAGTTCCGTGAACCCCAATAGGCAGGGACGGCTCTATGCCCCTGCCCAGCAGGAAGCAGATACAGAAGAGACCTCCTGTCCCTCAGCTGCCCATAGAGATTTTATGGGATCACGTCTCTCAAGGAGAAACTAGGCAGGCAGTTAGAGGCAGGCATTGGGTCTCTGCATTCCTACACATCCCACAGAGTGCAACCGCCTGGGGCACTTCCCTTCTCCACCCCAAACTCCCCTTTGCATTGTAATTACCTACCCCTGCAGGAAGAGCAAATGGACACAAAATATCCAACTAGATCAGACCAGTCACTCGCACCTGCGCAGTACTTATTGTTAATCACAGGTGCCAATCAAGTGGTCCTACACCCAGAGGGGAACAGCCCATTCTAGAGAAAAAAGGATAAAAACCCCAAGTCCTGGGAAGCCCACGCTGCTTCTCCTGCTGCTGCTGCTGCTGCTGCTTCCCTGCTCCTTTTGACCACTTCTTCCCTTTGAGCCTCACCTTTGTGCGTGGCCCACTCCACACTCTTTGGTATGTAACTTCTAGTAATGGGCACTTGAGACATCCTCTACTGCTCAGGTCTACTTTTACTTCTAAATGTACTATCTTTTCTAATAAACTACTTATTCTACTGCTTTACTCTGGTATCTCATTCAATTCTTTGCTCGAGTTGCCAAGGACCTGGACTTTGCGCCGAGAAAGGCCCACTCTCCGACAACAGTATCACCAATCTCGCCCTCATATTGTCTTCATTCAATGCATGTATGCACTGCCTATCTTCTCTGGAGGGATACAGCTCTATTTCCTAAAGCAGCTTACAAAACGAAAGAAACTGTGATAGAGAAGTTAAAGAAGTATACTGCGTTTGATTTTAAATATATTACATTTAGATTTTTTTTTTTTTGAGGGCAGTGTCACTGGCCCTCATATGTGGGACCGAACCGGGGTCACTGGCTTCCCAAGCCAGCACTTAACCACCGTGCCACTCGGCCGGCCCACATTTAGATTTTTAAAAAGACCTTTTTGATTCCCTTTAAGGGTTTCAAAAAATATCTGTGGTAGCCCCATGATTATTACCCTTTTGCATCTCATGCACTGTATAGTACCCTGCCCTTGAGTGTAAACATAACCTGGGACTTGCTTCTAGCCATAGAATATGGTAAAGGAAAAGGGACTTTGCAGATGTAATTCAGATCCCAAATCAGTCCATTCTGAATGAATCAAAAGGGAGATTACCTAGAGTGGGCCTGATTTGATTCAGTGAATGCCCTTTAGAAAAAGACTGGGCCCTCCCTGAGTGGCTTCATGAAAGAAGTGGCCATGTTGGAGATGCCCATGCGGCAAGGAACTTTGGGTAGCCTCTGGGACCTGAGGGTGGTTTCCAATGAACAGCCTGAGAAAAGCTAGGGCCCTCAGTCATGCAAGTACAAGGAAATTAATTCTGCCAACAACCTGAATGAGCTTGACAGCAGATTTTTCCCCAGTCAGTCCTCCAGATTACAACACAGCCCAGTTAACACCATGACTGAAATCTTTTGAGAGCCTACAATGAATACCCAGCTAAAGGAGGCCTGGATTTCTGACCCACTAAAACTGTGAGGTAATAAGAGCATGTTGTTTTAAGCTGTTAAATTGGTGACCATTTGTTACAGAGCACAGAATACTAGTGTGGGATTGTTTTATTTTGTCTGTTCCATGCTACAGCTTATTAGTGTTGCAGAATAAAACGAAAGAATAAGGCACTTGAATACAGGCAGAAAGGAAAGAGTAGATTTTTGGTTTACATGTCAGTGAATAAAACTATGGAGAAAACAATCCTTCAGTTTGGTCAGTAGTTTCTTTGTAATTAACACCACCAAGCACGTTATCTCTGATCAAAGATATCTCTATCATTAGCCAATTTCTTTCCCTGAAACGCCCATTCTTACATTTCCTTGTGGTTAAACACAATGATGGAGGTGTTTCACATGTTACCATCCTAGTGATAACACATAATTGTCCACATGCTTTAATAGAAATGGTGTCTAATTTGAGTTTCATAACAATTTTTGTGAAGTAGAAACAAAAGAGCTGAGACATTCTCAAATTCAGGGATACAGTTTTACACCCAGTGGCAATCTGTGGGCCTACAAATGAAGCACACAAATGACCCAAAATTCGTATTTCAGATAAAGATACTGTCATTCAGAGAGAATAAATGACTTGCCAGGGAAGCCTGTGTGCAAAAACTACAAGAATTAAAACTCGGACCATCTGCAACAGAGGCCAGAAGTTATATTCTGTAATAGCATTTTACCCCTGAAAAGAAAGCACATTTAGCTGTCAACAGTCATTAACCTTTTTGCTCAAATTTGCATCTCTCCTTAGCAGAGAACCTTGAAGGAAGCATTGCAAGGAGAGAAGAAAAGAAATGTCATGGGTAGGCAGTGCTGCCCAGCCTTGAATATCGGAGAAGCAGCAGGATCACAGTGGATGCCTCTAGGTAGAGCTACCTTCTGACAAGGGAACATGAGTTCGGAAATGAGACATTAAGGTTTTAAAGGAAAACTACTTATGGATTTCTTTATCTAGCAGGGACTTTAAAATGCAAATCAATCATTATAATTTTTGAAAATGAATTTCCAAAAGCTTTGAAAACTAATTTTGCTTCCTAACTCTCTTATTCTGATGGAGCTCATCATTTCCGTCTCCAGCTCAATGAGAACACTGGATCGCTCTGGAAATTATACCATTAGATGTTAAAGAAAATACCAACTGAAGCTGAATACCAGTAGCATCTCCATGCTGCCATGAATATGAAAACATCCGTGTTCTGTCCCCCTAGGGCTTCTCATTCTTACTCAGCATAAATATATGCTTCTCGGCGTTTTCCATGCACAAAGGCAGTGGCCACCGAAAAGAAGCCAAGATTCCGTAAGCAGAGGTTTACTGGTGTTGCTGCTTACCAGCCAAAGACCACCAGCAAAGATACCCAGGCTTATTACTTGCTGCAGCAATGAAGCCTGTGCATCGTGGTGACATGTCAATAAGAGGCTCTTAGGAGAAGCATCTTTCAGGATTTGGGTTTGTGGTGCTTTTGGTGAATTTTCAAGGAAGTGGCAATTTGGTCTGGATTGGGTGCTGTCAAAAAGCAGAGGCAATTTGGTGACTGGATACCTTAATAATTTTTACCCAGGAGGCATAAGAAATGCAGTAAGGTTCTAACTGGTAACGAAGCAGCAGCTATCTTGTGAGCTGGGAGAGGAGCAAGTTGGAATAGTTTTGTGATTTTCACAGTGTTCTTATTTTTGTCTTGAGCCCAGACAGGAGTATGGGGTGGCCATGTTCTTGTCTCACTCCAGCATGGACACAGACTGGCCTCATCTGATGTTGGTATTCTGATTCACCAGCTGCCAGGTTATGGCTGTCAGGGATGCTTTATTCTTCCTTAGTGGACATCTAGGTTGTTAATGGAGAACCACCCTTTCCCTATTTTCAGGCTATGTGGTTCAGGTGAGGCTAACTCTGCTGCTGCTCTAAGGATAGGCATGTGACCTCGACCTGGTCAATGAAACTTTATCTCTTAATCCACAGTGAATATTTCGGAGATGGGCACTTAGCCCAAAATGGGCCAATAACAGGCAACATCCACAGAACTTTTGCTGAAGCTACCTGAAAAGAGGTGTACTGTTTTAATAAAACCATCTATGCTAAGTGAAATAAGTCAGATGGAGAAAGACAAATGCCATATGATCTCATTTATATGTGGAATCTAAAGAATAGAATAAATGAACAAACTAACCAGAAACAGTCTCAAAGATACAGAGAAAAAACTAAGGATTGCTAGATGGGAGGGGGGTGGGGAGGAAGGAGAAGGTGATGGGATTAGAAACCACAATCAGTAACCACAAGATTGCCATGGGGATACGAAAGACAGTTTGCGGAATATAATCAATACTGTTATAAAGATTTTGTAGGGTATCCAATGGACACTTGTCTTATTAGGGAATCTACTTCATGGACAGTGTAGATGCCTGACCACTGCACTGTATACCGGAAGCTGAAGTTGAATAATATTGAATGTCAACTATAAGACAGTCACAGGATGTGGAGTGCAGCATAGGGAATAGAGTCAATGGAATTATAACATCTATATACGATGTCAGAGGGGTAGTAAATTGGGGGAGGGGTTTATCACTTTGTGAGGGATGTAAATGTCTAACTATTACATTGTTTTGTACACCTGAAACTAATTTAAAAAGAAAAAAACATTTAGGTTTAGAGGTTATAAAGAGTTAAGGTGTTTTTACTACATCTATGCCAATAGTTGCAAGCCCCTAGCCTAAAACAACTGGTTTTCCTGCTAAACAGGAAATTATTCTTTCTTAAACTGTCCATTTTCCTTGCTAAATTTGAATTGGAGTAACTACGTTCTCAGAATTCCTTATCCGTAGAACATCTACTTTGGAAATCTGACAACAATCCACTTGCTTTGCCTCATATGTCACATTTTTTGTTTTCCTATTCCTTTTTCCTTGAACACCTGAGTGCCTGTAAAAGCCTCAACTAACTGTCAGAAGGGACAATAATCTCATTTTGGACTGTGATATTGTGATTTATAAGAAATATATATTTTGATTTTTTCCACAGGTCCTGGCTCACACTTCCTAATACCCTTGGAATTTCTTGTGATAAAAGCAATACAGTTTTCTTTGTGGGTTTATTTTTTAATTACAGTTTATTGAGGTGACAATGGTTAGTAAAGTTACATAGGTTTCAAGTGTATAATTCTGTAGCATATCAGCTATATATCACATTGTGTGCTCACCATTCAGAGTCAGTTCTCCTGTCACCATATATTTGATCCCATTTACCCTCATCAACTCCCCCCTCTGCCCTTACCCTCTGGTAGCCACTAAACTATTGTCCGTGTCTATGAGTTTTTGTTACTTTGTCTTGTTCCTTTGTTGTTTTCAGTTTTATATCCCACATATCAGTAAAATCATATGGTTCTAGACTTTTTCTGTCTGACTTATTTTGTTCACTTAGCATAATAATCTCAAGATCCATCCATGTGCTCCAATGTTCATTGCAGCCTTATTCACAGTGGCCAAGACACGAAAACAACCAAAGTGTCCTTCGATAGATGATTGGATAAAGAAGATGTGGTAAATATACACAATGGAATAATATTCTGCCATAAGAAAAGACGAAATAGTGCTGTGTGTGACAACATGGAAGGTTTCTTTTGTTATATTAATGAGGTGACTTTTGGAAATCCCTTAGGTAACCTAAAGATGGGGGCTGGTTGCCAGGAGAACTAACCATATGATTAGAGGGCTAGAACTTCCCTCCAGAGCTAGGAGTGGGGTTGGAGATTAAGTCCAATTGCCATGGTCAATGATGTAGTCAATCATGCCTATGTAATGATGCCTCCATAAAAACTCAAAAGGACAAAGTTAGGAGAGGGGGTGTGCAGAGCTTCCAGACTGGTGAACACATGGAGATGTGGGGAGAGTGGTGCACTGAAGGGGGCATGAAAGCTCTCCGCCCTTTTCACACACTTTGCCCTATGGATCTCTTCCATCTGGCTAAATTATATCCCTTTATGATAAACCAGTGATCTAGTAAGATGTTTCTCTGAGTTCTGTGAGCTGCTCTAGCAAATTAATTGAACCTGAGGAAACTGATGTATAGCTGGTTGGTCAGAGAACTTTGTCAGATGACCAGGGTGGGTGCAGTCTTGGACCCTTAAGCTGTGGGATCTGATGCTACCTCCAGGTAAATAGTGTCAGAATTGAGTTGAATTGTATGACACCCAGCTGGTGTCTGGAAAATTACTCCTTGGTGGTGTGGGAAATCCCTTGCTCCACACACTGGAAACTGGGCCCAGGAACCCCAAAGACAGACTAACCTTCCTGCTAGCAGCTGATGGAAGAATTTTTCAACCCAAAATGTACCTCTTTGGCATTAAGACTATTTTAGGCTGATTCTTTAAAAAAAAACAAAAAACCAGCAAAGATGCTCAGAAAACCAAGTAAAAGATGCTCTTTTGTAAGAGACTTTTACATGTATAAGGGAAATCTCCATGCATAAGGATGTCTCCCTCTCTGTACCAGGAAGAGAAGAATGGCTAAATCTCTAGAAACTCTTATCAATGGAGAAGGCAGGACTCAAATCTACACAACAACCTGACCCTTGCTTATTGTGCTTTTCCTAGTCACCTCCATACCTGGCCTCCCCTAACACCAAATCTTTTCTCTTTAGCCGGAGATGGTATTTAAAGTGGTGGCTTGGGCCATTTCAGGGAGTTACTCAGTTTTCCTGGATCTCCCCTGTATGACAAGAGGTGTACATATTCTTAAACTTCTGCTTGTTTTTCTCCCATTAATCTCTGTTTTTTATTCGGGGTGGGGAGTCTCAGCCAGGAAGCTACAAGGGTGGAAAGAAAATTATTTTGCCTCCCTCACACAGCCAATAAAGATTTTCTTATTGTTGCACCACTTTGCATGTCTTTTTTGCAGGATCCTTTTGAGGAAGTGTTGATGACCATTTTTGACTCTATATTGGAAGAGCTTACTTAAATTAAAAAAGAGGGACGCAGAGCCAAACTATGCAGAAAGATCATATCCTGATGTTATTTGATCTTGTGAATATTTCCCCCTATTTGAAGTCAAAAGCACCTCTGAGATTCTTTGTTATCGATAAATTACCTTTTTATTTCAAGTATTTTTTTGGTTGGATTTCTGTTACTTCCAAAAGGAACATACTTCTCCCATTCCCTCACACAAACAATTCAAGTACATGAAGTATGTCTGCAAAAACAAACCTGGACATTGATAGGGAGAGATTTCAATCAAAAAGACAATTACAATTGTAAGAACTTGTCTATGGCCATATCACCTTGTACGTGCTGGACCTTGTCTGATCTCAGAAGCTAAGCAGTGTTGAGCCCGGTACTTGGATGAGAGACAATTGTAGGAACTCTCCAATCTCAGAAATCTGTCTCAGAATCAAACAGGAAAGGTTTTTCTTCCATAGTATAAAGCAGGGGCAAGCAGAGACAAAGCTTATTATTTTAAAAAGATGCTGGACAAGCAAGGGGAAATAACTAGTGGATCTGACAGGAAAAGAGCCACATTGTGGTCAGCTGATTCCCAGGAGACGTCAATAAGGCAGTTCATTCTACTTTTTAATGCTTGCTAAGACTTTCGAGCAAACCGAGTTCAGGGTCCTATAGGAAGGAGAGAAGTCTGACTAAAGTTTTGAACACTTGGTCAAGTACAATCAGATAGTTTTGGGTTCTGAGGACCCACTGGTGTCTTGGTGAGAAGGATCATGAAGATTCCTTTATATCTAATGCTTTGTTACTTTAGGCAGCCAATGAAGAGATTCAGCGCTTAATCTCTGGTTCATTATGTTTAACATGCATCTGCTCCTATGAAATGCCCTGTTTCAGGTGTTATCCGTTCCTGTAAGATAGTCTAAAATGGCTCACATCCCGATTCCATGAATAGTGGGTAACAGTCATCACAAAAATCTATGAGGTTTTCTAGGGAGGGAGAAGAGAAGGAGAGCTTTATTTCCCTGATTCAGCCCACCCTAAAGCAGCCTGCTTCTTCACTGTTATTTGGCTCCACACAGATCATCTAAACCCTAGATCCCCAGTCCTGCCATTAGGAAGAAAAGAAAATGCTTTATGAATTGCTCATGAAATTTTCTAATACTCCTGCTCCTGCAACCTCTACTTGTTTATACACTGAAGTTGGTGAGCAATCTGGTATTTGGATACCTCCTTTACAAATCCTACATACATGACCTTGTCCTAATTTGGGAGTAGGAGGTTATCGGTACTTAATATCTTATGGCCTCCAATACAAAGAAGACTAAACTTGTTCCATTTCACATCGTCTTTTTATACCCTTCATATTATAAATCAGTTATTCATAGAGAAGTCAAAATTGTTAAGTAAACATACACTGGAAAAATTATAATTAAATTATCAGGTACAGCATTTTTTAAATGCCATAGCTATTGAATAGGTAGACAAATGCTGTGATAAGAAGAGGAGAGTGTAATGAAGAAAGTTACAAAGAAAACAAGATTAGTTGGCACGTAATTTTTAATGTGTCATTCATTGGTTTTGAAACCACATTTTTCCATTATTAGTTCTGAAACTGATAACATTCATACCGAGGATGATTTTGTTGAACTGCACATCACAGAGTTACTCCTGTTGCTAACAATGTGTTTCCTTTCAGATCTACATTCACTGCAAGGATGCTTTCTAGATGTATTGTTCTCATTCATCAACCCAGAGCTATCTTAACAGGCAAACTAATGAGAGATTTGTGAAGATGTTATTTTTTCTTTTTTACTCACAAATGGTAGCCAACACTTCCGATTGTAACTTGGAAAGGCAACAGTTAGTTTCTCCATAATAAATATAAAGTGATATGGTTTAATTAAAATGAAAGATAAATGAGAATTTTATACAATTTAAAACACTGTTTTTTTGTATCAGATGGCACTAAATAAAAATTAGTAAAAACTACATTTAGCAAATATTCAAAATAGTATTACCTATAGAAATGTAAACTGTTGAATCAGATATTAGAGCCACTAAAATATTTTTATTTCAATAGGATATCCCTTAAACATTTTCATTTAAAATAAGGAATACGTTGTTATTGCCCAAATGATAGAACCTACGAGTATGCTTATACTGCCATTCCACGATTTGGGCCAGAAATAAAGGCAGTTCTCTGCTAATACACAGATTGCTAATTTAGGATTTTCCACTGGGAAAAAGAGAAATTAGAGTTTAATTAGTAGGCTCTACACCAAAGTTTACATATTTTGTATCATGCATTTCATAATTACTTCACATATATTTTAACTTCTTTAATTAATTAAAACTATAGAGTTACACATAAAAATTAAGCCATGAAGGTAACAATTTTCCTGTATTTCTGTGGCTATCTTTATTTAATACAGCTACAAAGTGAATTAGGCATGGCTCCAATATATATTTGCTCCACACCTCTTGAGAGACGGGCTTAAACATTTATACAAGATAAAAACCTATTTCGGCTCCCTTCAGTGCATCAAGAATTCCTTCTGGAGTTTTCATGTCAGTGAGGCAACATTATTATCTGATGGATTTGTATATGGAGCAGTATACTAGGTTCTGTAGAGAGATATACCTGCCTTCAAAAATCTAAATTTGAAAACATTTATTCATAAAGATATATGTACCCCTATGTTC
Source organism: Aselliscus stoliczkanus (assembly GCA_033961575.1). NCBI lineage: Eukaryota > Metazoa > Chordata > Mammalia > Chiroptera > Hipposideridae > Aselliscus > Aselliscus stoliczkanus. The sequence continues at coordinate 92,162,496 of CM066737.1, read as the reverse complement.
ACTGCAGCTCTATTCACGGTGGCCAAGACATGGAAACTGAAGTGTCCTTCAATAGATGATTGGATAAAGAAGATGTGGTATATGTACACAATGGAATAATACTTAGCCATAAGAAAAGATAAAATACTGCCATTTGTGACAACACAGATGGATGATAGAATATCATGCTCTGTGAAATAAGACAGAAAAAATCAAGAATCATATGATTTCACTCATATGTAGGATATAAAACTGAAAGCAACAAATGAACAAACGATAACAGTATAGTGGTTACCAGAGGGAAAGGAGGATAGGGAGAGGTAGAAAAGGGTAAAGGGCATCAAATACATGGTGACAGAAGGAGATTTGATTTTGGGTGGTGAACACACAATGCGTTATACAGATGATGTATTATAGAATTGTATACTTGAAACCTATATAATTTTATTAACCAATGTCAGGCCAATAAATTTAATTGGAAACCTAATGATCATTTGAGGTAGAAAGCATATATGGTGAACAAGTATAATCCAAATGTATTAGCAAGCCTATGACAACAAACCATAGATGAACTGATATTATTGATGATGTTATAAAAGGCCCTTGAATTATGATCTGTTATCATAAAAACAATTATACAAAACAAACCAAAACGCAAACAAAAACCCTACCAGCTTTAAACAAACAAACCTGAGTTAAAATCTTAGCTAGTAGGTCTACAAGTAGGGTGATTTTTTTCAGTTCTCTGAGCCCGTTTCTTCCTCTGAAAATTGTAAGAAGTTGTCTGTCTCCTAAAACAGAATTGTGCAAAGTTCTGTGTCTGACATATTTTAAGCATTCTACAAATGTAGTTTTATTACAATACACACAATAAAATTTGTTGACAGACACATAACTGGGGGAAAGGGTGATGTACATGAAAGTGCAAAACAAATTTTCTTGCAAAACAACCAAAGACAATAAAAGGAAGTTAAAATGAGAAAGTATGTAATAAGCTCTAAAACCATGGAAGGAGGTTAAAATTTAGATTCAAAGCTTAGAGGGCTGGCCAAGTGATGCGGTGGTTAAGCGCTGGCTTGGGAAGCCAGCGGCCCCGGTTCGGGTCCCACATATGAGGGCCAGTGACACTGCCCTCAAAAAAAAACAATAATTTGGATTATATTGACAATGAAATCCAAGGCTCCACTTTTAGAAACATAGGTATATAGGTGTGCATAAATAAGTAAACAAAAAAAAATCCTTACTAATATATCCAAATATAAAATGTATATTTTAGGCATGAAGATGCCTCCTCATAGAACTTAGTCAAAAAGTCTCCCCATAGAACCTAATGCAATGAAAAAGATAAAACGTGGAGAAATGATCTAAAGAGAAACTCTAAGACTGCACTAGAAGTTTAACCAAGCCATAACATTTTTTTTCTATCCATCTATTTTCAGTCCTTTAGCTCATGATCTACAAGAAAACTCAGACAGTGCCCAGGTAGATAGTGAGGGAAGCCAAAGTGAACCCTATCATATCATTTTGGTGCCAGGAGCAGGTCCAGAGTGAATTCCCCCATCTAGCATTTAAAAATATCTGTATACATGTATTCCTCAAAGAAATATTATGCATATTCTGATTCATAGATAAGTAGGTGAAATAAATCAAACAGGGGACTATGTAAAATTATCAAAGGAGAAAAGAGGATGAGGAAGAAGCAGGAGGAAGAGGAAGAGGAGGAGGCCTTAGAAAGAGGGTGGAGGGAGAAGCAATCAGGCAAAAGAGAGACAGAAGACGAGTGGAACACACCTTACGAGTGCTCCTTAAAAAACGCAAAGAAAAAGTTTTGACAACCCTTCATAATTTCAAGCAAATGAAAAAGTAACCCGCCCCTATGAAAATGCGGCCATGAGTTATAAGATGATATAAAACTGGAATGAGGTAAAAAGAGAACTTCCATTATTACGGAATAAAGGGGACAACACAGTGAAATTTAAAATGTATGCAAAGTAGCAAAGAACAAAACCGATGCTACCAAGAAGTGAATCAGGGGCCTAGACGCAAGTATTAATAAAAGTCACAGAGAGATTAAAGAGGAGATAGTGGCTGGCCTGAGAAAAGAACAGGGTACATGGAACAGAAAACATGTATTTTGAGACTATGATACAAGGCAGTTTTTCTATAGTAAAAGACCAGCTATTCAACCTGAAAGTGTTCACTGTGTACCAAGACAATCCATAACGAATATTAATGCTAATATATATCCTAGTGAAATGACTAAACCACAGAGATAGTCCTAAAAGCCTTTAGTCAAGGAAATCAGGCCATTAAGTTGGAGGAGAATATTAAGATAGATGATTATTTCTCTTTAAGGACATGAGATGTAAGAAGCAAAAACAGCAAGTGTTACTGGATTTTTAAAAAAAATAACATTTCCCCCAACTTTTACAAGTGAACATGTACTTTATAGAAAACTATAAAACTCAACAAATAAAGGACATAAAAACCATCCATAATCATACACAGTTTACAGTTTTACTTAAACTTCTAGTTTTGTGTGTGTGCATGTGCATACATTTACACAAGTAAACACACATTTTTCTGGTTGGTTGAGATCTATAACATGCATCACTCATTTTCACATAGAAAGATATTTACCAATTCAAAGCCACAAGGCCATGACGATTTTGATAACCAAGAATACAATAGACTCAATCAGGATATAAATGTAATCTTGCTTTTCTCAAGGTCAAAAATTGCGTACATGAAAAAAATGACAAGCTTCTGGATAAAAAATGTTGGCAGTGCTGTGACAACATGGATGGACCTAGAAGGTATTATGCTAAGTGAACTAAGTCAGACAGAGAAAGACAAATACCACATGATCTCATTTATATGTGGAATCTAAAGAACAAAATCAACGAACAAACAAACCAGAAACAGACTCATAGATACAGAGAACAAAATGATGGTTGCCATATGGGAAGGGGTTGGCGTAAGGTAAAAAAGGTGAAGGGATTAAGAAGTACACACTTGTTGCTGCAAAACAGTCATGGTGATGTAAAATACAGCACATAGTCAATAATATTGCAGCAACTATGTATGTTGCCAGGTGGGTACTAGACTAATAGGGGGGATCAGACCATAAATTACACAAATGTCTAACCACTATGCTATACACCTGAAACTAATATAAAATAATGTTAAATGTCAACTGTAATTGAAAAAAAATAACTAACTTTTAAAAATGTTGGCAGTTAACAAAATACTGTATTCCTTTAGTATTCCATTTAAAATGAGACACAAAGGAATGGAGTACAGTAACTATAATGCTTCTAAGAGAATTCATTATCAGGTCTATTCGTTAACATAATAGAAGGTGTTTCTATTAAATGGTTTTACAATGTATTTCTATAGGATGGCCAAAAGTATGCACATATATGTTAGTCTTCTCCTCTCTCTTTGCCCTATCCAGTATATAAGTACAATGGGTTCCACTCAAAAAGAAGGTTTAGCCATTCCCTTCCTCAAACACAATATTTCATATGAATTTTAACCTTCCAGGAAAACACATTAAGTTGGGGTGACTGGTTAGCTCAGTTGGGTAGAGTGCAGTGCTCATAACACCAAGGTTGCTGGTTTGATCCCCATATGGACCACTGAGTTGCGCCCTCCACAACTAGCATGAAACAACTACTCAACTTGGAGCTGATGGGTCCTGGAAAAACACACTGCTCCCCAATAAAAAATAAATAAATAAAATATTTTTTAAAAACACATTAACAAAGTGTGTTACTTTACTTTCTCTACTTTTAACATGCATTGTGCATCTCAGAACATTAGAAAGACTAGCTATTTCAAAAAAGGACATACTATAGTTAAAATATATACACAGTTGTGGGGAGTAATATCTTCCTTTTGCATTTCTCCCTTCCAACCTCCTTCAATCCCATGCTCAAGATCTGATAGAACACTGTTCACAGAAGTGGTTTAAAATGACATTTCCAAAGACAATATTTCCCATCAATACTTTCAAAGCGATTCAAAAGTCTTACTAACCACTACTTTAAATCCATTAAATATCTAGAAAATTGTAGCTGTTTGAAACAAAAAATTATTTACACACTTTATACACAGTACCCTGAAACAGAACTGCACAAACCTAACTATGTGACTCTAATTGCAACCCTCCTGACCCTCAACCAGGTTTTCTTCTATACCACTAATCCGGTGGACATGTATAGACAAGTATACTGCTCAGAGGTGGGTGAACAAATTCAAATGAATTTCCAAAAGTATTTTTACAGAAGGTAGGCTTCCTTAGGAGTTTCAACACAAAGTGTACTACAAATGGGCTATTTTAGTCATACAATTAAGAATGCATTCAACACTTAAACATCTAGATACTAGAGGTTGTTGCAACATTGTTATTTATTTGTCCATTCCATACTATCAACGGTGCAAAACAAAATACAGCTCAAAAAGGATGTTTAGCCATTTCATTCCCCAAAGGTAATATTTCAAATGAATGTTAGTATTGACAAACTATGTTCTTTTACTATTTCTATTTTTAACATTCTTTCTGCATCTCTGAAAATTTGGAACATTAGGAATGATCAGATATTTCAAAACAGGACATAACCTTAGCAACTATGTAAACAAAAGAGGAATAAAATTCAGACCCAGAACAACAGTTACAACCTGAAAATGTCTTCCTAACAGGAAATCTTTCCTTTCTTTCTTCTCAAGGCCTTTGGCTCCCTGTCTAACGGACTGAACAAATGCCCTGTGTTGCTCCTGGTCTCCACTGCAGTGGTGGCCTAAAGATTCCATTTCCCAAAGTCATACCAGAAGGCATTTGTTTTAGAAGATTTATTTTAAACAAAAGGTGAGTTAATAGAGTCCTGTGATTTCTAACTTTTTTTAAAAGTCAAACATCAGCAACCTCTTTAGGTCTAAAAGCCTAGATGTAGCAAAATAAGAATCTGGAGCTGTGTTTTAAACGTTTAGGAAAAAATTGAGAGAAGTCTTTCTATAGTGTTACGCCTTTGTTCAATGACCAGAACATCTTTCCAAACGTTGGGCTCTGCCCGCTCTTCTAGCTTTCCTCTTGCTCACCCTCTGGGCCTCGTAGTAGGCCGACTGCCCACTTGCCGGCTGCCTATCCCTCCCTTGGGTTCTCCCAGGGCCCTACCCACCTGTTGAGCTAGCAAGGCCTTGCTTCGTCATGGTCGGCAGGAGGTGGCATCTATTTCACTTGGGACACAGCGGCTGAGCAGGGTCCCAGGATGTGCACCTTTCCACGGGGAGAACCTCACCCCCATGAACGCACCGTCTCATGCCTTTGGGCATTCTGGCATCCTCCAACTTCTCTGCCCACTGCAGGAGTCAAATGGCAGTTCCGACTTGGGACACCGGGCGGCTAGAATCTGGATGCCTCCGCCGCTGTTGTCAGGTCCCAGGCACGGGTCGGTCGTTCACTGCCTCCGGGACTGGCAGGAACCCAGCCCAAGAGCAAACCAGCGAAGGAGTCCCGAGTTGCCAGAGCGCAGGCAAGCTGGTTGCTGGGAGGTTTCCGGAACCTTAAGCGATCAGAGAAGCATGTGATCAGAAGAGCCCCAGGCTCAAAGAAGTGGTAGGAAAGGCCCCACCAACACCAACACCAACACCTCGGTCAAGGCAGACGGTCGCAATAGTGGCTGAAAGGACAACCAGGTCCAGAGCACAAGGGTGGGCCAGTGACAGGTAAGGACCCCAGTGCATCAGTGTGGTTGCTGATAGGGCTCCAGGTTCCATATCTCGAGGGCAGGTTGGTGGCTGGAATGAACCCCAGGCACCACCAGTACGTGAACCCACTTGAGCACGCTGCGCACTTGCATACAAACGCGGAAAGAACGGTGACCGAAAGGAAAAGCCTTCGCTTTCCCCTAGAATGCCGGCAGGCCAATGGCTGGTAGCTAGAAGAGCCTAGCGGACAAGGGTGGGCTGCAAGGTCCCTGGAAATGCCCTCGTTTTCCCAGAACACAGGCAGGTTGGTGACTGGAAACTACTGTCTAGGTAAAAAAAAAGTGCATGTCTGGAAATTAGTAAGGAAAGACTTTATTAAGAGTGACTATTGCAATAGGGGCAGAGGTACAGTTGCACTCGAAAGATGTTTAAAGCCTAAGACAGAAGCAATTTGGAGAAGGAGGGGGCAAGCAAAAGCTTTTATATGCAGTGACCGGGCGCTAGGTGGCTATAGAAGGAGGAAGGAGGATGCTAAAAACTGCTGGGTAAGGTGCTTGCAACCTAACAACTGTATCAAATATTGCAGTAAGGGAAAGGTTGAAGCTGGAAATGTTTATTTGTACGTAAGCACCTGATTCAGAGGTTTAGTTATAGTGCAGGAAGTTCACATAAAGTTTCCGGCCCAGCTGTCTTAGTCAAACCAATCTGAAGCTATGTCAAGCACAAAATTTGATCTGTCTCTTGTTCAAAAAAAGTTCGGTGATCCTGCCCTTGAACAACTCAGGGATATGGGGAACCTGAAATAGGGGGTGGCTAAGTGAAATAGTCCTCAAGGTCAGTGTTTTCTCAGTGTTGTCCCTGGAGGACCAGTTGAACCATCTGTTTGATCAGCTGGTAGGGGTCAGTTGTTTTAGGGTCCTATAGATCAGGCATCTAAAAAGAATGATGCTCAACATGCAAAAGATAAGCATTGTTGTGAAAGGTCATATTAAATTAAAGATCCAGAAGTTGAACCCTAAGGGTATTCAGTATAGCAAATTCCAAGGGGGTCACTGGATAAAAATCTTTCGATTATGCAGCACTGCTCATTGAGTTTTTGGTGTTCTTGGTGATGTCATCGACAGTCTTGGTTACCTCTCTTAAAAGGGCATACATCGCCTGAGCATTTCACTGGACTTTCTTAATGGCCTAGACACTAGTCTGGGGAAAAAATCAGCCCATGCATAGTCTGCTGCAGTGATGAAATCTTCAAGGTATATATCAAGTTGGCCAGACTTTAACTCAACAGTCCTCCTTCAGATCATGGAGAAAAGACCAGCTATGAGGCCACCAAGAGTGCCTATAAGGATCTGGTAGTCAATTTTTATTTCTTGGTGATGCCAAGGTAAGAGGGAGGAAGAAAAATTGAAAATGTTAGTTTGAAGGGACATAGCTAGAGATGTAAAGAAACTGGAAGAATGAAAATTTTGGTACAGGTTGAAAGGTTGGGCAAGGTAACAGGATCATTTACAATTTACAGGTAGATACCCAAAATGGTTTTTCTGTGGTGGCAGACAAAGTCAATTACATTTCTACCAGACAAGACAGAATTTTCATATGCATCAGTTACCTGCAATTTACAAAGAGATATGAAATAGTTCAAGACAATGAAGAGAACCAGAATATGATAACCGAGAAGGGTGTGCTATAATTTTTCTTATTGAAACATAATTTTAAAAAATTTAAATCTCATTTAGTTTCATCTTTCAGTTTTCTCGAGATATAACTGACACACAGTGCTTAAGTTATACAGCATAATGACATATATATTGTGAAATGATATCCCCGGGAAGTTTAGTTAGCATCCATTCTCTCATATAGGTTCAAAAAAAAAGAAAAAAATGTTTTTTTCTTGTGATAAGAACTTTTAGGATTTACTCTCTTAGCAATTTTTAAATATACATTATTAACTATAGTCCTCATGTGGTACATATAACATCCCCAGTGCTTATTTGTTTTATAACTGGAAGTTTCTACCTATTGACCATCTTCATCCAATCCCCCCAGCCCCCAACCCACCTCTGATACCACAAGTCTGGTCTTTTTCTATGAGTTTATGAGTTTGATTTTTTTAGATTTCGCATATAAGTGAGATCATACTGTATTTGTCTTTCTCTGCCTGAATTATTTCATTTAGCATAATGTTCTCTAGGTCCATCCATGTTGTTGCAAATGGTACGATTTCCTTCTTCATTGTGGCTCACTAGGACAGATGGACTTAAGACACCCAACCTTGCAAACTGACTGACATCCTACAGGGCTCTCAGTTCCTGTTTGTGAAGCCAATGCCACAACAGAAATGCTCTCCTATCAGGCACAGATGGGCAGGCACGTTGCTAAAGAATCCTCAGTTCCCCAGAGTATACTAAGGCTGGAGTCTAATAGGATACCAAGAACCCTAGCTGGCAGGAAGTCTGATAGCCAGAAAGTTCTGTGTGGCACAGCCCAAGTTGCGATGCAGGTGAAAAGGAGCCCTTGGCATCAGAGTTCTGGAAGGGCATTTGCTAGTAGAGAACCCTGTGTTCCATAGCCTATATCAGGCGAGTGCCCATATAGGCTCTCCTAAAACCTAATATGCAGGCAGCCTGGTCTCAAACGGGACCTATCAGGCACCAGCATCTGGACTTGCTCCAGGGTGCCAGCACATGTCCAGGGGTGGCCCCAGGGACCTAGGTGTCCATATGGAAGCAGTACCCAAGAGCTATTGCCCTACAAGAAGAGTGATGGTTGTAAGGGTACATAGTTACTCATCTTAAAGGCCAGCTAGTGGCCATTAGGACGCGGTGGAACCGTGGGATCTAGGCTGGGTGGTGACAGAATGTACCCATGGATACTAACCCCTGTGGAGGCTCATGACAGACAGGATTCTAACTTCTGTTTCAAACAGGTAGCTGAAGATGAGAAGGGCCACAGTTTCCCATGCCTGTCCAGTAACCAGAAGGTTTTTGGCTTCTGCATCACACGATCAGGCTTATGGCCAAAGACCTTTTGGTTCCCAGGCAAGAAGGATAATTCTAGGTCTCCTTTCCTCTGCAGATGTGCAGGCTGATTACTGAACACCCTGTTTCTCAGCATTTGCATAGGCTGGGGGTGGAAGGAATCCTAGATCCCTAGCTGTCAGAAACTCTGGTGGCGGGAAGATTTCGTGGTTACACCAGCAGGATTAAGGTGTTAAGGTGAACAATACACGGCGGAAGCCCCACTTCCTGGAAGGATGGGTGCCAGTAGATCCTTATATGCCACAGCAAGGGAACTGGCTACCCTAAGGCTAACCGAGAATACAGTTTGTGTGCAGTCTGGTTTCAGAAAGGACCCTTAGGGCACCAGTGCCATGGCAGAAAGTGTCCAGGAGTGCTCCTGGATACCACCAAGGTGCAGGTAGGTTTCTGGAAGAGTCCTGGCATCTGAGAGGGTGAGGTGGACTGAGGCTGAAATTGCTAGTCCTGCTGATGGCCTAGTAGGAGTTGTGGATTTCACAGCACCCGCTTTTCGAAAAGGGTCTCTGAGTCACTTAGCGTGCCAGTGAAATGGTTGCCGATGGGGCCCTAGATTTGCCAGTAGGCAGCCTAAAGCTTCAAAGGCCCTTGGGATGCCAGTTCTTGGACAGCCTGGTGGCCAGCGTCTTTGAGTCTGTATCTGGAGAGCTGTAATGTGGTTGAAAGGACCCCCTGGCTCTCAGTGTTTGATCAAATTGGTGTTGCAAAGGCAGTGCTTCTGCACTGGTAGAGACTTTTTTTTTTTGATCTATAGTCTTCTGGATTCACTGTCAAAAGTTCACAAATAGCAGAAGTAAAACAAATGAATCACCAAAGTAGTAATAAGTAAAAGTTTATTGTGCACATGCCAAAAGACAGTTCACAAACCAGAGCGCTCAAACCAAAACATAAATGAGGCTCAGGGATCTATTGTTATAAAGCATCTTATATAATGAGAAAGAAGTGACTGTGATTCCTCACAGTGATTTGTTATAATAGAATTTTCTTAAATGATAGGGAATTGGTGAATGGTTTCCTCATATCAACCTTGGGACACAGTTTAAGTTTTGCTTATGATTTCCAGAGGCACAAACAAGAAATGACCTAGGTCAACTTGGCCTTGCAATACAATTTAAATTAAGCTTTGCTTGTTATTACTAAACTGGTTTTGTTTGCTCAGGGAATTTTCAAGGCTTGTTTCCATTTGGTTTTGATTTTAGTAATTCCCCCGACCCCGCACCACCTTTTGCTCATTTTCTCATCAGAATGAGGGTCTAACCAACCAGTATAGCATTCATCTCAGTTACCACCATTGATATAGTCAGAATGGAGAATCATGTGTTCTGTTTCTATTATGTTGAGTCATCAGGCCCAAGGGCCATGTGGTCAGGGTCTTCATTATTTACATGGTTATCATTGATTTCATCCAGTTGTCTGATCCTGAGGGATACCATTTGGCATGTGAGTGGCTGCAAACAGACATTTAAGACCTTTGAGAGTATATGATGAGCCACGTTACTACTATGACTTAGCCAAGGATTTCCTGGAGCAGAGATTCCCAGGAGCCAAGATTTAACCAATTAAATAACTCAAACGGGTTATAATTTTTAAGTTTTACATAGGCACAACATGATGTACTAGCAAACACGTATCCCCATGATTCCTTAGGATGGGATGAACACAAGGTTGTTTTATTTCAGGAGGCGATGTTGCAGCTGAGCTTCTACCTGAATTAGGCCTCTATAAGATGTGAGCAATCAGGTAATTAAATGAGAGGCATTTCTATGGAAACAAAAGAAAAACAAAGATTAATAGTTGGAACATATTATAAATTCTGTTTCTGAGTTTGGAGAGCAGCCAGTTTAGAAAATTTCTAGATTTGAGTTTGAAGTATCTCCAGATGATGGAATGAGGATGGCAGTTTCAGTCTGATAGATTTTTCCTGGTTTGCAATTTGAACGTCTTGGATGATGTCATCAGGTGTTCTGTTTAACATTTTCGGAAGAAAAAATGACCCAGGTGTAGCCTTTCAAAATTAACTAAATTCAGCCTTGCTTGTATGAATAAACTGGTTTTGTCTGCTCAAGGAATTTTCAAGGCTGTTCTCTATTTGGTTTTTATTTTAACAAATCTATGAGTGCTGGATGGTGACTGGAAGGCCCCCCTGAGCCCCAAAATTCACAGCAGCTGCTCCTCACCTGCTCATCGCTGCTGGAACTAATGTCTAGGACTTTTCAATGGAGAAATGTATCCACTATGATTCTAAGTCAAACAAGCTGCCTTTTACAAATGAAGGTAATAAATTTACAAAATCAGGTGACTTGTAAATTTATTATCCTTGCACTCGTTCAGAGAACTTTTATTGAATAAATAGAAGACAGTTGGAGAAGTTGCATGCAAAAACAGCTTGTAATGAATACTACATCCATATAAATACTGGGATGTTTAAACACTTTTGATTAATGCTATTATAGAAGATAATATGCAGATTATAATTCCTGGAACAAAAGTTAAGTCATGTATGCATAATTACATAACTCCAGTAGACTAAACAAAAACCCCAGCCAATATATTCATATAATAGCAGAAAAGGGAAATACAAACTGGCCTTAGCTCCTTTTGCTTTGGCATAGATTTTTGCTAGCAGAAACAATTCTTTAATTTAAAAAAATTAATTGTGCTTATGATGGAGAAAGATAAGACCACGGCTTGGATAAATTGAGCTTGAATTGCACTGTGCAAATTATTATTGGATTGAAAATTTCTTTCAGCAGATTGTGTGTGTATATTATATACATGTGTATATGTTTATATAATAGGCATATATATTTTATATACAGGTGTATCTCATTTTATTGCACTTCACAGATACCATATTTTTTACAAACTGAAGGTTAGTGGCAGTCCTGCATCAAGCAAGTCTGTTGGTGTCATTTTTCCAACATGCTCAGATGATGGTTAGCGTTTTTTTAGCAATAAAGTATTTTTCAATTAAGGTATGTACATTGTTTTTTAGACATAATTCTATTGCACACTTAATAGACTACAGTACAGTGTAAACATAACTTTTATCGGCACTGGGAAACCAAAATTTGGATGACTCACTTTATTGCATTTCTTGCTTTATTGTGATGTTCTGGAACTAAACTGGCAATATCTCCAAGATACAACTGTCTTTGAGTATATGTATATGTATATGTATGTGTGTGTGTGTGTATATGTATGTATTTATGTATATATATATATATATATATATATATATATATATATATAAAGAGAGAGAGAGAGAGCCAAAAAGCATATACAAATTTTAAGAAAGGAAAAAACTATTAAAATTGTAATAATATAAATAATATATACTGATAACAAAAGATAAATACAAGTCATATGTATACATTTTTTTGGCACCCCAGTATATATAAATACCAGAAGGGCCACCTTGGTTGGGATTAGAGCCAGAAGATAAAACTTTTTTTTTTAAGATTTTTAAAAAAATTTTAGAGAAAAGTGTGTTTTTCCAAGACTCATCAGCTCCAAGTCAAGTAGTTGTTTCAATCTACTGGGTTGTCAGAAAAGTCATGATGCATTTTGCAATAAAAAACAGAAAAAATACGTCATGACTTTTCTGACAACCCAATAGTTGTGGAGGGCGCATCTCACTGGCCCATGTGAGGATCAAACCAGCAACCTTGCTGTTAGGAGCACTGTGCTCTAACCAACTGAGCTAACCAGCCACCCCCGAGAAGATAAAAATTTTTATGATCACATGAATTCAGGGCCTTTATGAACAGTAATGTTAAGATGTTTTTGTCCCTCACCATATGGTGATGGAAGGAGAACTGACTGGGTGGTGAACACACAATGTGATATATAGATGATGTATTACAGAATTGTACACTTGAACCTATGTAGTTTTGTTGACCATTGTCATCCTAATAAATTTTAATTTAAGAAGAAAAAGATGCCTTGGTCCCTGTGCTGGCTTATATTTCTTTATATTTTATTATTTCAAACAATTAGGAAATCTCAGTTATACACATCAGCCTTAAATTTATAAGACAATAACAGTAAGTTCAGCCTTGCTGGTACTAGATATATGGTCAGTTTGACTTTCCAAACGCAAAGCAGAGCTTAGAGTAGGAGGAAAAAGAGACAACAGAACATTTAAGTGTAGGAAGGGTCGAATCAGGAACTATATGCCAACAAATTTGTTTTACTCCAAATGTCAGAGAAAGTTAATTGAAGGGGGATTAGTAAAAACCTGTGTTACTCCAATACAAATTGGAAAGAAAAGAAATTAATTGCCAGGGTTTCTTTTCACAAATACTGAGAATCACATGTCTGAATAAGATATTTATATTTATAAAGATTCCAAGTCAAATTAAATGCAGACTGTTTACTTTAGAAACCACTAGAAAAGAGAAAAGAAGGAAAACAGGATGTACAGAAAAGAATATATCAGATAGTTTTTTTGATATGTCAACTTGTCTAGGATACAGCCCCTAGTTATTCAAACAGTAATCTAAGTTTTGCTGTGAAGGAGCTTTTCAGATATAATTAAAATCTGTAACTGATTGACTTTCAGTTAGGTTGGGCCTGACTTAATCAGTTGGATGGCCAAAAACGCAGAGCTGAGGCTTCTTTGAGAGAAAGAAGATGTTCCTCCACCATTTCCCAGTCATGTCCATCCAGGCTATGAACAACGTTCACCTTGCTCATAATCTTTCCTTCCTGACTGCCTCTGGACACAGCTTTGGCCTATGCCCATGGCCTTCAACCTGACTCCCTGCCCTACAGATACTGGCCTTGCTTAGCCTCCCACCACAATCACATCGGCCAATTTCTGTAATCTCTTGGATGGATGGATGGATGGATGGATGGATGGATGGATGGATGGATATCTTTATAAATCTGTACATCAGGATACTTTTACTGATACATTGCGACAACAATGATGAAGCCTAGAGATACCTTAAATCAAATGTGTTGAAACTGATGAATGTTTTTTTAAAGATAAGAAAGGCAAAGAGCATAGTGATTGATAGATAAATACAAGAGATTGTCATTTGATACATTAAATAAAATAATCTACTAGCTAAGTAAAATTAGATGTGAGAAAGTGGAGAGTAATAAATGCATGTGAAAACGAAAGGATTATAGGAGACTATTTTCTGCAATCTAGGTTAATAGATTTTCAAGTGTTATATAAAACCCTGAAATTGACTCAAGTACAGTTAGAAAACCACAATAAACCAATTAACTATGGAAGAATTAGAGATTGTAGTCAAAGGAACTACTCTCTCAAAACCTGGCCTGCTATTTTACATATCATTTCTTTCAATTCACTAGGAATAGATTAATTATGTACCATTAACTCTTCAAATCATAAAGAACATAGAACCATTATAAAGATATTTACATGAAGCTAGAAAACAGTTATATCAAATTAACAAAACTGAATGTCTTTATGTTCACATGGGTATTTTATATAAAACATTAGCCAATATAATCCAGAATCACATTAAAAGAATAATACTTCAAGACAAACAGGTATTCATACTACAACTAAAAAATGTGTGATATAAGAATTTTAATATGTCAAAAATAATCATAAGACAATTTTATAGAAGTTGATTTGCATATGATAAACTTTAATATTTATTACTAATAAAATACCAACTAAAAGAAAAATATAAGGATACTTTGTAATCTTTTATGTAGTAAATGTGTATGTTATTCATATTTACACACACATGTATTCACATATGCACATGTGTACACACACAAAAAAACACACACACACATATCAGTAGAAACATACTGAATGATCAAAGTCCAGAAGCTTTTCTATTAAATTCAAACAGGAATGAAATGCCTTAAAATATTACTTATGACCATTTTAGAAATGCTAGCAAAAACAAATAAGGAAACAATAGGATTTATATTGAAAAGGTGACAAAAACACCCTAACTTATACATGATATGAGTGAATCCATATCTGAAAAATTCCACGGAATAGACTAAAACAGAAATTTTAACAATTAATGAGAGCATTCAGAAGTTGGCTAATGAAAGTTAAAATGTTAAAATCAAAAGCTTCCTTGGACAATTTTTTGAACTCTACAAAACATTAAAAACAACTTGTTTTAGGACCAGCCAAGTGGTGCGGTGCTTGGGCACTGGCTTGGAAAGCCAGCGGCTCTGGTTCGGGTCCCACATTTGAGGGCCAGTGACACTGTCCTCAAAAAAAAAAAGAAAAAAAAAGAAGGCAAAAACAACTTGTTTTATTATTGGATAGGAAGACAATCTTCAAGACTATGAATTTTTAAACCATTGTATAACTATAATCCAATGTCTGTTAAAATCCTACACATGCTCATCTAGTTCATATCTGTTGTTTCATTTGTTCTACAGGAAGGAGCAAAAAAATCGTGTGATGGTTTTTAAACATCTGGAGGAAATTGAGGTTGGAGGTGGGTGGAGGTAGGACAAAGCAGACCATGGGTAATTACTCCATTTCTGTGCACTTCAGTTACCTCTGTTATCTGTAACCAAAAGCGCCCTCCACTTAGAGATAGTCTGAGTTTTAAAGTATATTGAGTATGTGAAAAGGAATAGCAATCAGTCTAGCCTGATATAGTGGATACTCAGGAAATGCCCGCTCCCTTTCTTTTGTCCTTCCTAGGTGAGCTGGCTGTTTGGATGAGATGATTCAGTTAAACTGTCTATGATTTGATGCCAAATCAGGGATCTTCAGTATATTACTACATAGAACAGTTCAGAACCATTATACTTACCAGCACATGCATTTTGATGTGACTCAAAGACAAATGCAGTCTCTGGGGTCATGATTTGTCTTTCTGTATCTTCAAGGTGCAAACTTTAGGTGAAGGGCTAATTTCTAAAGCCTTAACTGGTAGATTTTTTTTAAGTGATGTGTTTGTTTGTTTTTATTGGTTAACAGTGTGTTTTATCCAGGACCCATCAGCTCCAAGTCAAGTTGTTGTCCTTCAGTGTAGTTGTGGAGGGCACAGCTCAGCTCCAAGTCCAGTTGCTGCTTTCAATCTAGTTACTGGGGGTGCAGTCTACTATCCCATGAGGGAGTCAAACCAGCAACCTGGTTGTTAAGAGCACGTGCTCTAACCAACTGAGCCATCCGGCCGCCCACCGGCAGCTCAGCTCAAGTCGTTGTCTTCAATCTAGTTACGGAGGGCACAGCTCACTGGCCCATGTGGAAATCGAACCAGCAACCCTGTTGTTCAGAATATCCGCTCTAACCTACTGAGCCACCCGGCCGCCCCTTAACTGGTAGATTTCTACATCAGTTCCTGGTGACATTTAGTCTTCTCTTCAGTTTGCTTGCAAAATCTGATGGAGAGAGAGTTTACGTCAAGACTACTAAATCCCCCCCTTTCTGTTCAGAATCTGATGGGATTTCATTTCATTCTACACACAGGCTTTCAACTCAAGGTTTCAGGGAAAGGAAATGATCCCTCTCCTTGTACACAAATTAGGGAATCCTTGCCTAGTTCACACACTCTCACCTTGGCTTATGATAAATATTAGGTAAATGTGTCATCAGAAGGCTGGCGATTACCTCAGATATAAATATAATGTTTCATCCATACTGTGGCTCCTTTATGATAACCAAGATTTGTCTGGAGATTTAGTTTCTTAATCATATAACACTATTCTCATTGCTAAGGAGCCATAATCAGGTCATTACCATGGCTGTCAAGCCCTTCCCTTTGCTGCCCTTATGTTAGCTGCCAAGTATCTTTCAGTATCCAGCCCTGCATTTCTCAGACACTTATTTGCTGATGGGCTTTTTGTTAGCAGATATTTGGCATTTCAAGCTTCTGTCTGGGAACTTTTCTTTTCATTATTTTAATAAACATCCACATGTCAGGTCTAGCAGAATATCTTACAGGAGACAGCTAATGAATACGAATACGAAGTCCCCTTGGAGAGGAGAAAACAATAGGTCACAATTCAATTGCTTCCGTTTTAGATTCAAGGAATACAGAACTTATATCCTAACAGCCTTGAAAGGCAAAAAAGCGACCGTGTTTCCTATAAAATAAAATGATGTTAAAACAATTGTTCGAAGAGTGTATTTTGTAGCACACTTTAAATATAAATAGGTCATGAAATGAACAATCTTCTACCCTAAGGCAGAGAATGATTGCATTTTGTTTGCTACTTTCAGAAAGGGTTTTGAGGGGGATTACAGTAAACACACATACAATAACACTGACCAACAAAGAAAATAACTTTTAGATCAATGGGAATATTACATCAGAAAATGCAAGCTTTAGAAACCAAGCTCAAAATTTCACCTGAAGCATCTTAGGATTTTTATTGCCTAAAGGAATTGTACTAAGGTAAGAGGAGAGAGATTTTTTTCCCCCCTTGCTATAAGCACCAAGAAAAATTGCTTATAGAATTATTTCTATTTAAAGGAAAAAATGCCTTATTATTTACAAGAGGGAAAATGCACATGTAAAACTTCAGATTATTGGCACTTAATATTTACCTCCATTACACTAAACTACATTGTGCTCATTACCAAATTTAATTCTTTAATCTTGAGTAGATAAACAGTTTTAAAATAGCTAGTTATAATTATCTAAATATACCATGGCTTGTGGTGTAGAATTTTTAAATATAGTTTATTTTATATAAAAATATATTTATATATAATAAAATATATAATACACAATATACTATTTATGATAAAATGTATTGTTGTAGTTTGGTTTATACAGTTTATTTTAATACCATTATGGTAAAATATATTACAAATATGGCTACAAAAATCCCTGAAAACATTTTTTTTTTTTTTGAGGGCAGTGTCACTGGCCCTCATATGTGGGACCGGAACAGGGGCTGCTGGCTTCCCAAGCCAGCGGTTAACCACCACGCCACTCGGCTGGCCCTGAAAACATTTTTTTAATCTAAGTATAACATAAGTATAATCAGTTTAGCAAAATGATATTGAAATATGTATCACCCTAAAATTTTCAAAGCAAGGAAAAAATGCCCAACCTTTTGCAAGTTTCATTTATTTTCTTGCTTGTTTTTAAATTATTTTAAAATAGAGGTATAATTTATATACATTAGTTTCAGGCATACACCCTAATGTTTTGATATTTGTATATGTTGCAAAATGATCACCACAGTAAGTGTAGTTAACATCTATCACCACATATAGTTACAGAATTTTTTTTTCTTGTGAAGAAAATTTTTAAGATTTACTCTCTTCTCTCTTAGCAACTTTCAAATATGCAATACAGTAGTATCAATATAGTTTCCATGCTGTACATTACATCTCAGGGCTTATTTATTCTATAACTAGAAGTTTGTACCTTTTGATTCCCTTCACCCATCTCACACACCCCTAACCCCCACCCCACCTCTGGCAGACACCAATTTGTTCTCTGTATATATGAGCTCAGGTTGTTTGTTTGTTTAGATTCCACATGTAAGCAAGATCATACAGTATTTATCTTTCTCTGTATGACATTTCACTTAGCATCATGCCATCAAGGTCTATCCATGTTGTAGCAAATGGCAGGATTTCATTCTTTATTATAGCTGAATAATATTCAATTGTGTGTATATATACCACAATTTCTTCATCCATTCATGTGTCGATGAACACTTGGGTTATTTCCTTATCTTGTCTATTGTGAATAATGCTGCAGTAAACATAGGGGTGCAGATATCTTTTTGAGTTAGTGTTTTCCTCAGATAAATATCCAGAAGTGGAATTGCTGAATCATGTGGTAGTTCTTAAATTTTGAGGAACATCCACACCGCCTTCCATAGCGGCTGCACTAATTTGCAATCCCACCAACAGTGTATGAGGGCTCCTTTTTCTCTACATCCTCACCATCACTTGTTATCTCTTGTCTTTTTGATGACAGCCATTGTAACAGGTGTGAGGTGATATCTCATTATGGTTTTGATTTGCATTTCCCTGATGATGAGTGACATTGAGCATCTTTTAATGTACCTGTTGGCCATGTGTATGTCCTCTTTGGAAAAACCTCTGATCAGATCCTCTGCCCATTTTTTAATAGATTTTTTTTTTTTGCTATTGAGTTGTATGAGTTTTTTATAGAGTCTGGATATACACCCCTTATGAGATGTATGATTTGCAAATACTTTTCTTCCATTAAGCAGGTTGCCCAGAATTGCTTTATTGCCAAAGGGGGAAGGGAGTATGCATGTGTGTGGGGTGGGGGGGAGGAGAGCCCCTCCAAAGAGAAAGAAAGCCAAAGGAGATCCATTGAGAATTATTTGTCAAATGATTCTTTACAAATTCAAAAGAAGGATAAAGCAATGCAGATGTGTGAAAAAATGATGAAAGCCCATCTACCAAACGCCTCACTGGGGGACACTGTGTCGGTTAATATAGCATTGTTCAGTCTCAGGTCTACAGGCTTTTTGGTTCAGACAATAAATCTCGAGAATGTAACAATAACAGATTCATCACTCAAAATCAGATTTATATTCACTAAGCTTAGAATTGTGAAAAAAATTTTTTTAATTATTTTTTAAAGTCTATAAAATTATCTCTCTATCTACCTATCTATTCATAACTTTGTACCATCGTTGATATGCATTAGAGCACATGTGTTGATGTGACTAATATTTTCTTCCTTAAGCAGGTCTATAATAAGAAGCCAAACTAA
Source organism: Aselliscus stoliczkanus (assembly GCA_033961575.1). Lineage (NCBI taxonomy): Eukaryota > Metazoa > Chordata > Mammalia > Chiroptera > Hipposideridae > Aselliscus > Aselliscus stoliczkanus. The sequence continues at coordinate 92,143,094 of CM066737.1, read as the reverse complement.
AATCAAAACACTGCTAAGGAAGTGTGGAATCTGATAAGACAGATAATCTTAGGAAGTGTCCTTCAACCATAAGGTAGCTTAAGTACTCTTCCTCAGAATGAGACCACAATAATATCAGTAGGCTTCAAATCTTCCACTTTATTTTCACTGCTGATCAACCTCAACTCAACCCATTCTTTTCTTCATGTAACTTGCTTGATAACTCCAGTTAAGTCCCTTAAAAAAAGAGGAAACTATAATACCTTTAGTCACACAAAACTCATTGTAACAGCTTCCAGGGGAGCTCTACACATTTGCCAACAGCCAGCACCAAACTGGCAGCCATAGAAGTGAGCCACATTGGAAGTGTGCCTTCTAGCTCTATACTAATATTTAAAGTACTTTTAGATACCCCTGCTGAGATTTATTATGAGCTCAATTTATAGATTAAATTTCAGGACCACACTTAACTCTTTTATATACAAGTTACATTTTTTGCCCCAATAAGCTGTTTAGCAACCCAATTAAAATATATCTTGAATATGATGGCATGTAATACTTCAAACTTGACTCATGTAGAAGACATACTAACACAGCTGGGAGTGAAGAGTTCTCTTTCCTCAGTCAGCCCTATTTTAAGAAAGGAGAATCAGGGCCTCTGTATAAAGTGGGATAAGAATCAAACACCTTTCATATTCTAGCATCCCTGGCTTTAAAATGACAATGTAAATAGAAAGCATTTTTATTTTTATTAAAACCATTAATGTACCCTCCATTTTGAACCTGAATATATCTTTAAGTGTTTAAGTAATGATTTTTTCCTCTCTATAAATATGAGTGATAGGAAGAGGAAGAAACATATAAGGAGTTATTCAGTTCATATCTTGGAAAAATAATAGCAATAAACTTCTGATAGTATTGCAGAGGTTATACATTTTTTGCATGTAACAGCAATCATATTTTAGTTGGTACTCATGGACATGAATTGAAAGAATGAATTGAAATAGATATAATACTTTCACCTATTATTCAGCAAGCTATCAAATGAAGTTTTATGACTTACAGAGAGCAACTTCAACCTATCATTTTTGCCAATCTAAAAATCTGATTAAATGTAAAGGAAGTATAATGTGAATGTGCCTTCCAGGAATGTTCTAAATAAGTAAAAATTACTGTTTCTTTAGCTTTTCTGATCTAAACACTGATTTTTCTGAGACACCAAGTTATTAGAACTGAGATGGGCACTGGTACCTCCAAGTGACAATAACCAAATTTCAATTGATCTGTCTAGCTGACGATTTAGTTTCTCTCCCCACTAAACCCCTCTTCATTATTCTCCAGTCATACTATCTTTTGGCTTCTTCAACTCACCTTACATGCCAAGATATGTTGCCCTTTTGAAACTTTACATTTGTTCTTCCTCCTGCTGGATATCTGCACCCAGATCTTTGATGACTCAGTCACCTGAAGGATTAACAGGGCTAGAAGATACACTTCCAATGTGGCTCACTTCTATGGCTGCCAATTTGGTGCTGGCTGTTGGCTAGTGTGTAGAGGTCCCCTGGAAGCTGTTAGAATGAGGTGTTTGTTTGTTTGTTTGTTTGTTTGTTTGTTTGTTTTTAGAGGGCAGTGTCACTGGCCCTCACATGTGGAATCCGAACCGGGGCCGCTGGCATTCCAGGCCAGCTCTCAACCACCGCACCACTTGGCCGACCCTAGAATGAGTTTTGTGTGAGCAAGAGTGACTCTGTATTGAATGAGCCAGAGTAACTCCATTTTGGACATGCACAGAGAACTTAGCAGACAATGCCTAGGGAGCTGCCCGGTTGCCCTGGTAATTGGGTGTAACCAGCTACACCCCGAAGGTCTGCTACCAAAGATATAAGGACGTCAGGGGTCGCCAGCTGGTTGCCCTTATAAGGTGACATCAGGAAAGCACTCAGAACTGCATGAGAACTGAGGACTTTTGCAGCTCAGAGAGTAGTCTTGACTGAGAGGTGACCACGCTGCCACGGCTACCATGAAGGCTGCAATTAGTGCCAGGTAGATCCTGGGAGTCTGAAAGCTTCTCAAGGGTTAGTCCCCCTGACTTTCAGGAAGAGACTGCAGCACGGACTGTGAGCCTGGCAGTCGCTCGTGACAGCAAGGAAACATATCCTCTCTACAATGGCCCCTCAACAGTGCTGCTTGAGTGTTCTCAAAACATATAGGCTGTTGACCGGCCGAGTGGCATGTCGGTTAAGCGCTGGCTTGGGACACCAGAGGCCCCGGTTCGGGTCCCACATATGAGGGCCAATGACACTGCCCTCAAAAAAAACCACCAAAAAACATAGGCTAGCTTCTCCTAGAGTGAGCAATACAAGGGAAAGAGAGCCACACAGAATCTAGGCCTTTCATGACCTAGCCCTGAAAGTCACATAGCATCACTTTCACTACATTCTATATTTTAGACAGGATCACTTAAGAGCACCTCACTGTAAAGAGGAGAGGAGACGAGGGGCCCGGCCGAGTGGCACAGTGGCTAAGCACTGGCTTGGGAAGCCAGCGTCCCTGGTTCGGATCCCACATATGAGGGCTAGTAACACTGCCCTAAAAAAAAAAAAAAAAAAAAAAAAGAGGCGAGGAGGTAGAGTCCACCTTTAGATAGGAGATAGAGAATTTGCATCATATTTTAAAACCACCACACCACATGAGTCTCTTTAAACAATTACTCCTCTGTTTACAAAACAGGCATTATACTGCTCATAAAGTTGATACAATAATAATAGTACCACTAAACAGTAATTAGCAATATTTATTTGAATGTTATCTTCTTTCCTTTAAATATGTGACTTTTCTATACACCTGTGAATTTTTTTTATTGTGGTATAATTGACATAACACATTATATTACTTTCAGGTGTACAACATAATGAATGATTAGTATTGTATATATTGCAAAAATGATCACCACAATAAGTCTAGTCTGTCACTACACATAGTCACAGAATTTCTTGTGAAGAAAATTTTCAAGGTTTACTCTCTTAGCAACTTTCAAATATGCAATACAATATTTTTAACTTTAGTTACCATGCTGTATATTACATTCCCAGGACTTATTTATTTTATAACTGGAAGTTTGTACCTTTTGACTCCCTTCGCCCATTTCACATATCCGGAACCCCCACCCCTCCTCTGGCAGACACCAATTTGTTCTCTGTATCTATGAGCTTGGGTTTTGTTTGTTTGTTTGTTTTAAATTCCACATATAAGTGAGATCATATAGTATTTGTTTTTTCTGTCTGACTTATTTCACTTAGCATAATGCCCTCAAGATCCATTCATATTGTAGCAAATGGCAGGATTTCATTCTTTTTTATGGCTGAATAATAATCCACTGTGTATATACACTATAATTTTTTTATCCATTCATCCATAGATAGACACAGGTTGTTTCCATGTCTTGGCTATTATAAATAATGCTGCAGTGAACATGGGGATGCAGATATCTTTTTGAGTTAGTGTTTTCTTCAGATGAATACCCAAAAGTGGAATTGCTGAATCATGTGGTAGTTCTAAAATTTTTAGGACCCTCCATACTGTTTTCCATAGTGGCTGTACCAGTTTACATTCCCACCAACTGTGAATGAGGGTTCCCTTTTCTCCACATCCTTGCCAACACTTGCAATCTCTTGTCTTTTTGATAATAGCCATTCTAACAAGTCTGAGGTGATATCTCATTGTGGTTTTGATTTGCATTTCCCTGATGATGAGTGATGTTGAGCATATTCTTATGTACCTGTTGGCTATGTGTATGTATTCTTTGGAAAAATGTCTATTCATATCTTCTGTCCATTTTTTATTGGATTGTATTTTTGCTGTGGAGTTATATAAATTTTAATGTTAATCCGTTATCAAGTATATGATTTGCAAATACGTTCTCCCATTTAGTAGTTTGCCTTTTCATTTTTTGATGGTTTTCTTTGCTGTGTATCCTGTGAATTTTTAAATTTAGGGTTTTTTTTTTTTGTATATATTGTATCGAGTTTTTCCAAGAGAAAGTTTTTTTCCAATTTTATGAAGGAAATATATACAAAACCATAATTAATTTACAAATGGATTTATAGCAAACAGTGATGGGACACATATATTCTATTAAGTCCTATAATGGTGACTATGAAATATATATGAATTTTATTTCACTTTAAAAATTGATTAGCAATATGATATTAAATTGTATTTTGTATAAGATTTATGCAGCTACATTTCCTTTTATCCAATTAAAGTGGAAATTATATTCAAATCTATCACCTACTTTAATTTTCAAAGATTTGTATAAAATAGTGAAAAGAAGAGAGATGCTACAACATATAAAAGTGTGCATATTCTTTCTGTATTTAACTAACTTAATAACAATGGTGACTCAAATTAATGCTTTAACTGAATTGGTTGAATATTATTCCACTTATTCTAAACTCTTAGTTTTTAAAGCAAGTGATTTAATATATAATTATTTTAAAAATAGATGGTAAAACTTATTTATCATTAACACCTTGTGTCCAAGTGAGACAAATGTGTCCCTGTGTCCCTAAATTCCCTACAGTTAATTGAATCTTCAAATAAAACAGCAGAATCTGTTTTTCAAGCAAATATACAAAACTCTAGTGATTAAAGGCATTATCATCATCTACTACTTTAAATATTCATGCTATGAGTAGTTCCTGGAGATATATTCAATTATAGGCAAGAATAGAATGTTTCAAATTACTAAAATTATGTATGTTTTTCAGCTGGAAAAATCCAGTTATATGACCAGCTGGATTTTAACACAAAGCGTAGCCTAGTGTTGAGTGGAATTAAGATTAAAATGTCTTTTGATAATAGGTATTGTGACCATTTTATTAACCATATATTTTAGTGTTGTTTTAATTCTGTCTTCTTGTAATTTTATTTCAAATTTTTGAAAGATGTTTGTCTTCAATGTGAATTATTTTGACCAAGTAAATTTGCATTGTGCCTCCTTGGGCAGCAGGTTTTAGAGTAGTTAACACTATGTTTGAATTCCACATATGCCTTTCATTTGCTCGTGATCTTGACAAGTTATTGATCTTTTCTTGGTTTCAGTGTTGTCACATGTAAAAAGGGATTAACACCCAATAACAGTGCTGTTCTAATGATTCAGTTAGACAACACATATGCTTGGCACATAACAGATGCTCAGTAAATATCAGTTATTTACCCTTTTCCAAAAGAGCCTATATTCTGGGATCATTTCTGTTAAATAAAAAGTAAAAACAAAAACCTTGGAAATCTTTTTCAAAACCAGTTAAATGTACATATAACCATTGTGTGATTTTGACCAAATAGTAAAACAACAGAAAAAAAAACTGTTTTCTTCTGGACCTACTTTAAGAAACCCTCTTCCTTTTTCACCATTACCTGGTAGATACCGCCTCTTAACCTGCTGTGAATTTGAACAAGCTACTTAGGGTCCCTGTGTTTTTTCCTCATCTACAAGTTGGAGATAATAATAGTGCCTATGTCATGTGGTTGCTATGAACATCAATTGAATTAATTCAAATAAACCTGTGTAACAGTGCCTGTAAAATAATAACCAGTTCATTTATATTAGCTACTAATATTATTTGGAAAGGTTTTGTCATTCTTTTTTCCAAATGCTCAAGGACCATCTCCCAACCCCGATAGCCTGTCTTGAATCTAACTCTTAAATATTCATACACTATATTCCACTAACAACCACTAACATCTAATATAATTCTGATCAACTCAAGTGCAGGTGGTTCACTTAATTTCAGGAGGTTTCCACAGCCCTTGAAGTCCACATTCTTAGATCTCTTAACATACTTACCAAAAATTTAATTTGGGAGATATGCAAAGGAACTTACAATATTTTTGAGTGCAGAAGTATAACAGAATTCCAAATACATAGCCTAGCATTTGGAGCTTATATAGAACAATTTCTATTTTATATAAACATCTTTAATATGCATTTATTTCTACATCTCCGAAGCCCAGTCTCTTAAACTTCCATGGATGCCTTTTCTGCCTTTTCCATCCATGTTTATAGCATATATTTTACTACAAAGGTATTGTATGTGTCCTCGTTTTGCTGTTTCAAGCTCAGATGGAGAGTTACCATTATTTCAAACATGGTGATTATTCCACTACCCTTTTAAAAAGCACTTATTTTTCTCCCTTCAAAGACATGTAAAACAGAAATATTTCATAATTCTATTGACATAATGGGGTCCTGTTGTATGAGTCAGCATAAGCAAGAGATATTTCTCAGTGAATCGTTTTTTCTTTAACTAAAGGTATCAGGTCCTTGTCTTTTATTAATAGATCCCAATTTCTTCTCCCAGGTAATTGATTAAGGATACATCATCAGAAATTTATCACAATTCAATAAAGAATGTAAAAATAGATCTGCAATGTGAACTCTGATAAGAAAGGAAGGAGAATAGAAATAGCATCAGAGCAACAAACCTTTTCATTTAAAAATATTTTGTTCAGTTTATTTCAGAACTGTGCATACTGTTAGGATGATGAGTAAGCAAGAACATCAATAAATGGGAAAGTCTACCCCTGAAACTTTGTTATAACATTATATATATATAATGTTAGCCTCCAATTTTATAAATTATGGTCTGAGCAGTGCTTAAAACAGCAGTTTCATGTAGCAGCCATAGAGTCCCCAAAATATACCAGTTATATGTGTTTAGCCTTTTCTTCATTGCTAAGAAATGGGAAGGGAGCTTTTCTTGAAAAAGTCAGAGGATGGGTTCTGGCGAGGTAGAAAAATGATTCCATTTTAGTTTCCTATGATTAAAAGTGACTGGAATCTGGAGAAAAGCATGGGTCACTTCAGGGGTGTGCAGTTTCAAATCAGGAAAGGCGATGCCAGGACCTGAAATGCTTCTTTTATCAGTTGAGTATTTTCAGGAATTGATAAAGTGATTGGCATGATATTTCATTCCTAAATCCAACTCTGACCTCAACAGCTGTAAGAGCCATATCTTATGTATCTGAATATTTTTCAGTAACTGGTATACTGCCTGGCAATGTTACAGACATTTGTCGATGTTTTAATAAATGAAAGAGCCAATAAATGAAATCTGCTGAAAAGTATGTTAAACTTGAAACTTCATTGATAGTAAGTTTTATTTGAGTGTATATGTGGGATTGTGGGTTTGAGTGAGTGAATTTGAATTTATATTTATATATGAATATGCATATTTATAAATATATAGTTACATATGAATATACATGTATCTATATATCAATCTCTGTAAGTAAAGAGAGAGAGTTGATATCCATTTTTCTTGTTATTATATTGTTATATCCTAGAAGACAGAGCTTCTGTTTTCTATTTCCTACAAAGAACCCTACATTTATTTAAAGTAATATTCTAAACAGGTTCCCACAATTTATGTAGATTGGCCAAAGTATATATTTTTTTCATTAGAGTCTATTGGGTGACAATGGTTAGTAAAGTGACATAGGTTTCAAGTGTACAATTCTGTAATACATCATCTATTATATATCACATTGTGTGTTCACCACCCAGAGTCAGTTCTCCTTCCATCACCATATATTTGATATTGCTTATAAGATTTTGACTTTAATTTTTTCCAATAACTGCTTTTCAATTAGCAACAAAAGAAAGATAACATTAGTATTTTTCCCACCACTTTCTATGTATAATCTTCATTTCTTTAAAAGGATCACTGCATTCTTTCCATTCCTAAAATGTGTACCATATCTTTTTCATGTTGAAGTAAATTATACTAATTTAACGTATTTATACATTGAAATATTGGGCTTCCCCCTTACCTTGTAGCTCACTATTGAGCTAACTATTGTTATTTTGTAGTGTTACATTGCTTTTATCCTTTCATAGGACTTTCAATATGGTCAACAAGAAAGCACAGAAACCACATTTTTATATAGCATAAGAAATAACTGGTAGTGAAGCTGAGTATTTGGTGTTAAAACAAAAAATATAACATATACAATCAATATGCATAGAGGATTTATGTACTATTTCTCTGTGGTATCACATTCAATTGTTACTATTTTGATTGGAAAAAAATGTTTGCGTTTGTATGTCATTCATAGATATGAAATTTTTTAGTGCTTTTGGTGGCTAAAAAAACAGCATTTTGGTTGTGGTTTTACATGTAGAAACAGAGATGATGGCTCTTAAGGCCTAAGATGGCTGCCTGCCTGTGGCAGGAAGGACAGTGGTGAGAATTGCTGGCCTTCTGCTGGACAACAAATTTCATGGAACACTACATGTATCTCTCTCTTACTGTAATCAGGAGCTGCTGTCGGTTGTCAGGGCCAACTGCCAACTGGTGGAGTCAATGGCTGTATTTTCTCTTCTTAAGGAAAACTCATTCAGCAAGCCATAGAACATAACTGCTGTCCTGTGACTTGCTTACTAAAAAAACAACAACAACAAAAATAAAAATGGGAGGGAATCACCCTTCTGTGCCTATATTAACTTTTCAGTCAGAGAAACATAATCTTTTGGGGGTGATGTATTTGAAAAGAGAATATTGGGGCGGCATAACCCTGGCTGTATCTAGCTTGTATAATATTTATGGCTTTCCTTCTCTGAGATGAGACCAAATTTTGTATTTTTGCAAGTGTCAAGTTTTGAACATAAAAAGGTAGAGAATCTTTGATAAGGAATTTTATGGAAAAATGGTGGCTAAATGGAACAAAATACAGAAAAGACCTTCGAGCACTCTACTTTCTGATCTTTAACATCAGTTAGCTGAGTTGTGTTTCTTAAGCAGACATGAAGTATTGAACAGTTGAAACTATTGGGCATCTCAAGAAAATACGAAAGCCAAATAGTTATTGTATTGGCTTTAGTTCAAGTGTGAAGTGATGCCTAATACATGTGGTGATAATTGGAGTGTACTTTGAAGGATGTTAAATAATGCTTTATTCCAACTCTTAACCAGGTTACACTTGAGTACAGAAGCTGAAGATTTACCAAGTTAAAAGTGAATATATAAGAGAATTACAGCATGTTAATTCATTGGTCTCTGGAAGAAAAAGTGATTTGACTAGGATTCCTTTCTTAAATGACAACCTTAAGAGCAAAGGTTTAGTCTTTTTGGCTTAGTGGCCAAACTTTAAGAGGTGATAAGCCATCCTTTGAATCTCTGTAAATCTCTGTGACCGTTTTATGATGCTATATTACACTGGTTGAATCTGGTCCATTACTCAAATGAAAAATCCCAAATGAATTTAATGTTCTTTCTTTTATTCATGTTTTTTCATTGATTCTGGCTTATGATTCTGGACAGAAGATTTAAGGTCACCAATGTGCCAAAATACTGCATTATGTTGGCATGCAAGAAAGGACACAGGAAAACAGAAATAGCCTGTGACCTTTAGCCAGTAAATGTTGCAGGCAAGAAATGAACAGACTCGAGAAAAAAATAACCCTCAATAGGTTAAGTCAAAGTTTCTGTGAAATACCAAAGTAACACTTCTAGTCCCTCATCAAAGTGGCACTCATTAATTTGCTTTTTAGGCATTTGAGTGCCAGATATGTGCCAACTGTAAATAGCTCACCATCCCATACAGCATGTGCTTTGAATAAATTTTCCAAGAGAGGTAGCAGACTTCCTTAACTCAGCTCTGCTCTCTTGCTGGCCTATCTTACAAAAAGCTAAATATTGTGAGATAGCTAATCAGAGTAGGAGCAACAGAATATAGTAAGAATTATCGGCAAAATATTTATAAAACTGAATTTTAGATTCACCAATACTGCTTTAATGCTGTGACTCCCACTTTTTTAGCAGCCTTATGTTTAACTATCATCTTCTCCATGTAGTCTTACAACTTTTATTGGATACTTCCTATTGACTAGTAAAATGGTTTTTGTTTTGCTTTTCTGTGCTTGTTGACTTTACTTCCTTACCTGCCATTCATATTTCAATAACTTTTCTGTCCCAATAATTTCAATAAAATTATCATGATTAGTGTCAATGAAAATCTCTATTTGGGTCAATCCAATGGAAATGCTTCAATCCTCATCTTAGACTTCCTCTCAGTAGCATTAAACAACAAAAGTTTCAGAATCAGGGAAAATAGCTGAGTTATGAAGGAGGTGACTCGGGGACCATGAGATGTGTATATTGAAAGACAGTGACAGAGATGACTCAAAGATTTTAGCTTTGGTTACTGAGAGTATAATGATGCCTTAAATAAAGCTAAAATGTAAATGGAAAAAAGTAGAAATTTTTTTAAAGAATAAGCTTGTTTTTAGGTATGTAGAGTAAATTGGGGACATAGATCTTTCAGAAAAAATACAAAGAAACAAATATAATGTAACAATGAAATATTATTAAGAGACATAGAAGGTTAAGACTGTCCCTGGAGGTCAACTAGCTTTGTAACTTTGGGGAATAAGCATTGTGTGTGTATATATATATATATATATATATATATATATATGTAATTTATTTATATATTATTTATATAATTACATACAATTCATATATATATATCTGTTTATGCATATATTACTATGTTTTATTTAGGTATTATCTAATATAACCTAAATAATATAGATAACATATAAAAATAACATATTTATTCAGGTTAATTAGATTATTTTATTTGGTTACATCTTAACCAGTGAATGAAGTATATGAATTGCATTTGCTAATGTTTTGCTATATTTCTTATGGTACAGCTTTTAGTCCTTTGATAAATGATATTTTACACTTTCAACCACTTTTAATTATCCCTAATAACCCCAAAAGGTTTCAAAGTGTTTGCAACCCTATTCAAAGTGGCTTGCTGGCTATTAAAAGCTGAATGTCTCTGGCTGAGAGGCATCTTGGCTGCTAACATGGGTAATTATAGACATTCGTAGGGCTATTAAATTCGTAAGGCTATTAAAACATATAATGTTTCTTAGCTTTGATTATATGACATCTGAAATTGCCTGGCTTGGTTAGGAGTGTCTTGTATTAAGCATTTAGCTCATAAGCTCTCTAGACCAAGCCCTATCTATGTTTGATGATGTAAAACTACATTTCAGTGATTCCATAAATGCTAGCGAACACCTAGTTTTTGAAGACATACATGTGCCTTTCTATGCTATAGTTGAGCTCCTTATTTATGCAGCATTTCTATGAACAATGAATAATTAAATCTTGTGCTTAGATTTCATTACTTGTGGAATTCGCTATTCTCAAAATTGAATGCACACACAGGGCATTTCTATTTGTATATCATACTGATATATGCAGATATAAACATATAAAGCAATAGATAATTTTTAAAATTATAAGTGACCTTAGATATAATCTTAACCAAACTTCTAATGTTTTTGTCGATAAAGCTGAGGCAGGTAGTTTATATGATTTATACTGTTACACAGCAGGTTATTGGCAATATTGAAGCTATATGGGGCTATAGCTGCCAATTTTCAATAGAGAATAATAGCCCATTATGTTAATCTGCTCTTTGTAAAATAGCAAGCTCTCCCCATTTTATTTTCTCCTAAGCAAATTTATTACAGTGGATGATTCAGTTGTTTGTGTGAATAAACCTGATGGTTGCTATTCAAATAGAATACAAATAAAAATTAATAATAATTAGTTTCTGACAGTTCCATCCTGTCAAATTGCCTGAATCTATTTTAGAGCACATGTACTTTTTAAAGCATTGAAATCACCTCTCCCTAAAATATTCTATACATGGACTGTTTCGGGAAGAAAATAATTTGGTATAAAATAGGGACGCATCCTCCATTCCTTCATTAGGTAAGGGCCTGAAGATGACTGGGTCCTAACCTAAATTTCAGTGACAGGTATAATTGGCAAGAAATCAATCAAAATTTATGTACTGGCAAATTCTAAAATGAGACAGTGCTTTGTCAAATCCTGGCTCTTTTCACTTTATCATTTGAGATTAGCTGTTTACCTCACTGAATCTCAGTTTTGTTACCTGTGAAATGGGAATAATGCTACATTAAGCTTGTCTATTTTATAAGTATTAATGAAATAATGATTGAAAAGTATGTGTCACAGAAAATACCCAATACATGAAGATGGTGTGATGTTTTGTTTTTTTTTCACCCCAGGCTTCCATAAGTAGTTCCTAGATCCTATAAGAAATAGTCCTCGACTTTTAGACACCCAGAGTTAAAGGGACACCAAATACTAAGGAGCACCAGGAATGTGGATCAGGCAAATGTGTCTGAAAAAACAGAGTAATTTAATTAAAATTAGTGTCAATTTTTGGCCATTCAGGAGATAAGATAACGTGAAGTTATATATTATAATGAGCACATAACCCTATCAGAAATTCAGAAGAAACAGAGTGAGGAAAATTAAAAACCAAACTGATACCCATATAAAAGGGATTGATTCATTGGACTTTACTCTAAAGAGGACCTAATTCAAACTACAGGCCTCCAGCTGCTCAAGTTCATATCGTATGTAGCTGCATAGCATTTGATTGCTTCTGAAAACCCCTAGTTTGGAAACAGTGGTTATATTTCCTACTTGATTTTTGTCACCTCTTGTCCAAAATACCTCCCTTTGACTTTCATTTTGAACTCAATGACTTTTCATGCTTTTCTAGCACTCCTAGCTTGTTTTTATCCTTAACCATGACTCATCCTTTCTTGCATTTTTTGAGAAATTTCTGACAAGGCTGATACTTGGTTGTTGGTATTAACAAATCTGTATTGAAGAATGATGCTAGGGAATAATAAAGGTTGTAGAGACCATAATGGAAAAAAATTAAAAACTAACAATTCAGAACTTCCTCTTCCAGATATGACGGAGATAGATAGATGAAATACACTCACACAATGACATTAAGATATCAGAGGACAATGGTGACTAGTAATTTAAGAACAGTGATCTTGAAGAGAGGAAAATGTGTTTAGGTGAGTCCTATATTCCCCATTCATTTCCTCCTGGGAAAGTTAAAGACTCTTAGTATAGACTTTGAGACTAAAAAGCAGCAGCAATTTAGAGCTTGTGGAAATCTCACTGGCCTAGGAAGAAAATAATTGGAGCTCAGGACTACCAAAAAGTCAGAATCTGAGAGTATGTGATGCTGGAAAGGAAGAAACTGCTGAGAACTGAACTCTGTATTCTGTGTGCATTTTCCCATTTAGAGGCATTCATCAAATTCTAAGCTGCACAAATACCCAGGCAAGACACAAAGAAAAGGATGTTGTATACAGTGTTCATGGATTGGATGACACTCTAATATTATGACATCAATTTTCCCAAAATCGATCTATAAATTCAATGCAATCCCAATATCAGCTAATTTTTCTGTGGAAATTGACAAGATGGTTTCTAAATATACATGAAAATATAAAGGGCCAAGAAGAGCCAAGGCTAGCTTGAAGAACAACAATGTTAAATATCTTACACCAGGTATGAAGATTTATTATAAAGCTTCAGTGACTAGAAGTATAATATTAGCTCAGAGATAAACAAACAAACCAATTGAACGGAATAGAGAATCTAGAAATAGACCTACACTTACATTGCATTGCAGTGCCATGAAGAATAGATGTTCTATTCAATACATGGTGTTGGATCAATGGGGTATACAGATGGGGGAAAAAATTACCCCTACCTCCCATCATTCATAAAATCAATTACAGGCATATCATAATCATAAAAGTCAAAGTGAAAACAATGGAGCTTCTAGAAGATATTATGAGAGAATATCATCATGATTTTGGAGTAGGCAATGGTTTCCTAAAAACCATTAAAAATACTAATCAAAACAAAAAAAAATTGATAAATTACTTCATTAACATTGAGAACTTCTCATAAAAAGACTTTTTTTTTTTTTTAGTTGAAAAGGCAAGCCACAGAATGGGAAGAGATATTTGCAATGTCAATCCAATATAGAACTCATATCCAGACATGCAAAGAACTTTTACAAATCAACACAGAAAGACTTGACAATGCAAATTGAAATTTAGATTAAAAATGTAGATAGGTGCTTCAAAAAGGAGAATATAATGAACTGAATGTCTGTGTTCCCCTCAATTCATATGCCGAAACCTGAACACCCCAAAGTGACTGTATGTATGGAGATAAGGTTTATAGGAGGTAATTAAGGTTAAATGAGGTCATAAGAGTGGGGCCGTAATCTGACAGGATTTGTGTCCTCTTAAGAAGAAATACCAGAGAGCTCTCTTTCCACCATGTGAAGACATGTTGAGAAGGCGGCCATTTGCAAGCCAGAAAGAAGGCTTTCACCAGAAACTGACCATGCTGGCACCCTGAACTTGAATTTTCAGCATCCAGAACTGTGAGAAAACAAACTTCTGTTGTTTAAGCTATGCAATCTGTGTTATTTTGTTACGGCAGACTAAGCACACTAATACAGAGGTATCCAAATGGCTCATAGCACATGTAGAGAGGTCCTGGACATCATTAGTCATGAGTGAAATGTAAATTAAAAACACAGTGAGATACCATTGCACATTGACCATAATATGGGGGAAAATTACAATATAAAATGATGCAAAAGGTGTGAAGCAACTATAATTCTTGACCACTGCTGGTGGGATTTTCAGTTGGTTCAACCACTTTAGAAAAGTGTTTTTCAGTGTCTATTAAAGGTGAAAATACATACCCAAGATAAATGAGTATGACCATTAAAATACATGAAACCTGAATGCAACATATTTTAAGAAAAAAATGATTAACTTTTAAGGTGCTATTATGAAAATAGTGTATCCAGTAAGAGGCAATTATAATTCATTTGTCTGATGCCTGGCTTTTCTTAATATAATGCCCTAGTATTATGATTACCAAATGATGAGCATCAACAAGATTTTACTAAATTTTATTCATCCACCAGTTATATTTCTAGACCTTCAAAGCTATGATCCTGATTTCTGCAATTTACAAAATCATCTTAAAAATGGATGAATTTGAGCAACACATACACAAACAGATGGGCATGGAAGAGTTAAATAAAAACATACTTCAAAGCAAAAAGTAGGTGAAGGTGTAGGTGTATAGGTGAGTTGTCACTGAGAAGAATTTTTAGGCTTACAAAATGAGAAGACACATAAGGTGACTCAGAGAGTTCCATGTCACTTGGTGAAAGAAGCCCCAGTGATATGAGAGACTCCATCTCCTTGGTTTTGATTAGTATTTTTAATGGTTTTTAGGAAACCTAAGTTTTTGAGCATGCTGAGGGAAGCTCCACCCTCCATCATTGATGGGGGCACATTCGTATTTACAATGGTTACAAGACTAATATATAAAATCTGAATTCTAATATATTAGATTAAAAACAAATTATTATCACAGAAACGGAAATGCTCAAACATGCCAAAGGAAGCCATATGATTGGCTAGAATGATTGAAACCAAAGTAATTTCATATAGCTGATGTTGAATGGCTTAAGCTAGGATACCCAGATGCATGCAACTTACAATTTAAAAAACCTTGATGATGGAATAAAAGTCTTAATCTCAATTGATATTTCTTTCTTTTTCCTCAGTGGTGCTTGAGTGTGTACTACTAATAAATGCCTCAATATCTTGCTCTCACTCCCTCTTGCTCCCCCCTCCCTTCTCCTCCTTCTTCCTCCCTCACTCCCTCTGCTCTTCTCCCTCCTTCTCCTGTTTTATACTTTCATATCTAACTAAATTCCCTTTGGATTGACTCTCTTTAAATACATTAATATATTGAAACATGTTGAAATCAAGTTGTAAGCTGGATGTGTCTGTCTCATTGAAGTGACTGGTCTGACCCATTCATTGTATATTAATGTTGAAAATCATATTGGTCTACTTTTCAAAATTTTAAAGAACCCTCCTCAATATATTGACTACATTAACTAAGGACATAAACAAGAACCACTAAAATTTGAATTTTTTTTCCTTGTTCCCTGAGCAACAGGAATGTCTGTAAAACTCTTCTTACAGGAGCAGGGGGAAGGGTATATTTTGAAATAGGCAGGCATTTCTTGAAGAGTTCCAATTCCTACATGAATTAATGCATTAATATTTGATCGGTAAACATTCTTATGAGGATACTATGTGCTGGGCACTAGGAACACAGAGATGCAGAGTTCAGGCATGCTCTCTCTGAGTGCTCATGATCTCTAGGGAAAACAAGAAAGTAATTACATGGCTCAGTTCCAAATTTATTGACTACCTACCAAGAGATAAATTCAATTTTATGTAATAAATATCATGATAGAGAAATGAACAGATATACACAGGAGCATAAAGAAGTAAGATTCCTAACTCTAACCTAAGGATGGAGGATGGGAAGAGTGTTCAAACCAGTAAAGATGGAAAATTCAAAGATACAGGAAAGAGAAAGAGGAAGGATGTTTGATGAAGCAATTTCTCCAAGCAGACCAAGCTGAAAGTTTTTTAGTAAATGATTTGCGGTGGAGGTGGAGATAGAGACAATAGTGAATGTCTACACAGAATTTGTAGGTTGGTGGTAAAGATCCTGATGGGGGGAGATTTTTCTACCTGATAGTTTCTGTTGTTTTTGTTAAATAGGGGAGGGAACTTGCTGTAAGTGAAAGGAAACTGTAATTAGGCAATAGAAAAGATATGAGGTGAATTTGAGGACCACAGATTTACAACATAACCAATATAAAGAATTGAATGTGCTTCTTCAGTAAACATCAGTAGTCCAGACAGAGAGAGGGGAAAGGTTAAATTATCCAGGGTTGGGCTTGTACAAGAAGACATGTATAATGGAAGGACAATAGGGGGGAAGATGATGGCATGATGGGTCATATGATAGAGGATAAATAGCAAGGAAGAAATAAATTAGAAAGGAGCCAATAGATTGGAGGTGATTAAGGATGTGTGTGTGTGGGGGGGGCATGATGAAGAGACTAGAAGGCATAATGAGCTGGAAGAATGATGTCTGCATTTAAGTGAATCTCAGCAGTTAGACACGGAAATAACTAGACCCATAGAAGCATATTGACAACATTCTGTAGTTAAAAGGTAACTTTGTACAACAGCAGACATAGAGAGTAAAGACATTAAGAATAGATCAGTTCTTAATTGAATATATATATATATATATATATATATAGTCATGGGATATGGAGTACAGCCTAAGGAATAGAGTCAGTGGAATTATAACAGCTATATACGATGTCAGCTGGGTAGTAGATTGGGGGAGGGGGTTATCACTTTGTGAGGGGTGAAATGTCTAACTATTACATTGCTTTATATACCTGAAACCAAAAAAGAAAGAAAGAAAGAAAGAAAGAAAGAAAGAAAGAAAGAAAGAAAGAAAGAAAGAAAGAAAGAAAGAAAGAAAGAAAGAATAGATCAGTTTTGATACATTCAAGTCAGGGGTCCAACATGGCTCAGTAATAATCGCACCGGACTGAAAAGCAGATGAATAGGTAATGCCTGACTAGGAAGATTTTAAATGATCTTAAGGATTTCAACAATAGTCTAGAGAGGAGGGTTGTGAATCACTGTGGGGTACCACAGCTGAGCCCACCCTGGGATTCAGATTCAAGCTGTCTATAAAACTAGTTGGCCAGGAACCTTTCCCCCTTCCTCCAGTTTCTATTTGTAATAGATGTTGACCATGAGGATTTTGTTTTCTGGCAGAAATGGAAAAAAATGGACAGTCTTTACACTTTGGGAAGAATATAAAAGAATATAATGCAACTCTAATGACTACATTTGATACGTTGGGGATTTTTTGATTTTCTGAGAGGAGACAACCCTGGGAGAGAGGAGATGGACCTGGGTGGAAACTGATCCGGTCTAGAGTGGAAATAGCTTTGTCAGTCGGTCCTGACTTAATTTTAGCAGATATGTGACATGCACTGGAGAGAAGAAAATGGCCAGTGGAGGGTGCTTCTCACTTTTAAAAAGATTGATGTCTTGCAAAACAAATTTGCAAAAGTAAACTTATCAAAAAAAAAAAAAGTAAAAAAAAAAAAGTAAAATTATCAAAAGTAAACTTTTGATAGCAATATAGGCTTACTTATACACACATAAAATAAAACAAGGCCATATCACATTTATACCTGTATATAATCTACACTTTAGTGTGCATCTGCATTTATGGTTCAGCTAATTATTTAGGATATTACAGATATTTAATTTCTTGAATGTGTTGTTTAATATATTAAATGTCTGTTATTATTTTAAAGTCCTGATTAAGAGGGTTTTTAATATTTTTACATGAGGAGCCCAGGTAGATCTCATTACCTTTATAACCAACGTCCTGAGGCCCACCATGAGAAGGCTGGTGGGCAGATCTTTGTTCATACACACATTAGAATGCCGTCTAAAAAGTGTCCTCATCCATTTGAGGTTAGTTTCCTCTTATTGCTGTAACAAATTGCTACACATTTACTGGCATAAAATAACATAAATTTATTATCTCACCGTTCTGGTGGTGAGAAGTCCCAAAATCAAGATGGTGGCAAGGCTGTTTCCCTTCTGGAGCCTCTAGGGAAGGATTCATTTTTAAACCCCTCCTTCCCTCTCCAGCTCCCTCTGTGTCTTCCTTTTCCTCAGTCCCTTCTTTTCCCTCTCTCTCCCTTTCCCTCTGTCTTCTCCTCTCTCTGTCTCCCTCAAACCTCTGCTTCCTTCTTAACATCTTCTTCTCTGACAGACCTTCCTGCCACCCCCTTATAAGGACCCTTGTGGTTATATTAAACCAACCTGGGTAATCCAAAGTAATCTCCCCACCTCAAGATACTTAACTTAATCACACTGGCAAAGTCCCCTTTGCCATGTAAATTAACATATTCACAGGTTCTGGGGATTAGGATGTGGACATCTTTGTGTTGGAGGGACATTATTCAGCTTACCATAGGGTGTGTCTCCCAACACACTTATCAAATGTGGAAAATTCTTTTCCCTTTATTTTTTTCTTTCACACATATTTCCTAAGGACCTATTGGTTACCTGACTTCTAGTGGAAGACACTAGGAAAACAGTGAAGGTGTTGACCCTGCAGCCAAGAGGTTAAATATCTCTTGGGAAAATAAAGTGAACTTGGGACTTCTGAAAAATTTTTTTTGATTGTTTGTGGATTGTGCAGTGATCTTGTTTGTATTTAAGTCCTATGTGTTGGTAATAATAACCCTTGATACCACATTTGTTTGTGTTTATGGCAAAAGTGTCAATGCCCTCCAGCCAAAGACCATCAAGAACATGACCATAGTGGAACAAACAGAGTTGATTACTGATTGTTGTGAGGGAAAAATATAGACTATGAGTAGAATGCGATGTCTCAGTAAGAGGGTGTTAGGAAAGACTTAATTAATATAGAATTTGGGTTTAGGTAGGAAATCTTGGGGGAAATTTAAGGAAATGGGGATTCGCTGTTGTCAGTAAGCCAGGGCAATTCTATGGTGGGGTATCTCAAACATCTTATCTATAAGGAGAAACGACTGGAGCAGGGATGAAATGAAGAAGCAACAGCCACTCATATTAGCCTAGAAAGGAAGATGTTTGGGATTCTGTGGGTGACACAGTGACCTTGTTTATCTCACTTATTCATGGTCTCAGAGTGACCTTGTGTGACGTTGGTGTTTTGTGGGGTGGTTTATGTCCAACAAGAGAATAACATGGTGTAGCAGTGAGCCTCTGGCCAGCTTGTAATAACTTGGAAGCCTAGGTCATTCTAGTTCCCAGATCCTAGACTGCTGGTCCTTCCTGTCTCTGCCCTATCTGTGATACTTCTTAAAAATGCAGGGGCCGGCCGAGTGGCGCGGTGGTTAAGCGCTGGTTTGGGAAGCCAGTGGCCCCAGTTCGGGTCCCACATATGAGGGTCAGTGACACTGCCCTCAAAAAAAAAATGCAGAATTCCAGATCCACCCCACAATCCGAAATAGAAAGAAATCACATATTTATCAATGTTAAATACTTGCTTCTTTGTGATTACTGTCTTTAGTAACGATTTCTGATATTGAAAACTTGTCACTGATAATTCACAAACTCTGACTAAGCTTATATTTATGCATGACCCTTCATTAGACATTCCTTGGGAATGGCTGAGTGGTGTCTTAACAAGAACCAAAATCAAGGTGCGTTTTTAAGGAGTTTTATACTAGGCACTAATGGTGCTTGTGTGGATTTCACATCTAGAGTTCAGTCTTTTACTTTCATGATTTGCTCTTATGTTGACTGGGTATCCCCAGAAATCACCACTGCCAGATACAGCAGGACTGAATCACCATTCCTGTTTGGGTTCTGAATGCACGCTTTCCCATCATCTCTCTGCATCATCTTCCTGTTGACAGGCTTTCTCATGTGCTTTAAACCTGAAACCACATAAGCCTTACAACCTCACTCTGATGAACATGCCCTTTAAAAGCTAAACTAAAGGGGTTTTCCTAGTCCCTACATGATATCATAAGAAATGCAGGGCCTATAGGATGGAATCTGTGCCTTCAAAATAGTACCCGTGAGACTCATGCCTTTTTCTTTCTGTCTGTCTTTTTTTGCAACAATATAAACAGGAAGGTAAAGGTAAAAGCGAATGTACTCTCTTCAGTACAATCTAGCACAATTATTAATATTAACACTAAAATATGGATCCCGGTCCTCAAAATACATTTTTTCTGAAACAGTCATCATTTCTACATCATACCTTAAGTATGTTTGTATGTTTATAGGTTATTTTAGAAAAATGAATGTTCACAGAGAACATGCTAAAGTTCAACATAAATTAAGGAAGATAAGAAAGTAAGATATATAAAGTGCATATTTAGCCATCATTTATTAACTTGTAATTCCAGAAGAAAATCAGAATTTCATAGGCATGCTGGCAGAGTGGCAGTGAAAGATTGCCACATTCTAGTGTCAACGAAGTGTCCCATACTAGTGCTTTTCAAATATTCCCAGCAAGGACCAGTATTTTTTATTTATTCATTGACTTTTTAAATATCATGACCAATTACTTACGGATGGATAATTTTAATGGAGTAGCAATTTATAAAAAATAATTGAAAACAAACATACAAACTACAAACCTGTTTTAAAATTATTATTAGATTCAACAAGCACATGATCACTCTGTCAAATTGCTATAAAAATTTCTGAAGGTTTAGTTTCCATTTCTGAACTTCATTGTAGACCAGTTAAAAAAAAACACAGATCTCCATAGTTTGAGTGCTACTGTCTGATATGATATTGAAGCATGGAATTTTTCACATTTATAGTATAACAATTTGTTAAAGCTATAAGGGAGCTAAGAAATTTAACCCCAGATTTATTTTAATGAGAACATTGAACGAAGTGAGAATGACATTATTGTTCAGGGACTTGGCAGGTCCCAAAGCAGAGAGAGCCAGTTCATGAATGAATGGACAGGCTAATGGGCAAGAAGAAATGTATATTACTTAGTTTATATGGTATATTAAAAAAATAACAATGAGAGAGTGGCGCTATTTATAATTTTTAAATGGTAGTAGGAATGAGTTAATTACAGAAAAGATTCATTTGAGTTTTTTGATATACCAAATGTAGAGATTAGCAACAAAATCTCAACAGAACTGTGACCCATATTTACTTCTTCCCGGAAAACTGTTCTTGCTACTGTGACTGAGCTCATCCTTCATTTGTCTTTTTCCCTCCTTCCCACTTCCAATGTGTCATCAGTTCCCATTGAGACGACTGCCTAATGATTCTTCAGATCTGTAATAGTCTCTGCTTTATCCCTGGCACCCTCAGTAGTGCCTTACACATAGTAAGTGTTGAGTAAATACGAGTCAAAAGATCAACTGTAATTGAATTCATGGGATGTGGATTATAGATAGTCACGGGATGTGGATTATACTGTGGAAAGGAGTCAGAGGAACAGTAATAGATATATATGATATGGGGGGGAGGAGTGGGGTGGTGAATTGGGGGAGGGGGTTGTCACTTTGAGGGGCAAAAAGTATAACTGTTGCACTGTGTTGTACACCTGAAACTAATTAAAAATTAATTAATTAATTAATTTAAAAAAGATCAAATGAATGTATATGGCATGATACTATGATTTTCTTTTTGTTTTTTTTTTAGAGGGCAGTGTCACTGGCCCTCATATGTAGGATCCGAACCAGGGCCGCTGGCGTCCCAAGCCAGCTCTTAATCAACGCTCCACTCGGCCGGCCTCATGATTTTCTTTTTGTGATTTTTAACATGGGTTTTTCTTTGTATATAGTGTTCTTTTCTAAAATCTTGAAGACGGGCTCCATCCACATGGCATAACTTCTCTGAACTCCTCCCCCAAATTCCCAGAAAAAAAGCCTCCTTAACTCTGCTCTGAGCCTAGACATATCATTTCATTGCAATCATTTGCTTATGTATGTCCTCCACAATCAACTAAATGATCTTGAGTATAGAAATTATATCATTTTTGTAATTCTCTTCCTCTGTGTCCAAGCACAGAGCCCAGAAATTCTATATAATCAATAAAAATTCTATGGATGAATAAGTGTATTCATAAAATCAAGAGAAACTATAAAATGGATTTAGATTTATTTATAGAATTTTTGTATTTTGCTTTTCTACTTTGTATGAAGCTTCTGACTCCTGAAGTCTAACAGTTATAATTTTCAATTTCATTGATAAAAAGTATACAGAATTCTCTACCTCAGTCCTTTTGTTGTGTTGTTTATTTGTTTGCTTACTTTTCAGAAACAAGGAAAAGTTTAACCAAATACACAAGACATACTCTAATTAATATTCTAAAATATGCAATCCTCTCTCCTAGAAATAATTATGGAGGGTGCACTATCTACTTTGATGTTGTCTATAGTCTGAGATGTTTTTCTAAATACCAAAGATTTCTTGCCTGAGCACTGACCCCAATTTTATCAGAAGAAGTTTATAATTGGGGGCACACTCAACTGTTCCCTAATCTATGTCAAGGTTACTTCTCTTAGGTTAATTACCCAGTACTTAACTCTTGCATTTGACCCTCATACAAGGGGATTTCAACCTATCTGAAGTAATGGATTGCATCTTTTCATAATTCTCTCCTAGTTGGATAAAGTCATTTGCAAAAAAATCTAATCTCTTCCCAACTTTATCTTATTCTTTGCAGCATCACCAGATAAAGCTTCTTTGAAAATGACTTATATAATGTCACACGTTTTGTAGCATAGTTTCACTAATTTATAGTCCTAACTCCTATATTCCCATTTTATCTTCTGCTGAATAAATAGTAAATGAATAGAATCACAGTCCTCTGATTTACTCCAGCTATTTGACTATAGAAGTTAGGGGTGGAGGTATTCCCTTTATTTTAGAATACATTGCTAGGCCACCTGTATCATGAAGTCACACACTTGAAGTTCTCAGCTTAATTTACCCTTAGAGGACTCTTCCAAATGAATGTTGAAACAACTCAAACTATTTTAACATATGAACAAAACACAAAATGCAAAAATATCAATTTAACTATAGTTCTTACATACACTTCTTAATGTGCCTATTGAGCAATTACCAGCTTACTATGGAACAGGCTCTGGTTTTAGTCTGGGGATTCAATGTGGAGAAAGACAAACAAGTTTCCCACATTGGATCTTTTATTCTAGTAGTTAAAGATAGATTTTTAAAAAGTGCAAAACTGCATTAGTAAGATAATGTCTTACCACTATGTACTGTGTAACATATACAGGGAGATTTGATAGTGACTGGACATTTTCTTCCTATAGGGTGTTTGGCGAAGGCATGTCTGAAGAGGTGGGCTTTGTTCTGAGGCAGCTATGGACAAAGAAGAAAATCTTCCAAGTAGAGGAAACCTGCAAATGCACAGGCTTCCAGGAAGGGACACCCTTGGCATTCAAGGTACTTTAAGAAGGCCAGTGTGGTTGGGATGGAGTAAGCAGGGTTTGCAGGGAAAAGAATATATGAATTCCTACGTAGGATTAGGCAAGAATCAGACCACCTAGGGACTTAGAATGGAAAGGGAAGCCATGGAATGATGCTAAGCAAGGAGATGACATAGTTGGTTTAATTTTGGTTGTAAAAATTTGCTCATACTGCTGTAAGGAGAATGGATATAGATAGTGGAAGCAAGAATCCCAGATAGGAGATTATGACAATAGTCCAGGAATGAGATGATGCTCTCTTAGACTAGCAGAGACTGGACCGACTTAAGAGAAACAGTCGAAGTAGAATAGACAGCACTTGCAGATGGATTAATTTACTGGGTGAATAAAACATAAGAATAAAAAAAAAAGACTGCTCATTTTTTTACTTGAGCAAGTAATTAAAGAACCCTGCCTCTTACTGACACATGTACTTGGGGGAATATAGAGCATAACTTTTTTTCCTGTTCACCTTCCATTCCCACTTCTAAATATAGTATCCTGATTTTTCACTAGGAATACTCCCTCCTCCTACTCAGTCCTATTGTTTGTGTGGGACTTCCTCCAATTCCTAACTTAAATATGGGTATGAAATGCAAGCTTGGCTGATAAATATTTTCAGCCTCATGCCTGAAGCCAAATTAACTCTGGGATCTTTCAGTTATCCATTCCAAAAATTAGCTTTCACATACTTGAGACAATCTAGTTGAGTTTCTTTCCCATGGGACCAAGAGTTCTTATTAATACAGGTGAGAAATTTGTTTTAGGTTTATTAAGATTGAAATGCCTATTTAGGTTTACAAGACTAAAATACAGGACGCCCAGGTAAATTAGAATCATTTCAAATAAATGATAGTGAATTCATTAGTATATGTGCCCCAAATACAGTAATACCTTGGTTTGTGAGCATAATTCATTCCGGAAACAAGCTACTCATGTTGCAAGACATCGCTCGTTTACCATGTTAAAACGTATTAGAAATGTTTGCTCATCTTATGGAACACTCGCAAACCAAGTTACTCACAATCCAAGGTTTTACTATATTGATAATTCTGGTGAGCCTATGTCTATTAGACATCCAAGTGGAAATGTCAAGTAAGCTGTTGCATCTATAGGACTGGCACTCAGGAGGGAGGTCAGGGATTTTGATGACTATTTGGATGTCACAGTAGTGACAGTATTCAGAGCCGTGGGACTAGAGAATTGCTACATCTTGGGAAACAAGGCAGATAGAGTTCAGAGAGTACCCAGGCCAAAACCTGAGGGCAACACATTTTGTCAAAGTCTAGCAGAACAGGGAGACATTGTGAAAGATTGAGAAGAAGATGGAAATCGAGTGTCAAAGAAAGCAAGAAATAAGAGTTTCAAGACTGGAAACCCAACAAAGGTTAGCAACCTCCCCTGTCAAAACAATGAGCACCCTTTCCTCATTTCACTTACCTACCGAACCCTCACAACGTTTCCATCATTTCCTGTATCTACTCAGATGTCCACGCCTCTTTGGCCATTGTTGGAGATGTCTAGAACCTCATCCCTTTCTTAGTGGGGCAGAGATGTGCCTTCTCGGCTGCCTTTGATAGTTTGGTCTTAAAAATTCCTTTTCTGTTGCTGTCAAACAGCTTGAGACTTTAAAGTTTTAAAGATAAAGGAGAGTTCCAACAGATACATGAAAATACTAATTAGTAATTCAGAGTACTCTGTGCTGGGATGCAAACAGGGAAACAGACAGCTCCAGTGAACAATTCCTCATGACAGAGCGTTGCCAACATGGCAGAACCTTCTAACTTCTTTTTTCATCAACTGCACTCAGTCTGGCTTGACTTTCATCTTCACTCTATCCAGGGGTCCTTATAGGGCCGTCAGTCACCCTTTCTGTGTCTCCCCAGTACCTTCATTTTCTTCCTTTAACTTCTCCCCTAATTAACTGGGGAATAAAAGTATATTGTGGGAGTTTTTCTTTGTTTTGTGATTCTCATTATTTTTAACCAACGTGGCTATAAAGTAATAAAAACTTGCACAAAAAGAAAAGAATTAAAACAGTGCATATAAAGGACAAAGAATGAGAACCAAAAGTTTCTTTGTTTCTTTTCGACCACCCCATGTCATTGAGATGATTGTTACACTTTTTGTCTGTCTATCTATATCTATCTACCTAAATACTTACAGTTATCCAGTGCTTACTTTGTTCCAGAAACTATTAAAATGCTTCAAATATAGTAACTTATTTAATCCTCACAAAAGCCTTTTGGCAAATAAGGAAAATGAGGCACAGAAAATACATCACTTTTCCAAAGTCACAAGTCTAGTAAGAGTATAATATACATGCTTTAATGTGCATGATATAAAATATTCTTTGGCTAAAGTAAAAGGAGTATATGTTTTCTGTGAAATCTATTTGGAAAGCATGCTGTTTTAGACATACTGTTTATTGATACCAACACTAATACAACTTTAGGGTCTGCAGAATTTCTTTTGTGGCTTTGGGCTCCACATCTATTTTTCTAGTCTGTAAGCTCAACTTCCACTAAAGTCATCCTTCCAAAGACAGTTTCCTCCTTGCGTAATCTGTGTGGGAATCTTCTATACAAGAGTAGTTTGAAATACCTCGAAATTTAATTGTTAATATTCAGTCCAGGGTTTCCACACAAGTGAGCACCTCTTGTTGGGCCACACCCAGAGTGTTATCAACAAGCTTAGGATGCCCATCTTTCAAAGATACTTTTTCCACCCATGTTTGTGATTGGCACACAAGCCACTCAGCCAACTGGCAGAGATTTGCAGGTTTCTTCTCAGGAGCAAGAAGAATAATTCAGGCTTCTGGCTTACGACAGGGAGCCCTGTTCTGACTTCCAGCAGCACTGGGGCTTGTGGCCTCCATTCTGTCATGAAACATGCATTAACATCACAGCTTCTAATTTCCATTTTGTGCTACCTTGCAATTTCCAGCACTCTGAAAATTCCCATAGTTGCTTATGCATTCATCTATACATTTTTATTTAATATTCTCTGAATACTTTATACAGCATTTTTAATGGATTTGGAATTGGAGAGATAAATTAATACAGAGGGTGCCAAAAGAAGTAGACATATTTTAAGAAAGGAAAACTGTATTAAATTGTAATACTCAATATATTGGGTTGTCAGAAAAGTCATGATGCATTTTTGCAATGAAAAACATACAAAAAGTATGTCATGACTTTTCCAACAACCCAATATATTGATAACCAAAAATGAATACAAGTTACGTTTGACTTCTGCAATTACAAGAGGTGCTCAAAGTGGTTGCTATCAGCATCCAGACACTTCTGATTATGGTGAACCAGTGTTTGAGCAATGTTGACCAAAATGTCCACTTGTGTACATTTTTTGGCACCCCCGGCACATGTGCTCAGTCATTCACCTTGACTCAAAAGCTTTAGTACCACTTTTATCTTGGAGATTCATAAATCTTAAAAGAATGTGATCCACTCAATCTTTTTGAATTACTCCTTGATTTTTAGTTCTTGATAAGTTTCAAAAATTGTTGGAAAAACCCTTTCCCTTCTTGCCATCCACCTCCATTCACAACCTCTGAACTTAATGTTTTAACTTCAGTGAAACTGGGAAGACTTAAACAAAATGGCTGATTCCTTTGACTTCATTTTGTTTATAAGTTTGATTATGGTTTTGGTTATGCAAAAAATGTCTGTATACAGTAGGACTACATATATTTCCTCATTTCTTTAACTAGGAAGAGTACTAAACCTGAAAAAAGTCCGCTTACATTGAGAGAATGTAGCAAGCAACATATTTCAAAATGAAATAGCACATAGAAAGATTTTCCATGCCTCAGAAATCTTGCTATGCTTTCAAGGTCAAATGAATTTCTAATACAATTTAAATATTCTTGTCCACGAGAAATGGGGGATGTAATGGTTTGCTTGTGTTGAACAACAAGAGAGAAAAGCATGAACCTCAGGGAAGATGGGCTTGAAGAACTTATTACAGGCAGACATCTGATTTTTTAAAAATTTTATTGAGGAACAGCCATGGTCATTGGTTACACATTACTTTCATGCTACCATGGCATGGTTGACTCTTTTAAGGAAGGCACAGCTCACAGTGGCCCATGTGGGGATCGAACTGGCAACCTTGGTGTTATGAGTACCATGCTATAACCAACTGAGCTAACAGGTCAATCCCAGACATCTGATTTTAAGTTGGGCAAGTTGATTGCATAGTACCTTGGTCAGGTGGTATTACCATATTTGTTTTTAAACTAGCTTTACCAACTGTTACATTTCACTTGATTCTCTCAAAACTTAACTTGTTTGGGAGACTAAGAGGGCAAAGTCAGACTTTGGGTCACTCTTATTTAATACCTAATATTTTTCCATAATGATAAAGGAAAAAGGTATTTTCAAGTCTAATGTCTTAAACAGTTAAAAATGTTGGTTGAACATTTACTCCAGGAAAAGCACATTAATTAATTTGAATTTCTTTCTTACTAGCTTTCCCATTTTGAAATTGCCTTTGATCCCGGACTTTTTGCTTCTTAAAGATGGTGACTTTCAATAAATGCCTGCTTAGCTACTTTCTAGATTTTGGCAAATGATTTTATCAACACTATTTTTCTATAGGTACAAACCAAATCCCTACTTGCTGTGATATCAGAAAACAACAAAAAGGGAAAGGTCAGTGGTCCTAAAATGGAACTAGAGAGAAGTAATGAAAATAACCACACTGATTCATCATTTAAAGAATGTCAAATAATCTTGCTGACAAATTCCCTAGAAGTAGACTCCTTAGTTAGAAAATTTTAATTATTTTAGGGGTAAAAAAGAGGGCTGTATTTTGAGACCATTAAGCCATGGCATTTAATGTGAGAGGCTTCTAAAAACTTCCACACTAAAGCATAGGGGTTGTCCAAAAAAGCCTCTTATTGACCTTAAGATTTACTCACGATACATCTTTTTATTTTATTTTTTTACATTAAGCCCTTTTTTGTGCTAAAGCAAATATTGAACAACATATATCTCATATGATTTTTTTTTGTCCAGCTAAATTTAGTAAGTCAATAATAACATTTTTAACTTTTGTGCATATAATTTCAATATTTATGCAGTTT
The DNA here is from genome assembly GCA_033961575.1 of Aselliscus stoliczkanus. NCBI lineage: Eukaryota > Metazoa > Chordata > Mammalia > Chiroptera > Hipposideridae > Aselliscus > Aselliscus stoliczkanus. Next base: position 92,114,161 of record CM066737.1, on the reverse strand, counting down.
TATTGTGCCCCAGGATTTCTCAAATGGTTATTAGGTGGTATTTTTATAATAATGTTTTCTGGGGATTCTGACTGCTTCCACAGTTTGCAATCAAATATCTATTTTTGTTCAAATTAATGAATACTACGGTGTGATTTGGCCTGAGATAATAGGTAGTTTTTCTATATTTGATAGCCTTTCCTATCCTTACAATTGCAAATTTCGATGATTCCTTACTAAGATTGTCCTTCATTCTAACATAACAGCAACTAAAGTAAAACACACACACACACACAAAAAAAAAAAAAACAAAAAAAAAAAAAACAAAAAAACATACTGTTTTCCAAAGTCAAAGTGTCAGATAGTTCTCCAGGATGACTTGATTCCTATTCCTAAATATTTGTATTCATTTCAGGACTCAGGAAAATTGCCACAAATAATGGCTGTAATTATTACAGTACATTTGTTCCCTAAATCAACTTTAGGGAGAAAATGTTATGGTGTTATTTTTAGCAGTGATATAAACTAGGCTGTTGAATTGAGGGATCGCTTCCGAACTGACCTGGAAAGAAGACATAACTACTGCTGCTTCAATTACATTAATATGGAAAACCCGACTATTTTAAGACCTATTTAGTCTTCTACTTTTTGGCTAGGAATCACAAAATCCACACTCCTTCAGCAATTTAAATACCCAAATGAAGAAGGAAATATGATTTACCTATTTTAGATTTTTATTATTTTTATTATTTTAACATAATCCATTTTATTTGTTTATTAATGTTGAAATTTTATTTGGACTTTTGCAGATATAAAGCTAAGTGAATTTTGGATTTAAGTCATGGAATTAAGCTGTGTTTTTTTAATTGATTATTTTGTAGTGATATAATCAAACCCTTCTAAACCAACTGAAATTATACATATCTTTCAGTGACGTTCCAAACTGATAGTTTCATTGGCTGTGTCAACCCTGGAAGAGTCAGCCCCCCCAAAAAAGGGTAATAATAATTGGATTTTAAAATTGACTTTAGTATTTTCTTGATTATGACCTTAACTTTCTATTTCCCAATGTACTAGTGTATCTGAGTTAAAACATAATATGAATGGTGTTTACATATAAACCACCTTTAAAGTCTTCTTTCAATTTTGCTTTGGTCACCCATCCCTTCAATTGTTATTATTTTTCTTTAGGGATAATATTTTGTTTGTGTGTTTGGCTGACTGTTTCCCCACCTCAAATTATTTGTATGAAATTGAATTATCTAGCAAATAATTTTTCTATTTTTGACAGAGTATTCTCAGAAACATAATAAAAGTCTAAATTTTTTTAAAAAGGAGGATAATAATACCAAAATGGAAGAGGAATAGTGATTTATATTGTTACACTAATAAATAAAATAATAAAAATAATAGTATTACTTAGTGCCATTTATATAGCATTTATCATGAGATCTATACTGTGCTAAGTGCTTCATGTATACTAACTCATGTAATTCTCACAACAATGAGCAAAATCAAGACAAAAAAATTAAGGAATTTGTTAAAGGTCACAATGGCACAATCACAAAGGAAAAATGGAAAAGTCAAGATTAAGCCAAAAGATTTAAATTAAACAAATTTCAGGAATGTGCAGCTACTGAGGAATGTAGGACTGAAAAATTATAAAAATGTTGAGATATCAGGAAAAAATTATCAAATTTTCAGGAAACTGAATGAAAAAGAATGATCATATGTTGCTAGAAGTAAATTAAATTAGCCTGTCAATGGATCTTATATTGAAAGACCTGATTTTTGAGGCTCAATGTTGATCCCATGTTAGTTAGTTTCATTGGCAATTCATGTTAAGTCTAGGCCTGGATGTCTTTCACTGTAACAGAAGGATTTGATGGATTTCTAAAGACTTTTCCCTTCAGATCAAATAGATGACGTTTACATAATAACTTACCAGTCGTGGATTTTTTGGCCAAAAGCAATTTTAAAAGCAGGATTACCTAACCATAATGCATTGGAAAGAAATTTAAGAATTCATCGTCTTGAAGGGAAAGGTAAAGAACGAGGTGTGGTCCAGATTGGAAAAGACCTTGATAATGTTTTTATGGCAATCCCACCATCTTTCACCACCAGAGCCAGTGAATCCTAAACGTTTCTGAAAAACTTGGATCACACACACTCTAGGTCTAGGAGAGAGTCATGTTGGCCAAGGATTTGTCCTGGTACAGATATTGGCAACACCAAAACAATTAGAGAAACAAATATGGTGGAAGGAGCCTTACATAGAAGAAAGGCAGGTTCACCCAATAGAAGAGAGGCAATCCTCTTTTGTCTACTATGGTTTAATAACTATGGGTGTTATAGGACTCCTATAATACATTTTTTTAAATGTGGGGCTTTAATATGTGAGTGTTGTTTTCCCTTGAGATAATATCTAAATTGGGACAAATATATTAATAATGAAAAAGATGCTAGGAAATTGCCTACATTTTTACCACTACAGAGTTATACAGAAAGATTTTAAAATAGACAAGCAGTTTCTCTTAAAAAAACTTCTCTTTCCATTTTTCAGTCTAAGTTTATAATTACCAATGTAAACTTGTAAGAATTTTTTTAATCTTACAACTGACAGACGGAACATAATTACTAATTTATTCCCTGAATTTATATCTTTGATAAAATTATAAGAACTTTCTCCCCTCTCAATGGATAGATACCTGATTGAAAAATCACAGAAAAAACATAGATTTTTGAAAGATGAAGATAGGGCCTGCCGAGTGGTGTGGTGGTTAAGTACTGGCTTGGGAAGCCAGCGGCCCTGGTTCGGGTTCCACATATGAGGGCCAGTGACATTGCCCTCAAAAAAACCAGAAAAACAAAAAACAAACAAATAAAAGATGAAGATAATATCTGAGTGAGAAAATGGTAAACTTTAATTGAGAATTTTTATATTATTACAAAGTAAGTGAATGATTAAAAATGCAAGGGAACAGAAGATTATTTCATATGGCTCTCTGTTCGATGCGGATTGCCAATGTGGGAGAAAATCCTTGTAAATCTTAGCATTGCTCCCACACAACCACCTACACAGATGATCGCTTGACTTTCACGCTAACAATAGATGTGTTAGTAGAGCTCTCACCATCTGCAAACTGAAGTGCACTTAAAAAAAAGTAGCTGCAGCAGACAGTGGTAATTGCTTATATATTGTGATTAGCATTTTCTATTTACGTTTAAAAGGTAAGAATTTAAGCAGTGATGACTCCCAGTTTAAATAAGGTCAGTCCTACATATCAGATAAATTTATGGTAGAAAATTTGATTTTGAATCTCCTTCTACTTAAAATTTCTCTGTATCCAAGAAGGCAGAATAAAATGTAAATCAAATGAATTCTGATGTATTCATTTCTCCTCCAGTAATAGTACTTAGAATCATGTACATTAGTTATAAATCTCTTTACAAAGTCTAATTGTCAACAACCATCCAAATTTTTTAGTAGAATTCCTTCAAAGTCACCTTTATTAGAGTTTCCCTACCCTTAAATCTATTTTATTATCAGTACAGAATGAGTATTGTGGAAAATAAGCTTTTTATATCATTGGAAAATAAAGTCTTTGCCTCTTCTTCCTTACTGATTTTTTTGTCAAGGATGGAAAGGTCCATGATTCCATTACTGGGACTTAGTGGAGGATTTTAATGCAAACTGTTAGAAAATGAATTATCTGGAATCTTCATAGGGAATAGAGTGGTTTAAAGGCTCGTTTGTAAACCCTGTTCATACTTGGAAGGCTGGAGGTGACAGAGAGGAGAGCAGGTTTGTAGCTGATGAAAGGCGGGATGAGACCCACTTTTCTCAACCCAACACAGATACAATACCACAATGTAGTGGCAAAGTTACCGAGTGTTTCCAACCCATGCGTTTCTAACATTTGGCTTGAATAATCTTGTTTTTTATTCGTATAGATGACAGACACAGTGTACATGAGCTATGACAGCTACTGTAACTCCCAAATATCATCCTAAATAGCTTTGCCTAAAATTCTGTGATGTAATGTTCATTTCTTTATGTAAACATGGCCTTTTCCAAGCCTATTGTAAGGCAGATTATTTTAGAAAGAATAATGCATTAAGGCAATAATAACATAGTATGATTTAGTTTTATCTAATTTACTCTCTTAAATAAATTACAGCTCTATAAATTTAATATTAGAAGGAAATTTAGGATTAGGAAAAGAAAATGTCTAGTGAAAACACTTCATTTTACAGATGATAAAATTGAGGCTCAGTGAATGCTCACACACCTAGTTAAGCACAAATCCAGAACAAATCCCTAAGACTCCCTCTGGTCCAGTGCTTTTTCCATTATACTATCATAAAACATTAAGACAACAGTGGTCCCTTGGGGTTAGGATGAGGGGGTGCTAGAAAGGAATGGAAAGCATAAGAAGAGTACAGAAAGGAGGTATGCTGATCCCATGCAATTTTTTTTCTATAGTTGATACACATAACAGAGTCATTATAAGGATTGAATTTAATGAAATCAGTGTTAGATATGTAGGCCAGTTACCCTACAACTCAATGGTACCTTTTTGCTAAAGTTTAGCACTTAGAAAGTCTTGTGTCAGGGCTGGGGAAATTTGCACTCACATCATTCCCATCTAAAAAGCTGTGAACATAGGATAAGACAGAAGCACTTGTTCAAATATCTTGTGTACTAGCCAGTTCTACTGCAAAAGCAAATGCTCAGGATTGAGAAGTACATAAAAGTAAGATAATCTTTTCTAAGGTTGGATGGTTAATATTTCTCCTCTAAGTCAGAAAATAAATAAATAATCAGGCTCAAAGGTATACAGTATAGCCAAAAAAATTCAGTTCTTATAAGTACAAACTTTATTCATTTTTTAAAATCTATATAGTAAGTTCAATGAATAAAAATAGCCAAAAAACTTGAAGCATGCAATAACTAATCTATATCATATATGGGTAAGTCTTAATACATTTGAAGTGCTAAAATATCTTTTTTAACTCATATTATTCATGTTGTATTATTCTGTGAATCAATTTTTATTCTGACACATGAGGTGGACCCATGGGACTTTAGGAAATTAATTTCACCTTCGGTGGTTAGTTTCAGTTGTACACTGTGTATATGATGAAAAATAAACTCATAAATTGAGTAAAACCAGTTAATGAAAACTACATTGTTGGTAGTAAGTAATTAATAAAAATTTTTAGGTAAAATATACTTGAAAGTTGGAAGGAAATGTACTCTTTTTAATAGTTTTTTTCCTTTTCCTAATTGGAAATCATATTTTTTTCTTTGCTTAGGAAATTGACTTCTAATAAGATAATGGAGTCAGAATCAGAATAGTCTAGGCTAAGACAACAACTTCAAAATTTCATTGGCCCAACTTTAGCCTGGAAAGTGTGTGTCATTGGAGTTCAGGTGGGAAGCTCAGCTATACCCATCTGTAATGAGGCACTATGAGGCAGTGCCCCACTTTTATCAGGGTGGTATCAGTGAGGTTCAGTGAGAAACTGAACACACACACCTACCCAGCCCTCATGCTGCATATCAGTAAGAAACTGTCTCCATGAAAAAGAAAACTAAATAGAATCCAAAGTATCATAATACAGTATCTCAGATGTCCAGGATATAATAAAAACACCACTCATTATACCAAGAACCTTGTCAGCCACAACTTGACTGAGAAAAAAACATCAACAGATGCCAACACTAAAATGAATCAGATATTGGAAATATCTAACAAGGAATTTAAAACAGCCATTATAAAACTGTTTCATTGGGCCGGCCGAGTGGCTCAGTTGGTTAAGAGCTCGCTCAAGAGTGCGAGCTGAGCTCTGAATAACAGCAGTTCGATGCCCAGCCCAAGCTGAGCAGCCGCTGAGCTGCCAACATGTGGCAGGATTGCTCAGCTAAAAAAAATAATAATAAAATAAAACTGTTTCATTGAGAACACCACTTGATCATCTTAGTAGATGAAGAAAAAGCATTTAACAAAGTTCAACATCCATTCATGGTTAAAACTTGATTAAAACTAACAAAACAGGCACAGAAAGAACTTACCTCAACACGATAAAGACCATATATGAAAATCCTACCGCTAACATTATAATCAATGGTGAAAACCAAAATTGGACCAAAAAAAAAAGAGATAACATGTACCCAAATCAGAAAGGAAAAAGTGAAATTATCTCTGTTTGCAGATGACATGATCACATATGTATAAAATTTGAAACATTCAATAACAAAAACTATTAAAACTAATAATTGAATTCAGTAAAGTTGCAGGATACAAAATCAACATAAAATCAGTCACATTTCTGTACATAAATAACACACTATTGAAAAAGGAAATTAAGAAAATCCCATCCACAATAGCAAACAAAATACTTGGTAATAAAGATAATTAAAGAGTTGAAAAACTTGAACACTGAAAAGTACAAAACACTGATGAAGAAATTTAAAGATATAGATTAATGGAAAGTTATTACATGTTCATGGATTAAAAAATTTAATATTAAAATGCTACTACCAAAAATGCTAGACAGATTCAATGCAATCTCTATCAAAATCCAGTGGTATTCTTTACAGAATTTTTTTTAATCCTAAAATTCATATAGAACCACAAAAGATGCTGAATAGCCAAAGCAATCTTGAACAAGAAGAACAAAGCTGGAAGAATAACACTGATTTCAAAATATATTAAAAAGCTACAGTAGGGCCGGCTGAGTGGTGTGGTGGTTAAGCGCTGGCTTGGGATGCCAGTGGCCCCAGTTCAGGTCCCACATATGAGGGCCAGTGACACTGCCCTCAAAAAAAAAAAAAAAAAAGAAAAAATAATAAAATAAAATAAATAAATAAATAAAAAGCTACAGTAATGAAAACAGCATGATTTCAGAAAGACAGACATATAGACTGCTGAAACAGACAGAAAGACAGACATATAGACTTTTGGCAGAAAGACATATAGACTGATGAAACAGACTAGAGAGACTAGAAATAACCCACACATCTATGTGTTTTTTTTTAATTTTTTTAATTTAATTTTTTTAATTAGCTTCAGGTGTACAGCACAGTGCAATAGTTATACTTTTTACCCCTCAAAGTGACAATCCCCCTCCCTCAATTCTCTCCCCCACTCCTCCCCCCATATCATACTATCTATTACAATTCGCTTGACTCCCTTCCACCGTATACTCCACATCCTTTGACTATCTATATATTCAATTACCATTGGCATACAGTATTATACAACCTCAGCTTCAGGTGTACAGATTCAGGAAGCTGAGAAAATTCCAATAGGGTAAACTAAAAAAAATAAAATAAAAATCACTTCAAGCCACATTAGAATCAGACTTCTGGAAACTAAAAACAAAGATGGGCCGGCCGAGTGGCGCAAGAGTTAAGTGCTGGTTTGGGATGCCAGCGGCCCCGGTCTGGGTCCCACATATGCAGGGTCAGTGACACTGCCCTCAAAAGAAAGAAAGAAAGAAAGAAAGAATCATGAAAGCAACACAGAGAAAAATGACACATTATACAGGGAACACTAATTCAAATGATAGTAGATTTCTCATTGGTCTATATCTACACCTAATCTTATATAGGTAGAAATCAAGCATATTATCTTATGTTAAGGAAGAGAGAGATACAATATTTGTGTCCATCCTGATAATGATCACAGATAACTGGAGAGCAGCATTTTCCAATAGAAATATAATGTGAGCCATGCAAGCAAGCTATATATGAAATTTTAGGTTTTCTAGTAGTCACGTTTTAATAGGTTAAAAAAAAACAGGTGAATGTAGTTATAATAATTATTTTATTTAAACCAATATAACTAGAATGTTATTTCAACATTTAAGAAATATAAAAAAGTTAATGACCTATTTAATATGATTTTTCATACTAAGTCTTGAAAATTGAATATCTGACACTGACAGCATATCTTAATTCAGACTAGCACTTGCACCTGACTTTGCTTTCCCCAGGCATTCACATAATGATCCCTTCTTCACTTTCCTTTGACCTAGAAATGCGATTTTTTAAAAAAGCCCACTTTTGCCTTTCTCTTCAGAGCAACTTCTCTCTTTGGCTATTTGGATTGGATTCTTGGCAAAAAAGAAAAGAAAAAGAAACTCTACTCAAGGAAATGCACACTCCACTACAGAAATCTAACATCCTGTGTGTATTCTAGAAGGGGAAGTGACCACTCCATCAGAGAATTTAACCTTCCGAAAAGTAGGAAATTATGGTGGTGACAATTTTTTATACATATTACAAATATTTTCTTCTGTATTCAAGGCAGTGTGGTTTGCTGATGATCACCAAGTTATATTTGAAATAGCCCTGGAGTTGAACCAAGAAAATTAGATTACAACCACTCACTGGCTATCTAACCTTAAACAAAACAAATAAACTATTTGATCTTCATTTTATTCTCCATCAAAATGAGGATACCAAATTACAAGATTCCAATAGGATAATACATATGTGAATATGTTAGATGTATTGTTGGCATTCAACAAATCTAGTTGAATATAAATCAGAGAATTGAACATTAATGCTCATTTTTCATGTTAGGGGGAAAAATTCAAGGACTATATTGGAAATTAGCAACCAATAAAAAGAAATTGAAACAAAATATTTCAAATTGGCTGAAACTTTCCAAACACTCTGCGAAATCTTACTGAACACTCACCCAGGGCAAAACACTTCATCAAGTCACTGCGAGTTATCTTAGTCCTGAAGTCAAGAGGTTGAGTTAGCCTGTTATTTTGTATCAGTTAGGAAAGATGCTTCAATTCAAAGCATATTTTCATCCATGCAAAACTGACCACAATGAGCTCTCTCTTAGAACATAAACAGCAGTAAATATCTACTATGGAAAAAAAAAATCAGTATTTTAAGCACAGAAGAGAAATCAAGAAATAAGTTATTATGTTACATTAAAAAATAAATAACTACCTGTGTGACTTCATGCTTGGTAAAATGCCAACATTAACTTGAGCGATCTCTACATTTCCATTCTGTCCATTCTGTATTAATAATCAATTAGATCACAATGTCAACAATGAATGTTTATTGAGTGTGTACATTGATCAGAGAATTACAAGGTCACACAGTTAGTGAGTGGAAGAGATGGGATTTAAACTTATTAATTCCAGAACCCCTGCTCTTAACCACTGTGATATGATGATTGAGGAAATGTTTGTTAATAACTGTTTTTACTGTATAACAATTTTTGCAAGTTAATGTTTATAATTCTAGAAGAAGTTCATTTTTTTTTAAAGAGGGCACAGCTCACAGTGGCCCATGCGGGGATCGAACTGGCAACCTTGGTATTATCAACACCATGCTCTAACCAACTGAGCTAACAGACCACCCCCAGTTTATAAATTCAAAAGCACTCTTAAACAACTTTCTAATATTCTCCAACACCATGGAAACTTTTGGTTTCTTGATCCCTCCCTGTTTGACCTGGTTGCCACCCACTACTGGTTTTAAGCAATTCTCTATTCATGCTGGGTCTTGCATCAGTCCCCCTAAAACCCCCTTGACCAGCATTCTCAGTTTATTCACTTCTTCATTTCTTCCTTGTACCATTGTATCAGTCATAACTTTAAATGTTTGCTTTCTTTACTATTGCTCCAAGACTCCAAGCTTTATTAAGAAAAAAAAAATCACATAATTGCTCATTGGCACCATTAAACTCATAATTTCCTGTCCTTTCTGCCTCTTCACCACTTAACAATAATTTCATTTGACCCTAAACAATTGCCTTCCGCTTTCCTTGTGTCAACTGTGCCACACCTTTGCCACCTTCCTCACCACAAGGTGAGCTCCAAAAAGCTTAGGAAATTTTCTGTTCTACTTACCACTGTATCCCCATAGCCTGGAACAATACTTGCCATTTAGTTGGTGTTCAATAAATACCAGGGATGTGCCAAAAAAATGTGCCCAAGTGGACACTTTGGTTAACATTGTTCATGCAGTAGTTCACCGTAATCAGAAGTGTCTGGATGCTGATGGTAACAACTTTGAGCACTTCTTGTAATTGCAGAAGTCAAACATGACTTGTACTCATCTTTTGTTATTGGTATATATTAAATATTACAATTTTAATATAGTTTTCTTTTCTTAAAATGTGTATATATTTTTTTGGTATCCCCTGTATTTGTCGGATACATCTAAACTTTCCTCTCAAGGAGCCCTCCACATGAAATAGTCAGCTATGTCAACTCTACTTCCACAATTTCTCAAATGTTTTCCCTTTCTAACCATTATCTACCGTTTGTGATCAGGTCTTAATCATCTGTCATGTAGGTTACCCACTAGCCTACAAACAAGGGCAACTGCCTCAGGTCTTTTTCGCTTCTGCCTTCTCCAGAGTTTTTTTTTTTTTTTTTTTTTAAGAAATTTTATCGGGGAACAGTGTGATTTTCCAGGACCTATCAGCTCCAAGTCAAGAAGCTGTCTTCAATCTAGTTGTGGAGGGCACAGCTCCATGGCCCATGTGAGAACTGAACTGGCAACCCTGGTGCTATGAGCTTGCGCTCTAACCACCTGAGCCAACCAGCTGCCCCAGAGTTATTTTTTGAAAGTCCAAAAAAGATTACATCCCTCAATGGCAAGAAATATAGTCACTTATTTTGTATATCTTTTTCCTTCTGCCTGAAATGGGTTTTTCCTTCCTCTAGAAAGATCAAAATCTCACTCAAAGTTTTTTAGATCATAGTATGAATATAGAGTTTCCTTAGTGTATATTTTTACCCTCTGAATTCATTTACTTTTGCTAATATGTACAATAACTTTACAAAGTTGTAATTAATGTGCACATTTTATTTGGTCTCCAGGTTTTTAATTTTTGCCTTAACATTATTTTGTGTGCATTACCAACATAGCCCACATACAGCTCAATATTCTATCCTATTAATCTTCTAAAACACTTCAGAGAGAGATAATCATCAGAGTTAAATGATATCATTGCATAATACAAATATATATTCTAGATTAAAAGGTAATTTGCAACCACTGGAAATGCGAATTGAGATAAATCTCCAGGGAAACAGTTGATCAGGATTGGGACTACAGATGTTACTCCATTTACAATCGGGTTACATCCCAATAAACTCACCATAAGTTGAAAATATTGTAAGTTGAAAATACATTTAATGCAGCTAACCTACCAAACATCATAGCTTAGCCTAGCCTACCTTAAACATGCTCAGAACACTTACATTAGCCTGCCGTTGGGCAAAATTATTTTGTTGTCACTGCCCAGCATCATAAGAGTGTATCATACTGTATATAACTAGACTGGAAAAAAAAATCAATATTCAAAGTACAGTTTCTATTGAATGCGTATTGCTTTCACACCATTGTAAAGTCAAAAAATCGTAAGTCAGACCATTGTAAGTCCGGGACTGTCTGTATATGCTTAAACAACAGAATAGATCCATTAAATGAAATAACTCCATTACTTTCAGGCACTATACTGTGGTTTTTAAATGTTGTTTGGCTAAATTAACAATTTTTCAGCAGTATGTTTTCCTACTGTGTAGATACTACCTAATCTATCTACAGCATGAAATCCACAATCTTTTACAAATTGAGACAATACATATAAAGAGACAAAACTTCTAACTCATTGTGCTTTCAATTGCAGTCAATAATCACTTTATTTTCCATATGGTATAGTCTAGCCATTAGCAGCACAGTATTGTTTTGAGTTATTTTTTTTGGTGGTTGCCCTTGAGATTAAAATTTGCATCATATTAGCATCTAATTTAAAACAACCTAATTCAGTTTAATACTAACTTAATTTCAATAGTATTCAGAAACTTTTCTCCAATATAGCTCCACTCCCTCCTCTTCCTTCATAGTATTACTGTCACACAAATTACCTCTTTGTTATACATTACATTATTCATATATATTTACTATACATTATACTTACTATACAAACCCATCAACACAATTTTATAGTGATTGCTTTATGCCATTATCTTTTAAATTATATAGGAGAAAAAAAGAGTTACTAAGAAAAAGACACTTACACTTTTTTATATTTTTATATTTACTTACATAGTTACCTTTACCTGTGCTCTTTATTTTATTTTTTTCTTGAGACATGATTGACATCCAAAAAAAGCTGTACATATTTAATGTATACATCTTGATGAGTTTGAAGACAAGTATACATCCATGGGGCCATCACTTTATACCACATCATTAACTGAACCATTATCTCTAAAAGTTCTCTCCCTTTTTCTCTCGCCCTATTTTTTAATAAACATAAATGAACTATGTACTGTGACCAACACATCATGTGAATTTGATTTACTATCTAGTGTTCTTTCATTTAAGCCTGAAGGACTCTTTAGTATTTCCTGTAGGTTAGGTCTACTAGTGCTGAATTCTCTCATTTTTTGTTTATTTGGAAATGTTTTAATTCTCCTTCATTTCTGTAGAATATTTTTGCCAAATATAGGACTCTTGGTTGACCGTCTTTTTCTTTTGGCACTTTGAATATGTAATCCTGCTACCTTCTGGCCTTCATGGTCTCCAAGATTTTTGACAAGCCTTGACAATCACTCTTTTAGAGACAGATCTGGTGTGAAATCATTGCCCTACAGTGGGAAGCATGCCTGACTGCTGGGAGATTCAGTCCAGGAAGTCATGTAGCAATTTTCAGATGTGATCTACCCAAACTGATGTCTAATGTCCAGTAGAAGGGTGTTCCTTCAGGTATTCAACTCTACCTAAACATGTCAGAGAACATTCCCAAAGGATGAAATATTTTGAAATGAGAAGGCATTCACCAAGGAGACATGTTATGGGTAAAAGAAAACCAAGGTGGAGTCAGAGTCCAGAAAGGGTGTGGTCTAATTAGGAAATTCAGCTACCATGCAGGAGGACTGCAGGAGTACCAGAACATGGTAAGAGATTGGTAGTGACCACATTATAGGGGGCCCTTCTGATAACCCCACATAAAGTGGACACTACTGATGTACATGGTGAAAGATACAAATTAGATTTGATTTCCAGATATGTGTTCAAGTAAGGGAATTAGGGACAACTTTTCAGGTCCAGTTATCAACACTGTAGACTCAATCCTAAATCAGCCTAAGGAGAGCTTGAGGGAAGGAGTGAGGGATGTATAGAAACTCAGTACTCACACCAGTAAACACTGGTCCAATATTTGTCCAAGAAAGGGACAGTATTTGTCCTCCTTGTGGGAAAGCAGAAGAGCAGTGAACCCACACAATGAGGAAGACTTATGTAGGAAAGACTTCCTGTGTTTTGTCTCATCATTGACACTACAAGTTACCTGATCAGGGAAATGGAACTGAGCTAAATTTTAAATGAAGGTGAGATAACTATAGATTTGAGGAAGATGGTCGTAAAGGGGGGCTATAGAGTAATGAACCCTTGTGGAGAAGGAAAGAAGGAAGGAAGGAATCAGCTTTGAGATCAGATTGAACTGATGTTTTATCATGGCCAAGGTACGTTGTCACTTTATTAACTTCCTCATAGGTGTGAGGATTAAATTATTTTTTAAAATAATACTTGTGTATATCACTTAATGCTATGTTTGAATTGTAGACACTCAATAAATTATTATTGTTATTATTCTTCAATCTTATATTATCTCATTGGAGTAAGAAATGAAGTAAAAGTTTTGCTCAAATTATTTTTCTCTAGCAGTTATTTCTAAAACCTACCAGGGACTTTCTTCTGGATGATGAACAGAAACTCCTGCAGGAATCAATGTTGGTGAGTCACTACACAATTAAATTCAGAATCATGGTGGGAAAGGAAATCAAAGGAACACATAATATAATTACTGAATATACAAATGAAACTCTGACAAAATGTAATAGTAAGTCAAATTTTGAAGATAAAATGTAAAAGTCAATAACCCACGGGAAACCAGTGGAGTCTTTAAAACCATCTTATTAAAAATTTGAGATAAATGTTTCTAAAAGCAAAGCAACCAGCCATTTAGGATAGCTTTCTGGATCTTTCATCTCCTTCTATTATTATGTTTGATACTCTAGTTCAAGATCTTATTCTTCTTCTTACATGAACTATGGCAATAATAGCCAAACAGTTCTTGTCATCAAAAATTTCCCCCCTCTGGACCACCCACCACACCACATCCATCTTCCTTTTCATCCATCCATTCAAATATTTATCCATCCATTAGGTGCAGTGTTCAGTATTGCGGATCTATTTAAAAACAGACCTATCAAAAACAAATACCTCTAAAGTTCTTTATTCTCAATACTCAGTCCTGTGAGGAGGGCACATAAGTCATAATAATAATGTAATATGGTAAATAACCACTTCTAGGTGTTGCTTGAATGAATATAGCACGCCTGTACATTGAATTCCTCTGCAGCTATGCATATTAGTAAATGATAAGGGAGGTAACAAAACTATATAATGTTGATAGCATAGGATGTTGATATCAATATATCAGATATCTATTTGTATATGAATTATACACATTCTAGATAATTTTCTGTATGTATATATGTGCGTGAAGACATCAGGAGTGATGTTCATCCTAGTGCTAACAGTTTTCTGCTGGTCTGTCAGAACTGGAGGAATTTTCACCTACCTCTTCACACTTTTGCACATTGTTTGAATTTTTTTAAATAAGCATGTATTGCACATGTAATTAGATTTATACTTTAAAAGATGTGCAACAAACAGTATCAAGTTGTACTTGACGTGAGGTTTAAGTGAATCTCGGCCCCACCTCTTCCGAGATATGTTATCTGACCTATCTCTGCCTCACTGCTTCATCTGAAAAATGGAAGAAATCATAGTAACTTCTTCATAGAGTTGCTCTGAGTATGAGCTAAGACAATCCAGCTAAAGTCATATCCAATGGTCTATTGCAAAGAGTTAGTGTTAAAAATAGTTTCGTGATAGGGGTGACTGGTTAGCTCAGTTGATTAGAGTGTTGTGCTGATAACAGCAAGGTTGCTGTTTCAATCACCACATGGGCCACGGTGAGCTGCACCCTCCTTAAAAGAGTCAGCTATGTCACTGTAGCATGAAAGCAATGTGTAACGAATGAGCATGGCTTTTCCCCAATAAAAATAAAAATAAATAGTTTGGTGATAGAAGGAGGAGGCGGAGGAAGAGGAAGAGAAGGAGAAGAAAAATTAATTCGTTTAAAGTCCCTCCTACCATAGACCTGTCTCAATAATGAGTCTCACAGTCAAAAAAACAATAGACTAGAAGGGCTTATCCTCTCTTTTGAGCTAGATTGTTTTCTCATATTTGCCCAGTAGAAGGCTCTGTGGCTTATTAGCACCATTTAGGTGGTTCTCACGATCGTTCCCTGTGAATGAAAGACCAAACTTAGCCCAGGGAAAGAATGGAGCAATAGAAAATGGATAACAGGAGTTACAGACCATAACTGATCAAAGAGCTGTCTCACCTCAGACGGCCCCCTAGGACAACCCCCAGCTTCACACAGGAATGGAAGTAGGTGTGCATGGAATACATACCCAGTAAGATAGCCTGCTTTGGAATCTGGTACCAGCTGGTGTTCCTCATGTGGGCTCTTAAAGCTCCTGAGGGTAACTAAGTGTTCTATTTTATCCAATGAATGTAGTATATCTAGAGTCTAAGGACAATGGGGAAATAATGAGAACCGGGTCAGAGTTGTGGTGAAAGGGTACTGTGAAAGTCAGTACACAGTGCGACTCATTTTAGTGATTTGCTATGGAGACTCAGAGGAAACAAGAATGCTGTTGAAAGCAAAATAACACACATATATTCTCAATCACATTGATATAGTTTTCTGATCTTTGTGGAAGTGGAATCATGCTTTCAAAATCTGAAGTATCATCTTGAGAAAAGATGTGCACCAAACATGGCAAGAAGGCTGAAGAACTTTTGGATATGAGGCAGCTTGTGGAGTCAGGACAAGAGCATCTCAAAGGTAAGCTATGTGGAGAGGGGAGGCTGATTATATCTTGTTGTCGTGGAAGGCATTTCTGTTGGAGGAAGGAAGAGGAACAATGGCTGAGAATGAATAGTCCCAACAGTGATGAAATGGAGACTTAACTAGGAGTCACAATTTCATTGATGCAAAATATATTAAGGAATTTCCTACTTTTTAAAAGCTCCTGAGTTTGTGGGTTGAGACTGTTGTACATTACATATGGGGACCTCATTCAGGCTTACTAAGAGTTCTTATACAGTAGTCACTCCTTACCCTCAATTTTACTTTCTGTAGTTTCAGTGACCGGTGGTCAACTGCAGTTCAAAAATATTAAATGAGAAATTTCAGAAATAAACACTTCCTAAGTTTTAATATGCATACCATTGTGAGTGCCATGATGAGTCTTGCACCATCCTACTCCATCCACCCTGCCTGTGAATCATTTCTTGTTCCAGCCTATCCATACTTCTAAAGTATCCTCCCATTAGTCACTTAGTAGCCATCTCGGTTATCACATTGACTGTGGTGGTGTCGCAGTGCTTGTGTTCATGTCATCCTTATTTTACTTATTTATTTAATAATGGCCCCAAAGCTCAAGAGTAGTAATGCTGGCAATTTGGATATGCCAAAGAGTACTAATGTGCTTCCTTTAAGTGAAAGGTATGTATGTACATATATACGTAGGTATGTATGTGTGTACAGGAAAAACATAGTATATATAGGGTTTAGTACAATCCACAGTTTCAGGAATCCACTGAAGGTCTTGGAACATATTCCTTCTGGATAAATGGGGACTATTGAACTGCATTTATATGCAACATGGACCAATTTCAACCCCTAGTATTAGCACTTACTTCGTTTTGGGACAACAATCATGATCATGTTTTTAAAATGGTACATAGAAATAACTACAGTCACCCCTCAATATTCACAGTGAATTGGTTTCAGGACGCCCCGCAGATCTCAAAATTCATGGATGCTCTGTGCTTTATATAAAATGGTATAGGACAATGCATACATCATCCCTCCACATCAATGGATTTTCAACCACGGATTGAAAAATACTGTTATTGATCCATGCTTGGTTGAATCCGTGGATGCAAAAATCTGCAGATACAGTGGGATGACTATAAACTATCAGAAATCCTTTCAATTGTGTAGGATAACAAGAACTCCAATGAGAATTCATTTGAAAGGGTATGAAATATTTCTTTAGAACCTCTGATAACATATAATATTAGAAGGAATAGAGAGAGGGGAAATGAAGCTTTGTTTGAATCTTTTGAAGAAATTCATTTCTCCATGATTCCCAGAGGATATCTAGAGATGGAGTCAACTGAAGAGATGGTAAAACTTAAGATGCCTATATTAAATTAATAAAATAAAATTTAAAAATGACAAGACCTTTTTCTAGACCTCAGTAAGCCAAGACATGGCTAAAATGATAAAACAGAATATAGGTAAATCTATTTTTCCATTGATGGAAATGATGACCTCTCAAAATTTAAAGGTGTTTTCTACTGATGACAAACCTCTTCCAGAAGAAGACACATTTTAATTTTGTTTGAAACAATATAATCGATGGTGTCAAATAACAGGTACAGGTGACATCCAAATATTTGCAGATAATGGACCTTAGTAATCTCAAAGCCAACAGTGCTACAGGGACTATGAATTATTGAACATAAGTGTAAGAACAGGTTAACAGCCATTCAAATCAGAGAACATACTTAGTAAATTTGGTAAAGATTTTCCAGGAGGCCAGAGTACAGTCATACAAAAATGGAAGATTTGGGCTCAAAACACACTAGCCTTTGGAAACTTAAAACTCAGAAATGCTGGATCTGGCCCTTTCAGAACATATCCAGGCAAGCACAAAATTGAACTTGACTACCTGCAAACTTTTCCCAAATAACAATGCTATATTAGCAGAAGAAGCGAAGGTTAAGGCAGGGGTTGGCAAACATTTGAGATGGAAGAGCCACCAGGAGTCAGCAAACTGCGGCTCGAGAGGCATGTGTGGCTCTTTGGGTACGTACATGTGGCCCTGAAGTAAAATTGAAAATGAAAATAAAATTATCA
This sequence comes from Aselliscus stoliczkanus, assembly GCA_033961575.1. Taxonomy (NCBI): domain Eukaryota; kingdom Metazoa; phylum Chordata; class Mammalia; order Chiroptera; family Hipposideridae; genus Aselliscus; species Aselliscus stoliczkanus. Next base: position 92,096,117 of record CM066737.1, on the reverse strand, counting down.
TAGTTTCATTTATAAAATTTTTAAAGAATATGATTCATATAATGGTGATTATATAAAAATATATTTATAGCTCTCAAATAATTTTAAAATTGTTGTGAGGGACAGGATTGGCTCTTCCAGGGGTCAGCAAACTTTTGAGATGGAACTTACCCAAAAAGCCGCATGTGGCTCTCAAGCCGCAGTTTGCCGACCCCTGGGTTAAGGTATTATAATTGCTCTCCTCCATGGATCCAGAGAGGCCAAGCATGGAGAGTAGATTTCAGTGAGACAATATCTCCTTGAGGCACCTTTTGCCTCAAGGAGAAGGAGGGTCTGCTTCATGGGAGTACAACCTGTGCAGTACAAACTGCTATTAGAAGTGCCCCGTAATGGGTTTAATTCTCCTGTCACTATCTTGAAATTCTTAATACTATTTTAACAAGGGGCCCTGCATTTTCATTTTGTGCTAGGTCCTGCAAATTGTGCAACCTACTTTAAAGGGAGGTTTATGTCTCAGGGGCTAAAGTAGATTTCTTGAGAGATAGTTCTCTTCCTGGTACACAGCACAGAAATAGCAGAGCTTCATGAGTAAAGGGACCACATTAGCTGGGACAACAGACTAACATTTTTATGAAAGCCTGACCAGGATGGAGGAATTAGATTTCAGACATTATTGAATTTGTCACATCCCAGAAGGATGGGGACAGAGTCATAAATAATTGATTTAAGGAAGTAAAAAACCTTATTCTCTTTTGACTAACTGACTGTAGACTGAGATCCAAAGCTATTAGAAGAGAGTGAAAAGTCTTTTGCAGTAGGATTCCTGAATGCAACACTACATACTAACTGTACAAACTTGAACAAGCCACTTAAAAATTTCATGCATCAGTTTAAAAGCAGGATTTGATCTGCATGTCAGAACTCACTTCATTTTAGAGTGTAATGAAATATATTGTAAAGGTGCTTTATAAATTATAAATAATGATATAAAAATAAGTAGTAGTTTGTTACCATTAGTTTGACTCTTGTTGCCACACTTGAAAGATAAAATTAAATTAGTGAACAATAAATTGCTAGAAGGGCAGTGCTGTAATATAGTTGAAAAGATTTTAAATTAAAATACCTTATTTTGGAAAGGCAGACTTAAAGGATGTGCTCTGAAGTCTATAACATCATAAAAATAATAACATAAAAATAATGTGATTTATTCATTACATTCTTGAGTGATAGAGCAAGGAGGCATTCTTTGAAGCATGTCAGAGGTAAAGATCATACAAATGGAGAGAAACAGTAGACAGTAATTCAAACAGTAGACAGCAATTTATGGAGTTCACCAATCCTAGTGGAGGTAAAGCTGAAAGATGAAAAAGATTAAAACTAATATAAGGTTAGTGGTGATAAACTACTAAGAATACTAAAGAGGCCCCAGAATATTCAGGTGTATATTCTTTTTTCCTTTCTTTTTTTTTCATTAGGGAACTATGTGTTTTTCCAGGACCCATCAGCTCCAAGTCAAGTAGTTGTCCAGTGTAGTTGCGGAGGGTGCAGCTCACTGGCCCATGTGGGAATTGAACTGGTAACCCTGGTGCTAGGAGCCTGCACTCTAACCACCTGAGCTAACCGGCTGCCCCTACAGAGATTAGTTACAGATATGTCAGAGACTGTGGTAACTCCTATATTGCATTTAGCATCTCCCAGACTTTTTCCCCCTCTAATGTGAGTCTTCTTGTGACAAATCGTCTATGACTTTTTAAAAATGCCTGATGATATATTTATTACACTTTCACATATGAATGCCAACTTGACTGGTTACATATATCTAGATGAAAAAGTATTTTTCTTCAGTGTTTTAAAAATGTCATTCCCTTCTCTTCTTGCATCCAAAGATACATTGGTGTCAACCTGATTCTTGTTTCTTTGAATTTATTCTTGTTTCTTTGAAGTTTCTCTGGAATTTTTTACCTTTGGTTTTTTTTTTCGTTTTTTTTTTTTTTTTTTTGGCCTTTTATGTGCCTTTTCAATCTGATGTATTTATTTCACCTTTAATTTGGCAATTTTTTCTTTATTATTACTCAAATCTCTCATTCCCTCCTTCTCCCTCCCTCACTTCCTTCCTCCACTCCTCCTCTTTTCGTCTCTCTCTCTCCCTCAAAACTTTCCTCTGTTTCTCTAAGTATGTGTTGCTACTACTCTGTATTCTATAGTTTTAAACTTTTCTGTTATACATTCTCCCTATTGTTTCCCTCTGCTTTCAGGAAGGGTAATTCCATTTGTTGTTCCACCTCACAAACACACCTCTTCTGTTCCTTATTTCAATGATCATAGATTTTATGCCCTAATACTTTCACTGAATTCATGATTGTTTTTCTTGCTTCATATTGTTAGTATCCTTACTAATTTACAATTAATATATGTGACCTCTTTTTGCAAGTTTTTAGGGTTTTCTCTTTCTCCTAGAATTTTGAGCTTTCCCAATGATTTGACATGGTGTAGGTACCTTTCATTGATGTGCTAGGCTCTCGGTGAGCCATTTTTAAAATTAGTTTCAGGTATACAAAACAACACAGTGATTAGACATTTACATACCTCACAAAGTGATAACCCCTATAAGTTTATTATCCATTTGACACCATACATAGTTATTAAAATATTATTGACTATATTCCCTATGCTGTACTTTATACTGAGGGTGCCAAAAACATGTATACACATGACTTGTATTCATCTTTTGTTATCAGTATATTGAATATTATAATTTTAATACAGCTTTTTTTCTTTCTTAAAATGTGTATACATGTTTTTGGCACCCTCTGTATAGTTCCCTGTGACTATTTCTTTAAAATTATAGCCGGCATTCAATATTATTTTATATTAGTTTCAGGTGTACAGCATAGTGGTTAGACATTTATATAATTTATGAAGTGATCCCACTGATATATCCAGTAGCCATCTGACATTATACATAGTTTTTATAATATTATTGCTAATATCACCCATACTGGACTTTACATCCCCATGCCTTTTTTTTACTACCAATTTGTACTTCTTAATCCTTTCACCTTTCTCACCCAGCCCCCTACCCCTCAGTGGGCCATTTTAGCCTGGAGATTTATCATTCAGTTTGAGAAATTCTTTGATAATTGACTTCCATCTGTTTTCTCTATTCTCTCTTTCTGGTACTCAATCAGTCATCAGATGTTAGAACTAGTCAATTGTTTACCTATTTTCTTAATTTTAGTCTCTTATTTTCCATCTCTTTGTTTTATTCTACTTTTTGTGAGATTATTCTCAACTGTATCTTTAATTCCGCCTATTGAATTTTCAATTCTGAATATTATTATCAAGAACTCTTTGATGCTCTCTAGCTTTTTTTTCTATTTTAATACAGATTTCTCCCTTATCCATGGGTTTGCTTTCTGTGGTTTTGAAAACCTGAGGTCAACCATGGTCCAAAATATTAAATGGAAATTTTCAGAAATAAAAATTTAAAGGCTTTAAATTGTGCGCCGTTCTGAGTAGTGTGAAGAAATCTTTCCATCCCACTCTGTCCCACCAGGGATGTGAATAATCCCTTTGTCCACTGTATCCATGCTGTGTACACCCCCACCCATCAGTCACTTAGTAGCCATCTTAGTTATCAGATTGACTGTCATGGTATCAAAATGCTTATGTTCAAGTCCACCTTTATTTTACTTAATAATGGCCCCAAAGCTCAACAGAATGATGCAGGCAATTCAGATATGCCAAAAACAAGCTGTAAAGTGCTTCCTTTAAGTAAAAGGTATGGATGTATAGGAAAACCATGGTACAATAGGGTTCAGTGCTATCTGCAGTTTCAGGCATCCACTGGGGGTCTTGAGATGTATTACCTGTGGAAAAGGAGAATTACTGTAGAATTCTGTTTTTATTTCTTGGATGAAATATCTGCATATCTGCTCTTTTGCTCTATAGGTATTAATGGTTTCAATTTTGTTTTACTGTATATCTTGTCTGTGTTTCCTTCAATTTCCTTTTTGTTTCAAGTTTGAGGCTCATCAAATGACACCTAACTTGGGACTGTCCTTTTATTTATTTTTATTTTTATGTTTTTGAGTGCAGTGTCACTGGCCCTCATATGTGGGACCCAAACCGGGGCCTTTGGCTTCCCAAACCAGCGCTTAACCACTGCGCCACTCGGCCGGCCCCAGGACTGTCCTTTTAAATTAAGTGAGACACTACAAAATCCTCTTGTCTGATTGTTGTAACTCTAGGGTTATCAGATGTCAAATCCAGCTTCTATTAATGGATCTCCCAAACATCAGTTTTAGGACACTTTTTCTCTGAGGACATTCAGAAGATAATCTTCCACTCCCATGCCTGGTGAATCTATGCCTAGGTGCTCATGTTCTGGGAGCATGAAAGAAGGGGACTGAGAAAAAGCACAGTTCCTTAATTCTGCAATTATCAGCCCTGCATCTCAAACATGAACCGTGTTTTTCACTGAAACTAATGTCCCCAACCTGACCCTCTCTGGTCCAAGTTTTCCAGAGACTAATCCTCCCTGACCCCCACTTGGCAAAAGGGAGTACCAATAATCAACTGAGTTTACAACATGGAGAAGGGACACAGGAAGGAAATCCCACACCTCTGGATCCAGGATTTCCAAGTATCCTCATAATGCCAGTCATGTTCATCAGCCCCACCCGCCAGGGTATGGCATTTGCTATTGCTGAGCCACTTGGGATTCCATAGGAAAATATGGCCTCCTTTTTTCCCATGAAGTCAGGTCCATTATCATTTCCTTTGCTCAGCTTAAGCCAAGTACCCTTCCTCCATCTTACTGCCTTCCAACATCTTTGAAATGGTTTCTGTGCTATACACAGTTATGTTCTCAGTAATCTTGTTTGTTAATAAATTAATTCACTGCCAGTTTGGTGCCACTTTTCAAAGAAGAGGACATATATACATACCGTTTGACCAGCAAGATTAATTAGAATTTCATATTTGGCAGCCTGTTGCATGTTTCATGATTGTAAGCTTCTTTTATATTTATTTCTCTGTTTCATTTTTCCTCTGCTCTTTAAAAAATATATACAGACGGTGCCAAAAAATATATACACATTTGAAGGATGGAAAAACTGTATTAAAATTGTAATAATATATACGATAACAAAAGATGAATACAAGTCACGTATGATTTCTGCAATTACAAGAGGTGCTCAAAGTGGTTACCACAGCTTAATTTTAATACAGTTGTTTTCCTTTCTTCAAATGTGTATACATTTTTTTGGCATTCTGTATGTATTGACCAAATGTTCCTTGCTACGAGATTGTGGAAATCAGTTGTTTTTATTCTGCTGTTATTAGAATGTCTATTTTTCTACCAATACCTATCATGTATCCATAGCCTATCCCTCAGTAGGAGGAGATAAAGCATGATTTTACTACCTGCAACTCCTTTATTTGATTGAAGTAATCTTGTTTTTAAAAAGTGGGCTTTTAAAAAAATCTTTTCACATTATTAATTTGTTTCTTACAAAGGACACTTTAATTGCATTTCTGACCTATTACAGCCCTTCTTTAGACACTCATTTTTAGTTTTAACAAGTGAATGGTTACTACCAGTGAGTCCATCTTCCTCATGCTTGAAAGATTTAGCTGCAGCCTTTATTCAACTAACTGAAGTACTTCTGTGATATTGGGGAACAGTGTGTTTTTTCCAGGACCCATCACTCCAAGTCAAGTAGTTGTCCTTCAATCTAGTGGAGGGCGCAGCTCAGCTCCAAGTCCAGTTGCCGATTTCAATTCAGTTGTGGGGGGCACAGCCCATGCCATGTGGGAATCAAACAGGCAACCTTGTTGTTCAGAGCACGTGCTCTAACCAACTGGGCCACCCAGCTGCCCCAAGATTGGTTAATTCTTAATTCCTGAGATGGTTTCTCTGTTGCCCTCACATAAAAACATAACACAATTTTACTACAAGATAGCTTCATTGCCAATCGATCCCTTAAAATTCTGTGTGATTTGATCTCTACTGGACCATCTAAGATATTTAAGTGGATTTCAAGGAGTTTGTGAGCCAACTCTTTGTATGAATGAATATATGCACTTCTTTCCAGGGAAAGAGTCCATAATCAGATTGTCGAAGATACCCATCTCTCCAAAACCTTATTTATAGACTTTGTACCAGTGTATTTTGATATTTAGTACTATCAATCTATTTTTTTTCCTCTGTTGATAACTTGCCTGTAAGTTTGTAGGAATGTTACTTAATGTTTTAATTTCAGAAATTTCACCCGAATCTGTCTACATGTTTTTCTTTTTCCACTAACTTTGTAAGGTATTTGAAGACTTCTTTTAGTTTGAAGGCTAGGCTTGTATAAATCTTGGGATTTTTTTTATCCTATTATTCTAGTGCATTCTCTCCATCATCTTAGTTTTCTTCTTCTGAGATTTTTGTAATGCATATAAAGCACCTTCCTTCTCTTTCTCCCTCTAATAGCTCTTCCTTTTTGCAACATTTTTAACCACTGTACCCTTTACTTCAAGGTTTTGAAAACAGTGGAGGTATTAAGGTAATTCTCTGTTAAAGCCAGGTGGGTTTTTTTTTAGGGGGGGTTCTTTTTTTGTATTTACTTATTTATTTATTCCCTTACTTAAATATTATTTATCCATTCTCAGCCAGCCAGCAATCCATTTCCCACTTGATTCTTTTTTAGAAAAATATTCTCCTAATCTTGTAGCAGGTTGAATTTAACTGGAACAATACATACTCTATCAGGCACAACTACATACCTAGAAATTGTAGGAATTGTGCTATTTTCATAACAGTACCTATTTTCTAACAAAGACAAATAGTCTAAGGGAAACATAGGGCCAGTTTTAAAAGTCAGTTCATTGCAGTAGAATTATGGTGGCCTGCAACAGTGTAAAACACATTCTTTCCTCATCTCTGTTCAGCCCATCCATTGACAGAATACTGTTTTGGCAATGGAGTAATTCCCTCTGGATTATTTATCTCTGTACATAGCGGGAATCCAAGGCCTGAGTGGATCTGCTGATATCTTGTGTTAGCCGTACTGGATGATAGATTGGCCTTCCTCTAGTTACCTATGCTTAGAGGTTAAGGATTTTCCCAGACTTGATTGTCACACACTTGCTGGAAGTTTACACTGTTTTTCTGTTATTGAATTGGAGGCTGATTCACAATGATTATTCTTCACAGATTCAGATCCCGTCTGATTCATTTTTTAAAAATCCTGAAGACTTTCTATTTCACTTTTAACATGACTATGGATTGTCCATGTTAGTTTAGTTGTTTCTTCATTTAACAGGTTTGAGGAAGGATTTGAAAGTAAATACTTGCACTCCATTCAACCATCTCAAAATTTAAATCTAAAGCCACCTTCTAAAATGCTGTTTGTTGGAATAATAATTCACTCTTACTCCTAACCCTCTGCAGTATCCTAATCTTCATGGTCATCAAAAACATTTAATGGCTCTAGATTTCCCCCCCAATAATAAAATCCAAGAAACTTTGCATTGAATAGATCCCTAAATCTAGCCACTGCCCGTTTCTCTAACAGGGAAGCCATCTATCTGTTTCAACCAAATGAACCTGTTCATTGTTTCCTAGCTAGCACTGTTTCTGATGCTTTAGTTGGGCCATCCTCAACTCCAGCATGCACTCTTCTATATATGCTTGTATAAATATTAAAGAACTGATTAGACACCCAGGATGCCACTTTAAGATCTAGGTCAAGGAAGGAGTTGATAAAACCATGTCTCTTTCATTTGATTTGCAGTCCAACCTTGACAGAATTCTGAGGTTTGGAGAGGAAGTGAAAGAAGTTTTTAACTCTTCAAAGCTGTCAATACATTTCAAGAACACAAAAGACTTCATCAATACCAAGGGTCTATTTAGATAGACACAAAGCCTAGAACTTTGAGTTTTAGCAGCATAAACTGATACAAATATTAATATCTACTCGATTACATGAATAGCCCAAGAAACCACAAACAAAAAACCCAGAACTCATGTAGCTAAATTTCTACAAGCTTAGACAAAATTCCACTGAATATAGCTCATTTCGATATGGAAAACCTGCTAACACTATAGTTTCTATCTAATTTACCTAAAAGCAAGCAAGCAAACATAACCAAACATTGTTGTTGTTTTTTTAGGTGTCATAATTAAAGTGCTAGTAGAACACTACAAAATTATCATTCTTTTCCTCCAGCAAAATTCCAAATTAATCTATGCAAGTTCTCCTGGGCTCCTTAATGATAAAACTCTAATGAATATGGTAAGAAAGCAACATGAGGAAAATTACAAATATACTACACTTCATTGAATCTACAGTGCCATCAATTTTAGAAATATTTAAAAGGAAAGTAAATATGGCAATGGTAAGATGGTATTTATTATAAGATAATTTCTTAGTTCTGAAACCTCACAATGTGGAAAAATGAATTGTATAGGTTAATGAAATACAGAGTATCCCTGTTGTCACCAAGGAGCACTGTTGTCAGAGCCTTCAAAATAGTGTCCCTGCTTCCTTGTTGAATGCCCCTTTCCAATGAAAGACCTGGAGTTAAATTAAGTTGATATTCTTGTATGTACTCATTTTTTTTGAAAACTATTTTAGCTGCTTCTAATCACCTTGATCTGAACTGAGAGAAATTGGAGTATACATTTTATGTAAGATAATATCAAACGTCTGCTAAACCATTTGGAAAATCTTTCCAAACAGGATGTAGGTGTGGTTACAGCTGCTATTTACTAAATAAAGGTAAAAATAAGATTAATATTGCTATACATTTGACATTACCATTAAAAGAAAAACATCTGCCATCATATCTAAAGTGTATCTAATATTAAATAGGAATTGTCTAGGATTATTGTGCTTATTAGAGCATTCAGGCACCTCAGAATTTAAATAAAATCCAAGGTACCAAATTTGGAAAAAGCATTTGGTAGGCTACAGTGTTCAAGGTACTTCATAAATTATTATTTTTAATTAGCTTCTTTGTATTTTTTGGTATGGTATGCTAACTTTACTTTTTTTCCCGTTTCTTAAACTTCATTGAGGAATAATTGACAAATACAATTTTATATTTTTCAAATCTACAATGTGATGATTTGATATACATGTACATTGTAGAATGATTGAGGTTATGGATGCATTAATTATCTAGCTTTGGTTTTGATCTACAAAAGATAGACATGACATTAGTAAATCTTATTATAAGCTAAAACAAATCAAAATTCTTCATAAAACAGTGAAATAAGATTTAAAAAAATCAGTTGCAACAAAAGTTATATACAAATTCAGTGACAAAATAAAACTGCTAAGCTGTAATCATTTTAGTCAGTGGCATGGAAGATAATTGTTAGTAGTGGAAATCAGAATTGATAGACAAATCAAATTAAAATGAAAAGAATCATGATTTTAATGTGGTGACTACAAATATAGTATTTAAGTTAGGATCTTAAGATATCCCATAGGACATGATTTGGTAATTTTTAATAGGCTACTCCAAATATTTTGGAGAAAGAAAAAATTTTTTGCCCAGAATGTCAATAAACTCAACTCCAATTGTATTTTATTGCTTCTGAGATAAGTTTATATCTCCATTCTTCATATCACCCTTAGGTCTTAACCTCCTGGTCCCTCATTTATCTTTACTCTTCACTGAGCATTTTTTTAAATTTATTATAGCTCTAGTATGATCTTGAATTTCTTATTTTACTTTAAATATATTTTCCAGTTTTATTGAGCAATAATTGACATACACCACTGTATAAGGTATACAGCATGATGACTTGATTTACATATATTGTGAATTGATTGCTACAATAGGTTTAGTTAACATCCATCATCTCATACAGATACAATGAAAAGAAAAAAAATTCTCCTTTTGCTGAGAGATCTTAGGATCTACTCGCTTAACAACTTTCCTTTATATCATAGATCAGGTTAACTATAGTCCGCATGTTGTACATTACATCTGTAGTACTTATTTATCTTATAACTGCAATTTTGTACCTTTTGACCACCTTATCTTCAATTCCTCCTCTCTCCCCCTGCTCTGGTAACCACAAATCTGATCTGTTTTTCTATGAGTTTGGTGAGTTTTATTTTACTATTGTTTTTTTCTTATTAGATTACACGTATAAGTGAGATCATACAACATTTGTCTTTCACTGACTTATGAGTATGTAGCAGGAGGATTAAGGACAAATATGTCTATTCCATTTTTCTAGGAGTTCAAGTCCAGATTTCTCCCTAAGACGTTTTTATCTTCTAAATTTTGCTATTTGTGATTATGTCAAGATTTTTCTACTTTATTAATATCTTGCTATATTTAGTCTCTCATTTTCTGTTTATCATTCATTTATTAGTTCTGTCAGAATGTTGGTTTGCATTGCCATTTTGTTCTTATCACAGAAGTCCATCTTTTTATTATCTTGTTTTTAATGTTTTCTTTTCACTGAATGTATTCATTTAAATTTCTCTATATCTTGTCTATTGTGAATGATGCCGAAATTAATATGAAGTGCATATATCTCTTCAAGATATGGAAACAACCTAAAGAAAATATGATAGACACATACACACACACACACACACACACACACATTATTCAGCCATAAAATAGAAGGATATCCTACCATTTGCAACAACATGGAGGAACCTGAAAGGCATTATGCCAAGTTAAATAAGCCAGACAGAGAAAAACAAATACTGTATGGTATCGATTATATGTGGAATCTAAAAAAACAAAAACAAAAAAAACAAACCAGAAATAGAGGGTAAAATGAAACAGAATAAAATGATGAATGTCAGGGCCTGGGGGGGGGCGTGGAAATGGGGAGATATTGATCGAAGGGTACAAACTTTCAACTGGGAGATAAATATATTCTGAGGATCTAATGTACAGATGGTGACCACAGTTAATATTGTATTATATACTTAATTTTTTTAAACTGAGGTTTATTGGGGGTGACAATGGTTAGTAAATTTACATAAGTTGCAGGTGTACAATTCTGTAATACATCATCTATGTATCACATTGTGTGTTCACCACCCAGAGGCAGTTCTATGGACATCACCATATATTTGATCCCTTTTACAGATCTTAAACATCCACACAAAAAAATGGGAACTATCTGAGGTAATGAATGTGTAATTAATATGATTGGGGTCAATATTTCACAAGACATTTATTCTGGGAATTTTGTTGGGTTGGTTGGTTATGTCATAATTTCTGTTCCTTTGTCTTTATTTTCTCCATTCTTTTACAAATTATGCTCTTATATTTCTGGGATTTTTGTGTGTGTGTTTTTGAATTTTTGTCATGATATTTATTTTTACCCCATTCAGAAGTAAGGCAGGAATCTCCATGAACACCATTTATTTGTTCTAGTTTAGTGTGTGTGAATTATCTTTGATTCTTTCCCAATATGTCTGAGAACTGCTTGTCTCAGAGTTTCTATATGAGAGCTGTATACTAACTGTAATATTTCACATTTTGTTTTCTAATCCAATTACGTTTTTTGTTTTTTTTTTGAGGGCAGTGTCACCAGCCCTCATATGTGGGACCTGAACTGGGGCCGCTGGCTTCCCAAGCCAGCACTTAACCACAGCGCCACTTGGCCGGCCCTAATCCAATTGGATTACCTTTTAAAACTGGTAGTGGCCAGAAAAAGAGGGCCAGAAGTTTCCATGAATTGATATAGGTCCTGAGTGTATTTGTCTTTTTCTAGATGCCCTTAGCAAGTAGTAGCATTTGGGGGGTGGGTGTTAATATTTCAATGCAGATCATTTCTGAAGAAATATAATTTATGGAGTTGTATTAGTTTTGTTAATTTTATTATACTGGAGCTTTTATACACATGATTTATTTATTTATTTAACTTTGTTTTACTTTAAAGAGAGTAAGTTAACTAATAAATGATTTAGTCTTTCTTTAAGTAGCACAGCCAATTCGTAGCTCTACATACGAACTGTTGTGTGAGGGGATTCCTCACATGCTTTAAATTGTTCCTTTAAATCTATGTGGAGCCTTAAGGACTTTGCTTTATTTTAGATGGAAACAGTTTCCCTAAGTTCCCATGCCCTATGCTTCATATATTCTCTTTTTTGTTGTATTTTTTTTTTGGGGGGGGCGCTATTTCTTGCATCCTCACATGTGGGTTTTTTCAATTCGTTTATTGGGGTGGCAATAGTAAAGTTACATAGGTTTCAGGTGTACAATTCTGTAATACATATCTGTATATCACATTGTGTTCACCACCCAGAGTCAGTTCTCCTTCCATCACCATATATTTGATCCCCTTTACCCTCGTCTATTAACTTTCTTCTTCACCACTTGAAGGTAAACATAGGTGAAATCTGTCAGAAACATTATCTGAAATTTGGAAATGGGAAGAAGATATTACTGTGCTTGCCTTTCCATTGTCTGGGCTATTTTACAGTTTTGTAGGGCAGAGGTTAAATTGTAGATTTTTTTTTTAACCTGGTAGAGATTAAAGTCCTTTCTGTCCATTGAACAAATAACCCCTAAAGGTTAATGGCCCTGTTTGACATTGACCAGTTTTGTACCTCACCCAACAATCTAACACTACCATTTCTTTGTTAAATTGCTTATATACCTAACTCTTCAAATGATCTTTGGGCTTTATTTTTTTTTTTACCATACTACTGGTTTCCTTACTAATTAATGAATTAAATAATATATTTGACATTATTCATTTTATATTTGCCTTAATGTCAGTATTTTACCTTTTTGAAAATTATAATTGAACCATTTTCTGGAATGTTCTGTTAACTCTCTATGGCAAATTTTTGCATGATTTGAATATTTTGTAAATATAAACTTGCAGTTTGTGTTATTTTTTTAAAAAAGTAGGCTCACTGTAAGTGTTTGGTTTTACATATAAATTGAAGCACCTTCACTGAAACTAAGTTGGTGCATTCTGGAAGAAAGTCTTTAGCATTAAATTTGTATGGAATTTGGAAATTGGGACAGATAAAAAATATAATACTGAGACAAAAAACATTGCTTCCCTAAATTATTTGTGTATATCACTAATTTAAAAGTGAAATTCATCAAAACACTACAGAATAAAAAATAGTATCATAAAATTGTGATTTTTTTTTTGAGATCTACAGACAAGTGCTCATAAATAACTTATGCACTGATTGTTCTAATTTTCATTTCATGCTAGGACAGATTTACTTGCATGAAAATTCATCATTAAATGACTCTTATTATTAGTAGAAAAGAATATTTTGGATCTTTAGAAATTATTTCCACACAGATTTTAAAAATATTTCCTTTTTCGGAATCATAGAAAAGGCAACATATTCTTTAATGTATAAAATTTTAAACTAACAAGTTAATTCTACTTTCTTATGTGAGATGTTTCAGTCAACTCCTTTAATTCTGATATAAATACATTTTCCTATTTCCCCAAGAACAGTGTCGTTCATTCAAATACCAGTGACTTAAATATCTTGCCACCAAGGGATTTGATCATTCATGCCAAAATTTCTCTGAATTTATTACCACATTTACAAGCAACTAAAATGAACTTTTTCCCACTGCTTTGTCTTTATGAATTAAATTACATTTATTTCCTAAAGTAGCAATTTTACAACCTAGAGTTTTATCTGTTTCTAATTTTTTATAGAAATAAAAAATTCCCTGTGCCTAAAACTATTGTAATTTGTGTGTGTAACATTTTTGGGTTTGGTCATAAAATGTAACACAGTGTTTTACATTCCAGTAATATAATTCTTTTATTTTCTGAGATTTCAAGCGACATGTATTTCAGTGTTTTGTACCCATATAAAATTGTTGGTTGCAGTGCCACTATGACTAAGCACCAATATAAATATAGCTTTCAGTGAAAGCTGCATACAGAACAACATCTTTTGGCACTTTGTCCTATTTTGCAAACAGAATTTGAGACATGTGATCTAACAAGTACCAGTACCAGTGTACTTATGTAAGCAGTGGCTGGTGTGTTTGATGGTAGAGCTTGTAACCTCCATATGCTTCTTTCAAAGCAAATGCTAGTATAGTAGTGGATGAGTAGTGAATGAGTATATGGTCTGTGAATTCATATTATTCATTCATTCATTCATGCTCCATCTGGGGGATCACACCTTTAGTCTATGCCACTAGTGGTAGCGTAGACTAGTGGTGTGATACCAGGTGCTTGACTGAAACTCAGCTTCCTCTTCTGTAAGAATATTCTTGGGAAGGTTGGTTAGCTCAGGTGGTAAGAGCCCAAGCTCATAACACCAAGGTTGCCGGTTCGATTCCCACATGGGCCAAGGAGCTGTGTCCTCCACAACTAGATTGAAGACAACTACTTGACTGAAGCTGATGGGTCCTGGAAAAACACACTGTTCTGCAATAAAATTTCTTTAAAAACAAAAAGAATATTCTTAATATATAGCTCATAAAAGCACTGTGAATATTAAACTAATACAAAGCACCTGAAAAAGTGTAAGGTATTTTGTTTGTACAAGTGTACTAATTCTTTGTTGTTTTTTTTTGAGGACAGTGTCACTGGCCCCCATATGTGGAACCCGAACCGGGCTTAACCACCACGCCACTCGGCTGGCCCCAAGTGTACTAATTCTTGATGCTACTCTGTCTGACATCAAAAAGTCATTCTATAACTTTTTTTAATACTCCATCCTCTAAATAACATCCCAATAGTGGTTAATTATCAAAACTGACATGCCGAGGAGATATGTAGATATTCAAGTGTAAAATCATTTCCCATTCCTTTTTCCCCTGGGATACAGTCCTAGAAATGAAGTAAGTGAGGCTTATAGGGTTCTTTTATTCTATATCTATGAACATGAATTTTTGGATTTTTTTTTATAGATTCCACTAGAAGAGATAATTCAATATTTGTCTTTCTCTGTCTGACATATTACATTTAGCTTAATGCCCTTTAGGTCCATTCAAGTTTTCTCAAATGACAAGATTTCTTCTTTTATGGCTGAATAATATTCCACTGTAGACATACACACCACGATTTATCAATTAATCCATTGATGTACACTTAGGTTGTTTCCATGTCTTGGCTATATACAATAGTTTTTTTTTTCCTGATTACATGTTATCTCCATTCACCTAAGCAAGTTCAGCCCTTTCCCTCCTCTACTTCTATGTTTTTGTTGTCACAATTATCCCTTGTTATGCTGTGCATAAATTTCCAAATTGCAGTAGCTATTGTCTTTTAGTATTTTTATCTCCTCTAACCTTTAATTTATATTTAAGTGTTTAATACCCTATTCCAAACAAGGGATGCAGTTTTCGGCTTCTGTCTGTCTGTTAGTGATCTTACTCATAGTTTTGTATCCTTTTGTCTTTTTGTTTCAGGTAGAAGAGTACCTTTTAGCATTTCTTATAATGCAAGTCTTCGGGTAGTACATTTCTTCTTCTATATGTCTGGAAAAGCCTTTATTTGTCCTTCATATCTAAAGGATAAGTTCTCTGGATATATTATTCTTGGCTAGAGACTTCTTTCTTTTAATAATCTGAATATTGGATTCTACTCTCTCCTAGCTTATAGGATTTCTGTTGAAAAACTCTGATGATAATATAATGGGGTTTTCTTAATAGGTTTTAGTCTTCTTTTCTCTGGCTGCCTTAATAATTCCTTCTTTGTCATTACTTTTTGACAGTTTTAATATGATGTGCCTTGGAGAAGGCCTTTTTGGATTGAGATAATTCGGTGTTCTTTTGGCTTTTTGGATTTGAGGATCCATTTCTTTCTGTAGGTTTGGGAAGTTTTTATTTATTATTTGTTTGAATAGGCTCTCTGTTCCCTTCTCCCACTCTTCTGGTATACCCATTGTTCTTACATTTCTCTTTCTAATGAAGTCAGATAGTTCTTGTAGAATTCTTTCATTTTTTTTTTACTCTCAATTCTCTCTCTTCATCCACCTGAGTCATTTCCAGATTTCTAACTTCTGTGTCACTAATTCTTTCCTCCATCTTGTCTGCTCTATATCCTAAGCTCACGAGTTCATTCTTCCTCTCATTTATTCAGTTCTTCCACTCCAGAATTTCTGTTTGGTTCTTTTTAGTTTCAATCTCTTTGGTGCAGTACTCATTTTGTTCATTGATTTTTATTTCTGAGCTAATAGAATTGTTTTTTGGAGTTTCTTGTGTCTTGAGTTGTTTTCAGAACTGCAATCTTGAATTCTGTCATTTAAATCACAGTATTCCATGTCTTTGAATTTATTTTTTCTGGAGATATTTCTTCTTTTTTTTCTGAATTCCGTTGTTACTATGGTTAATGATTATGCCTGATGGATTATTTCTCTGCCTGGGCATTTGTGGGAAAGAAAACTTATGTAAGTATTTGACACTTCAATGTGTAGCAGGTTGATATGTAAAAGTCTTTCATTTGTTTTCCAGTAGGTGGTGCTGCAGTGCAAGTTATTATTTTCTTTTACCTGCACTTCTGGGGCTTTTGGGATCTCTGTGGGGCAATATTTCCTGAGGAGGTGGGCTTCCCCTTTATAACCCAGTTGCCTTGGTCTGAGGAACCACTCCTGTGGATTGGAAGTGGCAGGCTATGGATCTCCTATGTGTTCCCAGTGCCTCCTTCCTGTAGCTCAGAAGCTGCCCTGTCTGAGTTGAACAAGCTGCCTCTACTAGGCTCTGCTGTGATGGGTGGGAGAGGGGTAGGTAGAGTGAGTGGGTTTGTGATCTGTGGTTCTGTTCTCTCTCCAGTGGGTACAGACCTCTTAGGCTGGAAATTTTTTCCTTTTTTTTTCAGCCCTTTCCAGTCTAGTTAGTGAAGATTTTACTGCTGGTTGGGCCACACGGGGATGGAGTGGGTGGGTGCCCTCATCTGCAGAATCCTTTATCATTGCTGGCAGGCTGCTGAATGATGCAACCCTTTACACAGCTGCTTTGCCCCTGACCCTAGCCCAATTGCTGTCACTACCCTTCCTGTTTGCCCAGTGGGGATTGCAGCCCTACCCTTCACTGCTATTGAATCCACTGGGGCCACAGTGAGCACCATACTGCATGCTTCTTCCATCTCTGTCCTTCCCCCCAACCCGAACCTGTCTCCACTGTTTGCTCAGATACACATACCTTCAGATATCTCAATGCATGAATTTCTCAGACATGTTTGTGTGTTGAGCAGGGAATCTTTTGTTAAATTATAGCTGTCCAACTTGTTGTAACTTCCAGGGAAGAGGCCTGGGGTTCCTCTCATGCCACCATGCTGCTTACATCACTCAAATGAGGATGTTTTAAAATGGGTTATTTTTATAAAGAAAAAAGACATAAAGGATGGAATGAAAGAAAGGAAAACAGGAGGTGATAGAGAAGAACAGAAAACTATTTTACAGAATTAAATAGTTGTATTACAATCTGTTCTTGCTTGACTGCACAAAGAATACGAGTTTTGTAAAATACTAATGGCCATATTTGTCAAGAGACATTGAAAACCTGGAATACATTCAGAGGTTAGTGACCTGGATGTCATATTCTTGAATTTCTGCCCTTGACTGCCTTAGAACTAGACCTAAATTTAAATCTAGCAGTGTAGCTTAGTAGCCATACTCCTGTGGATGGTGAAACTTAAAAAAATAAAATAATTTCCACACCTGAAAATTGAACTTCAAGGGACAATAAGTCATCCACTTTTACTCATAGTCTATGGCTTTATATATCATTTAATTGATTAGCCTTTCTGTGATTATTTACATGAAACAGTACCAGTTCAGTGTTCACCGAAGTGTAAATATGCATCATATAACAGAAGGTGCTCTGACTATAGGAATATTTGGAAACTCCAAGCAAGCTCAAACCTTCTTTACTGTATTATTTCTCTGGGTGTTTACTCTGATAGTCTATACAGTGACACTCCAAGAAGGGGGTGTGGTTTGCAGCATTTTCTACATGAACATGACCATGAAACACTTATTCTCTGGACAATTTCTTAAGTCTGCATTAGAGAGTCGCTTTTCCAGTCCAGTCTTAAAAGGATTTTTACTATGTTCACATTTTTTTAATAACTCAGTACCCGTTGATTATTTTATTTACACATTTTCTTTATACTTCGCCAATATGTATCATTCCAATCTGATCGCTTCTTATTATGAGGTATTTTCAGTTCCCGGAAGTTGGAACTGCCAAATACAATAGAATTTTCTTAGAATAGAAAAACTAATTTTACCTTGACTTTAACGTATAGCCTTGTACCTCATTTTTCCTACCACAGTCACTCTGCTCTGAGTAAGAGATAGAGAGTGACCAGGTTTGACCAGGGATGGGGGCGGGGGAATTTCAATCAAGGTTAGCAGTTTTTTTGAAGCAGCAAGCACAATCCCAAGTGGCTATCGGGCTTTGATCTATGGCCCAAACTCCTTCATAAATATTATTACCAATCATCCCTGTGCCACTATATTCAAGTGCTAATCAGAATGCTTCTTAGAGTGGAGTGTATATAGGTGGAAGAGAGATACTTATTGGCTCCCACTCCTCTCAAACTTCACCTCCAAAAGGAGCAGGACAATACTTAACGGAATATCACATACAGAGCCTGGACTAACCTTGATTGCACCCAAGATGGAAAAGAGGGCCCTGAGCCAGGGAGTTCTCTTCTACAGTGAGAGAGTCTCAGCAGGTAGCTGATCAACTCACATACCTTAAAGCCTTTATCATCTCATTAGTTTCCAATTGTCTGCTCCTCAGTGCTCTCACACATCATTTAGCTAAAACCTCAGCTGGTCTTTGTCAGCTCTCATCAGGAGATCTGCATCCTGGGGATATCAAATCGATTTTATATCACAATATAAGTCAAATTGTAAGTTTGCTTGGCTAGCATCTATGAACAACTGTATAATAACTGAAATTCAGCATTTCTAAAACCTGTGTTTTGAAAATGCTGCCAGGTGAAGGCCCATAATGGACTTAGGAAGACCAATTAATTATGATACTGTTTCATCTGTCAGGATTGTTTAGCAGTATTCAAGCTAACAGCCTTTTGTTGCTTCCAGGTGTATTGCTCAATTTCCATACTTTCTTGTTGGTATTTTTAGAAGATTTTTAAAGCATCTCTCCTCAACCTTAGCTTCACATTAGAATCATCTAGGGAGCTTTGAGATATAGTGATGCCTAGGCTCCATCTCCAGACATACTGATTTAATTGATCTAGGGTGAACCCTGTCCATTGGCACTGTTTAAACAGTTCCCCAGCTGATTGAGTTTGAAACCAGGGTAGAAAAACCACGGGTTTATAATAACAGCAGTTGCACGAACGTTTCTATGCTTCTTAATAAACTTCTGCTAAGTCAATTAAAAATATATTCCATCAAGAAAAAAAGAAATTAATATTTAATTGAGTGCTTTAGTCTTTTTTTCATGAATATGTTTCTATACTGCCTCTAGAAAATACATATTTTAATACTCTCTCTTAAGCCTAGACTGCTTTTTATCCTTGATAAAAACAGATTTTTTGTTAGCCTCAGAAGGGACATATACATGAAACCACTGATGATTGTTTATTGAGCACCTACTATGAGAAGGTTACACTATATAAGAAAAATTAAGATATTTAAAATATGTATTAACCTCAAAACATTTTCTCTGTGAAGAAGGCATATGTATTTGAAATAATGACCCATAACACAAGAATGAAATGATGCTTGTTGAATTAGAAATAGAGACCAGTATTTACCAACCTAGCTAGCCAACAAACTATTTAAATTATTGCCTTGGAGGTAAGACAACTCTCAAAGGGATGAAGTGAGAGGAACCCCAATATAATCTACTATAGATGAAGTGGGAAGAGATGTGAGATGACAAAAATTGGCCTTATATCCAAAGACCAATGATTAGGGAACAGGTACAGACATAAAAGCCATGGCCTTAATTATCGCCTCTCCCTGTATCCAGATGTTGTCCTGCTGCTCTCCTTCAGTGCTGAACTTGGCCTTAGGACTTTCCAGCTGTCATTGTGCCAGTTCTGAGTCTTCCATATTTCTGCTTGCCTCTTGGGCCTGTTATCACCATGGGAACTTGCCATGGCTCACCCGCTGAAGGATGAGACATGTGGAGGAGAACGGTTTCCCCAGTTAATAGTCAGCTGACTCCAGATATGTGAGGAAACGCAGCCAAGTTCAACAGAGCCATTTGCCAGGCTTCAGTGGACCCTGCACCTGTGAACAATGCGTGCAAAACGAAAAAGAAGAATCCAGTAAGTAGAGTGGAGAATTGGTATGAATAAAAGAATGTATCTATTATGTTATTCATTCATTTTAAAATGTGAAAATTCTCCAGAATAAAATTAGTTGTCTAATTCCTACCTACACTGATACTTATTTCACAAATAGTTTTAGGAGTGTTGCTGAGTATTCTGTAGAAACCCATATACCTTTGTAGATTATCTGCCAGAGAAGTACCTAAACCAGGGGTCGGCAAACTGCGCTTGCGAGCCACATGCGGCTCTTTGGGTAAGTTCTGTCTCAAAAGTTTGCCGACCTCGGGCTGGCCGAGTGGCATGGTGGTTAAGCACTGGCTTGGGACGCCAGCGGCCCCGCTTTGGGTCCCACATATGAGGGCCAGTGACAATGCCCTCAAAAAAAAAAAAGTTTGCCGACCCCTGGAAGAGCCAATCCTGTCCCTCACAACAATTTAAAAATTATTCGAGAGCCATAAATATATTTTTACATAATCACCATTATGTGAATATCCTTTAAAATTTTATAAATGAAACTATGATAGTTTTATTTTCATTTTCAATTTTACTTCAGAGCCACATGTATGTACCCAAAGAGCCACATGTTGGTCATGAGCTGCAGTTTGCTGAACCCTGGTGGCTCCTCCATCTTAAAAGTTTGCGGACCCCTGACCTAAACGTTTTAAAAGACAAAGCCTTATTTTGAAACACACACTTTAAATTTGCCTCATTACCCCGGAAAAAGGGAGGGAAGATGAAGTATCTGACTCTTAGTCTAGGAGTTGCACTTTGGAGGGGGGGAAAAAAAGTAATAATACCTTCTAAACTTAATTTGATCTTTCTACCTCCAGGGTGTGCAAACCATGCCCAGTGCTCTTACAAACAGCTCAAAACATCCAGGTTTATTAAAGTGCTGATACTCTCAGGAATAGATCCACCCACACAGCCAGTAGATTTTTGCAAGTGATAATGAACCTTATGGAATAAATATGGAGAAAAATATCAATAAAGAATTTAAGGAAGTACACAGTAAAGATACAGAACTATTTAATTCACTCTCATTGTTCTTTAAAGTTTGCCACTGGACTTTCTCTGTAGGCCTACTGCCTATAGTAATCATATGGGCTTCACACAGCAAACGCTTATACACCAGCTGATCACACAGGCGTAGGACTGAGGATTAATCTTCTTCCTTGGTTCATAATACACACTCAATATTGGTCCAGGCACGACCCTCTTTTATTATTCACTTACTTAGATATGTATACATTTACATTTGTCTATTTATCTATGTTCATAATACAATAAGAACCTGAGAAATCACCACTCGATATGAAAAACAGAATTTTGATAACAACTTAAATGAACAAATGTGATCCTATACAAACCATTCTCCTACCCACCCCTCATGTAATGGAATTGCCAGGTGAATCCACTGTTCATCATTCCTTAGGTTAAATTGCATACAGTTTTAAATCTATATGTATTCCTAAACAGTGTATGTAAAGATATAGATATAATTATAGATATATAAATATAGATATACAAGCTGTATGTTACCTTTTGGGATTTTTAACTTAAAACATTTTAACATAAACAGATACCATTATATCTTGCTGTAATGTATTTATTATTTATTTTGACTACTGCACAGTATTTCTTTGTGTGAAAATACACAATTCATTCATCCATTCTCCTCTTGATGACCACTGGATTGTGTCCAGGTTTTTGCTCATATGAATAAAGCAGATACACATCCATGTACAAGTTTTTGTGTGGACATAAGTTTTCAGTTCCCTTGGGTAAATACCAAGGAGCATAATAGATGGATCATATGGTAAAATTGTATTTAGCTTTGTAAGAAACTGCTAAACCATTTTCCAAATTTGCTGTACCATTTTGCATTCTCACAAGCAATGTATGAGAATTCCTGCTGTTCCATATCCTCACCACCATTTTGTGTTGTCAGTGTCCCAGATTTTGGCCATTCTAGTAAGTTTATAGTGGTATCTCATTGTTGCTTTAATTTGCATTTCCCAGATGACATATGATATGGACTATGTTTTCATATGGTTATTTGCCATCTGTTTATCTTACCTGGTGAGGTGTGTCCCTTAAAGTCTGTGGCCCATTTTTTAACAGGTTGTTTGTTCTAATATTGTTGAGTCTTAAGAGTTTTTTGCATATTATGGATTACAGTCCTTTATCAGAAATATTTTGCAAATATTTTCACCTATTGGGTGGCTTATTTTTTAATTCTCTTGATATTATCTTTCCTAAAATAGAAGTTTGGAATTTTAATCAAGTTCAGCTTATCAATTTTTCTTTCATCAATCTTGTCTATAGTGTTGTATCTAAAAAGGCATCACCATAGCCGAAGTCATCTAGGTCTTCTCCTATGTTATCTTTTAGGAGTTTTATAATTTTGTATTTTACATTTAGGACTATGATCCATTTGAAGTTAATTTTTGAAAAGAATAACGGCAGTGTGTCTAGGCTCATTTTTTTGCAAGTGAAGTCCAGTTGTTTCAGTATCATTTGTAGAAAAGACTATACTTGCTCCATTGTATTGTGTTTGCTCTTTGTCAAAGATTAATTATATTAATATGGTCAATTTCTGGCTCTCTGTTTTTTTTCCATTAATCTATTAGTCTATTTTCTTTTACCAATATCATACTTTCTTGATTACTGTAAGTACCTCTTGAGGTCAGGGAGCATCAGTTGAACATGGAATCACTCTTCACTTAGTTATTTTTTTATTTCATTCATCAGAGTTTTGTAGTTTTTTTCATATTGGTCTTGTATATATTTTGTATATATAGATTTATACCAAAATGTTTCATTTTGGGAGGTGTCAATGTAAATGGTTTTGTGTATTTAATTTCAAATTCCACACGTTCATTATTGGTATATAGGAAAGCAATTGACTTTTGTATATTAACCTTCTATTCTGCAGCCTTGCTATGATCCCTTTATTAGTTCCAACAGGTTTTATATTAACTCTTTTCATATTTCTACATATGATCATGTCATACAGTTTTATATATTCATTACTAATATGTATACCTTCTATTTCCTTTTCTTGCCTTATTGCATTATTAACAAGGGCTTCCAGTGTGGTAATGAAGAAAAGCGGCAATAAGGAACATCCTTGCACCTAATCTTAGTGGAAAAGCTTCGAGTTTCCCACAACAATGACATTAGCAGTAGGTGTTTTGTAGTATAATTTATCAAGTTGAGGAAGTTCCCTCATACTATATATTACTGAGAGATTTATTATGAATGGGTGTTGGGTGTTTTTCAATATTGTTATATATATATATTTTGATATTATCATGATTTTCTTTTTTAGTCTGTTGATATTATGATTTACATTAATTGATTTTCAAATGTTGAACCAGCCTTCCATACCTGGAAAAAATCCCACTTAGTTATCACATATAATTCTTTTTATGCCCCTTTGGATTTGATTTACTAATATTTTGTTGATTATTTTTGCTTCTATGTTCAAAGAGATATTGGTCTCTTCTTAGAATGCCTTTGTCTAGTTTTGGTACTAGGGTAATGCTGGCCTCATAGAATGAGTTAGGAAGTATTTCCTCTTCCTAATCTTTTGAAAGAGACTGTAGAGAATAGGTATAATATCTTCCTTAAAGGTTTGGTAGAATTCTTTGTTTTGGAAGGTTAATTATTGATTCAATATCTTTAATAGATATAGGCTTATTCATATTGTCTAGTTCTTGTGTTAACTTCGTTAGATTGTGCCTTTCAAAGAATTGGTCCCTTTCATCTAGGTTATTAAAACTGAGGGTATGGAATTACTATTAGTATTCCTTTATTATCCTTTTAATTTCTATGGAATATTTAGTTATGTGCCCTCTTTCGTTACTGATAGGAGTAATTTGTGCCTCTCTCTTTCTTAGTTAACATGGCTAGCATCTTATTTTTATATTGACCTTTGCGAAGAGCAAGGTTTTGGTTTTCTTGATTTCCTGTGTTCATTTTCATTGATTTATGCTCTAATTCTTCTTACTTTCTTCCTTCTGCATGCATTGAATTTAATTTGGTCTCCTTTTTCTAGTTTCCTAAGATGAAAACTTAGATTATTAATTTTAGATCTTTCTTCTTTTCTAATAAATTCATAAATGCTATAAATTTCCCTCTCACCACTGTCTTTGCTGCATCCCATAAATTTTGTTTCACTTTCATTTAGTTCAAATATTTTAAAAATGTCTCTGGACATTTATTCTTTCACTTGTGTTATTTAGACATGTGTTGTTTAAATCTCTATGTATTTGAGGATTTTTTTGTAGCTGCCCCTCTTACTGATTTATAATTTAAATTTATTGTGGTCCAAGAGCAGACATTATATGATTTCAATTCTTTTAAATTTGTTAAGGTATATTTTATGGCCCAGAATGTACTCTATCTTTGGCACTGCTCCATGTGAGCTTGAGAAAAATGTGAATTCTTCTGTTGTTGGATGAAGTAGTCTATAGATGTCAATCATGTCCAGTTGATTGATGGTGTCATTAAGTTCAGCTATGTCCTTACTGATTTTCTGCCTGCTGGGTCTATCCATTGCTAAGAGCGGTTTGCAGTCTCCAGCTTTTATAGTTGGTTCATCTGTTTCTCCTTACAGTTTTATCAGTTTTTGTCTATGTAATATTTTTCAGTTTTCAAATTGTTCCAGATTAGGTTAGTAGAAGCCCATCCAAATCACCATCTGTGTCTTCTAACATGACTCTATTAGACTTTGAACATTTCTTTGCTTTTTGGCTGAAAAGGCATTCTCGGCTTATCTTACACTTCCTTGTTCAAGACCTATAAGCCCCCATTTCCCACAAAATTCCTGGTTTCTTTATATGGAGAATGGCATGTAGAAATAAAAATCTGGGTATTAATTGTACTCTTTGCTACTTAGGGATGTACTGCCCACATACATTTCTGGACTATTTTTGCCCATTCATCTATCTATTCATGTACCAGTACCATGCTCATTGATTATGTAGGCTTCTTATATTTTCATTATCTGTAACATCAGTCTTATAATCGCTGCACTTGCAGAATTTTAACAACATATCTTAATTTTAACATAGTCAAATATATAGTTAGTAGTTAGTGTTTGGAGAAAACTACATTATTTTCACAAATATTCAATGCCGTTCAAGTGAAAGGATTATACACCATTGTCTTGTTGAATGTACTCATTGCCATGTGATTTATTTTAGCCAACCGGGAGCAGAAAGGACACTTATCATTCCAGGCAGAATATTTAAGAGGCATGCATGGAATTAAATATGTTTTTGTTTTCCCGCCTTTATAATCATCAAGTATTATTCTTTAAGATGAAGATTTGGTCAGCCTGGGGCCCGCCAAGTGGCGTGTTGGTTAAGAGCTGGCTTGGGACGCCAGCCACCCCAGTTCAGATCCCACATATGAGGGCCAGTGGCGCTCCCCTCTACAGCTAAGATGGTGAATAGCAGCTCCACCTGGAGCTGGGCTGTGCGAGCCCCAGCGACGGTGTAGGCTGCAGCCCCTGCTGCAGTGGGCTGCCATAGGCTACAGTGAGTGGTCGGCAGCCAGCATGAGTCGCTGGCCGCCTGTGTGAGCTGCCAAGAGCTGCTGTGAGTGGCTGTCCAGGGGCCGGCGACCCATCTGCCTCACCCAAGAAGAGCGCAAGGATGATACCAACATGGGCCAGTGAAGCAACGTCCTCCACAACTAGACTGAAGAACAAAAGGACAGCATCTTGTCTGTTCCCCTTCCCCAATTCCCCAATGCTGTTCCCTCCCCCAATTCCCCAATAAAATCTTTAAAAAAAAACAAAAAGTTTCGGTCAGCTTGGATCCCTCAGTAGTGAGTGTAGTTCTGTGGCTACAATGGACTCACGGTGTATTGTTAAAGCCTAGTGTATCCTGATTGAAAAATATTATTTTTATTGCTGTGGGTGGACTATTTGCAAAAAAAATCCCTTACTTTCCCAAATTCTTAATACATCATTATATTTTACTAAGGACTTTCAAGTTTTATTTTGGACATTTAAGTCCTTGATCTGGGTGGAGTTGATTTTCCTTTCTTTCTTAATGGCCTTGATTTTTTTCTAAAGATTTTTATTAAAATATGTAGCTAACACAATATATATTAATTTCAGGTGTATACCATAGTTATTCCACACTTATTTACCTAAAGAAGTGATCACCATGATAAGTCCAGCAGCTATCAGACTCCGTACCATGCTCTCAAATTATTATTGACTATATTGCCTATGCTGTATATTAATTACATCCCCATGATTTATTTGTTTTATACCTAGAAATTTGAACCTCTTATGGCCCTTCACCTTGTTCTGCCCTTTTTAGATTTTTCAATTACAGTTGACATTCAGTATTTTATATTGATTTCAGGTGTACACCATAGTGGTTAGACATTTACATAATTTAAGAAGTGACCCCCCTGACTAGCCTAGTACTCACCTGGCACTATACATAGTTATTACCATATTATTGACTATATTCCTATGCTTTACTTTATATCCCTACGACTATTTTGTAACTACCAATTTGTACTTCTTAATCCCATCACTTTTCTAACCCTGCCCTCCCATCACCCCAATCAATCTAGTACTCATCTGACCATACACACTTATTACAATATTATTGACTATTCCTTACGCTATACCCTACATCCCCATGACTACTTTGTAACAATCAATTTGTACTTCTTAATCCATTCCCCTTTTATACCTACCCCCAACCCTTCCCCCATCAAAATATTCTCTGTATCTATGAGTCTGTCTCATTTGTTTGTTCATTTTGTTCTTAAGATTCCACATGTAAGTGAAATCATATTGCATATTACATTTTAATTCTTTGGTTTTGCTATATACAATATAATAACAATGTAAATAATTTCTATAAAGTAACCTTATAGCAAACTATCTCCTAAATACAACAATTTCTAAATTGTCTGAAAAATTTTTTGAGGTTTTTTTTTTTTTATAAATGATTATATTACCTCTAAATAATGACAGTTTTATTTCTTTCTCTCTAAGCCTTTTCTCACTAATATATCTTGCTGACAACACTCTATGCCACCAGATTGAAATGGTAATGGTGAGTGCCCTTGTCTTATTTCTGGTTTTAAAAGGACTGTTCCTAAAATTTTCCAACTTAGAGTAATGGTTGTCTAGTTTTCTTAAATAGATATTCTTTATCAGGTTATCAAAATTCATTTCTATTCCTAATTTACTATGAGTTTTTATTAAAATTTAATGTTGATTCTTATCAGGTGTATTTTTCTGCATCTACTTAAATGATCATATTATTTTCAATCCATCAATAAATTGACTGTCCAAAACTAAACCACAACTATATATGTGAGGTAAAGCCAACTTGAGCACACAGTATGTATATATTTTTATACACTGTTGAAATTGATTTGTTATTTTAGCTTATAGGATTTTGCATAAGAAAAGGCCTAACAACATTTATTACTTGTAATAACTTTGTTTGGTTTTGGCATCAAGATTACCCTCATTTTATAAAATTAGGTAGGGAGTAGTACTCTTCCACTCTCAAAATATTTTGCTTAAGATTGACATGAATTTGGTGTCAGATGTGTACTGGACTTATCAGGGGGATCACTTCATAGATTATATAAAATGCATAACCACTGCACTGTACACCTGAAACTAATATATAATATTGAATTGGGTTGTCCAGAAAACTCATGGCACATGTTTGCAACAGACGACACCTGTTTATTTTTGGAAGTACTAAAGTAATTCACATCTATGTTATTGCTATGTGACTTGACAGCTGACAGTTACAGCTTATTTATATAAAAAATATGAGCGATTTGGTTGAGTTTTGGAGATGTTACTACAAGTTGAAGATGGAAGACCAAACCTGCATTTTCACCATATTTTACTGTTTTACTTCCATAAAGGGAAGAACGTGCGTCAGGCTTGTGAAAAGTTGCATAAAGTTTACAGTGACAATGCTGTACAAGAACTTCAGTGGCAATGATGGTTCATGAAATTCCATGCTGGTGATTTTGATCTCAACGATGCTCCTCGGTCAGGGAGGCCCACCGAGGTTGATGACGACAAAATAAAGGCATTGATCAAGTCAACCCAACGTTACACGACACGAGAGATGGCAGAAACATTGAACATCCATCATTCAAGCATTCACAACTACCTGAAGAAGCTGGGATACATAAGCAAGCTCGATATTTGGGTTCTGCATGAACTCAAAGAAGTTCATTTGATGGCACGTATAAACATCTGCAATATGCTCATTAAACGTGAGGAAAACAATTCTTTTTTGAAGCAACTGATAACTGGTGATGAGAAGTGGATTGTCTACAATGTGATGCACAGACAATCTTGGTCCCGATGTGATGATTTGCCTCAAAAGACATCGAAAGCAGACATGCATCAGAGGCAGGTTATGCTCTCAGTGCAGTGGGATTTTAAAGGTGTCATGTTTTTCGAGCTCCCACCAAGGAACCGAACAATCAATTAGAATGTGTACTGTTAGCAATTGGACAGTTTGAACGAATCCATCATCCAGAAACATCCAGAGCTTGTTAATTGTAAAGGAGTTGTGTTCCCACGACAACACGAGACCACACTCAAGTTTGATCACCTGTCAAAAATGATTGGAACTTGGATGGGATGGTTGCCACACCCACCATACTCGCCTGACCTTGCGCCATCAGA
Organism: Aselliscus stoliczkanus; assembly: GCA_033961575.1. Classification (NCBI taxonomy): domain Eukaryota; kingdom Metazoa; phylum Chordata; class Mammalia; order Chiroptera; family Hipposideridae; genus Aselliscus; species Aselliscus stoliczkanus. Next base: position 92,067,195 of record CM066737.1, on the reverse strand, counting down.
CTTCCACTTGTTTCACTGTCTTCAAAACTCCTTGTGTGGTATAACGTTCAATTCAGATGAGGCTATAAGTTAGCACCTTGTTCAGTTTTTCGCAGATAAAGAGAGGTCTTTCTATGAACGAGGAATTATGAAGCTCACTGAAAGATGGCAAAAGGTTATTGAACAGAACTGGCAATATGTCATTGATTGATCTTTGTTCTTTATATAGACAAATGACCTTTGAAAAACATAGACAAAATATGTCATGACTTTTCGGACACCTCTCTGTATATATACATGTATATACGTATATATACGTATATATACATATATATACGCATATATATCTCCCAAAAAATGTATACACATTTTGAGTAAGGAAAAAAAAACTATTAAAATTGCAATACTCAATATATACTGATAACAAAAGATGAATACAAGTCATATATATATATATATATATATATATATATATATATATATATATGGCCATATTTTTTTATTATATATATATATATATATAGTCACAGGAAGTAAAGTACAGCATAGGGAATATAGTCAATGGCATTCTAATAGCTATGTATGGTGTCAGATGGATAGTATACTTGAGGGTGCTGTCACTTTGTGAGGGGTATAAATGTCTAATCATTATGTTGTTTTGTACACCTAATTTAAAAAAGTAAAATAATAAAGTGTTTAAAGTCTAACTTAGAACAAAAAAATATTGATATGAATTTGAAGGTTTTGTACAATTTTCTCATAATGCTAACTCTTTTTTCAATTACTTTAATTATTGTAGAACTAAGAATTTGTAGAAATTTTTCCAGTTTGTCTACATTTTTATATTTTATTTATTTTTATTTATTTATTTTAGATTTTTTTATTGGGGAATTGGGGGAGGGGAACAGCTTTGGGGAATCTTGGAAGGGGAACAGACAAGTTGCTGTCCTTTTTTTGTTCTTCAGTCTAGCTGTGGAGGACGTCGCTTCACTGGCCCATGTTGGTATTGTGATCGTTGCACTCTTCCCGGCTGAGGCAGTGCATTGCCGGTCATTGGACAGCCACTCACGGCGGCTCAGGGCAGCTCACGGCTGCTGCTGGCTGTTCATACCGGCTACCAGCCACTCATGGTAGCTCATAGCAGCCAACTGCAGCAGGGGCTACAGCCTACACTGTTGCCAGTGACTCACGGGAGCCCAACTCCAAGTTGAGCTGTTATTCACCATCTTAGCTGTAGAGGATACAGCGTCACTGGCCCTCATGTGGGATCCGAACCAGGGCCCTGCTGCTCAGAGCTGGCATCCCAGGCCAACTCTTAACCAACGTGCCACTTGGCCGACCCAACATTTTTATAATTGACATATTGCAGTAGGAAGAATTCTATTATCATTTCAATTTCTACACTATCCATAATTATGTCTCCTTTTTAATCATAATATTGTTTCTTTGTGTTCTTTTTTTTTTTTTTTTTAGCTGAGCCATCCTGCCACCTATTGGCAGCTCAACAGCAATTCAGCTCGGGCTGGCATCAAACCGCCATTGCTCAGAGCTCAGCTCGCACTCTTGAGCGAGCTCTTAACCAACTGAGCCATTCTGCTGGCCTGTTCTCTGTCTTCTCTTAATTAAACTTGTTAGAAGTCTGTTGGTTTTATTTTATTTGTTTTATTTTGTTGTTGTTGTTTGTTTTTGCTGAGCCATCCGGCCACCTGTTGGCACCCAAGCAGCAGCTCAGCTCAGGCACAGTGCTACTGAATTATGTGGGAATCAAACTGGCAGCCCTGCTGCTCAGAGCTCGCACTCCCAAGCCAACTCCCAACCAACTGAGCCACTGGACTGGCCCTGCTGATTTTATTTTTAAAGAACTGACTTCAAGTTTTAAGAAATAATCTTTCTATTTCTTTCAGTATTTCATTTAATTATTCTCTTATAATTAACAGCTTCCTTTTATTTATTGTCAATTTTTCTATGTTCTTAATTTGGACACTTTAGATAATTAATTTTGAGCCTGTATTCTCTTTTGAGTGTTCAAGTCTTTAAATTTCCCTCAATGCAGCACTTTCACTGCCTCGTATAGATTTTCTGTGTAGTATTTTTATTGCCGTTTATCACTTATTCAGAATTTTCATTATGATTTTATGATTATTTAACATTGTGTTTCTAAATTTCTAATGTTGGTGGACTTTAATTCATTTGGTTATTAATGTCTAGATTATATTGAGATCAGAATGCACAGAGAATATGCATAATCTTTGAAATTTGCTAAGTCTTGGTTTTCACATAATGAATCACCAATTTAGAATATCTTCCATGGATTCTAAAAAGAATTGTACTTTCTCTTATTGTTTGATAGAGAATTCTATATTTGTTCAATAGGTCAAGCTTGTTGTTAGGACATTTCCAGATATTATATGTGCTTCCTTTTTTGTCCACTTGCCATACTGAAAGGAGTCCTATTAAAATCCAAAATCTCATTTACAATGGTACCAAAAAGAATAAACACTAGGAATAAGTTTAACCAAAGAGGTGAAAGATCTGTACACTGAAAACTATAAAACGCCAAGGAAAGAAATTGAAGAAGATACAAATAAGTGGAAAGGTATTCCATTTTCATGGATTAGAAGAATTAATATCACTAAAATGTCCATACTACCCAAAGCCATCTACAGATTTAATGTAATCTCTACCAAAATTCCAACGAGATTTTTCACAGATATAAAAAACACAATCAGAAAATTTGTGTAGAACCAAAAGACACCCCACACAATCAAATAAAATTGAGAAAGAAGATCAAAGTGGTAATCATCACACTACCTGATTTAATACTATATTACAAAGCTATAGTAATCAAAACAGTGTGTTACTTTCATAAAAACAGACACATAAACCAGTGGAACAGAATCCAGAACCCAGACATAAACCCGTGCATATATATGGTCAACTAATATTTCACAATGGAGACAAGAATACTCAGTGGAGAAAGGATAGTCCCTTCAATAAATGCGGTTGAGAAAACTGGATATCCACATGCAAAAGAATGAAATTGGATTTCTATTCTATACCACTCACAAAAATTAACTCAAAATGCTTTAAAGACAAATGTTAAGACCTAAAACCATAAAACTTTTGGAGGAAAACATAGGGGAAAGCCCATTGACATTGATCTTGGGAATGGTATTTTTTATTTGACAGCTAAAGCAAAAATCAACAAGTGAGACTATTTTAAACAAAAAAGTTTCTGCCCAGCAATGGAAACAATCAAAATTAAAAGGCAACATACAGAATTGGAGAAAGTATTTGCAAACCATATATCTGATAGGGGGCTAATATTCAAAACATATAAGGAACTCATACAATCAATAGCAAATTATCCAATTTTTAAATGGGCAGAGGATCTGAATAGATAGACATTTTCCCAAAGAAGACATACAGATAGCTAACAGGTACATAGAAAAATGTTCAACATCACGGATCATCAGGGAAATGCAAATCAAACCCACAATGAGATATTACATTACACCTCTTAGAATGGCTATTATCAAAAACACAAGGGATAATAAATGCTGCCAAGTGTGTAGAAAAAATGCAACCCTTGTGCACTGCTGGTGGGAATGTAAATTGGTGCAGACACTATGGAAAATAGTATAGCGGTTCCTCAAAAACTAGAAATAGGACTACTGTACAATCCAGCAATTCCACTTTTGGATATTTATCCTAAAAAACAAAAACTAACTTGAAAGGATGTATGCACCCCCATGTTCATTGCAACATTATTTACAATACCCAAGATACAACAACTTAAGTGTCCATGCACAGATGAACAGATAAAGACATTGTGATTGATTGATAGATAGATAAATAGACAGATAGATATAAATATACAGAGGATGCCAAAAAAATGTATACACATTTTAAGAAAGGAAAAAACTATATTAAAATTGTAATACTTAATATATACCAATAACAAAAGTGGAATACAAGTCATGTGCATACATTTTTGGCACCCCTGTAGATATCTAGATATAAATGGAATATTTATTCAGCTATTAAAAAGAATGAACTCTTGACATTTGTGACAACATGGATGGACCTTGAGGGTATTATGCTGAGTCAGGGGTTGTCAAACTTTTGAGACAAAAGAGCCAATCCTGTCCCTCACAACAATTTAAGAATTATCTGAGAGCCATAAAACAAATGAAATCACCATTATGTGAATAATATCCTTTAAATATTTTATAAATGAAACTATGATAGTTTTATTTTCATTTTCAATTTTACTTCAGCGCCACATGTACATATCCAAAGAGCCGCATGTGGCTAGTGAAACAGTTTGCCGACCCGTGTGCTAAGTGATATAAGTTAGACAGGGAAAGAAAAATATCACATAATCTCACTTACTATGTGGAATTTTTAAAAAATGAAGCTCATGGATACAGAGAACAGATTGGTGGTTGCCATATGAGGGAGGTGGAGAGCCGACAAAATGGGTAAAGGGATTTAAAAGGTGCAAACTTCGTGGTATAAAATAAATAAGTCATGGATGTAATGTACAGTATGGCAACTATCATTAATAGACTGTGTTGCATACATGAAAGTTGTTAAGAGAGTAAATCCTAAAACCTCTCATCAGAATAAAAAAAAATTTGTAACTGTATCATGACAGATGTTAACTAGACGTATCGCTGATAATTTTACATCACATATATATTGAATTATTATGTTTACACTTGAAACTAATATAATGTTATGTTAATTAAACCTCAAGTACATAGATTTTTTAAATATTTGTTTAATATTAAGCTTTACCTTAAAATGCCAGTGTGGGGGGCTGGCCAGGTGGCTCACTTGGTTAGAGCACGGTTCGATTCCCACACGCGCCAGTGAGCTATGCCTGAGCTGACCTGCCGCTGAGCTGCCAACAGGCGGCTGGATGGCTCAGCTGGTGAGATCAGATGCTCCTAACAACAAGATTGCAGGTTTGACTCCCACATGGGATGGTGGGCTGGGCCCCCCAAAACTGGACTGAAAATGGTGACTGGACTTGGAGCTGAGCTGCGCCCTCCACAACTAAGATTGAAAGACAACAACTTGACTTGGAGCTAATGGGTCCTGGGAAAGCAAAATGTTCCCCCTTTCCAATTCCCTAACACTGTTCCCTTCCCCAATTCCCCAATAAAAAAAATCTTTAAAAAAATAAAAATAAAAATAAAATAAAATGCCAGTGTGTGTGATAATGATTACACAAACCTATTACCATCTGCCTCCATTCATTGCATCTTAATCACTGTCCGTGAGAACTCATGAAAGCAGATAGAAACTGATGGGAGAATCTGAGCTCAAAATGTCAGTAGGAAAGGAGCTAGAGAGAAATACTCTTGGAAAATACAGTTGACATAAATCAACTATAAACTGAAAGAGTTTCTATCCTTTAATTTCTAAAAGAAACACACATATATTTAATGAACATTTATTCAATTATTGATTGATTAATCAGTGTAAATACATAGGTCTTTAGTTGCAACAGCTGTCAGTTATAGGATAATTCCATTTATTATTTGTATTAAATTTCTAGAAGATAATGTAAAGTTAGGGGCCAGTATAACACCGAGACATCAAAAAGGAAACAATGAAATTGAGCAAAGTTTCTAAAATCCCCTTGTTTTTATTAATATAAATATGATGAAGCAGTGAGTATCTATCATTTCTACAGAGTTTATTGAAAATGTTCGCATAATTGCCGGGTCATAAATTATGATTATTTACTATTATTGTGATTTTCTAGATAAAGGACAGTACAGTACATGGAAGCTGAATATAAGGTATGGACAAACTGAGATGATTCATCTCATACAGTAATTATCCCTAAAGCAAGAGCTCTGCTGGGGAATTCCCTTCGCAGCAGAAGGGTCATTTTATCTTAAGGTCATGCCTACCTAAATTTCGCCATTCCCTGATGTTAACATCAATAACCCATGCTGGGATTAATACAGCGTACCTTCCTAAAATAACCTTCTATTACAAGGTTGGATAGTTCTCAAAACCGCCTTCTATATCAATCTTATGTAATGATGAAAACACAAGGTTAGAAAGTATAGCTTTAATATGAATCTCTGAGATTCTTCTTCATAATAACATGGGATGATAATGACTCAAGATAATGGGAGAATCTCTAGCTTGCTATTGATTTTTTCAAACTACAGAAAAAATATAAAACTCACCAATTATGCAAACTCTTCATAGACAAATAGCACAGAACTCAGCTTAATTACTGGGGGTATAAGTGAGCCCACCTCAGATAATGTATTGCTTTAAAATTTTATTTGACAGCATTGTAGAAATGGTTTACTTTATCCAGTCTGGATAATTACTTTACACCTATTTGGGGAAAGATATACTACCAGTTATTCCTCATATATAAAAGTGTTTCATAAACCAAGCTAGAATTAGCAAACCAGTATAGTGCAAAGTGAATCACATTTGAGGTAAACACATTTGGGTTCAAATCCTGGCAAACTTTAGAAAATGTAATTGTCCAAATAATTATAACCCATTTGTAAAGGATTATAATGATATGTCTCTCACAGGATTGATGTGAGCATTCATTCAGTGAGATTACCTATACGAATCACCAGACAGGTAATTTGTGCTCAAATATCTTGTTCTCTTTCAATTTCATCAGTAACACTGTATGAATTGTTTGAAAGGGTAAATGCCATAACAATTCAGAATTCAAGACAATTTTATATTATAAACCAAATATATGTTATGTATTATATAATCATGAATATATTATATGTTATTATCCACTGTATGGCACATAATTATATTACCGCATGTCATATATTATAATTTATATTCTCACAAATAAGTTAATATATTATTCCATATATTGTATATATTTATAATATATATTATATATTGCAAGTTATATATACTATATATTTTGAATGTGTATATATAGATTTGTGTGTGTGTAAAACAATCACTTATTACAGTTATTGCTCTTATTCTCCCCTTTGTTGAGTAAGAAAGTATATTAATAGATTTTCAAAGATTTTTGCTATACTAGTAGCTGCCATGTGTTAGGAAAAATAGGTTGAACGATTTTTAGAATTAATTGGAAGGAGTATCAGAATAGAATTAAGAAAACTAAAATATATTCTAGTGATATATATCAATAGAAAAGTATTTTAATTATTTGAAAACAATGTTGTTCTATTTTATATCTGTCATTTATTTAATTTTTATCTCTAATTCCAAATTTTATACTTGATTTTAAACAGGAATGGTAGAGTAAAATGGAATCTGTCTATTGGTCACAAATATTCTCCCTCGTTTATTTGAAGATGTCTTGTATTTGTATATCAGAAGTGATAACTGTTAGCATCCTATTTGAATCATTTTAACATAACCAACAACTCTCTGTGATTATAGAACATCTGGATAAATTTAGTATTATGAATAGACTTCATGTTCCTAAAGCAGTATGTAGTGATAAAGCACTTATATTGATGCCTTATTCCTACTTTATCGAGCCATTAAAATCATACCTTTTTGATATTATAATGTACCAATTTCATTGTATTATAACTTTCAAATACAATAAAAAATTTTGTCTTGCTGTTTCAGCATTGTACTTGCAGGCTTTCAGAATGACTGATTCTATAATGAAAGGGTCAAATGCCAGCTTTCTATACAAAAAGAAGACAATCATGTATATCTAAAAATAATTAATATAATCAAGAAAAATGAAAACCCAAAATAGTTCTTCCAAACTACTGTAATTATCAGCTCACGAAGCTTCTCCCTTGAATCTCTGCAAAATCACAGTTTATAGGAGGGAGCAGAGTGATGTGGGAGAAGGACATGCTGAGGAGCCAATGGCCAAGTATTAGAATCTCCTTCTGGCACATAAGAGCTCTGTGACCTTGAGCAAGTTATATCATCTTCCTAAGTCTTGGGCTATATTTGTTTCTCTGTTCATTTGTTTTACTGCAAATGTGAGATAATAATGACTACCTGAAGTATGTTATAGAGGCATAATATGTGCAAAATAGATAGCATAGAGCCAGGCCTATAATCTGTAATGCATAAATTACTGTCATACCCATGCTGGTTTTTTTTTGGGGGGGGGTTTCTTTTGTTTTGCTTTTCTGTTTTATTAGTTTCAGGTGTACAAAACAATGTAATAGTTAGACATTTACACCCCTCACAAAGTGATAACCCCCCGCCCCCAAACTACTAGCCCTCTGACATCGCATGTAGCTGTTACAGTTCTGCTGACTCTATTCCTTACGCTGTACTTTATATCCCATGACTATATATATCACAATCGGTAAGCACAAGATTGCTTGTGCTGTTTTTTTATTTTATTTTATTTTATTTTTAATTAGTTTCAGGTGTACAACACAGTGCAATAGTTATACATTTTACCCCTCAAAGTGACAACCCCCCACCCCCAATACACCACCCCACTCCCCCCCATATCATATATATCTATTACTCTTCCTCTGACTCTCTTCCACAGTATAATCCACATCCCGTGACTATCTATATACATTCAATTACAGTAGGTATACCACCTCCGCTTTAGTAATACAGTGCAGTGATCAAACCTCTACTCCATCCATGAAATGGTCTCCCTAACAAGACCTATGATCATCTGACATTCCACAGAATATTTACAACATTATTAATTATATTCCCCAAACTGTTTTTCCTATCCCAGTAGCAATATTGTAGTTGCCTATTTTTGCTGTCTAATCCCTTCCCTTTCTCCCTCATCCCCATCCCCCTCCCAATTAGCAACCCTGATTTTTCCTCTATATCTATGAGACAGTTTCTGTTTACTTTGCTCATTCATACAGTTTTTCAGATTCCAAATATGAGTGAGATCATATGGTATTTGTCCTTCTCTGACTGACTTATTTCTGCTTGTGCTGTTTTGCAATAGCCTTCTGACTGGTCCCCTTGTCCCTAGTCCTCATCAATAATCCATCCTTTGCTGAAACTCCTTCCTCTATAGTGGATTCTTAATAAACTTGTACCAACCAGCCACAATCTTTCTAACTTTATCTTGAAACATTCTTCCCCTCACAATAAACTTTATGTTAAAGTGCATAGGCCTGCTTACTTTTCATTAATTCATAGGCAGTCACGGCCCATGCAATTCAGTTATAAATATTTATATTCCCAAACAGAATTTATGAAAATGAACTTGATATGCTAGCACTGTGCTAGACACTGAGACATGATAAAGATACATCAGAAACAAATCCTACTTTTTAGAAGCAGGAGGCTTTCTTTCTATGAAAGATACTTTTTCCAATACTTAATTTTGTTTTTAACTTGGATTGCTTAAGACCAAAAACCAAAAATAGTTGAACATTTTCCTAATATTGGTAATATTGTAATTGTCCAGGTATCAGTTTTATTCATCCTAATAATATTAAAGGCAAGAATGTTTGAAGGGTTGAACTTGATTGTCCCTTTAGTCTCTAAGCCAAGAAGCGTAGAGAGTTTAACATTTATTTCACAGCAACAACCCTTGTAAAGCAGTAGCAATGATGAACTTTGAGTAAATGGTAATGTAAACAATATATGCATGAAGCCGATAGGTTCATAATGATACTGTAAAATGAGATTAAGCTCTTTATTAAGCCAATTGCTCCATGTAGTTCAAAAAAATACCTCAGAAATTACAAGAAAATAAAATTCACAGATGTAATGCCCTGAACCCTGAGGTACACATACAATGTGGAACGCTACAAAGGGAGGGAGTGTTATATTGTTTGTAAGCATGTACTGTTTTTAAATGTGTCTCCAAAAATTCCCACATGTGACCACACTTGTGTGCCATCCATGGCAGAGAGAAGGAAGGCTGAGCACAGTGCAGAGGAAGTTTATATGTGTGTTATTTTGCATGTTGACACTAAATACATTGAAAGGCCGGATTCATTCATTACAATATAGATAAATTATACGGAAAGGTTGGAAATTGGATTCCTAACTCTTGCCAAAAAAATTTCTAAAATGTATCCAGATTGCTGCAATTTAGCAAAAAGATTTGTTGGAGATACTATATTGCCTTTCCGTATGCTGAGGCTGCCCTTTTAGCAGCTCAACAGAAAAAGGAGAAGGCATGGCAGCAATACGGTTCAAAGTAGCTATTCGACTGGGTTCCGCTTTCTGCCTGCCCATTTATTTGTCTGCCGGTGCTCGGAAATCAGTTGAAAGACTGATATGCCTTCTCTGCTAATGGAATTCTTTCCTAATTCTTTATTCCCTCCTGGACCATGTAAAACCATTTTATAGTACCTTGGACATTGCCAAGTGCAGCTTTAGCTTTTACCACCTGTGATCTCAAAACTCTATTAACTAGAAAAGTAGCCTAACGTGTACAAGAGAATCAGCTCTCTGTCCCAAGGAATTTAGCCATCAATATGGATCTCCAAAGCAAACCTTTTAGACACAGGGATTAAAAGTCAGAAGGATCATGAGAGCTCAGTTAGTCTAACCACCAGATAAAACTAGCATCTCTATTTATAGATCCCAGGAAGACAATAAACCCACCAGTGACTGTAGCTTTACAGAGAGGACAAGTTCAGTTCCTCATTTCATTGTTGCATATCTTTAGTTACTATTGGGTTGTTGGAAAAGTCATGATACACTTTTGCAAAGAAAAACATAGGAAAAATATGTCATGACTTTTCCAACAACCCAATAGAAGATGCTAGCTTATACTGAGCAGAAACTAGCCTTCCTGTAACTTCTTCCCTTCGGTATCCTCTTGTATGGCAAAGCATGATATCCTTACTCTATGTGTGAGATCCTCAAGTGTGTATATTTATAAAAACAAGAGCGTGTGCATCAACATCTCAAATGTTTAAAGTTATGGAGTAATTTGGAATCAAAGTTATGTCTATTAATTTTTAAGAAAATGTTTTTATATCAAATAGAAATTCAACATCTTAAACAGAGTATTCTGAACATAATTTATATTGTGCTCAGGGGTTGTAGGTTATCACCACTATTAAAAGAAATTATTGTATTGTGTTCTCATATGTTGATTACTTCAGGGTTTGTGGGAGTTGCTAGAAAAATCTGCCCCTGACCTGCGTGTTCTCAGGATGTTTACCTTTAGGACTATATATATCTTTTTCCATAGATTGTTCCCTTTTGTTTCGTAGTATTGGATTGTGGGATCTTGGCCCTGCCACTGTGCCTGCCTCTAACTGAAACCCTGTGCTTCTAAGCTTATGTGACTTTAGAAATTACATAGCCAAACTCATTACAAAGGTGTCTGAAAGTGCCTCTGAGTGAGAGCTTCTCCTAAATAAAATACATAAACTTAAAAGCATGCTGCAAGGACAGACTGGGAGGTGGTCCCAAGCCTTCATGCATTCCCTCCCTCAGGAGTGTGAGCAGAACATGACTTGCTTCTAAACAATAGAACATAGCCACTCCTTTGATTAGGCTACATTAATGTCACCATGAAGGGATTTTGTAGATGTAATTAAGGATGGTGACTTTGAGCTATAGAGAGATTATCCTGAATGGATCTTGTAAGAGGAACCAGACCCTCCCTGAAGATATTCTGTCTCCAATGCTAGCTTTGAAGAAGCATGCTACCACATTTGAGAGGGCCTATGGTGAGGACCATGTAGCAAAGAACAGAGGACAGCCTCTGGGACCCGACTGCAGGTGGGGCTGTCAGTCATACAGCTGGGAGAAAATGAATTTTTCTAGCAACATGAAGGATCTGGGAAGCAGATCTTTCCTCACTCAGCCTTGTGATGAAACCAAAAATCCTGGCCTACACCTTGACTGAAGCCTTGCAAGACTCTGAGCATAGGACATAGCTCAGCCATGCCTAAACTGTCCCCTGAAACGGTTAGATAATAAATGGGTGTTGGTTTAAGTTGCTAAGTTTGTAGTAATGCATTTGGCAATAGATAACTAATATATTATGTATTGCATGCCATTCATTTTGTGTGTACAGAGTTGCTTTTGGTCGATTTCTTATCCTTTCCTGGGTTCAAGTTGGTTAAACTTATCTTCACTGATTAAGCTGTGAAACGAAATATTTAATATACACGTGTGTGTTATACAAATGAATGTATGCATGTTAAATACCTTTTTCAACCAACATAAGTGCCATGAAAATATCAGGATATTCTTTTTTTTTTTTTTTTTTTTTTTGGTTGAGCCATCCTGCCACCTATTGGCAGCTCAATGGCAGCTCAGCTCGGGCTGGGCATCGAACTGCTGTTGTGTCAGGATATTCTGAATGTGCTTTAATTACTTAAAGGATGTACATTGATGGAGTGAAAACAAAGATGCTCTTTCAAACACAGATATACACAAATATAAGGTACCCTAGGCAAAGGTGCTCAGTCAGAGGATATAACATAAATAATGAAAGATCTGAATTTAGAACATGTAGATTGTGTCACAGATATAACTGCATAACCATGCCAGCCATTTCACTTTGAGTGAATCTGGCCATAGAGTAAAGAATAAGGAGTGGTGGAAACTGTGGTGAAAATGTCCCAGCCCAAAGAAGCACCAGTTATTCTGCCCTTAGAAAATAACTGTCTTGTGGGTATGTAAACAGTACAGTAGTGAGATACACTGTTTTTTTAAAGGTAAAAATTAGGGTGTTCATGTGGTAGCTCCATATTTTTAAATTTTGTTTATAAAGGCAAATTTTGAAACATTTAAAAACTCCTGGCCAAATAAGACAGGACTGTCAGCCATATCTGGCTGCCAATTTGTGACTTGAATTAAAATTAATGACTTACAAGCAAGAATAGCGGAGTATACATGTCTAATTTCCTTAGTTCAGCAGTAATGAACATGTCAGTGGGCTAGACAAAGTCTACATGGGCTTGTCCTGACATCCTAATGAGGGATTACTATATCCTCTGCTTTTCATTATTCCCATTTGTGTTCTGTTTCTACTAGAATGTTTGAGTAAAGAGTCTGTATCTGTTAAACCTTTGTCCATTATCAATTTAATGAGAGGGAGTGGAATTAGTAGGAGCAATGAGAAGAAAGATATGATACATCCTTAAATATTTCTAATTCAGTTCCAGAAAGTGATGGCCCACACCTGACTTTCCTTTTCCAATAAATTTTTACACTAAATGGAACTCCAAATTATTGGGTTTCAGATAGTGGTTTGCAAGGAGAGGATAACCTGTGTTTCTTGAAATCACATTTGCCCAGGGCTTAAATGGTATCAGAATAACTGTAACTATTCATATCTCCAAATCCCTGGCCACAAGCTGCTATTATAGACATCCAGCCTGCTACAAATTCCAGTCTATCCCAACCCCCAATTATATATGGGAGTTTTGTATAGCTATTTTATGTGACGTTGTGCAAATATTTTGTCTGTCAGCAACCACAGAGTATCTTCCAAGTCCTTTCCCTCTTTCTTTTTTTTTTTTTTTTTTTTTTTTTTGAGGGCAGTATCACTGGCCCTCATATGTGGGACTGAACCGGGGCCACTGGCTTCCTAGGCCAGCGCTTAACCACCGCGCCACTCGGCCGGCCCGTTTCCCTCTTTCTTTAATGGCATCTCACCCTAGGTCCAATAAGCCTATTGTGTTACTTGAACAAATATAAGCCACAATTACCAGACATGTCCTAATGCTGGTGCTGATACCAATTAATGTGATCTACAATTGCCATTGTGTCATTGATACAATGAGGTGAGTGTGGCTTGGGGCTCCTTCTGAGACAGTGCTCCCCAAGGAGTGCTATCTTGTGTAAGTCACAACTGGTGCTTAGCATTCCTCTTGCCTTAGAACTCAACTTCCGATCCATGATGGATAGCTAAAGCTTCATCCCCAACAGTATCAACATCACCTAGGAGATGTTAGAAATGCAGAAACTCAGGCCATATTCTGGACCTACAGGCTCAGAACCCAAACTTAACCAGATGATCTGTATGCATCTTAAAGCCTGGTCTAAAGGACCAATAACTGAGACAGATATATTGGTATCCTCTATATCTGTCATAAATATTAAGCTCCTCCTGCAATCTGTATTCCACCTACCCCTTTAGGTCACCCTTATATCTTCCAGAATTTTGCAAACAACCTTTTTGAAAAAAGCTTGCATTTCATTTTTCACTGTGCAAGATTATACTAGAAGCTACTGAAGTTTTCACCAGGAACATATCTAACATAAAATTGGATATATTACCTCCCATTATAATTGCAAAACCACATTTTATCTCTCTTTAAATCCCCATTAAGATTTAAAATGTGCATACCTTTTAATCCAGCAATTACATATCAAGGAATTTATCCTGAAGATATGCTCACACAAGTGTAAAAGGACATATTCTAGGATGTACACTGTAGCACACTGATAATAGGACTGACATCTAAATATATAAATTCAGGAAATGGTTAAAAATACTTATACAAGATGTGATCAAACAATACAGTGAATGTTTAAATAAAAAATTTTATTACAATAAAAGACACATTGCAATTAATCCCCCTCAAAATACTCCCCCTCGCTTTAAATACACTTATCCCATTGTTCTTGCCACTTTCTGAAGCAGTTCTGGAAGTCCTCTTTCGTGTCTTTATTTCATCCTCCATCATGACAATGCTCTGTGTCACACATCCCTTCTGGTACGGCAGTTTCTGTGAAATAAAAACATTATGGTGTGTCCTTATCCACCTTATTCACCGGATCTAGCACCATGCGACTTCTGGCTCTTCCCCCAAAGTCAAAATGACCATGAAAGATAAACGTTTTGAATTGATTTGGGACATCTAGGCAGCCATGACAGTACAATTAAAGACACTCAGGAAAGAGACTTCCAGTGGCAAGAACAATGGGATAAGTGTGTTTGTAAAAAGGGGAAATATTTTGAAGGGGATTAATAGCAATCTGTCTTTTACTGTAATATTTTCTTAAATTTCAACATTCACTGTATTTTTTACCATACCTCTTATATCCATATAATCTGTGCCTTTACAAAAATATGAAGAAGGTCTGTATGTGGCCAATAAGAAGAGATGTTGAATAAATATTTAAGGGTATAAACCAAGTTATAAAATTATATATCAATCCATTTTGAGTTTATTCTTATATATGTTGTAAGAAAGTATTCCAGCTTCATTCTTTTACATGTGAAGTCTGGAAAAATAGACAAACAAAACAGACAAACTCAGATACAGAGAACAAATTGATGATTGCCAGATAGGTGTGGAGGGGGGCTGGGTGAAAAAAGTGAAGGGATTCAGAAGTACTAATAAGATTCCACATATAAGTGAGATCATGTGGTATCTGTCTTTCTTAGTCTGATTTATTTCACTTAACATAATAGTCTCTAGGTCCATCCATGTTGTATATGTGGAATCTAAAGAACAAAATAAATGAATAAACAAAACAGAAACAGACTCATACACACAGAGAGCAAACTGATGGTTGCCAGAGGGGAGGGAGATTGGGGATCTGAGTGAGAAAGGTGAAGGGATTAAGAAGTACAAATGTGTAGTTACAAGATAATCATGGGGATGTAAAGCACAGCATAGGGAATATAGTCAGTACTGTGGCAACAACTATGTATAGTGCCAGGTGGGTACTAGACTAATGAAGGGATCACTACATAAATTATATAAATGTCTAACCACTATGCTGTACACTGGAAACTAATATAAAATAATACTGAATGTCAACTGTAACAAAAAAAAAATTTTTTAGAAAAAGGAAAATAAAAGTAGCACAGATTGGCACTTACCAAATAGCCATAGGGATGTAAAGTACAGCATAGGGAATATAGTACCCAGTAATAATATAACAACTATTATGGTGTCTACTAGACTTATAGTGGGATCGTTTCATATGTTATATAAATGTCTAACCACTATGCTGTACACCTGAAACTAATATAATATTGAACATCAACTGTAATTGAAAAAATTTAAAAATTACATATTTTATGCTATCATTTGAATAAGTTATATATTTAAATGTGTATGTCTATATGTGTGTGTTTGCGTGCACACGTGTGTGTGTATGCTGTATAGTTGTGATTGTATGTTAGCTTATCTCACCTCATTTTCAACTCTCTTCTTTCTTACCTGCCTCTCTTGTGGAGGCTGTAAAAAAGAAAAACTTGATTTCCCAGACTCCCTTGCAGCTATGGTTGAGCATGTGAAACTCAAGGCTAATAATCAATGATCAGAAGTCTATCATGCTGCCTCTTTTTCCTCTTCCCTGACTAGAATTCCACTGTGTAGCCTGGAGAAGCACCAGCCATTTGGTGACCATTTGACAGCAAGCATGAGGACTACAATAAACAGATTACAGTGAGGAAAAAAATGTGTTTGAATCTCCCATGGTGTCCTAGGGCAACAAACTAACACTGGGATATCTATCTCTGTGTTTTTTGCTATGAAAAATAATTAAATCCCTGGATATTTAAGCCACCATATAGGGATGTTTTTGGTTGTTGTTATTGTTATTATTATTAGTAATAATAGTAATACTATAATCACTACTATTATTAATATTATTAGACAAGCGAATCCTACCTGATACACATGTCAATGCTGCAGAGTGGGATGAGAGGCAGTGATGGTATTTTTACTTCTTAGAAGTTTAACTCTTTGTGATGTTTGAATTATATAGTCAAAGAAATGACATTCACACACAAACATAAAACAAACTGATTTTAAAATGCAATTAAAGCCAGTGAGTTTATGGATAGTTGTTTCAAGTCCTGGCTTAAAAGAGAACTATGTTTTCACAAAATTGTTTGATATTTATAATATTACTAATAACAGAAACAATTTAATATGTCATCTTATAACAGAGTGGTTGCTAAAAGGACAAATAAAATTAGTGATTATGCAACTTAACGGACAAATGGTTACTCTTCTCATGGACAGAAGGTAATTTCTCTTGTTTTAGAGGTTAGTTAATCATCCCTATTTATAGAAAAATTATAGGAATAGTAATAGTATTTCAGAAAGTAATAGTAATAGGGTTTCATAAAGTTGAATGATAAGTGCCTGTTCCCTGTTTGTTCTTCTTGGTTTTTGGTGATAAAGATGAAAGCAACACTCAGAAGAAATGAGCTAAATATTTAGGGGATTGTTCTTCACAAAGCTGTTTTTTTAAAGCAGTGGTCACAGGATGTGATGTGTTCCTGTAGGAATGGGATGACTCAGTAGGTCTAGATTGTTCAAACTGCACATTCCGAAGAAAGGCCTGTTTTTAGGACTGGCCCTTGGCTGGCTCCTGGGAGCCAAGTTCTGAGCTCTTGGAATGTTCTCTCTTATACCATCCTGATCCAACAGTTTATACGAACAATGTGATTTATGGTAAACAACTATTTTTGCTCTGGGAGCACAGAGTCTGGGAGTATTTAGCTGAGGTGAGAATGACCCCTGATAAAAACCCTGGACACCAAGGCTCAGGTGAGCTTCCCTGGTTGGCAAGACTTTGCACATGTTGTCACATATTGTTGTGGGACAATCAAGTGTATCCCATGCAACTGCACGGGGGTGGGGGATAGGAAGGACTTGGAAGCCTGCAACTGCTTTCCGTTGGACTTCACCTCAGGAATGTTTTCCCTTTGCTGATTATTAGATGTATTATTTTCAATGTAATCAGCAATAATAAACTGTTTGACTAACAGCTTCTGAGTTTTGTTAGTCCTTCTAGTGAATCACCAAGCATGAGAGTGGTCTTAGAAACCCCTGACACAATTCCCTAAAGTTAAATAGCCAGAGCTGTAAATAAAAAGTTGCTTGATTCTAAGTAATCATGAAGATATAAATATTCTCTCAAAATGTCCTTTAATTCAAATAATCAATTGAGGTATAAAGGCATATTTTAATAAAAAATATATAAATAAATATGAGGTAGAAACAGGAGTTAGCAATTAATGATTATTAAGATCGATATCGATTATGTTTTTAAATATTTTGGCTTAATTCTTAATGAAACATTTAATTTGGTGTTATAATAATTATGTGGGAAAACACATGATTCCTTTACTCAGGCATGTCAGCAGGAAGTAATAGAGAGTCTATAGCCAAGGTAGTTAAGACTATTAATTTTTCCAAAGAAGGCATACAGATGGCCAAGAGATCAGCATCATTAATCAGGGAAAAACGAATAAAACCCACAATGATATATCATTGTACCCTGTAATAATGGATGTTATCAAAAAGATGAGGTAAGTGTTGGCATGAATGTGGAGGAAAGGGAACCCTTGTGCACTATTGGTGGGAATGTAAATTGGTGCAGCCACTGTGAAGAACAGTATGAAAGATCCTCTAAAAGTTAAAAATAGAACTGCCAGCAATCCCACTTCTGAGTAGCCTATGAAATCCAAAACACTAATTCAAAAAGATATCTGCACCCCCATGTTCACTGCAGCATTATTTACTATTGCAAAGATATGGAAGTAAACTAAGTGTCCATAAATGGATGAATAAAGAAAATGTGGTATGTATAAACATTGGCATATTATTCAGCCATAAAAAAAAGAATGAAATCAACATTTGTGACAACATGGATGGACTTTGAGGGCATTATGCTAAGCGAAACAAGTCAGAGTACCATATAATCTCATTTATATGAGGAATTTAAGACAAACACCAAGCTCCTAGATAGAGAGAACAAATTGGGGGTTGCCAGGGGTGGGGGGTGAGCAGTGTGTGAAATGGGTGAAGGGGGCCAAAAGGTACAAATATCCAGTTATAAAATGTCATGGGATGTAATGTACAGCATGGTGACTATGGTTAATAATACTGTATTGCATATTTGAAAGTTCCTTAGGGAATAAACCTTAAAAAGTCCTCCTCACAAGAAAAAAGTTTGTAATTATGTATGGTGATGGATGTTAACTAAACTTATGGAGGTGGCCATTTTGCAGTATATATGAATATCAAATCATGTTGTACACTTAACACTGATAGAAAATTATGTGTCACTTAGATCTCTAAGAGAAAAGACAGTGAGACTAAAGGGAGAAACAATCTCAAGAGGTAAAACATTGTGCCTAAATGGAAATAGCTTCATAAATAGTCTGAAAATTTTGTGTGAATAAAAAGACTTAGTTTTCATTTGATTTTGTAATTTTTTTACCCTGCTGACAATCTCTCTTTGCTTCTATGCATGGATTGACATATATATACATATAGAGAGAGAGAGAGAGAGAGAGAGAGAAAGAAAAAATGCATTAACATAAAATATGAAATAGTGTGAATATTAAGAATATCTTCACCTTAAGCATAATAAAATTATTTACTTGTTATTTTGTTTGTTTATTTATATTTCTATCTGGATTTATTCCAGGAAGTTTAGGATTTGGCTAAAGCAGTTGCAAAGGGAAAAATTCTATTTTTCCTTTGAAAATGGGAAACTGAGACATATGATCCGTTAATGGGAAATATTAAAATTCCTGGAAAGAACATTACATTGTTGGTTGTGAACTATAGAAATAAATAATTTTCCAGCATATTCTCAGGGGCTGGTATAGAACTGGCAGAAGCCTAGAAGAATTATCTTGGGGAATCAAAACATAAAGCAGTCAAGGCATATGTGACATTCATCAGTTCATTTAGTCAGCAAATATTCCTTCAGTTTCTATTGTGTTCCAACCTTGCTCTAGCATTAACGATACCAATAGAAAGGTTCTTCTTCATGTAATTTGCATTCTGTAGGGGGAAACAGTTAATGAATAATAACTCCACAAGTATAGTGCAGTGGTCAGGCATCTACACCGTCCATATAGTCACGGTGGAAATGGAGTACAGCATAGAGAATAGAGTCAATGCAATTGTAACAGCTATATATGATGTCAGAGGGGTAGTAGATTGGGGGGGCAGTTATCACTTTATGAGGGGTGTAAATGTTTAAGTATTACATTGTTTTGTACACCTGAAACTAATAAAAAAAAAAAAAAACCTCAAAAAAAATAACTCCACAAGTAAAACATTTTATATATCAGATGTTAGAAAGTACTATCTAGAAAAACAAAGCATGAAAGAAGTTTAGGGACATGGGATGTATTTTGAAAACTTAAATAATATCCAATAGACTTAGTTATGCAGATGTATATGTATATATTTCCTTGGGAAGGTTATCAGAAACTACATTTATAGTGTCAGTTCAAAACGAATTTGAAAATTACAATACATAGTAAGTTTGTATCGTGGAGCAGATCAAATTTGGTATAATATGATTCACCAATAGAATCTGTAATATGAGAATAAAATTAAAGAAACAGATTTGTTAGAAGTGAGGCAGAAAAGTATTGTTCATTAGAAAGATAAATCTACTGTTCTGTTTTTTTGTGTGTGATGATATGTACTGAAATAACATAAAAATATCTCTTTTTAAATGAAAGCAATGTTAGCACATACACAAGTAACTACATTGCAACTGAGTCATTTGGAGAAAACAAGTAATTTCATTTAAATCAAATTCCAATAAATGGACCTACCTACATTGTTATTCCACTGAAAAACATGAAGTGATGTCTGTGGTAGACTGCCTTCTAAAATGGTATCTAAGCCCCCTTTCCCATCTCCTAGTATTATGCCCTTGTGTAATCCCTTCCCCTGGAATGTGGGCTGGACCTAGGGATTCACTTCTAACAACACAGCAAAAGTGATGGCATGTCACTTCTGAGATTAAGTTATAAGATTGTGACTTCTGTCTTGCTGGCATTCTCTTACTCTCATTTGTTCCTCCCTTTGATAAAGCAAGCTGACATCTTATGAGCTGTCCTATGAAAAGCTCCATGTGGCAAGGAATTGAGACCCTCAGCTTAACAGCTGCAAGGCAATGAATACTGCCAACTACACTTAGTCAGCTTAGAAGAGGATATGTAATGCCTCAGTGGTACCCTGAGATGACTATGGCCCCAGATGACACCTTGATTGCAGCCCTGTGACAGTCTGAGCTTGAGGTCTCAGCTAAACTATACCTGGAATCTCAACCCACACAAATAAGAGATAATAAATGTAATTTTTAAATAACTGTTTGGGGGGTCATTTGTGAGGAATCAATAGAAACTAAGATATTACTGTCCTCTTAGATTTCTGATTCTGAGGGAATATCTATTTTCTTACATCTAGAAATTTAATGTGGTATTTGTGCTATTACAATGATTCAAAAAATCATTAACTCAAAAATGCTTAAGACTGGTCAAGATTTTGGTATGTAAAACAGTTAGTAAATTGGAGCCTGTGGTTACCACTAAATGATCCAATCAAGCTTGGAATATTAACAAGTATGAAGTTTGGAATATTAAATCATAAGATCTTTATCATCAATTTTTATTAAAGTCACACTACAAATTTCAAAATGAAGGGGAGGTTAGCATAGGAATAGAGATGAATTAGTAGAAATCTTTCACTTTGTAATGTAAAAAATAATAGTATCTAATAATTTATATTTTTAATATATTCTATAAAGTATACATGAATATTCAGTTATTCTGAAGTAGACATACACTGAAAAAAATGGTAACTGTGAGAGGTGTTAATTAGCTTGACTGTAGTAGTCATTTCACTATGTATATCATATGTTGTATACCTTGAAAACATCCAACTTTTATTTAAAAATAAAAATAAATCTTAAAAGCTTATTGCCATTTCCAAGAAAGCAACCAATAGGGGCAATTGGTTAGTTCAGTTTGTTAGAGCGCAGTGCTCATAACACCAAGGTTGCTGGTTCGATCCCCACCTGGGCCACTGAGCTGCACCCTCCACAACTAGAATGGAACAACTACTTGACTTGGAGCTGATGGGTCCTGGAAAATCACACTGTTCCCCAATAAAATTTTAAGAAGAAAAAAAAAAGAAAGCAACCTATATTAATCACGCTTTTCTTTTTTATTTTCAGGAATTGTCATCAGTTTTCTAAAACAAGTGTACCTGCTGAGCTCCTGTGTGGACGCATGAAAATTTATACCATCAACTGCATTAATTTTCTATGGCTGCATAACAAATTACCACAAACTTGGTGGCTTAAAACAACTGAAATTTATCCTTCCATAGTTCTGGAGGCTAGAAGTCCAAAATCACCATCACCAAGAAGAAATCCAGGTGTTGATGGGGGCACCCACTCTCCTGCAGGCTTTAGGGGAGAATCCATTCCTTTCCTATTCCAGCTTTTCACGGCTGTCAGAATTCTTTACACAATTCTGGGCTTGCAGCTACATAACTCCAATCTCTGCCTCCATAGTCACAATGCTATCATCTCTTCTGTGTCAAATCTCCCTCTGCCTTTCCTCATACTTTTTTTTTTTTTTTTAAAGATTTTATTGGGGAATTGAGGGAGGGGAACAGCGCTGGGGCATCGGGGAAGGGGAACAGACAAGTTGCCGTCCTTTTGTTCTTCAGTCTAGTTGTGGAGGATGTTGCTTCACTGGCCCATGTTGGTATCCTCATTGCGCTCTTCCCGGGTGAGCAGATCGGTCGCCGGTCTCTGGATGGTCGCTCACCGCGGCTATTGGCAGCTCACGCTGGCTGCCGGCCTCTCACTGTAGCCTATGGCAGCCCACTGCAGCAGGGGCTGCAGCCTACACCATCGCCAGGGCTCGCACAGCCCAGCTCCAGGTGGAGCTGTTGTTAGTGGTAGAGGGCAGTGTCACTGGCCCTCATATGGGGGCCCGAACCGGGGCCACTGGCTTCCCAAGCCAGCGCTTAACCACCAGGCCACTCAGCCGGCCCTCCTCATACTTTTGATTGCATTTAGGTTCTGCCTGGATAAACCAGGATAATCTCCCCATCTCGACACCCTTAGCTTAGTCACATATACAAAGACTCCTTTTCCATATTCACAGGTTCCAAAAATCAAGACTTGATATCTTTAGGAGTCATTATTCAACCTACCACATCAGCCAACTTTAAATTATAAAATAGCACTCTTTAACAAGCTCATCCACTGCACACTTACATCACTGATGAATAGGATGGAGTTGGAGGCTACAAGCTTTAAAATAGATCTGGCTTTCATCAACTCAGGAGACAAAAATGAATTCCATAAACGGAAACACTTCATGGGAAACACCTGATATTGAAGGTCAATCATTATCAACTTAAATACCACAGTTATTTCAACTGCTGAATCAGTACCCACGAGACACATTAACTAGAATGCACCCAAGACTATAAGCTTCTGAATTGCTAAATTAAGATCATCAACTTTTATCAGCATGCAGAATCAAACAGGTAGTTTCTTCACTCTTGGAAAACCCTAAGTGACAAAACAGTGATTAAATGTAATCATCTATATATTAAAAAGTAGCTGTTTACATTTCACCTTTTTGGTGAGTTAAATAATGATTCACCACACACTTTCTTCAAATGATAAATTCCATTAATTTTATTCTTGGTCATTGTAATAATATGACTTTTTATGAGAAATTATCAGTGGTTATCCTCCCATGTTAAAAAATGTTTAAAATTTTTTTATGTTTAAATTATATTTTCCTGGGTTTCAAGTTTCAATTTTAACATATTTTCCTGCAGAATTATCAAAAAGTTTCCATTGTTTTCTAACTTTTTAATGTTTTGCATCCAGATGTATCAATGAAACTAGTCTATTATGATTTTATTTATACTATTTTGTTAGATTTTGTATAAAAATTACCCTTGCTACATAAAACCAGGAGATTTCCAACCATTCTATGTTATGCAATTGTTAAATGATGTCTGAATACTCTATTTTTTCAAGGTGAGTTATTAACTGATATGATGCCCATTGTTCTTTCAAATAATATTTTTCTAATAAATTTTCAATGCCTTCCATGACAACTGGTTTAAACAATTTTGATACTTCATGTTCTGTTAAAAAATAATCTACCTCTTTTTGGTTGTCAAATTTGTAGGTTTTATGTAACATTTTTCTATAATTATTTTAAGCTCTCCAGTACAGCAAATTTTTCCTTTCATGTATATATATTTTTTTCTTAATTAACCTCATGAGGTATTTATCTACTTTATGTGATAGAGACACAAATTGGAGTTCATCTTGCTAAAGCAGAAGTACCTGGGTAAAACCCCCAGACTTTTAGAAGATATATCTGAAGAACTACATTCCAGAAGTAATAGCAAAGTAGAGGACCAACTCTCCCAAAGTATGAAATCCAGACTCAAATTATTTCAGATCTATTACATCATAATAATATGCCCATATTTACCTTCTGTCAGAGAAGAAAATTAAGTCATCCCAGTAGAAAGATAATATCATGTAGGGCTTCTTGGAGTTGTTATACATTATGTCTAGCATTTGATCAAAATTATCAGGCATGTATATCCACACAATGGAATACTTACTATTCATCAGAAAAAAATGGGCTATCAAGCCATTGAAAGACATAGAGGGAGTGACATCACTTAATGACATAGGTTATTTCAGAATGAGCTCCCTCTCACAAGAAAAACAACTATTAAAGAATAAAACACCACTGAGAGGATCCTAGAACACAGGAGTGAGGCCAAAGCACCCCCTGTACCACAGACCCAAGAAAGACTTCAATAAAATTGCAAAAAAGAAGGGATTATACACTAACCTCACTGCCTCTCCCCGAGGCCAGTGCAGCACCATGTGGAGAGGTGTTCTTTGAGCCTCTGGTTCCTCAAGTAGGAAAAAAGAGCCCAGGGGAGACAACCAGCATACCCCAGAATTGTGGGTCACCTCATTGTGGTAGCCCGTACCCTGGTCTCGCCCCATGGGGACTCCAGGGGCGTCTGCAGGACTCAACCACTGGGAATCTGACTGTGACAGAGAAGAGGGGAGAGGCTTGCAAGAACCAGCATCTGGATCTTGACCAACCAAGTTCATACTGCAGTGCCCAAAAAGTAATCCCAACCCACAGCCTCACTCTTCTGCAGAAGCAAGTGGGCATTGCACTCTGACCAGGAAACTTGTTGAGATATGCATCATCTGCCCAACTTGGGTCCTCAAAGGAGGAGTTTTGCCAACACTAATGCTTGGTTTACCCACACCCATACAAGGAGCTTAGTTATGCCCCACCTACTGTGGAGAGTGTCTCCCAGACACATATGACCAGAGGGGCTGGCAGAAACATGTGGCAGCCCAGCAACATTTGAGCTGAGATGTGGGTACACAGAGCTGACCACCTCCTGAGCAGAGCCAGTACCAGGCATGGGGAGATCTCCTGCTGGGCACAGGCAGGAGATTAATTTATGGCCATGCCTGAGGGTCGAGCCTGGCCTTCCCCAACCAGAGACCCCATTTGGGAAACTGAGAGTTGCTTACAGTGGCTCCTCCCTTTCCCATCCAGGCAAGGAAGCTGAGACAGCACAACATGCTATGGCTAGCAGCCCAATCTGACCAGAAGCCCTAGAAGCTGTGTGCCAAGCGGTGCTTGAGCCAAGAGAAGGGCAGAACAAAGCCAGGGGACCTGTTTGGTGAGGGAACATGGGGTACAGGTCAGCTTGAGTTCAGACAACAAACAAAGCTTTAGCAGATTTAGAGCTTCTTCTCCCTCTGCACCCAGGCAGGGAAGCCACTTTGTAGCCCATGAATACAACCTTCAGCCTGCCTAACCAGGGAAACTAAAGAGTGCACACAGGAAGCTGTACAGCCCTTCCAACAGCCCTGCTGACAGTGGAGCTTGAACAGTGAGCACAAGCTGTGACTTTGCCCCACTGCAGAGCAAAACTGGTGGCCTCACCTTATGAGGAATTCAATTCACTTTCTAGGTCCCTAAACAATAAGCCATGCAGGCTCTGGGTCTTGTCCTGTTACCAGGCCGGGGCAGGGAAGCTAATTCATAGCCCCATCTACTACTGAATATAGTAGTAAGATTACCATCTAGTAATCCTGACCAGAGAATCCAGGGAACCACAGAGCCCATCCTAGAGCCTCACTTGGGTAGGGAACCAAGACGGTAAATAGTCCTATCCAAATTTCTCAGCCAGAGCCATGCCCCACCCCCATCCCTAACTGCAGAGCTTGAACACTTGCCTCACTCCTAAATAGGCCATAATAGTAAGCCCCACCTGTCAAAGGACATTACAGCAGACATGCCCAGAAATCTAAGCAGATGGTAAAGGACTCTCTCTGCCAAAGCAAACCTGTAAAGTCTGGAAGAGGAACCCAATTACTTAAATGAACAGATATCAATGTAAGAAATCAAGGATCACAAAAGAAAAGAAAAGAAAAAAGTAAATATGACACCACCAAAGGAAATGAATTAAGCTCTAATAACGGATATAAAGAAATGGAGAAATATGAGCTGTCAGACACAGAATTGAGAATAATCATCTTAAAGGAGTTCAATGCACTACAAGAACAGACAACAAAACAAAATTAGGAAAACAATGTAGGACTACAATGAGAAGTTCAACAAAGCAATTGAAACCATGAAAAAAACAACAAAACAGAAATCCTAGAGTTGAAAAATACAATAACTGAACTGACAAGTTCAATAAAGTGTTCAAAAAGCAGACTCGACCATGCAGAACAAAGAATCGGTAACCTGGAGGATAATTAGAAATTATCCAGTGAGAGGAGTGAAAAGAAAAAAGAATGAAAAGGAGTGAAGAAAGCATCTAAGACTTATGGGGGCTAACATGTGATGCAGAGGAGAAGTAAAAGTATGCAGTTTAGAAATTTCACGGACGTGAAGTTGCTATCAACTTAAAATAGGGTGTTACAATTTTAACATATTTTATGTAAACCTCATTTTAACCACAAGGGGAAAACCTGTAGCAACTACACAAACAAACATGATGAAGAAGTTATAGCATACTGATACCAAAAGACATCAAAACATGAAAAAAAGACAGCAGGATGAGATACAAGAAACAATGGATCCACAAAGAACAAGAAAACAATTAACAAAATGGCTATGGTGAGTCCTTACCTACCAATAAGACCTTAATCCATAAACAGATTAAATTCTCCAATCAAAAGACATAGAATGGCAGACTGGATAAATACACAAGATGCAACAATATGACCATCATCAAAAAGACAAAGATAATAAATGCTGATGTGGAGAAAAAGGAACCCTTGTGTACTGTAGGTGCGAATGTAAAAATTGGTACAGCCACTATGGAAAACTGTATGGAGGTTCCTCAAAAAAAGTAGAACTACCATATGACCCAGCAATTTCAGTACTCAGAATATAATAAGAATGAAATGAAAACACTAATTCAAAAATATATCTGCACCTCTTTTTGCAGCATTATTTACAATAGCCAAGACACAGAAACAACCTAAATGTCCATCAATAGATGAATGAATAAAGAAATGGTGGTATAGATATAAAATAGACTATAATTCAGCCATAATAAAACAAGGAAATCCTATCATTTGTGACAACATAGATGAACCTTGAAGGGATTATACTAAGTGAAATAAGTCAGATAGAGAAAAGCAAATATTGGGACTTTGGAGAAGTCATGATGTATTTTGTCTACGTTTTTCAAAGGTCATTTATTTATACAAAGAGCAAAGATCAATCAATGATATATTGCCCGTTTTGTTCGATAACCTTTTGCCATCTTTCAGTGAGCTTCATAATTCCTCTTTCATAGAAGGACCTCTTTATTTGCGAAAAAGTAAACAAGGTGCTGATTTACAGCCTCATCTGAATTGAACATTATACCACACAAGGAGTTTTGAAGAGAGTGGAACAAGTGGAAGGCTGACAGCGCAAGGTCAGGCAAGTATGGTGGGTGTGGCAACATTCCCCATTCAAACTCCAATAATTTTTGACAGAAGATCAAACTTGTGTGTGGTCTTGCATTGTAGCGATGGAAAACAACTCCTTTATAGTTAACAAGCTCTGGATGTTTCTGGATGATAGATTCGTTCAAACTGTCCAATTGCCCACAGTACACATTCAAATTGATTGTTTGGTTCCTTGGTAGGAGCTCGAAAAACATGACACCTTTAAAATCCCATCACACTGAGAGCATAACCTTCCTCTGATGAAAGTCTGCTTTCGATGTCATTTGAGGCGAATCATCATGTAGGGACCAACACTATTTGCACACCACATTGTTGTAAACAATCCACTTCTCATCACCAGCTATCAGTTGCTTCAAAAAATGATCATTTTCCTCATATTTAATGAGCATATCACAGATGTTTATATATGCCATCAGATGAACTTTGAGTTCATGTGGAACCCAAATATCGAGCTTGTTTACATATCCCAGCTTCTTCAGGTGGTCGTGAACACTTGAATGATGGATGTTCAATGTTTCTGCAATCTCTCGTGTCGTGTAACGTGGGGTTGACTGGATCAATACCTTTATTTTGTCTTCATCAACCTCGGTGGGCCTCCCTGACCAAGGAGCATCCTTGAGATCAAAATCACCAGCATGGAATTTCATGAACCATTGTTGGCACCAACATTCTTGTAGAGCATTGTCACCATAAACTTTATGCAACTTTTCACAAGCTTGACATGCTTTCTTCCCTTTATGGAAGTAAAACAGTTAAACATGCGAAAAATGCCGTTTGGTCTTCCATCTTCAATTTGTTGTAAAATCTCCAAAACTCAATCAACCAAATTGCTCAATTTTTTTTTTTTGGAATGAAGCTGGAACTGTCAGCTGTCAAAAGACATAGCAATAATATAGATATGAATGACTCTAGTACTTCCAAAAATGTACTAGTGCCATCTGCTACACACATGCATCATAACTTTTCCGAAGACCCAATACCTTGTGATCTCACTTATATATGTGGAATCTAAAAAATAAATGAGTAAAGAAAACAAAACAAACAGACCCACAGATAAAGAGAACAAGGTTGCCAAAGGGCAGGGAGTAGGGGATGGGAACAAAAGTATATTAATAATACAAATAAAAAGCAAATACCAAACTCATAGAGAAAGAGTTCAAATTTGTGGTCACAAGGGGCAGGTGTTATGGGGAGGAGGAACTGGAGGAGGGTGGTCAAAAGGTATGGCTTTCAGTTATAAGATAAATAAGTACTAGGGATGTAATATACAACATAATGACTATATTTAACACTGCTCTATGATGTATAGTAAAGTTGTTAAGGAAATAGAACCTAAGAGTTTTCATCACAAAAAGAACTTTATTTTTTTATTGTACCTTTGTGAGATGATGTATGCTAGCTGAACCTATTGTAATCATTTCACAATCTACTAACTCAAACCACCATGTTGTACATGTTAAAGTTATACAGTGAAGTGTCAATTATTCCTCAATAAAACTGTAAAAAAAAAAAAGGAAGAATATCAAATGCATATTTAAGGGATTGAAGTTAGTCTAAAAGGCTACCTATTGTGTAATTCTAACTATAGACATCCCAGAAAAGGCAAAACTGTAGAGAATAAAAATATCACTGGTTGCCAGAGGTTCATGAGGAAAGAGGAAGGAATGAATAGCGAGCACAGGGGATTTTTAGGGCAGTAAAACTATTTTGATACCATAATGGTGGACACATAACATTAACATTTGTCAAAATCCGTGGAACTCGTACACTACACAAAGAGTGAACCCTAATGTAAACTATGGACTTTAGATATTAATAATGTTATCAATGTGGGTTCATCAATTTTAACAAATATTCCACACCAAGACAAGATGGCTTTATTAGGGGAAATTGTGTGAGGTGTAGGGAGGGGGAGGAAGAGTACATGGGAACTCTCTCTATTTTCTGCTCAATGTTTTTGTAAATTTAAAACTACTCTATAAAGTCTGTTAATTATAAAATAATTACCAGACATGCAAAGAGATAGGATCAAAGGACAGAACATTAAGGGATATAATATTAAAAAATAAAATAGGTCCACAGGTGATCTAGATATTCGTGTTTTCAGACACGGGCTTTGAAACAAATAGGATTAATATACACAAGAAAGTAGATGAAAAGATGGGTAATTTTGCTAGATAACTGGTACCTGTAAATGGAATTAAATGGAAATTATAAAACTAAAAAGGACAAAAATAACTGAAGTATAATATGTGTAGTATTCAGAGTGGATTATACACAGCAGAGAAGAATAGTTAAGTGAAGATACATCAGTAGAAAATATCCCAACTGAAGCAAGGAAAGGATATAAAATAAATAGGAGTGTAAGGTAAAGATATAGATAGACAGATATAGATCTCTCTCTCTCTCTCTCTATATATATATATATATATATATATATATATATATATACACACACACACACACACACAAACACACACACATATTCCCAAAGGAGAAGTGTGACAAAAATGGGGCAGAAGCAATGTTCAAAGAGCTACTGGCAAAAGGAGTTTCCAAACTGACCAAAGACAATGCATTTCTGGATACCAATTATCTATAAACCTGAAGTAAGAAAAAATACAAATAATTCCACTCCTATATATCATAGTGAATCTTGAAGGGAAATACTAAAAACAACAACAAAAAGCATCAACAAGACTTGACAGTTTACTGTTCAACAAAAACAGAAAAATGGCAATAAATGGGAATAAATTTGAGTGAGTTTGTTTAAATTCTGAAAGTACATAACAGTTAAACTTAAATTGTATAATCTGCAAATAATTCCTCCAAAAAAAGCAAAGTGAAATAAATTTATTTTCAAAGACAGTCTAAGATTTTGGGGGGCATGGGGTCAGGAGGCCTTCATTAAAAGATATGCTAAAGTGTATTCTTCTGGCAGAAGAAAAATGATTCCAAGTAAAAGTACAGTAATGCCGAAAGGAATGTAGTGCTTCAGAGAAGAAAAAATAAAGGGAAATTTGAATGAACATGATTTTAAAGACAGAATTATATTTTTCTGTTGTGTTAAAAAAAATATATGAGGGCCGGCCAAGTGGCATGTTGGCTACAAGTTAGCTTGGGACGCCAGCTCTGAGCAGCAGGGCCCCGGTTTGGATCCCACATGAGGACCAGTGATGCTCTCCCTCTACAGCTAAGATGGTGAATAATAGCTTGGCCTGGAGCTGGGCTGCCCTGAGTCGCTGGCATCAGAGTAGGCTGCAGTGGGGCTGGCTGGCAGCTGGCATGTGCTTTCATGAGCTGCCAAGAGCTGCCATGAGTGGCCGTCCTGTGGCCATTGATTGATCTGCCTCATCTGTGAAGAGCGCAATGACGATACCAACATGGGCCAGTGAAGCAACGTCCTCCGCAACTAGACTGAAAAACACAAAGACAGCAACTTGTCTGTTCTTCTTCCCCAATTCCCAAACACTGTTCCCCTCCCCCAATTCCCCAATAAAATCTTTTTAAAATAAAGATTATATGAGGCAAAAACTCCAAGGCTGGTAGGCAGTTCCATGAATCCCGCACCCTTATCTTTCAGCCCCATGACAGCCACATTTCGCAAACTTTAAGATGGATAAATTAGTCCATTCATCATGTTCATGTTCCATTCAAGAGAAAGGAGGGATGAAAAACAAGCTTCTCCCTGGTTTTAATTGGAACAGGACATGATCATATCCTAATTGCAACAAACTATTTCTAGTTATATCCAATTTACCAGAACTGAGTTACATAGACACACTTGGCTGCTAAACAAGTTGGGAAATGTAGTTTTTATTCTGGGCAGCCATGTACCCCACTAAACATCAGGGGTTCTATTATTAAATTAGAAATCGAGAAGCGGTTAATTGGGGGAACACCTTGCAGACTTGCAACCCCACTATCTATGAACAAGTTTTTCATATAAAATCATATCAACCTATTGCCAAGAGATCACACTCCAATGTACCATACAGTCACTGCACCTCAAAATCTAAGCTCTGTGGGTGATAACCATCTTCCCCCTCAGATTAATATATGGTACTTGTTTTCCAGGCACATTTTATGATCTCCGATTATTTAATATTAAATGATGAAATATTAATAGAACAATCAAAATGAAGCTTCTATGCAAAAAATGAAAAATAGGAAAAATACACAGCAGTCACCGATTTTTAACCATTATTAAACACTGCAGGGCAGGAATTGTAAAAATTCCATATCATAGCAATGCAGTAACTGGAATCCCCTCTGGTTGTGTCGTCTGGGAGGATTTTTTTTTCTTTATTTTCCTTGGTGGTGCTTGTCTTTACCCTTTGGGAGTCTTTTTCTTTTCTTTTCCATTATCTTCCATGGTCACATTTGAAGTATGGTGGCAGAATTTGCAGCTAGCTTCATGCTGGTGCAGCTTCAGAGGCCTGGAAATTGCTTTATGAGTTAAACAGTTACAGGATTTTGCAGTCCTAACTTGTGTTTTGTGTTTGTTTGTTCTCTTCGGGATTTTTTTTTATGGTAAAAAATCTTTACTTCAATAACTTAATTGATTTCTGGCCTATTTGCTACAGGCTAGTTCCATATCTAGACATAAGCCTTAAGACTCTAGTCTTTCATTTATTGGCCTCAAGGTTATAAGCAACCCTTGTCTCTCAGCTTAAAAGCAGCTCCTTGTGGCCATTTGAAACCCTAGACTTTGACGAGAAGGAAATACCCTTAATCCCTTCCTTGATTAAAAGTTCTCTGCTCTTTTGGGACAGAATATCCTGGTGAAGCTATCCCTTGGAAATACCATGTATACAGAAGGTTATGTTTCACATACAAAATTAAATTCTAGCAATAAATAACTTCGAGCTTCATAATCTTCAGGTATTCCAGCACTTTCTATCTTGTAACCCCATCAAACTAAAGGTGTGGCTTACAACTTATGATCTAAAATAGTTGCTGAGCTCTTCCAGAGCTCTATCACATCTGCATCTCAGCCAGAACAAAGGACACTGCTGAAAATTTAACCGTGAAGCCAGGCAGCCCTTGAGAATTCTACTACTTAAAAAAAAGAAAAAAGAAGAGGTCAATTGGCATTGGAGGAAAACTAGCAGTCTTTCCAAAGTTATCCTTCACGCTACATTTTGATTTTTTTTTTAAATTTTTGTTGGATAACAGTGTGTTTTTTCCAGGACCCATCAGCTCCAAGTCAAGTCACTGTCTTCAATCTAGTTGTGGAGGGCACAGCCCACCATCCCCTGCAGGAATTGAACCGGCAACCCTGTTGTTAAGAGCCTGCTCTCCAACCAACTGAGACACCCAGCCGCCCCGTTGGTTTTTTAATTAATAAAATTTATCCATTTTCATTCTCCCTTATCACTGGTAAATCCTTCATCAATATTATGTTTAATATATATTGTCTTTCTAATTTCCTATGATTTTAAATTTCTTAACATGGTTATTTATTTTTGAGCATTCTTCTTTAACAATAAAGGCATTTGATATACAAATGCAGCTTTCATTGTTATCCATATATTTTGGTATGAAATGTTCTCTTTTACATAATTTTATAGGAAGTTAGTAATTTCCCTTCTGATTTCCTTAAATTATATTAGTTATCTAGTAGTATATGTCTTTATTTCAAAATTGCTAAGAATTCTGGTAAACTACTTTATATAATTATATCTACTTCTATTGATTTATTAAAATTAGTTAAGGTATTCCCTGAGGCAAAGGACAAGATAAATTCTTAAGTGATTCTGGGCACAGCTTTTTAAAGAAATTGCATTTACCTTATATGACATATATCAGGCTCTGTGTATTTGCCTGTATTTATATAAAATCAAGAGTTCAATTGAAATATTTATTCCTCAGTAGCACAATTTACCTTTTTTCAACAAGATCTATTCAATTCTCAGAGAGCTGTGCTGACATTAGTCATGACAATTTTATTTTGCTTAATGTATTTATCATTAACTTCATTGTTTCTGACACATTATTTTACAGATGAAAACACTGTTGCAGATTTGTTTGCTATATTTTTATGTAAAAAAGTATTTTTCCCTCCTTTGGAGGTTTTTTAGGATTTTCTTATCTTTGCAGGACAAAGATTTCATCAGGATAATTCTTTGGCTTTGTTAAATTCAACTTTTTATTTTGAGATAATTGTAGACTCACATGAAATTGTAAGAAATAATATAGAGAGATTCCTTGTACTGTTGACCCAGTTCCCTCCAATGGTGACATCTCACAAATCCGTTGTACAATATCACAGTCAATATTGATATTGATGCAGTCAAGATATAGAACATTTCCATCATCACAAAGATTCCTCATGTTGTCCTTTTGTTCTCAACCATACTTCCCTTCCCCCCACCCCACCCATCTCTAGTCCCTGGCAACAGCTAGTCTATCCTCCACTTCAATAATTATGTCATTTCAAGAATATTATATAAATGAAGAATTATCATATGCAATCTCAGGGGTTGACTTTTTTCACTCAACTAATTCCATGGAGATCTATCCAAACTACTGCATGTATCAATTTTTTTTCCTTTTAATTGCTGAATTGTAATTCATGATAGAGACTTACCATAGTTTGTTTAACCTTTCACTCATTGAAAGATATCTAGGCTGTTTCAGTTTTCTGGCTATTATAAACAAAGCTTCTATAAACACTTGTGTACATATTTTTGTCTGAATATAAGTTGCTACTTCTCTGGAATAAATGCCCAAGAGTACAATCTCTGAGTCACATGATCATTGCATAACCAATTTTATAAGAAATTATCAAACTGTTTTCCAGAGGGGCTGTACCATTTTACATTTCCACCAGTAAAATAGAAGAGATCCAGTTTCTCAGCATACTTGTCAGCATTTGGTGCTGTCACTGTTTTTGTTTTTGTATGCGTTTTGTTTTTTTTTAACCATTCTGATAGGTATGTAGTGAAATATTGTGGCTTTAATTTGCATTTTCTTTTTTTTAGATAATTTTGTTTTTGTTTTTGTGTGTGTTTTGTTTTTTTTAACCATTCTGATAGGTATGTAGTGAAATATTGTGGCTTTAATTTGCGTTTTCTTTTTTTTTAGATAATTGTTTTTGTTTTTGTGTGTGTTTTGTTTTTTTTAACCATTCTGATAGGTATGTAGTGAAATATTGTGGCTTTAATTTGCATTTTCTTTTTTTTTAGATAGTTTTTTTTTTTTAAGAAATTTTATTGGGCCAGCTGGGTGGCTCAGTTGGTTAGAGCATGAGCTGTGAGCAACAGGGTTGCCAGTTCACTTCCCACATGGGCCAGTGAGCTGCCCCCGAACTAAGCTGCCACTGAGCTGCCAACCAGCGGCCGGATGGCTCAGCTGGTGAGAGCGCATGCTCTTAACAACAATGTTGCTAGTTCGATTCCCCGTATGGGATGGTGGACTATACCGCCCCCCTCAGCTAGATTGAAAGCAGCAGCAAATGGACTTGGAGCTGAGCTTGCGCCCTCCACAACTAAGATTGAAGGACAATTTGACTTGGATCTGATGGGTCCTGGGAAAACACAATGTTCCCTTCCCCAATTCCCCAACACTGTTCCCTTCCCCAATAAAACCTTTAAAAACAAAAGAAAAGAAATTTTATTGGGGAACAGTGTGTTTTTCCAGGACCCATCAGCTCCAAATTAAGTACTGTCTTCAATCTAGTTGTGGAGGGTGAAGCTCCTGGGCCCATGTGGAAATCAAACTGACAACCTTGGTGTCATAAGCCTGCGCTCTAACCACCTGAGCTAACCAGCTGCCCCTAATTTGCAGTTTTTGTTTTTTTGGGTTTTTTTTTAAGCTGAGCCATCCTGCCACCTGTTGGCAGCTCAATGGCAACTCAGCTCGGGCTGGCATCGAATCGCCGTTGCTCAGAGCTCAGCTCGCACTCTTGAGCGAGCTCTTAACCAACTGAGCCTTTCGGCCGGCCCTTAATTTGCGTTTTCTTAATGGCCATGATGTTGAACAGCTTTTTTAGCCATCTGTATATCCTCTTTCTCTTTAGTGAAGTGCCTCTTCATGTCTTCTTCCCTGTTTCTAATTGGCTTATTTTTAAACCTGCAAGCTTTGAAACTTCTTCACATATTCTAAATACTAGTTCTTCGTTAGATATGTGGTTTGCAAATATTTTCTTTCCATGTATAGCTTGTGTTTTCACTTTCTTAACAGGGTCATTCACAGAACAAACATTTTTAATTTTGGTGAGCCTAATTTATCAATTTTACTTTTATCGATGGTGCATTTGGTATGAAGTCTGAGAACTTGTTACCTAGCCCAAGATCCAGGTTTTCTCCTTTGTTTTATTCTAAGTTTTAGTTTCATGTTTTAAATTCATATCTTTGATCTGTTTGAATGAATTTTTTTTATAAGGTGTGACATTTAGGTCAGGGTTACTATTACTGTTATATTTTGGCCTTTGGGTTTCCAAATTGCTCCAACATCATTTGTTGAAAAGGCTATCCTTCCTCCAATAAATTCCTTTTGCACTTTTGTCAAAAATCAGTTGGTCATACCTGTGAGGGGTGTTTCTGGATTCTGAATTCCTTTCCATTGATTTATGGGTCCATATCTCTGCTAATGCCACACTGTCTTGATTTTTAGAGCTATATAGGAAGGCTTCATATCACATAAAAGTTTTCCTCCCACATACAGCAGTGTCAACTATAATCACCATGTTGGACATTAGATCCCTAGTACTTATTTACCTTACAATTAAAGTTTGTACCTTTTCACCACCTTCCTCCAATTCTCTCTACATGCAACATCTGCCTCTGGTGACCACAGAGTCACCAGAGTTTTGTGTTTGTTTGTTTGTTTGTTTGTTTTTAGATTCCATATATAAATGAGACCATACAGTATTTGTTTTTTTCTGTCTGACATTTCATTTAACATAATGCCCTCGAGTTTCATCCAAGTTGTCACAAATGATAGGATATCCTCATTTTTTATGGCTGAATAATATTCCATTGTGTATATATACCTCCATTTCTTTATCCATTCATCCATCAATAGACACTTAGGTTGTTTCCTTGTCTTGGCTGTTATAAATAATGTAGCTATGGGGCCGGCTGAGTGGCACAGTGGTTAAGCGCTGGCTTGGGAAGCCAGTGGCCCCGGTTTGGGTCCCACATATGAGGGCCAGTGACACTGCCCTCAAAATAAATAAATAAATAAAATAATGCAGCTATGAACATAGGGGTGCAAATATCTTTTGGAGTTTGTGTTTTTGTTTACTTTGAATATATTCAGAATTCGAATTGCTGGATCATATCAAAGTTCTATTTTTAATTTTTGAGGATTCTCCATGCTGCTTTCCACAGTGGCTGCACCAATTTACAATCCCACCAAGAGTACACAAGTGTTCCTTTTTCTTCACATCCATGCCAGAAACTCAAACTACATAACATGGTATACAAAGCCATTTAGAGCCTGGAATCATCAACGTTTTCTCGTTTCTGCCATCCACTCTTACAAATGATTCATCCTTCTCTGATCAAGATGTACCTCATCATAATCTTCCTTTTGCTCTGTCATCATTTCTTCCTGGAGTGGTGTTGTTTTTGCCATCACCACACCACCCATCCCCTGACCCAACCCACTTTCCTACTCATCTTTCAAAACCTATTCAAATGTTATTACTTTTTCAGTAAAAGTACTCTGGGCAGTAACAGATAGTTCTCTTATTCTCTCTGCTCCTATAGTATTTTCCACATTATTTTTATGAGTACTACTTTGTACTGAAATGGTTTATTTGTTAATGTCTGGTAATGTCTGTTAATGACACTTAACAGACTGAGGGCTAAGGACTTGTCTTTATCTCTGTATATTGAGTGTGTAGTTCAATGCTTGATATATATTCAGGATGCAATAATTAATTTATTAATAATCAGTCAGTCTATACATTGCCTCAACCCTCATTTTGAATGTCCATCTCATAATATTATACAACCACATTCGTAAAAATGTAGAATAAATTGAACTGAATCTCTTTTCCCAATTTTTTTTCAATTGGCAATGGCAAATAATGTTAGATCTTTTTCTACCTCTGTTGGACAGCTAGTACCTCTCTAGAGTGCTGCTTGAAGGTGCCACATCTTTATGAAAAGGTGAAAACTACTTTGTTTAATCAGTGATAAGTATTATTAGTATGAAGAGGTTGATAGTTGGATTTGTGCTATCTATTTGCCATCCTTAGTCTTATTTTCCTAAATTTATGATGTGAATTTGTTTAAGGCATTTTTGGGGAAGCTAAATGCAAGGGACAACAGAAAAGTACAGCTAAGAACTTCTGAACAAATGTTTAAATTGAATTTTGCTAATGTGCAAACTCTGCATATGTTGTAAAACATGCACAAAATGTGCAATTTCCAATCAAATCATGCTATAATGATTTCTGTTCTTATGTGATTGATCTCTTTAACATCATAAATTTCTGAATGATTTGTTACCAGGCCTGGTTTGTGAAAGCAGGAAAGTATACTAAAATAATAATTTCTGATGTTCTTACTTTTCAAAAGTAAAGATAGGAAAAGGAAACCAAGTAGAAACCAAGAAACTGACATGAAAAGAAAATGCATGACATGCCCATAGATCAGTAACTTTTTACAGTCATTGAAATGTCAGAAGGGATAGATGAATTATTTATAAGCACTCAATATCGCTTATCTGGAATTTTTTCAGTTTATACTCCCTTGATTCACTGCCTAGAGGGAGTCAGACAGCAAAAGAGTAAAATCCCTGACTCTCCAGCCACACAGTAGTTCACACAAATAACCTATGTGCTCCTTATGGGTAATACCTAAGTCAATGGAAGTCTCAAAAGACTACCCCGCTTGTGAGTGTATTCTGATTTCCATCCACTTACTTCACAATCTAAGTTGACAACAAAATGTTATCTCTGCAGGAATATTTAGAATGTATCCTTACATTTAACATTTGCTTTTCTTTCTTGCTTTTAATGTACCACTATAGAAAATGGAGACGATCTTAAAAAGCAAGGTTTCTAGTTATCAAAAAGTGAATGGAAGGGCCGGCCAAGTGGCTCAGTTGGTTAAGAGCTCGCTCAAGAGTGCGAGCTGAGCTCTGAGCAACAGCTGTTCGAGGCCAGCCTGAGCTGAGTTGCCATTGAGCTGCCAACAGGTGGCAGGATGGCTCAGCAAAAAAAAAAAAGTGAATGGAAGGGCGTTTGACAACATTTATAAATTCAGACTAAACATTAAAAGGATATGCATTCGAAGTGAACAAATATTTGTAATGGAAAGACTAAATGAGACTCTGTCTCTTTTATATCCCTAAGTAAAATATTAATTCTGAAACACATCCAACTCTCAATCATGTAGTATTTATTAACCATGTATTAAGCACCAACATTGTTAAAAGTACTATTCTAGTTAGTTGATGTTTAAAGAAATTACAGATATATAAACAGTGTAAAAATTAGCTGTATTTATAATACGGCTAAATATAATTCAGCTAATATATTTAGGAACTCACCTAAATATCCTCCACATATCCAAAATCCTGAGGGAAAGTTACGAACTAAAGATGTTTACAACCTGCTGACGTCAGGATCTCTGCTTACTTGGAGGTCTTAGACACTACCTTCACTGATGTTTGAAATTCCTAATAATAAAATCACTACTTCTGCCAAAATAAAAATCAGGAGGATACTGCATTTCATCATATTTAAATAATTCAGGATAACATTATAGACTGAACAGAACATGGAGGATTCCTTCTCCATTAATATATTAACCCAACCTTATGGATTATTTTGTTGGGCTATCCAGTTGTGACCTTGGAAATTAGTGAAAGTGTCCCCAAACTGATCATATGCAAAGGAAAAATTTTTTTACGGGTAAGAAAAGAGGATAAAGCAATGGATAATGCCTTTGAAAAGCAACTCAAGTAGGACAGAGGTAGGGCCTTGTATGGTCCTGTTTTGAAAAGTAGATTAGATAAGTATTGCCAAAGAAAAGTTGCATGTTTGCAAATTTTGCATATTTGCATACATTTGCCTGCATGCATTTCTGTTTGCATTTTTAAGCTAAAAAGTGAACATGTTAGCACTACAGTGTGGAAATTAAGTCTATACTTCATTTAATATCAAACCTCATAGGATTTCACATTGGGGTTAAACACTTCACATTTCTCACTCAAAGTCTCCAATTTCACACATGAGAAAATTATCTTAATATTGCCCTTATCCCCACAAGTCCCATTATTTTCAGTTGTTACAGACATCCTTCAGAGGACACAAAATATGAAAAAAGCATGAAAATTCCCTAGTTTAAGTCAATATGCTTTAAAATATTATATGTCAACTATAATTTAACATATAGATAGCCATGGGATGTAGAACATAGTGTGGGGATGGAGTTAATGGAATTGTAATCGATATGATATTGGGTGTGGGGGGCCAGGCGAGGGAGGAGGGGGTAGTTACTTTGTAAGGGGTGAAAAAGATAACTATTGCATTGTTTTGTACATCTGTAACTAATAATAATAATAATAATAATAATAATAATAATAGACAATACAGAGGAAAAAACAAGAAATCTATAAAAATGCAAGTGCTTATAGGACCCTTCAAAGAACTCATACAAGAGCCCAAGAGAGCAAGCTCAGGAAGAAGGACTGAGTGCCAGTAGAGTCATCGGGACAGAAGTCATCAATTGAGAGAGGAATTTAAGAACCAGCCAAGTATGGAGCTATGTGTGCCTTTTGCCACCACCCCTCCCATCTCTGCTTCACTCTAACACAGAAAAGCATGTAGGCTTTCAACAGAAAGGATGAAGTAGGTATCTGAGAACCAAGATCATTACCTCTTCCAGTATCCACTCAGGATAAGATCAAGACTTCAACAAGGGCAGAAAATAGATAGAATACAAACAGTTTAAGCAAGGAGTATTAAACTGAATAGATCATTAAAATGACTAAAAAATATGTTATTTACTAAAATGACAGAAAATAGCAGTTCACTGTAGTGTGATTTAACATAGTGACAGAGAAAATAAAATAAGTGCATATTTATACCCCATTGAGATAAGTCTAATTTAAAAGACAATACAATGAATTTGTTTTTAAAGTGTCACTTACAACTTATGTGCTAGCTATAGTTGTCCAATACTTTTTTTTTTGAGGGCAGTGTCACTGGCCCTCATATGTGGGATCCGAACTGGGGCCGCTGGCGTCCCAAGCCAGCTCTCTTAACCACTGTGACACTTGACCGGCCCAGTTGCCCAATACTTTTAGATAGAACTAACCAAACTGCGTTATTATCCAGTTGTCCAATTTCCAATAATCAATTTGTATTTACCCCACTCATGTAGGAAAACACTTTGTTCCCTCTAGTAACTCAGAAAACAAATTTTAGCCTTAAAAATATTTTTATGCTAAAATGTTTTCCAGTGAGCCCTCACCTTTTAAGTATGAAGTGTAATTTCGAAAAGCTTCCTCCTTTCTTGTAACATTCTGTTTATTTGAAGTTTGAGGAACCTGAACGAACAGAGAGATAATGATGATTCTTATTATTTTTCTCTAAAGATTCAGTTACAGTAAAGATGAAACTATTTAACTATTGTGATTAGTTTTCATGAAATCTACTGAAAAAAATAACTGAAAATTTTAATATCAGTTTAACGTTAGTACCTAAATGAATTGATTTGTTGATTGAAAAAGAATGTTTTTGAGGTAATTGCATCAACTGCATTAAATCAAGGGTGCATATTGAAACCCATAAATATGTAAATATTTCAATAAACTCATTATCTCTTGGGGGAAAAAAATGAACATTTCTATAACATAAGAGGTATTGAAAAACATCTCATTGAAAGTATTTCTCATTTGTTATCAATTAAACAAACATTCTTTGTGATTGAATGTTTATTATGTGCCACACATGGTGCTAACTTCTTGAGATTTCATTTGATTAAATTAGTTTCTTTCATCATTAAGCTCATAATTCAGAAAGAAAAAAAAAATTTGTATCCACCTATGATTTTTAAAAGTGCTCAAACAATTCAGATGATATAATGTTTAATTTCATAAAATATATTTGGTAACTTTGTATTGCTTTATGATGTGCAAAAATCTTTCACATGCATATACTTATAAAATTCCCACAACTCTGTGAGGTTGATACTATTATAATTGCAAGAATAATAATTACAGATAACCAAGATATGATTTAAGAATACAAAAATATGTAATTAAGATCATACTTGTGTCAAGAAAATAATGTACATTTAACAGAAAAGAAGTATTTAATTTCCGAGACGTTTATATTGTTAAAAGTTTAATTAATCTTATGACATATGAATTATTTCAATATTTTAGAAAGCTATCTTCTATTAAAAGAAACAAATTTTAACATTCATCAAGGCATTTTTATTGCATTCTAGGAAATGGTGACAGAATGGGGTTTTAGTTAAAATGAACTTACCATTTAACTTAGAATCCCCTATGTGTTAAATTGAACAGCCTAAGGCAAGGACACTGATGCATAAGATATGGGAACATGTAGCCCCAAAACCTCTCATGAGTGGACAATTATATTGCTTGCTCCCACAAGTTATTTCTTTTTAGAAATATAGCCCTCACCAACCACAAATCTTTAATATAGTGAACATAGCATCAACCACAAAGTTGAAAGAGAGGTCAGAAATCATAAAATTTAAGTTATTGCTGCTGACATCCTCGCAGACTAAGTAACCTGAACAACTGTCAATGGGGGGGAAAAAAACAAGAAAAATGCTAGACGAAATATTTAAAAATATTTTAACTGCATCCAAGAGCCAAAAAATTGGTAAAGAAACACTCAAAAGCCAATATAATAAATATAAACTGAAATCCAGAGGAAAAATAAGTTGAGGGATGGCTTTCAACTTGATAACACTTGACAAAAAGGTGAACTTGAATTTTGGTTTTCAGATCCTCTCAAGACCCAGAGGAGAATAGGCAAAGCCCAGGAGTTAGCCAAGTTGGGGTGTCTAACAGGAAATACCCGCAAAATAAAGCTGGGGTCCCAAGGAACTATACCTTCAAATTAATAATACACTAGAAGCAAGTCTGCCTCTCTGCCTCCAGAGTAAGACAAGGAAAAATGTCAAATTGAACTTTGGTATTGAATGCAGGTGGAGACAAATAAATTCTCCTTGAAAATTTGTAGTAAAAATATAGCCCTTTCGTGCATTTACAGCTTGAATTCCCACTAGATGAGTAGCCTGAAAAATCCCTAGCCAAGAATTTAAAATGTCCAGAGCTGGTAAAATCTCCTGATAGCCTGCAGAAGAAAATGAAAATACTTTCTGGAGAAACCACCTAAAACTCAGGCTTCAAAGGATAACCAGAGGTAAACTTTCCAAAATTATGAATTCAAATTCAAAAATTACAAAACACAGAGTGAAATAAAGTATTATATATGAAATCCAGCAAAAGCATCAGACAGTAAAATAAGACCTGCAGATTCTCCATATATTTGAATTATTAGAGAAAGAACATAAAATTATAATGATAGATTTAAAATTGAAAGTGAGAAAATAAGGAACTAAAAATAGGAACAGACAGATGTAAAAATATCTATATTGACGTGAAGAATTAAACAATATAACATTGGATATGAAGAGCTCAATAGGTGAGGAAAACATGTTTGATAAAATTTACTATCGGGGCCGGCCGAGCGGTGCAGTGGTTGGGCGCTGGCTTGGGATGCCAGCAGCCCTGGTTTGGGTCCCACATATGAGAGCCAGTGACACTGCCCTCAAAAAAAAAATTTACTATCAATTTTTTTTAGTTATTTAATTTAGTTAATTTAATTATAGTTGACATTCAAAATTCTTCTACATCAGCTTCAGGTGTATGCACAGTGGTCAGGCATCTACACCATCTATGACGTGATCCCCCTGATCAGTCCAGTGCCCATCCGGCACCCTCCATAATCCTTACAACATTATTGATATTCCCCGTACCATATTCCATATCCCTGTGACTATATTGTGGCTACTAGTTTGTACTTTCGAATCCCTTCACCTTCTCCCCTATCCCTATCTTACTCCCATCTGGTAATCATCAGTTTTTATTCTCTATCTCTTAGTCTACTTCTGTTTTGTTTGCTCGTTTAATTTGCTCTTTAGATTTCACAAATAAGTGAGATCATATGGTATTTGTCTTTTTCCATCTGACTTATTTCACTTAGCATAATGTTCTCTAAGAGGTCCATCCATGTTGTTGCAAATGGTAAGATTGCATTCTTTTTTATGGCTAAGTAATACTCCATTGTATAAATGTATCACAGCTTCTTTATC
Source organism: Aselliscus stoliczkanus (assembly GCA_033961575.1). NCBI lineage: Eukaryota > Metazoa > Chordata > Mammalia > Chiroptera > Hipposideridae > Aselliscus > Aselliscus stoliczkanus. The sequence continues at coordinate 92,023,171 of CM066737.1, read as the reverse complement.
CAATTGTCTATCAATGGGCATTTCGGTTTTTTCCATATCTTGGCTATCATGAATAGTGCTGCAATAAACTCAGGGGTGCATATATTTTCTCGAATTAGCATTTTGGATTCCTCTGGATAGATACCTAAGAGTGGAACTGCTGGGTCATAAGGTAGATCCAATTTCAGTTTTTTGAGGTAACTCCATACGGATTTCCATAGTGGCTGCACCAATCTGTATCCCACCAACAGTACATGAGGGCTCCCTTTTCTCCACAGCCTCGCCAGCACCTGTTGTTTGTTGGTTTATTGATGATAGCCTTTCTGACCGGAGTGAGGTGGTATCTCATTGTGGTTTTTATTTGCATTTCTTTAATGATTAGTGAGGTTGAGCATCTTTTCATATGTCTTTTGGCCATCTGTATGTCCACTTTACAGAAATGTCTCTTCATGTTCCCTGCCCATTTTTTTTTTTTTGAGGGCAGTGTCACTGGCCCTCACACGTGGGACCAAACCGGGGCCACTGGCTTCCCAAGCCAGGGCTTAACCACAGCGCCATTGGCCGGCCCTCCTCTGCCCATTTTTTAATTAGGTTGTTTGTTTTTGTGGTGTTGAATTGTATGAGTTTTTTATAAATTTTGTATATTAACCCCTTATCAGATATATCATTTGCAAACATCTTCCCCCGTTCAGTAGGATGCCTTTTTGTTCTGATGGTTTCCTTTGTTATGAAAAAAACTTTTTAGTTTGATGTAATCCCACATGATTTTTTTTCTTTTGCTTCCCTTGTCTGAGGAGATACATCAGTAAAAATATTACTAAGGGTAATGTCTGCAAATTTACTTCCTATATTTTCTTCTAGGAGTTTCATGATTTCGGATCTTACATTTAAGTCTTTAATTAATCCATTTTGAATTTGTTCTTGTATATGGTGTAAGAAGGTGGTCCAGTTTCATTTTGTGCATGTGTCTGTCCAGTTTTCCCAACACCATTTATTAAATAGACTGTCTTTGCTCTGATGTAAATTCTTGCTTCCATTGTCATAGATAAAATGACCATATAGGCATGGATTTATTACTTGCTCTCTATTCTGTTCCATTGATCTATGTGTCTGTTTTTATGCCAATAACATACTGTTTTGATTACTGGCCTTGTACTATGATTTGATGTTAGGTAGCATGATACCTTCCACTTTGTTTTTATTTCTCAAGATTGCCATGGTTATTAGGGGTCTTTTATGGTTCCATACAAATTTTAGGATTATTTGTTCTAGTTCTGTGAAAAAAATGTCATTGGTAATTTGATGGGGATAGCATTACATCTATATATTGCCTTAGGTAGTAGGGACATTTTAACTTATTAATTCTTCTTATCAATGAGCATGGTATATGTTTTCATTTATTTGTATCTTCTTTGATTTCTCTCTTCAGTGTCTTATAATTTTCTGAGTACAGGTTTTTACTTCTTTGGTTACATTTATCCCTAAGCATTTTAATGTTTTTGAAGCAATCATAAATGGGATTGTTTTCTTAATTTCTCCTTCTGATAGTTTGTTATTGGTGTACACAAATGCAACTGATTTCTGAATATTAATTGTATACCCTGCTACTTTACTAAATTCATTTATCAGTTCTAATAGTTTTTTGGTGGAGTCTTTGAGATTCTCCATATATAGTATCACGCCATTTGCATATAATGACAATTTAGTTCCTCCTTTCCCATTTGGATGCCTTTTATTTCTTTTTCTTATCTGATTTTTTGTGGGTAAAACTTCTAGTTGAATAAACATGGTGAAAATAGGCATGTTTGTCTTATACTTGAGTATGATGTTAGCTGTGGATTTATCATACATGGCCTTTATTATGTTGAGATATGATCCCTCTATTTCCACTTTGCTCAGAATTTATCATAAATGGCTGCTGGATTTTGTCAAATGATTTTTCTGCATCTATTGATATAACCATATGATTTTTATTTTTCATTTTGTTAACGTGGTGTATCATGTTAATTGATTTGCAGATATTGAACCAACCTAGTATACCAGGAATAAATCCCACTTGAGTGTGGTGTATGATTTTTTAATGTATTGCTGAATTTGGTCTGCTAATATTTTGTTGAGAATTTTTACATCTATGTTCATTAGGGATATTGGCCTAGAGTTTTCTCTTTTTGTAATGTCTTTGTCTGGTTTTGGGATCAGGGCAATAGTGGGCTATTAAAATAAGCTTAGGAGCCATCCTTCCTTCTGGATTTTTTGGAATACTTTGAGGAGAATAGGTGGCAATTCTTTTTGAATGTTTGGTAAAATCCACCTGTGAAGTCATCTGGTCCAGGACTTTTGTTTGTTTTGAGCTTGTTGATTACTGATTCAATTTCATTGGTAGTAATTGGTCTGTTCGGATTTCCTGTTGCTCCTTGATTCAGCCTTGGAAGACTGTATGCTTCTAGAAATTTATCCATTTCTTCCAGAGTGTCTAATTTGTTGGTGTATAATTGCTCATAGTATTTTCTTAATTTTTTTTTAAATTTCTCTGGTGTCTGTTGTCACTTCTATTTCATTTCTGATTTTATTAAGTTTGGTCCTCTCTTTCTTGATGAGTCTGGCTTAAGTTTGTCAATTTTGTTTAGCTTTTCAAAAAAAAAACACCTCTTGGTTTCATTGATCTTTTGTATTGTTTTGGGGGGGTTTGTTTGTTTGTTTTGGTCTCTATTTGATTTATTTCCACTTTGATCTTATTTCCTTCCTTGTACTCCCTTTGCACTATTTTGCTGTTTTTCTTCCAGTTCCCTTAGGTGTATAGATAGACTGTTGATTTGAGATTTTTCTTGTTTCTTTAGGCAGGCCTGCATTGCTGTGAGTTTCCCTCTTAGGACTACTTTCACTGCATCCCAGAAATTTTTGGTAATGGTGTTTTCATTTTCATTTGTCTCAAGGTATCTTTTTATTTCTTCCTTGATCTCATTGTTGACCCACTCATTATTTAGTAGCATGTTATTCAGCCTTCATCTGTTTGTGTGTTTTCCAGTTTTCTTCTTGTAATTGATTTCTAGTTTCATAGCACTGTAATCAGAGAAGATGCTTGATATGATTTCAATCTTCTTAAGTTTCTTGAGACTTGGTTTGTGGCCTACAATGTGGTCTATCTAGGAAAATGTTCCAAGTGCACTTGAAAAGAATGTATATTCTGCTGCTTTGAGGTGAAATGCTCTAAAAATATCAATTAAATCCAACTGGTCTAATGTGTAATTTAAGGCCACTGTTTCCATATTGATTTTCTGTCTGGAGGATCTGTCCCTTGGTGTCAGTGGGGTATTGAAGTCCCCTACTGTGATTGTGTTACTGTTGATCTCTGTGTTTATGTTGGTCAATATCTGTTTTATATATTTAGATGCTCCTATGTTGGATGCATAGACGTTTACTAGGGTCATGTCCTCTTTTAATATCAAATCTTAATTTAAAAAATAATTTCAAGAAAAGCAATAGAAGGAAACTCCCTTAGTCTGATAAAAGATAGCTCCACAAATCCTACAATAAAAAATCACATTTAATAGGGCCGGTCGAGTGGCGCGTTGGTTAAGTGCTGGCTTGGGATGCCAGTAGCCCCGGTTCGGATCCCACATATGAAGGCCAGTGACACTGCCCTCTACAGCTAAGATGGTGAACAACAGCTCCACCTGAAGCTGGGCTGCTGTGAGTCCCCAGGACAGCATAGCTGTGGGCTGCCATAGGCTACAGTGAGTGGCCGGCAGCCAGTGTGAGTGGCTGGCAGCCGGTGTGAGCTGCCAAGAGCCACTGTGAGTGGTGGTCCAGAGGCCAGTGACTGATCTGCCTCACCCGAGAAGAGCACAATGATGATACCAACATGGGCCAGTGAAGCAATGTCCTCCACAACTAGATTGAAGAACCAAAGGACAGCAACTTGTCTGTTCCCCTCCCCTCATCCCCCAATAAAATCTTTTTTAAAAAGTCACATTTAATAGAAAATCCTGAAGAATGTTCCCTTTAAGTTCAGGAACATATGATTTCTATTTGACATTATAGTGAAGTTAAAAGCCAAACCAACAAGAAAAATAAGTCAAATGATTGGAAAGGGAGAAACGAGATTGCCATTTTGCTCAGTTAATACCACTGTGTTTTAAAAAAATCACCATCTACAAATTATTTAATTACAGCTAAGAAAGTTTTTTTTAAAGTTGCTTGATAAAAAAAATCAATACATAAAAATCAATTACATTTCTAATCAATAGAAGCAAGCAGATGGAAAGTGTAACTTTTTCAAGTTTATATTCAGAGTAGGGTATACATCTATAATCACAGTTAAACCAATTTTAATGGGGTGGAAAACCATGTAACCAATGCCTAGGCACTAACTAGTATTTTGTCACTACTGCATCAAGCCCCTACTCACTTCTCCTTAATCATAACTACTGGCTCTCCCCAAAATATCAACACTATCCTGCTTTGGGAGATAATAATTCCCTCACTTTCACTGCTAATGCTAACATATATGTAGATATGTACAGACAACACAAATTAGTTTTGCCAGGTTTTCATATTTATATAAACATAATCATATTCAACATATTCCTTCACATTTTATGTCTTTTGTGAAGATACATAGAAGAAGACAAATTATTCATTAGAAAATAATGAGCAACCTACTTGAATAGGGACTTTGCAGAAGAAGGAAATCAGGTAATTAATGAACATGTAAATAATCAGTCTCATTACTAATCAAGAAAATACAAATTAAAGCTCCAATGAGATGACACTCATACCCAACAGATTGGTAAAAAAAAAATTTAATATCAAGCATACATGGGAATATGAAGTAACTAGAGCCAATATGTATGGTGGTGAGAATGTGATGTTGTACAAGCACTTTGGAAAATGAATTGGCTTTATGAAGTTCAACTGGAAATGCACATATTTTTGCTCTAACTATTCCACTCTCAGGTCAATAACCTAGAGAAACTCTTGACTGACGAATCAGGAATATTCATATAAACAGTTCTTAGAGCAAAACCTGGAAACAGCTCAAATGCATATCAACAGTAAAAGAGACAATTGAAATAATGTATGAATCACAATATTATACAAATACTATAGAATATAATACTATACAAATAGAACATTGATTAATCATAGCTACAAATGATGAGGGTGAATACAAAATACTAACATTTCTGGACTTCAAATTCCCTGTCTATAAAATTAGGGTTTTTTTCAGAAGAGGATTTTGTACTTTCCCCTACAAGCAAACTAAAACAAAAAACAAAATCCCTCTAAGAACATATTATTTACACTAAAAATCATTAGATTGTTCAATAAAGGATACTTCAGGATGCATTATGCAGAACTTAAGGGTGATTTCATTTAGGTAGTTTTTCACTTAACTCTTTTCTTTTCAATCAATGAGATCTTTTGTCTACAGACGGGGGGAAAGAGTCTGTAATGCAAGGTTTTGTCCAGGCAGAACTACTGGACAAGGTGGGTTAAAATGTGACTGGTCACAAGATTTTACCAAGAGATATTAATGATCAGGAAAGCAGGTTAAGGAAGTACCTTGTCAGCGGGGGAAAATGTAAGTCCAAAGCTGAACAGAACAAAGTGCTGAGAGCAGAGAGAGTGAGAGGCAGTTGGTGAGTAACATCTGAAAAAGGTAAGCTACAAACACAGTGGATGTTTATGTCAAAAAATACTGGAAGACGAGACTCAAAGCCTGAGTAGGGTGGTCCTGTTATTTCCGGTTGGAGTGTTTTCCTGTGTTGGCAGAACAACACTGGACATGATAAATGGCTCTATAAAAAGAAAGTTAGGATCAGAGGAAATCGGGTGCATTTATGGTGGTATGACAGTCTTGAGAGTATTATGCTAAGAGAAATAAGTCAGGGGGAAAAAGGCAAAAAACATATGATTTAACTCATATATGGGATATAAAACAAAAGGCAAGAAATGAACAAAACAACAAAACCAAAACTCATAGACACAGACAACAGTAAGGTGGTTACCAGAGGGGAAAGGGAGTGGGGTACGATGAAGAGGGTAAAGGGAGTCAAATATATGACAGAGGAAGACTAGTCTTTGGGTGGGGAGCACATAATAGTGTATACATATGCCATATTATAGTGTATACATATGTCATATTATAAAGTTGTACACCTGAAATTTATGTGTTATTAACATATACTTCTCCAGCAAATTTAATTTTAAAAAAAGGAAATCAACCAAATCCATTTGAGAGGTTGGGGTGGGGAGGGGGTATTATCAGCATTACAAATTGAAAATTAATTTACAATTATTTATCTGTTTTTGAGAAATTGATTACATAATCAGTAGCAGAGGGGAGGCACTAGAATGACATAGTGGAGATTATATTCAAAAAAGGGAACATGGATCCCTGCAGTAATGTGTCTACTTTCTCCTCCATGACTTTTTAAAATTTATTATTTTTAATTTAAGTATAGTTGGCATACAATATTATCTTAGTTTCAGATATACAATATAGTGATTCAACATTTATATACCTTACAATGTGATCGCCACAGTAAGTCTAGCAACCATCTATCACCGTGCAAACTTATCAAAATATTATTAACTATGTTCCCCTTCCTCTTTTTCACCCATCTCCCCCTCTCTCTCTGCCTGGCAGTCATCAGATTGATCTGTTTCTATGAGTCTATTTTTGTTTTGTTTTGTCTTGTTATTAATGAAAAATCAACAACTGGACATTCAGATCAATTTGATTCTGTCTACCAAAAGATAGGGATCTCTAGAGTTCTACACTCTGAGAATCCCAAATTGTGTTTCTCAGCTGCTGGCTGTTGCATGACAGGGGCATACTTTTATTGCTTTCCACCTACAGCCACCTCTGCCCCTCACTACTGTGACTACAGGTGGTTTCTCTACCTTTCTCCTTCTCTCTCTTATTTCTGCATCCAGACCAAAGGGGTCAGCTTCAAGCTCACCATTCTGAACCATTTTTGTAAATGGATGATGGTTGGATCAAATGATTCAAAATCCTGCACCAGACACTGTGACGTAGCAATTCTAATTTACTATTATCCTTGTCCTAAGTAGGTGGTAAAGGCATAGTGATTCAGTATCTTCATCTTTGCAATAAACCATTGGAAGATAAAAGCCAAACTCAAGTAAGAAATAATTTAATATCTAGTGTCGAGTTGGTTTCCCTGAAGGCAAAGGCTGGCATGGGGATTCTTGAATAAATAATTTATTGAGGGAGTGTTCTCAGGAGAAAAGGAAATGAAGGAAGCAGATACAGCAGGTGAAAAAAGTCAAAGAAGAATTTATTCTAACAGTTTAGTAGTTACCAGAGGGTAAGGGGGGAGGGAGTGATACAAGGGGGTAAAGAGGGTCAAATATATGGTGATGGAAGGAGAACTGACTCTGGGTGGTGAACACACAATGTGATAGACAGGTGATGTATTACAGAATTGTACACTTGAAACCTATATAACTTTATTAACCATTGTCACCCCACTAAATGTTATAAAAAAGGGAAAGAACGCAGTCTAACTTGGAGTCTAGATTGAACTTGACCCTCCAGGAGTTCTAGAGTATGAATTGCACCACACAGTAGGTACTGCTCTTTGTATGTCAGTCATTGGCCAATGGCTGCTCCTGGGAATGGTGGTGGCATTAATGGGGGTGGAGGGCATTTCCCAGGCAAGATAAGGGCAATTCTCTGGAGAGGGACGAGCTATGAATGTTAGCAGCCAAAACTCACAGCAGCTAAAGGATGGCAGTAAATAGCCAGGTAAAGAGCCAAGACCTACTAAAAGCAGAAAGAAAATTTCTAGAAATACTTTCAGTGTTTATTGGACCATGGAATTGGTATAATAAAAGTTGCCGAGTTTTAATTCTGTGCAATATATTGCTTGATACTTCACAAGCATTTTTCAATTTAGTAGAACAAAAGAGACTGGGTTTTTAGAATAACTTTGGTTTAAAATGAGACAAGATCTACACTTTTAGGGCATAACTACTAAGATTTCACTGAGCAACAATACTGATAAACTGAATCACTGATGATTGGGAAGAAGCTATACCAACACAAATTGCAACATTTTGAAATAGTTGACAGAATAATGAGGATTTGGGGCATTTCAAGACTTTCATATAATCTTTGAAACATTATATTTACAAAATAAAAGTAAACCACATTTATCTGACCAAAGAAAAGGAAAACTTCATAAAGAGGGATATTTCCCCAGAGTTATTTCTGAACAGAAACATACAGCTTTTCCCTAGGAAAAAAAGAAAATCTAAACAGCGTTTATTATCCACCCCAAATCAGATATAATTTTTAAAAAACTGACTGCTAATAAGTTTTATGATCATTTATAGGCAGAAGAGAGCACTAATTATGATAATTGGTACCCATTAGCCTAAAGCCAATCAAGATCTTAAGCTGCAGCTAAGGCCCCAGCTGCTACCTAGCCTTAATACAAGGACCTTAACTCCTAACAGCTTTCCCTTTCTCCCACCTCATGTAAACGAGAATGACCATCCTTCCATATCACCTAATGTAGGATCTGGGAGCTTCACACTTCTGCTATTTCTGATGACACACTAAACACTGCTCTGCCCCACTGCTCTCACTTCCACTGATTATTGAATGCAGTAGTAATTTCTCTGCAAGGGGAAAGTGGAGGCTTTCAATATTTGTTGAGTATCTTTTAGAAAACAGGAAATGTACTATGTTTTAAGGAAGTAGTAAGTTTCACATCTATGATCTTTTAAAATAACCTTGTAAAAGATTTATGCTCATTTGAAAGCCAAGGAAACTCGAGTTAAAAGAAGCTAAAGAACTTGCCAGAAGGCTCACAAATAATTAATAACTACACAAATACTTGTGGCCAAAGATTGGCCTCGTAAAAAATTTTATGCCCTTTCTATGAGACCAATTGTTCACCAAGTGTGGTCCCTGGACTGACAGTGTCACCTCAAAACTTATTAAAAGTGCAAATCCTTGTATCTTATTCCAGACCTACAATTTCAAGAGAGTAGGAAAACCAGCCACAGACTGGGAGAAAATATTTGCAAAACCACACCTGATAAAGGACTGTTATTCAAAATATACAAAGAACTTTTAAAACTCAACAACAAGAAAACAAACAACCTGATTAAAAAAAATGGGTCAAAGGCCTTAATAGATCCCTCACCAAAGAAGACATACAGATGGCAAATAAGCATATGAAAATATGCTCCACATCATGTATCATGAGGATAATGCAACTTAAAACAATGGGATACCGCTATGCAACTATCAGAATTGCCAAAATTTGAAACACTGGAACACCACATGCTGGTGAGGATGTGGACCCTCATTCATAGCTGGTGGGAACACAGAATGATTCAGCCACCGTGGGAGCCAGTTTGATGGTTTCTTACAAAATTAAACATTCTCTTACCATACAATCTAGCAATTGCACTCCTTGCTATTTACCCAAAGTAGTTGAAAACTTAGGTCCACATAAAAGCCTGGACATGTATGTTTATAGCAGTTTTATTCATAATTGCCAAAACTTGGAAATACCACGATGTCTTTCAGTAGGTAAATGGATAAACTGTGGTACATCCACATAATGGAATATCCTCAGTGTTAAAAATAAATGAGCTGCCCAGCCATAAAAAAACATAGAAGAACATTTATCTTACTAAGTGAAAGAAGCCAATCTGAGAATAGTACATACTGTGTGATTCCAACTGTGTGACATTCTGGAAAAGGCAAAGCTATGGAAATGATGAAAAGATCAGTGGTTGCCAGGAGTTGGATAATGGGGAGGGATGAATCGGCAGAATACAGAGGATTTTTATGGTGGTGAAAATACTCTGTATGATATAATAATAATGGACATATGTTATTGTACATTTGTCCAAACTCGTTGAATGCACAACACCAAGAGTGATCCTTAAGGTAAACTATGGACTTTGAGTGATTATGATGTAGGTTTACCCTTGGTTAAAAAAAAAAAAAGTGTACCATTTCTGGTGAGTGATGTTGATAATCGGGAGGGTATGTATGTGTGTGGTCAGGGCACGTATGGGAAATCTCCATATGTTTTCCTTAATTTGAATACAAAACTAAAACTGCTCTAAAAAATAAAACTGAAAGCAACAAATGAACAAAAACTCATAAACACAGGCAACAGTTTAGTGGTTACCAGAGGGTAACTGGGAAGTGGGGTGGTAGAAGAGGGTAAAGGGGGTCAAATATATTGTGATGGAAGGAAAACTGACCCTGGGTGGTGAACACACAATGTGATATACAGATGATGCATTATAAAACTGTACACTTGAAACCTATATAATTTTATTAACCAATGTCACCCCCAATAAATCTAATTTTAAAAATTAAAAGTTCTATTTAAAAAGCAAGTTAGGTCCCTTAAAAAAAAATCCGTTTGTTCCTTTGCATTTCTTTCGTCAATGTGAGTGTGTGGAAAGAGAAGTTGTTTTTTCTAGAAGGCTTCTAGATGATATTTTCTTTCTAGCTACAGATTCTGAAAAGCATTTAGAAACAGTTTCACAGAGTACTCTCCTAAATGCAATCTTCCCTTTGATGCAGAAGAGGGACATTTTCAAAGTATTCTTTACATAGTTGTTTTCCCAAGTCAAAGGCACCTCTCTCTAATGTCTTTTCAGCCTCTTGCCCCTCTTCCCGTCCATTATCTTTCAAGTCTTTCAGCACTACTGATCAGTTTGCCAATATTTTATTAAGTGGGCTGGACCAAATGAAATGTCTCATTCTATGTTGCCATCCATTTTGAAATCATAAAGAAAAATATTCTAGGTAATAGGACACAATTTTTGTCTGGGTTTAATTTCTATTACACATTTGAATTCACAATTTTTTTCTCTGATTTTCTTTTCTTTTTAATAAAAGAAAGACAAAAAGCTCAAATCTATGTGGCTAGATGTAGAAATATAAAGAATAAGAATGGATTTGTTTTAAGGTCTCAACAATTAAAAATATAGAAACTCAACAGCATCCTACAGTTTTACTGCAAAACCCACAGTAGCAGAAGAGTGTGATATGTCCTATGCTCTTTCTTGCTATTTCACCAAACTGTAAATGTAAATTGAATTTTCCATGCCTTGTTAAAAATTCATAAACCTCATAATTATATATAAACTTCCTTTTGGAGAGTTCAAATCTCCTTCATAACATATTCTCTAACCATGCCAATATGCTACTTGGAAGACTTAGTTATTTATTATCTTTCCTATGCTACAAATGAGAAAATGGGATATAAAGACTCAGGATATCAGACATGCATTCATGCATTTGAGAAACTGTTGAATCAAAACAATCATGCATCTCTTAAGTTTCAAACTAATTATCAATTCAGCTTTTATTCTTTCCTAGGTTAAAAGTAAACATTCATTCTTTAGCACATGAAACGCTCTTCTATCCATGACTGGATTTACCTTCCTCTGTGAAACAACTAAAAACAAGACAAAATATACATTAAAAATGGTTTAGACACTGAACATCAGGTAGCAAAGAACAATCCCTAAGATAAGGAAAACAAAAGGGATGAGCCTATGATTGCACCAGCTTACTGTCTAGAGAGAGTTCCCAGGGGCCCAGCCCAGGCAAAACCCAAAGGTCACCCTGATTTGAGGAGATAAAGGTAGAGTCTGGGCATACCAAGGCAGCTAGAGTTTTCAGGGCAGTCTACCAAACAGGAAAATGCTGCACAAAGAGAGAACTCCAAAGATCTGCAGAGGGTCCCTAAGTCTTCTAAGTATAGATCAAAGTACATATGTAAGGAATTACCTGATGTCAGACAAAGAACTATTCAGAGACAGTTCCATATGGGTCTGCATTAGTCCCACAGTTCTGACAGCTGGAAGTTCAAGATCAAGGTGCTGGCAGGGTTGGTTTCTCCTGAGGCCTCTCTCCTGACTTGCAGATGGCTGCTTTCTCAGTGTGTCTTTCCATGGTCTTTTTTCTCTGAGTGTACATCCCTGGTGTCCCTTCCTCTTCTTATAAAGACATAAATCATATTGGATTAGAGCCCCACCTGTGTGACCTCATTTAATCTTGACTACTTCCTTAAAAGCCATATCTCTGGGGTATGGCCTCAACATATGCATTTTGGTGGGTCAGTCCATAATAGTCTCTTGTTTCTGTATGTCTTATGAGCAGTTCAATAACTGCCTTTTCAAGAATGTTCTTATGATGAACTGTCTAGATATAATGTCTCCTATGGAAACAAAGGACAGGAATGTTTACTGTCCAGTAGAAAAGATCTAGATTCACTAACCTTAGAGTTCCCCTCCTATAATATAACCTACTGCATGTGCAGGAGTCACCTGGTCCTCTTTACATTGCTCTGGGAGGATCTGGACTCACAGAACTTGTGAACTCTGTCCATGGTCTTGTGTCTTCTCAGCATCTATGATACTGCAGCAGCTAAATAGTTATCTTGCAAGTAGAGCACAAGCTCAGACTCTTCATAGATCATCAAAAGAGCCACCCAAAAGAATTAGAACAATCACTATATCTCCCACATGGCCAACAACATTTCATGGTCCCATCAGTCAAAATGGAAAACCTAGTAAGTTATAGGGTATAGGGCAGAAGACTCGGAATAAAATTGCTAACAGTGACAGAGAAAATTTAGCCCTAGACTGAAGGCCATTCTAGTCCCATCTAATAAAGCTTAAACACAAGCCTCAAAAGAAGCAAAGTATTTCAAAGTAAATTAACTGCAACTCAGAAGAATTTTCAAGAATACTTAGGGCCTAACAAGGTAATTTGGCATTTCTGGCATTCAACTAAAAAAAAAAAAATGACCAGCCTTACCAAGAAGCAGGACAACATTACCCATCATAAGGACAAAAACAAATAAGTAGGAACAAATCCAAAAATTATGCAAATATTAGAATTAGCAGATAAGGATTTTAAAACAGTTATCATAACTATATTCCATATGTTCAAGAAGAAGAAGAAAGATTGAGCATATCAACCAGAGACAAATTCATAGAAATAAAAAATGCAATGTCTAAGACAAAATATACATTGTATAATATTAACAGGAAATTAGCCACTGCAGGAAAAAAACAATAGTAGTGAACTTGAAGACGTAACAATAGGAACTGTCCAAAGTAAAACATTGAAAAAGACTGAAAAACATTAACGGAGTATCAATGAACTGTGGGATAATATCAAGTTGTCTAATATATATGTAAATGGAGCCCTTGAAAGTGAGGAGTGGTGGGGAGAACAGAAAAAAAATATTTGAAGAAACAGTGGCCAAAAGTTTTCTAAACTTTATGAAAGTATAAACCCAACATTCACTAAGCTCAACAATCCACAGGCACAAGAAACATGAAGAAAATACACAATGCATATCCTAAGCACATTGTTTAAAACCAATGATAAACAGAAAAATCTTAAGAAGGGCCAAAGATAAAGACTCGTTATATACAAGGGAACAAAGTTAAGAATTATAGCCGACTTCACATTGGATTCAACGCAAATAAGAAGACATTGAAACAGCATCTTAAACAGCAATGGTAAAAAAAAAAGAAAGGAAAGAAAGAGGAAACCATAAACCTTGAATTATAGTTTACCCAGTGAAAATATTTTTGAAAAACAAAAATGAAGTAAAGATTTTTTTTCAAACTAACAAAAGCTGAAATAATTCCTCACAAAGATTTGAATTACAAAAAATATTAAAAGAATTCTTTCTTCAGGTTGGAGAAAAACAATGCTAGATGAAAGTCTGGATTTTCATAAAAGAATGAAGAGCACCAGAAATGTCAATACAAAGACTTTAAAAATTATTTTTAATACTCTTTAAAAAATAATTGTCAGTTTAAAGTCAAAATAATAATAATGCAGTGTGTGGTATATAGCATACATAGAAGTAAAATGCATGATGGCCATAGCCAAATGGCTGAGATGGGAGAAATGGTTGTAAAGTTCCTATACTATAGGTGAAGTAGTATAAAACTAACTTAAAGACTATGATAAGTTAAACACAGAGGGTACCAAAAAATGTATAAACATTTTAAGAAAGGAAAAAACTGTATTAAAATTATTCTGATGGGAACCACTTTGAGCACCTCTTGTCATTGCAGAAGTCAAACATGACTTGTATTCGTCTTTTGTTATTAGTTTATATTGAGTATTACAATTTTAATAGTTTTTTTCCTTTCTTAAATGTGTATACTTTTTTGGCACCCTCTGCATGTGTTCTATAAACCCTAAAACAATCACTTAAAAAAAAAAGAATTATAGTTAATTAGCCAACAATGGAAATAAAATAATTAAAAAAATATTCCCTTCAAAACAGACAGAATAGGAGGTGAAAATATTGATGTATTTATTAGACACAGACAGCCAAATGGTAGGCTTAAATCCAACCATATCAATAATCACATTTACTTTAAGCAGTCTAACTATCCCAATAAAAGGTAGAAATCCTCAGATTAAAAAATATAAAAAGAAAGACTGAACCATAAGCCAAACCAAGAAACCTACTTTGAATATGAATATAAAAATAGGTTAAAAGTAAAAGAATGAGAAAAGATAAAGCACACTAACACTAATCAAAGGAAGGCCATAGCAGCTATATTCATATCAGGAAAGGTATATTTCAGAACTAAGGCTATTCTTTAGGGTGACTAACAGGCCACTTTTAATAACATAAGTCCTGAAAAACAATAAAATATGAATTCATAACTCAAATGTGAATTCTGGTCACTATCCATCTCTTTTCTTTTCTGAGCTTTAGTTTCCTCAGATATGTAATCAGGGATTTGGATTCAAATGTTCTTAATTCTTTTTTTTTTTTTTTTTTAGATGAGCCATCCTGCCATCTGTTGGCAGCTCAACGGCAACTCAGCTTGGGCTGGGCATCGAACTGATGTTGTTCAGAGCTCAGCTCTCACTCCTGAGAGAGCTCTTAACCAACTGAGACACTTGGCCCACCCTGGTTCTTAATTCTTGAACATTATTAGATGTCTAGATTTTAGTAAGTTTGTCATCACTGAAAATTGTTACACTATTTGACAACTCATGGGTCATGCTTTTGATGGTATTCATGAGTGGTGTAAAATGTGGCCATTACAATCATCAAGTTTCTTATAAAACAGGAATTAAAGGGTTTTATTTCAACATCAATAACCAGGTATTTTACAAAAGTTCATGAATCATTGAATAAAGATCTCACAACAGTTCAATGGGAGTTTCGTTGGTGGGTCCAAAAAAAAAATTATTCCTTGGAAGTCCACTTAAACATTTAAAAATGAGTGTTCACTTTTAAATTTCTACATTGGTAGCTAGACCTACAGGGAAATGAGGAAAAAATTTTTCAAGGCTAAGCAACAGATGGCAGATAAAAGATAGTAGCATACACCTTCAGTCAGGCAGGATAAATTGTTCAAATATATTTTAGCAGCTGCTAAAGCAAATCAAGATACAGAGGAGCTAAAACAAATAAACAAAGAATTTCAAATGATCCTATGGAGACTAATTAAGGAATTGTGCAGTTTTAAAGCCGTATATCTGTAAACTCCAGCCTTGACTAGGTTCTTAATTGTTCTCTTTAAATTTTGAACACATCTGAGAACTGTTACCCTGTGTCCTAGTGCTCTGTCCATTTTAAAGAACTATCCAAAATTCCACAGCCATGTCCTGAGGGAAAGCGAAACTCAAATGAACTGAGTCCAGGTCAGTTTCTAGCTAGAGAACTGACTGTTCTCAATCCTGAAATACATATCCTAATTGAGCCTGGAAATGACTTGGCAGGTTATAAGGTTGGAAATCACACTGAACAAGAGGCTGGAATGCTGAGAAGAATAATGGTCCAGGAGTCAAGAGACAAGTCTTTGTTATGGGTGCCCTGGTAAATTACTCAGTATCTCTTAGCTCAATTTCTTTATTTATACACAGGGGAAATCATTCTTGCCCTGCCCATCCCAAAGGTCTGTTATGTGGATCAAATTATATAAATGACATAAAACATTTGCTAATAGTAAAGAGAAAAAAGAGGAAACAGACAATAACTAGGGAAAATTATTTATGAATCATTCTATATAATTTGAAAGTTTATGGTACTTAATATTTTATAAAATTGACATATTTTATCATTGTATTTACTTTCATTGTTGTACCATTTTATTACTTTATCATTTATCATTTTACTATTAAAAATATCCATTGAATTGTTTAAGGAAAATATTCCTAGCTTTCAAGAAAAGAAACAGAAAAAGTGGTTGTCCAAATTCAAAACTTAATTCATAATAGAGTCATCGACCTATCTTTTGTGTTAAGAAAGGCTTTTTATAATTTGAGCAGCCCAGAAAATCAAATAATCTGTCTTCTAGAGTAATGAGTTGTACTTCTGTAGATATTATAAGAAGGATTATTCCTGTATTGAAAGGAATGAGATAAATGAATGTTAAATGAACCCCAGGCTGCTAAAAGGGTCCATGTCACAAAATATGCTGAAGGACCCAAGGACCTAGTGATTCTCCTACATAATGGGGCTTGGCCTTGATGTGCAGGCAAAGGCAAGAATTGAGCAAACTGTGGGAGGCTGAGAGGGAGGCTTGTTTGAACTGGGAAATTCTACAGGATAGGAAAAAACAATGTATTCCACCGTCCTCCAGGGATGTGCTCTGTGAACAGTCGTTATCTCCCCCAGTTGACAATAGCAGTGGATGTTCTGGTGTCCAGTTTAAAAAGATCAAATAAACAGTCACTGCTCTGGAACATTAATCAAGCTTGGTCAAATTCTGGTTAGATGCACTACTGGAAGACTTAAGGTCAACATAACATGCACACACACACACACACACACACACACACACACGCAACTTTGATGTTTTGCCAAGGCAATAATGGTTCCTATTTCACTCCATTTAAAATATTAAATTGTTTGTTTTGCAGGATGAAAAGCATTCTAGAGATGAATGGTGGTGATGGTTGCACACCAATGTGAATGTACTTAACACCACTGAACTGTGTACCTAAAAAATGGTTAAGATGTTAAATTTTATGTTATGTGTATTTTACCACAAAGAAAAATAAAATATTAAATTGTATACATTTCAATGTCAATATGCAGCTCTAATTAATAATAAAATCTAAATTTCCCTATCTGTACATAACACAAACAATGAAAGAGATGTGAGGTTATCTATAAGATACCTGTGTTCATTGAAGAAAACAATTTTTCAGCAATGATATTTTGGAAGAAAAGCAAATGTTTCCTAGGGGTAAATGTCTCAGTATTTTCTTTAGTTTTAAATAGGAGTTTACAATTTGAAAATTGGTATCAGGGCCGGCCAAGTGGCGGGGTGGCGCGGTGGTTAAGCGCTGGCTTGGGAAGCCAGCGGCCCCAGTTTGAGTCCCACATATGAGGGCCAATGACACTGCCCTCAAAAAAAAAAAAAAAAAGAAAATTGGTATCAAAATACTGTTTTCCATCAAATTTCTAAGAAATATATTTCTAAGATAGATAGTACTATATTAATACTATTAAATATGTTAAAAAGAAAAATAATAATAATATATTAAATAATTACCAACCCTCACAAGAACCCTATGAAGTAGGTACTATCATTATTTCCACTTCAAAATATAAGTTTGAGATTTAGAGAGATTAAAGTACTTGACAAGATCAGAAAAGCGAAGAAGGCTGGATTTAAACGAATTCATTTTGAATTAGATCACAGCTGTATGTGATGGCTGTACAGCAGGAACATGGCAAGGAATTTGCTTCCATTGTTCCACTTAATCCTCTTTGTCCCCATTAATTCAGAACGATATGATCCTCTTTACAGATGGGCAAACTGAGATTAGTGAGATCTATAGGCTCCCAGGTAAGATACCACAGATAGGGGATTCTCCCCCAGGCAGTGTGATTCCAAAGCCAATGTGTTAATTCCTTCACTCTACCACATTTGCAAAGTAAAAGAGGTACTTAAAATACCTGTTCATAGAAACACTATGATCATCTTATCCTTTATCACAATACAGGAACATAAACCCTCCCAATTCTTCAAACTTTATTCTATTTTCCATTTGTATTGAGTTACTTTCTTAGGAATGTGAAACACAGGAAAGAATTTGAAGAACATTCACTCACTTAAGCATCATGTTGGGTTAGGCAGACCTAAGGTCTCTCGCTGTAAGAGTACAATAAATAATACCCTTTTAGATAGCAAACTCTGTGCTGTTAAATATAGCCACACAGTAAATGCCTGTCATGTTTAAAAGGAAGAGAACTACTTAGAGAACTAAAAGGCAAGTAAGTAGTAGAAATGAAGTTTTGCAATATTAGTTACCCTTATTTTACTTTTTCAAAAACAAGGAGGGGCCATCACTTGGCAACGTTTCCTGAAAATCACAAACAATAGTCTACCTAGTAATTGCTTCTTCTAAAATGTATATCATACAAATCACTTTTGCGGGATTCCTGCCAAAAATACATAACCAGAAACTAATCATGAGGAAACAGCAGACTAACTTAAATGGAGGGACATTTTACAAAATGACTGACTGCCCAGTACTCCTCCAAAATGTCTGTCATGAAAGACAAAGAAATCTGAGGGACAGTTCCAGGTTAAAGAAGAATAAAGAAATATGACAATTTAACACAACGTGGATCATGGATAAGAGATCTGGGAGATGATTTTTTTTCTAAAAAGGATATTATTGGGACAATTGGAAAAAATTGAATGATATATATGGATTAGCTGATAGTATTATATCAGAAGTAATTTCTTGAGTTAAATAATTATACTATGGTGGTATAAGAGAATATCTTTGAGGAAATCATTAGAGGTAAAGGGACATTATTTTTGCAACTCTCAAATATGTCAGAAAAAAGTATATATCCCGATCCACTGTTTTTATGAAACCCATTTTGCATGCATTAACCCTCTATTAAATTATACATGGATTCATTGGATGCCAAGAGACTTTTGTTAGTTTTGAAGCAGTGGACATAGCATTAGCATTTTAGAAGATATAGATACAATACTGGCAATGACGTTTCCTATATTCACTTTATCAAAAATATGGTTTTGGTTGATTATTTCTCTGTAACAGGGTTACATCCTAGAAGTTGTCTTGGCTTCTCCAAACAATGTATGTCTCAGCTCAATACAATTTGCATCCCAGCTCTCATCCTCATCAAGTCTAATCCCATTTCACTGGTCATTTTCTAGTCAGCCCTGAGTACCCTGGAAAGCCCATGAGATACCGGACTCTGATCCCTGGATGATTTAGACCCTGTCAATATACTAATCTTGATGTACCTCAGACTTTATTGTGAGGCTCAAATTTTTTTTTTTTTGGAGGGCAGTGTTACTGGCACTCATATGTGGGACCTGAACCGGGGCCGCTGGCTTCCCAAGCCAGCACTTAACCACTGCGCCACTTGGCCAGCCCAAGGCTCAAATTTTTGAAAATCTCTGACTATGACCTCAAAGTGACCCATGGTATATTGTTTCCAGGAATATATGGATCTGCAGATTAAAAGAGGCATACTCATGCTCCCAACCCTTCATTCCTTTGTCTAGTTTTAAAATAAATATTAACAATTCCCACTTTTATACTTTTTAAATACTAGATTAAGCCCTAAGATCTGACAATTTCTGAGGGACAACTTTATGAAAGAAATACGGAATATTTGGTCAAATTAAATATCATTTTATATATTATAAGAATAAGTGGATCTTTACTGATTCTCCCTTAGGGATTGAAATCTTTTCTACATTTTTTTTTTTTTTTGAGGGCAGTGTCACTGGCCCTCATATGTGGGACGAAACCGGGGCCGCTGGCTTCCGAAGCCAGTGCTTAACCACCGCGCCACTCGGCCGGCCCTGAAATCTTTTCTAAAGTGATCCTCAGATATGTTCACTGTGAATCTGATTCCCCATATAATGTGAGTATACATAAAAGAGAACTTTAAATACTTCCATGCCTTGTCTTTTGGGGAAACAAATCCATTTTACAATATGCTATGGACTACAAAACCCTTAACTGCCCTTTGGGGAATTGAAATATTGTCATCTTAATTCTTGGTTGATCAAGACAACCAAAAGACCATCAACTAAAGCAAACAATAAAATCCCCAAATACACAAGTTCCACTGAAATACCTCAAATACATAATTTTTTTATTTTCGTAAAAAACTTTACTGTTTGTAAAAGTTTTTACCAGCATTTTCAAAAACACAGATAGAGGTATATCGCAGCTGCAGAACCTCTCCAGCCTCCACACCAGGACACCCTTCTTTTTATTCCCTCGCAGTTTCTGAGCATCTTCTCTCTGATATACTTTCATACTTAGTGAATTTTGCTTATTTTGGCACCCCTCATTCTGTAATTCTCTCATCAATTATAACCTCCCAACTTCTTGGTTTCTGCAAAAGTCTTATCTATCCTTCAAGCATCAAGTACAATATCACCTTCTCACTACACTTTCACCCAAGGTAAAATTAAATGTTGTCTCATGGGCATCCTGCAGCACTTTTACCTATACAGACTATGGAATATTTCACATGGCCTTCACTAATCTTAAGTAAGTGTGATGGTTAATTTTGTGTGTCAACTTGGCTAGGCCCTAGTATACCCGGATATGTGATCAAACATTATTATAAATGTTCCTGTAAGGTATTTTTTATATGAGATTAATATCTAAACTGGCAGACTTGGAGTAAAGCAGATTACTTGCCATTATATGGGTGGGCCTCATCTAATCAGTTGAAGGTCCTAATAGTAAGAGACTGACCTCCTCTTAAGAAGAGGGAATTCCACCCGTAGGCTGACTTCAGACTTGCACTGTATTATAAACTCTTCCTTGGGTCTCTAGCTTGCTGGCCCAACCTGTAGATTTTGGACTTGCCAGCTTCCACAATTTCTTGAGCCAATTCCTTAAAATCTCTCTAGATAGATAGATATCCACCTATCTATATCTATATCCATATCCATATGCACACATCCTTTTAGTTCTGTTTCTTTGGAGAACCCTAACTAAACAGTGAAGGATACGGGAATGTTTGACTTTGTATTTTTCTGTATCTTCAAATTTTTCCATAATTAAGTTCCTGCTAGAATTGAATACCAAAAACTGCAAAAAGCTTGTTTGTTAAACTGGATGCACAAACACTAAAATGCTAACAATTGTAATCTTAGGGTGACTTTCATACTTTTGTTTTTGTTTTGTTTTTCTGCTTTAGTCTCTATTTTCAAAGTATTTTATAAAAAAACATATTGCTTATGTTAAACAGAAAGAAAAAAAGCTCCATCCCATGATAAAAGCATCAGAAATCCCTTTAAGTTATTTGGATATTAAGTTAGATGGAACCCAGTACTTGAAGCCTGGTTTGAAGGCAGGTGGTAAAATGCTTGATGTCAGCCATGTTGGAAGGTCAATAGGAAATGATTAAAAAAAAATTATGGTGAACTGGAGAATGTATAGCCCATCAATTAATGGCAGTAGCTGTGGGTCCAGTAGGTCACAGTTTTAAAGTTTTAAAAATATGTCAGACATTTCTTTTGTTTGAAATATAACAAGTTTTAAATGATGACAACTAACTAAAAAAAGAAAAATTAACTACTTTGCTTTCCAAACAAATCACTGAGGACTCTAGTTTATGGCTTCAGGCTGATACCCTTTAAAAAATGATTTAACTTCTTAGAAATACATTGATTTAACATACCCCATTGAGATCATCTTCTTTCAGAGGGGTACTGGCATGCTTCTACAAGTTGTTGACTAGGGTATGGATTTCAGAGGCAGAATTAAAGAAATGCAAATACCCAATGATGAATGACAATTTACTTCACTTGAAGCAGAGTGGTTCTATGATAATCTTCATCAGTCTCTTAGTCAACTGAAGGGATCTCCCAAGATAAAAATTACTTATTCACATAACTCTAGGCTATTTTTAAAACATACATGAATAAGAAGCTTAAGAAGTACCAAGGAGATCTCTTGCTGATATAGTTGTTTGGATCAGTGGTTTTCTAAGGGGGTTGGTACCACTTATTCCAGGGGAAGACTGTAAGTTACCAGAGTGATGGCAGTGGAGACCTACTACTAGAATGAATTAGGCAGAGGTCCAGAAATGCTCCAAATTATTCCAAATATAAAGAACTACCCTGCACCCCCCATGATTTGCAAACATCCCATGAATATTCATAAACATGAAAAAAGCCTGTTTATCTGTGAGGATAGATAGCCTCATTCAATTTCACACAGAAATGCAAAGCAAGTTTGTAAAGTTTTAAAATAACCTGAATTTTTTAGATAGGCAATTTCCATGTAGATTGAGGAAAGCTGTGCTTTACTCTCTTCATCATTTTACCAAGAATTGCTCACTGTTCCAAAAAATTGTTCCAATGAAGTCAATGGTGCCCATGGTCTTTGAGTAGCCCACACTACACAGCTGTATCTGTCAGTATTTACAAGTATAGCTATCACAAGTCCAGTGATTCTATGGAGAGCTTCAAGCATCTGACTACCTCATTATGTCTTCTAGGCTGGTCATGCCTAAGCACTTACCAACTGAAATGTCTTTTTTTTTTTAAATGAAGTGCTGCTGGCCTAGTGGCTCAGTTGGTTAAGAGCTCACTCAAAAGTGCAATCTGAGCTCTGAGCAATAGCAGTTTGATGCCCAGCCTGAGCTGAGCTGCCGCTGAGCTGCCAACAGGTGGCAGGATAGCTCAGCTAAAAAAAATAAAATAAAATAAAGTGCTTAGCATTTATGTCTCATTTATATTAGAGTATTATAGTGCTTTTAAAATTTTATGTTTGTCAGTATGTTCTATTATCTATAATTTTCATTTCAGAATATTAAATAAGGCATTTAAATATTTATCATGAAAAGAGATTGTTAGGTCCAATTGAGTGGAGAAACAATAATTTAGAATCCATCCTGATTGATGAGCCTAATCCATATTCATGTCCTTAAGGTTAGAAAGCAGTGCAATCATTCCAAATCTGAAATGAAATGTTTCATTTTTTGCCATACTATGAAGTTATCATAGTCGAAGCATCATTTCTGAAAACTTTATGAAATCTTTCTTGTTTAAAAATTCAAGGACTTGATTTCGCACCTAATTTTTTTTCATAATCATCAAATAGGATTCAGGTATACTTATTTTACCACTTTTTTTTAAATTAAAGTTTATTGGTGCAACAATGGTTAGTACAGTTACATAGATTTTAAGTGTACAATTCTGTAATAATCATCTATATATCACATTGTGTGTTCACCATCCAGAGTCAGCTCTCCTTCCATCACCATATATTTGATCCCTTTTCCCCTATTCTACCACTCTTCTTTGTTATGACTTATGCTATCTCAAAGAAGAAATAGTTACAACCCCTTTAGTGTATTCATTAAGCATTGATAAAATTTGATTGATGTTCACACCTTTACTAGAGAACTTCAGTTATTAATGATGCTTTGAAGACTCTTACAGTCTGTTGCCAAAATCAGAGCCCTGTGAGCAACAATGGCATTCTCTAATTTTAGGTTGTGGGTAAAGCACTTGGTACACCCAGGTTAAAATGTGAGGCTTTCATGGAGATTTAACTCATAATCCCATTCTGGAGGTAATAAGCAGTCTTTGTTATTAATTACTTCAGACAGCTTAAATTCTCCTTTAAACTGACCTTCAGAACTTTTTGGAAGTTCTACCTAGAAGTCAGAGTCAACTGTATGCTTATCAAAATCACTTAAGTCATCTTCTTAAATGAAGTGTGAAACTTCAGAAAGAAAACAAGAGGAGTGGTAAATATAGGAAGGGGCCACCCACCTCAACAATTAGATGAGCTAAATTAATTCTGGATGAATCAATAGGTTGAGGTAGCCATAACCCAATTTCATCGGCCAGAAATATCTTCCCATAATGTCACCTGAACCCACCTAAGCTATTCAAGTTTGCAGCAGGCATTTTCTTCATTGTGTGGTTCTGGACTCTTGAAAACCTAATTAGAACACAACGTAATAAACGAACAACCAATAAGTAAATGAATTTTAAAAATTCTCTCTCCAACCTTTACTTTCACAGTGCTATTGTCACCATTGCTCTAATAATTTGAGAGCATAGTAATAAATCTCATTTCTTCCTCTCCATTTCACATAACATCTACCTCATTCCTATTTTCATTAGTTATTTAAACAAAACAGAACAAAAAGCCCAATACCATTTCCTTCCTTTAAATGTATCCTCTTACATCTCCAAATAAATCTCACACTGTGTCACTTTTCTGGCACCTGCAAAGTCAAACCTCTGAATCTGACTTTATGGAACAAGTTGGACTCAGGGGGTTGACATCCTGAAACAGCTTTATTTAATTCATACTGCTTTTATATATATATATAGCTTTATTGAAATATAAGCCACATACCGTATAATTCATTTAAAGCATACAATTCAACCCTAAAAGAGACCTCACACCACAAAGCAGTCAACCCAAATCCTCCCTCCTCCACTCCAGCCCTAAGCAATACCATTCTACTTCCTGTCTGTATAAATTTGCCTATTCTGGACATTTCCTTTAAAGGCTATCATACAATATATGGTCATTTGTGACTGAGTTCTTTTAAAAAGTACAATATTTCCAAGATTCACCCATGTGATAACATATATTGGTACTTCATTCTTTTTTTAATGGATCAATAATATTCGACTGTATGGACATGCCATGCTCTGTTTATCCATTCATTAACTAGTGGACATTTGAGTTGTTTCCATTTTGGCTCTTATAAATGCTCCTACGAACATTCATGTACAAGTTTGTGTGTGGCTACATGTTTTTGTTTCTCTTGAGTATATGCCTAGGATATATCGCTAAGTCATAGGGTAACTCTATATTTAATCATTTGAGAAACCATCAACCAGTTTTCCAAAGTAACTGCACCATTTTCCATTCCCACCAGCAATGTCCACGGGTGCCAATTTTTATGCAATTATGCCAAATCTTATTACTGTCCATCTTTTCTATTATGGTGATCATATAGGCATGAAGTGGTATTTCATTGTGGTTTTGATATACATTTCCCTAATGACTAAGGATGTTGAGCCTGTTTTCACGTTTTTCCTGGCCATGTCTACATTTTCATTGGAGAAATATCTACTCAAATCTTTTTCTCACATTTTAATTGGGTTATTTGTCTAATTGCAAGAGTTGTTTAAATATTCCAGATAGCAGTCCCTTATAAGACATATGATTTACAAATATTTTCTTCCATTCTGTGGATTTTCTTCTCATTTCCTTGATGGTGTCCTTTGAAGCAGAAAAGTTTTTAATTTTGATGTAGTCCAATTTATCTGTTTTTTCTTTTATCATTTGTGCTTTTGATATCATATCTGAAAAACCATTATCTACCCTAAACTCACAAAGTTTCTCCTATGTTTTCTTCTCTGAGTTGTACAGTTTTAGCTCTTACATTTAGGTCCATGATCTACTTTGACTTAATTTTTATATGCCTTATTCTAAAAATGGTCATACCTCTTTCAGGGTAAAAAAGATGTAACGGGAAATGTAGCATCCCTTAAAAAGTCCTGGGGCTGGCAGAGTGGCTCTGTTGGTTAAGCGCTCGCTCAAGGGTGCGAGCTGAGCCCTGAGCAACAGCCGTTCGATGCCCAGTCCGAGCTGAGTAGCCACTGAGCTGCCAACAGGTAGCAGGATGGCTCAGCTAAAAAAAAAAAAAAAATCCTAGTCATGGTATGTCACCATTCGATGTTTGCCTTAAAAACCTAAATTCAGGGATTCCATTTTGACTGCCACAAATACACCCAGGAATCATGACAATGGCCACTAAGGTTGGCATGCTTTATGAGGCACATTAAGAGGAACCGTTGGATATCTAAATGACATTGGCCAAGTCATCTTTTGGACTTCAATTTCTTTGTTAGTAAAATGTTGATATAGAAGAGCTCCTAAAGGGCTGTAATAGAAAATGAGTCATATCAATTTTAATAAAGAAAAAATAAATTAAAAAAAAGAAAATGAAGTCATAAAATGCATGTAAAGTACTCAGTATAGTACTTGGCACAGAAAGCATATTACATCTCTTTAATAATAGCAACATTTTTTATTTGTATTAATATAATTATTAATATAATTATTACTATATATTAATTACTATGTATTACTATGTAATTACTACTAATTAATTACTATGTATTAATATAATTTTTACTAATATCTTATTTAATCTCCATAACAAACTCCCTTGCAGCCAGGTTGTATCAGTCAGGAAAACAAATATTTCAATAAGGTAATTTAATAATAGGGAGCTAGGTGCAGAAGGTATTAGAGAGGCTGACAAAAGGGCAGGGTGAGGGAACTACAAGAATAACAACCATAGGAAGCTCCTGCCAAGCCTGAAGGTGGAGGATGAAAACAAAGAACTGATTTTCGTTGACCTCAGAAGACAAGGTTGTCAAGAGAGCTTGGAAAAGTGGAATAGGTGATGCCTGAGAGGCTAGCCAAGCAAGACCTGGAAACCTGGAGGTGGGGGCTCCCATGGAGGGGCGGGGAGGGCCCAGGTGGAACTGGGACCAGAGAAAAGAAACCACCCAGCAGAAGCTTAAACAACAGGAGCTATGCAGGGCTCTGCTGGTGCCGCCACCCTAAGCAGAGAAAAACCTAGCCAGAAGCAAGGTTGCATCGGAAAGGTAGTATGCCCAGGTCAGATCCCTAAAGAAACAGATTAAAAGAAGGGCTGAGAATGCAGCCGAGAGCAACCATGCAGGTATTGGCACAGAGGCTACGTATGTGGGAGAATACTGTCTCATATCACTGCAGAGTCAAGACTCAGCTTGCTAATGCTCTCTATCATAATATAAAACCTCTCTAGAACCCATAAGGAAAAAAGCAGTGGAAGGTGATTGCAGTAACCCCACTAGATAGTAACTAATTTAGCAATTTAGTTAGCACTCTACTTTCTTTCTAATGGAGGCTCAGACTGTTTTATTAGTGCTAAAATCATACACATCATACAACCAATCTGCATATTTCTGCTGTTGCTTAAAGGAGCCAATTATAATAATGTGATAAATAGACAGGGTGGGGGACAGGTAGAGACAGAGATAGAGAGACTTTAAGAATCATGAGTTAAAATAACCATTTTACTCAGGCCATGGTACATTCATTTGTCCCATGCAAGGACCTAGCTTTGTCTATATTAATAGGTTGAATACTTGAATAATACCCCCTTTTCTCCATATCCTACTCTCACCTTTTGCTTCTTGCCTTTGATCACCATTTAAATTGTATCTTTACATATATTCTTGCAAAATGTATCTTGTTTTGGGTGCACACATTTTTAATGCACGTCAAAGCAGTAAATTTAAGCTCCATTATGTTTATTCATTTTTGTGTCACTGAACTCCATCAATGCTTTTAAGATCTACAAGAGTTGTTCTTTGTACATCTAACTCCATCAATGCTTTTAAGATTTACAAGAGTTGCTCTTTGTATGTCTAACTCCATCAATGCTTTTAAGATCTACAAGAGTTGCTCTTTGTACATCTAATCTGGTGCTTCTAACTGCTCATAATATTTCACGCTGCATCTACCATTTTACCTGAACACTCTCCCAGAGACAGACTTACTGACTGCCTGCACCTCCCAGGCATACAATCAACACTTCAGTAAACATCCTGTATGTATACCGTTAGTTCCTTTTTGAAAATTTCCCTGAAATATAAATGCAGTCACAAAATTGCTAAAGCTGAGATATGTATATATTTAATTTTACTGCATAATACAGATTACTTTGCTGAATAGCTCCACTGGTTTACAGTTTCAAAAGCAATGATGAGGAGGGCCGGCCGAGTGGCGCGGTGGTTAAGCGCTGGCTTGGGAAGCCAGCGGCCCTGGTTCCTGTTCCACATATGAGGGCCAGTGACACTGCCCTTAAAAAAAAAAAAAAAGCAATGATGAGGATTTCTATGTCCCCAAATCTCTGACAGCACTCAACACAATCCAGCTTTCCAATGACTGCCAGCCTAAAAGGTGTAGCCGGATCTTGTTTCCTTTCCATTTCTGTTTTTCTAATTAACATAATTTAGAGCATCTTATCACATGCTTGCTACCTTTTGGGGTTTTCTCTTAAGTAAATTGCTTGTTTAAATCTGACACCCCTCCCTTTTTCTTGTAACTGGAGTTATCTTTTCCTTCTTTACCTGCAAGAGATTTTATATAAAAGATACAGCCCTTTTCGATTTTCGATATTACAAATACATTTTTCTATTTTGTTGACTGTGAATTAAATTTTGTCCTGTGTTCTTTGCTGAATAGAAATCCTTAACTTTTATACAATCAAACTCATAAAACTTTTGCCTTATGGTTGGTATTTTTGAAGTTTTAAGGTGTCCTCATCATGAATCATGCCCCTCTATTGTTTTTTTTCTATTAATGTTTTGTTTTACCATTCAAATTTTGGTCTTTAATCTAGTTAAAATCCACCTTCCAGGTGATGGTAGATTAATAATCTTGCTTTATTTTACTCCATATAGTGATCTAGTTTTCCCAACACCATCTATTAAGCAATCCATTTTTTCCGTTGATGTGTGTGTCACACTTCTATCAAGTTTCTGTCTATGTCTGTCTCTGAACTCACTTTGGTGTTTCATTTGCTGAGTTTTTCTTGCTTTGACAGCACACTTTATTTCTGTGCCTTTGTTTTATGTCTTAATAGCTGGTACAGCCTGTCCTCCATCTTTACTTTTATTTTTAATGATTCACTTAGTTATTCTTGCATTTTCATTTATCCACATACTTTTTAGAGTAAAAAGTGAGTTTCTCAACTTCCTCAAACATCATACAGTAATTTTGATTGGGATATTATTGATGATTTGGGGAGAATGGCTATCTTTATAATATTATGTCATACCAATTAAGAACATGGGCTATTTTGCAACCTTTATTAGTTTTAAAGCTTCTTTATAACTATCTCATTTGTTCTTGTTCAAACTAGTTCCTAAATTATTAAAGGCAGGTTGTTCTTTTATTATATGTTCTAACTGGCTGTTTCTGGTAATTTGTATAAGATGATCTTGTTACAGGCAACACAGCAGCTGAACTTCTTTAAAAAAATCTTAATTCTGATATTTGTCTGGAGTCTATTGGTTTTCCTAGGTAAATCATCACTTTATCCACCAAAAAAATGTCAATTTTATTGTCCTGTGTTCCAATCTTCATATTTCTGTTTTTCTTTCTTTAATATTGGCTAATATTTCCTGTCCTAGATTAAAACGCAGCTGTGATAGTAGACATCCTTGCCTTGTTCCAAATCATAATGAAAATGCATTAAAGTTACTTCAATAAGTGTAACATTTGCTATAGAGTATTACAATACAAATTTACCAACATGAGTATGTTCCTTTATGTTCTTGGCTTGATAGGAGTTTCAATTTTAAATTGATGAAGAACTATAAAATATTTAGTCTATATTGATTCAGACAATTGCATGAATCCTTCTTTAATCTACTTATGTGGAAAACAATATTGACAGATTTTCTGATGTTTCTGATGTTAGGACTTTCTCGCATTTCTGGGATAACTCTACTTGATTATATTTTATTATTTTTAATACACTATTAGATTTAATATTTTATTTAGGATATTGGCATCTATATAAAAAAAGGAAATTGTTCTTATCTGATTTTGGAATCAAAATCTTCATAAAATGACCTGGGCATAAGTGCTCCTGTTTTTTGCATTCTGGCCCAAGAGACAAAATAAGAAATAATTGATCCTTGAATATTTGGTAAAACCATTCAATCCTGGAACTTTTTGAGAAAAGAGTATTCAATAATGATTTTAATTGCTTTGATTCTTTTTTCTTTTTCTGGTGGGAAGACACTATATTGTACTTGGGGCCTCTCAAGGCCCCTGGCTGGGCTGGGTCACTGGTTTCCTGTTGATTCTTATTGGCCTATTGAAGTTCTCTATTTCTTCTAACACCAATTTGGACATTTTCCTAGGAGATGATATACTTCAACCATATTTTCAACTATATTAGTGTATGTTTGCACATGCAGTATTTTAGAAATTATTTACTGCCTATACATTTTTCTTTATTCTCAGTCTGCATTTTCGTTTTTTATATCCTCTTTTTCCCTCTCAACTGCATTACCAAAAGTCCGCTTACTTGATTAATCTTTTCAAAGTATAACCTTTGATTGTCTTAATCTTCTGTATTAAGATTAGTTACTAGTTAATTGATTTCTATCATAATCATTTTCTTCTTTTATTTTTTTAAAGTTTTACCTCTCGCTACTTAACAAATTACTTGAAGTTAAATTTTAGCTCTTTTATTTTTAACATTTTTATTTACCAAAAATGAATCTGAGACTATAAAATTCCCTCTAGACACACTTGTAGCTGTGTCCTATGCATGTAGTATTGTGACCATTACTTAGTCCTAAATGTTCCTTATATTCTTTTATAATTTCATTTTATTCAAAATACAATTTAGAATATGTTTTAGTACTTTCCAAAAAAACTGTATATTTAAGCTAAACTCTTGTTACGAATTTCTGTTTTTTGTCACTATAATCAGGGAATATGATATTCATATTGACCCTTTAGACTTCATTAAGGCTTTCTAAACTGGTCTATGTTTTGCAACTTTTCCAATATTTACCAGAAAGACTTCTTCTACACATTCTAAAAATGAAACTGCTGAAATCTTCAAAATCTCTGAATTTTTGTTTGATCTATTATTTTTTAAGAAGAACATTTTAACAATTTTCAGGTACATTTGATAATTTCATTTTTTAATTTATTTCTCCATTTCTCTCACATGTTGTTTCCCATATTTTGAGGCTGTAGAATAAGGCATATGTATATAGGTTTATGATGATATATCTTCTTGTTCTTTTTTTCTTCCCTTTTAGACATAAGGATTCATTCTTAGGCTCTCAGAATGTATTTGGCTTAAATTTTATTTTGTATATAACTAGAACCATTACTCAGGTTTTTTGATTGACATATATCTTTTCACATTTTAAACAATGTTCAAACTTTCTATGACTTTTTGGGTTAAGTGTATCTTCTATAGATTCTGTTTTTGAATGAGTAACTTTAAAGGACTTAAATTGTATATCTTAGGACATATTTATTTTCCCTATTTCATTTTTTTCTTTGAATTTCTTTGTCATTTACTTTTACCCACTTGCCTTATTTCTGTAGGCTAGATCAAGATTTCTTGGTTTAAAATTTAAACACTGTATTTTGAAGAGGTATGTGCACTCCCATGTTTATTGCAACATTATTTACAATAGCCAAGATATGGAAACAACCTAAATATCCACCAATGGATAAATGGATAAAAAAAAAATGTGGTGTATATACACAATGGATTATTATTCAGCCATGAGAAAGGAGGACATCCTGCCAGTTACTAAATCTTGGATGGACCTTGCACACATTATGCTGAGTGAGAAAAGTCAGACAGAGAATGACAAGTACGGCATGATTACCACTTGAATACAGAATCTAAAAAAAAAATAAGTCAAACTCATAAAAAAAAAACAGAGTAAAATGGTGGTTATTTGGGAATGGGTTGGGAGATAAGATTGATGTTGTTTTAAGTTACAAACTTTCAATGAGTAGTAAATAACCCACAGTGATCTAATGCACAGTATAATGAATGTAGACAATACTGTTATAATTATGTAATGTGATTAATATAGCTACAAAGGTAATTATATTACAATATATAAATGTATCAAAGTAACGTGTTGTATACCTTAAATTTATACAATGTTATATGTCAAATATATTCAATTTAAAATAAAATTTAACATTTTGTTTTACCCTTACATTGTTTGCCCCTTAAACTAAGATGCATCCATATATTTATTTAGGTCTATTAATATTTTAAACCATGTAAGTATATATACTGTCTCTATAAAAAAACACACAAAATACATTAGTTGACATTTATTTCTCTTTGGTTCCTCACTCTCATGCAACAACAATGTCCTAAATATTTTTTTTTTGATTGTTTGAGAATTTTTCTTAGATACAACACATTTTGATCAGATATTGGTTTACCCAAGATTAACATACTCTTTTCATTTGCTCCTGACTTTGTTTAATTAGAAAAAGCATTTAAATAATGACTTGTGCATTTCTCTCAGAATTACCACAACAATTTGGTCAAAATTGGTCTAGAGGGTATTATGCTAAGTGAAATAAGTCAGACAGAGAAAGACAAACACTTCTATGTGAAATCTAAATAAACAAAACAAACACAGAAAACAAAACAAAAATAAACTCATAGAAACAGAGACAAAAGGGATGGTTGGTTACCAGACCGGAGGGGGGAGAATGATGGGTGAAAAGAGAAAGGGGAGTATTATCAATAATACTGTGATAGGTTTCACAGTGACATGGTTACTAGAATTAGTGGGGTGATCACATTGTAATGTATTAAAATGTTGAATCACTATATTGTACACCTGAAAGTAATATGACCAATATAACATTGTATACCAACCATACTTAAAATTAAAAAAACAGTTTTAAAAGAAAATACCCTTTCAAGAAAAAAAGTAGTACAGAAAACAGAAAATAAAATCCTTTTTTTTTGGTCCTAGAATTTCTTACTGTACAAGGGAAGGATGCCTCTTTATGCAGTAAATGCAAGGTTAAACTCTCTTCCAAAAATCATACATTTCAGGTCTTCCTTGATGAATTCAGAATTTTTTTTTCAAATTTAAAAAAATTCAGTGAACCTTCTATTTTACTATGGTAAAAGATCTTTCAACCAAATATGAACTGGAACTCTGACTAACCACAATTTAAAGATGTGACATAATCTGATATAATGCAGGTTTTGAATTGAAGTAGGTAAATCCAAGTAGGTAAGGGCATCAGCCATTACCAATGCAGGATTCTGAAATAATAGTGCTGTTCAATAAATAAGCTTCCTTTAAATTTCAGAAATGTATAGGGATACAAATCACAAGTGATCTACAAACCTTTGAAAAACAACAATTCAGGACAAATATACCAATTTTTATCAGTTTCAGAGACAAAATTGTCTAATAAAACATGTATCGGGGGGATGGGGAATATATGGAACTCTACTCTCTGCTCAATTTTGCTGTGAACCTAAAATTGCTTTAAAATAAAGTTTATTGGGCTGGCCAAGTGGTGCATTGGTTAAGAGTTGGCTTGAGATGCCAGCTCTGAGCAGCCGGGCCCTGGTTCAAATCCCACATGGACCGGTGACACTGTGTCCTTTACAGCTAAGATGGTGAACAACAGCCCGACCTGGAGCTGGGCTGCTGTAAGTCACCGGCAATGGCATAGGCTGCAGTGGGGCTGCAGTGGGCTGCCTTGAAGCTACCATGAGTGACTAGCAGCTGCCATGAGCTGCTGTGAGCCACCGTGAGCAGCCGTCCAATGGCCTGTGAGTGACTGCCTCACCCAGGAAGAGCGCAATGATGATACCAACGTGGGCCAGTGAAGCAATATCCTCCACAACTAGACTAAAGAACAAAAGGACAGAAACTTGTCTGTTTCCCTTCCTCGATTCCCCAACACTGTTCTTCCCCCAATTCCCCATAAAATCTTTAAAAATAAATAAATGAATAAATAAAATAAAGTTTATTAATTTAGAAAATAATAAATTGGAAGCTGGCCTCATCATGCCAAATATCCCCACTAAAATTGGAATTAGAAATATATTTAAAATAATTGCATTATCCACTTTGCAAAGAAAAGCAATAGGGTGAAGGGATTTAATAACTCCTTCATTGATCTGTACATACAAGAGTAGTCTTACTTGGAAAAAAGATTAGTGTAGAAATGAGTCTTCCTTTGTTGGGTGTGCACAGATTAATGAATATATGTTCATTCATAAAACATTACCTAATAATTATATTAAATTACTCTGGGGGATTCTGAGCAAACTGCAATGGTCATAAAAGATATTTGCAATCAGTTAAAGCTGTCGGTAAAAATCTAGTGCAGAAGCATGCAGGACCACTATTAGGTATTTCAGCATTTACTGTTTGTAAAAATCTGTTAAATTACTTCTACAAATTCAAATTTTCTTAGTATACAATAGTTTGAATAATTTCACCAGTAGAACCAAAATCCAATATGATTAAGCCAGGCCCCAGCAAATTTAACCATATATGATTATATTTCTTTTGTCAATAACCCCTTGGACTCAATGCCCATTATACTATGCATATTCAATATTATAAAAGAGGCTTATTTTCTAGCCTAAGGAGAAAGAAAAAATTGATTTAAATTCTGTCTCCATGATCTGGACTCTAGGTTTTCCTTTACCATGTGGGAAGTTGTTGATGTCTGGAGTATGTTGCCTGGACCCATAGCATTTAACAGCATGGCTACCCAGGAAAAAGTTACTTAACACTCTAATCTTCAATTTTCTTTTCTATGAATAGTAGCTGAGCCTAAAATTGTTCTTTCCGTGTGCCAAGAATTCTTATGTATGTATAATTTGACCTTCACAATACACCCATTCTTAAATCCTATATTTATTCTCATTTTTAAAATAGTGGATTACTGAAGCACTGATACTAAAGCATTGACATCAAGACATTTTGATTTCAGTCAACTTAACCTCTTCCACAGGGCTGTTGTGAAGATTAAGTGATACAAACTCTGTAAAACATTCATACCAGTTATAGGCATTCAGTAATCACTGACTGCTAACTAATTCATCAAGTATAATGGTATGTGTGTGCAGGGGATGGGAGGGTTAGGCCTCAAGTTTAGCCTTTTTTTAAAGATTTTATTGGGGAATTGGGGGAAGGAACAGCATCGGGGAATTGGGGAAGGGCAACAGAAGACAAGTTGCTGTCCTTTTGTTTTCAGTCTAGTTGTGGAGGACATTGCTTCACTGGCCCATGTTGATATCATCATTGCGCTCTTCCCGGCAGACTACGCCGTCACTGGCATCGCCAAAAACTCATGGCAGCCCCAATCCAGGTTGAGTTACTGTTCACCATCTTAGCTGTAGAGGGCACAGTGTCACTGGCCCTCTTTGTGGGATCCGAACCAGGGCCCTGCTGCTCAGAGTTCCTGCTCCAAAGCCAATCCTTAACCAATGAGCCACTCGGCTGGCCCAAGACTTTTGATGTAAACCAAAGTTCATTTATTACTATAGACATATATATTTTTATCTTTCTATGCTAAATTATTAATTTGTTAGAATTAAGAATTTAAATTATACCATGGTTTTTGTAATCATTTTTTTACATTTCTTCATTTAAAAAAATTTTCAAGGTACATTCAAAAAAATGTAGACCTATACACTGAAATACACTTTGGCTATAAAAAGGAATAAAGTGCTGACACCTGCTACAACATGGATGGACCTCAAAAACATTATGCTAAATGACAGAAGCTGGACACAAAGGCCACACATTGCATGATTTCACTTATGTGAAATATCCATAAAAGAAAAATCCAATGGTTACCTGGGACTGGGGGTGTGAATGGGAAGGAATGTAAATGGGCACAACGGTTCTTCTGAGGGTGATGGAAATGTTGTAATATTAGATTGTGGCGGTGATTGCACAACTCTGCAAATGTACTAAAATTCATTGAATTGTACACTTAAAATAAGTGAGTTTTATGGTATGTATAATATATTCCAACAAAGCCATTAAAGAATATGGAAGTGACCTATGTCTTTCTCAGCCTCTACGAGCACCTCTAATTAAATACTACTTAGGTGCCCTTATTAATCAATTCTCTTCTGTTTCCTCATTCTTTCTAGCAGATGACTTCCTCATCTATCTTCTCTTTTTTCACTTTTAACAGGTTTATTGAGGTATAATTGATATATAAAAACTGCACATATTTAATGTATACAAGTTGATGAGTTGGGACATATGCATACCCATGAAACCATCACCACAATCAAGGTAATAAACATAGCCATCACCTACACAATTTTTTCTGGGCCTCTTTTTGTATGTGGTGAGGATACTTAATATGAGATGTACCCTCTTACATTTTTAAGTGCACAGTACAGTACTGTTAACTGTAGATACAATGTTGCACAGCAGATCTCTAGGAAGTATTCAAGGTGCATAACTGACACTTTATATACATTGAACAACTACTCTTCATATTTTCCTTCCTGGCAATCACCATTTTACTCTCTGTTTCTATGAGTCTATTTTAGATCCCTCATGGAAGTGGAAGCATGCCATATTTGTCATTCCACTTAGGATAATATCCTCCAGGTTTATCCATGCTGTCACAAATAGAATTTCCTTCTTTTTAAAGGCTGAATAATATTCCATTGTATGTGTATACCGCATGTTCTTTATCCACTGATCTGT
Organism: Aselliscus stoliczkanus; assembly: GCA_033961575.1. NCBI lineage: Eukaryota > Metazoa > Chordata > Mammalia > Chiroptera > Hipposideridae > Aselliscus > Aselliscus stoliczkanus. The sequence goes on along the minus strand of CM066737.1, from coordinate 91,986,829 downwards.
CAACTGACATTTATTTCTTCATCTAACAGTCCTATCCTCGATGATTGAGGCCATGTCTGTATTAGCTTGTAATTGTATCTCCATACTTCTGTTTAATAAATGAATGAAAGAGGTTACTTTTCTTATAGATATATACCTAATCCTCTAAGTAAACCCTGAGATTTGAGCAACCTATCCTCATTTTACACATATGACAACAAAGGCTGGGACAGGCTAACTGATACTGAATCACATAGTTAGTAAATATTTGGAGATAGCATGATCAATTGTGTCTAGATTATATCTGAGCAAAAGTATTATGTGTACCCTTCTTTCAGCCCAGGATTGACACCCTCTGCAGGAAAGACATATATCACTTTAGTCTAAACTTGTGCAGACTATTCAGTTTGGCTTCAATTTTCTCTGAAATGCAGAAACCACTTGTCTGTTACCAGCAATACTGTTTTTATAATATTGCAAGTCTGACAGAGGCTTTATTAAATGATGTCTAATCATGAGCCACAGCCACCACCCTCTAACATCCAAAGTGAATGAAAGGTGACATAAGTTTTCAAAGAGATAAAAAGTTATAAAGTGTACATGTCCAGAAAATATTGATGATGTAATTTCTTTAATGATTTTATTTATTTATTTACTTATTTATTTTGCTCATTTAGATTTTTTTATTAAATTTATTGGGGGTGACATTGGTTAATAAAATTATATAAGTTTCAAGTGTATAATTCTATAATCCATCATCTATGTACTTTATTGTGTGCTCACCACCCAGAGTCAGATCTCCTTCCATCACCATATATTTGACTCCCCTTTACCCTCTTCTACCACCCCCTCCACACTTGCCCTCTGGTAACCACTAAATTATTGTCTGGGTCTATGAATTTTTTCTTTGTTTGTCTTGTTCCTTTGTTGCTTTCAGTTTTATATCCCATATATCAGTGAACTTATATGGTTCCCAACTTTTTCTGTCTGACATATTTTGCTTAGCACAATATCAAGACCTGCCCATGTTGTCTCAAAGGCAGTATTTCATCTTTTCTTATAGCAGACTAATATCCCACTGTATATATGTACCACATCTTCCTTATCCAATTATCTATCGAAGGACACTTACACTGAAAGGGAAAAGGTTGAAAATGATATTCCAAGCAAATGGCATCCAGGGAAAATCGGGTGTAATCATACTTACATCAGACGAAACAGACTTCAAGATAAAAAACGTAACAAGCGACAAAGATGAACATTTCATAATTATAAAGAGGACAATACAACAAGAAGACATAACAGTTACCAACACGTATGCTCCCAATCAGGGAGCACCAAAATATGTAAAGCAACTACTAACAGAACAAAAGGGAGAAATTGACAAAAACACAATTACAGTAGGGGACCTAAATACATCATGGACAGCAATGGATAGATCACCAAACAAACAAAAAAAAATCAATAAGGAAATAGTGCTTATCTTTCTAAACAAATAGTTTGAAATTGTTTAGAAATTTTTATGGAAATTATTCTTGCAATAAATGAGCAAAAATCTTTAACAGCTTTGGTTAAGAAATTAAACTTCTGTAGAAGGGTAAAAATAAATGTATAAGAAAATATAGATATCTCTACTCTAGGGTATAGAAGGTATTAACATCCCTAGGAATCAACAAAAACAAAAACCATATCTCTGTATATATATAAAATTGGGCTTTCCAACGGGAAAAAAAAAACCCTATAGAGTTTGGATGTGAAAGAAAGTGAGGATTAATATACAACTTAGAATCTACCATTCTATTAGGGACATCTCCAAAAATGAGAATCACATCTTTATTTAGAAATCTAGCACCATGTGGATTCCTCCATCTCATTACATTCATCTTCACCACCTTTTAAACACATTTAAAAAGCTAATATCCAAATAAAGAAAAGAGATACTAAGATCAATACATAAAATGGCATTTATAAAATTCTGAATAATCAAGTAATCCAAACAAGATGGTGTATTAATAGATAAGGATAACAAATTTTCCTTGTATTTCACCTACTATATGAACAAGTAGAGAAGCCTTTACACATTTAATTAATACCCAATAAATTGAAAAAATGCAAAAGTTGTCTTCTTATTTATTACAGGAAACCATATTTTTTGAGGTGTCTTTTTTTATTAGTTTCAGGTATACAGCATAGTAGGTAGACATTTATATAATTTGTGCAATGATGCCTCTATTAGTCTAGTACCAACCTTGCACCGTGCATAGGTATTACAATATTATTGACTATATTTCCTATGCAGTACTTTACATCCCTGTGATTATTTCATAACTACCAATTTGTACTTTTTAATCCCTTCCCCTTTTTCACCCATTCCCAACCTCCCTCCCCTCTGGCAATCATCAGTTTGTTCTCTATATCTATAGCTCTGTTTCTGTTTTGTTTGTTCGTTTATGTTGTTCTTTAGATTCTATATGTGAGATCATATGATATTTGTCTTTGTCTGACTTATTTCACTTAGCATAGTACCCTCCATCTATGTTGTTACACAGATATTTTTATTTTTAATCAAACTCTTCTATGTCTACAAATAAATAAATGATATACATGATTTCAAATAACTGTACAGGGTTAGCCGAGTGGCGTGGTGGTTAAGCGCTGGCTTTGGAAACCAGCGGCCCTGATTCAGATCCCACATATGAGGGCCAGTGACACTGCCCTCAAAAAAAAAAAAAACTGTACATAATAAGTGTTGGCCAATGTTCCAGAATTGGCTGGTATAAGATCATATAATGCATAACCAAGAAAGATATTTTCCTTCTTAGTGTTTTGAGAGTACTACCTCCTGTATCACTTATCACAGTGTTTGCAGCCATTCTTCATATTGCTGTCTAGTTTTATTATTCATTCTTGTACAGTGATTTATCATCCATTGTCATGACTTATGCCCAGTCTAGATTGACACTTCTTATGGTAAAGGATTGGGTATTATATTTCTAAGTGTCCTCTACTGCCTCAAAACCAGGTGCTGCATACATGGCAGGCCATCAATACTATTTTTTGAATGATTGCAGGCAGGTTGCTTTGCTGAGCATTCCTGTTCAATCGCCTGAGAGACAGCACACTTATGCTGTGTCCCTTTTATAATATATAAGAGATATTCTCCATTTGCAGTAGCATGTTCAATAGAAAAGTACATTCTTCATGTTATTTTTTTTTACTTTTGCTTTATTCGGATGCTGTTCTTCTTTTAAATCAAAGAAATTTACTATACACATTTGCTGATTTGAAAAAATATTTCTGACATACTGATATGAAAATAACTAAAACATTCCAATTCCTTAGTGGTTACTGGAGGGTAAGCAGGGAGAGGGGTGGTAGATGAGGGTAAAGAGGATCAAATATATGGTGATGGAAGGAGAACTGACTCTGGGAGGTGAACACACAATGTGATATATAGATGATGTATTACAGAATTGTACACTTGAAACCTATGTAAATTTATGAACCATTGTTGCCCCAATAAACTTTAATTTAAAAAAAAATTCAAATTCCTTTCAAGTCAAATTAGAAAACTATTTTGTTTTCGTGAGACCCACTTTCACATTTTAATAAAAATGTATTAAAACTCTTTATATATATATATGGAATGTTTTACCTAGAAAGAAATATCAATTGCAGCCAATTGGGGCCTTAGATTTACAATTTTTTTTTTGTTTTAGAATGTCTAATTTTAAAGTATTCATGAATGTGAGCTCTAGAAATTAATTATGTTTTCAACAATTACTTTTTCAAATTAAAGTTTATTAGGGTGACAATTGTTAGTAAAGTTACATAGGTTTCAGGTGTACAATTCTGTAATACATCATCTGTATATCACATTGTGTGTTCACCAGCCAGTGTCAGTTCTCCTTCCATCACCAAATATTTGCTTCAATTACTTTCTTAAAGTTTGTTTTCTGGAATTTAAAAGATGAGCTGTTGTTTTTATTCATAAATACAATACATATTAATGTAAATTAGTTTAATATGAATGTATAAATATCCTAGTAGAAATATTTATTTTTTAAAATTAATTGTATACCTTAAGTATTTCCAGTTTATACAACCATGAGATTTAGTGTATTATCACAAATTTGAATATATCAATAAAAAGTATTTTCTACCCCTTAAAAAATAGATGAACACATCTTTTCTAAATTCTAATTATAAATTACATGTCAAATAAACACAGTAGTCCACGCTTATCCCCAGTTTCCCTTTCTGTGGTTTCAGATACCTGTGGTCAGCCATAGTCCAAAAATATTAAATGGAAAATTCCAGAAATAAACAATTCATAAGTTTTTAAATTGTGTCCTGTCTGAGTAGTGTGCTGAGATCTCGCTCCTTCCTGCTCTGTCCTGCCCTGGATGTGAATCTTCCCTTTGTCCACTGTGTTCAAGCTGTATACGCTCTCCACCTGTTAGTTACTTAGTAGCCATCTTGGTTATCAGATGGATGGTTGTGGTGTCACAGTGCTTTTGTTCACGTCATCCTTATTTTACTTAATAATGCCACATTCACATGACTTTTATTACAGTACATTGCTGTAACTGTTCTATTTTAGTATTAGTTATTCTTGTGCCTAATTTATACATTAAACTTTATCACAAGTATGTATATATAGGAAAAATACATAGTATATATATATATATATATAGGGTTTGGTACTCTCCATAGTGTGAGGCATTCACTGGTGGTCTTGGAATATATCCCCCGCAGATAAGGGGGGACTACTGTAAGCAGTTCTTTTGAATCCAATAGTCTACCTTTGGAAACATTTCAAACATATGTATAAATGTGAAAACATATGAAGTTCCTTTTTCCTTTTTGTTAAATGAAAACCATGTTTAATTTTTGTGTAAGTCAGAAAGGCCCTAAAAAGAGATGAAAATTATAAAATGGCAGTTTCTGTGTCTCATAGTACTAATCAATTAAATACAATTTTAGTAACTGACAGTTCAATAGATGTCCTAAGAAAACATGAAACTTGGCTTACTTCCTCTTTATTTATGTTTGTATGTATTTATAATTTTGGAATGCATATGAAGTTTAGGCATAGACATTTATTACCAATACTGAAATATGGTGCTTTTACAAGTTTGTTATAATAAACATGAGTTAATATTTAAATATTGTCTTATTATAGTATTTAATTTTTCTCCTTGTTTACCTAAATTATAAATCTATTGAATGCAAACTCTGTATCTTGTACTTCTCCAGATTTCCCCCAATTCCTTGCAAAAGCAAATGTTCAATATCTGTTGATCTGATTTTGATCATGAATCTCAGAAGAAGAAAATTCCCTTATTTCTTGTTTCAAGAAAGAATTACTAGCAAATGTGTCATTAAGTAAAGAAATAGGTTTTTGTCTTCCCTTTAATTTGCTCACGTATTCCTCTGAGCATTGTGACAAACTAATGAACAATGTAATTATGAGATCTCCATTTAGAATGAGGTGAAATTCTAAACTGAATAAACATATTACTCTGAAAGCATTATGCTTAATTCTAGGTGCTGTAATATATGAAAGATGCCAGTCATATTGACAATGAATCTCCAGGGTTCTTGTGAAAATCAAGGAAAACAAAGAAATGAAGAATTCTGCATTGTCTGGCATGATGAAAGGCAGCAATACATCCAAGTATTCAGAACAATCAAAACCCAGCACGCGAGAACAGCCCATTAAACCACAAGAGTATTAATACCACCACTGGATGTGATTTCTTACCCACCCCCTAGGCTTTCATCTCTAATTGATTATTACTTAACAGATGAACACACACATAATAAAGATCACTTTGGAATAACAAGAAACAATGATTCATGCAGAGAACCAGGATTAAATCACAAACTGACAATATGGAAGACCTTTATTTCTGGAATGCTAATATCACATCATTAACTTGTAAACACTGCTAGTATAATACTTTTAAACTTGCATTACTGGGCACTGGATAAATATGTATTGAATGAATTGAATGTATTAGTAGTTTCATTCTTTTCTGTTGGTTTCACATATGAACAAGGATGAAACCATCTCAAACTCATGTGCCTTTCAATGTATACCATAGGCAATACTTTTCTAATTATACAATAAATGCTATGTATACAAGCATGTCATGTACACACCTTCCCATTATATTTTATAATTATAAATCAATGCTAATAAATACAGGAAATAATCAACATTCGTGAATATTAGGTGTGAAATCTTAGCCTTTCATCTGAAGAGAAATATTAACGCATCCACTTACTTAAAAGCTGATGTTTAACTCGTGTGCGTCATTTGACAGTCTGCACATCCATTAATTCTGAAGAGAATTAAAAGGTGAAGATATTTCATGATGTACATGAACTTCTAATAAAAAAAGTTCCAGCAAAAAATTATCCCCCAAAATACATCTTTAAATGATATCAATCTATTTATAACAGCAAATGGGATTCGAGGTATAAATATGTTTCCAGGAATGGGAAAGTTTATTTCATCTTAAAATTTTTTTATAATATCCAAGTTTAAATTTACAGTTCAAAAAGGAATTTAGCAAGAAATATCAGTGTGTAGTAAAAACAAAAATTCCTACTTATAAGCAGGAGACATGATTCTCATTTCCAGCTAGTTATGACCCTGAGCTAACATTCAAACCTGTTAAACCTCATTTGATAACCTGTAAAATAGAGATATTGATAATTTCTATGGCTTCTGCTTGTTCTTATCTACATTTGCTAGTTCTGGAAATAGAGCAAATTTTTACTAAATAACAGAGAAGAAAAGATGCTGGTCCCTCAAGGTAACTTTTCTTCATTTTTTCTTACACATAATGACACATTTTCATCTAGCTTTCTTTTTAAAAATCTTTATTATAAATGTTACACACATGCAAAAAAACTGTACAAAATGTACAGTTCACTTATATAACACAAAGTAAGCATCCATGAATCCATGCTCCAGTCCAAATTTAGGACATTACCGCTACCCAGATGACCCCCATGCTCACACATCACTCTATCTTGCTCATAGGTAACCACTCTCCTTATTCTTTTTACATGTTATCAAATAAAAATGCATCCATAATTTTCCTGTGCTTTGAAATTTATATCCATTTAGTTTTTATATCTGGCTTCATTCATGCAACATTATATTTGTGTCTCATCTGTGTTGCTGACGGGGTCTGTCATTCTCTTCATTACTTTGGAGTGTTCCGTTGCATAACCATGCAAAACTGGGTTTTTATCCATTCTACTATGGATGAATGTTTCTGTTGTTTCCAGTAATTGACATAATGAATAATGTGTATGAGCATTCATATTCGTGTGTACTGGTACGTACATGTGTATGTTTCTGTAATGTATATTTCAAGAAAGGAATGGCTGGGTAATAATACTGAAATAATTTCCAAAATGACAAAAATCAAGGTATAAGAATTCCCTTTTATTTCATCATTTTTCTAACATTTTATACTGTTAGTTACTATTATTTTCAGTAATTTTAATATTAGCTATTCCAGGAGTGCAGTAGTATCTCATTATATTGTAATTTGCATTTCACTTATGACTAAATGAGTTTGGATATCAGGCTATATCTTTATTGGCTATTTGGATGTCATCTTAGTTGTGGCTGCTTGCTGGCGGGTCATGAAAGATTTCACGAGTCAGATAGCAATACAGAAGGAAGATTTATTAAAGTAAGAGAAGGGTCGCCTGGGTAGTCTGCTGGAAACTTCTGCATCAAGTCTTTGTTTGTCTCAAGCTTTATATTTTCTAACCAAGATGTAAATTGCTTCAGCCTGTAATGGAAATTTCTATTGAATTCAGCTTTGTCCATTGGGGGTGAGGGAAGCAGTTAAACTGGTTATCATAACCTTTACATACGTTATGTAGATTTAAGTTGGAGCCAGGAGTGGATCCCATTATAGATGGCAAAACTTCTCCCTAGTCACAGGACCAGCACTGAGCTGAAGTATTGAGTTGCCAGAAAAGTCAGGACATATTTTGTCTATGTTTTTCAAAGGTCATTTATTTATATAACGAACAAAGATCAATGATATATTGCCCATTTTGTTCAATAACCTTTTGCCATCTTTCAGTGAGTTTCATAATTCCTCATTCATAGAAGGACCTCTTTATTTGCGAAAAACTGAACAAGGTGCTGATTTACAGCTTTATCTGAATTGAACGTTATACCACTCAAGGAGTTTTGAAGAGAGTTAAACAAGTGTAAGTCTGACAGCACAAGGTCAGGCGCATATGGTGGGTGTGACAACACATTCCATCCAAGCTCCAATAATTCTTGATGGGTGATCAAACTTGTGTGTGGTCTTGCATTGTTGCAATGGAACACAACTCCTTTATAATTAACAAGCTCTGTGTGTTTCTGGATGATGGATTCATTCAAAGTGTCCAATTGCCCACAGTACACATTCTAATTGATTGTTTGGTTCCTTGGTAGAAGCTTTAAAAACACGACACCACACTGAGAGCATAACCTTCCTCTGATGAATGTCTGCTTTCAATGTCGTTTGAGGCAAATCATCACATGGGGACCAAGATCATTTGTGCACCACATTGTTGTAAACAATCCACTTCTCATCACCAGTTATCAGTTGCTTCAAAAATGATCATTTTCCTCACGTTTAATGAGCATATTGCAGATGTTTATACGCGCCGTCAAATGAACTTCTTTGAGTTCATGCAGAACCCAAATATCGAGCTTGCTTACGTATCCCAGCTTCTTCAGGTGGTTGTGACCACTTGAATGATGAATGTTCAATGTTTCTGCAATCTCTCATGTCGTGTAACGTGGGTTTGACCGAATTAATACCTTTATTTTGTCATCATCAACCTCAGTGGGCTTCCCAGACCGAGGAGCATCTTTGAGATCAAAGGCACCAGCATGAAATTTTGTGAACCATCACTGGCACTGACGTTCTTGTAGAGCATTGTCACCATAAACTTGATGCAACTTTTCACAAGCTTGATGCGCGTTATTCCCTTTATGGAAGTAGAACAGTAAAATATGGCAAAAATGCACAGTTTGGTCTTCCATCTTCAACTTGTTGTAAGATCTCCAAAAGTCAACCAAATTGCTCAATGTCTTTTTAGAATGAAGCTGGAACTGTCAGCTGTCAAATGACATAGCAATAACATAGATGCGAATGACTCTAGTACTTCCAAAAAATGAACTAGTGCCATCTGTGGCAAATATGTGTCATGACTTTTCCAAGAACCCAATAAACAGAAACAATGAAACTGGTATGCATAGTAAACGTACAGGAAGCAGAATCATTAAGGCCTGCTGGAAAGGAGGCAAATAAAAGAAAGAAAAAAGCTTTCAAAACATCCCAAGCCAAATTGCACTTGTTAATTCGAATTATACTAGAAATACAACTCTCAAAATAGAAGATTATAGTGCCATCATTATAATCCCTCTGTCGTATCATTCCCCCATCTCTGATCGGCAATACAAAATCTTTGGCAATTGGAACGAGGGTCCATTTTCTGTAACTGCTTCAGTGCTGGGCAGGGGCATAGAGCTGTTTCGGGCCAACTCCTTCCCCACAAATGGCTGTGATTGACTAATGGGCCTGAATCACCCAGTGGCTCCCAAGCTGTTCTCCTCACAGGGGCAAAACTGCAGGTGACCCTTGACGTAGCCAGTAAGGCTGTTAATTAGCCATTTATTCTTTCTCGACTGCTTGCTCTGGACCTATTTACTCTGGAAGCTGCTCAGTTTTAAAGATAAATAGGGCCCCTGGATTTGGGCTCCTTCTTAGCCTGTTCCTTACTATAGGTCTACACCTTAGAGAAAATGTAAAACAAGCAATTCAGACTTTTAAAAAGCACTCTGGGGCTGGCTGAGTGGTGTGGTGGTTGGGAGCTGGCTTGGGATGCCAGCAGTCCCAGTTCGGATCCCACATATGAGGGCCAGTGACACTGCCCTCTAAAAAAAAAAAAGGTCTGTGGAAAAGCTTTACCAGACCTCTAAGCCCTGGCTCTAATTACTGCCCATTGCTTTATGCTTGTAGATTCTGACCTCAATTCTGTTATTTCCTATGTTAACTTGAGAGGTTCAGCAGGCACTCAGGAAATATAGGGACCAGCACCTCCCCCAAGCTGACCCCTCTGCTTATGGCAGCCCCCTAAAGTCAGGACCAAGTCCTGTTAGAAACCTGGAGGGCAGGGGGTCCCTGAGAGCCCAGTTAACTCCTAAATAGAAGGGAAATTATACAGCTCACCTGAGCACCCCAATTTTTGCCAGGCTGCAGACAGTCAGCAGCTGGGTGCACTTTCCCTCGAATCAAACCTGTTTCATTCCACAGGACTCCCAGAAAGGAAGACTGTCACTTCTGTTCCTGTGAATCAATTGAAGATTTTAAGCTCCTCTTCAAACAAGCAAGTCAATCTCCCAAGAATGATAAGGACTAATAACTAACCCCAGACTGCTGGAACTTCTCTTTATTACCTCTCTCTTAAGGGCTCTTGTTTCCCTCTTTACTTGCACACCACCTGGGACCCCCTTTTCACTCTTAGGGATCCTAGTTATGGTCCCTTCTGTCACCTTTACTGGTTCTCCTCCTTTTTATTCTTAGGTTGCTTCTATTTGGGCCATACTTCTTTAACCTTCTGGTTTGTCTCTTCCAGAATTGAGTTCATTAAATTGCAGATGGCACTCATTCAAGGCTTCCAGCCCATCCCTGCGGATGATCCTGAAATAGCCTTCAGCCCTAGAGATCAGAGCTCCAACTCCCAATCTGGAGCCACCATCTCAATCCGGTTTCTAGATAGTTGCCCATATTTTCTAGGGCCTGGTCATTCCACCATGTTTGACTGGCAACCTTGTAGGTAGGGAGAGCTCTACACCCCTGCCAACTCTGAAGCAGTTACATTAAACTGACCCTCATCCCAATTTCTAAAGATTTTTCATTGCCAATCAGAGATGGGGGAATAAGACAGAGGGATTGTAATGGTGGCACTATAATCTTCTATTTTGAGATTTGGACTTCTGGTATAATTTGAATTAACAAGTGCAATTTAACTTCGGACTTTTTGAAACTTTCTTTCTTTTCTTTGCCTCCTTTCTGCCAGACCTTAAAAATTCTGCTTCCTGTACATTTACTATGCATACCGGTTTCAATGTTTTTATTTATTTCAGTCCTGTGACTTGGGAGAAGGTTTGCACTTGTATGGGATCCACTCCTGGCCCCATTTAAATCTACATAATATATGCAGAAGTTGTGATAACCAGTTTACCTGCTTCTCCCACCCTAATGGACAAAGCTGAACTAAATGGAAATTTCTATTACAGGCCCAAGCAATTTACATCCTGGTTAGACAATATAAACTTTGAGACAAAGACTCCAGGCAGTAGTTTCCAGCAGATTCTGCCTAGCCGATCCTCCCCTTACTTTAATAAATCTCCCTTCTGTCTACCTAACTTGGGAATTCTTTCATGACTCACGAGTGAGCAGCCACAACAGTGTTTCATTACATTTTTAAAAATTTATTTTCTAATTAAAATTATTTTTTAATTGTTGGTTGCAGGGGAATAAAAGACACCAGATTCATGTCTCTGGGGCCTCTGTTCTTCACTTTAGGAACATATTTTCAATATTGTTGCCCTGTATTAGTTATTTTCAGTTGGAAGATTAATTTTAATTACCTAGTCCACCATTTCTAGAAGACTTTAGCCTCATTTGTTATATGTCAATAACACTATAAATAACAATTACGGGAACACAAATACTTTTCTATCTTGTACCACATTAAACCTACTTTCTAGGGGGCCATGCTTGTTCCCAGTTTGAAAGTCCCGTCTTTTTGTACTCAGTATCATGGGAGCTTCCACACTTCTGATTTTCATTCAATATTTGATATCCTCTAAGGCCAACCAAAAGGAAAAAGAGACTAACAGTAGCATGTTGACTGGAATCAGGTTCCTATCAATATTTCTCCTCTCTGGGTCAGTTATCTTTCCTTCTCTATGCCTGACACTTGTTGGATTTTATTTTTCAAATTGTAATGCTGACCCTATACCTTCTAATTTGAGATTGAAACCTCTGATGTAATTCAATTTGACAGTGGTTTGGTGGGACTTTTTAAGTTTTTTTTCCCTTTCTTTCTCCCCCCCCCCATCAAACCTTGATGACTCTGTTTACTATATATTTACTATGTATACCAGTTCCAATGATTCTGTTTACTTCGGACCAGTGTGCACACCTGGCCTGGTGACTTGGGAGGGGTTTTTGCATCTGTATGGGATCCACTTCTGACCCTGGGGCAGACCAGCCTCTAGAAAGCTCTTTTTCCTGGAGTTGCCAGGCCAACTTCTCCTTCCTTTGTTCTGCCCCACCTTGCATGCCTATAAAACCTTTTGCCAATATTGAGAGAGGAAGGCAGTCTTTGTGACAAGGAGTCCACTGTCTTCCCTTAATGCTGGCATTCTGGAATAAAATCTGCTTTTCTTTCCACCAACCTCGCTTCTCAAGCTCTGGCTTTTGTGCGGGGAGCAGCCGGACTTTTTGCACGGTAACAAAATCACCTTACCCTATTCTATTATCAATGAACCCCTCAGCACAGATCTTCAGTTTCCTCCTTCCCCCAATTATTCACAAAATCCTTGGTACATCTTGGTACATCAAACATTCCAAATACATTTTGCTTCCTGTCCCGTCTGAGACATTTCCTTCAGACCTACTGATCCGTGAGGCCAGCTCAGTAAGTTCACTCCATATGTGTCCATTTTCTAACACACACAGTGCTTAAGTCCCCTAATTTTCTTTTTCTTTTTTTTTGATAATATATTATCCTAGTTTCATCCTGTTTTTCAGAGTTCTTTCTATTTTTCTCTTTTAATTCTGCTTCTTTTTTTTCTCATCCCCTAAATGTATGTTTCTGTATATACCACCTCCTTTGAAAAGCAAAAAGGTCATGATTCCATTAATTATTTTTCTACTGACTACCCAAACCTTTCTCCAAATTTCAGATTTCTACCAGAATTATGGTTCTCTAATTCTAATTGCCAATGGGTCACAAAGTCCAAAACTGTCATCTTAACATCATCTTCATTTCTCAATTTAGTATTTTAATGACATCATTATTCTTATTGTCCTTCAAGTTAGTAATCTGAAAAATTTTTTCTCAAAATATCCCTCAGATTTTTCACTTACTTTCCATGCCCACTGCATGGAGAAGACTATGTAGACTATGGTATTTTATTCAAGGTTAATAGACATTTATTACCAATACTGAAATATGTTTGTACAACTTTGTTATAATAAACATGAGTTAACATTTAAATGCTGTCATATTATTATAGTATTTAATTTTTCTCTTTGTCTAACTTAATTATAAATCTACTGAATATAAACTCTGTATCTTGGAGTCATGTGAAAGTGATAGAGAATCTGTGAATCCATGGAAAGTATTCATAATTTTGTATATACCTATGTGAATTTATGAAGAAAGACCATTAGTTGTCATTAGTTTCTTAAAGGACTAAAAACAAATATTCCAGATTCTTATCACCTTATGCTAGGATTCCTGCAGTACGTTTTGGGCTTAATAGGCTTATCATTTAAATTTGGCTGACCCAGGAGATGAATCTTTAAAGCAATATTCTCATCCACCCAACATAAATTTAATAAATATTTAATGAGTATTTCCTATGTGCCAAATATCATTCCACGTTCTGGGGTCTCATTGGTGAACAAGACAGGACTAGTACCTCCTCCCATAGAGTTTACATTTTGGTGGACAAAGAAAAATTAAATAATCGATCAATAAACAAAAAATCAAGGAAATAGCAGTTAGCTGTATTTGCTGTTCATATAATTAAATGGGGAAATTTCATAGTTAGTGGGTGGCTATTTCAGAAGAGATGAGCATGGAAAGCCCCTCTAAGAACATGACAGCTCTAACCAGCCATGTACAACCAAGGAAGAGCATTCCAAGCAGAGGTGCACATTTATGTAAAAGCCTAAAGGTTGTAATAAGCTTGGTATCTTGTAGGAGAAGAAAACAAAAGGCCAGGTTTGCTAAACATAGTGAGCAAAAGGGGAAAGTGTGGATGAGGTCAAAGGGATTGGTAGGGGCAGATAATATTGGACTTTGGAAACTAGAGCAGAAAGTTTGGATTAAGTCTAAGCACAAGAAATTTAAGCAGAAAAGATGGAATCTAGTTTACATTGTGCAAAGAATAAATGCTTCTTGACAAAAGCAGTCAAGAGGCAATTGAAGCAGTCCAGGTGGGAGATTAAAGAGGTCAAGTTGCTTGTCTGCAAAACCTACAGCACTTTCCTCTTAGGTCCTCAATGTGGTCATGCTGACCTTACCTAAACGTTGTCTATCACACCTCGCTTTTTCATGCATTACCTCTTTTATTCCTGACAACAACTCCACAATATTAAACTCATTACACAAATACTAAAAATACTAAAAAAGCAACTGAGAATGATCAAGACTTAGCATGAAAAAATCAATGGGCAAATTGAACTGGTTATTATTTATAAGATGTGCTCTTGAAATGATGTCATAGTTTTAACTACCCTGCTGACAGACCTCTAATATTATTTGTACCCAATAGTGGTACTACTACATATATTAACTTTTCCACTGCATTAATTAATTTCAAGTTTTCTTTTGCAAAATGTGTCAAAAATCCACACAAAAAAATGAAAAGTTGATATTTTAACTAGGCATTTAATAACATTTGAGCTGCTTTGTGCATAAATTATATTATTTTTATTTTAAACCTTTGTTATCTGGTAATAAATTTACCATTATATTGAATTTTAGCAAAAAATACTAAGAACATACTAGGTGGCATCCATTAGATAATGCAAACCACAGGAAAACATATCTGAATGTCACAGCAAAAGTGATAAGCACTATGATAGAATATTAAGTTCAGGTTTTTGAAGTAGTTTATTTATTAAAAATAATGGTCAAAATACTGTTTTATTTTAAAATTGCTAATGTACACATTGTAAAAATGAAACAATTTTTAAACAACATTACTGTCATTTTTTAAAGCAATTGTTGTACACCATGAGTCATGATTGTAATTGCATGGAAACTGCCTTTGGCTAATAAATGAGCAGGATTAAAATAAAAATATTTGAGTGTCAATCTGATCTACGAGTATCTGTTATAACTAATTCATATTCTTATCCTAATTCCTTTCTTAAATGACACCTTTTTTTCAAGTTTCTTCTTTATATGCCATCCTATACCCTTTTATTCCAAACATTAGTGCCCAACTTTGACTATACATACATTTTTAAAACGATTTTAACTCTTGGCCAAGTTTTAAATGTTACTATGCACAATAGCCCAGTTGTGGAAACAGTTTACTAGTTAAAAAAAGACAAAGTTTGCTATATATATACAAAGAGATATTATCAGCCTTAAAAAGAAAGAAATTCTAGGGCCGGTCAAGTGGCGCATTGGTTAAGAGCTGGCTTGAGATGCCAGCGGCCCTGGTTCGGATCCCACATGAGGGCCAGTGACACTGCCCTCTACAGCTAAGATGGTGAACAACAGCTCCGCCTAGAGCTGGGCTGCTGTGAGTCCCCCGGGATGGCATAGCTGCAGCCCCTGCTGCAGTGGGCTGCCATAGGCTACAGAGAGTGGCCGGCAGCTGGTGTGAGCTGCCAAGAGCCACTGTGAGTGGCTGTCCGGAGGCCAGCGACCGATCTGCCTCATCCGGGAAGAGCACAATGATGATACCAACATGGGCTAGTGAAGCAATGTCCTCCACAACTGGACTGAAGAACAAAAGACAGCAACTTGTCTGTTCCCCTTCCTGGATTCCCCAATGCTATTCCCCTCTCCCAATTCCCCAATTAAAAAAAAGAAAAAAAGAAGAAATTCTAACATATGCTATAACATGAATGAACCTTGAGGACATTATACTAAGTAAAATAAATCAGTTACAGAAGGACAAATACTATATGATTCCACTCGTATGAGGTATCGAAAATAGTCAAAGTCATGGAATCAAAGAGTGAGATGGTGGTTTCCAGGGGAGATGGGGGAGGGGGAAATGGGAGGTTACTTATCAACACGTATAAAGTTTCAGTTAAGCAAGATGAAACTTCAGAGATCTGTACACCATAGTGGCTAGAGTCAAAAACACTGTATTGAACACTTAAAAATCTATTAAGAGGGTAGATCTCATGTCGTGTTCTTACCACAATAATTTTTTTTTAAAGATTTTATTGGGGAATTGGGGGAGGGGAACAGCGTTGGGGAATCAGGGAAGGGAACAGACAAGTTGCTGTCCTTGTGTTCTTCAGTCTAGTTGTGGAGGATGTTGCTTCACTGGCCCATGTTGGTATCATCATTACGCTCTTGTCAGGTGAGGCAGATCAGTCGCAGGCCTCTGGATGGTCGCTCACCGGCGGCTATTGGCAGCTCACACTGGCTGCCGGCCACTCATGCTGGCTGCCGGCCACTCACTGTAGCCTATGGCAGCCCACTGCAGCAGGGGCTGCAGCCTACACCGTCACCGGGGCTCGCACAACCCAGCCCCAGGTGGAGCTGTTGTTAGCTGTAGAGGGCAGTGTCACTGGCACTCATATGTGGGATCCGAACCGGGGCCGCTGGCATCCCAAAACCAGCTGTTACACAATGTGCCACTCGGCCGGTCCACAATAAAAATTTTAAAAGTAATAATTAGCCCTATATGAGAATTGATTATTCCCATAATGGCCTTCCTACAGCATACTGCTTTTAGCTCTACTTTTTATTTATTTCATTATAAGTAGTTATTAGGTCTTATGCCTGTTTTTCCAATCAGCTGGAAGTTTCAGCCATTACCTTTTATCTAAATCTTCACAATATCCCTGCGAGGCAGAAACAACTGGGATTCCATACTACAGATTAGAAAGCAAGGCTACTTCATCCAGCTATTAAGAACAGAGTAGGAATATGAATCTACTCTTTCCTACTCCAAAGCCATGTTGTATTTATTACTCCATATGCCACCGGGTCCTTGTGCTAAGAACTCTGACCACAGGTGGAGGAAGAGACTTAAACATTTGCTTAGAAGTTCATTAATCCCCTAAACCAGTGAGTTTAGAGGTCATCATTAGGAGTTGTTCTTAAGGTTCAGTGATGGATCAATGATTATAGTGTTTTATATTGGATTCAGGAAAAAAGTTAAAAAATTATACGTATAGAACCTCCAGAAACTGTGCTTCATTACCTCCTCAATTATAATCAATTGAAAAAGTTGCTTTAACTACTTTTTGAGATGCACTTGTGATGAGCATATGACAAATGAATTACAAACAGAAAGGTACCTTCTTGAATGAATAAAGAAATCCAAATTGAACACCAAAAAAATAAACTCTGTCAATTGATAGGAATATTTCTTTAAAAATTATCATACTGTGTAGTAAATTAAAAGTTCAGTTTTTAAGCAACTTCTTTATAAAGATTAACTCTCCAGATAATATTTTTGCCTTAAAAAAATACCGGTACATTCACATATACAAATGTAAAACAGCAATGATTCTTAGACAATATTAATCAGTGTCATTTGTTTTTAAAAAAAGCAATTGGCGCACATCATGAGTCATGATTATAAATTTATGCAAACTGCCTTTGGCTAATAAACAAAGAAAATTAAAATTAAAATGTACTGAGTGTCAACTGGATCAATGATAGCTAATTTGTATAGATTTAAATTATATCTATCTACCTCAGGCAATCACCGATTTCTTTAATAACTGTTGGAACATACTTTTGAGCAATTAGAACTCAATTGCTATCAAATAGCTTAGATTTTTAAAATGGCATTTAAAAATTACATGCTTGAACATTTAGAAGAAATTAAAATCCTGTTTATTTCTGATTGCTTATTATATAGGTCACTGAACATCTGAGTTTTATTTCAATAAGGTCATGTGATATTTTCTAACATTCTTCAAAGGTTTAAGGATGAGTGTTAAAATAAAACACACCTTTTTGGTAAAAGCTTATAGGATCTTTAATCTTATAGATTAAAGAATCGAATTAACTGAGAAAGGTTCAAGCTAATTTTTATCTTTTAAATTTCTGGGAAAATAATCACAAGAGTATATTTTATTCCATGCATAAGGGAAGAGGTCTTCAATTTAGACTGTCTATGTTCTCTGACTCAATCAAGTTGATTCCAGAAAAAAACATCACTTAAATCTATACCATGCAATTAGACATCAGGACCTAAATGGTTTAAAAAGTTTAGGCTCTAACATCCTATGAAACCTCTATCTCCCTCTGCCTTAGACTTCCTTTCAGAACTAGTATTTTTATTCCTTAATTTGAGAGAATGATTTTTGAGATGTACTCTTCTTCCTTATAAATCCATGAAGAGATAATGAATCCAGCCCTCTGAAAGATGACCCTTGACAGTGCCCCACAAATCTGTGGTGAGGCCTGACCATGAAATTTTGTTTGTATTGCAAATAAATTCTCATTGAAAATATAATTTAAAAACCAATGCTGTTGAGGTTTTCACTTCCTGAAACAGCAAACTAGGTAACAAACACCAATTCTCCTCTAGCAAATAACTATAAAAAGTTTTAAAATAGCTTCTCAATAGCATCAAAGAAACAGCATGATCGTGAAAACTACATAGAAGAAAATGAAAGCCCAAAAAGGTTAAGTGAGCTCTCAAAGCTAATTTTGCCTTGATGACATGTCTATTCTGGAATAAATATCTAAGAAACTAAGCTGCAGTTTCATTAACCTCATAGGGAAACAGGAAAAGAAAAAGTCCAGGGATTTCCTAATGTGGAAATTTGACAATCCACTCATTAAAAGGGTGTGTGTGTGTGTGTGTGTGTGTGTGTGTGTGTGTGTATGTTTATGTATAAGCAAAATGAATGGTCGCAATGATATAAGGGACAGAACAGAGAAATTAGTATTGTTTTGTTATGATAAGATATTCACACTATCCATGAATCTGTGTACTGTTACATGAAAGTGGACTGGATTGGTTATAAATGTATATTGTATACTCTAGAGCAACAACTTAAAAAAGCAAAACAAAACAAAAAAAGAATCACAATTGATATGCTATGCTAAGAGAGGAAAGAAAAGGGATTCATATAATACACTCAATTAAAACCACGGAAGGCAGAAAAAGAGTGGAAGATGAACTGGGAACAAAGAATAAGGAAAACAAATAGAATATAGTAAAAAATGTGGTAGATATTAGTCCAACTATATCAATAATTGCTTTGAATATCAATGGTTTTGCATTGACATTGCATAAAAGAGATCATCAGAGAGGATCAAAAAACATTATATGTTGCATACTACAAACCCACTTTAAATATAAAGATACACATAGATTAAATGGATGAAGAAAAATATGTCATGCTAACACTAATCAAAAGAAAGCAGAAGTAGGTGTATTAATTTCAGACAGAGCATACTTCAAAGCAAGGAAAGTAATCAGTGATAAAGAGGGATATTACATAATGATAAATGGGTCAATTCTCCAATAAGACATAACAATCTTAGCATCTAAGTGCCTAACAAGAGAGCATCAAAACACATGAAAATAATTGTACATTACAACCAAGTGGGATTTATCCCAGGTATGCAAGGCTGGTTTAACATTTGAAAATCAACTAATATAATTCATTAGGCTAAAGAAGAAAAATGACATGATCATTTCAATCACTGCACAAAAAGAATTTGATAAATATACAACACCCATTCATGATAAAAAAAAAAATCTTCCAGTAAACTAGGAATAGAGGGGATCTCCCACAACTCAATAAAGATTATCTACAAAAAAAACTATAGCTAACAATACTTAATGGTAAGAAACTTGAATCTTTCACAGTAAGATGAGGAACAAGGCAAAGATGACCTCTCTCACCACTACCTTTTTAACACATTACTGGAATTCCTAGCTAATGCTTTAACACAAGAAAAGAAAACAAAAGATATACAGATTGGAATAAAGGCATAAAATTGTCTTTGTTCAGACACAAATGACATCATCATCTATGCAAACAAATTCAAAAGAAGTGACAAAGAAACACCTGGAAATCATAAGTGATTATAGAAGCTTGCATGACACAGTTAATATATAAAAGTCAATCTTTTCAAATAAACAAGCAATGAATAAGTGGAATTTGAAATTAAAAACACAGTACCATTTTAGCACCTCAAAATTGACTTAGGTATAAACCTTGACAAAATATGTACAAGACCTACATGAGGAAAACTATGAAACTCTGATGAAGAAACTCAAAGAACTAAAGTGGAGAGAGACTGCATGTTCACAGATAGGAAGACTCAATGTTGTGAAGATGTCTATTCTTCCCAACTTGATCCAATATTCAATGCAATCCCAACCAAAATTCCAGCAAGTTACTTTGTGGATATCAATCAACTCTTTCTCAAGTTTATATGGAGAGACAAAACACTCAGAATAGCTGACTTAATATTGAAGAACGCAGTTGGAGAACTGATGCTACCTCACTTCAAGACTTATTGTAAACCTACAGTAATTGAGACATTGTCGTATTGTTCAAAGAACAGGAAAATCAATCAATGGAACAGAATAGACAGCCCAGAAAAAGACCCACATAAATATGGTCAACCGATCATTGACAAAGGAGGCTGAAACAACTGAATATCCATATGCAAAACAAAAATGACTCCAGACACAGACCTTACACTTTTCACAAAAATTAACTCAAATGGATCACAGACCTAAATGTAAAACACAAAACTATAAAACCAGAATATAACATAAAAGAAAGCCTAGATGACATTGAGTATGAAGAGGCCTATTTTAGATACAACACAAAAGGCATGATCTGTAAAAGAAATAATTGATAAACTAGACTTCATTAAAATTAAAAATACAAACTGTTAAGTACAATACCACTGCAGAGACAGAAGAGACAGTTTTATTTTAGGGGGTCAGAAGGACTCATGTCTTGCCAGGGAGACCACTTCATGGACAGTGTAGTAGCCTGACCACTTCACTGTACGTCTGAAGCTGCCGCTGAATAATATTAGATGTTGACTATAATTTAACACATATATAGTCATGGGATGTGGAATATAGTGTGGGGATGAAGTCAATGGAATTGTAATAGATATGTATGATATTGGGGTTGGGGGGCTGGGGAGGGGGGAGTCACTTTGTAAGGGGTGAAAAAGTTAACTATTGCATTGTTTTGTACATCTGTAACTAATAATAATAATAATAATAATAATATAAAGCTTAAAAAACACATTCTGCTCTGTGAAAAATAATGTCAAGAGAATGAAAAGACAATCTACAGACTAGAAGAAAATATTTGCAAAAGACAGAACTGTTAAAGGGCTGTTACCCAAAAAATATAAATAACTTTTAAAACTCAACAATAAGAAAAAACACAACCCGATTTAAAAATGGGCAAAGACACCTCTTCAAAGAAGATATACACATGGCAAATAAGCACATGAATAGACACTGTGCCATTGAGGAATTGCAAATTAAAACAATGAGATACTACCACACACCTATGTGTGACTAAAATCTAGAACATTGACAACAACAAATGCTAGTGAGGATATAGAGCAACATGGATTTTCATCCCTTGCTGGTAAGAAAGCAAAAAGGTACAGACTCTTTAAAAGACAGTTTTTCAGTTTCTTATAAAATTAAACATAGTCTTCTTACCATACAACCCAGAAACTGTGCTCCTTGGTATTTACTCAAATTCACTGAAAACGTATGTCCATAGAAAAACCTACACATAGATGTTTATAGCAGTTTTATTCATTGCCAAAACTTCGAAGCAACCAAGATGTCCTTCAGTAGGTGAAGAGATCAATAAACTGACACATCCAGACAATCGATATTTTCAGCATTAAAAAGAAATGATCTATCCAATCACCATTTATTGAAGAGACTTTCTTTTCTCCAATATGTTTTTTTGTTGTTGTTGTTTCTCTTTCTTTTATTATTATTGAGGGTGATACTGGTTAGTAAAATTACATGGGTTTCAAGTGTACATTTCTATAATACATCATTTATATGTTGTATTGTATGTTCACCACCCAGAGTCAGTTCTCCTTCCATCACCATGTATTTGACTCCCTTTTCCCTCTTCTGCCACCCCCTATGCCCCCTAACCCTCTGGTTGGATAAAGATAATGTGGCCTGTATATACAATGTAATATTTCTCAGCCATAAGAAAGGAAAAGATGAAATACTGCTATTTGCAACAACATGGATGGATCTTGAGATTATCATACTAAGCAAAATAAGTCACACAGAAAAAGTTGAGAATCCAAGTTGTGTTTTTGGTTCCTTTGTTGAAAATTATTTGCCCATGTATTTGTGGGTTTATTTCTGGGCTCTCAATTCTCTTCCATTGGTCTGTGTATTTGTTTTTCTGCCAATACCATGCTGTTTTGATTATTGTAGCTTTGTAGTATAAGTTTTTTAAAAGTTTTTATTAGTTTCAAGCATACAGAACAACATAGTAATCAAACATTTACATAACTCATACAGTGATGACCCCAACAAATCTACTACCCACCTGACACTGTAATTATTAGAATTGACTATAGTCCCCATGCTGCAGTATGCATCCCCGTGACTATTTTAACTATAGTTGATATTCAATATTATTTTACACTAGTTGTAGTATAATTTGAAGTCAGGGAGTACGATACTTCCAGCCTTGTTCTTTTTTTTCCTCAGGATTTCTTTGGCTATTCAGGGTCTTTTGTGATTCCACGCAGATCTGATGATTCTATTGTTCTATTTCTTTTAAAAACGCCATTGGTATTTTGATGGGGATTGCATTAAATCAATATATTGCTTTGAGTAATATGGCCATTTTAACTATACTGATTCTTCCAATTAATAAACACAGAACATTACCATATGCCCCAGCAATCTCTATTCTGGTTATCTACCCCAAAAATTTGAAAAAAATTCTCCATATAGGTATAGTTATCCCTATGTTCATTGCAGCATTATTCACAGTGGCCAAGACATGAAAACAACCAAAATGTCCTTCAATAGATGATTGGATAAAAAAGAAGTGGTATATATATGCAAAGGACTATTACTTGGCCATAAGAAAAGATGAAATACTGCCATTTGCAACAACATGGATTTATCTTGAGATTGTTATGCTAAGAGAAATAAATCAGACAGAAAAAGTCAAGAACCATGTGACTTCACTCATGTGTGGCATATAAAACTGAAAGCAACACACAAAGATAAAAACTCATAGACACAGACAACAGTTTACTGGTTACCAGACGAAAAGGGGGGGAAGGAGGAAGGTAGAAGAGGGTAAAGGGGGTCAAATATATTGGGAGGGAAGGAGATTTGACTGTGGGTGAAAAACACACAATGCAATACACAGATGATGTATTATAGAAATGTACACTTGTAACTCATATAATTTTATTAACTAGTATCACCCCAATAAGTTTAATTAAAGAAATTATAGTAAAAAAAAGAAAAAAGAAATGATCTATCAAGCCATGAAAATATATGGAGGAAATTTTATTGAATATTACTAAGTGAAAAAAAACAACTACAATACGAAAAAGGTACATGCAATATAATTCCAACCATATGACATTCTGGAAAAGGCAATACTATGGAGACAGTAAGAGATTTGTTTCTGTCAAGGGTTGGGGTAAGGATGTATGAATAATCAGAGCACAGAAGGATTTCATTTTATGACAATGGAAGTATCCTATATGATAGATAGTAGCATGATGGAGACACGTCATATTTATTAAAATCTATAGAATGTACAACACCAAGAGTGAACCCTTATGTAAAGTATGGACTTTGAATGATAATGATGTACCAATGTAGGTTCACTGATTATAACAAATGAATCACCATGATGCTGAATGTTGATATGGGGAAGTTGTACATGTGTGGTGATAAGAGCTATGTAGGAATCCTCTGCACTTCCTGCTAAATTGTGCTGTGAACCTAAAACTATCCAAAAAACATAAAGCTTATTAATTTAAAATGATTATATGATAAAAAAGATTATATGAGAAGAAACATTTGTGAAGTTAACTTTTTGTGTGTGCTGAGGAGTAATTATAGCCAGATAGTAAGCGAGTGAATTACTCCCCCCCCAAAACAGAATGAATAAAACATATTTACATTAAAAATGTTCATAGGGATTGACTTATGGTTATAGTTGAAGAAATATGCTGTATTCTGATAAAATTAACTTATCGTATTTGTGTTGTAATCTCTGGAGATAAGAATGACAAACAGCTTCTTTTAAAAAATCAACGTCTAGATCATACATACATGTAGGAAAATATGACATGACTAAGAACTGCCTGAATCAATAGAGAGCACAAATAAAGCCACAAAAATTTCAGCTACTGAATTAATTGGTATGCATTATATAAGAGGTTTGCATTTGTAACAGAAATGAAATCCAAGCTGGAAAATATGTATGGGAATGAGGAGATTCTAAAAGTTTTGGGGTAACTTTGAAACATAAGTAAATATTTCAAAATTTTTTAATATAAGTGAAATAAATTCAGTGGATTTTTTTTTTTTTTAGCTGAACCATCCTGCCACCTGTTGGCAGCTCAGCTTGGGTAGGGAATCAAACCGGCAACCCTGTTGCTCAGAGCTCACACCCTGGAGCAAGTTCTTAAACAACTGAGCCACTTGGCCGGTCCTTGGTGGATGCTTTTAACTGTAGATAGATACAATGGAAGAGAGAGTTAAATATTAGAAAAATTATTCAGAATTCAGCCCACAAAATAGATGGAAAATATAGAAGAGAAGAGACATAGTTACAATGAGAAGGCCTAACGTACACTTAGTGTTCCATAATGAGAGGAGAGAAATAATGGTGCAAGGAGAAATTCTAGGACATAATGACAAACATTCAAAACTTACTAAAGATATTAATCATCAGCAAGAGATCCCTACCTAGATGCACACGCACATGCACACGTGTACATACACACACACACAAATGTTCTAACAGTTTCAAATAGAAAACACCAAAAAATGCCTATCAAAAGTAGAATGTATAAACAAGTATGGTATATATTGTACATTCAGTGGATACTATAATACAAAGCAATAAAAATGAACAGATTTCTGTTTCACACCACAACCAGTAAGGATCTTGTAAACACAATGCTAAATAAGAGAAATGAGATATAAAATCATACAGTTTGATTAGATTTATGTCCTTTTATATAAAGTTCAAAAAACCCAAAATAATTTTAGATGTAAGATGGAATTACAAAGAAAAGTAAGGAGGTGTTTTAGCCAGCAATGGGGGTTCAAACCCTTCTCAGTGCGTTAGTCTGACCTCTTCCCTAGCCACATCTCTGACATCTTCTACCAGCATATTCCACTTTTAAGGACACCTCTGATAACATTGGGCATACCTGGACAATCCAGGATAATGGGTTGATCTTAAAGTGATCTGATTAGAAAACATAATTGCATCTGCAACTTTCATTCTGCTTTGTCATTGTAACATAATACATTCACAAGTTCCAGGGATCAGGATGTGGGTATCTCTGGGAGGACTGTTATTCTATCAACCAGCTACACATATTATTTATTCAAATTTTAAAACATGTTTTTATGTCACTTTCTTTTCAGTTCACCTAAAGCCATATCTTAAAGTTAAATTCATATTCAAAATTGATGTAAAAAGTAATGCCAAATTTCATTACTGTTCCTCCAGTGGTTTTTACCCCTTTACAATGCCAATATGCAAATTAAGTTGAATTATTTTCTCTTCCATCTCAAAGCCAAATAGAAAAACTGAAGCTAAATATGTAGCTATTTTGTAAAATCATAATGAAATTCTGAAATAAGTATACTATTCATATTATCATTATTCTTTAATTATCATTAAATTTTGATATAGATAAATCTTTGACTAATTACAGCAACTGCCTAATTCTATACTGAGCAAAAAAATGATTTACAATATACATATTTCATTAGAGTTTCATTATGAAAAATGAAAGCAATGAGATATATATTTATACACACACACTCACACACACACACACACACACACACACAATAAAATTCATATTAGTCTCTGAGCCTTCATACATTTGTTGTTCTCAAACAGTTAGCTGAAGTTCTTATATTCCTAGTAAGATGAGTTAGAAAGCAACTACCACATTATTATTTGAGACTTCCTCAGTTTAGCATGAGTCTATTTCCAACATTTACAACAAATGAAAACGTGTTTATGTTTATCCACACTAACTGGTAGACGCATTTGAATATCGTGGGATTTTGGGGTTTTTTTAGTTAAATTTGCAATAATACAACCAAAATATTTACTTGATTGAATTGTTTGGACCATCACATTATAGAAGGTGTTTCTAAATTTTTAAGAGTTGGAAGTTACCATCTAATATAAGCATTTCATGTTATTTACAAGACAACTGAGACACAGAGAAGTTGATTTCTATAGTCAAAGAAGAGTTGCTAGTAGAACTGGGATTGAAATTCAGTCAAGAACATTTAAAGTCACAGAAAAATGTGCTAGGCCTTTGGTCAACTGTGCTTCAGCAAAAGGAGGAAATATTTGCCGAATCAGTCAACATAATTGTCCCTTAAGCGAGAATAACTACTTGCCCATAATTAATTGAACTTTGATTTGACAACATGTACTCCAAACTTCTGTTAAGATGATAATCAAATATGCTTTTAAAAATTTCTCTTGGAATAAAAACTCAAAATAACACACCTGTTTGTAGACCTCCAATACTGCTCTCCTTGAATGTCATAAATTACCTTATTTTAACAGATAAATGAACTACTTACCAGTCAGCATCCCAAATTATCAAAGGAAAGATTACTTTAGGAATTTCTCACAGATTAAAATTTACATTGTATATTTGGAAATATACAATGTGCCTTTAATAGTTACTGACTTATACGAGGTCTGACAATTAAGTTCGAGAACTTGGTGCAAGGATGTTGCTAACCTTTCTGATATCAGAGAGATTATTCATTATGAATTTGTACCAACTGGACAGTTAACCAAGTTTACTATTTGGAAGCGCTGAAAAGGCTGCATGAGAAAGTTAGACGACCTGAACTTTTTGCCAGCAATTCATGGCTCTTGCATCACGTCAATGCACCAGCTCACATGGCACTGTCTGTGAGGGAGATTTTAGCCAGTGAACAAATAACTATATTGGAACACCCTCCCTACTCACCTGATCTGGCCCCCCAATGACTTCTTTCTTTACCCAAATATAAAGGAAATATTGAAAGGAAGACATTTTGATGACATTCAGGACATCAAGGGTAATATGACAACAGTTCTGACAGCCATTCCAGAAAGAGTTCCAAATTGCTGTGAAGGGTGGACTAGGTGCTGATGTTGGTGTAGCTTCCCAAGGGGAGTACCTCAAAGGTGACTGTAGTGATATTCAGCAATGAGGGATGTAGCATTTTTTCTAGGATGAGTTCCCGAACTGCATTGTCAGACCTCATACATTCATTCAATAAATATTAACTAGGCACCTACTAGAGATAAAAGTCACTAAAAATCTAAGATTAAAAAATAATAATCACTTGACTAGCATTTAAGATCCCATCTCTTTTGATAATTCCAATTAAATATATTTTATCTAAACTGTTTTCACAGTTTATGATTCTTCAGAATAACATGAATCACATCTCTGATTACTAAAGAGACTTATTTGTCTCTAATATTACCCTCAACTTCTACATTAAAAAACTATTAATTAGTATAATCCTAAATTTGAAATGCCTGATATCCCCATTTTTTCATTGGCATATTATAAATCCCCTATTTTATATACTTGTCCCTCACTTAAAATTTTATCACCTCTCAAATAAAAATCTCAGTTTGCAGTTGACTTAGAATTCCAATAAGTAATGATTTTCTTCTTGATTATAAACTTCTTAGTCTGAATTTCACATTAAAAGAAAATAATTGCAAAAGTCAAAACCTAATAATTTAAATATATATACTTTTGATGAAAAGTTATATTTCTAGGGCTTGAACGAGTGTTGTTCATTATTTACTAAGTTATGAACAGAAGACAATAAATAAAGGTATATATTTTCATGGATGATGGCAATAAGTATCCCAGATTCTATTATTTGCAGTCTGGGTCAGTGTGTTAGTCTGCTTGGGCCACCATAACAAAATACTGGGTGGCTTAAACAACAGAAATGAATTTTACTCACAGTTCTGGAGGCTAGAAGTCCAAGACTAAGATGCTAGCGTGATTGTTCTCTAGTGAAAGCTCTCTCCCTCTTCCTGGCTTATAGATGGCCACCTTTTTGTTCTTTCCACATATGGCCTTCCCTAGGTATCAGCACAGAGACAGAAGAAGAGAAGAAGGAGAGAGGTAGAGGGAAAGAGAGAAGGAGGGAGAGAGAAGGAAGGAGGGGGAAAGAGAGAAAGAGATAGATAGAGAGAGCACATGAGGTTTCTGTTGACTCTTCTTATAAGGACATTAATCCTATCATATCAGGGCCTCATCATTGCGACCTCATTTAATTTTAATTACTTCCTTAGAGGCCCATCTCCAAATATAGCCACATTGAGGGTCAGGGATTTAGAATATGAATTTGGGGGGATACAACATTCAGGCCATACCAGTGAGTATAAATGGCCATATGTAATGGTAACTCATCTTCTAGTATAATCTGGGAGTCTATGTTGGGAGTGCTTTCCTGGCCAGAAAATGCAGGGGTACAGTAAGCCTTCAGGAATTATGCCATTTCCAGGATTCTCTTGAAATGGCCCTGGAACACTGATTCATTAAGGCAGTTGTAGGCTTAATTTGTTAGTGAAGGCTATCCTGATATAGGCTTTCATATAGAAATATAGGTTTTTGAAAGTGTCTCTCTGGTGGCCACTGCTTTCTGGCATGTGATCTATGACAAACACAAGATATCAAAAAGAAGGTGAAACATGTCTCTTATATGGAGAGTTTCCAAGTCTGCCAAATTTGCTCAAGTTGCCTTGGCCTGAGTCACCAAATTCTACAGCCATTTGTAGTAATATTAGCAAGCTTTTAAGATGGCTGTGATGCATAAAAATTCTCACTCCAAATCGGGTAACTACTATTTTCTGGAACCATCAAGTGAAGAAAACAGGCTCAGGACAGAGGTCTGAGGCTCTGGCGTTGCTTAAGTCAAAGAGGCTCAGGCTGGGAGCCGGCCAGGTGGCTCAGTTGGTTAAGAGCACGGGCTCTAAGCAACAGGGTTGCTGGTTCGACTCCCACATGGGCCAGTGAGCTGTGCCCAAGCTCAGTTGCCAGTTTGACTCCTGTATGGGATGGTTGGCTGCTCCCCCCGCCCCGCTGCAACTAAGATTGAACATGGCACCTTGAGCTGAGCAGCCCGCGAGTTGCCGACAGGCGGTAGGATGGCTCAGTTGGTTAGAGCACGTGCTCTTAACAACAAGGTTGCTGGTTTGACTCCCGCATGGGATGGTGGGTTGCACCGCACTCCCTGCCCCTGCAACTAGGTTGAAAGTGGCAACTGGACTTGGAACTTGGAGCTGAGCTTGAACCCTCCACAACTAAGATTGAAGGACAACAACTTGACTTGGAGCTGATGGGTCCTGGAAAAACACAATGTTCCCTTTCCCCAATTCCTCAACAAAATCTTTAAAAAAAAAAAAAGCCTCAGCTGTTGCCATCAGTTGTGCAGATAAGGACTGAGGCTGGTTAGGGATGAATTTAGGACTGCAGTGGATATAAAAAAACAGGTCTTCAGATGGTTTTTCTATTGGCTAGATCAAGCCCATTCTTTTGTGAGGATGGGTGATATTAGAACTATCATATGTGCAAAGCACTGAGACTCTACTTGAGGTGGAGGTCCCAGTGAATTCCTATCATAATGTGTGTGATTGGTCTGCTTGAGAGATACTCAGTCTTCAAGTTCAGAACAGAAAGTGCATATACTTAATGGGCTCATAAGCCTCTGCCATGAGCTCCATTTCATGGTTTGAGTAAAAATGGCAAAGAGAGAGGAAAACTTTCCCAAACTGACAAATTTATTTTTTCCAGAATCCTTACAAGAGCTATGCTATGATCTGTTTTATCTGCCAATCACGAAAGCATGAAGACAGCCTATACTGCCTCCACTGGGAACCTAAAGCATAATGTGCTCTTCCATAAGTGTATCTGGAAGAAAAAGAGGATTGAGACCCAAAGTCATTGGTTGATATTTCCATGAGCAGTTTTCCTGCCATCATGAAGACTGAAGGGAATTGAGTGGTCTAGATCCCTAGACTGCTGCAGTCAGCCAGCTGCAGGTAGATTTCTTACCATGGTGAGGCACCATTAAGGTGTGGAAGCACTCTGAACTCCACTTTTCAAGGATGCCTGAATATGACCCTGAAAAGTTCTCTGTAGTTCCCAGGCAGCAGCACAACAGAAAACTGAGCAAGCTGAACACCCAGATAAACAAAAATCAGCAGCAGCTGGGAGGCAGGTCCCAGCAGAAGGCTTTTGAATCCTTGTATATGGTCCCACATACAGTTAATCACGTAACAAATACTCAATGAGCACTAAACACTGAGTATCGTTCTGGGCATGGGAGGTGAGTCACCAAAACTCCTACCTTTGTGAAGCTTCCATGTATCAGAAAAAAATTTTGCACCTAGACCTGGCTTTACGAAAAAAATATCAAGCTGGTTTGGAAGTAAACAGTGGATGGCAGGGCTGAGGTTCAAACATCAGGGTTTAGAAGTGGGTGGGGCTGGGCTATAGCTGCAGGATATAGAAAAAGAGTGCCAAGAACACTGAGTTTGGCTTGGGAAACATCTAGACTCTCAGAAGCATCAAGTATTAAGGGATGGACCAACAGGTAAGAACAAGATCAAAGGTGGAGTATGTACAGAACAGAGACACACGACGGGTATAGTGGGAGACACAACAACAGCGGGCAGAGGAAAAGAGTGTTTTAATTAATAGCTATGACCTTACCATAGGCAGGGGGATGCTAGTAAGAGCACCTAGCTCATTTATACACGTACAATATTTGTGATTAAATTTTATGTTAACACTGAGGAGCTATACAAAAAAAAATATGACTTAAGATCCCACACTTTGGAATGTTCTAGCCTTAACTGCTGACTTTTATTTTTTCTTCTATTTTAATTAGGTGACTATACACTGGGGGTGCCAAAAAATGTACACATTTTAAGAGATGTTATCTATGTATTACTTTTAGAAGTTGAATTGAATTACAGTAGCAATGTGTAGTATTCATATGATGTTTGCTCAAAAAATTGCATTAATCAAATGAATGCTAGCTTCCTTCACTGTATTACAATTTTAATATAATTTTTTCCTTTCTTAAAATGTGTATACATTTTTTTTGGCACCATTTGTAGATAGGAAAGCCCTGCACTTTCCTTGTCATAGGAATTCCCACAGGTTACTTTAATTGTCACTCTCCTCTACCAAACTGTATGTTCTCTAAGAAAAATGACTTTGTTGTCATTATCCTTATATTCATGCATGGCATCTATCATACTGCCTGATTTCATAATAGGCAGAGCCACCTTATATAGTTGCGCAGGTTGCACACTGCACATCTCTAAGGGCACCACCCTCATAAATACAATGTGACTGGCACCCCTGAAATCATACGGTACACAAACTCACAAGCATTTATAGTGACCCTGGATCTCATCAATGTTTATTAATGAAAATATTTTTATTGCTTATGATTTGTCAGATGTCAAATAAATATGCCGACTTGTGTGACACATGAGAATACATGGCAAGGACAATGGCATGGCATAACAAATAAAATAGATTTCTATTTTAATCTTAGACTAAAAGAGAAGGCTTTGAAAATCTGTGTTGATTACTTAGTGAAGTGACAGAAACAGAATATCTAATCAAAAAAATCCTCTAGTTTGAGAACAAGTGAATTCCAGTTTTCTATGAAATGTATGATTTTAAATATGAAAACTTTTAATATTGCTAAATTAGCAAACTAGAAGATTCACTTACTTGGATAAACAGAAAGCCTAGGGAATAAAATTTATATTTTAATAGAATTTGATTTCCCTGAAATATCCCCACAAATTAATACTACTTACACACACTTTGACAACATAGCCACCATTTTTCCACATTATACAGGCTATGGAGTTAATGTAAAATACTTTTTTCCCCTAATGAACTTAAAGTCCCCTTTAACAACTACAAAGTAGCAATCAGGACAAACTGATAAATGTCCATGTGTAAAGTTACAAACATTAAAGCTAGGTGAAGTGACTGAGAGCTTGGTCATTTCCATTTATGTAGGAGGTTTTGCAATTTTGCTGTCTTACTTAACTTTTTTGGCCATGATTTCTTGCTCCTTTAATAAGTTCCAAGTTCATGTAAACTGTTAGCATAGGTGTGTGTGTGTGTGTGTGTGTGTGTCTTTTAAAATAATATTCAGAAGTAGTGTATTAGTTTGTATCCAATAATACTGTCTATAAATGTTTAAATCTTCCTAAAATGAGCCCTCATGGTCTTTTCCAACACTAATTCTAAAATGTACTGTAAACCATTGCAATTAAAAGAAAATGAAGTTATTTCATTCACAAACACAATGTCTGTTAAAAAAAAACAAAACCTTGACATGGAGGCTCTTGGAATGTGGGATCCTCTAACTAGTCTATGTTCGGTGTCAATGAAGATAAGTCAAAATATGGTTGATCAGTTATAGGGCCATGACACTGCTGAATGAAGCATTTTTATTTTTAGTAAATAAATAATGAATGGACTAATAACTACTATGACTCTAGAATTCCATTTCAAGCACATACTTTTTCAATACAAGTAAAGAGAAATTTAATTCTAAAGCAACAAAAGTAACTGGTAGTAAACAAACAAACAAACAAAACAGGATCTCAAGTTAAGAACCACCTGAGGCACTGTTTAAAATTTCAGACTTCCACAATCAAATCCAGAACAAAATCTCAGGTACATGGAGCTGTGATGGGAATATGATTATCAGAGAAGCTCCCTGGACATTCCTGTACATGCTAAATCTAGAGAACCACTGAATTAGAGAATATTTTTCAAGTTTATTTTATAGTTCATTATTCCATTAGTTCACATGGCCTGGGAAGTTAGGACATCTGCTTTCTAAACATGAAAGTATTAGAGAAGCCATAGGTATTTAACATGACGCTCATGTTGGGTTGTCAGAAAAGTCATGGTTTATTTTTCTATGTTTTTCGTTGCAAAAATGCATCATGACTTTTCCGACAACCCAATATTTAGCTTCATTTAACTTATAGTTAGATGTGTTTGCTAAAATGCTGAATTACATTTCCAAACTAAGAGTCATAGTTTCAAGAACTGGGAAGGGTCTGAGATTTTACTCTGCTTATAAGCTAGCAAGCAGTTTCATGGATGCTGGTACACAGGCAACTACTGGGTCAGAGGTTTTGAGATGGGAGGCTAGCCTGGATTACTCAGGTGGGCCTGATCTAGTCACATGAATCTTTCAAAGTGGAGAAGCTTTCTGGCTGGGGTCAGAGAAAGAGAATTTGAGGTTAGATCCAGGGCCAGAGCGATGCTACCTTACTGGCTTTGAACATGGAGGAAGGAGGCCCTGAACCAAAGAGTGAAGTCAGCCTTTAGAAGCTGGAAAGGACAAGGAAATGAATTCTTCCTTAGAGTGTCCAGAAGGTGTACAGACCTACTGACACCTTGAGTTTATTTAGTCCAGTGAGCCCTGCATCAGTCTTCTGACCTCCAGAACTGTAAGATGATAAATATGTATTGATTTAAGCCACTAATATTGTGGTAATTTTTTATAGCAGCAACAGAAAACTAATCCAAGCACTATCTAGAGTATCAGCATTTTTGTGCCAGTTCCCCAAGCCCCAGTTTGCAAAGGGCAATGTGGAGGCCAGGTGATACATGCACACACCATGGGTTGCCTTACGTGAGAGGAATCCATCTTGAGTTCTGGAGCCTGAAACTTTTGTTTTGAGAAGCAAGCATGCCTGTTGTTTACTCCAGAAAGATACACTATCTCTGTCTCCCAAAGTCATTTGCTCTACAATCATCCTTGAAAGAGTGTCTGAAACAAAGGGCAGTCAGTATCTCGCTTGCAAGATATGCAGAAACACAAGACCCAGAGAGAATTGTCTCCCAATACAAAGTGCCATCCAAATTCATTACCCACTTGTTCCTGCAACATATTTTCAAAACTTAAATTGAGTGACTTTGTGGTTTGTGGCATAACAATAGGTGAGGAAATTGATAAAGGTTGATACAGCTGTATACGAAATATCTGCTAATGAGATTTTTTAAAAAGTAAAATCTGTTATTATAAAACCCAAATTCACATGAGCCTATGCTGCATGTGTTATAATTATAATGGTAAACACACACACGTACACACAAATATACCTTCATTATTGAAATTGCTACAGATAAGGGAATTTCATTATTGCTAGTCTGGAACTTTTGGGACGGCAAACCATTTTTCCACTTGAAACAATTGTTTTTATTATGGAATTTTTTAATAATGTGAAGTTTTTTAGTGCTCTATCATATTATAGCAAAAGCAGACTGTGCTGTTTTAGATAAGATTTATCTTTCTATAAAACTTAGAAATAGATTTTTATTGGAATCTTGGTGAAATTGACCAAAGTTGCAAAGGGATGAGTATGAATTGCATTTTCCAGTAAAAACAGCAAAAAATACCATTGTGTGATAAACATTCTTGTCCTTCTCGAGTTGATAGGCTTAAATTAAACCCTAATTACTCATTTCACTTACAGTTAGATACATTTTACATCTTCTAGATATATGAAATGAAATAGAATCTATAAATGAAGAAATATTTTCAACAGCAGGATAAAATATACTGGGTCATGCAATTTGCCTCATAAACATTGTTGTCACCATTATAATCCATAAATCACTAGGGCCTCCATGATGCTCAGTTTAGCCAATGTTTGTGAAATCCCTTCAGTGTCTCTTTTTATGAAAATATTCTCCTTATCCAGGTCTGATCTTGGGGTTTTCCAGGAAGCTCAATGTCCTCTCAGAATTTAGGGCAAAACATTCTCTTGCCATTTACCATCTCTGACGACTAAAACAATACTCAAGACAGCAGTTGAAGAATTGATCCTTTACTCCAATGGGAGACATTAACAGGGTTATGCTTCTGAAATTCTACAATAGTTCAGAGACCTCTCCCCTGCCCACTGTGCTGGTTGTGAGGCTGTTGCCTCTCAACCTCAAAAGTAGCCCACTTTACTCTGCTCTGTGATGCTCTGCCTGAGACTGCAGACCTCATTTTTACAGCTGTAGCTACTCTATGTAGAGCATTCCCAATAATAACAGTTCTCAGGAGATTGCATGGCTCAGGCTAGAGGAAGACAAAGGAACAGTTCTGTGGGAACTCATCTTCAAGCCTCTAAATTTTATTATTATAACCTCTGTCTTTCATTCCCCAGCCATAAGGGTGGTAGCTACTTGCTACAGTTCCTACCTCTCTGATACCTCAGGGTCCCCTGTGGCCTTGCCAGCTCCCTAATAATTTAAAAATAATGATTCTTTTATATTCTTCCTTTTAAAATAACTCGTGTACTTTTGCATTATGACTGGACCCTGACTGATCCACCCTCCACCATTCACATAAAACAGCCCAGAGTTAACTCTAAACTGGAACACGTAAAATCTTGGGGGAAATGGATTCCACATCACAGCCCTTGCACAGATTGTCTGATGTTTTATACAGAGTCACATATTCAATGAACATGAATTGAACACCAACTGTTTCTCAGGCACAATGTGTAATGAGAGGTGAAATTTGTTCTCAAGTAAATCACATGCAGGGTAGTGATGGGGGGCAATGTTAGAAAGGCTAAAAAAATAGAGTAACGTTAAGTTGCTAAGAAAAGCAAAAGGACTCGAGTCATGATAGCAATACAGGAGATACCTAAGATGATAGAAGGGACCACCCAAGACTTCCCATAGAAGTCTGACCAGGAAGTAATCAGGAGAAGAGGAGTAGAAGCAATTTTAGAAAGAAAGAACCATGTCTGCCTAAACCAGGTGGTTTCCAAAAGCGTGACCAATGAGGGAACTCAAAATCAGGTTATGAGCAATAAGGATTTCCTAAAGATGCGGCTGGAGAGGTGGACAGGGATCACGTTATGAAGGGAATTTTTTAGGTCTTGCTTAGAAGTTTGCCTTCAAATGGACAGAAGAGAACGGCTATTGAAAGCATTCAAACCAACCACGCAGTCAGACAATTAAGTTCATGAACTCATCCTACAAAAAGTGTTACCTACCTCATTGCTGACTATCACTATAATCACCTTTGAAGTACTCCCCTTGGGAAGCTATACACCAATGCCAGTGCCTAGTCCATCCTTCAAAGCAATTTTGGAACTCTTTTTCTGGAATGGCATCAGAGCTGTCACCGTACTACCCTTAATGTCCTGAATGTCATCAAAATGTCTTCCTTTTAATATTTCCTTTGTCTTCGGGTAAAGAAAGAAGTGATTGGGGGCCAGATCAGGTGAGTAGGGAGGGTGTTCCAATACAGTTATTTGTTTACTGGCTAAAAACTCCTTTACAGGCAGTGCCGTGTGAACTGGTGCATTGTCGTGATGCAAGAGCCATGAATTGTTGGTGAAAAGTTCAACTTTTTCAGGCAGCCTGTTCAGCACTTCCAGATAGTAAACTTGGTTAACTGTTTGTCCATTTGGTGCAAATTCATAATGAATAATCCCTCTGATATCAAAAAACGTTAGTAACATCATTGCAACAAGTTCCAAACTTAATTGTCAGGCCTCTTATTACTCAGTCACAAATAGACATCTAAACATGAAACTTTCTGTTTAGCTTTTGAAGCTACTTCTAAGATTTGAATAAATACCTGAAGTGGAATACTGTTAAGTATTGGGGGTCACTGGTCTGCCTCCCTTTTCACCAGGATCTCAGTCCCCTAAATCCTGGCTGCTTTCTCAGTCCCAAACTCCAATCTTTATTTCTCAAGTCCCAAGAGATTGCCAAACTTCCTGTTGGCTTCTCTGCTTTTTCTTTTTAGTCTATGTGCTGCCGAAGCAAGCACACTGCTTTTTCTTTTTGGAGTGGGGAAGGTGCAGCCTGGGCCTCAGGATTGTTATTTTATTTTTCCCCAGCTTTATCGAGGCATAATTGACAAATAAAATTGCACATATTTTTTTCTGCTTTTTCACTGTAGCCTTCTGACAGAATTCTCGGCCTTGTCCCCAATGTCAAGAAGTAGCTGATGCCAGAGGAGGGAAAACGGCTTGTAAAATGTTGATTTCAGCTCTCTGTACTTCCCTTTTCTCAGGGATCTTAGCTCCTTAAATGGAGAGTTTTCATTTATTTTCCTATTTCTTCTGGTTGTTATTAATGATAACATTGGTCTCACACAATTACTTTATT
The DNA here is from genome assembly GCA_033961575.1 of Aselliscus stoliczkanus. Taxonomy (NCBI): domain Eukaryota; kingdom Metazoa; phylum Chordata; class Mammalia; order Chiroptera; family Hipposideridae; genus Aselliscus; species Aselliscus stoliczkanus. Next base: position 91,949,371 of record CM066737.1, on the reverse strand, counting down.
AGAGATGAAAGTGGAAGTTCATATTGCATTTTGAAAGATTCCCCCCTAATGTTAATATAGAGAACGGATTTTGGGGAGACCAACCTGGAGTAATAGGCAGTAACTGGGTGACAAGAGAGGATGGACACAGCTATAGTAAAAGCAGCAGGACTAGAAAAGTTCATTGAAATTATTAATGAACAATTAGAGCATATAATTTTCAGGGTTTGGTATGGGCATAAGGGAGAGGACATGTTAGGGAACCTTGTAGGATTTTTGCATGAACATTGTGGTATGGGGTAAGGGGATTTCACTGAAATAAGAATATTTCACATCAGAGAGTAATGCACAGAGTTATTGTGTTAAATATGGAACTTGCTATGATTGAGTTATCATTAGGATATCTAAGTGGAGATGTCCAATTACCAGTTGATTGAGAATTCAGAAAAGAAAACTTGAATACAGACAGAACAATAATTGGGAGACTACAGTATATTAGAGTCATTTTAACACACAAAGTGGATTAAAATTACCCAAGAAGATAACATAGAGAGAAGTAAACAAATGAGCCTTAGACAGAACCAACTTGCTTTGACACTCGCCTTAGAAGGGAATAAAATGAAATAAAACCATGAGCATCAATTTCGTGGTTTTACTACACTTAATGTTCTCACATTGCTTTGTTTCTCCAATAGTAGATTTAGATGAATGTTTCCCTAACTGTATAATATACTTTTTTTTAAAATGAAAAGAGGGGAAAACATCTGAAAAGCAATATGATTAAAAGGAAAAGGGAAGAATTTTCTGTGGTTCTGTTTTAAACAATATACACTGGCTAAAATAACTTGGATAAACCATTACATGCCCATATTACAAGACATACTTATGATCTTGATTGACAGGGAAAATCAAACACTCCAGTAAACACACAACTATAATTTCAGTGGATTCATTTCAGAAAATCATAACTAAGTTAATAGAAATTTCATGATATATATAGTAATTGTGACAAATATATAAAGAATGTGTGACATTATAAAAAAGTTTATCACTTACAGCTAAAATATATTTTTTATTAGTTTCAGGTGTACAGAACAATGTAATAGACATTGACACCCGTCTAAAATTTAATTTTTTTTGACAAATAACAATGTGGAATGCATTCCTCAGTGTAGTCTACAACCTCAGCCATGTGCTTTTAATTGCTTGATGAAAAATACATTAAATTCTATTTTAATTTTCTTCACATTGGGACATAGTAATTCAAAATGTCACAGAGACAAAAGAAGCTACCATTTCTAAAAAAGGATAAAATTATCTAATCAAATTAATATGTGATAATATGAAAGTATATATTGTATACTGTGAACATCCGTGTTTGTTAACCTGTTATCTGTTCCTCCTTCTTCTGATAATAGCATATTCATTTTCCTTTAGATAACCCAATCTGCCCACGTACCTGTTTTGTGGAATGTATTGGGCTTATATTAGCTCTAGAGAGAAGTGAATGTCCTATGCTGGACTGTTAGTGTATTGCATCTTCCCTGCCACAGGATTTGGTTCAAGAATGCTCAAGTAACTCAAAATGAGAATCAACCACATGGTTCGCTTGGAACATTAGGAAAGAAAAAGTTTCAGTGAAGCTGCAAAGTGGAAATATGTAAGCCCGGAGTTGCTTGTGTTCACTCGGTTATGACCCCATACAGCCCAATTACTTAGGACGGTTCTCACTTACTCCTGGGGTCCCAGTGTACTTAGTAAGAACATGGTCCTGGTTTGGATAATAAATTATATAGTAGCTGTATTCTTTAAAAGTAACCTACCTAAGAATGAATTTAAAATGGAAGAAAGCAGAGATGGAAAGTAATCAACAGATTCTTAACAACACCATTTGACCACCCTGAGCCAAGTGTTCCTGAGACCAGGTGTATCCTGGGAGTTTTCTGTTATGTGTGCATAAACAAATAAACAAATAAATAAATAACTCTTATTTTGTAATTGGATTTAAACTGGATTTCTTCCACTTGCAGTTGAAACAAGATTGTTACTATTATGCTATGTTAAAAGTTTGCTTACTGAGGGCCGGCCCAGTGGTGCGTTGGTTAGGAGCTAGCTTGGTCCGTCAGCTCTGAGCAGCAGGGCCCTGGTTCGGATCTCACATATGAGGGCCAATGACACTGCCCTCTACAGCTAACAACAGCTCCACCTGGAGCTGGGCTGTGCGAGCCCTGGCCACGGTGTAGGCTGCAGCCCCTGCTGCAGTGGGCTGCCATAGGCTACTGTGAGTGGCTGGCTGCCAGCGTGAGTGGCTGGCAGCTGGTGTGAGCTGCCAAGAGCCACTGTGAGCGGCCATCCATTGGCCGGCAACCAATCTGCCTCACCTGGAGAGAGCACAATGATAATACCAACATAGGCCAGTGAAGTGACATCCTCCACAACTAGACTAAAGAACAAAAAGACAGCAACTTGTCTGTTCCTCTCCCCCAATTCCCCAAAGCTGTTCCTCTCCCCCAATTCCCCAATAAAATCTTTTAAAAAAAAGTTTGCTTAATGACAAGAAAAGGCATACACTGATACAGAGATGTAGTTATTACAAGTGAATATCTCAAGGATAAGAGTCTGAATCTGTCTTGATTTTAGCAAGAACCTAGAGACACTAACAATTCTTCTGATATAAAAATCACTAAATCCAAGTACATAAGTGCATTATTTAGTTTTAGTGATTTGCTGAAATCTTCTGCCTGAAATACCATTCTGCCCTTCTTATTAATAACCTGTCCGCCTCTTACAAGGCCTATCAAATAAGCTTTGTCTCCTCAAGGATGCCTAGTTGAATACCCAGGTGAGGGAACATGAACTCCTCTGCACCCCCATGCAGCAGAGTTCTGTGATCTACATCATAACACTTCATCTTACTTTTCAATCAGCTTTGACATATGATTTCCATATATTAAAATTCACCCATTAGAAGCATATCATTCTGACAATATACATAGTTTTGATAAATGCAGTCACAAAACCTCCATAATAAACACACATACAGTCCCCAAATTATGATGGTTCGACTTGTGATTTTTCAACTTTACAATAGTGCAAAATTCAAAACTGCACTTAGAATTTTGAATGATGATCTTTTCCCAGGCTAATGATAAGCAGTGTGATACTCTCTCATAATGCTGGGCGGCAGCAGTGAGCTACAGCTCCCAGCCAGCCATTCAGTCACTAGGGTAAACAACTGATGCCCTACAGTGTATTGTGTTGCCAGCTTTTTTGGATGTTGTGCTTTATGTTTTCACATCCTATCATTTCAACAACACATCCATTTGTGTCTCCTGCTTCTGATGAGAAGAGGAAGGCAATTACCCTTGAGATGAAACTAAAGATAATTGCCCAACTGTAGACTAATGTAAGTGTTCTGAGCACCTTTAAGGTAAGCTAGGTTAAGCTATGATTTCAGTAGGTTAGGTGTAGTAAATGCATTTTTGACTTATGATATTTTCAACTTATGATGGGTTTATCAGGATGGAATCCCACTGTAAGACAAGGAACATCTGTATAACACATATCCATGCACTCCGAAATTTCCTCTTCTCCCTTTTTATTCAGCGTCCTTCCATCCCAGCTGCTGGCAATCACTGGTCTTCTTTTTGTCACCATGATTTTTCTTTTACTAGATTTCATACATTGGAGGAAACAATATGTCAGATTTTGTTTCTGGATTCTTCCACCTAGCATAATGCTTTTGAGAGTCATCCATGTTGGTAGATGTAGCAATATGGGTTTTTTTCTGACTAATATTCCTTTGCATGCACATATTATAATTTGAAGATGTGGTATATATATATATATATATATATATATATATATATATATATATATATATATATATATATATACCGTGGAATACTAATTAGCCACAACAATAGATGAAATAGTGCCATTTGCAACAACATGGATGGATCTTGAGATTATTATGCTAAGCAAAATAAGTCAGAAAAAGTCAAGAATCATATGATTTCACTGATATGTGGGATATAAAACCGAAAACAACAAAGGAACAAAGCAAACAAATGAAGAAACAAAACTCACAGACACAGACAATGGTTTAGGTTACCAGAGGGTAAGGAGGGTAAGAGGGTGGTAGATGAAGGTAAAGGGGGTCAACTATATGCTGATGGAAGAACTGACTCTGGGTGGTGAACACACAATGTGATATATAGCTGATGTATTGCACAACTGTGCACTTGAAACCTATGTAACTTTACTAACCATTGTCACCCCAATAAATTTTAATTTAAAAAAAATTGAAAAAATGTATCCTACAGTTTACAAGTGATTTTATTCTTAATCTAGTTCATTCCTTCTGATAGTGTTTTTTTGTTTGTTTCTTTGTTTTAATATTGTTTTTTAAAATATCAGTTTTATGGTTAAACATTCCTAACACATCTTTGATAATTGCAGTGACATGGATCAACAGTATGCATGTATAATGGAACAACTGGGCAGTGACATTGACTGAGGGGTAAATCAAATAGGATTTACTTATCACAAAAGGAAATCAGTGCAGTCAAAGTAAATGGCTAAGTTATCTGAGCCCCAAATCCTGCTCAGGCAGATGCACACTGAGGATAAGAATGTGTAAGTGACAGAGGGTCCCTTCAGAGATTATGGAAGCCTAAATAGCCTCTCTGTGCCCAGTTTCATATATATATATATATATATATATATATATATATATATATAAACTGAATTAAATCTGAATGTAGTTGTGTCTGGATATGGAAGGTATATAAAGTCATCTGGATCTGGAGTTCCTCATCAAACTCACTTATATAACATACAGCAAATCTACAGAGGCCACTGCTATACAGGACCCACAGAAATAAACATCTCTTATCCTCAGATCTCCAGATTAATTATGGCCATGTCCAAGAACATTCCCAAATTTCGCATGCTATATAATTAAATCAAGGCTCAGGTATTCAGTTACCTCTGGATGTCATAAACCAACCAGTCCTTAGACCATATCTAGAGCATATCCTGAAATATAGTATCTCCGATTTTCTCAAGCTTATAATAAGAACAATACCTTTAATTCATCCTACTTCAATCCCCAGACTTCTTGCTCTGAGTTATTCCTCCCAGTAAAGTTATTGCTAATAATTCACTTTTTCAACTTCATTACAGTCAAATAGAACTGTAAAAAGTTTCAAGTAAGCTGAGGTAACCAGTTAACATGAAACATGCAAAGACTGCCAGGAAAAAACAACAAAGAAACGTCAGATTTTACTTGAGTACTGAAGCTTCAGCTTATAAAACTATTGAGATTTACATCTGGCTATTCAAACAACTAAGCATAACACAAGGGCCACCATTTTTGCTTTTAGTTCACCCAGGGATACAAGTTCTTAAGATTAGAAACTTCTGCATCAGTTCGTATGGAGGATTATTTAGAAAAAAAATGTTTTAATCATTACATTTCAAAATGTTCTGAGAGCATTGTCAGTGAGGTAGAAAGTCTGAGTGAGTAGATGCTGAAATATGTAAATCTGCATAATCAAAGAGCTTTGAATAATTAATTATAGCAGAGCTGGATTACAATGAAATGTTTTTCTTTACATGATTCTATCTTCCTGCATGTCATGATTCAGGCCAGAGTTTTGAATGAGAATATATAAAATAAAGATGTAAAGGTCATTAATTCATGTAAAATAAATAATATGTAACTTTAACTTATAAATGCAAAAAATAATAACACAATGATTCATATGAAGTTGTACTGATCTCAATAGAAACTCAAAAGACATATTTTTATGAGATAGGATTAGTGAATAACATTTTCCACAGTCTGTTGATTAAATTGACATTATCAGGTTGGGAATGTGGAAAAGCAACAGTTGAATCTATTTAAGTCTAATTTGACTATAGTGGAAGGAATGTTCTGCACAGCTAAGGATTTTGATTAGAGGAGTTATGAGGATAAAGTGTTTAAGAAAAGCATTTTAGGGCCGGCTGAGTGGCGCGGTGGTTAAGCGCTGGTTTGGGAAGCCAGCAGCCCCAGTTCAGTCCCACACATGAGGGCCAGTAACACTGCCCTCAATAAATAAATAAATAAATAAATAAATAAATAAATAAATAAATAAATAAATAAATAAAAAGAGTGCGAGCAGAGCTCTGAGCAACAGCAGTTTGATGCCCAGCCAGTGGCAGGAAGGCTCAGCTAAAAAAAAAATATATGTTAGAAGACATTCATTTTAGAAGCAATGTTTTTACTTCATTAGTGACAAGTACAGAGGTCTACAAGAAAAGAACAACACATGATCAAGCCCTTGTCTATCTTGTCTTGAAGACCAAGAAGTGACAAGGATTAGGAATCAAATAGATAAAAGGGAGAAGGGACACTTTTAGAAGGGCACACAGAAAATATGGAAAATTTTTAAGATCCTGCCCAGGTTGCCTCGAAACAGACAATATTGAGGCCACGGTGTCAGTGAAAATGTATAAGGAAACAAATGTATCTGTAGAAATGCTGAAAAGTGGTGCCTCAGATTACCTCAAAGTAGACTTTAGGACTGTTGGGTTTGGGTTTGGGTTTTGTGTTTTGTTTTGTTTTTTCCCTCACTCTAAGCATAATATAGGTCTTGATATTTTCATATTTTGTCATTAGGACTTGTGTATACTTTCATGAATTTTATAACTTATCCTGAGTTATAACTTATAACTCAGTCAAGTGGATATTATACAAGTTAATTATGAAAGAACTAAAATGCTTCTTCCCTAAGACATACATTCATTAGTGCTTAAAAATAATTAAGAAATATGTTTTCAATTTCAATGACATTTCCTAATAAAAATCTATATTTGCTATATGGTCATGGAAGGAGAACTGACTCTGGGTGGCAAACACACAATACTATATATAGATGATGTATTACAGAATTGTACAATTGAAACTTACGTAATTTTACTAACCATTGTTGCCCCAATAAACTTTAATTAAAACAACAACAAAAACAAAACACCTATATTTACAAATCAGGTTGCAAAAGCCTCAAAGGAACCAATGGACAAAGAGTGTAAATGATTTGGTGAAATTAACCTCCTGCCTCTAATATGTTATTAAATTAGTTTAAGGAAGGAATAAAAGTCAAATCCAATTAAATCAACAAATACTTCTTTTTTTTTTTTTTGAGGGCAGTGTCACTGGCCCTCATATGTGGGACCCGAACCGGGGCCGCTGGCTTCCCAAGCCAGCGCTTAACCACCGCGCCACTCAGCCGGCCCAGCAAATATTTCTTAAGTGTGTATTACGTACCAGACACTACACACCAGTACTAAATACTAATAACTTCTAACATGTAGAACATTCAGACAGGAATAAGTTGTGTTAAAGCAATACTCTGAAAACTGTGTTATTTAACAAGTTTGCTGTTTTGGGCCTCAGATTAGCAGCCACGTTAGCAAGGTGGGGTCTAGAGCTCCAAATCTAATACTCAGAGTATGCCCACCTCCCCACCCAGCTAAACTATACTGAACATCTAAGTGACTTACAAGTCACTGCTGGCACGTACCATAGCTTATTTCATTAAGTTTTACTGTGATCAAATAAAAGAAATATTACTTTTCCCAATGTTTAAAAAGTGTGTGAACATAAAGATGAATGATTTTTAAATCACTTGCTCATGTAATAAATAGGATATGCTTAACATTGGCTGGGAACGCCTGGATGTGCTTTATTATAGTCAATGAGTTTTCCAATATACCCTGTTATCTTTCTGACTATGTTCAGTGCTTAATAAATATATGTCACATCATTAATGAATCAGGAACTATTGAATATCCTGAAACAGGTATACTTAAGATAAATGTCTCCTTCAGTTCTCAGCAATTATTTTTCTCTTTATCTATCTAAGGTACTGTTACTCCTCTAGTTTCATAAATGCTTCGCAATGGGATATTTACTTTTATGAATGTTAAAAACTGCAAAAAAATACACCTTCTGCAAATGCAATTTTTCATGTTGGCTTTTAAAATAAAATGATAATCAATTATATGTTTAATGAGGTGTTGCTTCTTTCCAATATGCTCTGTACACTCCTTTCTCTAGTTCTCCATGACCATGGCCATGGAGTCACCCTACAAATACCATAGTGCAGTTGCTATGCTCTGTGCTGCATTCTTATTTGTTCATGGAATATGTTTTGTGTGTTCTAATCAAGATGCTTTCATGTGTTTTCATTACACTTAAATTTGGGAGATAAAGTTGAAACTGCAGACAGAATCCTGCTAAAAAAGATGCAGTCATGTGCAAAATCATGAATTTTATGATACTTCTTGTGTACCACAATTAAATGTTCCCTTTGGTTATAACAGCTTGGGTGTTCTCTATTTTTCCATTTCACTTCCAACATCATCTGAGCCTCGCTTATTTCATAAAAGAACCCACATATCTCTAGGTAAATATAGCCAAGTATGTGGATTTATCTCTGTTCCTTCCTGAAACTCCACTGACATGACAGAAAGGAATTGAAACATTGGTAAACCCAGAAAGAAATTGAGAATGTAAGAGGGAATAATGATGAACAAGATATGTCATCCAATTTTTGAAAGAGGAAAGGCAGATGGAAGAGTTATGCCTCATTAAGGGAAGGGAAGGAAGTTAAAACCTAAGTGTTATAGAGATACTGAGAAGTAACAAGCATATTTGCAGATTTCTGGACGGCTTAGGGCTTGGGGGTAACAACTAGTATGGAAGACAGAGGAGGCACAGTCAGGTGAATATCCCATCACAAAACTTTCAGATGCTACAAGCTTTGCTGTGCAGAAAACAGACATCAGAGAATCTAGATTCTTGGAGGATAGGAGAAGGCTATAACTTAAAAGTGGGAGTTGCCTGCAGACTAAATATTGAAAAATACAGCTGCCTCTACCAGTGTCTCAACATACCACTCAAATATCCTCAGACAGGAAATTAGAGTTTTCTTTTCTGGAGAAATGGAATATCGGTAAGGAAAACACAGTTCCTCATCTAATTACACTAGAACTATGTCCTGTAGGCCAAATCTGGCCTACAGCCTGTTTTTATATAGAAATTTCGATTGGAAATTAGCCAGGTCCATTTACCTGCAATTGTCTATGGCTGTTCTCACACGACAACAGCAGAATGGAGTGGTTGGAACAGAGAACAAGTGGCCCATGAAGCCTAAAATATTACTTTCCGGCCCTGCTCCGGAAAAGTTTGCCAACTGCTCTAGAGGAAACCTCTATCAACAATCCCCATTATATTGGGATAACAATTGATTTTTTTAGTGCCGTAAATATAATATAAAGAGATCAACGAGGATCACCATACATTGGAGGCAATTTTCTAACCCAGAAGACACAGAATAAAAACAAACTACCCAAAGAAAAAAGAAAACTTGCTGCAAAAAGAAAATGCGTAAGATACACAAGAACAAAATGAAAATAAAAATCCTATCAATATAACATTATCCTAAAATAAGAAGTGGCATTTTATAGGCTAAATAAGAACAGGCATATCAAAAAGAATATCAGAAAACAAGAAGGACCTAGAGGAAGCTATCATTTTGAGAGCTAAAAATAAGGCAATAAATTCATGGTTGAAACTATGGTTTCTCTTCAAAGCCTCTTTTTCCTGTACTTTCTCTTTTGCTATTCAGGCTGAGATATAGGCAATGCTTCCATAGAAACATAGAGGTGAATTTCAGAGAAAACATGGAAATGAATTGCTTCTGGGAACGTGTCTGGAATGAAAGGTACATAAGGACATGAGGAGGGAGAAAAATAAGAATGCATTTTTCATTAAAAACATATAATTGATTTTAATGATATGTGTGCATTGCCTAGGAAAAATAAAAATTTGGGATTTTTAATTTAAAATTTACAAGGTTGTAAGGAAGTACATCTATAATTATCTGTGATCTTCCAATATGGAAAGTTTCTCTTTTTTTCCCCAGAAAAATTAAATTACAATACTAACAGCAGTAGAGCACTCAAAGAATTTACTTTATACCAATGACATCCAATTGTTTCATGCTGTAAAACTCCATGGCTATTCATTTATGATTACAACATAATTAGCTGGCAAAAGTGCATAATCAGATGTATTTATTTTTGTATATTTTCAGTAAAATTTTTTGGAATTTTGGTGTCTAAAATTTATACCTTGATACAATAATTAATTATATCTCTCTTGGACTTTTGTAGGTTTCAAGCTCTTTTAAATGCATTGTCTAGTTGGATTCTTTCAACAAACATAGTAAGACAGTATAACAATATTTTTTTCACGTGGGATTTTGAGTAAGAAACAAGCCTGATTTGAAATCCTGCCTCTGCCATTTAATTATGAAACTTTGAGCAACTTACATTGCTATCTTAATATCAGATTCATCGGTAATAACATGACAATGACACACACATTTTTGTTTTATTGGGATTAGGTGAGAATACGTATGAGCACACATAGCAATTACACGCAGCAAACATGTGACAAATAGTATCAAAGAAACTTTTTAAAAATTTGGTAAAGAATGTGGTACATCTAACTGATCTAGGAGAAAACTGAGTCTCTGAAGCTGTGTTTTGTCTATTCCAATAATCTCCAATGGCTAAAGAAAAGCCAAGGTGTTCTTACTCTTATTGAAAAAAAAACGTATTGAGAGAAAATAATATCCTATGCTACTGAGCTGAAGGATTACCACCTATCAACTGCTATACAGGGTCAGGGTTGCCATGACATTGGTGACTTGCCATAAGATAACAGAACCAATGCAACAAATAGCTGTAGCTTAAAAGGCAAAGAGGCACCTAAAATAACCACATATGAAAAAAAAAATCCTACTGTTGCACAGAGTTCTGTTTTTCCTGGAATCTTTCTTGCAGTTAGGCCCAAATAAAAGAACTGAAAATGTTTTCAAGTTCCCCAGGCCTTTCTAAATAAAAAGCCTGAAGACAATTGTACTGTTGCTTCTGAAAAAGTAAATTAACTTCTTATTTTTAATATCTACCCAGATATACTGATTACAGAATAGAAAAAAAAGATGATCAGGAAAATATTCTCCCTTTATTAGCAAAATATGCCCATAAAGGTTTGTTTTAGTGCATTTGTGTTCATATATGCAGTTTATTTTAATGAGAATATGAGGAACCCACATTTTCATTTGTAACACTGTCACTAAATAGCTGTGGGATGGTGGGCATCTCTGGGAATTCCTAGACTTCATATTTTTCTCCTTTAAACACAAGTTGACCTTGATACCTCTTGGATTCTGTCCATCTCTACAGGTCAACAATTCTAGCTGCTATAAGGGGGGCCACTGAAATAATTTAGAAGATAAAATAGTTTTTCTTGAGGTTATAATAAGCTGATGAGGACTCTAGAAGGCTAAAGAGGATATTATTAAAGATTTATTTTAATTGTTAAAAGTACAAATGAACTAAAGTATAAAAGACACTCACTTGCCCCACCACATCTCCCCCACTGACCCGGGGATTGCCTGCATCTTTGGTTGACAGTTCTTGTACATGCTTAGGGCTTCCTACCTCAAGCACTTGAGTCTCTATGATCAAGGGCTTTTTCTGGACTCTGGGGCATGCCAGCCAGAGGTGATGGGACAGTGAATGAACTCAGAGATACAGAGATGGACAGTAAATACCCCAACATCTTCACTTGGTAGTGGGACAATTCTGAAATTGTCTTAGAGGGTCCCCAGGGAATTTAAGCACTATTTTTCCAAAAGAGTATCCTGCTCATTAATACCTCCTGCACTGGATTTCCGCTGTTGCTTGTCTCTGTTTCCCACTCCTCTGTAACACCTGGAATCACATCCCAAATGAATTATTTCTACCCACCTCTTTATCTCAGGATCTGCTTTGGGAGCAACCTCACCTAAAATACATAATCTGAAGGGCAGCCCTGAATTCCTTCCAAGGTTGGGCAATGTGAAAATAAAGGTAATTTCTTTTTTAACTGTTAGATTCAAGGCAAGAGTCATCAATGCTGCTAAAACTACTGTGTGAGTATTGAATGAGTAACATAAATTTACATAGTTTCAAACAGTCTCCCACAATACAATGATCAAATACAAAAGAGAAAGTAGTAACCTGACAGTAAAGAAGCATGGCAACCATCACCTTAACAATGATAGGCGTATCAATATCCCCCCCCCCCCCGCAAGTATGTCCATGTTCTAATTCTCAGAACTTGTGTCTGTTCCTTACATTAAAATAGGGGGACTTTGCAGAGTTGATTAAGGTTAAGGATCTAGAGATTTGATATTATCTTGGATTATTCAAGTATGTCCAATCTAATTATATGAAAGTTTTAAAGAAAAAAATCCTTCCCAACTTTTGTCAGAGGAGAGATGTGAGTACAGAAAAAAAAAAAAAAAGGTCAGAGAGATGCAATGTTGTGAGCTTTAAAGGTGAAGGAAGTGACCATGAACCAAGGAAAGTTTGCAGCCTCTAGAAGCTGGAAAAGACAAGGAAATGATTTGCCTCTAGAGCCTCCAGAGGGAAAAGAGCCCAACTGACACTGATTTTAGCCCAGTGATACCTGTATCTGACTTCTGATATAGGGAGCTATAATATAAATTTGTGTTGTTTTAAGCCACTGAGTTTGTGGTAATTTGTTACAGCAGCAAGAAGAAACTAATATGTTTCCCAAGTGACCAAAGTTAACAAAAGCAGTGATGGGGAAAATCAACACGTGAGGCCTAAGGTGATGCACTGAGAAGAATATCACGTCTATGGCATTCCTGCCATAAAATGCACAAGCTGAATCTAATCAAAAACAGACAAACTCAAACGGAGGGACTCTCTATAAAATAGTTGACCTGTACTTATATTTAAAAAAAATCAAGTCATAAAAGACAAGGAAAAACTGAAACTCTTCCAGATTATAGGAGACAAACCTTTGTGCAACTATGATCTAGGGGTTTACTTTTCTATAAACAACATTATAGGGCTAATTGGTAAAATTTGAATACGGTCTTCAGATGAACTAATATTACTGTATCAGTGGTAATTTCCCTTTTGATAATTACATGATGGCTATGATTGTCCTTTACCCCTAAATAGTTTTGTATTTATATGCATTCTATGAATAGAGAGAGAAAGAATACATACCAATATTCCCAGAATCTGAGTGAAGAGTATATAGGAATTCTCTGTATTATTCTTGTAACATGTTTGTATGTCTGAATCTATGTCAAAAACTTAAAAAATAAAGTTTTAAGTATATTAATTGATGATAAAAGTACATGAGATAACATAGAAATTTTGGGATAATCAAGTGTATAATTCTATAATACGTCATCTATATATTGCATTGTGTGTCAGTTCTCTTTCCATCACCACATATTTGACCCCCTTTTCCATCTTCTACCACCCCCCTCCCCCCTCCCCCTCTGGTAACCACTAAACTATTGTTTGTGTCTATGAGTTTTTGTTTGTTTGTCTTATTCATTTGTTGCTTTCAGTTTTATATCCCACATATGAGGGAAAACATACGGTTCTTGACTTATTTTGTCTGACTTATTTCGCTTAGCATAATAATCTCAAGATCCATCCATGTTGTCACAAATTGCAGTATTTCATCTTTTCTTATGGCAGAATAATATTCCATTGTGTATATGTACCATATCTTCTTTATCCAATCATCTATCGAAGCACACTTTGGTTGTTTCCATGTCTTTAAATTAATTAATTCTTTCAACAAGTAGTCTCCATAGCCCAAGGGTTAGAGCACTGTTCTTGTAATTCCTTCAACAAATATTTATTTAGTAACTACCATGTGCCACATCTATTTCTGAGTTAGAAATAGAACTCTAAAAAATTACCAAAAATCCTAGCCTATATAAAACTTACATTTTAGGGCCGGCCGAGTGGTATATTGGTTAAGCGCTGGCTTGGGATGCCAGCAGCCCCGGTTCAGATCTCACATATGAGGGCCAGTGACACTGCTCTCAAAAAAAAAAATTACCTATTATGGTGTCAGTTAACTGGGAAAGCCATTTGTCTAACTGAATCATTTCTCAGGTTCTTAATCACATTTTCAGTGTTTGAAATATTCTTTCAGTGAAAATAACTCAAACAATTTCTTTGGTCTGAATATTGTCCACAACAAAATTCCTACACCTTTGCCTATATTTGAATCATTCAAAAGATTTCCGGAAATCTAAATTTTTTAAATTAGTTTCAGGTGTACAAAACAATGCAATAGGTAGACATTTCACTCCTCACAAAGTGATAACCCCCTCCCCCAATCTATTGTCCCTCTGACATCGTATATATCTATTACAATTCCATTGACTATTCCCTATGCTGTACTCCATATCCCGTGACTATATATATATATATTGAATTATAGTTGACATACAATATTACTTAGCTTCAGCTTCAGGTATACAGCACAGTGGTCAGGCATCTACAGAGCCCATGAAATAGTCTCCCTAATAAGACATGTGCCCATCTGGCACCCTACAAAGTCTTTACAACATAATTGATTATATTCCCCAAACTGTCTTTCATATCCCCGTGGCAATGAAATTTAAATTTTGATCTTTTTTTTGAGTTGATTTATATGAGTATATGCTTTATCCTGGCATTTTTCTGACTTGTATCAGATTGCTAACCTCCAAATGCATTTGTTTCTAATTCTACCATGTATTTTATGCATCCAGGATTTTAAAAATTATTATTACTAGTTTAGCAGTATTATTGTTATTTTTATAATTATTGCTATCTTTCAATGTGAAAAAAAATGCTTTCACCCATCACATATAGTTTAAGTATTATCCACTTAGCTAAGAAAAATAAAACTTAATGCAAATGTAAATTTAAAAAGTGTTTTTGGAAAGAGGAATTGCTAGATATAGAAGAGTCAGCAACAGAAACCAGTGGTAAAGATGGCTCTGGAAAAGACAGTGTGAAACTATTGGGTTGTCGGAAATGTCATGACGTATTTTTCTATGTTTTTCATTGCAAAACTGCGTCATGACTTTTCTGACAACCCAATAATAGGGATTTTTTTTTTAAACACAATACATAGATTTTTTTTTAAAAAAGGCCAAGCATATCACAGAAGAATCAACTGGATGAAGCATAAAATCACTGACAGAGAAAGGGAACACGGGCTTTTTAGGAAACAAGAGCAGCTTATGCCTTCCCTGTCAGGTTACTGATGAGAGCTTTGGTGCCTACTTTGGACTATAGATGGAGGAGCTGAAGGTATTACACTTAAATCCCAGACACCAAGTCCCTAATATCTTCATTGACAGAGTGCTTGGGTATGAATGTATATTTAGAGGTCATTGTGGTGGGGTAAGCTCTAGAAATAAATACGCAACTTTCCAGGATCCAAATATAGACACCTAAGAGTTTTAAATAAATAGAAGAATGTTTTCTCATACACTACACTTCAATATCAGTGTGTTCTGAGGGTATTATAGAAAAAGCCAAGAGAATCTCTGAGCCATTGATCTGGAGCTGTGGTGTACCAAGCCTTGAGTCAGTCCTACCTATGAGCTTCATATTATGGGAGAGAATACATTTGCTTATTTGTCTTCCTTCATTTGCATTTGATGCAAAGATTTTTTTTTCTTTTACAGATGAAGAAAATTCCTCTTCCTAGATTTCCCGTTTCATACTTCCTTGCCTTCCCTCATCTTCCCTTTTGCACAGCTAAAAATATAGGTCTGGTTTGGACGTCTAGTCTGGGTCGCCGAGAAGAATAATTTTGGTTTTCTCCTTGTGCCTCAATTCCCTGGAGTATTAATAGTATACATTAATATTTTATGCCCTTGGAGTGTTCTTCACTTACTGTGGACACTGTTGACTCCTATCCCCATTTTTAATCTGTGCCCTGCTCTCTGTTAACACCATGTGCACATTTTGCTTCCAAAATTATCATTATTCCTCTCGTATTTTATTCTCTACACTATAAGATTTTACAGTGTTTTATCATTCTACTTGCAAATTCTGAAAAATGAGAAACTCTTTAGAGTAAGAGCATATAAAGTTTTAATGCTTTTAAAATTTTTATTTTATTTTGATTTCTTGGCTGACATCTCACTGGGTTTTATTATAGATGTTAGTCTTATTCAGTAATGGCATACATTTCAGTGTAGAAACTTTTCATTGCAAAATCCTCATTAGCAATACAAATTCACCATAAATTTAATTAAAGGATTGCAAAAATTTGCATACTTCATATGGGTCACCAACTTTTTCAGGTTTCCTCATAAACATGAAATGTTTATAGACAAATCTTTCAAAGAAGGATTCTGGTATGGGGGAGGATTTTTTTTCCCCTAAATTCTCACAGCATCTTATAAACATAAAATTTTCTAAGTTTGGCAAAGTAGAAATGTGTAGCTTATTATATAAACAGCAGTGTCAAGCCAATGACTGCATAACTTTTAAAGCAAAATCACACCACCTATCTACTACTAACACCTTATAAGTAAATAAAAGTAATACCTTTACATAGTAAGCATTCAAAAAACACTGAAAATTAATGTCAAGGTATTTATGAAGGGTATGCCTTGATAACTTAAACCCTCAATAATCAGATGGCAATTCTAAAAAAAAAGCAACCTTCAAACTACTCTGTTTTTAAAACTTCATTTTGACAAAGATCATAATTGGCCTAATTCTTCTCCTGCAAACTGAATTGTAAGAACACAATTGCTATACAGTGAGGTTATATCAGTCTTTGAAATGCTAAACTCTCGTTGGTTAAAAGCTGGCTTGGGACACTGGCTTTGAGCAGCAGGGACAGTGATACTGCCCTCTACAGCTAAGGTGGTGAACAACAGCTCCACCTGGAGCTGGGCTGCTGTGAGTCCCTGGGACAGCATAGCTGCAGCCCCTGCTGCAGTGGGCTGCCATAAGCTACAGTGAGTGGCCGGCAGCCAGCGTGAGCAGCCAGCAGCCAGCGTGAGCTACCAAGAGCCACCGTGACCAGCTGTCCAGAGGCCGGCAACCTATCTGCCTCACCCGGGAAGAGCACAATGACGATACCAACATGGGCCAGTGAAGCAACGTCCTCTGCAACTAGACTGAAGAACAAAAGGACAGCAACTTGTCTGTTCCCCTTCCCCAATTCCCCAATAAAATCTTAAAAAAAAAAAAAAAAAAGAAATGCTAAGCTCAAGATCCAAATACTATTTTAAAGAATTATTTTACTGTGTGCCTAGACAAAAGGGTATTTACTATTTCTTGCCTGACTTTTAAATGACTGTATTCTTTCTGATCTCCCTATGAAGGTTTAAAACATTCAGAAGAATGAGAGATGTCGAGTCAGGGTTCCTCCATTCTTCCCAGCACAGTGTGATCTAAGCCAGTGGTTTTCCAAGTGTGGTCCCCAGATAGCATGGTCAGCATTTCCTGGAAATGTCTGACCCAATCTCAGACCTACTGAATTAAAAAGTCTGGGGGATGGAGCCCAGTAACCTGTATTTTAACAAGCCCTCCGGGAGATGATGAGGTGCCTTCAAGTTTTACAAACCACTGATAATAGACAACTTAATTAGTCATTGTCTGTTGTCTTGACTTCCCAATCTATTTAACTCTGCAAAGCTGTTAGAAATCTGCAGTCTGTGCTCAACTTGAGGTTTTGCTGACCAGTTAGATTTTGATTATAATTTATTGTTTTAGAGTTTTCTTAGGAAATTCCATTGCAATCCTTAATTATCAGTATTATTTAATTGCTTTGTATAACTGCCAGCAAGAATCAAGTTCAAAATTATCTTCTAGAACCTTGAAGTATCCATGTCACACATTTTGCTTGTGCTTCTAAATAAATGGAATATGCACACAGTAGATGAATCTGCTTTTTCTCCCTGTTGTCTATTTATTAAAGTCAAGTTTGTTTGCCATTTTTCAACAAGAAGTAGCTCAGAACTGCGTTGCACTACAAAAGTTACCTTTATCTAGCTTCTCACCATCTTTCTTGTTAAAAAAAATTATTGGGGAACAGCCATGATCATTGGTTACACATTGCTTTCATGCTACAATGGTATAGTTCACATTTTTTTTAAGGAGGGTGCAACTCACAGTGGTCCATGCAGGGATCGAACTGGAAACCTTGGTGTTATCAGCACGATGCTCTAACAAACTGAGCTAACTGGTCACCCCCTCACCATTTTTCTAATAGCCCAACAGTATGAGGTTTGGAGTGATAGTACCGCATTCTGAACCTCTGTCAGTCTGCCTACTTGAGCTTCACGCAGTGAATTCTTTTTATCAGCTTTTGCTTCTTGATTTCACTCTACAGTGTGCTACATTCTGAGAGCCCCCCATACTTTCATTGAATTACCAGTTTTAACATTATATAGGCATTGATTTTACTTTTCACAGAATGATTTGATCATAGTAACAATTTATGAGTGTAAAATTGAGAAGAAATAGCCTCTCAAAGCAGAAAATTAATAGAGTCATACCTATTACATTTAGGCATGTTTATTTTTTAAGAGAGCTCAAAATCAAGTATGTATAGATTCACTAGGTCAATTCCCTTTACTTCCTATTGCAGACTTTTACTTCCATAAACAGTTTCATACTAGGAAGGGGTGTCATGTGTTTTAAAATCAGGCTCTATGTATTTTCTTTCCTCTTCATAGCCTGAATAAAAGAGGAGTCAAAAGAATACTGGACTCTGGGTGGTGAACACACAATGTGATATATAGATGATGTGTTACAGATTTGTACACTTATGACACCTATGTAATTTTACTAACCATTGTCATCCCAATACATTTTAATTTAAAAAACCAGTAAAATATAATTCAAAACAGTTTTTTAAAAAGAAAAGGTTACTGGACTTGGAATCCAAATATCTGATTGTTGCTTCCATATTAGATAGATAGATAGATAGATAGATAAAGATTAGATAGATAGATAGATAGATAGAGATTAGATAAAGATTAGATAGATGGATAAAGATTAGATAGATGATAGATAGATAGATAGATAGATAGATAGATAGATAGATAGATAGATAGACAGACAAACCTAGTGGTCAATGCTGTCACCATTATACAAGTGAGAAAAACAAAGGCACAGGGAGGAAATGATAGCCCAAGGTCATAGCTAATACTTGATTTTAAAATGTGATTTTTTTTCCCCTCAAAATTACCTGTCAAAAATATGGAATAGCCTTATATTCTTGATCAGGGATTAGCAAATTATTTCCATAAAGGGCTAGATAGTAAATATTTTAGGCTTTGTGTCTTATATAGTTTTTGTTACAACTGTGCACCTCTACCGCTATGGTGTCAAAGCAGCCATAGGCAACATGTAAACTAATGGAGTTGGCTGTGTACCAATAAAACTTTATTTATAATAACAGATGGTAGAGCAAGTCTGACCTGTGGTTCAGTAGTTTGCCTACTCCTGTTTTAGACCCCTTGCTTCTCAATCTCTAATGTGCATACAAATCTCCCTGGGAATCATGTTACAATGGATATCCTGATCCAGTAGATCTGTGTTAAGGTCCAAAAATCTGCTCCCAGCTCATGCTGGACACTGCTAGTCCATGAGACTGTTATTTGACCAGTGAAGCTGACTTTAGAAAACCTTTCATATATGGGGACACTGTCTCAACTACTTCCTTTTAAACGGTATAGTCATATATAGTCATGTTTGAGGAAGATAGACTAGCCTGCAAGTACCTTGGTCACAACTCCTTTGGGATGTTAAAACTCTTTAAAATAGATTTAAGAATGATTGGGTTATAACATCACAGAGGCAGTTGTTGAATATCTTTGTAAATAAAGATTTTATAACTCACTTTTAAAAGCCCTACAATAAGTGCTTGTGTTGTGAAGATCACAAGTATAGACTTACAGGATAAATTGAAACTTGATTAATAATGTGGGAATGGGTACTTAGGACATGGAATAAAATTTTGGTGGCAATATAAAACTCAAATTCAAAAGCTTAGAAGTAAGCAGAGATGATATGAAATGGAAGGCTATTAGATGACTCAGAATTGGTGACAATAAAGTTGTAGACAATATTTCATTATAAATTGAAAAACAAACCATCTCAAAATTTAACAGGTTTACACATAAACTTTTATTTGCTCAGGATTCTGCAATTTGGATGGGGTTTGTTGGAGAAGGTATCTCTGGTCCATGTGATGTTGCTTGGAGTCGCCCAGCACTTGGACGTTTAGTTGAGGCTCTTATGTCTAAGATGGTGTCTCATCTATGTCATCAAGGAGCCTAATGCAAGCTTTATTATAGCATGGCATCTGGCTTCAAAGAATGAGCAGTCACTAGGACAAGCCTGAATATCCAAGTGCTTATCAAACCTTTGCTTGCTCCATTAGCCAAAACAAGTCACAAAGCCAAGCCCAGAAGGAAAGGAGACTACACAAGAGCAGGTGGCACTGTACAGAGAGTGCCAAAAAATGGATACACATTTTAAGAAAGGCAAAAACTACTAAAATTGTAATACTCAATAGATACCAATAACAAAAGATGAATACAAGTCATGTTTGATTTGTGTGATCACAAGAGGTGCTCAGAGTGGTTCCCATCAGCGTCCAGACACTTCTGATTATGGCAAACTACTGCTTGAGCAACGTTGAACAAAGTGCCCACTTGTGTACATTTTTTGGCAACCCCCAGTATATCAGGGGTCACAAATGTAACAGTCTACTACTGATAATGTCAAAGATGTATGTGAATAGTTCACATAAACTTCTTTTCATTCATGTAATGTGAATAAGAAAAAAGTGTATCTAAAACAGTAATATTTATAAAGCATGTATTTAAATATATATTTAAATATATCAAATAAAGACTTCACAATTTCATATACAAACTAGTATATTCACTTTTTTTCCAAAGTTTGAAAACATCTTCTCATTGTAAAGAAAAGGGAGACTGACTTATATTTAGGGTTCTTTTATAGACTTAGCTGTGTTATCTAAGATAAGCTACAGGGCTTCTGTTACCTCATTTCTAAGACGGGGATTATATTGGCTTTGAGATGATGGTGAGGATTAGGAGAAAGCAGATATAGGAACTAATTTTGGAATAAGACCAAGACATAGAGAAGCAGCTCTGTGCTGTAGAAAAAACAAGTATTTTTTTTGTTGGTGGTTTTTTTAAAATTTTGTGTTTCCACATCTCCATGCTACAAGTAGACTAAGGTAAATTCTTTGGGTCTGGATGATTGTAACGTTAAATGGGATAATATTTGTAAATGTTATTTATTATTGCAAAGGGCTATGTAAAAGTAAAACATTATTATGTAATTTGGGGTAAAGGCTTAGAACACCTTTGTTTTAGCCTTGAGCACAATCACGCTATGTTATTTTAGGGCAGCAATGGTCATATTTATCTCTTCCTTAATAAAAGCATCTGCCAGAGCGTGTAATCAATATATGTCCACTTGTTAGACTGAAAGTTGATATCATACTTAAGTTATTATAATTTCATTTTCCTATTGTTAGAAAACAGGAAGCACTGACAGTTTTTGTGCCCTCATTGAGGTATAATTTACAACTACATACACACACAAAGAAAATTTTGAAAAATATTTCTACCTTGGAATTTCCTTCCTCTAAATGCCTAGCTATTTATGTTAATTCATTACTTATAAAAGAATTCAATTAACCAAATAGTATATAAACATTAGTATTGACAAGAGAATCATGAGGACATTGATATAGTCTGTAAGGATTTTTTGTTTTAGATTTACCTTCAAAGTACTTCTGCATTTCTCAGTCACATAAAGTGGAGGGATGCTGTCAAACAACTTGTTAGGAGCCATTCAGTTAACTTACACTTAACTCAATTATACCTGAATTATTACTGAGTACTGAAGTGACTTCTTGCTGTTGGTAAGAAAAGAGAGGAAGCTTTCACTTTGAAATATAATGGAGTTGACTTTTCCAGAGCAGGTAAATATGTTTATTAAATTTTGTAAAATGACATGCACACATGAATAAGATATATTCCATATCAAAGACCTGAAATTTAGAAGCAGAGAGTCCTTTTTTATTTTTTTTCAGTGTGTTTTCTAGCACTGTTTACGTTCCCCGAACATATTTATCCTTACACATCAACTTATCACTTACTTGATTCTCTCATGCAACATTTATTATTGATTCATTGCACATGAATTCCATGTGTAGTTTTAAATACTCATCATTATTTAAAAGAAGAATAAAACAGGAAACACTATCACTTCCAGCAGCTTAAACCAGTGAAAATAGTCAAGAACAACAGTTTAGAAATGTCCTAATTGTATGAACAGGATGCTATGTCTTTTCTATTTTTATTCTTAAATTTATTTTAAATTAAAGGAAAAGTAAATAATACAAAAGAAACCTGAGCCATCCTGCTACCTGTTGGCAGCTCAGCAGCAGCTCAGCTCGGGCTGGGCATTGAACTGCTGTTGCTCAGAGCTCAGCTTGCACTCGAGTAAGCTCTTAACCGAGACACTCAGCCAGCCCTTCAAATAACTATTTTTTAAAGAAGTTATCATGTCCTAAAAGAATCTTCTATACTTAATAGATTATGGAAAATAGTTAAGAGACTGGAGTCATTACACACACACACACACACACACACACACACACACACACACACAAGGGCTAACAATTACGTTTGTGAACTCATCCTAGAAAAAGTGCTACATAACTTCATTGCCAAATATCACCACGATCACCTTCCAAGTACTCACCTTGGGAAGCTATGCACCAATGCTAGTCCACCCTCCAAAGCAATTGTGGAACTCTTTTTCTGGAATGGCCATCTGAGCTGTCGTCGTATTACCCTAGATGTCCTGAATGCCATCAAAATGTCTTCCTTTCAATGTTTCCTTTATCTTTTGGGTAAAGAAAGAAGCCATTGGGGGCTAGATCAGGTGAGTATGGAAGGTGTTCCAATACAGTTATTTATTTACTGGATAAAAACTCTCTTACAGACAATGGCATGTGAGCTGGTGCATTGTCGTGATGCAAGAGCCATGAATTGTTGGTGAAAAGTTCAGGTTGTCTAACTTTTTCACGTAGCCTTTTCAGCACTTCCAAATAGTAAACTTGGTTAACTGTCCAGTTGGGACGAGTTCCTCATGAAAAATCCCTGATATCAAAAAGGTTAGCAACATCATTGCAACAGGTTCGCGAACTTAATTGTCTGACCTCGTATATTTTAAACATATTTTTCTTTTTTTTTTTTTTTTTTTTTTGAGGGCAGTGTCACTGGCCCTCATATGTGGGACTGAACCGGGGCCACCTGCTTCCCAAGCCAGCGCTTAACCACCGCACCACTCGGCCGGCTCCTTAAACATATTTCAATTAAGACTCTATTGATCAACTCCCTGCTATGAAAGATGAGAATATTAATGCTCGCTTTCTCCCACACGTCATTTAATTTCCTATATATTTTTACATTAAAAAGATTTATAAATTTTACACTCTATTCTGTAACTATAAATTCCACAATTATTTATTATTAATTCTATTATAAAGTGATTCAATCATTGTGTTTATTTTATCCATTCCTTTACAGGGATAATTTTTTTTCAAATATCTGGATTTCAATAATTGTAATGAGATGTAAATTAATCCCCCACCAAAAAAAAATAACTCAACAAAACAGAAAGGTTTATGGGTATTCTACACTCTTTGTTGTTTTTGTGAATAAAATGGCTGCTTGGTACTGCAATGGTCCCTTATAACCAATATATTCTTCAGTTAAATTTTCCTTCAGACTTTTGTGGCCATTGGTCTGGATTTTCCTTCTTCAAAGTGATTTAAATTTTTTGCATGTATGACTAAAGTATTTTTATGCTTCCATTTTAATAACTTAACCAGACTATCTATATCTCAGTGTTTTCTGGAATATGGTGCTTTGTCAACTTAGGGTTATTCTTTCATTTCAGGAAAAAATTTTTATATGCTTAAATCCTTGTTAATTTGGATCCTTTATTTCAGTACACAAATTAGTTTTATTTTTAATCATAGTTGTCTACCCTCTACAGCTATTAGTTTACTCTAATTGTTTTAATCCCTTTCGTTTTAGTTTTATCTGGATTGACTGTAATTGTATCAGACATCCCTCCATGTTACTAATTCCATTTTTAGTTATTTTGATTCTGTCCCCTTTAGGATATTTATTCTTAATTTATTTGTTTTGAATGATATTTTTTTGGTCCACAATATATTATTTCTTAAGATCTGCAATCTCCATTTTAACCTCATATTATTTAATCATCTCATCTTTGAGCTCCAGTTTTATTGAACACACATGTTATTTTATAGTGTGAAGTACAAGGGGGAATTATTTTCTCTCTTGTGGGTTACGTTTTATTCAAAGTTGAGTTGAGTAATTTATTTTTTGAATCATACCCACCCCTTCTGTCTTTCTCCCTTCCTTTTCTATCATTCTTTTTTTCCGTAGTTATCATACTGTTTCTTTTGAAGTTTAGGAAACTCTAGATGTGGGTTTTTGGGTTTTTTTCTGATATTGTGTAAGATGACTTCTTCACTCCATCCTCACCATACCAGAGACATGTTTGTTTCACTCTGAGCTGCAGTTTGAAGACAGGTTATATATTGCTTCCCATTTCACCCCATCTCTCACCCCTCCTGCTCCCATAACTTGAGATTATAGAAGGGGAGGAAAAGTGCAGCTGAGGCAGTGATTTGTCTTTGTCAAAATTTCTTAGACTCAGCTGACTTGTGAAAGTCTGTTAAATGCCTTGTTAGAGTTCACTCCTATTTAGAGAATAGTGTATGTACGAGGTCTGACAATTAGGTTTACGAAGTTTTTGCAATGATGTTGCTAATCTTTTTTTTATATCAGAGGGATTATTCATTATGAATTTGTACCAACTGGACAAACAGTTAACCAAGTTTACTATTTGGAAGCGCTGAAAAGGCTGTGTGAAAAAGTTAGACAACCTGAACTTTCGCCAACAATTCATGGCTCTTGCATCATGACAATGCACCAGCTCACATGGCACTGTCTGTGAGGGAGTTTTTATCCAGTAAACAAATAACAGTATTGGAATACCCTCTCCACTCACCTGATTTGGCCCCAATGACTTCTTTATTTACCCAAAGATAAAAGAAATATAGAAAAGAAGACATTTTGATGAGATTCAGGACATCAAGGGTAATATGACGACAGCTTTGATGGCCATTGCAGAAAAAGAGTTCCAAAATTGCTTTGAAGGGTTGACTAGGTGCTGACGTGGGTGTATAGCTTCCCAGGGGGAGTACTTAGAAGGTGACCGTAGTGATATTCAGCAATGAGATATGTAACACTTTTTCTAGGGTGAGTTAGAGAACTTAATTGTCTGCCCTCGTATATCACTGACATAAAGGAATAACATAAACAAAGCTGGACCTGCATTAAAGCAGTACAAACCTTTTTTTATTTAGTAACTGACAGTAGGGGAAAGAGCTGAGCTTAATTCTGATTTGTGCAGAGGTGATTGGGTGTTTCAAAGGGAGAACGGGGGCAGGGGAGGAGGGACAAATTGCGTGGAGGTGGCTCAAGTAGAATTAGGGAAGTGAAAAATTACAAAGGGTTAGTCAGTGTCTGCAAGCTGGCAATTATCAAAGTCAGGACTCTATCCTCCCACAGAGACTGGAGACAGACGCTTATCCTTCCTGATAGTTACATTTCAAAGGAATGGCTTTCAGGTCCTTGAGAAAGACACATCTGAGTTATATTGGAGAAACACATACCTCTCTCAAAGGGATAGAGGAAGGATTCACAATTGCAAGCCCTTTTTAGTAAAAGCTTTAAACAAAGTAGGTCAGGGGCCTATCTTTAGTGTTGGCTAGAACAAACAGTAAATCCTTTTGACAGCCCTCAGAGTGCTCAGATAGGAACTCAAAAGGGGGCTGGGGTCATCCTAGGGACCACCTTAGGCTGCTAGAAGCCATGCTAGAGTTGGTCAAGGCTTTTAGTGTAGAATTTGGATGGAGTGCTTGAGCTCAGAGTTTTTGTAGTTCACAAAGCTCAGAATTTATATTGCTCTCAATTTGATCAGTCCTGGAAATTTCCTTCCCATTAGAAAGGTCTGTGTTCCCTCTCTTCCCCCCAGTGAGCCTGGTTTCTAAGTCCACAGTCAGAAAATGGAAAAAATAAGAATACTCACTTCCCTATTTCTAAATTTGAGTGTTTGGTGAGAATTCTCAGAATATTTTTCAATTTACATATATATATATATATATATATATATATATATATAAAAAATATATATATATTTCCTTGGGGATGGGGTGGAGAGTGCAGTAAAAGTCATGCCTCAAAGAGCTGATCTAGAATTCTCTTTTTTTTCCTTTGGCCATCACCTCGGAATATGCCCCTCACAATTTTGGACTTGATTTGATCCCTGTGCTCCCAGAAAACAATGACTGCGAAACCCTCCCACCCCTTTGTGATCTCAGAAATGGCTAACTGCAAAGGACCAACCTGTCGTTGCATATTCTAAGACAAGACTCACATCTACCTTTCCTTAATAACTCCCTTGTTTTATAAAACCCCAGGTTTTCTCCCATTTTTGACAAGCTCTCCCCGTTGCAATAACCTGAATACAATCAATGCCTCATGCAACTTGTCTTTCACATCTCTTACCTTGCATGGATTGTAGTATTACTCATGACTTTTTGTTTTTAGTTTTGTTTGTTTTATTTCCTTAGAAATTGGGAGAGAGTAATGTGATGAAGTATCCTTCTACCAGCTTAAATTAAAAACCAAGTTATAGCATTTAAATCTTTATGTTCCAAATCTTTTTTTTTTTGAGGGCTGTGTCACTAGACCTCATATGTGGGACCCGAACTGGGGCCGCTGGCTTCCCAAGCCAGCGCTTAACCACCACGCCACTCAGCCGGCCCCCAAATCTTTATATTTATAAACCTCATTTGAGGATGTAATGCCAATCAGCCAGGAAACACAAACTGTTAGTCTGGACCAGGGGTTGGCAAACTGCGGCTCACGAGCCACATGCAGCTCTTTGGGTTCGTTCCCTCTCAAAAGCTTGCCAACCCCTGAAAGAGCCAATCCTGTCCCTCACAACAATTTAAAAATTATTTGAAAGCCCTGAATATATTTTTACATACTCATCATTATGTGAATAATATCCTTTAAAATTTTTCTAAATGAAACTATGATAGTTTTATTTTCATTTTCAATTTTACTTCACAGCCACAGTTTGCCAGCCTCAGTTTGCTGACCCCTGGTGGCTCTTCCATCTCAAAAGTTTGCCGACCCCTGGTCTCAACCATATGCTACTCATATGTACTTAAGGCTTGTGAATGATAAGGCACTCGGGCACTCAATGGTTACAGATACAAATAACAATGAGTCACAAAAATGGAGAGGCAGGAGGACCCGGGGAGAAAGCAATGAATATCACCATGGATTCTTTTACATATATTAGGGGAAATGTGGTTTATATTCATCTACTCTCCTCCCAGCTTATCCTGCCCATAACATACAAAATGGCCTGCTCATGGTTTTGAAAATATCACAAGCACTTTGCTACCTCAGAGATTTTGTGCTTTGTATGGACTGAATGTTTGTGTCCTTACCCAAATTCATGTTGGAATCCCAACCCCCAATATAATAGTATTAGGAGGTGTGCCTTTGGGAAATGATTAGGTCATGACAGGGGGAGCCCTTATCAGTGAGATTAGTGCCCTTATCAAACAGGCTGGAGACACAGGAAGAAGAGGGCCATCTATAAAGCACAAGGCTCTCACCAGACACAAAATCTGCTGTTGCCTTGATCTTAGATTCCGCAACCTCCAGAACTGTGACAAATCGATGTCTGTGTTTAAGCTGCGCAGTCTAGGCTATTTTTGTTAACGTAGCCCAAATGAACTAAATCACACTTGCCCTTTCCTCTCCTGGAATGTTCTTCCACTTGATATGGTCAATATTGACTTTGGTAAGGAAAGGCTTTGAACTTTGACCCCACGCCCTCAGGCTGAACCAGCACACAGCCCCTCCTTAATGTCCCCAACTCCGCTCCTTCAAGCTTATCTTGCCCCTACCACAATGGCCTCCTTGGGGTAAATGTCATAAGCACATCCCCACCTCAGAAACTTTGCACTTCCATTCCCACTACTGGAATGCTCACCCCCTTGGTATCTACATAGCTTGCTCTCCCTATTAATTTCTTTAAAAAAAACTTTTTATTTTATTTCATTGGGAAACAGCATGTTTTTCCAGGACCTATCAGCTCCAAGACAAGTAGTTGTTGCAATCTAGTTGTGGAAGGTATGGGGATTGAACTGGCAACTTTGGTATTATGAGCACTGTGCTCTAACCAACCGAGCCAACTGTCAGCCCCCTCCCTCTTAATTTCTATGGTCAAATTTTACCACTTTAAAAGACATTTCCTTTGGCCATATAGAAAACAGTGACATTTCCCCACAATGAAAATCCCTTTCTCATTTACCTTGACTTTTTAATCTAATACGTAGTAGGCACTAAATGAATGTTTGTTGAATGAATAAATCTTTTGTGCTTACCATCTGTCTTTACATTTCTAATTAATCTTTTGCGAGTCAAACAAAGAATATTGAGATGATTATGCATTTAAATTGGAGTATATCCTTACCCCATAAGTCTAATTAAAAGTAAAACTCTAGAAACTAAAAATGATATACAGTGAGGATTTGTCCTGAATGATGATTTAAAACCTATAGCCAACATCTAATTTTAACCATGTACAGCTTTTATAAAACAACAGAAAGTCTGTTTGTGGCAGAGTATTCAGATAGTCAAGAATGTGATAGAGGATTCTATTCAGTCTGGGTACCTCTATTCAACATAAATATCTTTCCTTCTGAAATGACTGATAAAGATAATTTTTTTCTCAATCTGGAAAAAATCATAGTGAATGAAAACTCTTTTTTGAGAAAAGAAAAAGTGACATATTTTTCTTTCTTCAAAGAAAGACATGGCTACTCATATCAAGCGTAATGCATTTCTAATTACAGCTTTCCTTGAAGAATACTTTTCATCTGCATTTTTGAAGTCTTTTTTCACTTCATAGTAAATTATACACATTTTATGAATAAATACATCATTTAAAAAGTTGTAGTAATATAACACTTACCAACCTAAAATTGTTGAGTAATTCCTTGTAATCTCTAAATTGATACCAGTATCAACTTCACTCCTGAAACTTAAGAAGCAAGCAAGATTTTGAAATTGTGTATCTGTTTTTACGGACATCCTTTATTTTTCTCTGAATAAGCCTACTGTAGGAATTAATGAGGACATTTGTAGTGCAATTTGTTCTTCCTCAGAGAAGCTATTATTTCTTAAAGGAGCAAGAATAAGATGTAATTCTGTTTGTTAGTTCCAATTCTCACAAAAGTTGTGAGAAGAACTTTCTAGACAAGGGCTTACTACAGAAAAAATATTAAATGGATAAGAGTTTTATATGCCAAAATGATTGAAGATATAATATGGGCTATCCCTTAATAGGCTTTGCCATTCAGGAATATAAATTTTATACAAATATGAACTAACTAAAACCTTGAAACTATTCTTAAGAAATCCTCGAATGCTTTTGCTTTTGTTTAAAGCTATGCAAACTAATGATCTTAATAGAAAAATCCATGGCCACTTAATATATAGCCACTGAGAATGGTCTCTGTTGTGTTTTAATAGTTTTAAGGAGATATAGCTTACATACTATAAAATTCACCCATTTTATGTGTTTGATTCAATGATTTTAGTAAACCAACAGTGCTGTATAACTATCTTTACAATGCAATATTAGAAATATCCACCACTTGAAAGTTTTTCTTGTTCCAATTTGCAGACAATCTCCACTCCCACTACCAGTCCTAGGTAACCATTGATCTGTTTTCTATATATACAAATTTGCTTTTCTAAACATTTTACATAAATGAAATCATACAATATGTAGTCTTTGCATCTGCCTTCTTTCATTGGGTATGATGTCTTAGTCCCATTCATGTTGTAGCATGTATCAGTAGTTTGTTAATTTTGATTGCTGAGTAATAATCCATTATATGAATATGCTACATTTTCTTTGTCCATTCACATTTGGATTATTTCAAATTTTTGCTATCATGTTTAAGTCTGCTACGGGCACGTATTTACATGTTCATTTTGTAGACCTATGCTTTCATTTTCTTGGGTAGATTCTCAGTAATGCTATTGCTGTTGTATAGGAAGTTTATATTTAACTTTTTGAGAAAATGAATTGCTTTCTAAAAAAGTGGGAACAACCACTACATGACGGCTTCAATTTCTGTATGTTCTTGTTATCATTTAGCATTTTCTATCTTTGCACTACAGACATTCCAGTAGGTGTAAAGTGGTATTTCATTGTGGTTTTAATTTTTATTTGTCTCATAATGATGATAAGTACCTTTCCATCTGCCTATTAGGTATTCATATATCTTCTTTGGTGAAATGTCTATATAACTTTTTATTTTTAAAGTGGGTGTCTTATTATGGAATTGTAAGTATATGTTATATATATAATATTATATATTATAATATATATTATATAATATATAATGTACAAAATATAATATATATATATCCTTTTAGATATATGATTTGCAAATATTTTCTCCTAGCCTGTAGCTTGTCTTTTTGTTTCCTCAATGTTCTGTTTTGAAGCACAAAAGTTTTTACTTTTATTAAGTCCAATTATGATTTTTTTTTTCTTTTATGGATCATGCTTTTCTTTCATACCTAAGAACTCTGCCTAATTCAAGGTCAAAATTTTCTTCCTATGTTTGTTCTAGAAGTTTAATAATATTAGTTCTAAAATTTAGATCTGTGTTTCATCTTAAATGAGTTTTTATGCATGGTGTGAAGTAAAGGTCTAAGTTCATTTTTTTGTATGTGGGTATTCAATTATACCAGCCCCATTTGTAGGAAATATTCTTTCCTCAGTGAATTGTCTTGATATCTTTGTCAAAAATCAATTGGCCATAAATGTTAGGGTTTACTTCTGGACTTTCAATTATATTCCAATGGTCCACATATCTAGCTTTATGGTAAGTACCAAACAGCCTTGACAACTCTAGCTTTGTAGTTAAGTTTTGAAATAGGGAAGTGTGAGTCCTCCAAATTTGCTCTTCTATTTCAACATTGCTATGGCTACTGAGGGTCTCCTGCATTTACAAATGAACTTTAGAATCAATTTCTACATTGATTCCTACTGGGATAGTGATAAGGGTTTTGTTGAATTTATAGATAAACTTGTGGAGAATTGCCATCTTTATGATAGTGAGTATTCTTGTTCTTGAACATGAACTGTCTCTCAATTGATTTAGACATTTTTTAATTCTCTCAGCAGTTTTACAGATTTCAGCATGTAAGTCTTGTACTTGTCTTATTAATTTTTATATATTTTATTCACTTTGATAATATTGTGAATGCAATTATTCTCTTAATTGCATTTTTGGATTGTTTGTTGCTAGTATATAGAAATACAAGTGATGTTTTTATTTAATTTTATATCCTGCCATCTTGCTATTCTCATTTCTTAGTTCTGGAAATTTTTTTGTTGATTCCTTTTGGGTTCTCTAGAGAAAATATTTTCTACATAAACAATTATGTTATCTGTGAATAAACACAGCTTTACAGCTTGACTTTCTTTCTGATCTGGATTTTTTATTTGGTTTTGTTATACCTTATTACACTAGCTAGACCCTCCAGTGCAATTTTGAATGGAAGTGACGAGAGCAAGCATCCTCTTGTATCTGATCTTAGGGAGATGGCACTCTATTTTTCACGATTACATATGATATTACCTGTGGGGTTTTCATGGATGCCTTTTATCTCCATTATTATTTGAAGCTGCCATGACATAAAATATATTTTCTTGTCTTGACTCACTTTTCTCTCTTGTCTTTAAAATCATCTGTCAATGCCAACTCAGGCAGTAATCATGGAATTATTTTAAAGATAGGTAGAAATTTGATGAGAAAGAAAAAGGATGCTGCTACAAGGCCAATGGAACAATATTAGTAAAGCCCAAATGCCTCTTATATATTTGGATATATATCACTGTAACAATTTGTTCTATGGCAAAATTTGAGTGACTTTTAAGGAACTTGGGACATTTTGGAATACTACCCATAACACTGTATTTAGTCATGTACCCTAACTTTTCACCAATTATATAAGCTAGATTTACTTAGTCTTTTCAAAATTTATAATTATAAATATTATTTAAATATATATAAAATATTTGTCATTGTTAAAGCTGATAACAAGGCAGGTATGTACAAAAGCAAATATGATTTCATTTACTGTTATAAAACTAGGACTTTAATACACACATACAGAATATCTATAGTCTTTTGTTTTTTTAGCTGAGCCATCCTGTCAGCAGCTGCTCAGCTCGGGCTGGGCATCGAACTGCTGTTGCTCAGAGCTCAGCTTGCACTCTTGAGCAAGCTCTTTATCAACTGAGCCACTTGGCCAGCCCTTAGAATATCTATAAAAACTCTATTGTTTATTGTTTATATCTATGCTTAAGATGTATAATTTTAAATGGTTTTAAATGACTTGACACACTTTTCTTTTAAATCAAACATTATATAAGTACATACTGTAAAAAACAAGTAGATAGACAATGTATATATAACATTCACTCTCACGCTTTCCTAATGAAGACAAGCTCTTTTATTCAGGATACCCATGTGCACCTTAAGAATGCACACTTCCCTGGGTTCCTTTGCAACTGAACATGTCCTTGTACCTTAAGTTTCACAAACAAAACAAAAACAAAAGTTACTAGGTGGGTTTGAGGAAATTACTTTCCTGATAAAAAGGGTCTCTGGTGGCAGGGAAACTTGCTCTACAACTTTATTTTCTTGTTGCCTGGAATGTAGACTGAATTCCTATAGGAAGCTTAACTATCTTTGTAATGACAAAGGCAAACCTGCACATCCAGAGAGGTAGAACAGGGGCAGCCAGTTAACGTAGGTAGTTAGAGTGTGGGCTCATAACACCAAGATTGCCAGTTTGATTCCCACATGGGCCGTCGAGCTGCGCCCTCCATAACTAGACTGCAACAATCATTCAACTTGCAGTCAGGATGACCAGTTAGCTCACGTGGTTAGCACACAGGCTCATAACACCAAGGTTGGCCAAGGAGCTGCACCCTCCAAAACTAGATTGAAACAACTACTTGGCTTGCAGCTGATGGCTCCTGGAAAAACACACTGTTCCCCAATAAAATTTCTTTAAAAAAAAAAAAAAAGAGAGAGAAAGATGCAGAACAGGGAGGGAAAAGCATCTCAATTCCTTGAGTAGGTGTATTGGCTCTTGCTTGCCCATTTATCAATCCCTTGTTTTGTGAAAACAAACAAACTTACTTCATATTTGGCTAAAGCACCATGGTCAGCTTCTCTTGGATACTCTTTTAATTCCTTAAATAAGACACCTTCCCACAACTGGCCCTCGGTACCCCAAACTCCCTTCCTAGAGGTAACTGCAACTACCTGTTTTTATTGTAGTCTTCCAAGGAAATTTTATGCCTTTCATTCCATTTTAAAGAGTGGGTAAGAATTTTATTTACTTCTTCATATTCATGATACATTTTGAAGACACTGGGTTATCTCCAAGAAATGTTAAATATAACTTAAATCTTATTTACTTTTTCTATATAATTTAAAATGGAAAGTATATCAAGAAATTATACCTTGATTTAGAATATGATCAATGAGTTTTCTAGTTTTATGTTTTAATCTAAAAGGAATGCCCAGTGAACAATGAGAAAATAGTTGAAAACCCAGAAAAAACTTTTTTCAAGACCACAATCTTTGGGAAGAAAAATCTAGCACTGAAAAAGAACTCGACAAAAAAAAAAAAAAAAAAAAAAAAAAAAAATATATATATATATATATATACACACACACACACACACACACACACACACACACACCAAGGGTGCATATATATTATGTATATACACACATGCAAACATGTTGTCAAAAAAATGTATATACATTTTAAGAAAGGAGAAAACTATTAAAATTGTAATACTCAATATATACCGATAACAAAGGATGAATACAAGTCATGTGTATACATTTTTGACACCCCCAGGGTGCCAGGGAAGACAATGGGTTCTTGCCATCTGCAGCAGCATGGATGGACCTGGAGGGTATTGTGCTGAGTGAAGCATGTCAGACAGGGAAAGACAGATACAATGTGATTTTGCTTCTATGTGGAATCTAAAGAACAAAATAAACAAACAAACAAAAAGAATGTCTGACAAGGCTATCATTCAGAATTGAAGGAGAGATAAAGAGTTTTTAAGATAAGCAAAAGCTAAAGGAGTTCATCACCAAACCAGCCTTATAAGAAAGTTTAACAAACTTTTTTAAGCTGAAAACAAAGGGCACTAATTAGTAACATGACAACATATAAAAAGTAAAAATATCACTGGAAAGGTAAAGGTAGTGGATTAATCACATATAAAGCTAGTATGAAGATGAAAAGACAAAAGTAGTAAAAAATAACTATAAATACCATAATTAGTTAAGGAATATTCAGACACACAATAAAAAAATGTAAAATGTAACATCAAAAACATAAAACATGCCTTTCAACAATTACTTAAAATATAAATGGACTAAATTCTCCAGTCAACAGACACACAGTGGCTGAATAAATAAAAAAGCAAGATCCATGTATATACTGCCTACAAAAGACTGATTTCAAATGTGAGGACACAGACAGACTAAAAGTGAAAGAATGTTAAAAAAGATGTTTAATGCAAATGGAAACCAGAGAAAGTTGGGGTAGCTGTACTTGCATCAGACAAAATAGACTTTAAAACAAAGACTGTAATAAAATAAAAAGATGGGCATTACATAAAAATAAAGTTTTCAATGTAGCAAGATATAACATTTGTAAATATTTATGAATCCAATATAGGAGCACCTAAATATATAAAGCAAATATTAACAGACTTAAAGGGAGAAATAGAGAGCAATATTATAACACAATGGGACTTTATCCCACTTACCTCAATGTATAGATCATCTAGGCAGAAATCAATGAGGAAATATTGGCCTTAAATGACACATTAGACCAGAAGAACCCAATAGATATAAACAGAACATCCCAATTAAAAACAAAAGAAGATTCTTCTCAAGCACACATGGAACATTCTCCAAAACAGATCATATACTGGGCTGCAAAACAAGTCTCAATAAATTTAAGAAGATTAAAATCATATCAAGAATCTTTCCTGCCCATAATATTATGAAACTAGAAATCAATAACAAAAAAAATTGGAAAAATCACAAATATGTGGAGATTAAAGAACATCCTACTGAATAATCAAGAGGTCGATGAAGAAATCAAAGGAGAAAAAAATACCTTGAGAGAAATGTAAATGGAAATATATCAAAATATATGGAATGCAGCAAAAGCAGTTCTAAGAGCGAAGTTCATACTGACACAGGCCTACATCAAAACATAAGAAACATCTCAAATAAACAAAAAAACACCTCAAGGAACTAGAAAAAGAAGAACAGATGAAGCCCAAAGTTAGTAGAAAGAAGGAAATAATAAAGATTAGAGCAGAAATAGTGAAATAGGTACTAAAAAGACAATAGAAAATAATAAGAGCTGGCTCTTTGAAAAGGTAAACAAAAATAACAAACTTTTAGTTAGACTCACTAAGAAAAGAACCAAAGAGGGCTCAAATGAAATCAGAAATGAAAGATACAACTGATACTTCAGAAATACAAAGGACCCTAAAAGACTACTATGAACAATTATACAACAACAAATTGGACAACCTAGAAGAAATGGATACATTTCTAGAAACATACAAGCTACCAACACTGAATCATGAAGAAACAGAAAATCTGACTTGTCTGATTACTACTAAGTAGATTGAATCAGTAATCAAAAATCTCCCAACAAACAAAAGTCCAAGACCAGATTGTTTCCCTGGTGAATTCTACCAAACACTCAAAGAAAAATTAATACCAATCCTTCTTAAACTTTTCCAAAAATTGAAGAAGAGGGAACTCTTCCCAACTCATTTTACAAGGTCAGCATCACCTTGATGTCAAACCCAGACAAGGACACCATGAAAACAGAAATTAAAGGCCAATATCCCTGATAAGCATAGATGCAAAAATTCTCAACAAAATATTAGCAAATCAAATTCAATAGTACATTGAAAGGATCATATACCATGATCAAATGGGATTTATTCCACGGATGCAAAATTGGTTCAACATGTACGAGTCAATCAATGTGATACAACACATTAACAAAATGTAAAACATATGATCACCCCAATAGATGTAGAAAAAGCATTTGACAAAATTCAACATCCATATATAATAAAAAATAAACTCTCAACAAAGTGGGTATAGAGGGAACATAACATAACATGCCCAAAGCTAACATCATACTCAATGGTGAAAAGCTGAAAGTTTGCCACTAAGACAAGAAAGAAGACAAGGATGCCCGCCCTTGCAACTTTTATTTAACATAGTATTGGAAGTTTTAGCCAGAGCAATTAGGCAAGAAAAAAAAAGACATACAAATTGAAAAGGAAGAAGTAAAACTGTCACTATTTGCAGATGACGTGATTTTCTATATAGAAAACCCTAAAGACTCCACCAAAAAGCTGTTAGAACTAATAAAGGCACTCAGTTAGTTACAGGGTACAAAATCAATGTACAAAAATTGATTGCATTTCTATGTACTAACAATAAACTATTAGAAAGAAAAATAAAGAAAACAGTGCAATTTATAATTGTATCAAAAGGAATAAAATACCTAGTAATAAATTCAAACCAAGGAAATGAAAGACCTGTACACTGAAAACATAAGACATTGATAAAAGAGACTGAAGAATACACACATAAATGGAAAAATATTTCATGCTCATAGATTACAAGAATTAGTATTGCTAAAATGCCCATGTTACCCAAAGCAATCTACAGATTCAGTGCAGCTACTATTAAAATTCCAATGGCATTTTTCACAGAGACAGAAAAAAAAAAACCTAAAATTTGTATGGAATCACAAAAGACCCTGAATGACCAAACAATGTTAAGAAAAGAAAAGCTGCAGGCATCACATTCCCTGATTTTAAACTATGTTATGAAGTTGTAATAATCAAAACAGTATGGTAACTGGCATAGAAACAGACACATAGATCAATGGAACAGAATACAGAGCCCAGAAATAAACCTATTTATCTACTGTCATTTAATTTATGATAAAGAAAATAAGAATATACAATGGGAAAAGCATGATCTCTTCAATAAATGGTGCTGGAAAAACTAGACAGCCACACGCAAAACAATGAAACTAAACCACTATCTTATACAATACACAAAAATTAACTCAAAATCGATTAAATACTTGAATGTAGGACCCAAAACCATAACATACATAGACGGAAACATAGATGGTAAGCTCCTTGACATTAGTCTTAGCAATGTTTTTGTGAATACAATTCCAATGGCAAGGGAAACAAAACCAAACAAATGGAACTACATCAAACTAAAAGGCCTCCCCACAGGAAACAATTAACAAAAGAAAAGGCTAACTATTGAATGGGAAAAGAAAAATATTTGTAAATCACATATTCAATAAAGGGTTAATACCCAAAATATATAAAGAACTCATATGACTAAATAGCAAAAAACAAAAAAACAAAAAACAATCCAATTAAAAAATGGGAGGAGAATCTAAATAGACACTTTGCCAAGTAAGACATACACATGGCCATCAGATGCATGAAAAGGTGCTCAACTTCACTCATTATCAGGGAAACACAAATCAAAAGCACAATGAGATATTGCCTCACACCTGTCAGAAGGGCTATTTTCAAAAAGTCAAGAAATCGGATCTATGGCAACAATGTGGAGAAAAGGAAACCCTTGTTTACTGTTGTTGAGAATGTAAATAGGTGCAGCCACTATGGAAAATAGTATGGAGATGCCTCAAAAAATTCAAAATAGAATTATCATATGATCCAGCAATTCCACTTCTGGGAATTTATCGAAAGAAAACAAAAGCACTAATTCAAAAAGATATATGCACCCCTATGTTCATTGCAGCACTATTTACAATAGCCAAGATATGGAAGCAACCATGGCCTATTAGGACAGGTCTACCCCTTTACTGGTACTTCCCTATGTAATTTAGCCCTGAAAAACCATGTTGTCATTGAATATCTTCAATTTGCTTTAATCTAGTTTTTCCCAAGCTTGTTTGAACTGAAATTCAACCGCTACCCCTCCCACACACACGCACACACACACACACACACACACACACACACTTTTAGGGGCATAAATCCAATAACTAAACACAATATCATGAAAATTATAGATTTATTTTTTCTTTTCATATACCTGGAGATCTTCCTCCTTAACAACAACCTCTTTCTTCGTTTAACTCTTGATACTTCAGAGAATGAATCTCGAAACTTTTCCACAGTGAAGAAATTTTTAAAATTTTCCAAATATTATGATCTCTTGGAGTGTAACAGAATGATAGAAAGGAGGGAAGAGAATAATATTGACTTTAAAAGCTGCTTTGGCAAAGACTGGTGGCTTTATGACTCTCTCCACTGAGAGTCTTGATGGCTGGTAAGGAAAGACAGTGGACATTTTGAACGCCTAGTGTCAAATTAGACTAATGGATTCCAATTAACTTGAGAGTCATGTTTTTGTCAGTCATCAAACTGCCTGTTATAACTCTCCTGCCTCTGTCTCAGTCCCACCCTCAGTGTTCAATTGTAACTGCATAATCATTACATCTTCTGGAAAACCAAACCTGAATAATAGAGATGATATGAAAACATTTCTGTGTCATACTAATCTCTACACAAATGCACGCCCAGCCTTGTGACCCTCTTTTAACTGATTAGCTTCACAGAGCAAGAAATTATTGTAAAATCTTGAACATGTGTCAGAAATTTTTAAATTAAAAAAAATTAAACAAATTTTTAAATAAAGTTATCATTTAAGGAAAACTTACGTTTTTAAACTTAAACATTGCAAAACAATGCACAGCTTCAAATGAAAGTCATGAAAGGGAAAATATGGTATTGCCAAAGTGAATCTATAATAGATACAAATGCAGATTTCAAAGGTCTAAATGAAAACCTTTCTGGACAAGAGAAAACGTTCATATCCAAAGTCAAAAAAGCAGTCTTCCCTCAATCAGGTTTTTAAAAATTTATGTCAGTAAAAAGTCAAACCACAAAATAGCTTCAAAAGCTTTGTAATCCACAGAAAAATCATGAGCAGAACCGTTCAAATTGACTCCTACATTTCAACTCCTAAGGCAAAATAATTATTAGTAATGAATAGGCTGAGTCACCTGTTCTCATAAATTAAACACAATGGCCTACTTAAGGTATATATATATATATATATATATATATATATATATATATATATATATGGTATATACACATACACACATACACACACACATGCGCCCGCGCGCGCTGACAGCTTTGCAATTTTGATCAACCATTGAGGAAGATGATTTATCATTAACTGTTTTGAAAATTCAATGAACCATGTCATAATTTTTTGATAATGAAATTCCTCTGCAATTCATTCTTTCAGATTGATTATGTACACTTTCTCAATAAATGCTAGTTTATGCAAGTCTAGAAAACAAGCATTTCTCAAACAAACAAAAGGGATTCTTTCTTTGTATCTCTGTTAAATGAAACCTATTCAATAATATTTAGAAAGAGCTAATGTTTCCAGCCCTGTGCTATTAGGGGATACAAAGAAAAAATAAGATACGGCTGCTGCCAACGAGTCCCTATCTACTGAAATCCAGCGAGTTCATCTTAATTGGAATTGAGATCAGACTGCGCTAGAAAATGTTTCAAGAAGATTTTCAAGTATGAAAGGAAATCTTCACTTTGGGAAATCTTTTGGGTTTCATAAACAATGTGTCACAATTTTTTTTAACAGAGATATTCATGGGCTTTCAAAGTATGAGTTGATCTAAGTATTTAGTTTATTTTGCAATCTGAATTGCAGAGGAATACTTGATTCTTACTTTTTTTCAATCCATCATGGTAAAAGGCACTGGAAGGTGAATGACTTGCTTCATGAATAAACTCAATTGTTCAGCAGACAGCTCTTTAATTATAAATCTTTAGATTTTGGGAGGACTGCATTTTACTTGAGATTCTTTCCCACAATGACAAATTGTGAAAACACAACTTTTGTATTCTATAATTAGGAGAAGATATTACTAAAGAAGACCAGATGGCAATTTCTTTCTTTTAAAGTCACTAATGGTACATGTTTACATGTTATTTTCTCCATAACATTTTAAATTATATTTATGCAGTAACAATGGCCAAGTGTCTGGCTATTTAAATATATATTCTTTCTGCAGTACAGAACACTTTAACAAAGTAATGCTGGATATGTTTCAAGTCAGTAACTCTACTGGCATTCTTCAATTTCTCCTATTACCAAGCCCCCAGAACAAAAGAGCTACTACCATCCATAGGGTGCAGATTTTCTCACTAACTCATTTTGATTTCCATTGAAACCTTTTCTTCATACTTACATGGACTCTCTAAGAAGTCTTCAGGCTTTTTAAATATTGGATGTGAAACCGAAAGCCAGAAGCTATTTATTTGGGAAATGAATTATCCTAATCTCTTGCGGCCATTTCCACACTATGAAAATGTAGAAAAGAAAGGAAGAATAACAATGGAACAAATGGGCAATGACAAAACGCAAGCCCAGTTTGAAGGCAATAGTGTTAGGCATCCAAATGAGGATTTAATGGTAAAATTTAAGAGTGCTCAAAACTAAGTCTCTAGCATGTATTTGTTAAAATGTAATGGATTTGCCTTGTAAAATTGGCTTAGCAATGTATAATAGCAAAGTCTTCACAACGGAAACCTGTATAGGGAACACACACATATTTCTAATCAAAGTAGCAAATGCATTCCTCAAACCTCTGAAAATATACCAATATACGTAGCAGTATGGGAGCTTAGTGGTTTTTCAACTGTGGCTTGCCTCAGAATCCCCTAGAGGGCTTGTTACAACACAGATGAAGTTTTAAGCTGAGCTTCAACTCTAAACTTCCTGTCTGGGGCCCAGGAATTTGCATTTGTAACAAGTTCCTAGGTGTATTTGTCTGCTTGGGCTGCCATAACAAAACATCACGGACTGAGTGCTTGAAACCACAGACATTTATTTCACAGTTCTGGAGGCTGGGAAGTCTAAATCGAGGTGCCAGCAAGGCAGGCTTCATTCTAAGGCTTCTTTTTTGGCTTGTAGGCAGCTACCACATTACTGTGTGCTCATGGGACTACTTTGTGTGCCTTTGGAGAGAGATCTCTCATCTGTTCCTCTTCTGATAAGGACACCAGTTCTATCAGATCAGGGCCTACACTTATGACATTATTTAACCTTAATTAGCCTCTAAAGGCCCTATCTCCAAATACAGTCACATTGGGCATTAGGGCTTTAAGGTAAGGATTTTGAAAGAACGTAATTCAGTCTATAACACCAGGTAATACTGTTGCCACAGTTTTAGAAACCACACTTTGAGAACTAGCATGTTAGGTACTGTGATGAATGTGAAAGTATATTTGCAAAGACTACTGCCCTTGGTAAGTTTCCTCTGTTTTCGGGAGATAGGTCTAAAACACATAAAATATTTAGAGAGCAAAATAAGACCACATAAAATAAATACTTAATTTTATGTCTGTGTCAAATTATAAAGAGTGTGTGTGTATGTATGTGTATGTATATATATATATATATATATGAAAAAAATCAGGCAATTAGATTTCTGAGAACACATCACATTAAAAAAATATTGCATAGTGTTATAAGAATTGGTAAGATTTGGAGAAGTGACTATGGAAAATCATGTTCTGGATGTAAGGAATTAGGAAGGCAAAGACATAGAGTTTTGAATAAACAGAGGACATCTAGGTGGGGGGGAAAAGGTGATTTTTGCCTAAAGATATTTGTGTCAAATGTGGAGGGAAATAAGGTTGGTAGATTGGGCCAGATTATGG
Source organism: Aselliscus stoliczkanus (assembly GCA_033961575.1). NCBI lineage: Eukaryota > Metazoa > Chordata > Mammalia > Chiroptera > Hipposideridae > Aselliscus > Aselliscus stoliczkanus. The sequence continues at coordinate 91,907,311 of CM066737.1, read as the reverse complement.
AAAGTAAAAATTACAAACTCTGAAATTTCCAAAGTAAAAGGAAACATATTTAAATCAGAAGACAGTGAATGCTGAACAAAAATAACATCTAGATGGCTCGGGGAAGTATCTAAATCTTACAGACCCTCCACTTACTCTTTCTTTGAGGTTCCATGATTTTTTTAAACACTTTTTTAGGGCAGTTTAGGATCACATCAAAATTGAGGAGGAAGATACAGAGATTTCCCATATACCCCATCCTAACACTTACACAGCCTCCCCCATTATTAACATCCCCCACCAGAGTGGGGCATTTGTTATAATTGATTAACCTACATTTACACATCATAATCACCTGAAGTCCACAGTGTACCTTATGTTCACTCTTGGTGTACATTCTATGGGTTTGGACAAATGTGTAACATCATATATCCATCATAATAACATAGAGTATTTTCACTGTCCTGAAAATCTGTTGTGCTCCGTGTATTCATCTCTCCAACCCCTACCCCTGACAATCACTGATCTTTTTATTGTCTCTATAGTTTTGCCTTTTCCAGAATGTCATACAGTTGGAATCATACAATGTGTAGCCTTTTCAGATTTTTTTTTTCACTTAGTAATATGCATTTAAGGTTCCTTCCTCCATGTCTTTTCATGGCTTGATAGCTCATTTCGTGTGTTTTTTTTATGGTTTTATTGGGGAACCAGGGAAGGGGAACAGACAAGTTGCTGTCCTTTTGTTCTTCAGTCTAGTTGCGGAGGACGTTGCTTCACTGGCCCATGTTGGTATCATCATTGTGCTCTTCCCACGTGATACAGATTGGTCACCGGCCTTTGGATGGGTGCTCACAGCATTTTTAGTTGAAAAAACACATATTTTCTCTATGGTATTATTTTTAATGGAATGAATGATATTTATGATTTTACAGTTATTCCATATATACAGTAAAACCTTGGATTGTGAGTAATGTGGTGTGCGAGTGTTCTGCAAGACAACCAAACATTTTTAATACATTTTAACGTGGCAAACGAGTGATGTCTTGCAATACGAGTAGTTTGTTTCTGGAAAAAATTATGCTTGCATACCAAGGTATTACTGTATTTGGAATCAGTGCTTTGTTGTATTAGGTAAGCCTGAAGAGTAAAAATAAACAAATATACTAATAGACCTCAAGGATTAAATCAGTAAACTCTACTTTGCAGCCTTTGTTCATTTGGATTAATTAAAAGTATGTATGTCTTAATTATTCCACTTTATAATTATAAAAGAAAAGCCCAGTTCCCAAATGAAACTCAAGATGTTTATGGGGGGAAGCAAAGGATAATTTCACTGTTAATCTGTTTGCTCAGAAAAAATAACTCATTTTAATGGAAACAATTTCACAATGCATGAAGAAAGCCTGTGCTTCTTGGAATTCTTCTTGTAATACATTTCCTAGGGCAGTTAATATGCACAAACAGAAGTTGCTAGTGAAGATACTAGCATAAACAATGTTTGTGAAGGGAGCCACAATGGAATGAAAGTGTATAGATGTTTATCCAACGAAAGTGTATAGATGTTTATCCAACGAGGGAATAGAATTGATAAAATTATTTCCAGGAAAAAGCACAGGGACTAACAGGTTTGCCACCAGTACTGACTCAGCTTGTTCACTGGGAAGGCACATCATCACAATATGGTAGTAGGTCTATGACACACAATAGGAAGTGTCTACTCTTGCTTTCTGCTATGAAATTTTTAGAACCCCACTAGAAGTATGAGTGTTTTAAAGGCTAGGGAAAACTCACCCATGGATATCCATTCAGTAAATTTTCCATGGGGGTAATTCTTAGAAATCTCACTGAATTTCTTTTATAATCCAGAATTATGGATTCTGGCATCTTATTCAGTTTAAGAATTTATGTTTCCCTAGAAAACCTTCATTGCTGGGAAGAGGAATTCACACTGATTGCCGTACAATTGCTTTTTATACAGAGGGTACTTAAAAAATGTATACACATTTTAAGAAAGGAAAAAATATTAATATTATGCTGATGGTAACCACTTGGAGCACTTCTTGTAATTGCAGATGTCAAACATGACTTGTATTCATCTTTTGTTTTTGGTATGCATTGAGTATTACAATTTTTTTTTTTTTTTTTACGATTCTCTTGGGGAATTGGGGGAAGGGAACAGTGTCGGGGAATCGGGGAAGGGGAACAGACAAGTTGCTGTCTTTTTGTTCTTCGGTCTAGTTGCGGAGGACGTTGTTTCACTAGCCCATATTGGTATCGTCATTGCGCTCTTCCTGGATGAGAAATAGGTCGCCGGCCTCTGGATGGCCGCTCAGGAGGCTCTTGACAGCTCACAGCAGCTGCCAGCTGCTCATGCTGTCTGCTGGCCACTCACTGTAGCCTATGGCAGCCCACTGCAACAGGGCTGCAGCCTACACCATTTCTGGGGCTCCCACAGCCCAGCTCCAGGTGGAGCTGTTGTTAGCTCTAGAGGGCAGTGTCACTGGCCCTCATATGTGGGATCCGAACCGGGGCCGCTGGCATCCCAAGCCAGGTCTTAATCAATGCTCCACTCGGCCGGCCCTTGAGTACTACAATTTTAATACAGTATTTTTCTTTAAAATGTGTATACTTTTTTTTGGCACCCTCTGTATTTACATACTCCTTTGTATATATGTGGTCATATATTTTTCTCACTCATAATCTCATGTGCTTCTTTTTTAGCTCTTTATTCTAGGTCAGCATTGGCAGAATTTTGCATAATTTATTGCCCTTTTAAAGTTCTAAGTTCTATTAATTTCCTCTTTTCCAATTTATTTAACTATTCCATATCTTCTGCTCTTTTAAAAAATTCTACAACTCTTCTTAGTAATGTATATTTTAATGTACTTAAAAAATTTTAGACTGAATTTTTGTAAGTCAAAAATTAAAATTTATATGTAGAAAAAATGCATGAAGTGTGATCAAAATGTACAGTGAGTGTTTAAAATAAAAAACAATTATTACAGTAAAAGACACATTGCCCTTAACCCCCTGAAAATACTCCCCCTTACTTTGAACACACTTATCCTATTGTTCTTGCACTTTCTGAAGCAGTTCTGGAAGTCTTCTTTTGTGAGTGTCTTTAGTTGAGCTGTCGTGGCTGCCTCGATGTCCTGAATAGATTTAAAATGGTTCCATTTCATGGTCATTCTGACTTTGGGAAAGAGCCAGAAGTTGCACGGTCCCAGATTTGGTGAATTAGGTGGATGAGGACACACCATAGTGTTTTCATTTGACAGAAATTGCTGTACCAGAAGCGATGTGTGACATGGAGCATTGTCATGATGGAGAATGAAGTAAAGACATGAAAGAGGATTTTCTGACCAGCTTCAGAAGGTGGCAAGAATGATGGGATAAGTGTGTGTGAAGCAAGGAGAAGTATTTTGAGAGGGATTAATGGCAATGTGTCTCTTACTGTAATATTTTTTTTCTTATTTAAACATTCACTTTATTTTTAATTTTGATTTTTTGAAGATTTTTATTGGGAAATTGGGGGATGGGAACAGCATTGGGGACCTGGGGAAGGGGAACAGACAAGTTGCTGTCCTTTTGTTCTTCAGTCTAGTTGTGGAGGACGTTGCTTCACTGGCCCATGTTGGTATCATCATTGTGCTCTTTCTGGGTGAGGCAGATCGGTCACTGGCTTCTGGACAGCCACTCACAGTGGCTCTTGGCAGCTCACACCGGCTGCCGGCCGCTCACGCTGGCTGCCGGCAACTCACTGTAGCCTATGGAAGCCCACTGTAACAGAGGCTGCAGCTATGCCATTCAGGGGACTCACAGCAGCCCAGCTCCAGATGGAGCTATTGTTCACCATCTTAGCTGTAGAGGGCACATCGTCACTGGCCCTCATATGTGGGATCTGAACCAGGCCCCTGCTGCTCAGAGCTCACGTCCCAAGCCAACTCCTAACCAACGCACCACTTGGCTGGCCTCTCACTGTATCTTTTGATCACACCTCATACAATGAAAAATCTTCTTCCTTCCCATCTGGTTTACAACCTACTTCCTTCCTGAGTAGCCACTATTAATAAATCCTGTGTATCCTTCCAAAGATTTAAAAGCAAATACCAGCAAATATGAAGATATATTATCCCCTCCTTTTTCTAACAAAACAACTTCAATATACTGTTTTTTCAGTTTGCTTTTACTTAATATTATTTCTCAAGATCTTTCTATTGTGTTGTTGGAAAAGTCATGACGCGTTTTTGCAAAGAAAAACATAGAAAAATACGTCATGACTTTTCCGACAACCCAATATGTCAATATATAAAGTTTTTTATTCTTTTATCCAGCTTTATTTTATTTATGGACTAACCATGATTAATCTAACCAATATTTTATGACAGATATTCAGGTTTGTGGGGGTTTTTTTGTTTTTGTTTTTGTTTTTTGAGGGCAGTGTCAGTGGCCCTCACATGCGGGACCTGAACCGGGGCAGCCAGCCCCCTGAAGCCAGCGCCCAACCACCACGCCACTCGGCCGGCCCAAGGTTTGTGTTTTTAAGCACTTATTATAAACAACAAATGAATAAAGCCTTTTCACATAGTGAATATATCTGTAGGATAAATTCCAGAAAATGAAATTGCTAGAACAGAGAGTATAATTCTGATATTGCCAAATTGCCCTTCATAGAGTTGTATAAATTATAATTCCAAACAGAAATAAATGAGATTGCATATTTCTCTATAACCTTGCCAATACTGTGTATTGTCAATTTTTATTAATTTTTCAAAACAGAGATAAAAATATTATCTCAGTGCATTTTAATTTGCATTTCCTTTTAGCAATAAAAAATAGAGTACGTTTTTATAAATTTAAGATCCATTTGTAGTCCCTATGAGTCATCTGTTTACATTCATTCACCATTTGGGGGGTTAGCTACTATTCAGATATTAGGGAGATTATCCTTTTACTTGTGATTTGAGTTACAAATAATTTAACTTAGTCTGTTGTCTTTTACTTTGCTTATGGTATGTTTTGCTATGCAGATTTTTTAATGGTATGTAATTGAATGATCAGTCTTTCATATGTAGCTTCTAAATTTTGGCCAAATTAGAAATATCTTCCCCAATTCCTGGCTGCAAAAGAATTGCCCCAAGTGTTTGTTGAGTTAGTTTTTGGTTACATTTTGCATATTTAATTTTTTTCTTTTGGAAACTGGTATGTAGTATGAGTTACAGTTATTTCGCCCCCTACAAAATTACCCAGTTATCAAAACATCATTTTCACTTATTTTATTTCATATCAAATCTCTTCTGGCATTTTTGCCCTCCTTCCCATTTTGAGGTTGTATCTGGTTCCTCTGGTAATAGGGGGAGGAAGGCAAGAGTAGTAAGAGATATAGAAAGGCTTCCCTTGACTGGTACCCATGTGTCATTGTTTTTCTCTGGCTGTGGCAAGTACTTAAGTGTGACTTTATCTAGGAGGTATTTTTTGTGGTTCTCCTCTGAAGGAATTACCAACAATTCCCTTGAAGTTGGTGAGTGCTTCTCCACACCTATCAACTTAATATCCTTTCTATCCTCCTATACCATATTTCTGCTGAGATTTTCTTGCCTGTCCAGAAGGCTCTTTAAATTCAGAAATTCTCTTCTCTTTATGTTTCCCATATCTGTTTCTGATAAAACACAATGATTCACATGTAAAATATCAACAATTATTTTTTAAAATCCTCAGAGTATTCAAAATTTCCTTTTACTTAGTACATGTAGGTGAGAGAGTACAAGTAATATAATTCATTATTTTTTGTTTTTTATTTATTTATTTATTTTGAGGGCAGTGTCACTGGCCCTCAGATGTGGGACCCGAACCAGGGCCGCTGGCTTCCCAAGCCAGGGCTTAACCACCGTGCCACTCAGCCGTCCCATATTTTTTGTTTTTTAAAGTTTATTGGGGAACAGTGTGTTTTTTCCAGGACCCATCAGCTCCAAGTCAAGATGTTGTTTTCAATCTAGTTGTGGAGGGCACAGCTTATCTCCAAGTCAAGTTGTTGTTTTCAACGCAGTTGTGGAAGGAGCAGCTCACTGGCCCATGTGGGAATGAACCAGCAACCTTGATGTTACAAGCACTGTGCTCTAACCAACTGAGCCAACCAGCTGCCCTATTTTTAAGTTTCTTCCTTTTCAACCCTGTATGATCATTATGTAACTCACCTTGGGTATAACTAGCACTGAGATTAGAATAGTTCCATTTAATATCCTGTCGGATAAACTATTGTTATTTCCTTATTACTCAATCTTTCGAAAGTTATTGATATGTTTTAAATATTCTACCATGACTGTGGTTTCCTCTTTTTATCTTCTATTTCTCTACCTGTTTCCTATTGCTGCTGTAACAAATCACCACAAACTTAGTGGTTTAAAACAATATAACTTTATATTCTTGAGTAAAGACTCAAACTGTAGCAATTATCACTTATTATTTATTCTCAGAAGACCCTTTCCATTTGAAGTTCAATTCTTTCTTATGTTCATGACACTTTCTTCACTTTTTGCTTTCCTTTGGTTTGCTTTTTTCTCTCTTTATAGAATTCTTATTATACATATTGGATTTCCTGGATCTGTCCTCCAGGTCTCTTATCTTTTCATTCATCACCTTCATTTCATTAAACTTTTCCTCTGACTTCTGAGAAAATGTCTCAGGTCAATCCTTTAAATTAATTTTATGGACTTCTGCAGTATTAAATTTGGTTTTTCTCTATTGAATTTTTAAATTTGATCAGCATATCTACTGATTTATAAAGGCTGAAAAGGGTATGTTAAAAATCTCACTGTGATTGTGGTTTTGTCAATTGCTTTGAAAATAATCATTTTGGATTTCTGAGTGATTACTTTCCATAGTTAAAATAATAACATGGTTCATTTTAAGGCTAAAAGTTAGAGATTTTTAAAAATATTTCTTCTGCTTTTTCATAGCAGAATATTTACTTGGACTCATCTACATGATGTAACATTTACACTTTTCTTTTTCTCCTTGCTCTTTTTTCTCCTTGCTCATTCTTCAAATTACAGATAGGTTTTATAATAAATCTTAAGTGTCTATATTTAAATGTACTAGATAAAGAAGAAAGAATTAAATTAATATTTTATTTGTTTTTATTCTGCAAAAATGACTTTAAAAGCAGCCTAATACAGACAATTTTATTACATTGCTGTGCAGTTGATTTGTAGGCACCATTGGATGAAATTCCCTAAATCATCTTGGATCAAGATTTACTCTTTGCCAACTGTTCCCAGCAATACTTTTCCTCTTGGCTCAATGAGTCTGAAGTTAGGAGGCCTGTATTTGGCCAGAGCTTCAATGTCCTTTAGAAATGCGGAGGTAGCTACCACATGGGGGCAGTATCTTTCACTTTTCTCCAGTGTATGTGTGTGTGTTTACGTTTACTATGCGAGCCTGATCTTGACATTGTCTGGGTTGTTACAAGGAGTATCTGAGTGACATGACCATAATTTTTGGGAGGGAAGCAAACAATGTCATTCTCTGTATCATGTGAACTTGAGAATACTCCCCAGTCTTTTTGTGTGGTACTTGAAGTCATTCCTGAAGTGTTTCCTTAGTCCAAATTAATGGGTGGAAGCAAGTTCCTGCTGCTCTATTGACTTCTTTATGGAATCCTGCTCACTTTATTAGAAACACTTTGCTAATATTGAAATTTTAACTGGTTGATAACTCGGCAGCATAAAATCTTCAGGAATAACTCAAGTTTCTGGCGTTTAAAAAGTACCATTTGCAGGCTGGCCGAGTGGCTCAGTTGGTTAAGAGCTTGCTCAAGAGTGCGAGCTCTGGGTAACAGGGTCACCGGTTCGATTTCCACATGGGCCAGTGAGCTACACCCAAGCTGAGCTGCCAACAGGTGGCAGGATGGCTCAGCTGGTGAGAGCATGTGCTCCTAATAACAAGGTTGCCTGTTCGAGATGGTGGGCTATGTCCGCCCGCAACTAAAGTCTTAACTTGGCACCTTGAGCTGAGCTGCCACCTGGGTGGTTCAGTAGATAGAGCGTGCACTCTTAACAACAAGGCTGCTGCTTCGACTCCCACATGGGATGGTGGTTACGCCCATCTGCAACTAACTAAACACAGCACCTTGAGCTGAGCGGCGTGACTGGACTTGGAGCTGAGCTTGCTGTGCCCTCTACAACTAAGACTGAAGGACAACAAATTGGCTGTTCCCCTCCCCCAATTCCCCAATAAAATCTATTTTTTTAAAAAGTACCATTTGCTGTTTTCATTATTTCTCTGATAATTTAAATGGAATCTGAGGAGGGAGAGGAAGTAAACACAGCCTCGAAATGTATCTTGAATCCTAAACTAACTTGTTTTATTCATTTAAAAGTATATTACAAGTGTCTTTTCATGACAATAAATATTTACCTCTTCTATTATTTTAAAGGCTTAAAGAGAATATAATTTGCCATTTTAAAAAAATCCAGACTAATGAATTGATCATTATTTTTACAAATTTCCAGCAAGCTGTTGGATGTTATAAACAATACATCATCTCTCCACAACAGTGTCAGCAGAATAAAACTGTGACCCACACTGTTTCTTCCACAACAAATTGCATTCTCTTTTTAAGCAACTGTATCCTTGGCTAAATCTATAGGAAAGAAGAAAGGTTTTATTGGCTCTTATTTTTTAAATGCTTTTCAACTGGAGAAATTCTAACTCATCATCATCAATAACACAAAAGAATTATTGCCCCAACTATCATGGATGTACCACTAACACCAATGGAATGGACTTGGATAAATTGGCTTGCTAGAAGTGAATATATAGAGAGCATAACACATCAGTCCAAACTTTGTATGACAGCTTAAAAAAGATATATGCCAAGTAAATTATCTCCCCAAAGCCTTCTAAATATTAAAAAGGTATAGCAATCGAGGTATTTGGAATAAACAACGCACACTGGGATTGCAGCAATGTGACTGGGAAAGAGGAGATTTTAGATTGTATAGAACAGTGGGGCTGAAGAAAGTGAACTGTGTGCAGATACTGGTTCATTACGAAGACCTGAATTTGTGTTCACATGACAAAGGGGAAGTACAGAACAGCTTGGAAAACTGTGGTGTGTGTATGCTGCACGTGTGTATGTGCATACTATGTCAGTCAGCAGGCCTATGCTGAAAACAAAAGGAGGAGAGGGGAGGAGGGGAAAAAAAAGGAGGAGAGGGGAATGGGAACACCTGTCCCTTTTTTACATTAAAAAGCATATTTTACTATTTCAAATGATTACTATATTTACAATGTATTTCTAACATCACTGACCAATTCTATTTTTTATTATACTTAAACTTGAAACAAGAAACAACCTCCAATCAAAACAGAGTTTGCACTGGAGAATTTGAAATAGGTATTCTTGTAGTAGCTGGTCCAGCATCCAATGGCTTCCCTTTCTCTAAAACCTGCCTGGTTGCTGGGAACCTTACCCATATGTGGTGACTCCAGCTCTTTAGTTAGACCTGAATGATCTTGGGGTGAAACCAGGCTCAAAAGTAGCCCAATCAGATACTTTTCCCCTGGTAACTTCAAGAGGGAAACGAGGTAGGAATTCGTTAATTGAGTTATGCTAATTGAAGTTCTCATATCAATTAGATTCCTGAACTCTTCCTGCAAAGTGTCTTGGTTTTACGCTAAGTTCTTTCTGCTTTTATTGGTGATACTAGCCTGAGTTACTTTGCTCCTTTCAAACCCAAAATTCAGATTTCGATTCACTTATCAATGATGCTAAGAACATTTTGTGGCACAACTGTGGACTGTGTATAATTTCAAATTATAAAATGACAAAAATACCAAGTGGTGAGATTTGGTTCAAAGAAATGTATAAACTCTAGTACCTATCACTAAACTGTAAGCATTTATAAGGACATCAAACATTCTGTTTTAGTTCTCTTGGGGGATTCAATATCTACATATAAGAGAAATCAGTGATTTCTGGGGAACTGGTCAAAATTTATTTCAAATACATTATAATTGGGTTTTTTTAGAATAAACAAGATATCCACCTATTTTTTAATGTTAGGACATCAGAATACATTTTTATATTGCTTTATATTTTCAAAACCCTTAACCATAACTTATAAATTATTCCCAACCATGCTGGTTAATATAGTCTCAAATAAGTTATTTCATAAAAGGAAACTCAAGCACAGAGAAGTGTCCTTAACTCAGGCTTTTAATCAAGATTGTTACTGAGCCAAGAGAACTCTCCAGCATGCAACTTTGAGGCCTGTGAAATTGAATCTAAATTATAACAGCTTCCTTAAAACTTCACAAATGCCCTCAGCTAAAATTCAAGGGCATGTAATACCATGGGAGTTACTTGTCCAAATGTATTTTAACATGACCCAGCATGCAAGCTGTTCTCTGAAGAATATGGGAATCTTGAGTCCAGAACAGATACTGTATGTAAGAATTATAAGCCCTGCTATGTCTCCAGCACTGACTTATTCTCACATTGAGAAAGATACAGACTCTTTGCACATCCACCATTATATGAAGGGAGTTACCATAGAGCTCTCTAAAAGAGTTTGCTTAACAAGGGAGGGGGGGGGTTGTCACTTTGAGGGGTAAAATGTATAACTATTGCACTGTGTTGTACACCTGAAACTAATTCAAAATAAATAAATAAATAAATTTAAAAAAAATAAAAGAGTTTGCTTCCTTTGTGATTTGGTTTTGTGGGTTTTGAAACCAGAAAGACAGATAGATAGATCTAGATATTTTGCTAGATACTTGGACATAGCCACATAAATAGCAAGGCCATTGTCCTATATTTTACCATATAATATTACTTTCACTGTTCTCAGCTTGTGAAGAAACCATCACTTATATGACAAGTCCAAGTTCTAACTCTAAGCATGTTACGTAATGGTTGGTTTAACTGTGGGAATTACAGGATTGTTCTAAGGGTAACATCTCTCACTCTCCCTATGTTATATAAAAGCTTTTGCTATGATAATTCTCTATAACTTTCAACTCCGAAATCTCATCAGAAATGTTTATTTCCTGATCTTGGATCTGTAGTTTAGCTGCAATGACTGTTCCAGGCAATGTTCAAGTAAGTGACTTCTCATTCTGGGGCCTAGGGGAAAGGAACATCTCCTATCTATAATGAAGCATTCTTGTGCAAAGGTAGTCGTATAAGAGGGCTGACAGGAACCTACAATGCTTCTTAGAGCTTTCCTTCAGGACTGCGTCCACTTAAAATGGGCACATTGTCACTTCCCATAACGCCCCATTGGTCCCTTGGTCAAAGGAAATGACATGATAAGCCCATCATCAATGGGGAGGGGTAACATACTCCACCTATGATGGGGTAAGGGAGAGAAGATATTCTAAACAACAATGCAGTCTATTACATATTTTCTGCCCTAAGGCACTCCAGAATCTTAATATTCTCCTGGATATTCAGGTGAGGACTGGGAACCACAGACAACTGGCAGATTGGAAATGATACTTTCCACCAAAGGAAAATGATAGAATTTGGCAAGCTGTGGCAGCTTTGGAGAGATTATGAAATGGAAGAAGTTGAAGTGATCAGTGTATATGTAAATGACTAAAACCTCGTCTTAACCTGGTATCTTGATCTCCACTCGATTTATTGTTTATTTTCTGCAGCATATATCAATGGTGTGGTGTGTTTCTCATATCCTAAGGAACGCAAACATAATTATTTTTGAACTTGAAGTTGAAATAAAACCAAAGGACCTGAGTTCAGCCCTTTATCATGCTTTCTCTCTGAAAGATCAAATAAACATGGAATTCATTTCCTCAAAAGGTGACACTCTTGTCCCAAGCCTCTTTCTCAGAAACGTGTCAGTTGATAGGACATGCAAACAGAGCTGGAGTTTAGTATGCCATTTATTGTCATTTTTATTTTTCCCTGCTTTAATTAAAGCTTTCATTGATGGTGAAATTATTGGTCCTGGAATGATCCTTGACAATGTCTGAAAAGAACACTTAAACTCATTGTTATATAGTGCTTTTGAACCAGCTAGCAAGAAAATAGCTATTACACTGCACATGACAACTAAATTTTTATTTGGTAACTGCCTCAAGGAAATTAACTCGGAAGACACTAAAATGTCTGTAGAGTCCCAGTTTGCTGACAATTTATCTTTTGCTGTTTGTTTTTTTGAAAGCAGACTACTACATTTATCACTTCATTATATTTTTTTATATCTATGGAAAAGAAACAATATGAAACATTGTCTCAATTTTGTTAGTTTTTAGAGTTATTTTTACTTAAACAATGAGGTAGCGTGATTAAACTTTACTTTTTGTCCTCTTGCAATGTTTTTGTTTTCAAAGACAGTTCCTTCAATACAGATATTTTTGTTTTTTTTTGTGTATTAATTTGGCTGGTTGTTGTTTTTATAAATGTTGTTTTGGTCATTCCATGTCAGGGTGCTAATTTCTCCTTTGCTTAAGCTCTCCTGAGCTTAAAAGGTATTTCTTGGCTCAGGTTTAAATTGAAAACTCCATCTATCTTCCAATTCCATGTATATTATTATTAAACATTTCAGTGAATTTCTCTGACCTCTGCATATTGGCGCTTGAGAATGGAACGTTCAAAGCAAAGTTCAAGCTCACTATTGGATTTGTAGTAACGCAAAGCAGAAGGACTAGGGTTTAGAAAGATACATGGAATGCCACCAAATTATAAGGGTGAAGCTGCCAACCTCCTACTCTCCTTTTCAGAAGCATTTGTGGCAGGATTAGATAAGCTACCATCACCTGAGTGGTTTCTTCTAATTAACGCAGAAGCCCCACAAAGCTACAAATGACCATTTATGTTAGAAAACAGGAACAGAAAGGGTCTATCATACTTTTAGAATAGTGACTTCCTTTGTGTTCTACTCAATTTATTTGAAACCCCAATTTGGGAGCTTGGCATGACCAGACAGCTTGCCTGACAAGCCTACCCCTTGGTCAGACTGCCTTGGCTAGTTTTCCTAACATATCTTTAGTAAAAAAAGATAAGGAAAGAACACAAAGTATAAAGTAAGGGGTTCAGGCTGAGAGCCTGACATTTCCACTTTGCATATCCCTTTTTAGCAAACAAGTTGGGGCATGGCTCACAGATGCAGAATCCAAATGTCTGCCGCAAATGGTTGTTTAACGTATGGGGTATAGAGAACAGATTCTAAGTTTGACTCTTAACTCTGCCAATGTGCAATCTTTATCATATTACTTATCTGTGCCTCAGAGTCCATGTTAATAGAAGCAATGCATTAAGATTATCTATAGAGCTGTGATGAGGACTGAGTGAAATGATATATAGAGAAAGGATTTCACATAGCATTCAAGTCATAGTAGGCAGTCAATAAGTGATAACTTAGAAAGATGAAGTGCAATGATAACCCACCCAGGAAAAAAAATCAGAAAACACAATAAACATTTTTTTCCATCTTTGAAACCTGATATGTATTTTCTACTTTACAGCACATCTCTACTCTGACCAACCATTGCAAGTGCTCAATAGCCATATGTGGCTAATGGCTACCATACTGGACAGTGAAGGAGTGGAAGATGGGTAAGATGAGAAAGAAGAGTTGGGGTGAGAATTGGGATAGGAGGCTGTCCAGTGGTATTCATGTAAATTTTGGGACCAAATACTTCGTTTGCAGGATGCTGATATCAGAAATATTTTCAAGGGGTGGCCGGTTGGCTCAGGTGGTTAGAGCACAGTGCTCATAACACCAAGGTTGCCGGTTCAATTCCTACATAGGTCACTGAGCTGCACCCTGCACAACTAGATTAAAGAAAACTACTTGGAACTGATGGATCCTGTTAAAACACACTGTTCCCTAATAAAATCCTTTAAAAAATTAAAAAAGAAATATTTTCAAGGTTGTTATAAACCACATTAACCAAAGATGTAGGTATGTTTACTAAGAAAACTTAACCATCTTATTAAGACATTAACCAATCATAAGGCAATGTTGAGAATATATTTTGTTGCCTACTTAATAAAATTATAAGAGGTATATAGCTTGAAACTGTTCACTTTTACTGTGAAGGGTCTAATAAAAAAGCAAGACAGTTCCTTCAATACAGTTTATTAAAACTCTATTGTATTCTCTCCTCGTCTTATCTTAGCATTTTATTCAATAGGTATCAGTGAGGATGGGTCTGTTACTGTGACTATGTACAGTGTGCTACATATAGGAATATTGATCAGTTTCATCTTGGTCTCTTAAGAATTCCACATCTTATTGTACTAATGCTTCTTACAGTAACTATAGTATTGAATCAGAACTTTAACATTATGATTCATAAATAGCATGAAACTTGGCACCCATAAATCACAGCACTAAATTGGAAGTTTAAAAGTTAAGATTTATAAACTAACATACTAAATCACAACTTTAAAATTTAGGATTCATTAATAAGAACTTTTATATGCATGATGTATAAATCAAAGCACTGTACCTGATTCTTGGAAGTTAACGCATGTAAATCAGAATTCTGAAAGTTAATATTAATAAATCAAGGAAATGCATTTTACTTGGTAAATTTCTTTTTTAATGGAATAGTTCCTACATTAGATAATGGATACTATCTTCTGAAAAATATGAATCGAAAAACTTCCTTTGATAGCCATTTCTAAAACATCTTTCTCATTTTAGTTAAGCCCATTTCTCTTATGTGAGCATGGAAATATCTGATATACATCTTGTTTAGACAAAGTCTCATATTCTTGAAAACATAACTAAGTCACACTCCAGGTTTCCCATTTCTAGGCTAAAAATACACACAAAACTTCGCCTTCTTCCTTAGGAGTTTTTTTCTGCACCTTTGATCATTTTTAACAAGTGTCTACAAGTCCTTTTGAAGGTGATGTGAACAAACCTGGACAAAATGTTCTTACATGGGTTCTATTAACACTGAGTGTGGTGGATGAATTAATTCCGGACCCTCATGTGTCCTTCCTGTTTGTAACAGTCCGTTTATATCTCACAGTCAAAACAGGAGCAGCTTGAGTCTCCCATAGTAACGTGTTATTGTGAGCTCTGAGGGAGAATTGCTTCACTCTTATGCTTAAATTCCCTGAGCTTCTGAGGAATCCAAAGCAATCTGAATTGTCTTTTCCACTCTATTAAAATAGCTCTTATTAAAGTTACTAAAGAACTCCAGGCTGTCAAAGACCAAACACCATGTTGAGTTCTTATCTTATGTGAATATTCATCAACAGTGGGCACTGTTGTTCCCTATGTCATCAGAATCTGTGGTACCTTCTCCTCCTACATTTCTAGCAATTCCTTCTAGTCTCCTTTATGGCACCCCCTATCCTAAGACCTCTTAACTTAAATGTGAAGTGTTTCACATGGCTCTCTCCTTAAGTATCATATTTTCTCACTCTATACATCTTTTCATCTTTCCCACCGGGATCCACTACCACTTAAATATTGATTATTTACAGAGTTCTATTCTGAGATCTAGAAATATTTACCAGGTATTTCTTCCTTGATGTACTTACTGCCAGCCTGTCTAAATCTATTGTACATGCTCAAAAATGGAATTTCTTATTTTTTTTCCCAAAGCAACGCTCTTTTTTTCAATCCCACCACTAGCCCCCAACTCTAACCAGCTAAGACTTTTCTCAGATTTCTTCCATCCATCCCATTCCTATAGCCACTGTTTTAGTTTGGGCCCCATGAATTCTTTCTTGGACTGGTCTATAGTTTCTTAACTGTGACTCAGCATTCCAAATTGGAAATCTGATCCTATAACTCCCTTATTAAGACATTCCCATTTATATGCCGTACTTCTTGTATAGGTGGCCCTAAGTATCTGTCTGCTTCTACCTTCTGAGCTCTCTCTCTGCCTCCCATCATATTCTACACCTTAAATGAGTGGTTCTCAATTTGGGGGATTTTGCTACCCAGGGAACATTAGGCAATGTCTGAAGACATTTTTGGTTGTCATGACTAGGAGTGATGCTGCTACTGGCATTTAGTAAATGGAGGCCACGGATGTTGCTAAACAACCTTCAATGTACAGGACGGGACCCCACAACAAATAATTGTCCAGTCCCAAATGTCAATAACGCAGAGATTAAAAAATCTTGCTGTAGAAAAACTAAGTGCACATGTTTCACGAAGAGAATGGAACTGCTGTGTGGATCTGAGTCTTTGAATATGCCATATATATGCTATGTCCTTTGACTGAAATGCCCTTTTCTCATTTATACTCAGGCTCAGTAATATTCCTCGTGCAAGCCCCAGTTCAGTGCCTCCTATTAAGAAATTCGTTCATCCCTCCAGGCATCACTGACCTACTGAAATAATTTTGGGGAAACAGCATGCACGAGGTTCAGTCAGAGTGACACTGGTTTGAGATATGAATCCAACTTACTAGTGGTGTGTACTTGGGCACATTAACCTCTGAATGCCACTTCCTCCTTCTGAGAGCTGTGAGTAGAAAATACTAAACCAACAAGTTTATTATTAGGATTTTATCAGGTATTGATGCAAGGAAAATCTAGCTCCACATTGTCATCGTACTGACTGCTAAGATTAACTTGGCTGGTTTTACAGGTCCTCACACAGTAAGTGAAAAGGAAGGATCATCTCACATAAAGAATACACATTCTTGAGGGGGCCGGTTAGCTCAGGTGGTTAGAGCATAGGCTAACACCAAGGTTGCTGGTTCGATTCCCACATGGGCCAAGGACCTGTCCCCACCACAACTACTTGACTTGGAGCTGATGGGTCCTAGAAAAACACACTGTTCCCCAGTAAAATTTCTAGGAAAAAAAAGTTTAAAAGAATACACATTCTTTTATATAGGAAATACAATTAACTGGGTCCCCAACTAGACCCTCCAAAGATGTTTTTGAGGTCCACTTGCAGATGAATATAAAACAAAGGAACTAATAGTAAGATGTCATGAGCTACACTTGAATAATTGGGTTGCTCTAGCAAAGGAACTGTATGGGGCATGATACATCTACTTTTACAAATATCCAAGTTTATGTGGATTATATAATGAAACGTAAGAATTTGCAGTTTAGTTGGAAACACAGGCTAGACTTCTAAATTAAGGAGAAAAAGAACACAATAGCTTATAATCAACTAGTAAAATGAAGGCACAGTAAATTACTGTATACTTTTCTATACAATTTTTTAAGTAGTTAAAAGGTAATACTTGCAACTAATGTGTGAAATGGAAGCTAGTATAGCCATCACCGTGTGTGTGTGTGTGTGTGTGTGTGTGTGTGTGTGTGTGTGTGTGTTTTCACTCGCTCTTTTCTTTCCTCTCCAACAGATTTTTTTCAACTAATTTTGTAGCATGGAGGATGCAATATGCACATTCTAGAGCATTTTTATTTACCAGTGTTGCAAACATAAATCGATCAGAGTGATGTCACACTATAAGGAAGACATGTGCAAATATACTTGAAATGCTTCTCAAAAAATGTGATCATCATTAATTCTTCCACTGAAGCTCCCACAGCAATGTTTACTTGAGAATTTTTTGAAGCTGTTTTTCTAAAAACTTGTGATGAATTCAACATTACAGTAAGCAGAGCCATCCTGTCTGCAGTAATGCTCTTGCATCATCTCAGCTATTCCCAGAGGAAATAATCGCTGAAAGGAAAACCAAGTAAAAAGTAATGTTTATCAGATCTACTGTAAAAGGCTTTTCTGACATCAAGGACATATGCAGATTTCCTTGATAGCCTGACGCCATGTGATTTAGTTTTAGTCATTTTCTTACTTCCCATCACTTATTTTCTCTAAGTAACCTGACATCTGAATATATACTTTTATGCATAAAATTATACCTATTATGAGGGAATACAGCATTGATATCATTTGGAATGTATCACAAAACATGCCCCTTGAGAGTTTAATAACATATTTGTGATTCTGAATTGTTTGCTAGAAAATTTGAAGATGATTATTTCTCATAGTTAGCTACTTTTTATTTTATATCGATTAAGTAATGAAACTTTGAAACATGTATATGATTATGTGAAACTTTGAATTTATCAGATATTTATCTTTAAATGGCATTTCTTATTATCGACTGAGAAAAAAATTTCCTCCTGGAGATGTATGTCCCGTAATAAAACCATATAGTCCAGAAAAAAAATCTCAAAATATAAATTGCTTCAATATAAAGTTATGAAAAACCTGTATGCCAAAACATTAAAAATGAAAGGTGAATTATAATCTAGGAGAAAAAAAATTAAACATTAGGAAAAAGGATTACTAGTTTAATACATAAAAGTTCTCACAAACAAAAATGAGGGAAAACTACATTTGTAGAAATATTATAAGAGGATATGAGTAGGTAATTAAAAAAACAAAATCCAGATGGTCAATAATATAAAAATAGTCTTAGGTTTACCAGTTATTGAATAAATTACAATTGAAGCAGTGAAATCATTTATTTACCTTCCATATGGTTTCCTTTTTTAATGTAATGCTACTACCCAGTATTGATGGGCACGTGAATAAAAGGGGATGATAATTTTATACACTTCTGCTAAGCATATGTATTAGAATAACTTCCTAGGGAGAACACTGTCTTTAAAATGGTAATATCTTTGGACATAGAAAGTGTCTAAGAATTTATCCTAAGGAAATAACTATAGCCACAAGATATTCACTACAGCATTAATTAGTATTCAGAATCAGAAACCACCTAAATATCCAAGAAAAGAAATGATTTTAATAAATTATGGTATACCTATGAGAAAAACTACTATGAAACAATGAAAAAGATATTGTAGCAATATATTTACTGGCATGATAAGATGTTCATAATTCCTGGTTGCAAAAAACAAACAAACAAAAAACACAGCTTCCAAAAATTGCTCACCATGATCCAGTGTTAGGATATCTCAGACACAAGAATTGCTTAAATTTACATAGGTAATAAAATTTTATTATAATGTATGCCCAGTGAAATGAGGACACTCTGAAAACCCTTTTCAACAGCTTCCCATTCAGAATTTGTGAATAAATAAGTCTTTAATGACTCAGGAGAAGAAAGCAGCTCTGAGGAATCAACTATCACAGGATCATTCCAGAAGTAGGCACCTATTATTCTTTAATGATTCTGCCTTTCTTGCCTTCCCTCTCTCTTCTTATTTCTATGCCTTATTATTTGTTTCTTTTTCTATGTCCTCTGCTTCTACTCTTATTGCTTTGTTTCTTTGTGTGACTCTAAGTGTGTATACCGTGGGTGCCAAAAAAAATGTATACAAGTGGATACTTTGGTCAACTTGCTCAAGCAGTAATTCGCCATAATCAGCAGTGTCTGGATGCTGATGGTCACCACTTGGGGCACCTCTTGTCATTGCAGACGTCAAACGTGACTTGTATTCATCTTTTGTTATTGGTATATATTATTACAATTTTAATATTTTTTCTTTTCTTAAAATGTGTATACATTTTTTTGGCATCCTCTGTATTTGTGTGTCACAAGCAAAACTCCCTAAGTGAGAGGTTCTATTGAGTCTGGTGTTAGCATCCAGTATGATTTGCCCACACTGGATAGAGTTCTTAAGGCAAGCTACGGAGTAAGCTCTTGGTCCAGCTGGTTACCTTTGGTTTCAGCATTGACTCATGATCCAGTCAGTTTTGTCTGGGACAGTAGAGTCGTATCACAGAAAACATGATAACTTATGCAGAGAAAGCTATTCTCCTTTGCTTTCCTCAAAAGGGAATTCTAGGGCAGGCCGAATGGCGCAGTGGTTGGGGTCTGGCTTGGGAAGCCAGCGGCCCCCAGTTCGGGTCCCACATATGAGGGCCAGTGACACTGCCCTCAAAAACAAAAAGGAATTCTAGACCTGGAGGACACTTAAGAGTTACCTCTCTGTGATGAAATTAGAGAATCCATAACATAGAATCTATAACATAGATTATTTTATTTTGTTCTTATTCATGGTTTGCTTTTTATATTAAACATTTTCATTGTCTGCCTATAAAGAAAAACATCAGTAAAAGTAAGTTTTGTTTTAGATTTGAAATTACTTGATCCAGTCGCCTGCCTAAAGGCTATTATATCCTTGCCAGTGATTATTTATAAACATTTGCTTTTTCAGAAAACATCCATTCTGTCTCATGCATCATTCCATCAGCTATTCTCTCTCCCCTTTTCCATCATGAGTCCTGTAAGAACCTTGTAATTAATGGTTAGTAAGGTCAACAACTTCAAAATTCTAAAATACATTTTTTATCCACTTATATCATGTTTCATCTCATCTTTCTCTTAAAAAAAGTATGTGGATATTGTAGCTAAGCGAATACTTAGATTATATACAATATCTTATAGAGCTCGGTTTTAAGGACATACAAGTCAAGAATACTTTGCCTTTCCAAAACTTGGTGGAGCTTTCCTATATTAACTAATTCTTTATTCTCAAAACTTTGGGCTTTCCAACTTGCTTCCTTCCTGGCTTTAGAAATGATTCACTAAAAATTCCCTTCTATGTAAGGATATTATTTAATGTCCTACATATTAATGTCACCCTAGTCTATCTCTTTTCATTTCTTAAGCCTGCTGTTATAGTTCATGTTCTTTCTGCTCTAGCACAAAGTGAGTGGTGTTTTTTGTGTGTTTGTTTGACCTTTTTATTCTATCGTCAGTTTGATCCTGGTCTTTATAGACTTTCCACAATTTAAGTCACATATATTAGTATCCATTCCATGCAAGACTTTGTAGTGGAAACTCTGAGGCATATATGTCCCAGTCCTTGGCCCTTAGTGGAGGGAAGGAATGTATATAATCATAACATGAAAAATGGGATAAATGAAAGGAACTTGTACCTAAGGACTGTATTGGAAATATCAGGAGAAAGTGGAAGAATTAGTGAGGGAGGGAGGCAGCCTAGGAAGAATCTGAGGAGTACAGAAATCAATGATAAGGGGTATTACATTTTTTTTCTTTCTATGCCATGCACATCAGATAGGTATTAAATCATTTTGAATTGAAATTCATTGAACCAAAAAAAATGTAATGCCAGGATGTCAGTATGGGGAGGGGATGTCGAAAGTTTTTCAGGATGGAATGAGTCATGGTCAAATGCAGCAGAAATGAACACTAAGTAAAGAGTGCTCCTAAGGGAAGCCATTAAGAAGAAACTTCAGGGATGCCCCCTCAGTAGAATGCAGATGTACAAATGCCATGTTGCAAGTTGAATGTTGGAAGGATAGTTACCTAAGCATCTGAGCATTTTAGTAGAGAAAAGAGACATGAAACCATAGAGGAAGGAGTAGCTAAATGGCATGAAAATGCTCTAAGAATAAAAATAATGAATAGCAGGGGGACCAGTACCTCTGATAACAGTGTTGGACAGCTCAAAAGATGAACTGAGATTAAAAAAAAACAAAAAACTATCAACACCAAAAACTTTGTTTAAGTAATATTGAAAATGTTATATTAAACATTTTCATTATCTGCCTATAAAGAAAAACATCAGTAAAAGTAAGTTTTGTTTTAGATTTGAAATTGCTTGATCCAGTCTCCCGCCTAAAGGCTATTATATCTCTGCCAGTGATTATTTGTAAACATTTCCTTCCTCAAAAACATCCATTCTGGGGCCGGCCGAGTGGCACAGTGGTTAAGTGCTGGCTTGGGAAGCCAGCAGCTCCGGTTCAGTCCCACATATGAGGACCAGTGACACTGCCCTCAAAAAAAAAAAAAAAATCCATTCTGTCTCATGCATCATTCCATAAGCTATTTCCACTCCCCTTCCATGATGATTCCTTATATAAATATTTATTTAATAAACTAAATATTAATAAAGAAAATAACAAATAGTGAGCTATTTCCAAAACCTTCACAGTTATTGTAGAATAAAATTAAAAACTTAATCCTGGAGAAAGGACATCTTTTAACATATGCTGTTGGGAAAACTGGATATCCACATGCAAAAGAATGAACTTGGACCGCACAGCATATACAAAAATTAACTCAAAATGGATCAAAGACTTAAAAATAAGAGCTTAGGGCCGGCCGAGTGGCGCATTAGTTAAGCGCTGGTTTTGGGATGCCAGCAGCTCCGGTTCGGATCCCACATGAGGGCCAGTGACACTGCCCTCTACAGCTAACAACAGCTCCACCTGGAGCTGGGCTGTGCGAGCCCCGGTGATGGTGTGGGCTGCAGCCCCCATAGGCTACAGTGAGTGGCCCGCAGCCAGCGTGAGCGGCTGGCAGCCAAGCGTGAGCTGCCAATAGCCGCGGTGAGCGACATCCAGAGGCCAGCGACCGATCTGCCTCATCCGGGAAGAGCGCAATGACGATACCAACAGTGAAGCAACATCCTCCGCAACTAAACTGAAGAACAAGAAGACGGCAACTTGTCTGTTCCCCTTCCCCGATTCCCCAACGCTGTTCCCCTCCACCAATTCCCCAATAAAATCTTTAAAAAAAATAAAATAAAATAAGAGCTTAAACTATAAATCTGTTAAATGAAAACATAGGATAAAAGCTTCATGACTGGGTTTAGCAATTATTTCTTGGATATGACACCAAAAGCACAAGCAACAAGAGAAGAAATAGATTAAATGAGGTATATCAAAATGAAGACTTCCGTGTTCCAAGGGACACAATCATTTTTTTTAAATTTATTTATCTATAATTAGTTTCAGGTGTACAACACAGTGCAATAGTTATACTTTTTACCCCTCTAAGTGACAATCCCCCTCCCCCAATTCTCCCCCGACTCCTCCCCCCCATATCATATATATCTATTACTCTTCCTCTGACTCCCTTCCACAGTATAATCCACATCCCATGACTATCTATATATTCACTTACAGTTGGTATACAATATTATACTTCAGCTTCAGGTATACAGTGCAGTGATCAAGCCTCTACTCCATCCATGAAATGGTCTCCCTAACAAGACATATGACCATCTGACACCCCACAAAATATTTACATTATTAATTATATTCCCCAAACTGTCTTTTGTATCCCTGTGGCAATATTGTAGTTACCTATTTATGCTGTCTAATCCCTTCCCCTTCTCCCTCATCCCCACCTCCCTCCCAAATAGCAACCCTCAGTTTTTCCTCTATATCTATGAGACTGTTTCTGTTTACTTTGCTCATTCATTCAGTTTTTCAGATTCCACATATAAGTGAGATCATATGGTATTTGACACAATCAACAGAGTGAACAAAAAACAACCTGAGAAATAGGAGAAAATAATTTGCAAATCATATATTTGATAAGGAATCAATATCCAGAATATATAAAGAACTCCTACAACACAAAGAAAACCAAAAAGCCAATGACTTTAAACAGACATTTCACCAGAAGACATACAAATAGCCAATAAGCACATGAAAAAAAACAAACTTAACATTACTAATCATTAGGAAAATGCAAATCAAACCACAATGAAAACCACTTCACATTCATTAAGGTGGCTATTATAAAAAAAATAAAGTAAAAAAAGAAAAACTCATGTTGGCAAGGGTTTGGAGAAATTGGAACTCTTATGCATTGCAGATGGAAATATAAAATGGTGCAGACATTATGGAAAACAGTATGATGTTTCCTCAAAAAATTAAAAACGTAATTACCATATGACCCAACTATTTCATTTCTGTGTATATATTCAAAAGATATGGAGAAATTGGTGCTTTTGTGCACTATGGGCTGGCATGTAAAATGGTATGGCCATTTTCCATACTGGAAAACATTATGGCAGTTCTTAAAACAAACATAGAATTACCATATAATCAAGCAATTCCAGTTCGGGATATATACCCAAAATAATTGAAAACAGTCTCAAAGTATCCATCCACTAACGAATAGATAAGCAAAATGTGGTATATGCATACAGTGAAATATTATTCAGCCTTAAAAAGGAAGGAATTCTTGACACATCTTACAACATGGATGAACTTTACAGACATTACACTAAGTGAAATAAGTCAGTCACAAAAGAATATGATTCCACTTATATGATTATGTAGAGTACTCAAATTCATAGAGACAGAAAGTAAAGTGGTGGTTGGCAGGGACTGGGTGGAGAGGAAAATGCGGAGTTGTTTTTAATGGGTGTAGAATTTCAGTTGGGGAACACAGAAGATGAAAAAGTTTTAGAGATTGATTATATAATAATATTATATATTTAACACTAGTGAACTGTACACTTAAAAGTGATTAAGAGGTAAATTTTATATGTATTTTACTATTGAAAACAATTTATTTTTTATATTTATATATTAATATAAAAATTATTAATGTGGTAAATTTCATGTTATGTGTATTTTATCACAAACATCCACCATTTGCACTTGTTCTTTTGGCCTGCAACCTTCTTCTCTCAGTTCATCTGTTGGCTATCTTTAAAGTTTTAGTTCATGTTACTTTTTCAGAAAAATAAAGTTTTGACCAACCAAATCAAAATTATGTTCTCATGTTTTGATTGTTTATCTTACCTGCTACTTTTCCCTACAATCATCTTAAGTATACATTATTTCTTACAGCCTATCTTCCCTGACAGACTGTAAATTCCTTGAGGACAGGGACCATAGTCTATTCAATACACAGTTGTATCCTCAACAGTTGGGAATTGGCCCAGCACACAGTTAATTTTCAGTATATATGTAATAAGTACAAGAAGCTAGTTGCTAATAAAACATATTTAGGTTAAATATAGATACAAAATTTATTGTCAAGGCTGATGGAATTCTAGAGAAGTGTTAGTAACATTTCAGGAATAAAGGTGAGAATGATACAGTGGTAGTTGTCATTTATTCCCACCTCCTTCTATATACTTCATATACTACAACGTATAATAGAAAGCTAAAATTACGTTCTTATACATGTTTCAAGCTAGGTCTCTGAATGGTAACGAGGGTCCTTCAGTGAGACCCACTCTGAGGGGCCAGTGGCTTGGAGGCCATGTTCCTGCTGTGGCTGCTGTCACTGCTTGAAATGTTTTCATAAAGGTATGCTTGTTTGTGGCCTGACTCAAAGCCCCACTGACACGTTAACTCTTGGGTATGTGAGGCAGATGTGACACTGTGGGGATAACACAAACAGCATCTCCCTCATGTTTGAATCTCAGCTATGGTGAATCCAGTGGCAGGCTGCTATCATTCCTCCAGTTTTAAATATCTAAGACCCTATATTAAATCCCCTCTGCCTAAAATACTTAAAATGTCAGTTCCCTGCATTGAACTGAGAAAGATACACAGGATGTTTTTCGAAGGCTAGAACTGGAAAAGTGGTCAGTTTTCCTATTAGAGATATATAGCTTTAAACTCAAACCATGGCAAATTCTGGAACAATAACTAAATGAAAAAGTTGTGATCACTTAAAATAAAACAAAAGTGATCATACAAAGCTAGCATAGACTCATTAAATGAATATTATGGCAAACTAACATGAATTGTTTCTTGATGGAGACTTTACACTAGAAAATCAGTACAATCCCACACTCATGGTGTATTTGGATCTCAGCAAGCATTTAACAAAAATCCCTCATGTAGCCTCCTTGGAGAATCCCATCCTGGATCACTCAAGTGCACTTGATAACTGCACTCTATGCTCTTGTATCTCATTGTTTACTCTTAGATAATTATTATCACATTAGTTGCAGTTACACTTTCACATATCTGTCCCTCATCCTCCTACATTTGGAGCTTCTGAATATCAATAAACATATATTAGCTTTCCATATAACCCTAAGAGCTGGTACAATGCTTGTCACACTGTAAGTGTGCTCAATAAAATTGAATATTTGATATTGAATTATGACATAATAGGTAAACTCAGAAATGACTGAAAAATATTAAACTTAAATGCACTGATTCATGTATCTGCATTAATATCTATCTATATTAATGTATCCATATGAAATGTATCAATTAGAATCCCCCAGGCCTTTTCACTCTGAGTAATTTTTTAATCCTAGAAAGAAGTGTTGCCTTGTGTTGTGGATTAAATTGGTAGAGTATCGTATTTTATTCTGCTTTGCAATTGAGGTCATCATTTTGTTTGGAGGGTGTTCATCCTTAGCAACTAGACTTATACATTTCTTAAAGGCTCAGGTTTTATCTCCCTTTTTCCCCACTGCCCACATCATTAATCTTAGTGATGTACCCAGAGTGGGTGTGCAGTGGGCCCTTTTATGGGACCATTTCCTTGTAACCAGTTCCCTCCCTCTTAGCTGATTCTTCTGCTGGCCTCCCAGGGTCTCTGGCAAGTTTTATCAATTTGAGAATTAGTAGGGGATCAAAAGAAGCTATTGTGTGTTGCCTCTCATTTCATCATTTAGAATAAACTGACTCTTTTTTTTTCTTTTGGACAACACCCATATACTTAAGACGCCCACATATTTGGAGTAAATCACTGTAAATAGGCGATCAGCAGAAAACAACAGCCTGTAGAACACATTACCACGGAGAAACAGGCAGCCAAGTTTTCCGTAACTGGGCTACTAGCCACCAATTTTAAAGCTTTCATTTGAACACACTTTCACCACACAGAAGTCTGTTTTTTTACACAACATAAATGGAAGGGGACAAAACACTGCTGCTCAGTTATATTCAATTGATATTTTTAAAAACAATTCTGGCTTTGAGTGGGTAAACACATTTTGGAAAACACACCCAAAAAATGAAGGACACTAAAACTAAGACAATGTATGTAAATATCCACGAAAAGGGGTCTTTTTTTGTAAATTACTTCCACCATCATGTCATCCCCCAACCTCTAAACACAAGGTTAAGTTGCAAGGAATTGGCTCTGGAAGTATTAGAGTTGGTCCTTACATAACACCAGTAAACGTTCTCTCTTTTGTTTAGCCTCTAATAACACTATCTGCCAAAGGGAAGGCAAACAGCTACATTCTACTTGAGTTGAATGCTGGAGAGCCTTTCTAAAATTTGATATTTTCAATTCCATACTGAAAATAAGCATTTTCCAAGAAAAATCTACTTTAGGGGTGAGTTATTGAGAGTGTTCCTTTCAACAAATGATACTGTACCATAGAGCAATGAATTTGAATTATAATCATAAACGTACCTGATGCTTTTTTATCCAAATAGCCTACAGCATTAAGGAAATTAAAATGCCAGCATTTGCATACTACTTCTGATAGAGAATAAAATAAACCGACAGACAAAAGATTGCTTAAGGAGTTTCTGTGTAACTCATAGCATCAAAGTTGCTGATCAGAATATTTCTGATTTCCTGTCACTAAGTCTAACCGAAGATGTCATTTTCTATTGAAATCTTACATGCAACCTAAAATCTATATTCTGACATTAGTTGTCAGCTCACTATGTACACTTTGCTAGTTAAGAAAAATCCTTTGTAAATACCACTTCCTTCTTACCCCTTTTACCACCCCTCTGTTCCCAGAAATTCAAATCCTTCTGAGAGGTACCTTCACTGGGGTCTATATACAAAATCTTGGAAGATTTCAAAGAAGCAGTCAACCCATTCCATATTCTCCCTACACACAACTAATTTTTTTTTTTTTAAGCTGAGCCATCCTGCCACTGTTGGCAGCTCAGCGGCAGCTCAGCTCGGGCTGGGCATTGAACTGCTGTTGCTCAGAGCTCAGCTCACACTCTTGAGTGAGCTCTTAACCAACTGAGCCACTCAGCCAGCCCATAAAATCTTCTTAAATTAATGAAAAAATTTCCTTAGTTGGAGAGGAGCAAGACTGATGTAATAATTAGCAACTTACTAGCCCAAATGAAGGTCAATGCTATGGCCTAGGAGCCAAGCGACCCTGGTCCCAAGAGACTTGCTTTTTTAAAATTTTAATTAATTAATTAATTTATTTATTTATTTTTGAGGGCAGTGTCACTGGCCCTCATATGTGGGACCAAACCGGAGCCACTGGCATTCCCAAGCCAGCGCTTAACCACCGTCCCACTTGGCCGGCCCGAGACTTGTTTTTTGTTGGGTTTTGTTTCCAGCCCCTCAATCCACAGTAAAGAGCTAGAAAACCCCCTTCTCCCAATAAAAATACATTCCTGTAGTTCTACTTACCGGTGGTGCCTGGAGTCAGAAAACTTGCAAAACACCAAGTCCTGAGGAAAACACCGAGCGTTACTTTGCCTTAAGAAGAGCTCTGAAAATTTGAGGGCCAATCATGAAGCCCTATCAGTCTCTGCATTGAGGCCAGGTGTTCTCTTCAGCTCTTTTCTAGGCCCTTGCTACTCAGTGTTGTCCAGTATGGGTATCACCTGGGAGCTTATTAGAAATGGCCCAACCTTTGACCTGTAAATTAGAAACTTCATTTTAACAAGATCCCCAGATGTTCCAAATTTACACTAAAGTGGGAGCAGCACTGGTCTCAAAGTGTGTTCAGCTTCTGACTACGAGGTTAGGCAAGATGGCAAAAAATAAAATAAAATACTTAGAATAAATTTAACCAAGGAAGTAGACGACTGTACTCAGAAAATAATAAGACATTGAAGAGAGAAATTAAAGAAGATACAAATAAATGGAAACATATACCACACTCATGGATAGGAAGAATTAATATAGTTAAAATGTCCATACTACCCAAAGCAATATATAGATTCAATGTAATCCCCATCAAAATACCAATGTCATTTTTCACAGAACTAGAAGAAATCATCCTAAAATTTATATGGAACCATAGAAGACCCCAAATAGCCATGGCAATCCTGAGAAAGAAGAACACAGCTGAAGGTACCACACTACATGATATCAAATTATACTACAAGGCCATAGTAGTTAAAACAGCTTGGTATTGGCATAAAAACAGACACATAGATCAATGGAACAGAATAGAGAGCCCAGGAATAGACCCATCCATATACGGTCATTTAATCTATGACAATGGAAGCAAGAATTTACATTGGGGTAAAGACAGTCTATTCAATAAATGATGCTGGGAAAGATATATGGCAAAAAATGAAACTGGACTACCTTTGTATGTCATATACAAGAATAAACTCAAAATAGATTAGAGACCTAAATGTAAGACCCAAACCATAAAACTCCTAGAAGAAAATATAGGAAGTAAACTCTCAGACATTATTACCCTTAGCAATACTTTTACTGATATATCTCCTTGGCCAAGGAAAACAAAAGAAAAAATAAACAAATGGGACTACATCAAACTAAAAAGCTTTTTCACAGCAAAGGAAACCATCAACAGGACAAAAAGATATCCTACTGAATGGGAGAAGATATTCACCAATGATACATCTGATAAGGGGTTAATATCCAAAATCTATAAAACAAAATAAAACAAAACAAAAAAAACCTCATACAACTCAACACCAAAAATACAAACAATCAGGGCCAGCCAAGTGGAGCATTGGTTAGGAGTTGACCTGGGAGGCCAGTTCGGATCCCACATGAGGGCCAGTGATGCTGCGCCCTCTACAGCTAAGATGGTGAACAACAGCTCGACCTGGAGCTGGGCTGCTATATGTCACCAGGGACGGCATAGGCTG
Organism: Aselliscus stoliczkanus; assembly: GCA_033961575.1. Classification (NCBI taxonomy): domain Eukaryota; kingdom Metazoa; phylum Chordata; class Mammalia; order Chiroptera; family Hipposideridae; genus Aselliscus; species Aselliscus stoliczkanus. Next base: position 91,877,855 of record CM066737.1, on the reverse strand, counting down.
CAGTGGAGATGCAGTGGGCTGCTGTAAGATACCATGAGAGGCTGGCAGCCAGTGTGAGCTGCCAAGAGCCACTATGAGTGACAGTTCAGTGGCTGGCGACCCATTTGCCTCAGCCTGGAAGAGCGCAATGATAATACCAACATGGGCCAGTGAAGCAACGTCCTCCACAACTAGACTGAAGAACAAAAGGACAGCAATTTGTCTGATCTCCTTCCCCGATTCCCCAACACTGTACTTCTTGTCTGTTCCCCTTCCCCGATTCCCCAACACTGTACCCCTGCCCCAATTCCCCAATAAGATCTTAAAAAAAAAAAAAAACACAACCCAATAAAAAATGGGTAGAGGACATAAAGAGACATTTCTCCAAAGAGCACATACAGATGGCCAATAGACATATGAAAAGATGCTCAACGTCACTATCAGAGAAATGCAAATAAAAACCAGAATGAGATCCCACCTCACTCCTGTCAGAATGGCTATCATCAATAAATTAACAAAAGACAGGTGTTGTCGAGGATGTGGAGAAAAGGGAACCCTGGTGCACTGCTGGTGGGACTGCAGATTAGTGAGGTCACTGTGGAAGTCAGTATGGAGGCCCCTCACAAGACTAAAAAACTTCCTTATGACCCAGCATTTCCACTCCTGGGATTAATTCAAAGGAATCCAAAACACTAATTTGAAAAAAACACATGTATCCCTATGTTTACTGCAGTGGTATTAACAATAGCCAAGATATGGAAACAACAGAAATGCCCATCAATAGATGACTGAATAAAGAAATTGTGGTGCATTTATACAATGGAGTATTACTCTGCCACAAAAAAGAATGAAATCTTACCATTTGCAACAACATGGATGGACCTAGAGGATATTATGCTAAATGAAATGAGTCAGACTGAGAAAGACAAATAACAGATGATCTCACTTATATGTGGAATCTAAAGAATAGAATAAGTGAGCAAACAAAACAGAAATAAACTCATAGATACAGAGAACAAACTGATGGTTGCCAGATGGAAGGGGTGTGGTGGGATGAGGGAGAAAGGTGAGGGATTAGGAAATAAAAATTGGTAGTCACAAAATAGTCATGGGGATGTGAAACACAGTATGGAGAATATAGTCAATGATGTTTTTAAGGCTCTGTAGGGTGTCAGATGGGTACTAGACTTATTGGGAGAATCAGTTCTTAAATTATATAAATGCCTAACTACTGTACTGTACACCTGAAACTAATATAAAATAATATTGAATGTCAACTATAATTAAATATATATATATATATAGTCATGGGATGTAAAAGTACAGCATAGGGAATATAATCAATGGTATTGTAATAACTATGTACGATGTCAGACAGGTAGTACAATTGGAGGGGTCATCACTTTGTGAGGGGTATAAATGTCTAATCGTTCTGTTGTTTTGTATACCTGAAATTAATAATAAAAAGTAAAATTTTTTAAATTAAGAAAGAAAATTTGGCAAGATGGTCCTTAAACCAGAAGGTATTTGAACTTTTCAGCTCTGAGAGATTTTGACTCTATATATTCAAGCCTTAAATTGTGGCAAAGCTCTATAATGCTTAAAAAGTTTTGTCTTCTCATTTCTAGACATAGAGATTTTCATTTTCATTCTTTTTACTTTTTTCCTTTTCTTTTGACAAAATGTCACTTCTATTACTGATGCAGTCTTTAGCCAATGAGGCTGAAATGTGAGGGCCCAATGGGCTTGAGAAGCATTCCTAACCCTGCTTCTAACACCCTCCTCCCTAGTTCAGACTTTTGGACAATATTTTTGTGGAAAATTATCAGAGCAAACACACCAAGGCAGACAGCCTCACATGAAAGAAGGAAAAAGGACAGAATGCCTAGTGCTTACAAGCATCTAGTCAGTAACCTCGATAAATTTAAAAAACATGGAATAAAACTGCGATTCTCAAGTGAGGAGAAATGGGTGTGGGGCATGTGTCTGGAAGTGTTAGCCTGGAAAAGTCCTTCCAAGTGAGCTTCCTGATATCTTTTAGAATATCTTCCCCCTTTTTTAAATCACTTGTCAGTCTGTATATGTGAATGTACAAAACCCAATTTCTACCAGAAAGTATTAAGGATTGTATAATAACTTTCACTTAGAAATGTGTTAAGAACACACACACTCACACACACACACACACACACACCTCAATTTTATGGCGTTTAAAACATCTCTACAGAGGACAAAATACATGTTTTTGTACTAAGTAGGTAATAAATGTTTCTTGAACTATTATACGAGTAGTAAAACAGAAACTTAAAAGATGTTAATATATCCGGATTTGGAGGTTTAAGATAAAGAGTTACGGATTTTGTTGACAAGGTCACAAGAATGGAGTTCAAGTGTTCAGAATCGCTATGATTTCTAAATACCTAAATTGGACCTTTAGCTTGTGAATCAAAAGAATGATGGGATTGGGGCTGGCCGAGGGGCGCCGTGGTTGGGTGCTGGCTTGGAAAGCCAGCAGCCTTGGTTCGGGTCCCACATATGAGGGCCAGTGACACTGCCCTCAAAAAAAAAAAAAAGAATAATGATGGATTGAGTATGTAGACAATTTCTGTTCCACCCTTATTGCTCACTATCTGATCTCATCACATCTGCTGCTTTCCCACCTGTGTCTGAAGATGGTGAACTAGTTTGGGAGACCTTTCATATCCCAGCCTGCTTTAAAATTCTGTTTCCAGTGGCTTAGAAGCCTTACCTATTATCAGCTTTATTACACATAAAAGGGTAATCATTTTGATTACTGATTTTCTTTTGGCTGCTTTGTTTGTTCAGTTTTTAAATTTTGCAGAACTAGCAACTGCCACTAAGTTAGCATTATGGAAGGAGACGTTTAGATGATGGTTCTACCTTATTAAAAATTCCATCAAAGTTTTAAAACCCACATTTCTCAAGAAGTTTTCCTTAAAATTGTAATCAGTGTTATGTGTTAAAAATTGATTCCACTGTGAGAAATATTGGGTTAAACCCGTGAAAAATAGCTATCTTTGTGCACTGCTCATGGGGGCTTTAGCATGTTAATGAAATTGAGAATCTGCAAGTACTGAGGTATGATACAGTTGCAAAATTACCCAGATTTATTTGGCCATGGAATGTTTAGGGTGAAATATCCCAAGGGACTGGTGTGCAGGTGAGGCACCTAACAAAACAGGAGAGGAAACGCTGCCATAATTTAAATTCGCTTATGCCTGGAGAAGATTTCTTGCCCATGTCAGAAAAACTGACCTATTCCAACACGAAGAAAAGGATTACCATGGGGAATTTCTCACCCACATAAAGGGACACGCTGCAGAGGATTTATTCCCTAGTGACTAAACCAACACCATTCCAATATATAAGCAGAAGAACGACCTGCAGATATGGGACCTTAATAGTGGAGATATTTTTAGATATAATTCAATACTTGAATTAAATGCAAAACATAGCTGAGTCTATGGAAGTGTTGAAAGCTCAGCATTTATACTCAAGTAGGCAAATTGCAGCATTCTGCACCAGCATGAAATTCTGAACGCTTTTCACCTAGATATCCTTGCTGCGACTCAGCTTAAATGGTAGAAAATTATATGTTACATCTTCCCAAATAAAGGTGGACATATAAGAAGGCAAGAATGCCAAAGAAATTATTGGAAATCCATCATGACCAATAGGTCAAATTACTCCAAAATTTTTATTTCTCAATAAAGCATAGTTTCCATACATCAATACTCATGTCATGCTAAACATTTATGCACTCTTTTAGAAAGTGAAGAGTTTGTTTACAAGAAAACCTTCTGAAATGGAATCATATGTTTTGATCTTTGCAGGGTAAAAAAAAAAAAAAGAAAGAAAGTGTTGCCTTAAGGCCCTAAAGACAGCCATATGCTTTTGCATACATTTTCACAACTCAGCAGCTGCTCACTGAACCTCTTCCATTTGAAGTTTTCCTGTTGACCACTCTCTTCCGCAAGGTTTCTGTGACTGCCGGATGGAAATATTTATGAAAACACTGGGGCAGCCAGGATCGTCCAAGTGTTTTCAAAATGTTTGCTTGGCAAAGCATTGCTGGCAGGCAAAATGTGCTCCTACAAGGGTTTCAGTAAGTGCTTATGCTTCCTCAGTGTATTCCATTTGCAAATGTGGGCAGAGACCTAAACTGTGATCTCTCGAAGCTTTAAATGAAAAAGCCGAAATTCACTTTGCATCAGAGAGCCTTCACACCTGCCAATATCCCTTCCAATTCATTTTAATGGATTCATAAGTAGCCTCCTTTTTAAACCACATCTATAATGCCAGACACAAATGGAGAAACGTGAGGCTTCCCATGAACTCCCTGAAAGAAATCAGTTAATTTGTTTCCAAAGAGTTTTTTCTTGAATGCTTGACGTAGCACTTGAAGGACAATGAGGTGGACGGGGAGATGTGGGTAGTTTCAGACAAGAGGGAAAGATACAGAATAACGGGAGAGGATGACACTTTCAAGGAACTGTAATAATATGGTGATGACTAGTAGAACATTGGTGATGAGATGGATGAGGCAGGGGATTATGCTGGAGAAGTACGCAAGACCCACATGATAAAGAATTTCTAAATCACATGCAGGAATTTGCAGAATCACTGAAGTAAGCAAAAGGGCCCGGAGCCACATTAGGAACTGGAGCAACACTGGATTTGAACCAAATAGAAAGGGATTGGAAAGTTTGAGCAAAGAGTGATAAGGTTATATACATGAAATCATGCTCCATGCAACCTTCTGAGACTGGCCTCTTTTACTCAGTATAATAGTGTGAGATTCATCCAAGTTATTGCTTGTATCAGTCATTTCATCCTTTTTGTTACAGAGTAGTGTTTCATTGTATGGGTGTATGTACGGTGGTAGTTACATAAACCTATATATGAATGAAAATTTGTAGAACTATAGACCATAAATGTTCCTTTTGCTATAAATGAATTTAAATATAATTTTTTTTTTAAATTATAATGAACTGAACTAAGAAAGTGGCAATGAGACTAGAGGAGAAAGATTTGAGATTATTTCAAGGTTGATCCAACATATTATATAAGTTGTACTAGAAGACACAGAAATTTCAAGGGAGTAGATTTCAGCAATTTTAGCACACTAGTGAACTGCATCCATTCATTTTCTGGATTTGATCAGATTTTAGAAGATGAACAGTAAAAAATAAATTAAAAAAAGCTAACCTAGAGGGCTCTTATGGGGTTGATGGTGTTGTCAGGACTTCCTGGGAGAAACACCTTCATAGTTGATGAAGTCACAGCTGTCATACCAAACAATCTGGAATCTGGAACTTTCATGACACAGGCCCAATAACTTCTTTACTCTAATGGGCATCCACATATGTGCCTACACATTGCCACTACTGCTGCTGCTGTTGTTGTTTTAAGTAACACCTGGATAAAGAAACAGAAACAAAGATCTTATGTAGAAAAAACAGCATGCAGCACATGGTCTTTTTTTGTCTCAAGCTCAGCTATGTTAGAAAGAACCCAGAAACGTCTTCAGATGACAGCTGATTAGTAATTCCACATTGGTAAGGCTTGTTGAACCTGGAATCACATATTCAAAAGCTTGTCAGCCTTTTTTTTTTTTTTTCATTATCAGAAGCTTGTCAGCATGTGGGTTTTACACAGAAAGAGGAAATTAAGAGATGGTTGAGGGGATGGCCAAATGCAGGAGCTGGGAAATCAGGGAAAAGCCAAGATACATGGCTTTCCAAGAGTGGCTGTGTGGTACATTGATTGCATAAATATATCAAATTCTCTACTTCTATTTCCACACCCTGCACAGTATGACTTTGCAGCTTCTTCTATTAAGTGAAATTGGGGTGGCTGGATGGCTCAGTTGGTTAGAGCACGTGCTCTGAACAACAAGATTGCCGGTTCGATTCCCACATGGGCCAGTGAGCTGTGCCCTCCACAACTAGATTGAAAATGGCTACTGGACTTGGAGCTGAGTTCTGCCCTCCAGAACTAAATTGAAGGACAATGACTTGACTTGGAGCTGATGGGTCCTGGAAAAAACACACTGTTATGCAATTTAAAAAAAGAAAGAAAGGAAGGAAGAAAAGGAAGTGAAATCGATTTCACCAACCATTAAACCTGGGCTAGCCTCATGACCTGCTTTGGCCAACAGAATGTGGTGTACGACGTGACGCTGTCAGTTCGGAGCATAAATCTCAAGAGGTCAAGGATCCTTCCTTGTTCTTTGTCTTGGAAATCTGTCCACCCACCATGTGAGCAAGCTTGGGAGAGCTCTTTTTGGAGCATGTGGAAAAGAAATAAATCTCCCCTCCCCAGCTAAGGTCTGGAAATGTGACCTGAGATGCACGAGTAAGTTCATCCGAGGTCAGCCAATCACAGACCAGACAGGCAGAACAGCTGATCGATCCAAAGACGTGTGAGCTAAATAAATGCTTGTGTTTTTTTTTAAGTTGCTGTGATGTAGGGGTGTTTATTACATAAGGCTAGCTAACAGATACAGATGTCAAATGACTTTACCTCCTCCTGCATGGGTTTCTTGTTACCTGTGTAACAAATTACCACAAACTTGGTGGTTTAAAACAATGCAAAATTGTTCTCTTAGAGTTCTGTAGGTGAGAAATGTGAAATCGGGTATTGGCAGGGCTGGTCCCTTCTGGAGGCTCTAGGGGAGACTATTTTCCTGCCTTTTTCAGCTTCTGGTGGCTGCCTGTATTCATTGTCTTGTGGCCCCATCCTCCAATTTTTGCTTCCACCATTACATCCCTTTGTCCTCTAAATCTGACACCTGCGTCCTTCTGATAAGTATGCATGTGAGTACATCAGACCCATCTGGATACTTCAGGATAATTTCCCTTTCTCAAAGCCCTTAACTTAATCAGGTCTGCAAAGTCCCTTTTACCATATAAGGTGACATATTCAGATTCTGGAGATTAGGACATGGGCATATTTGAGGACCATTATTCAGGCTCCATACTACCTTTTCTTTGAATCCACTAGAGCCATATTCTTTTCCTCTTTCAAATTATTAATAGAAAGTTGACATGTGGAAAGAAAACTGTATACCAAGTTCAGTTAGATATAGCAAGATGAGGGGGGAAGGAAGGATTATAACATTAGATTTAGTTGGAAGAAAAGTCACCTTAATAACAATAATCACTACTAATTATTGACCTCCTACTATGAGCTGGAAATGTGATCGGCATTTTACATTTAATTGTCATAATTATTAAAGTCTTTCAAATTAGTTCCTTGCCCACCAGAGGCGAAGGCTGAGAAATTTAAATAACTTGTCTATAGCTTCTAAGTGACTGAGCTCGGATGTGACCCCAGATCTTTCTGCCTTTGAAGTACATTATCCACATTGTTTAATTAAAATCTCTCTTACTCCTTGATACTGGTCCATCAACTTGCAAATCTGATAGTCTACAGGCAAGATTTTTACAACAGAAATCTCTCAAGGCAAGGATGGAAAACATTCTCTAGTTTGAAGATAGGGAGGTTCCACTATAGCTTAAAGTAATCAGAAGTAAAATGCTTCTTAGGTCATTTTTTTAAAATTAAAGTTTATTGGGGTGACAATGGTTAGTAAAGTTACATAGGTTTCAGGTGTACAATTCTGTAATACATCATCTATATATCACATCTTTTTATGATGTTTGTAGATTTTAGACTAATTATCTATCAGTAACTAAAAGCTCTTCTTTTGATATTTTTGAACAAACATTCAAATTTTGACCCATGGCAGACTTGTTTTAATTGTCCTATGATTCATATTTGTCATTACTGTAAAATTGTGCTCACTTAATTTATTTTCACTGACCTAATTTTTGTTCAGACAACAAAGTTCTGGGTGACTTTACAATTTCTCTAAAATTTTTACTTTGAGAAGGAAATTTGAAAAGTCTTTTTGTTAATGAGGAAAAACTGCTGCTTCACTGAAAAGCATTTCATTTGTAACTAAAAAGTTAAAAGCTTTTCTGACAAGGTATGTGTCAATGGCAAGGAACACCAAGTTCAAATGCATGGTTAAATGAAAATAATTTAAATATGTGCATACTAAATGTACTTATTTACAATTTGTTAATAAAATATTCACGTACTGTTATCAAATACCTGACTTCAGTGTATTCTTAAGACTTTAAGCTATTCTGTGACTTTACAAGATCATCATAAGGAGAGAGGGTACCTTCTGTCACATTGTGAACTAAAGCCCACTGATTTATTTTGTGGTAAGATCAACCTTTTTCACATCTCTCAGTGTATTGGTTTGCTAGAGCTACCATAACAAAGTATCATAAACTGGGTGACTTACATTCGTAGGAAAGGTTCAAAAAGTTGTTTGGAGAAAATATATAATGATTTCAGGGCAGTGGTAACTCTGGGGCAGAAACTTGTGGCAGTAGAGGGATTTGTTCTATTATAATTTATTTCTTTTAAAAAAGGAGACTGCAGTATGCACCTGAACCTGAAGTAGAACAATATTGAATGTCGAATATATATATATATGCAGACACACACACACACACATACACTCACGGGATGTGGAGTACAGCATAGGGAATAGAGTCAATGGAATTCTAACAGCTATGTACAATGTCAGAGGGGCAGCAGATTGGGGGAGGGGGTTATCACTTTGTGACAGGTGTAAATGTCTATTACGTTGTTTTGTACACCTGAAACTAATTTAAAAATAAGTAAATATAAAAAATAAAAAGGAGATCTGAAATAACATAATAAAATGTCATTATCACTTTTTAATAGGTTACATGCATGTCTATTGTAGGAAATTTGTAAATTGTATATCTTACATAGTACACACTTCTGAGCTGATCAGCTTCTAGCTATGTTAACTTTTTTGTTTGTTTGTTTGTTTGTTTGTTTGTTTTGTTTTTAGAGGGCAGTGCCACTGGCCCCCATATGTGGGATCTGAACCGGGGTTGCTGGCATCCCAAGCCAGCTCTTAACCACCACGCCACTTGGCTGGCCCTACATTAACTTTTTTGGAGCTATTTGCACCTCTTTATAATCTGTAGGTAACAGATAGATGTAGGTGAAATAAAGTTCAACATTGTCACATTAAATTTCAGCAGTCTATTAAACTTCCCTGTCTTGTACAGATTTAATTGATTTCCTCTCCCATAGCCAAAAATGAAAACCACAGTTTTATCTCCATTTACTCACTACAAACTATTAAAAAATTAAGTCATATAAATACAGATTATTTTTGACTTGTAATTTGATTTGTAATTATCATTGAATGTTCATGTTACTCTGTCAGACTGGGAAGGTGCTACCTAGTATAAAACCACAAATCCCTTAACATCATGCCATGTACACAGTATTACTTTAATAAATACTTATAGTGTACCTATGGGCTAAACTCTTTAATTTCTTTAGTCACAAATCCTGATCTACTTGGGCCAATTTTCAGATTTAGAATTCCATAACTTGAATGATTCGTTATTGTCTTGTTAGTGGAAGCAATACTTTAATTCATATATGTAGATATAATGCTAAAAACCTCCTATTTTGGGGCAGCCAAGTGGTGCATTGGTTAAGAGCTGGCTTGGGACGCCAGTGGCCCCGGTTCGGATCCCACATATGAAGGCCAGTGACACTGTCCTCTACAGCTAAGATGGTGAACAACAGCTCCACCTGGAGCTGGGCTGCTGTGAGTCATCAGTGGTGGCATAGGCTGCAGTGGAGCTGGCCAGCAGCAGGCGTGAGCTTCCGTGAGGTGCCATGAGTTGCCCTGAGAGGCCGTCCAATGGCCAGCAAGTGACTGCCTCTCCCGGGAAGAGCACAATGATAATATCAGCATGGGCCAGTGAAGCGATGTCCTTCACAACTAGACTGAAGAACAAAAGGACAGCAACTTGTCTGTTCCCCTTCCCCGATTCCCCAATAAAATCATATATATATATCATATATATATATATATATATATATATATATATACACACATATATATATATATGCAAGTTAGAGATGTACATACAGTGTCTTCCTCCTTGAACAATATTAATATTATACTAAACTGCTAGCAAATATCTTTTTCAGCCAAATTACTTTACGATTTCCCTGCTACTAAAGAAGAAGAGCATTGTTGTGCATTCTACTGACCTTATAAATTATCTAAAATGAAATTTTACCCTAAGAGGCCAGGTTGCAGTGTTTTCAAAATTTCCAGTTTATTCTGATTTTCAATTACAGACACCACTCAGTCCAGGAAAAGAAAATACTGGAAACTCCACGTGTTTTCTACCTATACATACATCATTAAAATTAATTGAATTGATTCATTTTTAAAATGATTTATTTGACAAATTGTCTTTATATAGGAGAATAAGGAAGAATGACAAAAAGCCAAAAATTAGATAGTCAAAGAAATCCAAAACATAAATTGTCAGTCCTTGAAGAAATAAGGATATGTGTAACCAAAATGCTTAAATTATTTCCCAACTCTTCAAACAGTAATTAGCTTTTTTCAGTTATGATTCTACATAAATTAATTCAATTTGTGATTTGTTTGACCGCAGAAAAAATAGTTTAATAACAATTTATTATTTTTAAAGTTTCCCAAGGTGTTCTCTGGATAGAGAATTAGAAATTTATAATATTATATTATCTTTAATATAAATATATATTTTATGTTTCAGATGATTATAAAGATTCATAGCAAAGCTACATAGTTTTCCATTCAAAAGTCTTTTCAACATTTTTAATGATGAATGAAATGTAAGAAAATGTGGATTTTCTTGTTGTTGTTTTTTTAAAGATTTTATTGGGGAATTGGGGGAGGGAAACAGTGTTGGGGAACCGGGGAAGGGGAACAGACATGTTGCTGTCCTTTTGTTCTTCAGTCTAATTGTGGAGGACGTTGCTTCACTGGCCCATGTTGGTATCGTCATTGCGCTCTTCCCGGATGAGGCGGATCGGTTGCCGGCCTCTGGATGGCTGCTCACAGCAGATCTTGGCAGCTCACACCGGCTGCCAGCCGCTCACGCTGGCTGCTGGACACTCACTGTAGCCTATGGCAGCCCAATGCAGCAGGGGCTGCAGCTATGCCGTCCTGGGGACTCACAGCAGCCCAGCTCCAGGTGGAGCTGTTGTCCATCATCTTAGCTGTAGAGGGCAGTGTCACTCATATGTGGGCTCTGAACCGGGGCCACTGGCGTCCCAAGCCAGCTCTTAACCAACGCACCACTCAGCTGGCCCTGGATTTTCTTGTTTTTTAATACATTATGTACAATACATATTTTGTAACCATATTAAAATTTGCCTTTTAGGAAGAAAATATACAATAGACTGGTATTTTATTTTTGTACTTCCATGAGAAGTTTTTCCCTAAACATGTTCTCAGAGATTCTAGCCAGTCAAATGTGTGATTTAAGGACATAATAGACAGCTTGGGGTAAATTACAAAACTTCCAGAACTTATCTTTATCATGTCTTCTATTTATGCCTTTGTGTTGATAAACTTTGCCTTTGAAATTTCTGAGTGAACAGTGAGTTTTACCCCTCCCAACCAACCTAATGAGTTAATTTAAAATTTTCTCACCTCTTTGACGGAGTGGCCAGCATCCATAAATTTTGTGGTGATGTGATTTAATCCAATTAAAAGGTCCCTTGTTTCCTGCTGTGAGGTAAGCTGCACCTCTTTTTTGTTCCAATTTTCTGGTATTCTTCCCAAAGGGTGCCAGCCCTAGATTAATTAACAACTTTGTAAAGCCTTCCTTCAGTGAAGTGACTTCAGGACACCATGCTGAGTACTTTCTAAGGTCATCAGACTAAAAATTGCAATCTTTTTTTGTCATATTGAAAAGTTGGAGTTACATGTGTGTGTGTGTTTTTTTTTCCTGTCATTGGACATCATAAGTCTGTACATGAAGATTATAAAAATGTGTCTTGGAACAGCTTTCCTAATATGCCACTAAATTTATTCAATAAGATTTTGAGCCACTTCTGGTTTGTGATGACAAAAGAGGATCTTACCACTGAGTTATAGGGCAGTATTTTATCTACACTAATTGGTTGAGGTATAGCTTTGATATGAAAAGTCTGTTAGCATTCAACAATTCAAGAATGTGGCTCTTAGCAGTGTTCCATTCATTCTATATGGAGGATATTGCTCTACAAAGCATGAGATTTGAACACTTGCTAAGTCTCTGCTCCTTAGAAATGTATGATCTTCCCTAAAGTGGTAGAACATAGATAAGGATGAGGACATTTTCAAGTCTTGTCAAAGGTGAGAGTGCTCTGGAAAATTATCCCCTCTTCACAAAGTTAAGGTCACTGCTTTTTGTTTGTTTGATTATGTTAAAAAATAATGTTCAGGAAAAGGTGAAATCATAACTCTCATACAGATATAAAAATGAACATGTGGTAAAGATTCTATCTTACTCAGATGAGGGAATCAGGCAGATGTTACAACTAACTCTAAAGAAAAGTCAAGAAGCACACATTTATGTGGTATAAAGGAACTGAATGCAAGTGGAGGAAAGCTAGTTTATCTTGGAGTAGAGGGGTGATGGTATGTGTGTGTGCCAGGTAGGAGGATGTTAATTAAATCTCTATCAGAAGGGACAAAATTTAAATTTGTATCAGTTATCTACAGCTTTAAAAGGCTATAAAGTGGCTCCAAGGTAAGGAATGAGGCTAGAATCAGATAACCTAGAAATGTGTTTTATAGACAATGCAGTTTTCCATGGAAACATAAATCTTTTTTCTATAGAAACTTTCTGATCCTGTTTGCTTTTGATAATTTTCTTATTGGATTTATACATCATGCTCCATTTATTGGAGTTAGAATGAAACACAAGAATTACATATTCTATACTGTGTTGTAACCTCCTTTTACTTATTAAACCAATCATAAAAACGAGAGCTGCTTTCGAAGATTGTGAAAATGGCTGTACAAATCTAAAAAAAGGATTAATATTATGAAAATAATATTGAGTGAAAGAAGCATGACATAAAGGAACACATTCAACATGATTTTTTTATTTTATTTTTACAGTTCCCAAAACTGGTAAGAGTAAACTTTTTGAATGTTTACAAATATTCACATATGAAATTTAATGATAAAGACAACTAATGATGTATCATAAAATCCAAGCATACGAGAATTTATTTGACAAAATGTTTCCGCTGACAAATTAAATTTTTAAAATACTACATCAGAGTAGAATGGCATATAAACAGCACAAATACACAGCTCCCCATGACCATAGCCGGGTCCCACAGTTTCCTTTAATTGTTTATACTATTTCAGATCCTATGCATGTTGGATGCTTTAGAGCTCACAGGTAGAGGTAGAACAGAAGTTTTTCAATCAATCAGGAAGTGTTCTGGGGCTGCCAGTTAGCTCAGTTGGTTAGAGCACAGTGCTCATAATGCCAAGGTTGCCAATTCGATCCTTACATGGGCCACTGAGTTGCACCCTCCACAACTAGAATGAAACAACTACTTGACTTGGAGCTGATGGTTCTGGAGAAATATACTGTTCCCCAATTTAAAAAAAAAAAAACTGTTAAAAAAAAGATGTGTTCTAACAGCTTCCCCCTTCCTCACACGTTATATTAGACCCTATAACAGAAATCAGAAGGACACGGTGCACTAATATCTGGCCCTTAAAACATCCTACTCTAGTTTTCCTCCACATGGAGTAGAGGCTTAGATCCGGTTATATAGGTAAGGGCCCTAATATACACTTTAAGTGAAGGCCTTTCATTGGCTTTAAAAGTCACTGAACTCTGGGGAGAATTGAGCCCAATATATTAACAATAATTAGTTTCTAAAAATTTCTCAACAGAGATGCTACTGGCATTTTGAACAAGGCAATTGTTTAATATGAATCATCTGTGTTCTAAACTCATGATATTTATCATCCTTGCAGTTGGGCACTAAATGCCAGTGGCACCCAAGTCACTGTGACATCCAAAAACCTCTCACACATTTCCATTTGCCCTTGGGGGGATGTACCACTCTTGGTTGAAAATATTGCCATTTATATAGCAGCATTAATCACAATAGCCAAGAGGTGGAAGTAACCCAAATGCCCATCAACAGATGAATGGATAAGCAAAAGTCATTACATCCATACAATGGTATATGAGTCAGCCTCAAAAAGGACGGAAATTCTGATACAGCCTACAACATGGATGAACTTTGAAGACAGTATGCTAAGTGAAATAAGCCAGTCAGCAAAAGACAAATACTGTATGATTCCACTTATAGGAATTATCTAGAGTAGTCAAACTCACAGAAAGTAGAATAGTCATTGTCAAGTGCCAGGGGAGAGGGGGAAATGGAGAGTTGTATAACAGGTATGGTGTTTCAGTTTTACGATAAGAAAGCTCTGGAGGGCCTGCCGAGTGGCGCGGTGGTTAAGCGCTGGCTTGGGAAGCCAGTGGCCCCGGTTCAGGTCCCACATGTGAGGGCCAGTGACACTGCCCTCAAAAAAAAAAAAAAGAAAGCTCTGGAGATTGGTTGCACAATGTGAACGTACTTAACACTGTGAACTGTACCTTGAAAATGGTAAAATTTATGCTATATGTATTTTATCACCATTAAAAAATACTGTCACCAACCTGAAATTTTAAACAAAACATTATTTTAATGTATATGATACTACATAGCATTATGTGATGGGCCACCTAAATAGTGACTTTTTGTGATATAACTTTAAAATTCGCAAGGGAAGATGATTAATCATACTTTTTAATATTTTGAGGATTCTTTTTAAACATATGGTTTACAATGATACCACCTCTCTACTTTGTGCAGTGGCTTGGACAAATATTTTATAAAAGTCCTGGGGAGTTTCAATATAAGTTATTTCACAAAACTTTTGCCAAAAGAATGCATTCAGGGCTAGCTATGGACAGAAATATGAAGTCATATTAAAATGAAAATCTGTTAATATGACTTTCAGCATTTAACAGAATTACTAACAGGATATTAGACTCTGGAGAATCTTGGATAATTTTTTTCATGCCTCAGATCTTACCACAGTTGTTCTATGTACTTAAAAGCCAGTTCTGCGTGTACCATGTTGCTTATATGGAAACATGCTAACGAGTGATATTTCTTTAGGATGGAACATATTCCTCAATTCCGTGTCGGGTATCATATCCAGTATTTCATTTAATCAAATAATGTCAAATCTTGAGTTTTCTGGAGGTCACATTAAGAGAGAAACAGAGAAGCACATTTAAAAAACAAACTGCCATCAAGAGATTCAAGTTTACTTAAATAAGACTAGGTTAGGTTAAAATTTAGGCTAAAAGTAAATTAAAGGCTAACCTAAGATGTCAGTGTCTGAGAGAGACAGAGCCAAGATAATTCCTTATTGTCCATTCTTGACATATGAACTTGGCCCTAACATAGTACTAAAATAAATGTGTACTAGATTTTCTAAGAGAAAAAAATTATTTGCTATGTCAGCATCTTACCCTCCATTGTTGCACAGAATATCCTTCTTCATGTTTACTCAGATTCTTTCCTTTATTATATTCCTCTTTTCAAGGAGCAGTGCAAAAAAAAAAAGTGGTTGTTGTGGAAGGACAGGTGTGATCATAAATGCTGTTATTTATAAGAAGTCATTGAGTTAAGAACAGAGACTCAGTGGGGTGGCTAGTTAGTTCAGGTTTGTAGAGTGCAGGCTCATGGCACCAAGGTTACCAGTTCAATTCCCACATGGACCACTGAGCTGTGCCCTCCACAACTGGATTGAAGACAACTACTTGACTTGGAGCTGATGGGTCTAGAACAACACACTGTTACCCAATAAAATTTCTTAAAAAAAAAAAGAAAAGAATAAAAAAGAAGACTCAGTGTGGTGTCAAATAAGACAAATCCAGATTTAGATAAGGAGAATTTTTATTTGAAAAGAAGACTATTGTAATTGGAACAACACTAATCTAATGAACTGTAAGCATCACAAAGGTCAGGTATATGACTTTTCTTTTACAGGGAGGAGTAAACAAGTCTACACAGAACTTGGTACGGGAATATGGGATAAGCAGATTGAATGATCTGGCTAAGAAGCTGGAAATGTTTACCTTTGAGGTCAGCTGATTCCCTGAGAAGGACCATTAAGGGAGTGGTTATGCATTTGATGCTTGCTTAAGCTCAAAGATGGGCCAAAGTTCAGGGGACTGGGAAAAGGAGAGAAGCCTAACTAAAGTTTGGTCATGTCAAGTTAGCAGACATTTGGCCATTTGTCAGTGGAGACGAACAATTCAGCAAATCGTTTATGAAGTAAAGAATGGGAAGTCTGTGACTGATCTTGCGGTAGGTAAATAAGAGTGGCATATCGGGGCAGCCAGGTGGCTCAGTTGGTTAGAGTGCGAGCTCTGAGCAACAGGGTTGTCAGTTCGAATCCCGCATGGGATGGTGGGCTACGCCCCCCCCCCCCCCGCAACTAGATTGAAAATGGCAACTGGACTTGGAGCTAAGCTGCACCCTCCACAACTAAAATTGAAAGACAACAACTTGACTTGGAGCTGATGGGTCCTGGGAAAAACACATTGTTCCTCAATAAAGTTAAAAAATAAATTAATTTAAAAAGAAGAGTGGCATTAGGAGGCTTATCTGTTTTAGGGGGAAGAGTGCTTCTGTGTTTAGGTAAGCTCTTTCCCAGAACACAAAAGAGAGAGTAATTTTTAAACTGTCACTGTTTTCCAAGAGCACAGCACTCAGGGAAAGCTCAACACCATCAGTAGTACAGCAGAAGGCATACAGATGGTTAAACAAAGCATTGGGTTAAAGTCTCACTTCTCCAGCCTACTGGGAAAAATTTAACAGTCTTTACGGGCTTAACTGTGGCAGGTATCACCTAAGCATTAAGCATTCTACCTCATTCCCTTAAAATGTGCTTTATCCTCCCTCAAGCTGCTTGCTACCCTCCAATGTCTGGTTGAGTCTACCCTTGTTACTCTTCACCATGTACATGAAGGAGACAAGGGTCTTTTTTTCATTCACAGGTTTGTTCCTATGAATGAAACAACAGAAAAGGATAAAATAACAAAAAGGAGAAAAGAGGACTCTACCAGAAGATTCAAGAAATAAAAGGAAAATTCAAACCTAGACTAGGAATACTGAATGACCAACAAGGAAGCATATTATCTGACCAGGAGAAAATAAAGGAAATGTGGAAACAGTACATTGGAAATCTATACAGAAAAGGATGACAGATATTTGAAGAAGATTTCTATGAGGAAGAACCTGTAATTCCAGAAAGTGCAGTGAAAGCTGCCTTGAAACTATTGTGAATGAATTGCCAAAGGTAGGTGGGATACTGATAGAATTATCTCAAGCCACAGAGACTGCATCTGTCAAAATCCTAACAAGAATATGTCGACAAATATAGACAACAAAACAATGGCCTACAGACTGAAAATGTTCAATACACATCTCAATTTTCAGGAAAGGAGATGCCAAGGAGTGCAGCCACTCTAGGACCATTGCTCTGCCTTCCCACACAAGTAAAGTGATGCTCAAGGTGATGTGACAAAGGCTTCTACCTTATATGGAGCAAGAAATACCAGATGTTCAAGCTGAATTCAAAAAAGGAAGAGGCATGCGAGATCCAATTGCAAACATTCATTGGATACTGGAGTGCTTCAAAGAATTTCGGAAGAAGGTGAGTCTATGTTTTATAGACTACAGTAAAGCCTTTGACTGTGTGGATCATGAAAAGCTACAGGTTGCTCTGAAAGAAATGAGCGTGTTTCAGCGCTTGATTATCCTGATGTGTAACCTGTATTGTGGACAGGAAGCCACTGTCAGCACGGACTATAGAGGGACAGAATAGTTTCCTGTAGGCAACGATGTCAGATAAGGGTGCATTTTATCTCCCTATCTGTTTCATCTGTATGCAGAACATATCATACAAAATAACTGGACTAGACTCAAAGGAAGGAATAGTGAAAATTCAAAGAAATATTAACATAAAACATGCAACTGAGGGCCTGCCGAGTGGCTCAGTTAGTTATAAGTTCACTCGAGAGTGTGAGCTGAGCTTTAATCAACAACAGTTCCATGCCCAGCCTGAGCTGAGCTGCTGCTAAGCTGCCAACAGGTGGCAGGATGGCTCAGCTAAAAAACAAAACAAAACAAAAAAACACCTCCTTTTGGGCCGGTTGAGGGGTGCAGTGGTTAAGAGCTCGCTTGGGGGCCAGCCGAGTGGCGCGGTGGTTAAGCCCTGGCTTGGGAAGCTGGCGGCCCCGGTTCGGGTCCCACATATGAGGGCCAGTGACATTGCCCTCAAAAAAATAAAAATAAAATAAAATAAAATGCTCTCATTTAAAAAAAAAAAAAGAGCCGGCTTGGGACGCCAGCAGCCCTGGTTCGGGTCCCACATATGAGGGCCAGTGACACTGCCCTCTAAAAAAAAAAAAACACGCAACTGACACCCTCTCATTGGCAGAAAGTAGAAGGACTGCGTTTGAACATCAAGAAGACAAAAATCATGACTATAGAAGAAATACACAACTTTAATACAGACAATGGAGACAGCAAAATTGTTAAAGATTTCGGTTACCTCGATTCAGTCATCAATTCAAATGGAGACTGCAGCAAAAAAAGAATCAAAAGAAAGCTGAAACTCAGAAGGGCAGCAATGGAAGAATTAGGAAAGATCAAGAGCAAAGATGTGTTATTAGACACCAAGGGTAAGACTGACCACATCATGTATTCCCAATTACTATGTATGGTTGTGAAAAATGATCAGTGAATAAGGCTGATGGGGAAAAGTTGATTCATTTGAAATATGGTGTTGGAGGAGAGTGCCATGGATACCCCTGGACCACAAGAAACACAAAGAAATGGGTCCCAGAGCAAATGAAGCCTGAAACATTGCTTACCAAGGACAAAAATGACAAAACTGAAATTGTCCTACTTCAGGCACATCATGAGAAGGCAGGGTTCTTTGGAAAAGACAATAATTCTGAGGAAAACAGAAGGCAGCAGGAAAAGAGGAAGACCAACTATGAGACGGACTGACTCCATAAAAACAGCCATCAGCATGAATCTACAGGAGCTGAGCAGAGCTGTGAGGACAGGACACTGTAGACATCACTCATTTATAGGGTCGCCAGGAGTGGGAGCTGATTCACTAGCAGGTAACACAAATATGCTCCTGAAGGGGCAGCCAGTTGGCTCAGGTGGCTAGAGTGCAGGCTCATAACACCAAGGTTGTTGGTTCGATTCCCACATGGGCCACTGAGATGTGCCCTCCACAACTAGATTGAAAAGACTACTTGACTTGGAGCTGATGAGTCCTGGAAAAACACACTGTTCTCCAATAAAATATATATATGCTGCTGAAGTACTGGGTGACAGTTTCTGCTAACTGGGCCTTATGGAAGCCTGGTCTGGTCTGCACACTGTAGTGGCATTTATAATGTTGTTCAGAGTTCACCTGCAGCTGGAAAATATCAACCCCTGAAATGTCAGTATCCTGTTTAGAAGAATGTTCACCACCATCACTTATCTTCTTCCTTTTATATGGTACACTCTGGGTGGTTTGACTCTGCACAACCTACTTGACATCGTTGGTCTCAATCTCAATAAAAATAATGATACAGTCTCAGCTTCATTACACAATTGTGAGGATCAAATGGGGAAGAACGGGAAATTCATTTTAATGGGTTAAATGTAGTTTCTACTATTAAGTCATCGATGGATCATACCTTATGTGGAGAAATTGCTTCATGCTTGTCATTTGCTCCTCAGAACATCGATTCTCATTTGTTCAGGCTGATACGGCTGCTATGAAACCCAATCCACACATCACTATTGTAGACTACCAGTGTTCTGGCTCGTAATTCTCACTTGTTCACTGTGCAGTCAAACTCTTAGAGGACTATAAACACTGATAGGACTATAAACACTGACAAGAATATAAATATATTCATCCGTTTATTCAATTATCTGTTATCGGTTCTGGGGAGAAAAGTTCCTAGACATACAAGAGAGAATTGAACTCAAAGTCTCATTGGTTGGGAAAGAAATGGCCGGATTACAGGCTTTGTGGTGGGACCTCTCAATAGCCTCCCCCATGTGATAAAGTTATGTAAATTTTTTATGTGGCATTTACAGCAAAACATATAAAAGGAAGCACTGTAATGATTTCAGTGATGAAAATATCTAAGACCATGATATAATTTAAAATAAAATACTTTTCAAATTTTAAAGTAAAAATTAGGGCCAGCTGAGTGGCACAGTGGTTAAGCCCTGGCTTCGGAAGCCAGCGGCCCCGGTTCAGGTCCCACATATGAGGGCCAGTGATACTGCCCTCAAAAGAAAAAATTAGTTTGGTTTCTCTGCAGAACTACCAAAATGTCAGTAATCAATATGCTCAAAACTCACTCCAGTGCCATACAAGTGTATATCTCAGTATATCTTAGGTCATTTGGGGCCCTTTTGTTCTTTCCTATAAGCACGATTATGTCTCTTGAACTTATCGTTGGCAGGGACTATATGTTATAGAAACTTGGCAGTGAAGGATAGCAGAAAATGCCACCCCCAAATACACCACCTTGGCATATTGATTATTTTGAGCTAAAGACAATTGAGAAGTAGATATAAAAAAAGCTCTCTGCCCTCTCTACCTATTTATCTGAAAGCAGAACATCAATTTATAAAGGTGTCCCTCCTCCTCTCTCTACCAGGAAGGACAGAAGTTAATCATCAGAGGTAACTCTAGACCTTTGTTTGCCCACAGACAACACCAAAGGAAGGTACATAACAAACTTTGCTAAAATTAGCCCTTATCTGATATTAGTTTTCATATATACGTGTCTTCCCACAATTTGCTGCCCTTGGAAGCTCAAAGTCCTTTGTCTTTGCCTTGTTATTTCTCTACAAAATTATTGTTCTTTGCTAAGATGCTAGATAAGCTCAACTTCTAACCACCCCTTTGAGTTACCCCTCATTCATTATGTGTCATGCATGCATTAAAAACTTTTGTTTCTTCTTCTCCTGTTAATCTTTTTACAGTCAATTTTCAGGGCCCCAGCCAATGAACCTAATATGGGTAGAGGAAAAATATTTCTTTCCTCCCCTACTCAGAAAAATGAAAAATATTACACATCATGCAACCCTGGCCTGCTGGGGCACTTCTGGCATTCACTACTGATCAGCCATCCCCTGGTATATTCTTCCTTAGACCTCCTTAGATCTTGAGCCATCAGCTTCCCTGAGTGGATAACCACTCTCTTACTCCCATGAATCATGGAACCAACTTAGTGCTGGCTTCTTCCTCCTCAACCCCATTTGAAGAAATGACAAAGTATTTTGTTCTAAACCTTACTATGACCTTTTCTGTACTCTGACCAGGACAAAATACTACTTCAAAAAGAATAAAAGGAAGGACAAGATCCACCCAAACATTTCTCCTTACCCAGCAACTTCTATGGTTCATTATTGCAATCACTTCCTTAAAGAAAATGTTCCCAACTCCCTTGCACTCTCTATCTCACTCTGTTAATTACTCTCATTTGGCAAACCTCATACCTTCAACTATTTCAAGCAGCTTGAATTTCTGGGAAAAATAAAATCCACACAACTTTGCTGACCATTCCCACTTTAAATTCATAACAACAACCTGAGAAAGGGCACTGAAGCCTAATATATTATTATCCTAGGAAGTTCATTTTCCCACTTTCCAAAACAGCAAGTTTACAGGTCCTCATCTCTCTTCAAATCTCGTATGTTCACACCCCAACCTATCCTCAGCTGTTGAGATTGTCTCCTACTTCATGAGTAAAAGAGACACAATCAGTATTTCTTTCATCCTCCAGGTTGACCAACATCTCAGTGTCTTCACCTTTTTTAGAAGGCAACAGTACCCCTGCTCTCATTCAAAGCCATCCTTTCCATTTGAGCATTGAGTGGCATGCCTTCTGCCTTCTCAAGGTCAATTCCTTTAAGACCAATACCATAAAAAAAAAAAAAAGACCAATACCATCAACATAAAAAAAAAAAAAACTTTGGTTACTTCCTATTTATAAAAAGGAAGAATTCCCTCTCATATATCCTCCTCCAAAAAAAAAAAAAAACAAACCCTTTTCCTTTGCTTTTCTTCAAGCAAAAATTTTTTAAATGCATTGTGATTTTGGATGCCTCCACTTTCTCACCACCCATCCCACCAGCTCATCAAAACTACCTTTGTCAAGACTTCTAACAGCTTCCATGTTGCCTTATCTAAAAGTTCTCATCTTATTCAATCTCTTTGTATCCCTTAACTCTGCTGACCTTCTTGAAATAGGTCTATCCTTCTTCAAACACTTCCCTCTCCAGATTCCACACTCTCATCCCATTGTTTGCTCCTCAGCCTCTTTTTCTGTTTTCACCTTTTCTCCACCTCCACATGATGGATGGTCCAGAGCACAGTCCCATCTATGCTCTCTTCCTAGACCAGTGGTTATTCAGCCTGGATGATCTTTCAAATCACTTAGCGAGACCTTAAAAATATGGTACAGGGAATATTCCCTCAAAGATTCTAATGTAACTGGCCTAAGACAGAACATGGCATTTGTATTCTTACAAAGCTTCCTGGATGATTCCACAGTACAATCAGAATTGAGGAACACTGCCCTAGAAAATATTGAGGCTTTAAGTACCAATTATATGCTGATAATTCCAAATAGATACCATCAGTTCAGACCTTTACATTGAGCTTTAGACTCCATCTACCTATTTGGTATCTCCACTTACATGTCAAGCACCTTAAAAGGAACATAGTGAAAACGAAATTTGAAGAAAATGAAATTTTCTTTAGTAGTCCTACACAGCCAATCTATCAAGCACTATTGAATTTTATCCAAAATACATCTCGAATGCATCCCTTTCTCTCCATTTTCACTACCACTTCCCTAATTCCAAGTGCCTTGATTTTATTCCTGGACTCCCACAACAGCCTTTCAATGGGTCTCCATGTTTCCATATCCCACTGTCTTCCATTCTCCACACAGTAAGTAGACTTGGTTAATGTTAATCAAATCATGCATCTCTTTTGTTTTAGTGCCCTCTAATTGCTTTGTATTTCTCTTACAATAAAATGCAAACCTCTAACCATGGTTTACAAGGCCCTATATGATCTACACCAAGGTGCTTCTCAAAGCAATTTTCATGTGACATTTTCAACTACTCACTGTACCCCTACTTGACTACCTTCTGTTCTGCAAACACATCACAATTTTCCTGGCCTTAAAGCATTTGCATTTGATGTTTCCTCTGTCTCTAATTTGCCCCTTCCCACACTTTGTAACTCATCTGTCTGCTGTGAGGCAACATGTAATTTTTTCAAAAATAACAGTGATTAATTACACTGCCTCTATGTCAAACTATACAGGTTCAAATCCCATCTCCATAATTTCTTAATACTGTGATCTTTGAAGAATATGGTAAACAACCTCTGTCTCATTATCTGCATATGTAAAATTAAGATGACAATTGCACCTACATCACAAAGTTGCTGAAATAGCCTAATCCATGTAAAGGTCAAGAGAGAAGCACTTGGTGCATAATGTGTCCAATAAATGTTATTATTCTAATTCTCTGAGTATTCTATATAAAGTAAGATATCTAGTCTATCACCCTGTTTTTGTCCTCGAAACCCTTATCTCCTTTTTCTTGATTAATTCTTTAAGTAATTTTATGTTGAATTTTTATTTTCTGTCTTCCCAAACCACACCCACCACTACAACCCAGGCCCTGTTGAAATTAAAGTTCCATGAAGGCAGCGATCGTATCTGTCTTATTCAACACCGATTCCATAGAACATAGAAATAACCTGGCACAGAGTATGCACATAGTAAATATAGGTTAAATTAATGGTGGTTGGTATAAATACAGCATATTTTAAATTCCTGTTCTTTTTGAGAGAGGAATATGTGGGCATGAATCAGGAGATATCAGTGAGTACAGACATTCTAAATATCAATGGCTATTTTGTTGGATGTAAACTTCACTGTGTGCCTGTTACTGAGACAAGACTTTCAATAACTCAGAAATGGAATATGACATATTACCTCCATAGGAAAAACAAACAAACAAGGTTTTCGATAAATTGTTATGCATTTTTCACAATCATGGTAAAACCAATTGTATTTTTAAAAGGCACCATAATGAAATAAATTCAATTTCTGATAGTTAAAAGGAAGTCTTGTAAGGTAATATTTTCATGTAAAAGCTGTGAGATAAATTCATTTTTAGATACAAATTAACTATATGTTCCATCGATCCACAGTGATTTCATTGGAAGAGAATGTTCTACCCCTTTTCTATATCAAGAGAAATACAATCTTTAAATTTCTTTATAACTCCTTGCTTAAAATAATGTAAATTTATCTTAATTACTATTACTTAATCCACAGAAACCATATTTCATTTGCTTAGAAAAGAATATGAACAGCATAAGTTCATAGCCTCCTAAATGAACAGAAAAATCACTCACACTGAAGGAGGCTCATTTCACAAATGAGTTTTCAAGAGACACCATATTCTTCATCATATTCTCACTATTTAGTTTGAGTGGATTCTGAAAAAGCATATGGGAATTTCAGGAACAAATGTCCGTTTTATTACATTGTAAAAAACCTATAGGTTCATTCCAAAACATCATTCTATATTTTTATTGAGCTTGAAAAAAGTGAAATGAAACAGAGTACAAATCTCTTTGTTGTGTTGCTAATGTTTCAAAACCTAGGCTTATAAATTGTCACCACACCTCAGCATTGAGGCTAGTGAGTCTCTGCTCACCTCAGTTCACTCTTTGTGTAATAATGTTGAATGGAGGCCTAGTCTCAATGGCTCATTTATTTGAATCACAATAGCTGCCTAAGAAAACCCTAGGTAAAGGCCAATAAAACATGGGTTTTCTCTTCCCATATTGTTTTCTTGGATCTCAGTACTCCAGTAATTTCTGCCAAGAGGAATACACAAAAGAGTTTGAATCCTATCGCAGATTTAATTTCACATCAAGGACTTGTCATCTCAGTAAAAACCATGCAGACCTACCCTACCACTAGTATTTCTAATGATCTGTATTTCTAATGATCCATGAAAGGTGAATTACCCATCTTCGTACCCACATGAAATGATTATCCTATATCAGTTTTTTGAAAGAACTTTTCAAACACCAGACTTGGGTGTACCACATTAATGACACTTGGGAAGAGACTGGTTCACTAAGATTTGGGTATTAACTGTTCAACAGTGTCGACGAAAAACATCCAGGCTATAGAGAAAACTTGTAAGGGTTTAATGAGCCAAACTGACGACACTTGCCAGGAAGCACAGTCTCAATGGATTGAGAAAATGCTCCAGAAAATGGCCATTTTGCAACTTATTTTATACATTAGAATGAAAGGAGGAAGGTTACATGAAATCCATTGGTTGTAGATTAAGGCGGTGGGAGAAAGCAAAGCAGGGAAATCTCTGGGATTGGATAAAAAGTAAAATGGAGAGACACACACTTCTTTTACAGTGGTGGGTAGTTAATAGCACTTTACAGCACATACAGATAGTATTTGGGGAACAAGATTACAATGAGGGATTTTGTAGATTCCTGCTCTGGTGTGGTGGGTTGTGCTCCCAAGGGGGTCTGGAAAAAGAAGTTACTACAATATTGCAAGGGTATGTTATCTTAGATGCAAAAAAGTGACCCACAGGCTTAAGGTAAAGATTGACCTTCTCAAGGAAGCTACAGGCCAAGGATGTGATTTCCCACCATAGCCCACCTTAGTTAGGATGTTCAAGTCATCCTATGTGATTATTTTCAGTCTCCTGAGCTTGTCAGGTTTAACATGTAGCCCCTTTTCCGTCCACAACAGTCACAATCAAATGTTATTTTGGAAGAATTTCATTAGAGTAACTTTATAAGAGAGTTACTTTTTAAATACTGTATTGAGAAGAAAAATAGCTCTTGAAAAATAATAATAATAATGAAAATGTTTACAATTGTATATAAAAAGTTTGCAGGGGAATAAATCATTCAGCTGATTCTAAATAATAAGTTAACTATCAAGTTCCTCACCCACCTCATTCCACTTGGTCCATACTACTGTTCAGTAAATGTATACCTGAATGTCAATATTAAAGTATCACAATGTCGATCCACAGCAGACTTTATATGTGAATAGACTTGGTAGAAAGATATCAAAAGACACATCTTGCCTTCAAAGGTATCTCCTATTTTACCTCATTTGAAGCACAAATTACTAGTCACTTAATTGAGCACCCTCTCTAGAAGAACTTAATTACATGCACATATTGCCTTTTGGAATGAAGAACATGACTTATCATTACTTTAACAAAGATACATTCCTCAGATGAACTAATTTGAAAATCCAGGGAAGCAATCCAAAAGGTGTGACACCAAAATAGAGATGTTTCCATGCATTGTATGGTCAGCATGTAGGGAGGTCCACTTGTTCCCAGTTCAATCACTAAATGTTGGTCCAGGAAAGAAAGCAGAATGGAACATTCTAAGCCAGGCTAATATCTATGAGAGAGGTTTATAAGAGGCACTTCTGTGCTCTAACTGGAGAAACCAGTTATCAGATATGTAGTAGACACAAATCTAAGTAAGGGAAGGAACAAATAACGTAGGGGGAAAGTGTGGATGGGGGAAAGGAATAAAAGGAAACTAAAAATCTAGAAGAGTACAGAGAAGAGCTATTTCGGTAGGAACCTTAGCGACATTGAATTTTAACCACCCTACTTTTGAATACTTGGGTACACATCTCCTGCCAGTGAGAAGAATCTTTACATGGACAAAACCATTCGGGGAATTTGGCAGGTTATGCTAGGATAGTGGTTCCCAACATTTACACTATGGACTCCTGCATGGCCTTGAGTTATTTCTTCAATAACTGGACCCTAAAATCACCAGTATATCAATTGGGAACCCATGAACAACTTTGTTATTAAGAACAAAATCCTGCAAAATCTGAGTAGCAGTATTCAAATTGTGGTCCACAGCCTTTCAGGGGTTCCCAAGATACTTTGAAAACATCTGCAAGGTCAAAATTATTTTCATCATAATAGTGAATATTCATTTGCTTTTTTCACTCTGCTTCTTTCAGGAGTTTATGGTGGACTTTTGCGGAGACCACATGACATATTGTATCACAATAGATTGAATGCAGACGCACAGGTAAGAATCTAGCTGTTTCCTATTATTCTAGATATTAAAGAGATTTGTAAAAAAAAAACACACACAAAAAAAACAGCCAGCTGAGTGGTAAGAGCAGGAGCTCTGAACAATGGGGCTGCCTGTTCGATTTCCACATGCACCAGTAAGCTGCGCCCTCTACAGCTAAGATGGTGAACAACAGCTCGACCTGGAGCTGGGCTGCCATGAGTCGCCGATGATGGCGTAGGCTGCAATGGGGCTGCAGTGGGCTGCCATGATCTACCATCAGTGGCCAGCAGCTGGTATGAGCCGCCGTGAGCGGCTGTCCAATGGCTGGCGACCAATCTGCCTCAGCCAGGAAGAGTGGAAAATATGATCACAATACCGACATTGGCCAGTGAAGCGATGTCCTCCACAACTAGACTGAATAACAAAAGGGCAGCAACTTGTCTGTTCCCCTTCTCCAATTCCCCAACACTGCTCCCCTCTCCCAATTCCCCAGTAAAATCTTTAAAAAAAAAAAAACAGAAAACAATGCCAATTCCACATTGTGTCTGTTTTAGATTTTTTTAAATAAAAGATATGCCATTTATGTTAACTTGCAATGGACTTGTTATTTTAAATACTTCTAAAGTATCTGTTTCAATTTTTAATATGGTAAATGTTAATGGACATAACCCACATAATCAAAAGCACTTAGGCATTCTTAACAATTTTTGAGAACGTAAAAATGGATTCTATGACCAAATGTTTGGGAACTTCTGGGTTAGAATTTTGTTTCCAGATATTTGAGAAATACAGTTTTAAACCATTATTTGCAGACAATAATAAACCACACTAACTTATTCACTTCCAATCATATTGGTCATTTCTTTTTTCACTGAAATGTTTCCTCCAGGAGTGCTCTGAAATAGTGTATCTGAGTAATAAGTGTTATGAGCATTTTATTTCCCAGATAGTTTTTTTTACACTTTTATATTTATATGATGTTTTAGCGGAGATAAAATTCTAGGTCTAAGTTTTTTCTTGAACTCTTTATTGTCTCCTTTCACCTAGCAATTCTCTTGTGAAGTTCAATATTAATCTAATTCTTGATCATTTAAAAATTTACATTGTGCAAATTAGAACTAGAAAAATGATCTTAGTATTGTGAAAATGTGATTATATAATATATGCATTAAAATGGAAAGAATATACAAAGTTATTATAAGTTTTTATCTCTAGTTGGTATGGGGATTTGAATTTTAATATTTCTTAAACTTTTCTGAATTCCGAAGTTTATACAATGAACATATACATATTTTTATAATCAGAAAAAGTAAATTTCTCTACAGTCTTCCTGAACAAGTGCAGAAAAAAGGAAGGGGGAAAGCAACCATTATTTATTTGGTAGCTACCATGTGTCACATGCTCTACTGGATCTTTTTAACTTTCATATCATCTGATCATCACATGAACATTGTAAAATATGTTATTAGGCAACAGCATTTTCATTCCCTGTACTTAGGATTTTAAGGTTGTTAGCCCGAAGTCTATATTTTCCCATTTCACCCACAAAATAAAAATAGTCTAATTTTGGATAATTTTTAAAAACAGTTTTTTTTAGAAACAGTTATTCTGAAAGTGATAATTTTAGAGATTTTGTTTCCTGTTTAATGTTTCTCATAATGCAACACTATTGTACCCAATGAGTCATTATAATGTATATTCATGTGCCCCAAAATGAAAGTTTTAAATTACTTTGAAAATGACAAATGTGTGACTGTTAAACACCATTTTGTGTCCCTTAAAGTATAATTGTCACTGTGCAACTGAAAGGAAAAGTGACCAGGGAACAAGATTAATAACCCACAAATGTAAACAGAACTTCATTAAATTATATTTTTGCCTTTTAAAATTTTTATTTTATAAATGTATTGGGGTGACATTGATTAATACAATTATATAGGTTTCAAGTGTTTTTTAAAACAGCAATGAATGACAAAATGAGGTGGAGGGAATGTAAAGCACTCCATCTGTGTTTATGGCCCATATTTATGTTCGTTTATATATAGGATTATAAGACTGACAAAGAAAACTTATTACAGCAGCAAAAATATGGGGAAAACTTCTCACATGTCTCAGCAAACTTAGGAAATTAGCAGCTCTAAGACAAGTGAATGTTGGTAGAATCTTGAAGAGCAATCTTTACATAATAATTCTGCAGTGAAATACATACAGAAGAGGAAGAAAATCAAAAAATAAACTCTCTCACTCAAGAGTCAATGTATATTGTACATTACTAAAGAAAGCACAGGAAAAAGAATGGTTTCTGGGAGTAAAATTGAAGAGCCTTAAATCCAGAGCTCATGTTCTATTCCTGCTAGGAACTTGAGTCATTGTTTTATCTCAAGCAAGTAAGTCATTTTGCTTCTTTGTGCCTCAAATTACTCATCTATAAAAAGCTATACTTTCAGTATTCTTATAGACCCTCACATCATGCCTCTTCTTTAGCCACAGAGTGCCGGATACTAACCCAGGAAGCACATTTAGGAATTAATTCAGAAATAAAAGCTCCAACTTCAAAATAAAAAAATAAAGATGGAACATAATGAACAAGCTAACTCTGAAAGTCCTTAGTTGTATATTTCATTTTAGTTTATGGATATGATTCATATAACCATCAAAAGTATTATTTGCTATTGCTTAGATTTAATATCAACTATGTTAAAGCTAAATTATGGATATACAGAGAGTCCACATTATCATCATCCTACCCTGGGAAAACTATTATAATATATATTTAGTTCTAATGAATTTCATAATTTTGTTTTTGTTATTATTTTACAACAAGTAATGAATATCAATCTAGTACATGTCAACTTGAGCTTCTTTTCAACTCTAGCTTTTTGTAAATGACAAAATAGATTTTTAATGTAATGGAAATAACCATTCATTTAGGAAAAGAAATGCAAATCTAAACCACGAAGCTACATCACCTCACACCTGGTAGTATGATTATTATTAAAAAAAAAAAAAAGGTAAATGTTGGTGAGGATGTGGAGAAATTGGAATCTTTGTATACTTTTAGTGGTGATATAAATTGTATAGCCTCTATGGAAAACAGTATGGAGGGTCATCAAAGGATCAAAAATAGATAATCATTTCACAATACAGGTAAGGCAAGTCATTAAGCTGTACACAATAAACTTATACAGTCCTATATGTCAATTATAGTTTAATAAAACAAAAAGTAAAATAAAAGAAATTCCAAATTCTCTTTAAAAAATTAAAATTACAAGAAAAAAAGCCAGAAGGGAAGCTACAAATAGCAACTAATCACAATATGTGTATTTTATTTGGATTCTGATTCAAACAAAATGCAAAAGAAAATTATTCAGAGTATTTGTCTTAGATTGATTGCATTAATAAGCTCAGTAAATGGCTTTCCTGAATTCAAAAAAATTAAAAATAGAAATACCTATAATCCAGCAATCCCACTTCTGGATGTATGTCCAAAAGAATTGAAATCAGGATATGAAAGTCATATGTGCACGGCAGCATTATTCACAATAGCCAAGGTGTGGAAACAACGTGTTCATCGGTGGATGAACTGATAAAGAAAATGTGTGTGTGTGTGTGTGTGTGTGTGTGTGTGTGTGTGTGTGTATATGTAATACTATATATTATATACACAAATACATACAAACATATATACATACATACATACACACATACAAGGGACTATTATCTAGCCTTTAAAAAGGAAGGTAATCCTGCCTTATGGGAAAACACGGATGAACCAGAAGCACATTGTGCTAACTGAAATAAGCCAGTCAATAAATAAATAAATAAAAGAAATAAGCCAGTCACAGAAGGACAAATAGAATACGATTTTACTAATATAAGATATCTGAAAAAGTCAAGTTCATAGAAGCAGACAGTAACATGGTGGTTGCCAGGGCATGCAAGAGGAGTAAATGGGGATTTGTTGTTCAATGGGTATAAAGTCTCATTTATACAAGATGAATAGTTCTAGGGATGAGTTATACAACATAGGGTTGATAGTTAATAATAATAATACACTTCAGAATTTGTAAAGAGGATAGAGTTCATGTTAAGTGTTCTTACCACAATAATAAAAAAGATACTGTAAAGAATTGTTGCATGGAATTGTTAAATATTCAAAGAATATATAATGGAGAAAGAAATAAAAGCAAACTGCTTCAGGACTTGTTCTCCCTGGTCCTGTTATTAGGAAGATGGCAATGACCAGAGTAAACTTAGATGCAACGTACTGAGAAGGTCAGAACCTCCAAGAAAGGCCGAGGCCACTCACTTCCAAATCGTTCCGTGTGAAAGAAATCAACATCTAGTTTCTTTGTGTGAAAAAAAAAATTGATAGGAAAATAACTACATCAAAGAGGCATGCTGAATAGTGAAAGGACAATTGAAGAGTAAGAAAGTTTGGTTTCATCATCAATCTGCTGCTAAACAGTTATGAGACCAATCTACTCACACCTCTAGAGTTCTGGTTCATTATCTGTACAAGGAAAACATTGGACAAGATTGGTCTTTTGCAATTTGTGGTTAAAGAACACTTCTGGGGCGGGCCGAGTGGCGCCTTGGTTAAGTGCTGGCTTGGGACGCCAGCGGCCCCAATTAGGATCCCACATATGAGTGCCAGTGACACTGCCCTCTACAGCTAAGACGGTGAACAACAGCTCCACCTGGAGCTGGACTGCTGTGAGTCCCCAGGATGGCATAGCTGCAGCCCCTGCTGCAATGGGCTGCCATAGGCTTCAGTGAGTGGCCGGCAGCCAGCGTGAGCTGCCAATAGCCGCAGCGAGTGACCATGCAGAGGCCAGCGACCAATCTGCCTCATCCAGGAAGAGCGCAATGACGATACCAACATGGGCCATTGAAGCAACATCCTCTGCAACTAGACTGAAGAACAAAAGGATAGCAACTTGTCTGTTCCCTTTCCCCAGTTCCCCAATGCTGTTCCCCTCCACCAATTCCCCAATTAAAAATAAAAAAGAACACTTCTGGTAGCATAGACTCTCCCTAGGACATCAAAAAAGAGATAGGATAGAAACTCAAAGACTTCAAATAGACCAGCTTTTACTTGTCCAAGATATTAGATTGGCATTCAACTAAACTATTTTTAAATACTCTAAGGTATTACTGTTATAAGGCAATTACTTCCAAAATACTGAAATTTATAATTATGAATTTCTTAGAAAATGAAGAATAATCAATATAATATACTAGTCTTCTCCAACAATGGAAACAATGTGTCATTTCTGACACTCTATTTTCATGCATACCTCTGTATAATTAGGATAATTTCACCTGCACGTGACAAATAGAATTTATTTACTCAATTAGCTGGAAGTCCAGAGTTTGCAAGGTGGAAGGTAAGGCTTTCAGTGGCATTGCCATGAGAAGTGTCTTCATTGAGAAGTTAATAAGTGCTTTAGTGGCAATCAGTTCCATGGGTACCTTTTAAAGCCTGTCACCTCATTTTGTATACAGATTTTTGCATTACCTATCTTGATGAGATTCCCATCCCCCCAAAATGGTTTTATCTTTAGGCTCCAGAAAACCTGAATGAATGCATGGTTCTGACATAATTTCCCAGCAAGTCTACTAGCAGTGCATTTTGGATGGGGTCAGCTTTGCTTGCTGGCTAGCTTGCCTCTGGATTACAAAAGGGCAGTTGACAGCGTTAACTGGATGATATGCCTTTACATTCACTTCCAGGCCTTGTTTACTTCCTGCAAAGTGAAACATATGTCCTTCCTTTTGTAATGATGAACTGTGTCCCTAGTTTCTAGGATGATGTCACCTGCTAATTGACAGAAGCCTGGATTTCAAAACCAATTTACTGGCAGAGGAATGGAAATCACCCAATTGGCTCAGCCAAATATAAACCCATCTAGGGAAATGGGGTTGGAGTTAAGTTACCCAGTGAATGGGACATAAGCTATCTTGGAGAGGGCTGATACCTGAATAAAATCCAGTTGTAGGTTGGCCTAAGTTGTTTACTATTTATGGGCCAATGACATTTGAGAAAAGTCTTGCTCAGATATTCCTGGAAATAATATTTCTTGCCCTTAAAAGAGAGCCATAGAAAGCCAGCCTCACTCTGTCTCTCTCTGTCTCTGTCTATCTGTCTGTCTCTCTAGTCTGGTGGGTATGAACATGGAACTCCATTATCTCAGTGGCTGCCATCTTCCCATCATGAAGGAAATTAAACCAAGCACAAAGCTCACATATAATAAAAGGCAAAGCTTAAAAAAAACCAACCCAAAACGGAGCAACAGATATAGAGCTATGTTGTTTTCTGTACTAAATCCACCTAACTTCTATGTTTCCAGTTATATGGGCCAATAAAAATTCTTATTTTTACACAATTTTAAAGTCATTTTTCTGCCATTTTCAGAAAAACACATTCTAAAGATAAATTCATTAAACTTCCAAAATTCTACCTGCACCAAAAAACGATGATTCAATTACAGTGGAATTAGTCCTTTTATTTTCTACATCTGTTAAATTTTCAATTTACATTACAGCCTTTATATTTATATGTTTTACTACTGTGTTAGGAATTTCATCCTGATGCCTTTTAATATATAAAAGTGACATCACACACAAAAAAGTGATATCACCATTGGTTGAACTACTCACTAGGTCTTCCCTTAACAGATATATTGCTCAATTTCATTTTTAATGTAATCAGGATAAAATCCTTTCTTCCTAACTGCCAATCATAGTGGTGGAGCTACTGAACATATATTAATTTAATCCTCACTATGTGCCAGGTCTGTGTAAAGATTATAGGACATTTGAGAGCTAGCACCAGTGACAGCAACAGATAAAAACAAACCCTATACTAAGGGGTGTTGTTTGTTTTATAGGAGTAAGGCTACAGGAGAGGAGAAGAAACAAAAAGCAGTATGAGGAGACAGATAAATGCATTGAATTCTTGTGCCATCATTAATGGAACCTCCTTCTGGAGTATCCAGTGCCCAGTAATGAGGAACTAATTAACAGGGTTAAAAAAATTCTTCAAAGCTATTGCTATGTCTATATACATAATAAAATGTATAAAAGAGAACTTTTAAAAGTTTGCTTGATCATGAAAGAAATTTGAAAAAGGATTTGAAAAATAACACTCTGTTAGGTGGTATTTAAATCTCCCTTTGCTGCCTACTATTTTAAAGAAGCAAAATGGCATTTCAAAGAGGCAACCGAATCTAGAAAGCAAAGGATCACAAAACAGGTTAGCAACAGCTAGAGTTCATGATTATTTTTCTAAAAATAGCTACTTGTATTTTAGAAATACACAAAGGGTAATTTAAGAGGCTTTTTTAAAATAATAAAATATATGTCAAGCCCACATTGCAAACCAGATTTAAACTCAGTGATCTTTCATACATTATACAGTGGCAATTACCATGTAAATAGATTTTAAATAAAGTGATGTATTATTTAAAACCTCAGTGTTATATAAAGCAGGCATGGGGAAATGCTTGATGTCTATTTTATTTTCAAATCAGCAACCCCTTTCCACACGCAGAAAAAAGACAATGATTACACTGGGTAATTTTAATTATATGCCTCATAATAAAGTGCTGTAGCCCCTATGATTATATATTTCCCCAACATCTTTGGGAAACATTATATCCTTTATATAATCGTAAGTCTGACATTTTCCCTATTTAAAGTCATTCTCCTTTCAGAAAATTTTTAATGAGCACTCGGAGAGAATAAATTTAATTCAGACTGTTTGTTACAAATGATCTAAAATAATAAAAATTATGGTGAATGATAGACAGGGTGTCCTCCCAGATTAGAGAAATGTTTCAAGGTGTCCTTGCAGAAGAAGGTTGGATGGAAGGGAAGGAAGAGAAGAGAAAGGATTTAAAGCAGATTGCATGGGCCCTACAGAGGAAACTGGACCTGAGAGACCAAGGCCAAAGCCAGGGTCTGATGACCACAAGGATTCCTGTCAAACGGATTAATCTGTACTAGCATCGGAGAGTCCCATGGGATTTGAGTAAGTGACTACCAATTAAGCCTGCAGTCTCACTAAAGAATCAGAGACAAGGAAAAATACATTCTGGAACATACATTTCTCAACTTAATGATCTAGTCCCTTCAAAGCAAAAAAAAAAAAAAAATGGATGCTCTATTTATTATTTGGAAATTGGGAACATAACTCTCTCTAAGAGGTGTTCCATTGTTATTTATCATTTAATAACCCTGTATTCTCCTTGTCTCTTTCTTCTCCTATTCATCATTTACATTTTCAATTGGATTCCATCTGTCTTCGTTCCCAATGGTCTCTCTAACCATTTCATATCAGATTACTTTAATAGCCCCACTATCCATTTCCCTGACTAACCTTTTATTCAACACACATTTATGAGTTCCTACTCTGGAGATACTGCAGTGAAAAACCTGGAAGAGGACCCTGTTCTCATAGCTTTCATCCTTGCATACATGACCCAAGTTTTAATCCAGCTTTCTTATGTCATTCTTCCACTTAGTTTAACTCTGAATTGCTTTTATGGCAAATATAAATATTGCATCCCTGGCAACCAAACTACCATGGACTTACTCATTTTTATCTCCAAACACTAAACTCCAGGCCATTCACTGAACAAACTGTACTTCAGCTAAAAGAGTGCCAGACATGGGACTTAGCTTCTCTGAGATTCAGTTTCCCAATTTCCAAACTGAAGGTATTAATTCTTCTGTCCCAAAATTTTTGAAAGACTGAAACACCATGATGTCAATAAAATTATTTTGCAAACTGTGAAGTCCCATATATTGGACTTTGCCATATTTGGTGTTCCTTCCAACACCGGCTTAAGCTATTTCAGGATCATGATTGCCTGCCTTTTTCTTTTTTCTTTTTCCTTTTCTTTTTTTCAAACTGGAGAACAGGGTGTTTTTCCAGGACCCATCAGCTCCAAATCAAGTAGTTGCTTCACTCTAGCTGTGGAGGCTACAACTCAGTGGCCCAAGTGGGGATCGAACCAGCAACCTTGGTGTTATGAGCATTGGGCTCTAACCAACGGAGCTAACTGGCCACCTCATTGCCTGCCTTTTTCTTTCCACCAAATCTAATGTAATCTAGTGTAAATCAAATGTCAACTTCAAAATCAACTTCAAGCACTATTACCTCAACAGGCACAGTAACAATAATACATAACCCCTATTGAATGCTTACTATGTGCCATAAATTAAGTATTTATAATATACTATCTTATTTCATCTTTTTAACAACCTTAGGAAGTATCTATTAAAATTCTCATTGTATATGAAGAAAGTAAGCATTATCTCACTTGGGGAACCTGACTGGAGTAACACAACTAATATACAATAGACTCATGAGTCAAGTGTGGGTAGGTTTCTCTGGTTGTAGAGTCCCTGATCATAACTAGTACATTTTATTTCACTTTTGAGGCCTTCTATTAAATCCCTTCTTCACCTTCTACTTCATATTGTATAATACTTCTCATCTAGGTTTCTGTAGCAATGGATTTTTATTCAATTCTTCACTTTGCACAGCCTCTACATAATAAGCTTGATTTCCCCATAATGGTTATCAACTCCTAAACAGAAGGGACCATAGATTCTCCTTCATTTTTATTTTGCTCCACAGCTCTTATACGTCTCTGCATGGAAAGCAACAAAAATAAAAAATAGACCTTGCCTTTACTTGACATTATAAAGACACCCGATAAAAGAGGGAAACAATGTATATGATAAAGAATATTGAAATAGCAACACCTAATACTGAAATAGTTTAAGAATTAGAATCCAAAGATCTTTCATTTTATTCTCCTTTAATCATTTATGTGTGGGATTTATTTACATTTAAAAAACATAACCCTGTCTAAGTAAGCCAGGTCTCTACTAAAAAATACGTTTTCTGCCTGTTTTGACATGTGTAAGCAGTATTTCTCTTGAGTTTGTCAGTAGTCGTCCACTTAACGCTAAAATCCTTTGTAGTGTCCTATTAATGAGACTTGGTGAAAAATTGTGTTTAGCGTGTTAATGAAGTTATAACCTGTCATGTTATTTTTATGACTGATTTTACAGGGTGTGTTAGTGTGTGTGATGATAATCTGTGTGGTGCCGTTCAAAGGTGAGTTAGTTGTCACTGAAGATGGGAATACTACTGCACTCAAGGAAAAGCATGAAAATAGTTTTCTTGGTTTTTCTGCATTAGGCTTGGAGATTTAGGAGGAAACATGTTTGTCTGAATTGAACTTTTAAACTCATTAAAGGGAAATTCCGTGTAATGCACTTACTTCTAAGTCTTTGTGCACACACATTTATTTAGACATAAATGTATTCATAGCAATTGATTATCTCATTAATTAAAAGATGTGTACAATCTAACCAAGTATAATAAATGAAAGAAAACAATGTGATTTCACTTAGTTTAACCTCTCTTAGTATCAGTTTTATCAACTTTAAAAGGTATGTGGTGGGGCTGGCCAGTGGCACATTGGTTAAGAGCTGGCTTGGGATGCCAGCTCGGGCCCGGTTCGGATCCCCTATATGAGGGCCTGTGATACTGCCCTCTACGGCTAAGATGGTGAACACAGCTCCACCTGGAGCTGGGCTGCCTCGAGTCGCCAGCAATGGCTTAGCCTGCAGCCCCTGCCGCAGTGGGCTGTCATGAGCTACTGTGAGCTGCTGGGAGCCAGCGTGATTGGCCGGCAGCTGGCGTGAGATGCTGTGCGCCGCCATCCAATGCTCAGAGAGCGACTGCCTCAGCCGGGAAGAGCACAATGATGATACCAACTTGGGCCAGTGAAGCGATGTCCTCCACAACTAGACTGAAGAACAAAAGGACAGAAACTTGTCTGTTCCCCTTCCCCGATTCCCCAATGCTATTCCCGTCCCCCAATTCCCCAATAAAATCTTTTTAAAAAAAAAAGGTATGTGGTAAATCCCACCTCACAAGACTATCCAAAGAATTCTTTGAGATTAAAAAAAACACAATGACTGGCATGTATTAGGCATTCAATAAATGTTGATTCCTTATGACAATCCTCCTCCCCAACAAAAATTTGCTTTTAAATCTGCATATTGAGACAAAGGACAATGGTGAAAATTACGAGTAAACAGTTACTTTCCCCTTAGAAAAGTGAAAAACAAGGAAAGAAATTAATATTCTTGTGCATGACCTTTACCAGTAATCTTTCATGAAAATATGACTATCCTTAACAATCTAGAAGTCATTAATGTTGAATCTAGGGAAAAAATGAGAAAGATCATACTTACTAGAGCAGAACAAAGGGAACAACCTGTAAGATGAGATCCTTAGAGTCAGCAAATAGGTTCTCACTTGATTTCACTTGATTCCTTCTCCTATGTCCCACCATGGAATATGAAGCATAAATACTAGGCACTGAGACTCAGAATTAAAATACATACAAAAAGATCAATCAACATAATTATTATAAATGTCACTTTGTGATACCTTTACCTATCAAATATTCATAGTCCCTAGGCTATGACTAACAAAGTGGGCATTAACTAATAATTAGCCAAAAGATCTTTTAGTCACTACTTGCCCTGAATTCATAATCACCCCAAGCACTGTGAGGTATAGAAAAGTGTAAGCTCATGTTAAATGCAATGAATTAAACCCAACAAATTTCCATTCAACTCAATACACATGCAGGGAGACAGTGGTAATTTCCATGGAAGATCTGAAACCAAACCGATATTGACCTTGCCTTCCACAAGTATCTCTCCCAATAATGGATTGTAGGAATGCTATTTGGCATAGGTTATAAGTGCTATAGATTTTAAAAAGACAAAGCTATCACTGAATCCAAATGGGATTTTGTAATATTTCATTAAGTAAATGGGGATTTAGTTTTATCTTAAAAAATGATGGTATTTGAATGGAGGAAGTAGATAGGGTATGGTGAGAGGTTATCATGGAAAAGCGAAGAGAAATGGTTCTGATGTTACCTTCCTAATTGCTGACAACTCCTTCCAGAAAGATTGTGTGGAGATGCCTAGTGATATGATAGAAAGTGTGAACCACGGGTTAGTTGGTTTCTTTTATTTTCTGGCAGCCAGATCCCACTGGCCAAAGAGTAGTATTTGTCCATGATTCACATGACCAGCTATGCTCTGAAAAATCTAAGTATCCATAAAAGAATATTACTTACATGAGCCAATATCTGAGTCCAGAGATGACTCCTTATCAGAGGATTTATCACTTTAATTAGTCATCCATCTTTCAGAATACCCCAACTTAGTTAATATGCATTATATGATTTTAGGACATGGCTGCTTTCCAAGGTTGCAGAAAGGAGAAAAGGTGGCTAGAAGTTTCATTATATCCACATATTCTGACCCTCACCCCTGTACAACCATTTACAGAGAAATATTTTGTTTTCATAGGAAAACATAATGCAGATTTTCAATGACTAGAAATATGGATTATCTCTGTATTTACTCTTAATTATATTTTCAAACAGGAAAGTGCTCGACAAACCTTCATTAGTAAATACATAAAAGGCTAGATAAAAAGAACCTGACAATATAATTGTGAAATGAAATTTCTTGTAGACCTTTTTAACACAGGTCACGTAGGAAGTCACCAAGAGATCTGTCACAAACACAAAAAAGGATAGTCATGTGGAAATAAACAAAGACTACTCAGATGAGAAGAAGCAAACATTACTTATTCAGAGCTTACTATAGCAAGGGAGTTAGTCGCTATCACTTAGATTTGGCAGACTCAAAGGTAAGCAGGGGAATAGGAAAGCTTTATAGTAGAAAAAATGGAAGGCTTCAGGTATGCAGGGACTAGAGGCTGTTGATGTGGGAAAGCCTGTTGATGTGGGAAAGCAGGAAGTGGGCTAACTAGATGTAGGGCATCCTATGTGATAAACCGGGGGAGCATATCTGGCATTCTGTGTTTGGTCCAAAGTTGCAAGTGGAGGCCAAAATTAGGGAATCCAGCAGTCATTGACTAACTCCTGACCATTTGGGGCTGATTGCTGCACAGGTTGTGGTTTGGCTTCCTGGACTACTTGCTCTGGAGGCTGTGGGCCAAAGGTCTATTTTTATATGTGGTCTGGCCACTGTTCCTTTGTATATTCAGTCTCTCAACCATAAGTCTCAAAGTACTTCGACTTAATGTTGTAAATAGATTCTTACTTGGGTGGAAAAAACTATTGTGATACCTTCATCATGATATGATTTCTTCTTTCATTCAATAAGTTCAACAGTTAGGGGGAGCTCAGTTGGTTAGAGCGTAATGCTCATAACCCCAAGGTTGCTGGTTCAATCCCCACATGGGCCACTGAGTTGTGCCCTCCACAACTTGATTGAAAGGACTACTTGACTTGGAGCTGATGGGTCCTGGAAAAACACACTGTTCCCTAAGAAAAAAAATTTAATAAAAAAATAAAATAAAATAAAATAAATTCAACAGTTATAAGGTCTTATTATGTGAATGGTAGAATCTAAATAATCACTAAATCTTCCTTACATCTAACGCAATGAAGTGTCAGTGTTATGACAAATTACAATATGCTTGTTGAAACAAATAAAAACCTGACAACAACAATTTGCCCATTTAATTAAAAAATATATATGAAGAAAAGAATAATTCCTCAATCCTGCTTTGAGTTTGCGTCATCTACAAATATATTAAAAATTAACCTGTCATCATGTTATAATATATTAACATAATATTTTTATTTATTTTCCGTCATAACATGCTTTCATTACCTTTTTTTATTTTTATTTATTTATTTATTTTTAATTAGTTTCAGGTGTACAACACAGCTGCCAGTAGGTGGCAGGATGGCTCAGCTAGAAAAAAAAAAGGCTTTTTTTTTTTTTTCTAGCTGAGCCATCCTGCCACCTACTGGCAGCTCAGCAGCAGCTGAGCAGCAGCAGCTCAGCTCGGGCTGGGCATTGAACTGCTGTTACTCAGAGTTCAGCTCGCACTCTTGAGTGAGCTCTTAACCAACTGAGCCACTCTGCTGGCCCTGTACTTTCAATTCTTTAGGGGCAAAAAAAAATTCAAGACAAAGAGATAATAGTTCACAGCTTGAAATAATTCCTAACATACAATACTTCTCTGAGTTAACTGTGAAAGGGAAGTCATTCCCATTTGAAAGCTGAGAAAAAGGATAAGAGAATCATACTGACTTGCCAAAGATCTAGATTGAATTAATGTTATTCCATGTTATTTTTCTCCACACTATCCACACTCTTTATAATTGCTGAGGTGAATGCAATTTTATCAGCCCTTTGGTAACCCCAAACATGAAAGAAAACACTACCAATAACGTACCTGACATGACATGCAAATAACATGCTAATGAAATTATATGCAATAATGACTTTTGCTTTCTCTTCTCTTCATCCTCCCAGTCTCAGAGTGGAACTGAGTAGAGTGAAAGAATGACTGTCAATCTATGTGGTAAGGTAGACAAAATAGTAATTGTGACTACAGAGAAGGGGAATGAGGAAGTAACAAGAACAAGGCAGTGGTGGAAGGAGGAAAGAGAAGTTATAGAAGGAATAAGTCTACACGACTGAAATGCAATCAAAGCTTTTTACAGAGGGCACTTTGAAGAAACATCTTATTCCAAGGCTAAGCCAAAGAAAAACACATCTAGAGCATGTTTTTGTACCAGAAAGTAAGAAATTTTCAGATTGATGAAAACAAGACAAGAGCAAATAAAGGCTAGCTTCAATGGACTTCTACTGGCCAAATCTGGGACAATTTGATATTAACAATAATAAAGATGTCAAAAACAACAACATTAATTATTATAACCCACTGTAAAATAAGAAGTTATGGGTCCATAATGATAGCAGAAAGAGAAGGACGGGGGAAAGGTACAGTGGCTTCTTACTATAGAATATCGAATATCAACTAATAAATATGGGAAGAATAACAGAGTAAAAGTCAACAGTTTTAGCAATTATATTATGATTAATTCAAATAAAAATATCAATGGATGCTAAAACTAATGGATAAAAATTTGAGAGGGAACAGGATACTCAAACATCTTCAAAGGTCTCCCCCATATTACTTATTAACTAAAATAAAGGAAAATAACAAACATACCATGAAGAAACCTGGCAGGCATCACCATATCTATATGATTGAAATCAACATCACCAATAATTACATAGACCATCATCATATGCCTCCTGATATGTCGCATTAATAAAAATACAACATCTCATGCGTAGTATTCCTGCCCAAATGCATAACCTAAATATAATCAGGAGGAAATTTTAGACAATCCAAAACTGAAGGTCATTCTAAAAGTAACTGGTCTTAACTCTTCAAAATGTCAGTGTCATGAAAGATAAAGAAAGCCTTAGGAACTATGCAAATTAAAAGAGCCAAAGAAATATGACAACTGGATACAAAATCTGATCCTGGGTTGGATCCTGGACAGGAAAATAAAGTTGCTATAAAGGAACAACTGAAGTGAATTGAATATGAACGCAGTTTAAATGATACTATAGTGTTGAGTATCCTGATTTTGATAATTACACTGTGATTATATAAGCTGATATTTTGGTTCATAAAAACCACACAATGAAATGTAAAATGTTTAGGTGAAATGAGGAATGATGCCTATAAATTAAATAGTTCAGAGAAAATTTAAATAGTATAGATATAAAATTTCTATGATACACACACACACACACACACACACAGAGGGTGCCAAAAAATGTACACACATCTCTTAAAATGGTATATATGTATAAAAATGTATATACATCTCTTAAAAAAGT
This sequence comes from Aselliscus stoliczkanus, assembly GCA_033961575.1. Taxonomy (NCBI): domain Eukaryota; kingdom Metazoa; phylum Chordata; class Mammalia; order Chiroptera; family Hipposideridae; genus Aselliscus; species Aselliscus stoliczkanus. Next base: position 91,834,894 of record CM066737.1, on the reverse strand, counting down.
ATACCTTTATCCTATCCATCTATCTATCTATATAGAAAGAGAGAGAGAGAAAGCATGAGCAGCAGGCTATTAACAGTTAGATAACCTGAATGAAGATAAAGGATAGATAGGAGTTATTTGTACTACTTTTACTACTTTTTTATAGTTTGAAATTATTTCAAAATTGAAAATTGGAGTAAAAATAAAAATTGCAAAATAAAAACTTTTCCACAGCAAAGTTAACCTGCTAGGAGAGCTCCTGAACTTTATTAAGCTAAATAAGTCTTGCCCCTTCTGCAACCTTATGATCCTCTAATAATAGAGTCCTTCTCTCAAATCATTGCTATCCTGTAGATTCTAAAGTGGTGGGAGAGATTACTGGAATTTAGAGTCACCCATTGAAACATTCTACAAAGTCTGTATTTGTGAGCCGGTTAAAAGGCAAGCTGTAGTGCTCCTTTCTTCCACTAGAGGGACACAGCACTGGGGTTATTGTACCATGACTATTACGGTAATTTACCTGAGTTGTAATTAACTTATTTCCTACCATTCTGAAAGCTTGCCCTCTAAACTCATGATGCTCACTTTCATATCTATTTTTTCCTGTGTATCTCGTCTTAATGATTAAACAGTTATGCATCATTTTCACTTCTTTCTCAGACATATCCCATGTAAAAAAACAGACCAAAATTAATTTGGTCGTTCAGCCAACATCAGGGTGTTCTATTAAACTTTGGTAGCTATATATCCCCTTCCTTACTACTTCCATGCCATGTGGTATAACAGTAAAAGCAAGTCTCAGAACAAATGTTGCTATCTCTACAAAAGTTTATTCACAAACAGTCATGGAGTTTGTCCTATAGCTAAGAAAAGGGTCCCTCTGACCAATAAATCAAACTGATGGCCTTAAGTGTTGAGCTTGACATAATCATCTCTTTTCATGAAAGGCTATTTGCCTGTGTAACATTGCTAACTCCAGTCACCTATCTTGAATTTCTTCTCTTTCTCTTTCTCACAGACATAAGGGTGTTTTTGTTTGTTTGTTTGTTTGTTTGTTTGTTTGTTTTGGGGGATTGGTTCTTAGAAAACAAAACTCCCCAGAAATGTAGGTTAAAATACTCACTCATTCAACAACAATGCCGATTGCCGCTTATGTGCCCAGCCCAGCACTAACATTTTTCTCTTAGGGCAGGACTCAGCAAACTTTTCTGTAAAGGTCCAGAGATTCAATAGTTGAGCTTTTGCAGGTCCTATGCCTTCTGTTGCAACTCCTTAACTCTGCCCTGGCAGTGCAAATGTAGCCATGGACAATATGGAAATGAATAGGCAGGGCTAGCTCCAACAAATATCAATCTTTTTATTGATACTGTAGCTCCAACAAAAACTCCATTTATAAAACAGGCAGCAGGCCCCAGCTGACTCCTATATTAGAGTACTCAAACAGACTAATCCAGTTTCCTGGGGTTTTTTTGAGGGCAGTGTCACTGGCCCTCATATGTGGGACCCGAACCGGGGCCTCTGGCTTTCTAAGCCAGCGATGAACCACCACGCCACTCGGCCAGCCCAAACAGACTAATAAAGTTTTTGTATTGATACTCTTTTCATATGGCTACTCACTGTGATGATCATAGTGATTGGTTGAAATAAGTTGGACTTTCCTCAGGCTTCTCTTTTCCCTTAGGCTCTTATCTTTTCATAACTTATCCCATTGTGCTTTTGCCTCACCTCAGTTCCCTATTCTCGTAAACGCCATGTCACCTCGACAAAACTGAACCACAGCTGAACACTTTAGAATGACAGGGTTTGATAGCAAAGTGTGATCTACAAAAATGAATCTACTTTCCTTGCTCTAGCCTGCTCAAAAAGTTTGATCTCTCTTCTATACTGCTTATTAACTACAGCATCTCCCTCATGATCAGAGTGAAACAGATCCTCTTTAAAGAATAGGAAATATCGTGTAGGGATGGATTCAATAGAATTGTAATAGATATGTATGATATCAGGTGTGGGAGGGCAGGGAAGGGGAAGCGGGGAGTCACTTTGTAAGGGGTGAAAAAAATAACTATTGCATTGTTTTGTACATCTATAACTAATAATAATAATAAAATAAAATTTTAAAAAAAGAATAGAAAACATCTGTATGTGTAAGTTATTTTTAATCATTGCCCACCGCTTTACTTTATTAATAATGAAAATACTGGAAATATGTGTGTTTCTCAGCTTGCAAAGTTTGTTCACACACATAACAACTTGGGGGAGTAGACAAGGTTAGTAGTGATGTTCTTAAAAAGATTATAGAACTGAGGCCCTGAGACATTCAGAAAATGAGCCCAAGTCTCTAAAATTAGAAACCTATCTTGTGTTCAGCTCTTTCCTCTATAATATAAAGCACTGCAAAGATCACTAGGGACTAAAGATAAGCTCAATGGAATTTCAAAAGTTTAGAACCTCTCAGCCTCCAGAACCATGATGAAATCAGAAGTTAGAGGAGAAAATGTCAAAGACCATGGCCGGGAAGGGCAGGAGACACAAAGTCTAATTGTTTCTCATTATTTACCAAAACACAACTTGCATTCAATCATTCGCCGCAATATCTTTAGAGGTTTGCTCAAGATAATCTTTCCCCTTAGAAAAGGAAAGGATACTGTGCAAAGCAGAAGTCTCAATTGTTATTCTCCAAAGCAAAGAATTAATACAAAACACAAATTGAGTTAAAACAAGAAAGAGATAAAGAGTTATTGCTGTTGTAAGATAACATTCAAAATGTCACTGAAAATTTGAAAGACAAAATCAAGATAGCACTGTAACTTTTAACTAAGGAAAAGTAACTTTGGAGGAAAATATTTTATGATTTGGTTCAATAATCAGTTATAGACTCCAAAGATCATAGGGGTTAAATTGTTTTCTTCTAAAATAATACCTATAGTATAAATCAAGTAGATATTCAAAAATATACTTTCTATATGTCTCTTATAGCCTAAAGACATTCAAGCAAACACATCACATACTTGCAACTCATTAATAAAATCTCAAATTGTGTTCAGAGTAGTGTTTATTAAGGCAAGTTGATTTTATTGAAATATTTTCCACTCAGAGAACTTAATTTAAAAATGCTATATAAAGGGCCGGCCGAGTGGCGCATTGGTTAAGCGCTGGTTTTGGGATGCCAGCGGCCCTGGTTCGGATCCCACATATGAGGGCCAGTGACACTGCCTCTATACAGCTAACAACAGCTCCACCTGGGGCTGGGCGGTACGAGCCCCGGGGAAGGTGTGGGCTGCAGCCCCTGCTGCAGTGGGCTGCCATAGGCTACAGCGAGTGGCCAGCAGCCAGCGTAAGCTGCCAATAGCCGCAGTGAACGACCCTCCAGAGGCCGGCGACCGATCTGCCTCATCCAGGAAGAGCGCGATGACGATACCAACATGGGCCAATGAAGCAAAGTCCTCTGCAACTAGACTGAAGAACAAAAAGACAGCAACTTGTCTGTTCCCCTCCCCCAATTCCCCAACGCTGTTCTCCTCCCCCAATTCCCCAATTAAAAAAAAAAAAATCTTTAAAAAAATGCTACATACAAAGTTGTCCAGAAGAAAATACTATCATGGTAGAGGATCCGATTTACTAATCATATCAAGTATCATCAGGCAACTATTTACTTTGTTCATTATCAACCAAGGATTGGAAACTATTGATTAGTGGATATTTTGACAATCAGAAGTTTACGTGCATTCTCTCAAAACAAAATCAGACCATTCCTCATATTTGTTTTCAGCTTTCTTACAAAATTTTCTTCACATATTTTGTACATACATGTATGCTGTTATTCTGATAACCAGGGTTGCAGTCTAGACCAGAACAAACATAACTATTTGCCTTGTTGGTAAGACACTGTATTGCTTGACTTGGTAATCTTTTTAGGATTCAGATGCATGGATTCCAGTTAGGGATTTTGGTACAGTGATTTTGTTGCCCCCACCCCCCACCCCTAACACAAACTTACATTGTATCAAGACTCCTAGAGGAAGAAATACCACAAAAGCTCTAATTAAGAAGTCACAATTGCCCGCCATGGAATTTTAGATAGATCCCTGGCTTTTTGGCCACAATAAAAGGCCTTTTGAACAAAGGAACCAGAGAAAAAAAGATTTTAACAAAGAAGTACTATGAATTTTCTCTGGTTTAAAAATGGCTTTAAAGTGATCTTTATGAGACACATTCACCTAAGAAGTATGGTGATTTTATTCAAATATTCCAGTGTCTTATGGTTTACAAATGCTTTCACCTACATCCTCTCATTTGACTCTTGTGGCAACCATGTATTACTAAATTCCTTTACCAAATGAGAAACTGAGGCTCAGAATGCTTTTTAAAAAGATCTCTGACAGGGCTGGTCGAGTGGCGCATTGGTTAAGAGCTGGCTTGGGACCCCAGCGGCCCCGGTTCGGGTCCCACATATGAGGGCCAGTGACACTGCCCTCTACAGCTAAGATGGTGAACAACAGCTTCACCTGGAGCTGGGCTGCTGTGAGCCCCCGAGATGGCATAGCTGCAGCCCCTGCTGTAGTGGGCTGCCATAGGCTACAGTGAGTGGCCAGCAGCCAGCGTGAGCAACTGGCAGCCAGCATGAGCTGCCAATAGCCTCGGTGAGCGGCCATCCAGAGGCCAGCGACCGATCTGCCTCATCCGGGAAGAACACAATGATGATACCAACATCAGCCAGTGAAGCCACGTCCTCCACAACTAGACTGAAGAACAAAAGGACAGCAACTTGTCTGTTCCCCTTCCCCGATTCCCCAACGCTGTTTCTCTCCCCCAATTCCCCAATAAAATCTTTTAAAAAAAATTTCTGACAAAGGTAACAGAATTAACAAGGTGCTGAGCTGGACCTGGAAGGTGGAGGATTCATTTACCTTGAGTTATGTGGTTAAATTGAACATGAAAAAGGTCAGGCATATTAAATCTGCCTCAAAACCAAGAGTAGCAAGCAGGTTAATTATCCTGTGCTAACTCTGATTGAATCATAAGGATCTCTAGACCAGGGGTCATCAAACTATGGCTTAAAGGATGGTCACCTGGTTTTGTAAGTAATATTTTATCGTAACAGCCATGCCCATTTGTTTATAGCATCTAGATTGGATTTTGTGCTACAAATTGCACTACAACTGCAGAGCTCAAGAGTTGCAACAGATACTGTGTTGTCCACCAACATAAAATATGTACTATCTGACCATTTAACAAAAAATTTGCTGCTGAAGATCACTGTGTTAAGGAGGATTCTGAAGTTATGTTTTCTCTTCAGGTCTGGTCATCACCGTCTGCCATGGACAAGGGAAGAAGGCAATTGTCTGGTATCGTTACATTGCCATAGATAAAAATGTCACCTCGACTAGGCTCTTTCATTTGCTGGATATTCTCTTTCTTCTCGTGTTAGGTCATCAGAAACTCAGTTTACTAGGTTCACTCAGCAATGATAAAACCTAGTGATTTGATTCATGCTAAAGCATCAAAACTGCATTTGAGGATTGGCTAATTCTAGTAAGGCTTGATGTATCATGAACCCTATCCCAAGTACAGAGGATGCCCCCCAAAAAATGTATACACATTTTAAGAAAGGAAAAAAACTATTAAAATTGTAATAGTCGATATATACCAATAACAAAAGATGAATACAAGTCACGTTTGACTTCTGCAATGACAAGAGGTGCTCAAAGTGGTTACCATCAGCTTCCAGACACTTCTGATTACAGCGAACTACTGCTCGAGAATAGATAACATGTCTTAAAATGCGCATACATTTTTTTTGTAACCTGCTATATGATTGTCATATGTCCATATATAGCCAATATCATGGTTTCTATTTGGTGTTATACATGTCTCTATTTTTAATTTAGTTGGAGAAACAAAATCCTCCAATGAGTCCATAAGCTTGCCACAATTAAGAACCATTTTTTTCATAGGTCTTTTATTACCCAAACAAAAGATTAGGTACAGTACTCCTAGGCATTTAATAAAAATACATTAGTGTAAAGTATGGCTTTCTAGATGGAAATGCAAGACATCGCTGAGTGAAAGACATCCCAGGACTCACTTTAGCAACAGCCTTTCAATTAAGCAACCAGAAGCAAGGCATTTCTGAGTGGCAGTTTTAAGGAGCATTTTTTTAAGAATCAAGGTTTTGCATTCCTATTCATAAAATTACAGACTTTCTTGTGTCAAATCCACAGTACATGGTAGGAAGTGACCAATTTTTTTCCATGATCTAACAGCATAATAACACTACCTCGCATGTTAATAACATCCTTCTATTAATGTACTCAAAACATTTTCAGAGATAATTATCTATTTTATCAGCAAAACACTCCTCTGAAAGAAGGAAGGGTAGGTACTGCTATTCTATTGTTACAGATTGAGAGACTGAGGTATGCAATTAATTAATAACTCATTTTGCTTCATTCAGGTAAACCATGTAGCTCTGACTTAATATGAATTTCAAAGTGTCTATGTTGCGGGCATAATGCATGTATACCCTCCCCAGTTGCTTGGATGGAGTTGCACACATAACATATTTTTTGAACTACAGATAGAAAAATAGCAATGATACATAATATATAAATATATTTTTATAGTTAATTCATGTGCTATTTTAAATACATATAAATATATATATATAATACCTTTTGTATTTTGCTTTATTTTTGCAAGTTAAAAAAGATATATCAAATATTCCTTTACACATTTTTGTATTATTTCTGGTTTTGATATTCACAATAAAATAAATATGACAAAATTAATCAGTTTTACTAAAAACAAAGATTTTTCACTTTCAAAAATTTCTAAGATACCTTTCTAAAACTCTGTATATATATATATTTCCAAATTTGGCAACTCAAAATTTACCTCTAAATATATGATTTCCACCAAGAAAATGAGATACCAACTATATAGCAAGCAACTTACATGTACATTTGAGTAGGTTGTTGTTATAAATGTACATCGAAGTTCCTGTTACCAGAGTATGCAAAGTATATATAGCATTATGCAGACGAAGGAACAGAGTGTTGTAAATAGATAGAAACTTAGAAATAACCAGATTCCCTCTTCTAAATTTATTTTTGAATTAAATTCATTAGGGTAACATTGGTCAATAACATTATATAAATTTCAGGTGTTTTGTATGAAACAACAAAAGACCCCAAATAGCCAAAAAAATTATCAGAAAAAAAAAAAAGCCAGAGGTATCACACTCCCTGACTTCAAACTATACTACAAAGGTACAATAATCAAAACAATATAGTACATGCAGAAAAACAGGTATACAGACCAATGAAACAGAATTGAGAGCCCAGAAATAAACCCACATACACATGAGAAAATAATTTTCAACAAAGGAGCCAAAAGCATACAATGGAGGAAGGAAAACCTCTTTAATACATGGTGCTGGGAAAACTGGAAAGCCATGTGAAAAAGAATAACACTAGACAGCTATCTGTCACCACACACAAAAATTAACTCAACATGGATCAAAGACTTGAATATAAGACCTGAAACAATAAAATACATAGAAGAAAACAGATTTCCTTTTCTTAAAGATGAGTAGTCTGAGGCCTAAAGAAGTGATCAATGTATGAGTGAAATAGGCTGGGTCAAGTAATCACGCCATAGGGAAAAAGATATCTCTGACCTAGTTAGGGCATGGAGGGAAGGAACTCTAAATAAAAGCAGCACTGGAAGGAAGTACCTCCTTTGGGGAAAATAATCTCAGATAAGAAGGAAGAGAATGGAATCTAGTCCCAATTTGTTAATAACTTACTGGTAATTTCTGCATCTCATGCATTTTTGCCTATAAAATAAATATTATTCTACCAGCATATTCAGTATCATGAGGTGCAGATGTCAGCATGTTGTGATGGAATGTGGGTGAGCCCTTGCTCCTCAAGAATCTCGGCTCAAACCCCCTTGAGATTTATATCACTAACTACCTTGGTCTTTCTTGTATCAGCTTCCTGGCATTTGCAGAACTGGTGTATGGAGTTCATCTTTCCAGTAACATCTGAAACCCTGAGTGTTCAGGGAAAGTGAGTTATGGACTCTGAAGTCAAACATGTACATATATGCAATGGATAAGTTGTTAACTAAAGTATCAAATGCATTTGTTTTCTTATGTCATGTCACATTCCTAGACCCACAACTGATTTCAGCCACAGCTGCTGTGAACAGCTTCTCACAAACTCCATCTCCCCTCTGGTGTGCATCATTTCTGGAACTTTCCTAATGCTGCAGGAATCCACAGCAAGCTGAACCCACAAGTGCAGGGTTAAGACCCCCAGAGGCAACACCCAACTAATAGTGGACGGGAGTTAGCATTGGGTTGTCAGAAAAGCCATGACGCATGTTTGCAACAGGTGGCACTAGTTCAGTTTTGGAAGTACTAGAGTCATTCGCATCTATGTCGTTGCTATGTCATTTGACAGCTGACAGTTTTAGCTTCATTCTAAAAAAAATTGAGTGATTTGGCTGAGTTTGGCAATTTTACAACAAATTGAAGATGGAAGACCAAACTGTGCATTTTCACCATATTTTACTGTTTTACTTCCATAAAGGGAATAACGCGCATCAAGCTTGTGAAAAGTTGCATAAAGTTTATGGTAACAATGCTCTACAAGAACGTCACTCTCCATGATGGTTCACGAAATTCTGTGCTGGTGATTTTGATCTCAATGACACTCCTTGGTCAGGGAGGCCCACCGAGATTGATGATGACAAAATAAAGGCATTGATCGAGTCAAACCCATGTTACATGACATGAAAGATTGCAAAAACATTGGACATCCATCATTCAAGTGTTCACTACCACCTGAAGAAGCTGGGATACGTAGGCAACTCGATATTTGGGTTCTGTATGAACTCAAAGAAGTTCATTTGATGGCATGTATAAACGTCTGCAGTACGCTCATTAAACGTGAGGAAAATGATCCTTTTATGAAGCAACTGATAACTGGTGATGAGAAGTGGATTGTTTACAACAATGTGGTTCTCAAACGATCTTGGTCCCAACGTGATGATTCGCCCCAAACGACATTGAAATCAGACATTTATCAGAGGAAGGTTATGCTCTCAGTGTGGTGGGATTTTTAAAGGTGTCGTGTTTTTTGAGCTCCTATTAAGAAACCAAACAATCAATTTGAATGTGTACTGTTGGCAATTGGACAGTTTGAACGAATCCATCATCCAGAAACATCCAGAGCTTGTTAATTGTAAAGGAGTTGTGTTCCATTGCAATAGCGCAAGACCACACACAAGTTTGCTCACCATTCAAAAATGACTGGAGCTTGGATGGAATGTGTTGCCACACCCACCATACTCGCCTGACCTTGCACCATCAGTCTTCCACTTGTTTCACTCTCTTCAAAACTCCTTCTGTGTGGGCCGGCCAAGTGGCGCGGTGGTTAAGTGCTGGCTTGGGAAGCCAGGGGCCCCGGTTTGGGTCCCACATATGAGGGCCAGTGACACTGCCCTCAAAAAAAAACAACTCCTTGTGTGGGACCAGCCAAGTGGCACATTGGTTAAGAGCTGGTTTTGGGATGCCAGAGGCCCCGGTTCGGATCCCACATATGAGGATCAGTGACACTGCCCTCTACAGCTAACAACAGCTCCACCTGGAGCTGGGCTGTGCGAGCCCCTGCAATGGTGTAGGCTGCAGCCCCTGCTGCAGTGGGCTGCCATGGGCTACAGTGAGTGGCCAGCAGCCAGCATGAGCTGCCAATAGCCGCGGTGAGCGACACCTAGAGGCCAGCGACCAATCTGCCTCATCCAGGAAGAGCGCAATGACGATATCAACATGGGCCAGTTGAAGCAACATCCTCCGCAACTAGACTGAAGAACAAAAAGACAGCAATTTATCTGTTCCCCTTCCCAAATTCTCCAACACTGTTCCCCTCCCCCAATTCCCCAATAAACTCTTTAAAAAAAAAACAACAAAAGAATACTCCTTGTGTGGTATAACGTTCAATTCAGATGAGGCTGTAAATCAGCACCTTGTTCAGTTTTTTGCAAATAAAGACAGGTCCTTCTATGAACAGGGAATTTTGAAGCTCACTGAAAGATGGCAAAAGGTTATCGAACAAAATGGGCAATATATCATTGATTGATCTTTGTTCTTTATGTAAATAAATGACGTTTGAAAACATAGATGAAATACATCGTGACTTTTCCAACAACCCATTAATAAATACACCCACTTCCACCCTTCTGGTAGACAATTTGGGGCAGTATTCTATATGTTTCTTGGGTCCTGGTAGAATGGAGTCCTGGTTTCCCAGAGCAGTGACTTTGATAAGACACTTCAAATGGCTTTTCATTCTTCTCATCCTTTCCTGTTGTTCTTTTCCCTCCACCTAAGCCTGAATCACCTAACATATGCATGTGAGAACCTTGCCTCAGGTTCTGCTTTCAGAGAAACCCAGATTAATGAAACTACAAGTATTATTCTAGGCAATTTACATAAACTTAATAAGCCTCGGTTTTCTCATCTTTGAAATGGAGATGAACAGATCCATATTGTAAGACTCAGGAACCTCATATGTCAAGTGCTTAGTACAATATTGTAGTAAACTCCATAAGAGCTATGATGATGACGATGATGATTACAATAAAGTTGATGAATATGAAATGCAAATTTAAAAATTCTGTGTTGAAGTATCTTGGAAATTACCTCATTAATCTAATGTGATATGTCAACATAATCATGCACACATAATATATCAACACTTACATCATCCACACTGGGGTCACTAAACAAAAGGCTGGAATTATCCTGTAGTTTCAGAATACTGTACATTTATTGCCTTTAGGTACCAGTCTCAAATCTGAGTACCATACTTGATAAATACAGTATTATAAAAAACTATACCATAAAATGACTGCTAAAAATGGACTCAAAATTAAAAATAAAAGTTTAACAAGTAGTCTCCACCATTCTGAAAACATAATACAACATAATAAACAGTATATGCCAGAAAAATAAGAATGATTTAAAATTAGGACATATATTGGTTTTATTTACCATATACATAGATCAAAGAAGAAAAGCCACATGATTGTATCAATACTTACAAAAATGTTTTTTGATAAAATTAAATATTAAATCCTGATTTAAAAAGAAAGCACTTATTAAGTAGGAACAGAAGGATGGTCCCTTTACATGATATGGCCATATACATAAATCCAAAAAAAAAAAAATAGACAATAGCATCCATAAAAACAAAAAATTACCTTTTGTCATTAGTATCAGGAAGAAGATAACAAATTGCACCTCTGTGATTTAAGCAGTGTTTCAGAATTATTAGCCAATACAATTAACAAAAAAAGAATAAAATAAATGGTAAAAACACTGATTATATATGTATATATACATATATGTATATATACAAAATTTACATATTATGTATATATATACATATACATAATATATAAATTTAAGATTTTCAGATGCTATTACTGCCCAGCTGTGAAGCCCAAGAGGATCAACTAAAAAAAAAAGAAAAAGAAAGAGGAAGGAGACTAGACTTCGGGTGGCAAGCACACATGGAGTATACAGATGTTGTATTATAAAGTTATACACCTGAAACTTATACATGATATTAACCAATGTTATCTCAATAAATTTAATTAAAATTTTAAAAAGAAAGGAAACATGAGAACTGGCACTACAAAATAACTCAGTAAAATTCAATACCTTTCTTTTATGTGAAAAATAGATAATAAAATGGAAAATTATTTCATAAGCAATACAAAAATAAAGTAAAATATCTGTTAATAAATTTAATAAGAATTATGTAGTCTCATATGAAGAAAACTACAAAATATGTGAAAGAGCCTCAAAGAAGTTATATGAATAAATAGAGGTTTCTTCTGTGTTTTCAAATAGCAAAAGCTTAATGACGTGAAATATAAATTTCACCCCTTCAATATCCCCTATTTTAATCTGTGCATTCATTGTAATTCTAACCAAGTCCTAATGGTATGGTTTCGAAATGTGAGAAAAAGTACTATAAATTTTATCTCAGTAATAAAGATGCAAAAGAAGTTTGGTAAAGAAGACTGATGAAAGGAGACATGTATCATTTACTAAAATACAATGTAACAGTGGATATACTGAGATACTGGAACAATGATAGAACATAGAGAGATCAATACAACAGAATAACAATGCAGATGTCAGAAAAGTATAGGACAAATCCATCCAACCACCTGATTTTGAAAACACAGTTTTATTCAAATAGTCATATGCATTCATTAAGTTTATGTACTGCCTATGGCTGCTTCCATGCTACCACAGCAGAATTGAAAAAGCTGCAACAGAGAATATGGCTGCAAAGCTAAATTATTCACTATCTGGCCCTTTACAGAAAAATTTTGTCAACCTCTGGACTAGCATGTGGAATACACAGTTTAAATCATTGAAAAATATGAATGATGAAATAAATTATATAGAGACAACTGGCAACCTATGTGAAAAAAAACATAAAACTAAATCCTTGATCAAAAAAATTCTGATTGATAAAAAATTTGTAATGCAAAAATTAAAATAGCAGCTGTGGTAAAAGAAATCATAATATGCACTTCTATCTAGTTTGAATGTGACTCACTATTAGCTTATTTGCAAGGCTAATGATCACAAAAAGAAGGAAGGAAAGGGGGAGGGAGGGGAAAAAGCAGGAAATAAAAAAGAAAGCTATCTAAATAATAAACTAAGGAAAACATTTAACCCACACATAACAGGGTTAGTAGTTTTTAAAATTCAAATAGTTCTTACCAAGTAATAATTAAAAATGGACCAAAATAAAAAAGAAGGAAGTTTAAAAGTAATTTTCATGTGAAAAATAACTAATACACATTTGAAATAAATATATATATTAAATGTTAAGGCTAACTAAAAATGAGCCTTTCCTGTTACGCCAAACCAGTCAATTCTCCATGTTTCATGTTCTCATGTCATCTTATACATTTCCATTGCAGAAATCATTGAAATTTTTAATTGTACATGTTACATGTTTATTTCTGTTTATTATTTTATTAGTTCAATTTTAATAGTGGACTTCAACCATAGAAACTGCAAAATCCTCCAGTGCTCATTTTGTTCAACATTTTTTAAAATTTTGATTAAATATATATATAAAACATAAAATTTACCATTTTAACTATTTTTACATTAAGTACATTCACATTGTTGTGCAACCAGCAACCAGAAGCAGGTGGCAGCAGGCCTCGGTGTATCCTGGCATTTTGCAGATCTATCCCGGACCTAGTACTGATGGCAGCCATCCTCAGTTCACAGTATGGCCTCTCTCACATACTTTCAAATCCAGCATAGGCCAAGAGCAACTGTGAATCACTTTGTGACTCCTACCAGATAGTCCTTGGCCAGTCACAGGCAGTGGCTGACCTGGGCCTCCACTGGAGCCCCTCCCAAGAGGCCCCAGAATGAGCATACTTGAGGGTTGGCTTCAGACCACAGCACAGCACTGCTCAGTTAGCCCCACAAGTGGCAAACCCAAAGGCACCAGAGCCCGCTGGGGCAAATCCCACTCCATGGGGTAAGTCCCCCAGCACGGCATCCTGTAAGCTGTGGATGTGGCCAAACTCCACAACCTGTCAGCCTGAGGATCAATCCCACCCACTAACTTGCCAATAGCAACCAAGGGTCAACTATAACAGAAGGTCACAGACTACACACACAAGGGACATTACTGAAGCACTCAGCTCAGTTGACCAGGGAGACTGTGCCAGGGCCCCTACTACATAAGACCACCCTGCAAGAGATGTAGCAGAGCTACCTAACACATAGAAACAAACAGAGAGACAGCCAAAATGAAGAAACAAAGAAATATGTACCAAATGAAAGAACAAGAGAAAACACCAGAAAAAGAAAGGAACAAAATGGATGCAAACAACTTATCAGACACAGAGTTCAAAACACTGGTTATAAGGATGCTCAAAGAACTTAGTGAGAACTTCAACCAAGAGATAGCAAGCATAAAAAAGGACATACAGGGGGCTGGCAAAGTGGCTCAGTTGGTTAAGAGCTCATTCAAGAGTGCGAGCTGAGCTCTGAGCAACAGCAGTTCGATGCCCAGCCCGAGCTGAGCTACCGTTGAGCTGCCAACAGGTGGCAGGATGGCTCAGCTAAAAAAAAACAAAAAGGACATAGAAACCAGAAAATAGAACTAGTCAAAAGTGAAGACTACAATAACTGAAATGAAGAATGAACTAAAAGGAATCACCAGCAGACTAGATGAACTAGAGAGTCGAATCAGCAATTTGAAAGAAAAGATAGCAGAAAACACCCAATCACAACAGCAAAAAGAAAAAAAGAATTTAAAAAATTGAGTTGAATTTAAGGGGCCTCTGGGACAATATCAAGCATAACAACATTTACATCATAGGGTTTCCAGAAGGAGAAGAGAGAAAGCAAGGAATTGAGAACATATTTGAAGGAATAATGATTGAAAACTTTCCTAACCTGGTGAAGGAAATAGACGTACAAGGCCAGGAAGCACAGAGAGTCCCAAACAAGATCAATGCAAACAGACCTACACCAAGACTCATTATAATTAAAATGGCAAAGGTTAATACAAAGAAAGAATCCTAAAAGCAGCAAGAGAATACCAGTTAGTTACCTACAAGGGAGCCTCCATAAGACTGTCAGCTGACTTCTCAACAGAAACCTTTCAGGTCAGAGGAATTGGCATGAAATAGTCAACGTGATGAAAACCAAGGATCAACGATCAAGACTATTCTGCTCAGAAAAGCTATCATTTAAAATCGAAGGACAGATAAAGAGCTTCCCAGACAAAAAAAAAAAAGCTAAAGGAGTTCATCACCACTAAACAAATACAAGAAACCTTAGAGGGGTTTCTTTAAGATGGATAAAAAAAGATAAAATTTCTGAATAATAAAATGGCAATAGTTACAAATCTCTCAGCAATTACTTTCAGTGTAAATGGATTAAATGCTTCTATCAAAAACATAGGGTGGCTGAATGGATAAGAAAATTAAACCCTTCCTTATATATTATGCCTACAAGAGACTCACTTCAGATTGAAAGACAGATGGGAAAGATATTTCATGAAAATGGAAACCAAAAAATACCTGGGGTGGCAATACTTACACCAGACAAAATAGGCTTTAAAACGAAGGCTATAACAAGAGACAAAGAAGGACCCAGTAATCGCACTTCTGGGTATTTAAGTGAAGAAACCTAAAATGATACTTTGAGGGGATGTGTGCATCCATATGTTCATTGCAAAATTGTTTACAATAGCCAAGATATGGAGGCAGCCTGGGTGTCTGCTGATGAAAGAATAAAAAGGAGGTGGTACATATACCAGGGGTGTCAAAAAATGTATACAAGTGTACACTTTGCTCAACATTGCTCAAGCAGTAGTTCACCGTAATCGGAAGTGTCTACATGTTGATGGGAACCCCTTTGAGCACCTCTTGTAACTGCAGAAGTCAAACGTAACTTGTATTCATCTTTTGTTATCAGTATATATTGAGTATTACAATTTTAATACAATTTTCCTTTCTTAAAATATGTATACAGGGCTGGCTGAGTGGCGCGTGGTTAAGAGCTGGCTGGGGACGTCAGCAGCCCCGGTTCGGATCCCACATATGAGGGCCAGTGACACTGCCCACTACAGCTAAGATGGTGAACAACAGCTCCACCTGGAGCTGGGTTGCTGTGAGTCGCTGGGACGGCATAGCTGCAGCCCCTGCTGCAGTGGGCTGCCATAGGCTACAGTGAGTGGCCGGCAGCCAGCGTGAGAGGTGGCAGCCGGTGTGAGCTGCCAAGAGCTGCTGTGTGGGGCCGTCCAGAGGCCAACGACTGATCTGCCTCACCCAGGAAGAGCGTAATGATGATACCAACATGGGCTGGTGAAGTAATGTCCTCCACAACTAGACTGAAGAATAAAAGGACAGCAACTTGTCTGTTCCCTTTCCCTGGTTCCCCAATGCTGTTCCCCTCCCCTAAGTCTGCAATAAAACCTTAAAAAAAAAAGTACAAATTGGTAGTTACAAAATAGTCATGGGGATGTAAAGTAAAGCACAGGGAATATAGTCAATAATATAGTAATAACTATGCATAGTGCCAGGTGGGTACTAGACTAGTCAAGGGGATCACTTCTTAAATTATATAAATGTCTAAGCACTATGCTGTACACCTGAAATTAATATAAAATAATATTGAATGTTAACTGTAATTGAAAAATTTTAAAAGGGAGGTAAAAGGCGAAGGGCAATAAGAGGTTCAAATTTCCAAGTATTAAACAAATGTGTCATGGGGATATAAGTACAGCATAGGGAATATAGTCAACAATATTGTGATAGCATGGTACAGTGTCAGATGGTTGCAGGACTTAGCATGGTGATCACTTCTTTAGGTATATAAATGTTGAACAACTATGGTGTACCCTTGAAACTTATACAATATTGTATGTTAGCTATATTTTTTAAAATAAGAATCTTTTTTAAAACTATCAAAGAAAACTATACCAGGAGAAGGGGTAATTTTTAATTTTTTCTTCCAAAACACAAAAGTTTGAGGAAACTCCATGTTTTATGGAGTGATCACAGAGTAATAAAAGAAACTCTCTTTCAACCATTAACGTTATGCAACAAATTATTGTGATCTATGATTCTTCATCATCCTAAAATGAAATTTCCTTAACATTCACTACTGTTTCTTAGTGTAGTTTCAATTCAAACTACAATTCAAACCTTACACTCTTTAGATCTATGTTGATCTGTGGCAATGTATTTGCATACAGCATGTTTTGTTCTGTTTCCCAATTTGGTTTACTTGGTGACCTTACAGGAAAAACTTACCTAGCTATTCCTAGAGGGCCACACCAGATTGGCCAAGATTAAAATGATGGATAATATCCACTGTGGGAGAAGTTATGAAAATACATGAACTTCAGTACTCTAATTGGGCATCTTGAAAGATTGTCCTTATGTATTACCATGCTATAAATTCTTAGAGAAGAAGTATTATTTCCTGTTTTCTTTTGTAAACCCAGTTTACAGCATATCTTAGACTTAACTAGGTATTCAAAAAGATATTATCTTGGCGTTCCCTGTATTTCACTAAAATACCATACTATTCTTGACCAGGAAAAGGATCACATTTCTCCTCTGCTACCTTTAGAGTTTAAATAAACACTGTCAAAATAAAAATGGACTAAAATGGGGACACTGTATCCTCAGCTTTAGACCTACCCCATCTATCACATCTTGAAATATTGAAATATCACTGCATTTCTAGAACCAGTTTATTATATTCTACCTGTTCCATGAAATAATGCTGATTATCTTGCCCAAAACTGATCTTCCTCTCTTCAGTCTGAATTATTTGTATAGAATTTATCATACTCTATTTAAATAATTTATGTACTTCTTTTCTCCCTTACTGAATTATAGAATATTCCTGCCACTTAAAAGAGACAGTTTTGGGTCTAATATATAATGAGACTTCCCAAGCGCAATCACACTATTTGCAAATATAATTTATTTGCTAGATGGGAGAATGAATGAATGAATGAATGACCAAGAGACATATAGAATAGTCCAGGGTGAATGAGTCCAAGTCCTGAAAGGTAAAAAAGATCTGTTATACTTAATATAAACCTGTGAAATATTTTTAATCAGTAAAATATTTAATCATTTTGGTAGCATGTTTTTCATAATTGCATAAATTTTCACATTTTTATAATGCTGTTAACTTCTTGAAAATATTTTTAGTATCATTATGAAAATGTCACAAAGTGAAAATTGTTATTGCCTCCCACACCTATAATTTCTAAACAATAACAGGATTTCCACTGAATTTAGATTATAGTTTGTAACTATTAAAACAAAATTTCTATCATAAGGCATTTTATATCTGGAATTCAATATGAATATTTTATAAGCATTCCTCTGTGGTTTCATAGCAATGGTGATAATTTTAATATATTTCTTGTCATTGCAAAACCTTTATGTCATTAACCATAAATCAACATGGGCCATTAGCCAACCATGACATATCATGGACATCACTTACCTAATTCTAGCCTGGTACTTGATAAAATTTCTCATGTATTTTTATAGGCAAGATGAAGAAATACAGACTGGATAAAAATACAGTTAAGTTGGATGTATAGTGGTTGTACAGCCAGTGCCAAAATATATTGATTCCTGGATTGGTCACCATGGAGAGGGATCTCTGGTGGTCTGTCCAGTCAACTCTGTTTTATCAGTGGGCTTCATGAATACCTTGACAGAATGCACATTGATTTTCAGATTATATACAGTCCAGTATATTTAAAGACAGAACTAGGTTTTCAAATATCTTGTAAATGCTTGAAAAATAATTGCAAACCAAGATGACACAATTTGAACTGTATATAGAAAGAAATCACATCTCGATATTTGGGACAAGGAGTTGACACTGCTTCAACGTCAATATAAAGTAGTGCAAAAGGGCCTCAGGCAGAACTATGTCCCAAACACCTGCTTTTTGATACACTATTGCTTTTGTGAACTTCTGAACTTGGGCAAGTGCTTAACTCTCTAAATTGTTTCTATGCAACAAGGAAAGCAAATCCTGCTTCACAGGGTTTTTAGAAGAATAGATTAATGTGCATGGCATGCAATAAGCATTCATTGATGATACCATAAATATTACTGTAATGCCAAAAATAAATCTAAACATAACCAAAAGTAGGTAGAGTCCATTTCAAAGGGAGTTATAGATGCTGGTCTGAATGTATCCGGAGAATTGCTTCCCATTCTAGACACCACACTTCAGAAGGAATCCTGGAAAACATCCAGAGAAAATCTAGACAAATCCATTTACATAAAGAACTGTTAAGGAAACTAGATATTTTTGTCTTGAGAAGAATGCCTAAAGAGACATGATAACTATCTCCAAATATTTTGAAATTACTATATTGTGGAGGAAGTGGTATTTTTAGTCAGTGTTACTCCAGGAGGCAGAAGAAAGACCAATACTTGGAATTCTGAGGAAAATAAATTCTGTTATGATTTGAGGGCCCTCTCAACAATGACATCTGTTCATCAATGGAGCAGGATGCTTCAACAAGCACCATGCTCCCCATCTTTTAACTATCAGGAAAATTATAAATAAAATTCACTGTAGAGCCGGGAAGACATTTTTAGATGTGTTATATTACTTAGGAACTCTGATTAACCCTTTGAGTCAAGTATTATCATTCTTTCCCCCATTTGCCAATGACAGAATACGTTTGACTTGCCCCAAATCGCACTAATAATAAGTGTCAGGTCCATATATTCAGAGTCCAAAATCTGTGCTTATTTCAGAATATAAATTTGACTGAGGGATTTATAAACTAGCTGTGAGTTTCTACAAGAAGACATCTACAGTGTCTTAAGAGTCATGAATTAATAATTAACATGTTTAAGTTTTCAGGCCACGTCTAGTCTGATTCCATTCTAGTCCACAAGCAGTTCTCTCTTTATGTATACTGTGTCAGGCATGGAACATTCATTATTTCCTTTGATTTGTACAGCAACCCTGTGA
Source organism: Aselliscus stoliczkanus (assembly GCA_033961575.1). Classification (NCBI taxonomy): domain Eukaryota; kingdom Metazoa; phylum Chordata; class Mammalia; order Chiroptera; family Hipposideridae; genus Aselliscus; species Aselliscus stoliczkanus. The sequence continues at coordinate 91,815,315 of CM066737.1, read as the reverse complement.
GGCAAGAGGGCAAGTATTATTCATGTTTTATGTATAGACAAACCCAAATTGTGAGAAGCTAAATGATTTAACCAAGGTTACAGAGCTCAAGAATGACAAAGACGGAGAGAGAAACCACCACTCCTGACTGTACATTCTGTGCTTTCTGCTATACCAGACACCGCGAAATGAATTAAAGATTCAAGATTTCTAAAATGTACAAGGTTGTGTGGGCACCGATAATTGTTGCAAAAAACTAATGAGCAACTGATGCCCTCACCTAAAATTATTTTTGTCAATAAATTCATTATACGCAATATACTTGACAAAATTTCAAATTTATAGAACTGTAATTTTCCAATTAAATAGAAAGCTATATAAATGTGTATTTAAGTCTTATTAGATGATACAATGCATCTTATCATATTCAGTATTTCACAACTCTTATAGTCAGGAAATGCTCCCTAATTTATGACCTAAATTCCTGCTGCTCCAGTTTCTACCATGTTCCCTCATGGCCTATCTTCTGCGGAAAAAGAAACAAACAAAAAAGCTTCTTCTACATTTCCTTTCATCTCCATAATCATCACTAAATTATTGAAAGAAGGCTTCACTATGCTAAATCTTGCTTTCATATTCTGACATTGTCACCTTTTCTGCTCAGAACTCTCTTTATAAAAGTAATATCTTTATTTACTCCATTCTTGCATTACCTGAAAGACAAGGTCACATGAACCAAATTTTTTAATTACTTATGTATTTTCTTCTCTCAAAAACATCACAAAATAGTAATCATGTTGAAATAAATTCAGCTTCCGTGTATGGTTGCAAATATTTGAGTAATGAGTGGAGATTTTTAGAGTTTAGGTTCTTAGTAAGAATCTTTATTATTATACAACTGAAAACTAAAGAGCTAACCTTCACTTCCTGTAGTCACAATGCCAGATGGCCAAAAGAAATAAACTTTTAAGAACTATATTCTTAAACTGTCTTTTGTATCCCCATGGCAATCTTGTGGTTTGGGGAATATAATCAATAATATTGTAAAGATTTTGTAGGGTATCCGATGGATACTTGTCTTATTAGGGAGACCACTTCATGGATGGTGCAGATGTCTGACCACTGCACTGTATACCTGAAGCTGAAGCTGAATAATACTGAATGTCAACTATAATTTAATACACATATAGTCACAGGATGTGGAGTACAGCATAGGGAATAGAGTCAATGGAATTGTAACAACTATATATGATGTCACAAGGGTAGTAGATGGGGGAGGGGGTTATCATTTTGTGAGGGGTGTAAATGTCAGACTATTACGTTGTTCTGTACAACTGAAACTAATTTTTAAAAAAGAACTATATTCCTGTTATTATGATTATGTAACAAGCACCCCAGAGCAGAGTGGGGTAAAACAACCATTTATTAAGCTCAAGGCTTGATGGGTCAGGAATCTGGATGGAAAACAAGAGGGTGAGTTTGTCTTTGATCTACAATGTAGAGCAAAAAGACCCGAAATTCAGGAGCTGGTGTCATTTGAAGGCTCACTCACTCAGTAGTGCTTGACACTGTTGGTTTGGGAGCCTCTCTATTCTCTATTTGGGCTTTCTATGTGGCCTCTCTACATGGGCTAGTTTGGGCTTTCTCATAGCATGGAGGCTGAGTTCCAAGAACAAACCTCCTAAGAGTGAGAGAAAGCCAGGATAAACTGTAATATTTTCTGACCCAGGCTTGGAAGTCACATAGTATTACTTTGACCATATTTTATTGGTTGGAACAGCTACCCACCCCTAGCCAGATTCATGGGGAAAGAATATTTACTTTCCCACCTCTTGGTGGGAAGAATGTCAGTCACATCGTAACAACAGGTATACATAGGTGCAGCCATACATATGGAAAATTTCATCTGCCACAGTGGACCCTCTGGCCATAATATTTTACATCCATACCATGAGCAATATACATTTATATCTTGCCAAAAGATGCCCCATTATAGTATCAGAGCCAGGCTCAATTATCTAGAATCTCATTATCTATGTCAGGTCCAGATGTGGATGCGATTCTTTAGCTGTGTCTCTGCAAATACAGGTCCTCTAGTATTGTTTTTCTCAGTTTAAGGATGTGTAAACTAAAAACAATTTATCTGCCCCCATTACACACCCACTATGCAATGGTTGGACAAGTATAGGATAGTCACTATAGGCCCTTTCATTCAAAAATGGGGGAAATTCAAGGCACACAGAAGTCACAGGTCCATACTAATTCTGAAATCCAGCCAGGCACATGTTGCTAGTTCCTTGATGAGTGCTCAGTCCTGTTGCCTGGGAATGATTTTTGGCTCTGCCCCCTACGTTCTTGGTTCCACCCTCTGAGTCATCCTTCCTTTTCTATAAATAAAAGCACCCTGCACTTGCAGCTTGGTGGTTTTTACAGCTTGTTTCCTACCTGTAGAAATTTGGAAATCAAATGATCTCTTTTCATTTAGTACTTTCTCCATCCCTTTCAGTCCAAAGTGATATAATTCTTTAAAAAAAAAGTACATATTTTGTGAATCAATTTATGATCTACCCAACAAAAGCCACACTCAAGAATATCAACAAGGTAAGCCCTTTCTTCTACATTGGATAGTAACAAGGCCCTAAAGATTGTTAGACACTTAATCTTGTTTAACAGAGAGACTGAATGGTCCTCAAAGGCACCACCTTAGATCTTTCTGAAGTCTTAACAAAGTATCTTATGATCCGATCTTATACTCCTCTCTGAAACCTTTTCTTAATTTAAGAATTGGGGAATCTTGGACTGAGAAACCATTTTTCAAACCCAGTAATTTCTGGCTCTTTTATATTGCGTTATTGGAAAAGTCATGACGCATGTTTGCAACAGATGGCACTAGTTCATTTTTGGAAGTACTAGAGTCATTCACATCTATGTTATTGCTATGTCATTTGACAGCTGCAGTTCCAGCTTCATTCTAAAAAAAAAGTTGAGCGATTTGGTTGAGTTTTGGAGATTTTACAAGTTGAAGATGGAAGACCAAACTGTGAATTTTCTGCCATATTTTACTATTTTACTTCCATAAAGGGAAGAACATGCATCAAGCTTGTGAAAAGTTGCACACAGTTTATGGTAACAATACTTTACAAGAACGTCATGACAACGATGGTTCACAAAATTCCGTGCTGATGATTTTGATATCATGACTCTCCTAGGTCAGGGAGACCACCGAGGTTGATGACAACAAAATAAAGGCATTGATCAAGTCAAACCCACAGTACATGACACGAAAGAATGCAGAAACATTGAACATCCATCATTCAAGCATTCACGACCACGTGAAGAAGCTGGGATACATAAGCAAGCTCAATATTTGGGTTCAACATGAACTCAAAGAAGTTCATTTGATGGCATGTATAAACATCTGTAATATGCTCATTAAATGTGAAGAAAATTATCCGTTTTTGAAGCAACTGATAACTAATGATGAGAAATGGATTGTTCACAACAATGTGGTGCACAAACAGTCTTGGTCCCAACATGATGATTCACCTCAAGCAACATCAAAAGCAGACATTCATCATAGAAAGATTATGCCCTCAAGTGTGGTGGGATTTTAAAGGTGTCATTTTTTTGAGCTCCTCCCAAGGAACCAAACAATCAATTCGAATGTGTACTGTCAGCAATTGGACAGTTTGAATGAATCCATCATCCAGAAATATCCAGAGCTCGTTATTTATAAAGGAGTTGAGTTCCATCACGACAATGTGAGACCACACACAAGTTTGATCACTTGTCAAAAATGATTGGAGCTTGGATGGGATGTGTTGCCACACCTACCATACTCGCCTGACCTTGTACCATCAGACTTCCACTGTTTCACTGTCTTCAAAACTCCTTGCGTGGTATAACATTCAATTTAGATGACGCTCTAAATCAGCACCTTCTCAGTTTTTCACAAAGACAGATCCTTCTATGAACGAGGAATTATGAAACTCACTAAAAGATGGCAAAAGGTTATCGAACAAAATGGGCAATATATCATTAATTGATCTTTGTTCTTTATGTAAATAAATGACCTCTGAAAAACATAGATAAAATACGTCGTTACTTTTCCAACAACCCAAAATGTAGTAGTAGTTCCTTTAGTTTCTCTCTCCTGTTATGTTTTACTGTAAGCAGTAAAAAGAAGAGAAGAGGCACCTTCAACATGCTGTCTGGAAATCTCTCGCTAGATCATCCAGTTCATTCACTGCATTTTCAACTTTCTATGGTATCAGAGGTGACGGTGCTAAGTTTTCTACCATGACATGACAAGGATCCTTGCGAGAAGAAAGGAACCTCTATCCTCTCATTTCTAGCTATATTTTTCTCACTTTCCCTTAAGGTCTCATTGGCAGCCTCCCTCAGGGCCATAACAATCTTTTCAAGGCTCTTTCAACTCCTGCCTGTCTTCCTGTTCTGAATCCACTGCCACATTTTGGGTTTCTCCTTGCAGGTACCAAACTCTATGGCAATTATCTAATGGTATAATACAGATTACTCCAAAACCTAGTGGTATAAAACAATCACTGATTATGCTCATGGTTTCTGTAGATAACAATATTTAGTTGGGGCTATAATGGACATTTCTTTCTTGGGGTTTCTCATGCCATTACAGTCAGATATTGCTTAGGGCTACGGCGACCTGAAGGCTCAACAGAAACTGAAAGACGTGCTTCTAAGATAGTTCATTCACTCACATGACTGGCAATTTGGAAGGAGCTCCCATTCTTCTCCACATGGGCCTGTGTGGGTGTTCTCACAGTATGGCAGCTGGTTTTCCCCAGAGCAAGTGATCTGAGAGACCAGGTCAGCAGCTGTCATGTCTATTATGACCTAACCTTGAAAACAGCATCATTATTTCCACCACATTCTATTGGTCGTACTAAACCTGCCCTAATTATGGGTGGGAGGTGACTACACAATGACCTGAATACCAGGAGGCATGGATCACTGGGGATCCTCTTGGGTACCACAAATTAAAAGTGACAAATAAATATTAAATGTGATCCTCTGTGTCCTCTTACATACTCAGACATATCTTTGGATGATTGGCGTCTGTCGATATTGCTGTCTTGCTCCCTCCTGTCCAGCCCTACTTCTCTTGGGCTCTCTTTACTGACTCATATTTCCTTGTCTTCTCAAATATACTCTAACATCTGATCTTACAACTCATATTAATGTGAAGCCTGAATTGAAGATCATTGTTCTAAGCCAATGCTTCTCAAATAAAATCATTCAAGTTAAATTGTAGATTCTGATTCTGTAGGTCTGGGACGAAGCTGAAATTCTGCATTTCTAAAAAGTTCCCAGTTGATGTCATTGTTGCTTGTCACTAATCGCATTTTTGTGTTGCAAGGCTCTAGATTGGTGGTTTACTACCTATGCTGCATATTGGAATCACCTCAGAGGGTTTTAAAAATACTGATGTCTTAGAGAAAGACAAATACCATATACTTTCACTTCTATGTCAAATGTAAAATACAAAATAAATGAACAAGCAAAACAAAAATAAATTCATAGATGCAGAGAACATTTTGATGGTTGCCAGATGTGGGCGGGGCGGGGAGGGGTTGGGAGGATGGGTAAAAACTGGGAAGGAGGGCCCGCCAAGTGGCGCATTGGTTAAGAGCTGGCTTGGGATGCCAGCAGTCCCGGTTCGGATCCCACATATGAGGGCCAGTGACACTTCCCTCTACAGCTAACAATAGCTCCACCTGGAGCTGGGCTGTGTGAGCCCCGGCGACGGTGTAGGCTGCAGCCCCTACTGCTGTGGGCTGCCATAGGTTACAGTGAGTGGCCGGCAGCCAGCGTGAGCTGCCAATAGCCACGGTGAGCAACCATCCAGAGGCCGGCTACTGATCTGCCTCATCCGGGAAGAGCATAATGAGGATACCGACATGGGCCAGTGAAGCAATGTCCTCCGCAACTAGGCTGAAGAACAAAAAGACAGCAACTTCTCTCTGTTCCCCTTCCCCAATTCCCCAACGCTGTTCCCCTCCCCCAATTCTCCAATAAAATCTTACGGAAAAAAAGGGGGGGGAGGAATGAAGATGTGCAAATTGCCAGTTATAAAAACAGTAATGGAAGGGCCGGCCGAATGGCTCAGTTGGTTAACAGCTCACTCAAGAGTGTGAGCTGAGCTCTGAGCAACGGTGGTTCAATGCCAGCCTGAGCTGAGTTGCCGTTGAGCTGCCAACAGGTGGCAGGATGGCTCAGCTAAAAACAAAACAAAACAAAAAAAAACAGTAATGGAGACGAAAAGTACAGCATAAGGAATATAGTAAATAATACTGTAATAACTATATATGATGCCAGATGGGCACTAGACTTATTAGAGTGATCACTTCATAAGTTATATGAATGTCTAATCACTATGTTGTACACCTGAAACTAATAAAATACTGTATGTCAACGGTACTTGAAAAATAAAAAAAAATATTAAAGAAAAACATATTGATGTCTTGGAGTCCCATCTCCAGAGATCCTGATTTAATTGCTCTGTAGTAAGGCTCCAGTGTCAGGATTTCTTAAATCTCCCCAGCTGATCATAATATGGAAGCAAGGTTGAAAATTACTACTCCAGTCTAAAATTAGGTTAGGAATTTGAAGAGAAGCAGAAAATTATGGGTTAATAAAAGTCCCCAGAAACAATGAAGCTGGTTGTGGTGGCATGTCCTAAAAGGGTGACAACCTCGGCCTAGGAAACTCAGGTGCCCTGAGATGACACCTGTTCATGTTCACAGTGAAACAGCAGAGGTGAGTCACTGGGATATACTAGCTATTCTCTAGTCAGCATCCACTGAAGACTTTGCCTGGTCAGTATCTTGCACCTTTGTTGGCTACTTGCTGATTACACAAAGACACAACCAAAGCTTTGAAAAGACCATATCCATTTTCATTGGTCAGGTGAATGCCTTCGGCCAAAATTCACCTATACTAATTTCTATAAGCAGGAGGGAGACAAGATGGAGCTTTAGTATCTTTCATCGTAGGACCAGAGATGTTTAGAGGTAGTCTGTCAGTCATATACGTAAGTGACATTAGGCACACAGACCAATATCATGGAAAATTCAAGAATATGGAATAGAAGTTGAAAAATTCCCTACTCAAAACATTCTTATTAGCAAGAAATGTGGAACACTTTCTGACTCAAGTGGAAATAGATGCCACATAACAGAAATAAATTAGGTGGATAAGCAACTTTATGTTAATAACAATGTGACTTAAAAAGAGTGTTCTCTGGAAGCAAATAATTATTTTTAAATAAAGTTTCCATGATAACAACTTGCATGAAGAACCTATATTTTAGCTACAGAATATATTTTGTTTTCACAAACTTACCTGTTTTAATGAATTTTCTATTATTTCTGACCTATTTTATTTTATGGACCCGAAAGCTGCTCCTGAGAGCATAATTGCAACTTCATTTATATGCATATGTCTCCATTTCATTCAAGAAAATTTATATATGTATACCACTTGAATGAAATAAGAAAGCTACCAAAAAAACTCTAAAGCAAAGAAGACAGCCAGCATCTACATATTTAAATGTTACATTTGATGCCAATTTTATCTTTAGAAATAATTCTCAGGATATTAACTTCTATATCCCATAGGCCAATGCTTCATTAATAAACAAACAAAAAAATAAGGTTGAAAAAAATGCATTCATACAGGTATGTAGCTCTGTGGTAGATCAAAAATGGTTACAGCAGAATACAAAATCAACATAAAAAAATCACTTGTGTTTCTATACGATAACAACAAACTCTCTGAAAGAGAAATTAAGAAATCAATCACACTTACAATAGCATCGAAAAATAAATTACTTAGGAATAAATTTACCAAAGAGGTGAAAGATCTGTACACTGAAAACTATAAGACATCAATGAAAGAAATTGAAGACACAAATAAATGGGAAGATCTCCTGTTCTTAGATTGAAATATTTAATATTGTTACAATGTCTATACAACCCAAAGTAATCTATTGGATTGTCGGAAAAGTCATGATGTATTTTTTCTATGTTTTTCATTGCAAAAATGCATCATGACTTTTTCAACAACCCAATACATATTCAATGAAATCCCTATCAAAATTATAATGACGTTTTTTTCACAGAAATAGAAAAGCAATCCTAAAATTTGAAACCATAAAACACTGAACAGCCTAAGCAATCTTGAAAAACAAAAACAAAGCTGGAGACATCACACATTCTGATTTCAAACTATATTACAAAGCTATCATAATCAGAACAGTATGATACTATCATAAAAACAGACACATAGGCCAGTGGAACAGAAGTAAACCTAGACATAAACCCATGTATATATGGTCTAATCTTTGAAAAGTGTATCAAGAAGACACAATGGGAACGAATAGTCTAATCAATTATTGGCATTGAGAAAAGTGGATATCCATATGCAAAAGAATGAAATTGGACCCCTGTCTTACACTGTTCACAAAAATTAATTGCAAATGGATGAAAGACTTAAATATAAGATCCCAAACCATAAAACTCTTAGGATAAAACACAAGAAAAAGGCTCCTTATCACTGGTCTTGGCAATGATTTTTTTGGATATGACACCAAAAGCGCAGCTAAGAAAAGCAAAAATAAATAAGTGGGACTACATGAAACTAAAAAGTTCCTGCATAGCAAAGAAAACAATCAACAAAATGAAAACTAACCTATGGAACAAGAGGAAATGTTTGTAAACCATATATCTGATAAGGGGTTAACGTCTAAAATATATAAGGAATAAATACAACTCAATAGCATACAAATGATCTAATTTAAAAATGGGCAGAAGGGGGCTGGCCAAGTGGCATGGTGGTTGAGAGCTGGCTTGGGATGCCAGTGGCCAGGGTTCAGATCCCACATATGAGGGCAAGTGACACTGCCCTCTTAAAAATAAATAAATAAATAAATAAATAAATAAATAAATAATAAAAATGGGCAGAGGAACTGAATAGACATTTTTTCAAAGAAGACATACATGTGACTGACAGGTACATGAAAAGGTGACTGGCAACACTAATAGTTAGGGAAATGCAAATCAAAACCACAGTAATATTTCACTTCACACCTGTTAGTATGGTATTATATGTGGAATTTTTTTAAAGGTGAATTCATAGAAACAGTGTAGATTGTTAGTTACCAAGGGCTGGTGTGTGAGAAATGTTGGTCTAAAGGTAAAAAACTTTCAGTTATAAAATGAATTCTGAGGCTCCAATAAACAGCATGGTGACTACAGTTAATAATATTTTGCATTTTTGAAATTTGCTAAGAGAATAGATCTTAATCTTTCTCACCACAAAAAAAGGTAACAATGTGAGGCGATGAATGTGTTAATTAATTTGACTGTGGTAAATATTTCACAATGTATACATATATCAAACCATCACAATGTACACTTTAAGTTTATACTCAATAAAGCTGGAGGGAAAAGATGGCTACAAAATCTTTGATCTTCTCCCACTGAGAGGTGAGGTCTGTATCTGCTTCCCTTGAATGTGGAAGAGTTATTGACTTCTTTGAATAGCAGTATATTGTACAAGTGTTGCTGTGCCAGTCTGGGTCCAGACATTAAAAGACTGGAATGTCTATTTCCTACCTCTTAGAACCTCACCCTGTACAAATCAGGTGCCAAATAAGGAATCTAACTCCCCTGAAACTGCCATGTCTTCAAGAAGTCCAAGCCACGATGAAAGGCGATGGAGAATAAGATCCATATGGAGAGAGTGAGAGACAAGGAGTCCCTAGGCTCTAAGTTTCTGAATGACAAACCCATCCTATTACAAATCTTCCCAGCTGAAACCATGTGGATCAGAGAAAAACCTACCAGCCAAGTCTTCCCTGAATTCCTTCCCCACAAATAGTAAGCAAATAAAATGGTGGTTTTCAGCTACTAAATGTGGGAGTTGTTTGTCAAATAGAAATAAATGGAACAAGCTCAGCTCTGTTCTGATTGCTTAGCAGAGGTGTAATGAAGAACATTGTTAATGTAGACTTATCAAGGGAATGTTACCATTTCTACCTTAAGAGGTAGTGGTGTGTCTTTAGGTAGTTTCAATATTTTTGTAGGTATCCGTCAGACTGTACCTCAAAAAATAGAGTATGGTCAGTGGGATTAGGCTTTTGATCTTTTTAACTCTCTTGGTGACCTATTGTATTTACCTGATCCCAAATGCCTTGAGAAACCCAGTTTCCAACATTATTTATGTGGTCCACACTCATCCTCATGGTGGTGGTACATCCCAACTGTGTCCAAATTTAATTCTGTGTGTGAAATAATGGCTACTAATAATAATTATGAACATTTATAGAGTGCTTCTAAGTGCCAGACAGTATGCTAATCACGTTATATGTATTATCTCATTCAAAATTCCCAAATACCTCATGTGATGAATTTTATTTCTATTCCTGTTACACAGATGAGGAAACTAAAGCTCAGAGAGGGGTAGAGACTTACCCAAAGTCAATGATTAAGTAATAGAAGAGGAATTTGAGGCCAGGCAGGTTGTTTCTAGAGCAGACAACACTATGCTACTACACAATGTCTTTGGATTGCTACTATTCATTTCTTAGTTTTGTGGCATGCAAAAAATGGAACTCCTTCACAAATTTCCTCCCATTTTGGGTGGAGAGTAGTCAGAGTAAAAAGTTTGGATAAGGGCCGGCCAAGTGGCACGGTGGTTAAGCGCTAGCTTGGGAAGCCAGCAGCCCCGGTTCAGTCCCACATATGAGGGCCAATGACACTGCCCTCAAAAAAGAAAAAAAAAAAAAGTTTGGATAACGCTGGCCAAGTGGCCCATTAAGAGTTGGCTTGGGACATCAGCTCTGAGCAGCAGAGCCCCGGTTCAGATCCCACATGAGGGCCAGTGACATTGCACCCTCTACAGCTAAGATGGTGAGCAACAGCTCAACCTGGAGCTGGGCAGCCACTATCGCGGGCGATGGCGTAGGCTGCAGTGGGGCTGGCCAGCAGCCGGTGGGTGCTTTCATGAGCTGCCCTGAGCTGCTGTGAGCGGCCGTCCAATGGCTGGCGAGCGACTGCCTCACCCAGGAAGAGCACAGTGATAATACCAACCTGGGCCAGTGAAGCAATATCCTCCACAACTGGACTGAAGAACAAAAGGACAGCAATTTGCCTGTTCCTCTTCCCTGATTCCCCAACGCTGTTCCTCTCCTCCAATTCCCCAATAAAATCTTTAAAAAAAAATTGTTTTAAGTTTGGATAAATGTGCATGGCTAGAACTTCATCCAAGAGATAATAATGTTCTGAGTGTATTACATTTTCATCCACCTCAGATTACATAAAGTTTAGTTTTAGCTTTGTGATTTATCAAGAGACTATAACTGCCTTTAATTGGATAAATACCCCCTCTCAATGTGGACATTAGTAGCTTGCTGTGTGGTTGTTAATTCCAATCAGTTTACATTAGGCTGAACTGCCAAGTTCACTAGTAAAAGGTAATGTATCTCCAAAATAAATGCTGCTGTAGGGAAGCTTTTCTGTCAGTCATTATATTCTTCACAGAATCTTAAATGAGCCAACATGACACATGGAAAATTGCCCAGTCAGATACATCAAGTAGATCCTTCCACATTTGCAAGCTAGTCAATTAATTCAAGACATTATTAGCCTAGTCAAGAGTTACAGCTAGAAATAGTGACTGTTTCCAAGTTAATATGGGAGTGTAGAGCAGGTTGATTTCACAAACAATTGCCAAAAGGAAGGGTCTTTAAAGTATCTGATTGGATCAAGAAGAGTGACAGTTGACTTGAACCAAGCTTTGGTTCTGCTCTTATAAATGCAATGCACGGCTGAACATGAAAAAAATACAGTTTATCCATATAAGGTTCCTAATTTTGTCATTAACTGCTGTATTTTATGTATTGATGCTATATCTGAATAAATGAAGCAAATTATGTGAAAATGACTATCTTGGATTATATATATAAATATATATCTATATATTTAATATCTATATAAATTTATATATATAAATATACATATATATATATATATATTTATATATACCTTCCTTCAATGAGTGTTGTCTCTCTGAGGTTAAGACCTGTTTCTTATTCATTTCTTTATTTCCCAGAGCACACCTAACACAATGCCTGGCACAACTGCTCAAAAATGATAAGATTTTAATAGAATTGAATTTGGATGTCTCTTTTTGTTTAAAATAACCATTTCATATATGTACAAAAGGCATACAGACATTCAAAATGGTCTAACCTAGTCTACTACATGAATATTACATTTATTTTTATTTTAGCAGTTTTATTTAGACAATTTATATACCATAAATTTTACCTATTTAAAACATGTAATTCAATGGCTTTTAGTATATTTACAGAGTGGTACAACGATCACCTCAATCAATTTCATTACATTTTCTTCACTCCCCAAAGATATTTTGTACCCATTAGCAGCCGTTCTCCCATTCTCCCCACCTACGGCCTGTGGAAACCACTAATCCACTTCTTACCTGTATATATTTACCTATTCTGGACTTTTCATATAAATGGAATGATACAACATTTGATTTTTAAATCTGGCTTATTTAACTTAACATAATGTTTCTGAGGTTCAGCTATGTTGTAGTGAGTATCAGTACTCTAGATATTTTTATGGGTAAATAATATTCCATTGTGTAGGCATCCACATTTTGTTTATCCATTCATCTGCTGATGGACACTTGGGTTGCTTTCACTTTTAGACCACTGTGGATAATGATGCTATAAGCACTCATTTACAAATATTTATGTGGACATAAATTTCCATATCTCTTGGGCATATGCCTAGGAGTGGAATTGCTGGGTCATATGATAACTCTGTGTTTTGATTGAGTAAATTCTAATAATCTGTCCTTAAATTCACTAATTCTACTCTTTGTAATCTACACTTTACTAATGAGCCCATCTATTGAGTTTTTTATTTTGGTTACTGTATTTTTCAGTTCTGTGATTTCCATTTGGTTCTTTTTAATAAATTCTAATTTTTTTGAAATTTCCTATTTTTTCCTTTGTGTTAAGAGAATCTGTAATTGTTTATACATTTGTATAACTGCTTTAAAATCTTTTTTAGAATAAAATAAGCTAGTCACAGAAAGATAAGTACATAGGATCCCACGTATATGTCAAATCTAAAAAAGTTCAACTCCTATAACCAGAGAGTAGAATGGTGGTTGCCAAGAGCTGGGAAGTGGCAGGAATGGGTAGATGTTGGTCAAAGGGTACAAACTTTCAGTTATAAGTTCAATACATTCTGGGGATCTAATATACAACATGGTGACTATAGCTAATAATACTGTATTGTGTATTTGAAATTTATTAGGAGTAAATCTTAAGTATTCTCAAAACACACACACACACACACAAACACACACACACACAAACTATAAAATCCTTGTTCAATAATGCCAAGGTCTGATTCATCTTGGTGTTGTTATCAGTTAGTTGTTTTTTTATTCATGCTGTGATTTTTCCCAACTTTTGGCATGACAAGTGATTTTATATTATATTCTGGAAATTTTGAATATTAAATTATGAGACTCTGGATCCTAATTGACCTCCGATTTTTAGCAGGCAGTCCCCTGTTTAAGTATAGTGCAAGGGCAGTTTGCTGTGTATATTTTGCTTCTCACTGGGTCTCACCAACTGTCCTGGCAAAAGTGGGGCAGCAACACACACTGCATCATTGCAAACAAATGGGATAAAGTTTCAGCTCCCTGCTTGGCCCTGCTGACACTCTCCTGGTAAAAGTGGGGCACCGATTCATACCACCTCATTACCTCTGAATGGAGGTGAAACCTCAGCTTCCCACTGGGCCCTGCTAACACCATCCAGTAAGGGGAGAGCTTGACTTACTCAGGCCATGTTGTTGCTGCAGGTTAGGGACAGAAGCTTTCCCTCTCCAATGGATCCCTCTAACGCCAGGAAAGCAAAGGAGAGGAAGCACAAAGCTAACAAGCCCTATTTCGTACCACCGCATTTAGCTTCATTGATGCTGGGTAGAGGGGGAGGCTCAGCTCACAATTGGATCCCACTGACACCACCTGGTTGGGCAATCAGAGCACCACCTTCTACTGCCAGGCACAGGATGAAAGACCAGGGCTTTGCTCAGCCTCACTCTCCCCTCAGGGGAATTGGAATACTTGCTGGTTGCACTAGATAGGGGATGGAAGATCAGCTGCCCTGAACAACCTGCTGACTTCTCTCAGCAGGGGAATTAGCATGCTGCCTGCTTCGACCAGACAAGAAATGGAAGATAAGCTCCCTACTCAGAAGGTTAGGTCCCTGCAAAACCCCAGCCCAAGAGGAAAGAAGGAATTAGAATGCCACCACTGACTTCTACAGCAAGGTAGACACACTGGAAGATCAAATCCCAACTCTGCCCCTGTTGAAATCCTCGAGGTAGGAGGCTTTTTTCCATTGATGTTTGGTGGAAGTAGGGTGGGTATTACCCAAATAATTTTTATTGTTAGGCTACCCTTATCCTGGTCCATGGGCTAGGGAAACGAACTTTCTTTCTTTTTTTTTTTTTTTTAGCTTTCTTTTGTCTGTGGCTATTGACAGTTCTGGATTAGAGGCTCTGGACAGTCCTGTCCAGTATATATGTAAGGAAACAAAACTCCCAGAGAGGTCACCACATGCCACTCCTCGAGGCTCAAGGTCCCTAGGTAGTCCACCTTTTTCTTTCCACCTTACAGAGTCTTCCTGTGTTTGTTTGTTGTGTTATGCCCAGGGATTTGGGAAAATATGTATGATCTGACATTCATGTGATATGTCAACTTGCATCATTTGAATTAATTTTTATTCTAGATAACATTTTTAGGCCTTCTTAAAAGTGAAGTTGACAATGAAGAGCCCATTTGTGTGAATAAAACTTGATACAAAAGGTCAGCATTGCTAACATTTCCCCTAGAAAATCTCCTAAGAATATCAAAACATTTCTCCTTTTTTCCCCTATCTTCCAAAATTTTTTAATGCCTGTAAGAATTGATATAGTGAATCTTTTTCCAAGTGTATAGTGATTCTAAAAATAGCTCTGATTTCATGAACTATGAAAGCGAAAACAAAGAACACCAGAAAGAGTCCATTCAGATATTTCAATTGGTAAGTTTTTGCTATAAAAAAAAATGAGGAAGAGGAAACATGCAGATGACTTCAAAGTAATTTGAGATTAAAAATCTGTATTGCAAAAACTATAAAAGTTTGCAAAGTAAAATGATACAAAAAAAATCCATTATAAACAAAAGCGAATCCCTTCACGTCACAGTTGGAAATTTCAAAATCATTCCCACAGAAAATAGAAGCATCTTGGGAAAATCACAAAAATCACAGAACGGGGAATTAGTCATTGGATTCTCTGCTTACCATCATTCCCTTGATTGGCCTTAGGGCAAAGAAAGCGGCAGACATCTTAATCCTGGGGCAGTTCTCGAACCATGCACTCACCTGATGCTTCTTGTCTATAAAATAGGACACACAATAATGCTAAATGTCTAGGGAAAATGTTGTAAGTTGCCTTCCCCACATTTTTCCTTGGTGATTATTATTGAAAAAGTATACCTGGGGCAGTCAGTTTAGCCCAGTTTATTAGAGCACAGTGCTTATAACACCAAGATTGCTGGTTTGATTCCTGCATGGGCCACTGAGATGCGCCCTCCACAACTCGATTGAAACAACTACTTGACTTGGAACTGATGGGTCCCGGAAAAGTACACTGTTCCCCAATTTAAAGAAAGAAAAAAAAAGAAAAAGTATACCAAAACACACAAAGAAACCAAATTAATACCAGAATCATTTTTGGTTTCCATTCTTCTGTATCAATTTTGTTGGTTTGTAAATTGGGTGCACGGAGGGCAAAGAGAGATTGAAGGAAGAGGCAGGCCACTCCAGATTGGTAGGTGGTAGGTTTCATAAGCAAGAGAATTTACATGAGGCTTTTCTTGGGCACCTCAAGACAAATAGATCTCTGCAAACTTTTAAAATCTTAAAAGTTTACATAGAGGCCTTAACAGTCACATGTTCAGTCCAGATGGTTTCAATAACACATTAGTCTCTTGAAGCTGCATCTTTGAAACAGGTTCCCACTGTGGGAATGGTGGACAGAACATACATTTCAAGCACAAGTGAGGGATGGGGAGCCACTGATTGCTCAGGTCCAGCTCATACGTCAAACTGGTGGTCACATCCTCTCAATGACCTTCTCAAACAATTTTCAGCCAAAGACAGTTCCAGAGGAAGCACTTTCACACAGGAAAATTTGTGACTCTATGGGATTTTCCTACTCCTCAATGAATTCAATTCAGTACTTATAAAATAGGCTTTAAGAATAACATTGGGAAGGCCAGTTAGCTCAGGTGGAGAGAGCGCAGGACACAGAGCACAGGGCACAGTGCTCATAACACCATGGTTGCCAGTTCGATTCCCACATGGGCCACTGATGTGCGCCCTCCACAACTAGATTGAAACAACTACTTGACGTGGAGCTGACGGGTCCTGGAAAAACAAACTGTTCCCCCAATAATCCCCAATCAAATTATATTTTTAAAAAATAATATTAATTTTCAGCATGATTACATATATCCAATCTTTTGCACTTCTATAATGCATTTCTACAAGCGTTCTGCAGTGTAGACACCGTTAGATCTCATTCCAAACTTTTCATAAATCTAATAGTATTAGTAGGAAACAATTATAAGATATGGGGTTAAAACAGCACTTTGAATCTAGTCAGAGTACAGTCTCTAACCTTTCATTATTTTTGTCCACTCCTTCATCCAAAACATAAACAACTCTTCCATCTAGGTCTAGGGAAAATGTGTCATTTTCCAAAACATATTTCTGCGACATGACCCAGGTTTGGACCAAGGACACAGAGGGCAGATACTCCATGTTGTAATCTCTCCGAAGAAACATCACGTCTCTTGCTGAGTGAAAAATTACCAATGCAGTGTATCAGCAAGTTTGCTAAGTCTTGATAAACAATAGGATGAAACTTTTGAAAATAAAAGTAAGAAAAGTTCCTGCTTGCTTTAATAATTACTAAAATAAAAAGGGTGAGCATCACTTGACAGTTGCTACAGGAAGGTTTTATGGCAACTGTGATTCTAAATGGATATCTCTGACTCACTAGCATCGGTCCAGGCACATAGAGCAAGATGAGGAGGGAAGAAAACAAAATCTACCCAGGAAAGGTATTAAGAAAAGCAATACGGGGGAGGCCGAGTGGCGCCGCGGTTAAGCGCTGGCTTGGGACGCCAGTGGCCCAGGGTCCCACATGTGAGGGTCAGTGACACTGACCTCAAAAAAAAAAAGAAGAAGAAAAGAAATACGTTTAGTCATAGGGAAAGGAGGGAGGGGAATACTAGAGCCCCCCTGAGGAAGCCAGGCAGGCAATAAAAATGGGACAAAGGGATGAAAGCCCTGGTAGGTGAGGGTGGGTCTGGATTAGTTTGAAAGGCAAAGACACCAGGTTAAATGATATACTAACGACCCCCTACTGAGTCACTGCCTGCTCTGCTTCCATCCCTCCTATTTTGGGGTTCCTCTTTAGTTTCTTGTCTCCACACAGAAATAGACATTCTATGTGATTTTTCTCTCATTGCAACTCTTTTATACTTTAGCTCAGAAAGCCATGTTTAGAGGACTGTGTAGGTGGTTGTTTTTAATGTTGAATTTCCCTCACCCCTTCTTTGGGAAAACTGCTGGTATAGAAAGCTTCCTTGACTCAGTATTGAGACAAATAAAAGACAAATGTGTTATTCTACTGAGACAGTTGAAATGAAAGTTTGCTTTGAAGTAGGGTACTAGAATACATATGAGAGAATGCTGTTCTTGTCATAAAAACTGGCAGCTGAGCTTTCTTTCCCCTGTCAGAGAGAATGACAATCTAATGGGGCCAAAGTCAGACTGAGGGAATAGATGTTTTTTTTCTTTAACCCACTACCTCAACCTATAACCAGAAAAGGAGAAATATTTGAGATACAGAGTAAATTCAAAATCTGGAGAACATGGCCAATAATCATCAAATTAATGTAAATAAATTTCAAGAATTCCAACTGTTATTATCTATTGACAGAAATGTTACAAGTATTAGTAACTATTCCTAAGTATTTTTGAAGAAGTTATTGATTTAGTCCTATAAGTTTGACAAAATAGAATTTGATTTAACTGAAATCTTTCTATCTTTAGGATGCAACAGCTTAAATACATCCATCTGGAGTCTGATGTTTGAAACAGTTATTTCTAGAAGTCTCTGGTGATACAAATCAAAACAATTTATAATATAAAACCTTAAAAATGACAAAGAATACATTCTTGGATTTTTCTCTCTCGAATTAATCTTGCCTTTAATTTCATATCTTACTGACTTGGATTTTTAACACTGTACCTATTTTTTTAAATGTGAATCTGCCCAATATACTATGTTCAAAGAAAAATATTAAATTTAAAATGAAGAGAAACCTGAATAGATATTCTCTTGGTTGATGAATATTTCTACAGTTATATTTCTTAGTCATTAAAAAGGTAATGTAAGTGAAAACTTGGTCTTTGAAAAAAATTTTTTATAAGTTTTATTCATTTTACTTTTTCCAGCTTTTTTGAGATATTATTGACATATAACATATGTATAATTGTTTATAGTAGTCTCTTTGATCCTTTGTGTTTCTGTGGTGTGAGTTGTAATGTCTCCTCTTTCATTTCTGATTTTACTTGAGTCTTTTTTTTCTTAGTCTAGCTAAAAGTTTGTCAATTTTGTTTATCTTTTCAAAAACTGAGCTTTTAATTTTGTTGATCTTTTCTATTGTTTTTCTGGTCGCTATTTCACTTATTTCTACTCCAATCTTTGTTACTTCTTTCCTTCTGCTAACCTTGGGCTTTGTTTTTTTTTTTTTGTTGTTGTTGTTGTTTTTTTCCAGGTCCTCGAAGTATAAAGTTAGGTTGTCTTCCTCTTCTCCTTGTCTTTTCTGTTCTGTTCCTGGGACGGCTGATTTCCATGAACCACATCACTGGACCCCTTTGTTGGCCAGCTTCCCATTGGCAAAACACTGGAAGTTGCGAAGAGAGAAATTTCTAGATTTCTTCCCTCGTCCATCCAGCTCAGTGCTGATTTTCTGGTAGCAGCCGCAGGCCCCCAGTCAAACAGCCCCTCCTCCATGATTCCAGTGTTCAGAGGTTTCCCCTTAGCCCTTTGAGGGGGTCTAAGAATACTAACGACTTTCTGCAACTGTTAACTCTTCAGATGACTCAACCTTTCCTTTTAGTTTTTGTCTCCCCAAACCTGCCCAATCCTCAGTAAATTGTCCCTCTTTTTTTTTTAAGAGTTTATTGGGGAATTGGGGGAAGGGGGACAGATAAGTTGCTATCTTTTTTGTTCCTCAGTCTAGTTATAGAGGACATTGCTTCACTGGCCCATGTTGGCATTATCACTGTGCTTCTCCCGGGTGAGGCAGATCAGTCGTCCGCCTCTGGACGGCCGTTCACAGTGGCTCTTGGCAGCTCACGCTGGCTGCCAGCTGCTCACACTGGCTGCAGCCACTCACTGTAGTTTATGGCAGCCCACTGCAGCAGGGGCTGCAGCCTACACCATCTCCTGGGCTCGCACGGCCTAGATCCAGGTGGAGCTGTTGTTTACCATCTTAGCTGTAGAGGGCACAGTGTCACTGGCCCTCATATGTGGGATCCAAACAGGGCCCTGCTACTCAGAGCTGGCGTTCCAAGCCAGCTCTTAACCAATGTGCCACTCAACCGGCCTAAATTGTCCCTCTTTTAAAGCATCTTTACTTAAAATTCTGTGAGAACTTGGACTGATACCTATGATTGAATTTAATGTACTTACTCTAATGCTCTCACCCTTCCCTAGGGAAAGCGTCTGTAGCTGTCATCACAAAGACATCTGTAAGTACTTTGTCTGCTGGACATATCTTGTTACCTGAGTCAATTCTGTCTAGTATTATTTGTACTTGTTTTGTGATTTTCTGTCTAGGCTCCAAAATTAGACTACAATGTGTTTGAAGAGAAACTGTTTCATATAGCTCTACTGTATTTCCCTAGCTCTCCTAAACTCAGTAGCAAGTACAGTATTTTTTAAAAAAAATAGTAGGTATCCAACAACCAATCTCTTGTGGAGGTATGGGATTTTTTTTTTTTTTAAAGCAGATCCCTTGAATTCAAACTTTTCAAAGAAATTCACCTTCATTTGAAAATTCCTCATAAAGTTAAGTTAGATTTGTCTAACTAAGAGAGTGAACCCACTTACACTTATTATCTTAATTATACAACCAGTTCTGTAAGACAGTGCAAGCCTTTCAAGCTGAGACAATCCCCATGGATGGATTAAATAGCAAGAGCTTCATATATTTAATATATATGGGATATAGGGCAAGAAGAGAACAAAGAGTATAAATATATTGAGGGAACATAACAAGACAGAAAGGGAAAATGAGAGAAATCAACTTTTAAAAAGTAGAAATAATCTAGATAAAAACAAACTTAAAACTGTACAGCATAAAAAAGACAAATTAAAATACACAGTATTAGGGGCCGGCCGAGTGGTGCGATGGTTAAGCACTGGCTTGGGAAGCCAACGGCCCTGGTTCGGTCCCACATATAAGGGCCAGTGACACTGCCCTCAAAAAAAAAAAAACACAGTATGATTTTAAATTAAAAAATTCTATATTGTATGCAACATGTTTTTTCTATATTCATCCATCAACACAATATAACCCTAATTAAACCAACAACAGAATTTGTGGTGGTACTTTCACAATTCTCTGATTTATTCAGCAAAGATATATTGAATATTTACTTTATGCCAAGTACTGTGCTATTCTCTAGAGAAACCCATGAAATTTAAAATATGATAAACTAGCAATTCAATTTGTGCAGAAAGAATTGATTTTTTTCAATAAATGGTATTAGAACAACTAATTTTTTTGAGAAAAAAATGCTATATCCCTTATGTAATTCTTCAAAAAAATTTGAATATAATATAAAAAGTAAATCAAAATATAAAAAGTAAAAACCTTACAAAATACCAAAAAAAAATGAATACTTTTTATATCTCTATTATGCATGTATATGTATAAAGTATTATAAAATCTTGGAATGAGGAAAGTATTTACAATTAAGGTCCAAACCCTAGAAGCCATAAACATACAGATTGATAATTTACTAAATAAATATTTGCCAGATCTCCATGGCACAAAGTAACATAAAAAAATAAAGGATAAGAGAAACAGAAAAATGTAAAAATACAGCAGTATACATGACAACTAAGTATAAATTCCTTTAATATAATTTAAATCAATAACAAAAGAAAAAGACTAAATAGAAAAATGGGGAAAAGATATTGTCAGGCAATTCACAGGAAAAGCAATATAAGTTGTCTAGGAAGAAATGAAGAGATACTTATCTTAACTTTTCTCAGTTTCAAAAATGTAAGTCACAAGAAGAAGAATCATTTAAAAATAATCAGATGACAAATCTTTAAAAACTTTGATAATAACCAGGTATGATGAAGATATAGAGAGATCATAAATTTGGTAGAATTATAAATGGATGCTAACTTTTTGTAGAACAATTTGTAACTATCACAAATTTAAATGTACATATCTTTTCATCCAAAAATGTCCATCTAAATATTTTATTCATGTCTTCTTATACTTGCAAGTTACATACTCGTATACAGGATTTATTTCAGATGCTCATCGCAGAAAACAAAGCAAAACAAAAACAGTGGTCTAAGTAAGACAGAAGTTGACTTCTCTGTAATGTAAAAGACGTTTCAAGGTAGGCAGCACAGAACTGTCATAGTCATCAGACACTCAGGCCCTTCATATTTTTCTACTTTCTCATAATTAATACATGATTTCCATTTTCAAAGCCACGTCATGGACCAAATTGTGTGCTGTGATCCAGCCATCACACTTGCTCTTAATTACAGGAAGAAGAAAGGGGAAAAGAACAAAAAAAGAATTGAGTCATCCAACTAAAGCAGCTTCCTTAAATCAAAATAAGTCAGCATGTTTCCTGATGTTTCCTGATACACTTGATTGAATATTGGACCAAATACTGCTTAGATGATAGGTTTGCTTTTCTTATACAGGAAGAAGACCAGGGATAGTTGAACTGAGTTTATTCAATAGCTCAATGATGTCATCAAGGTCCCTCAGCTCTTTCAATGGTTCCCAGATACTATTCCTCAGTGTGCCCTCCATGTTCTTCCATCCTGCTTACAAAATGGCTGATTGCGGCTCCAAGCCACATATCCTCTCAAGTCAGCATCCAAAGCAGGAAAGAGGGGAAGGAAGGGGAATTGTTCCTCACTGGCTGCTCTCTTATCAATGAGGATTATCTTCTGCAAAAGACTCAGCAGCTTTTCCCTCCACCATACGAGAGGCTGAGAAATAGGATATCTGGGCACTTTGAGTCTTTATCATGGAGGAATGGCAAAACCAGCAAAAAGAATGAATGAAGTCAAAATTATGGGTAGGCAACCAATAGTGTCTGCCATATATGCTGAGAGAGGAAACAGCCAATAGAAATATTAAATATATATTAGAGGAAAGGTGATTGTAGATCATTATCTCAGAGAAGAGAGGCTGGGATTCTACCTAGATTTTGGAGCACTGTGGTGAAGGAACAACTCATATCTCTCTCTCTCTCTCTCTCTCTCTCTGTCTCTCTCTCTCTCTGATGTATTACAGAATTGTACGCTTGAATCCTATGTAACTTTACTAGCCATTGTCACTCCAATAAACTTTAAAGAAAAAAAAAGAAAGAGCTCATCTTTTGAAACAAAGAGGAAAGAAATAAAGAAGATATATGACTTAGGAGGTGGTCCGTATAAGGAAGCTAAGGGTATTTTCACTTGAGATGACCAAGTAGGAAAACAGGAATAGGGAAATTAACTCTCTTTAGGGAAAGTCTGTACAGCATTACTGACTGCAACCCTGAACAAGTTCTCTGCAATACAGACTTTTCTTTAGAATTTAGTTCCTCTGAGCAAGTCTCTCTCCACCCTGAAGGCAACCACAGGCATCCTTCCTTGCCCCACTTCCAAACAGAACACCACTGTAAGACATGCTCCCTCAGTAACTGAGCTACTGTGTTGCACATTTCTATGACTCAAGATTATACCTAAGAGAAGAAAACTAATACCACCTATTTCAGAAAACCACTTTTCATCTGCTATTTTTAAATGAGAAAGGAAGTGATATGTATCTTTGATTTTGTAATATGAATTGCAGGGGGTGAAAAAATTATTGGGGGAAGTACAAGTAATTAACTCAGCTATTAGCCAATGAATTTTCTATTGCGGAATACTATATCAGCTTTTTCTGCCATCCAGAAAGCTTCTGATACATCTATCCTTTCATTTGGTTGGTTGGGGTCAGTAAATATTTAAAAGTTAATGTCAGTTTGGTTTGGGGAATATAATCAATAATTTGTAAATATGCTGTAGGGTGTCAGATGGGCACATATCTTCTTAAGGAGACCACTCCATGAACGGTGTAGATGCCTGACCACTGCATTGTACACCTGAGGCTGAAGCTGAATAATATTGTATGTTAACTATAATTAAAATATATATATATATATATATATATATATATATATATATATATATATAATCATGGGATATGGAGTATAGTATAGGGAATAGGGTCAATGGAAGTGTAATACTGGGTTGTTGGAAAAGTCATGATGTATTTTTTCTATGTTTTTCATTGCAAAAATGTGTCATGACTTTTCTGACAACCCAAAAGATACATATGATGTCAGAGTGGCAATAGATTGGGGGCGGGAGTTATCACTTTGTGAGGGGTGAACTATTACATTGTTTTGTTTTGTACACCTGAAACTAATTAAAAATTTTTTAAAAAAATAAATAATCCATGGTAAAAATCCAAAAACAAAAACAAACAAATGAAAAAGGAATGTCTAGGTGCTAATGGTAACCACTTTGAACACCTCTTCTAATTGCAGAAGTCAAACAAACGTGACTTGTATTCATCTTTGGTATCGGTATACATTGAGTATTACAATTTTAATAGTTCTCTTTTCTTAAAATGTGTATACAGGGCCGGCCGAGTGGCACATTGGTTAGAAGTTGGCTTGGGACGCCAGCTCTGAGCAGCAGGGCCCTGGTTCGGATCCCACATGAGGGCCAGTGACGCTGCGCCCTCTACAGCTAAGATGGTGAACAACAGCTCAACCTGGAGCTGGGCTGCCATGGGCGGCCAGCGACTGCATAGGCTGCAGTGGGGCTGGCCAGGAGCAGGCGTGGGCTTCCATGAGCTGCCCTGAGAGGCTGTCCAATGGCCAGCAAGCGACTGCATCTCCCAGGAAGAGCGCAATGATAATACCAGCATGGACCAGTGAAGCAATGTCCTCCACAACTAGACTGAAGAACAAAAGGACAGCAACTTGTCTGTTCCCCTCCCCCAATTCCCCAATTTAAAAAACATAATAAAAAAAATGTTTATACTGTTTTTTGGCGCCCCTTGTGTGTGTGTGTGTGTGTGTGTGTGTGTGTGTGTGTAGTAGTAATAGTAGACTTGTTGGGGTTATCACTTTGTGAGGGGTGTAAATGTCTAATCATGTTGTTTTGTACACCTGAAACTAACAAAAAAATTGAAAAAAAAGTTAATGTCACTTTGCATGCATCCTAATTATGATATGAAACTGTAAAAATACTATTATAATGAACATAATATAGCAAACTAGTCCTATATTTCAAATATTTGTGCAGAACTACATGTTTAGTATTACCTTCCCCTTCTGGAAATAAAATTTAACAGGAGAGAAACTTTTTATCTTTATGTAAAAGTGTTGAATTAAAAAGAGTTTTAACATAAAAAAAAATGCTTTGAAATCATTCTCAGGTGATTCACATTTTTTCATAACTATATTATAATCACAGGCTAATCTATTTATTATCTATAACATGCATTGCATATGGGGATTTACTCTTCATTCAAATGATGGTTTTCTTAAGACAAAAATGATGCAGCTAGAGACATAAAAGTGAAGTAGCAGAGATTATTACTTAAATTGTAGATGCCTCATGAGGAGCAAAAAAATCCCATTTACTTGGATTTAGAATAACGGGTCTTTTACTCTTTTAGAGCTGATTTCAGGAATTATACACAGTAATGAAGGAGTAAAGCGTCTCGGTTAATTCATAGTCTGACTAATTGTTTCATGGTATTATGAGTTCAATGTTTCCATGAATAGGAATACAGCCAAATGCTTTTCAGAAACTACTTGCTTACAGCTTTTAAAGCACTTATTGTAGAAGAGTCCTGTG
Organism: Aselliscus stoliczkanus; assembly: GCA_033961575.1. Taxonomy (NCBI): domain Eukaryota; kingdom Metazoa; phylum Chordata; class Mammalia; order Chiroptera; family Hipposideridae; genus Aselliscus; species Aselliscus stoliczkanus. The sequence goes on along the minus strand of CM066737.1, from coordinate 91,789,957 downwards.
CACCAGTGAACAGAATAATATGTTGACATTCATCAATTTGAAGATAGTCAGTGCAAATTGACCACATCAGTCCTCATCCTATTAGTGATAGTTGAAACCTCATTTTGTAGTGAAAAATTTAGAGATATCAGTGACTGTGAAGAGGATACGATAGGAGGATATTTAATGTTTACTTAACTATGTAGGCAGGACAATACCCATTCCACTTTAAATAATTTAATTTATATCTGTTAATAGACAACTATAACTATTATTTCTATGCCATAGACAGATAAATTAGAAGGGAATTGTGTATTATGAGAATAACTAGATAAACAGAATCCTCTAATTTTCTAACTCATTGTTATTTTATCATTTCAAAAACTTATCATTCTCAGGTAGTAAGAATTTAAATTGTTGAGAATTACTGTCTTCATGGTTATATGAATATACAAATAACACTAATAAGAAAACCAATTACAGAGCCATGTATATGAGGGTTTTTTTCTCCTTTTCCAATAGTAGCAATATATTTCCATGAAGCCATCCTTGGAGTCCTGATTTATTCCGATTAAAGTGCCATTTATGGGGTTAGTGATATAATCAATTGTTACAAAATAGTTTTCCTTATCTGGAGATAACCAGAGGCTTTGAGGTTGACCATTAGGTCAGACTTTTTCTGGTTGTTGAAACAATAAAAATATGCCCATGTATTTGTAAGGATGTGTGGGAAGACAGGAAAATCAGAAGCCATCTACAAACCAGGCCTGAAGGGAAGTGAAGCCTTCTTTAAGACTACCATTCAGGGAGCAGCCAGTTAGCTCAGTTGGTTAGAGCACAATTCTCATAACACCAAGGTTGCCAGTTCAATCCCCACATGGGCCAATGAGCTGTGCCCTCCACAACTAGATTGAAACAACTACTTGACTTGGAGCTAATGGGTCCTGGAAAAAACACACTGTTCCCCAATAAAAAAAATAAAATAAAATAAAAACATTACCATTCAGAATTCAAAACAAATCCAGCACCTGGAACACCCTTGGCTGCCATACAATAGGCCTGCAATGCTCCCTACTGCCATGAAAGTGATCCAACTACTGCTGCTGCTGCTGCTTCTGTTCTTTCCACTCCCAACAACCCCCTTCTACTCCCTCTTCTATGTCATGGCATCCCCCATCTCAGGGGTCCTTACGTTTTGTCCCCACTGCCAACTCCATGTCTCTTAGGTCATACAGTCAAACCCCAAGAGTGATGATCTGATATTTACAGTCACTCACTTGTATAAAATATTCATACTGGACAGAGTAATTTTTCTAGCTTTCTCATTCTGTGGATCCCAACCTTCATTCAATAAACTATGGAAGAGATAGATAATCAGCTTTCTCAAAGAGGATCTGGTTAGCACAAATGCCCACTGTTGATAAAGTCGTCTCCAACAATATACTTTGGTAACTGGCCTTTGGTGAGGTTTTATAGAACAACTGAGTTATGAATCCAGGTCCAGTGGCATGGTATAATCACAAAACAAAGTAACTTGTCTACCATCTTCTATATCTATGGGAAATGCACTCTTATTGGAAGCGTTCACACTCTTTTAATACCTTAGTATTACAGTATAGTTCTCTGTATAAAGATTCAAACAAAATGCTGTTGAAGCATTTCTGCTTCTACTCATGTATACCCAAATTAGAAGAACAAAACACTAAAAAATATTTAAAATCAATTAAAACATCTATCAGCATCTCATCTTCTCCTAGACCAAAACAATTAGCCTTTCACTATATGACAATACATCCTTTCTTTCTACTTTAGTAAATGTTCTTTATAAGGCTAATTGGTGCCCCAGTGGATTGCCAAATTAAGGATAAAAGGAGGAATCCCAAACCACAAATAACAATGTCAGCTGATCAATTCAAATATGGGCTTCTGCATTGTTCAGTCTGAAGATATTTCTTGTTTTGTGTGCATTTTGGGGATTGGGTTTGAGGAGATAGAGGTTAACAAATTATTTTAATGTACTTTTTAGAATGGGTGATATATGTAATTATATAACATTTAGAAAGTACAAAAGGCTATATATAACAAGTAAGTCTACAACTGTATTAAATGGCGATTGTTGCAATAATGCCATATGTATAACAAACCACACTAGAATTTAGTGACTTTCATCAGCAAGCACTGATTTCTCTCACTTACAAGCCTACAGATTGGCAGGGGCACCTGTATTTCAGATTGTGGGCTATGTGGGTTTGGATCTAGGCTTTGTGTCAAGCTTGGGAATAACTTATACATATCATTCAGGGTTGCAGGCTGAAGGGACAGTGGCTACCTGGGGCATGTTTTTCTCATGGCAATTACAGAAGTGCATGGTGAAGCCAGAACTGCTCAAGCACATACTGCTGTCATATCTGCTTTATTCTATTGCCAAAGCAAGGCCTAGTCATTAGGGCAGGAAATTATACTCTACCTTATAGTGCAGAGTTCATGGGAATGAGTATTTGCTGAACTATAATCTAATCCCCCTTATTCCCAGTCACACAGTTCCCCTCTGGGTACAAAAACTGTCACTCATTTCTTGTGTATTCATCTGGGGAAATTATATGCAAATATAAGTATATTCACAAATAAATATTTAAATACCAGTAGTGTCATACTATACACACTGTTTTCTACCTTGACCTCCTCCCCCCTTAAAGATACATCTCAAGGAGTATTACATGTCAGGGCATATGGAGTTGCCTCATTTCGTTTAACACTTTGTAAGTGGGCATTTGAGCTATATGATGAGTTTACTCATTTCCCGCAAAAAAATGTGTTAATACAACTGTTTACTATTACATAAAAAGAATACACAATAATGCTTAATAAATACTCACTGATGAACATTTAGTTATTTCCAATCCTTTGTCCTTTTAACCAATGCTGCAGTCACTATCATCATATACATATTTGTACAGATAAGTATCTTTAGAATATATTCCTACAAGGGATAGTGCTGGTTCCCAAGGTTCTTGCATTTTCAGTTTTGATACTTTTTTCCAAATTTTTTAAAATAAAAATTAGGCAATTTAAACTACAAAGAACAATGTAAAGAGGTACCTGATTATCTATACCCTTGCCAACACAAATCAAATCATTTTATCTTTGCCAAGTTGATAAATTAAAAAAGGTCTCTGGTAACTTGAATTTGTATTTTACTTCCTATGGATGAAGTTGATACACTGTCATATGATAAAGGGCCATGGCTAATCTATATGGCAGGCCTCCCTGGTCTGCAGGGTCCTTTTCTATAACCTCTCCTACCCCATCCCATAGACTCTGCTGCACAGTTAGTGTTAGACAAATATATATATATATATATATATATATATATATATATATATATATATATAATTTTTTTTTAAGATTTTTTTTGGGGAATTGGGGAAGGGGAACAGACAAGTTGCTGTCCTTTTGTTTTTCAGTCTAGTTGTGGAGGACATTGCTTCACTGGCCCATGTTGGTATTATCATTGCGTTCTTCACAAGTGAGGCAGTCGCTCACTGGCCATTGTACGGCTGTTCATGGCAGCTCATGAAAGCTCACACCAGCTGCCAGCCAGCCCCACTGCAGCCTACACATTCACCGGTGTCTCATGGCAGCCCAGGTCCAGGTTGAGCTGTTGTTCACCATCTTAGCTGTAGAGGGTGCAGCGTCACTGGCCCTCATGTGGGATCTGAACCAGGGTTCTGCTGTTCAGAGCTGGTGCCCCAAGCCAACTCCTAGCCAATGCGTAACTAGGCCAGCCCTAGACAACTATATTTGTAATGTTTTATATCATCCCCCAAGGTGGACCCCAGACACAAGGTTCCTAAGATAAAAATTTATAAGGGCACACAAGAAGGAGTAAGCCTCTGGTCTGTATTTTATGTCCCAATGAAATCATAAGATGATCAAGAACAGACATTTTTAAAATCTTTGACAATAATTTAAAGTGCTCGGTACAATGTTCTACAGAGCTGACAAATAATAATTCTTGATTCTCTGAAGCAGCATTATCTATCTTAACAACCAAGCAACTCCTTTTGACCAAAAATCCAGAGCAATTCACAAATGCTATGATCAACACATGACAAATCCCAGGCAACAATCCTATCTGCAGGGTTCACACGGTCAGAACCATAACACCAAGGACAATGAGAGAAGCACAGCAGGATTCAGCCTGTAAAAAAAACTGTGTGTTCCTGAGAGAAAGATTCTTCATAAATAAAAGTACTAAAATTAACTATGTACTGACTAGCCATATTTAGCTAATTGCACTGTGATCCTCCCAGGTAATATTTTTTCTTCAAGAAAATTTTATAGACACATTAACATTGTTATTCATAACAACTTGAAATTACCCATTGAAACACTAAATAAGAGCTGAGATCATGAATTTGAAAGACTGTTAGAGCTAGTTATAGCAGAAGCTACTGCAGTGGATGGGAAAGTTAAACTATAAGCAATTATGTTTAACCTTTAATACAACAACTGTAAAACTTACTGTGACTCACTAGTGCCTGATTAAAAGGTTTGGGTGTCAGTGCCAGATAAGAAGTGTCTAATCTCTCCCAATATTAGAGCTACAGTATTCTAACCACTTTACAAATAGCTTCTGCATTTCACTGGGCACTCATTATTGAATTTTCCAAAACCTTGCTAGAATATTCTCTTTAGGGCTTCCACCATGCCTCTTTAGAGTAACAGTCTTTAACTGGGAGTCTTTGGTGACTATGGCAGTTCAACTAAAGTGACTTAAATAGGAGCCAAGAAAGACCTGCTCATACTAAATTCTTCTGTCTCAGAGATAGCAGTACTATGTGATCAATGTGTTTGGACAGTTCCTCTTTCATTTGCATTGCAGGTAAGTTTATTATGTCATCAAAATTATTAAATGTCTAGAAGACCTCCCTCAGAGACTTGGGGGCCATGCTTCTGAAATTCAAGGCCACTGCATCTAAGTGTCACTTCTTTCCTCAATTAGTAAAGACTTAGAATACACAGAAGAACCTCCAGGGCCCCCATTTTTTCTTTTATCTAAATAATTAAAACTTATAATCTCAGTATTCATATCAGAAATGTATTTGATGGTTGTACCCATTCAAATAAAAATTTAAAAAATGTGAATCACTAGGAAATCCTAAAGTATCTTTCATTGTGCTGTCTGTATGATAGGTTGTTTCCTGTTTTTAAACTTAGACCCATCTTCCCTCATCTCTGCATTTAATTAAAGACTCTCCTTGCGCCATCTATTGTCATCACCTGCTGGCCCAGCTGCTTGAGAGGAAAGCATCAGAGCATTGACCCAATGAGGTGTCAAATGTCCAATTAAATTACCAATAATTCTTATGCCATCTCTCCTTGAGATAGTCCATATTCAAGATATCTTGCACATTTGCAGCATAATAAAATTGACCTAAACTTTAAGGTAGGGAAATACTATCCCAAATATACCCAAACATCCTTTCTTACCCTCACCACAATTCCAATTTCCATGAGTAATCTGTTCGATCAAAAGAGTATGGAAACAAAAATCCAATGTCACTCAAGATCCCCTACCAATCCATGAGGTAAAAGAAGTCACTTGAGTTCTTCATCTGTACATGGCTTGCTACTGTGAGCATCCCTTTCCAAAGTCCAAGCACTATAATTAAATCCATAGGTAGAAATTTTCTCTTATCGTTTTGTCTCTGTTGAAGCTATTGGAAATATGTAGCATCTTTTTACCTCAACCTGCTTTGTGCTCTCAGAACTGGACCTTTACCCCTCAGCTCTTTTGAATATCATCACCCTTTTATTCACTCTAACATAGAAAATATAGTCTTTAAAATGTAGATCTTCATTCTTCTTATGCTAATAAATTGAATGGATTTACTACTATTTACATAAACCTTGATATTAATTGCTGATCCTGTTTCACAAATTCATTATCAAAGGTAAATAAGGTGTTAGAAGGAAATCAATAGTTTCTATGTTATGATATCTACATATTACATGTAATATGTACAAATTATGTATTATTCATCTACTGACAAACTTAGGGGCTTTTGGTATGAATTTGTATAGTGCTATCAATTCACAGATATAATCTAACCTGGAATCAACCACACTTAATTTCCTGGCACAGCCATTGTAGAAGACTGTAAATAACTAAAAACAACTATCATAATAACTATAATTATACTAATTATAATAATCATGAATAGAGTAGCCTTGACTCCCTCAATTCTGAAGATAATACACAGGTACTAATATATCTATACAACTTATGAAGAATATAGACCAAGACAAACTATGAAAGAAATATATGTGGTTGTCTTATAGGCAATGTAAAAATGTAAAAAATCTTATAGACAATGTAAATACATGTAAAAATATTTTAAAAGATAATCATTCATCTTTCCAAGAATTTTATATAAATATTATTTGTATTTTATAGATAATGAAAGTTAAGCTTAGTGAGGTAAGTGACTTGCTCAGTGTCACAAAACTAGTAGGTGGCTGGACTACATGGTACAGTAATGGACCCCCCCAAAGCACTTCTCCTTATATCAGTCATGCCCAGCTTATATTTTATCTTTTGTTGCTAGAGCTTTTGATGTCATATCTAAGAACTACTGCCTAATCCAAGATCACAAAGATTGATGCCTATTTTTCCTTCTAAGCGTTCTATAGTTTTAGCTCTTACATGTAGGGCTTTGATCCATTTTGAATTAATTTTTGTACATGGTGTGAATTCAGGGTCCAGCCTCATTCTTTCACATGTGGATATACTGTACTATAATAGTTGGCTTATGTTATAGAACAAACCCAAACTTGGTGGCTTAACACAGTAAGCATTTATTGTTTCTCACAATTCTCTGGGTCTGCTGGGTAGTTCTGGGCTGGGCTGGCTCACCTGATCTCTGCAACCCGCTAGAGGCTGTGTTGAAACTGAAACTGGATGGTCTAGAATGGCCTCACTCACGTGTCTGGTGATTGTCAGACAAGCCCCTATTGTGAGACTCAGCTGGGATGGATGTCTCTGCAACAGGTTCCTCTATATGGTGTCTCATCTCCTAATAGACTTCCCTGGGTTTCTTCAGATGGCAGACTTGGGGTTCCAATGATTACCAAGAGAGGATACGCCCCACTGAGCAAGAACTTTTCACACCTCTACTTATGTCCTGTTTGCTGATGTCCCATTGGACATATAATGGTGGCACCATATCCTCTCTGTTGAGATTTAAACCTCCGGTGTAATTTGATTTGACAGTGTGGTTTGGCTTGAGACTTTTTGAAAGATTTTCTTCTCCTTGCTTCTCACCACTCCCACAAACCTCAGTGACTCTATTTGCTATACATTTACTAAGCAGGTCAGTTTCAATGGTTCTGTTTACTTCAGACCACGTGCATACCTGGCCCAGGGACTTGTAGGACGTCTTTGCACCTGTGTGGGATCCATTCCTATCCCTGGGCGGACCAGCCTCTAGGAAGTGCCTTTTTCCTGGGATTCGCTAGCCAACTTCTCCTTCCTTGATTCGGCCCCTCCTTGGGTGTCTATAATACAATTTGGCAGTATGAAGAGGGGGCAGGCAGTTTTTGAGACAGGAAGTACACTGTCTTCCCTTAATGCTGGCGTTTTGGAATAAACTGGCTTTTCTTTCCACCAACCCCGCCTCTCGAATTTTGGCTTTTGTGTGGCAAGCACCCGGACCACTTGTACCATAACAGACAAAGCAAGTCACGTGCCCAAGCCACAGAGCCAGCATGTATTACTTCAGCTGTGTTACTACACTGGGTACCACATAGTCATACTAAAAATTTCTGTGCTGCCAATGCTTATCTCCACAACTATCACTGTTATTTTGTAGCATCAGATGCAAAATAATGTTTTGGAATACAATTCCCCATAGCAGTCCTATCTGTTAGTGTCTTCTTCTGAGCTCTATCTCCAGCACCTACTAGTGAGTGGCACAGTGTAAGCACTGAGTGAATATCTGTTGAGTAAAAGAAATTACAGGAAAATTAAGGGGGCAAAATTGGGATCTCATTTCCATGTATTAAAGAGTGGCAGACTTTAAGCCTAAGCCATATATTTATACTAAATGCACATTATTCCTACTTGCTTCATGAGTTAAAGATGAAAAAGAGATGCAGGATAATCCAGTCTATTTTGTGGCCTTCTCTTTACACTGACAATATTTTATCCAGTTTTATTATAATTATACTTTTAGCAATAAGATTTTAATCATTTACATTGTGGATACATTCTACCATACAATAGAATTTGATTTAGGAAACAATTTCCCACACCATACATTGAGGTTTCTTTTATCTGTTACAGTTACTTCAGAGGTTCATCTGGGGCTGGCCAAGTGGTGTGATGGTTAAGAGCTGGCTTGGGAAGCCAGCAGCCCCGGTTTGGGTCCCACATATGAGGGCCAGTGACACTGCCCTCAAAAACAAAACAAAAACAAAGGTTCATCTAACACTCTGATGGCATTAAACATCAGTGTAAAGAAGGGAAATGTTAAGATTGTCAAGTTTTAGATTTTTTTAAAAAATGTGCATCCTGGCTAGTAGAATTGGATAATTATAAAATTTGAAAGCACTTAAGACACTGGGTCATTTGTCTGATTTCACCTAGTACTCCATTCTACCCAAACCAAAAAAGGATGAGCCTATGGGGGGAAAAATGTGGGCCATGACCTCAAATGGATAATCACTTCTTTATCCCTGTTACTGTGAGATTTGACACACATTGGATATTCAGGCACACTTTAAGGGTATACTGAGAGTCAGCCAGAGTATAGTACAATGGCACATCCCTATGAATAAAAGGAAATAATTCTAGATGGGCAAACTTCTCAGAATGACACAGCAATCAATGATAGAGTGGCTCAGCTGGACATCATCTAACATTATAAAGGCAAGTAAGTCTAAACCTTAGGTGAAGTCTATGAATGTGACAATTCATTTTATAGCCATCGCCGAATTTTTTGTAGCACTACATAGTGTTCAAAGCATTTTCTTGTGTATCATCCCAAACTTGGCTTATAATGGCCACGTAATATTAAATTGGTTTCTGTAGACGTTCTTTTTATGTGCGGTAACCTTTCTTCTTGATGTTCTTTATAGACAGTTCAGTCCTTGTAACCCTGGATAGCTAGGTATCAAGGATTCTCAACAATATTTGCTATAATGCTTTCAGAATCTTTTGAAAGTAAATGCCTCAGGCTATTCATTTCACAGCTATCTTAGATCCATCCTGACACATAACTTAGAAAGACATTCTTCTGTTATATTTCTCAGAAATTATTGTCGTTTAATATCTTCCTTGCATCAGCACCACCTGTGTCTTGCCCACACCACCAGCACCCACAGAAGAAAAATTTCAGTGATAAAGAAATGACTTCTAATGTTCAAAGGAATGTTTCTTATATTTGGAGGGTACTTCAGAACTTAAAAGTGACTTCACATGTATTACCTCACTGAGCATATCTGCTCTGAGAGATATAAAATTGTAAATATTACATCATGAATTATATCACTTTCCTAGCCCTCTCAGTGTCTCCCAGCATACCTCCTAAAAATTCAACAATTTTTATTAAACAATTTACCAATTACTTAGGTTGTGTTGTGTAAGGTGTTACATGATATCGTTAAGAAGATTATTTGCTTGTTTTAAGTATATTATTATTCTATTATAAAATATGGGATTCCAAAAAGCTCCTTGCAATATATTAGTGAGTTTTAAAATGTGGACCCCGGAAAAACTATATCAGAACCTGATGAATAACTTTTTTTAAAAGATTTTTTCTTTTAAATTGGGGAATTGGGGGAGGGGAACAGCACTGGGGAACCCGGGAAAGGGAACAAACAAGTTGCTGTCCTTTTGTTCTTCAGTCTAGTTGTGGAGAAGATTGTTGCACTGGCCAATGTTGGTATCGTCATTGCACCCTTCTCAGGTGAGGCAGGTCTGTCGCTGGCCTCTGAACGGCTGCTTACAGTGGCTCTTGGCAGCTCACAGTGACGGCCGACTGCCGGCCAGTCACTGTAGCCTATGGCAGTCCACTGCAGCAGGGGCTGCAGCTAAGCCATCCTGGGGAATCACAGCAGCTCAGCTCCAGGTGGAGCTATTGTTATCTGTAGAGGGCAGTGTCACTGGCCCTCATATGTGGGATCCGAACTGGGACCGCTGGCGTCCCAAGCCAGCTCTTAACCAATGCACAACATGGCCAGCCCAGGAATAACTTTTTTAAAATTCTTAATGTGTCACAAATACCTATGATGTGGTTGCAAATGCAGATTCCTAGGCCTATCCCCAAACCTAATAAATCAGACTCAGGAAGTGAGGTCATGGAATCTGAATTTTTAGCCACCTGGGGGGTTGCTATACATCCCAAATTCTGAGAATTATTACCTAACAATGAGCTGTATTTATTTAGGGTTCCCACTGCAATTTTAAAGCAAGTTTAGTGCCTTTAGAAACTGCAACAGCTCTTTAAGGCAATTAACATACCATTTAGCAAGTAACTCAAATCTCTAAGCAAAAAGAACAATGGGATTTAAATTATCATTAAAACATATTTATATGCAGTGCTCTGGACTTGGTGCTCGAAAATCTGTAGAAATGGACACAACTCCATAATAAATATTCTATCTGTTATGATGAGCTCTGTCAATTTTAGAACAGATAAATATAGAGTTTAATTAGAAAATAGATGTCTCTCTGAATGTGAGGTGAAAGCTGGATAAAGTGCATTTCTGTCTGCTTCATAAGGCACTCTTCAAGGTATGTCATTGTTATAATTTGAAAAGTGTTATTCAGAAAGAAGACAGATTTCAGTTCAGTAGCTTTGACTGTAAGACCAAGAAATAAAAGCCAAATGCATGAAAGCTGAGTCACAAATGACTGAATTTAAAAATTATCTGCAAATGTACTCTCTATATTTTCTTTTAGGATTTTTATGGTTTCAGGTCTTACATTTAAGTCTTTAATCTATTTTGAATTTGTTCTTGTATATGGCATAAGGAGGTGGTCCAGTTTCATTTTTTTGCATGTGTCAGTCCAATTTTCCCAGCACCATTTATTGAATAGACTATCTTTACTCCAGTGTAGATGACTGGATTAAGAAACTGTGGTATATTTATACAATGGAGTATTACTCCACTATAAAGAAGAATGAAATCGTACCATTTGCAATGATATGGATGGACCTAGAGACTATTATGTTAAGTGAAATAAGTCAGTCAGAGAAAGACAAATACCATATGATCTCACTCATATGTGGAATCTGAAAAACTGTATGAATGAGCAAAGTAAACAGAAACTGTTTCATAGATATAGAGGAAAAATCAGGGTTGCTAATTGGGAGGGGGATGGGGATGAGGGAGAAGGGGAAGGGATTAGACAGCAAAAATAGGCAACTACAATATTGCCACAGGGATATGAAACACAGTTTGGGGAATATAATTAATAATGTTGTAAATATTTCGTGGAATCTCAGATGGTCATAGGTCTTGTTAGGGAGACCATTTCATGGATGGAGTAGAGGTTTGATCACTGCACTGTATAACTAAAGCGGAGGTTATATACCTACTGTAATTGAATATATATATATATATATATAGAGAGATAGATAGATAGATAGATAGATAGATAGATAGTCACAGGATGTGGATTATACTGTGGAAGAGAGTCAGAGGAAGAGTAATAGATATATATGATATGAGGGGGGATGGGGTGGCGAATTGGGGGTGGGGGGTTGTCACTTTGAGGGGTAAAATGTATAACTATTGCACTGTGTTGTACACCTGAAACTAACTAAAAATAAATAAATAAATTATAAAAAAAAAATTATCACATATTGGGCCGGCCGAGTAGTGTGGTGGTTAAGCACTGGCTTGGGAAGCCAGTGGCCCCTGTTCGGGTCCCACATATGAGAGCCAGTGACACTGCCCTCAAAAATAAATAAATAAATAAATAGTTTTTAAAAATTATCATATATCTTTAAAGTTAGCTAAAGAATTATAGCCAAATCTCAAATTGCTTCTCAACAAAATGATAAGCCAGGGGATCTGTACAATGTAAGATATTTCTCTTGATGTAAACTTCAGTAAGGAAGTTTCCTATTGCATGGTGCTAGGCTTGTGGTTCTTCTCTATGAATTATGTTCTAATATTTTGAGATTACTGAGAATGCCAAAATAATATTGAGTTAGACATATTGTCTTCATGTCTTTCATGAGTTTAAAACAGCCCATTCTTTAGGATGGCAATCAGCTGACACCAGCCTGACTCAGAAAAGAAAGAATGTTGTCTCAGGGAGTTGCAAGAAAGTTATTGCAAAACTTATCTGCAAATCTAGTATGTAAGGATAGGTCAGACCCTGTCAGCTGGGGCAGTAAGGAGCAAGTATTTGGACCCAGTTTGGCGAAGACTGGGCTAGATAATGGTAAAAGTTTAGATTTAATTCACTGTACAGAGGTAGCACTTAGTTCTTGCCACAATAACACTTCATAACAAACACCACAAAACCTCAGTGGCCTACAACAGTGTTTACTGTTCATATGTCTGGAGTCACCTGCTGACCTTGGATGATCAGAGCAACTCAGTTTGGTTGACATGTCTCTCATTATCCAGAAGGTCAACCCAGGCATATTATGGCAATGACTAAGGTACAAAAGAGAGCAAGTGCAAATACACAAGGCTCTGGAGACTGGTGGTACCCAGTCACTTTCACCATATACTATGGGCTGAAGCAAGTACAGCCCATAAATCATAAATCAGTACAGAGTCAAGGGGTGGGAAAACAGGGTATGCATCTTTAGTAAGAGTAACTGCAAAGTCTCATGGTAAAGGGCATGAATATAAGGAGGGAATTAATAATTGAAGTCATCATAGGTGTTTCCCATTGTATGCAATTTTGAGTGCCCACTCTCTACAGATACCATGCTGTGCAATGTGGAAAATAAGAAGCATAAGACCTGACAGCGATTCTCAAACATGGAGAGCTTGTTAAGACACAAATTGCCAGACCCCACCTCCCGAGTTTATGATTCAGGAAGTCAGGGGTTGGCGTGGGGTGGAACCTGAGAGTTTTCATTTCTAGTGAGTTCCCAGATGATACTGATGCTGCTGATCCAGGGACCATACTTTGAAACACAAATTTGGAATTAATAGGAACTTACTGGGATAATAAGATGACCAAGGGGAATAGATATTGATAGGAAAGGCGACTTGAAATAAGGTGGGAGAATCTGAATGAGATCATTTCCCAGATAAGCAAACAGCTTAGTCAGAATTAGCAGGTTCATCAGGGCCCTTTGCTGCTCTCTTTATATTATCCGATTTAACTGCCCCAGGTAGCCTAGCAAACAACATAGAGTTGGGAATTAATGTCCCATCTACTGTCTCTTAAAAGTCACACACAAAACTACATTGGCAATAAATTTTGATAGCATCATTTTATTGGAAAAATTAAATAAAATAAAGTTTTGAGATACTGATCACACTTTAAGTCAGTAAAAACACTCAGCTTCCTCTAAGGTCAAATTAGCTATAGGCTGGGAGACAGGGATAAGCACTGAGAACTCAGATTGTGCTTTCCCTATTTAAACCCTAATTTCTGCTGGGACATGATAATAATAAGTTAAGGGGTTATTTCTGAGGGAGGAGAAATTATAATGAAGCAATGAATAAATGAGACTTTAACTGAGGGGAGAGTAGGAAAATGCTGTTAAACTGTTTTCAGGGGATCATTAAATATAATGTGATAAAATGTGAAGTTTTAAATATTGAGATCAATGTGAGGCTTAGCTTAGCCTGACGCCATAGTTAAGTACAGAGCAGAAAGAAAGAACTAGGCAAATGAAAAGCAGATTACAGCAGAGTAGTATTCCATTGTGTATATATACCACATCTTCTTTATCCTATCATCTATCGAAGGACACTTTGTTTCCAGGTCTTGATCACCATAAATAAAGCTGCAATGAACACTGGGGCACATATATCTTTACAGATAAATGTTTTCAGATTTTTCAGGTAGATACCCAGGAGAGGGATTGCTGGGTCATATAGTAATTTTATTCTTAATTTTTTGAGGAACCTCCACACTGCCTTCCATAGTGGCTGCACCAATCTGCATTCCCACCAACAGTGTATGAGAGCTCCTTTTTCTCCACAGCCTTTCCAAGAAAAGATGAAATAGTGCCATTTGCAACAACATGGATAGATCTTGAGGTTATTATGCTAAACAGAAAAAGTTGAGAACCATATGATTTTACTGATATGTGGGATATAAAACTGAAAGCAACAAAGGAACCAGACAAACAAAGAAACAAAAACTCGGGCTGGCCAAGTGGCTCATTGGTTAAGGGTTGGCTTGGGAGCATGAGCTCTGAGCAGAAGGGTTGCCAGTTTGGATCCTACATGGGCCAGTGATGCTGCGCCCTCTACAGCTAAGATTGTGAATAACTGCTCAACCTGGAGCTGGGCTGCTTGAGTCCCCGGAGATGGCATAGGCTGCAGTGGGGCTGCAGTGGGCTGCTGTAAACTATCATGAGTGGCCGGCAGCCAGCATGAGCTGCCGTGAGCGGTCGTCCAATGGCCAGGGACCGATCTGCCTCAGCTGGGAAAAGCGCAATGGTCACAACACCAACATGAGCCAGTGAAGCAACGTCCTCCACAACTAGATTGAAGAACAAAAGGACAGCAACTTGTCTGTTCCCCTTCTCCGATTCCACAATACAATCTTAAAAAAAAACATAAAACAAAAACGCATAGACACAGACAATAGTTCAGTGGTTACCAGAGGGTAAGGGGGAGGGGGATGGTAGAAGAGGGTAAAGGGGATCAAATATATGGTGATGGAAGGAGAACTGACTCTGGGTGGTGAACACACCATGTTATATATAGATGATGTATTATAGAATTGTACACTTGAAACATATGTAACTTTACTAACCATCATCATCCCAATAAATTTTAATTTATAAAAAAGAAAGAAAAGAAGATTACACTTTAAAGAAAAAAGAACAAAAGAAAGAGGGAAAGAAGGATGGGAAAGAAAAAAGAAAAGAAAGCTACTTCTTTTTTTTTGTTTTGTTTTTGTTTTTGTTTTTAGTTTTTTTTTGTTGTTGTTTTTTTTTTGAGGGCAGTGTCACTGGCTCTCATATGTGGGACCCGAACCGGGGCCGCTGGCTTCCCAAGCCAGCGCTTAACCCATGTGCCATTCGGCAGGCCCAAGAAAGCTACTTCTAAAAGTGTGCAGGCAAATATCAGAAGTGAATTAGCGTTTTCAGATCCCTATATTTGGAGGCATCTTTAACCTAGCACTAACTGCAACAACAACAAAAATGAGAAGGTGCAAAGAGCATATGCACTCATTCAATATTAACCTTCTTAGTGTCTCTAAGTATGCATTTCAGAATTAGAATTAATACAATAGATAAGGGACCAAAAGAGAGAAAGAGGCATGTTTTCGAGATTTTAAATCTTTCCTTTATTGATTCCCAGATCTTATATTTAATCTTAAATGGAAAAAAAGTTTCTATAACTGAACTAAAGGGTAAAACAATTTTTTTGGAATAAATATAAATCTGCTATGCTAATACAGATTTCAGTAGAACATTTTGCAAATTTATATAATAAAGTATATCATGTGAGCATGAATTAAGTAACATAATGATCATTAAGTGGTATTTATTCCATCATAAATATCCGTTTGCATACTTTATCTCAAAGATGAATTAATGTCTTAGAAGACAGTAGATTTTTCATTGAGGGAGATGTCTCACTTTTATCAGCACTAATTCCCTAGACCACACAAATACATTGAGAATTGAATTCCAATTTGACTGAAATGATAAGAAAGATATTATAATTTCACACTGAGGTTATTTTTATCTTTTTATCTATTTGAGTGTTTTTCCTATGAAGTTCCCCACCTCCACTTCCATCCATCACCACACACAGCGAAAATGTTCCCTAAAGCCCAGGAGAATTAATAGATTATTTTCTTTATAGTGGTTATCACACAATTGTAGCTCCTCATTTGTTTCTTCATGTTAACCAAAAAGAAAAGCTGCATAAGAGCATCTCTAAAGATAGCAAGTGGCTTTTGAGTTATCTGTGAAACTTGCTTTGAATATAAGTGGAGGGAAATCATTGGAAGTTAAGGAAAGAAAATGTACAGAGAAAAAGACCTATCAATTGAGAAATAGATATACCATGTCCTTCTCAGCTATCAGAATAGGAAGATAAATTAATAGAAGTTAGGGATAGGGTTGGAGAGAGAAATGCAAATTACAAAAAAAAATTCAGGCCAGTTTCTTAAATATCTGTTCCCAGTGATTTGACAATATGAATCTTCAGATAAATATAATATCTTACTTAAAGGATAAAGATAATGTTGCTTTTCATTAGAGGTTTCCTAAAAGCTACTTTTATTTTCTAAGTTTTTTTGACTCTCAGTAATGAGAATTTCAGGAAGTGGTAGGACTAAAGCTCTAGGGTTAAGTTGCTGATGTCTAGACAGCTAGGAATTGAATTCAAATAGAAATCAGAGCCCTCAGATAGATGAAAAATTTATTAAACTGGTTCCATTTTTAAAAAACTATTAGAGTCATATAAGTAGATGAACTTTTGATTCCAAAGAAGATAAATTACCTATTTGTAGTATATGAATTCCAAAGCGCAATGCCTTGATTTAATGCATCCAGCACACCAGTAAGCCAGATTTCACCAAAATCCAACAGAAATCTACATTAAGTGAGAATAATAATGTTTCTCCTGAGTATTCATTCTAGAATCTATTTAAATCTAGCCCCAAAATTGTGCCACACTTTCTCTAGGTGGATTGATTACATTTTATCAAGTTCTCCCCTAGATATTTGGTTGTACTGCAGAGTTATACCATCTCTGAAAACATCTGAGACTTTACGCCCAGGTTCTTGTCAATGGTGGATCACAGTTGTTCACACTGTAAAATCCCTCTTGCGGCCATTTATACAAGAGTACACCCTTCTGAGCCCACCATGAATTCCAACTGTGTTTTGTGAGTGGTCCCATGCTGAAATGGCCTCTGACATCAAGGAGATGTTGATATTTTTATCTGAAATTAATTCCAGGTGCAGCTTTCATTTCCCACTGCTTTATGTAGCAGGAAAGTGGAATAGTACATTTTTTCAGGGAATGCTTAAAGCTCATAAGCAGGGTAGATTAATGAAATCTCCAAGTAAACATAATTAGAGTGATTGACAATAGCCTTTCCCCAATAATAATGGTGAAGGTTTATTATAGTTTACTATGCCCTGTGCTCTGTGGTAAGCACTTTATTTGCATATTTCATTCAATCCTCACAACAATCACATGACAAAGGTTCTTTTACTGTCTTCATTTCACAAAAGTTACTGAGGAGTAGAGAAATAAGCAAATTTCCCAGAGTCATTCCAAGTAAGTATTTGAACCCAAGAACATGAATGAGTTTCCTTTCCAAAAATATCTGTCTGGTTCTCCTTAAGGCTGTTAATGAAAAAGACAATTACGTGAGGAGACTCCTGATGCCAGTGATAAAAATACACTGGAACCTTCAGCAAACATAATCAGTCTGGAGGGTCTATGGGAGGAGTTAGGGCTTATGGAAGTTCTCGCACTCTATGAAATTGAGAGAACCCTACAGGAAGAACTGTATGTATGTTTATAATAAAACTCTATGGTTCTAACTTCCCCTTCCATTAACTTCCTATTCCCTTCTAAATATTACTTCACCTTGGCATGTGGTCCAGAGTGTGTACATGGCTTGCCATGTCTCCATGCACTGGGTTGCAATCCTTTCTTTTTCCCAAATGACTAGTTTTTGGTGAGGAAACACCCAGTTGATGTTATTTTCCAGTCACCATCAGATTAGAGAAACAAAGAGAGTTTGGGAGCAAAAGTCTTTTCTTATTCACCACTGTGCCACCCAAAGCCCAGATTTTGTGGTCAGGAATTTTATTATAACTAAATGGGAAATAGGACATATATGATGGAATTGTTTTATCTCTTAAATTCAGCTTCAAATTAGTAGTGCTGGATTTATTAATATTTGCACCTGGTAGAAATGAATTTGACCAACTCAACCATTTCAACAACACTGTTTTGTAGATGGGGACATGTTATGCTGTTCAATTTCTGAAATATTCACTGTTTCCTATAATTTCATAGTTGGATTAATGCTTTTCAATCAAAAACATCAAACTTTCTAATGCCTCAAGGAACTTTAAAACACCAGAGCATCCCCACAAACAATCCATATGACATATGCAATTGGATTGGCTCATAGAAAATGCTTTGCCTCTTCAATGAGAATAGAGACAAAAAGACACCCGAATCATTTCTTATATAAGTACTCTTACAAGTGAAATCTACATGCTCTAGTTTGGAACATACAAAGAACATTCCACTGCTCCCTAGAATTTGTCAAGTTGAGCAATTGCCCCACTGTAGTGTAGGAAAGAAACTTTTCCCTTCTTCCTTTCTAGGTTCTTTGGCTGGCCTAATAATCAAATCAGCATAAGACAGATTAACAGGGAAAAAAACAAATTTTAATTTTCAGGTTTCTTGAGGGGGAACCCCAAAGACAAAATGCTCTCAGTCAGGCAACTGAGATGTACATATCATCCTGAGCTAAGGAAAAGGGGGTAGGGTTCTGGGACTTCAAAGGGGAGAAAGACAATTCACAGGGAGATGAGAAGAGCAAATGTTTGGTAAACAAATGTTGTCATGCCCTGCAGAGAAGTATTTCTGATGTAAAATAAAGTTATCTTTGATAACAGCTCTCTTCCTGGTACAAGTCTCCAATCTAAATTCTTTTAGGCAGTTAATCTGGAGGTAAAGAGCTCGTTCCTGAGTCTTTTCGGGCTTTGATTGTCTTCAGCTCAAAATAGTCCTCAAGCCAAAATGGCACATTCTGGAGAGACTTGATCTGAACCCCCAAATTGTAAAACAAGGCCTTGAAAATACCATACGCTTATGGCAAATTTTCTTTTCTTATTCTGAACTTGCCCAAGATGTACAGATAACACTTGTTTCTCTTTTAATGTGTGCAGACTAATAGATCACAACTTTGGGTTTCATTGTAAATGTTTTGAATGCCATTGGACAAGATGATTTATACTGATATCTGTAAGGAGGAAAACGCTTCCTCCCAGAGTACTAATCTAGGATTCTATTGCTCCCACTTTTTGTCCCAACTCCAGCATTGTGTATGCTTGCTTCCATTTTACAACTTGTCTATGACCTCAGTTGCCTCGTCTATAAAATCTGACAATCAGAGCTCCTCTGCCTTAAAGAGTTAAGGAAGTGTTTGTATCATAATTTCATATTACTCCATCCCCCTTCTCAGTTACTCACACAGCCAGCCACCTAACACCTTCTCGTATTATTTCTTCCCCAATTGTCTTCAGTTTTGCCCCTTCTCTTTTTACTTCCCTTTTTCATTATTAGTTCTCCATTCTTCCTCAGTTTGATTTTCTTTCCTCTTTTGGCCCTAAAAATCACTTCTCTTCCTCTCGTTGGGGTCATTAAAACAAACAGACACAGAAGTCTCTATGAACACTTAAGTCTTCTAGGCAATCATTTGCTATCAATATTCATTTGCATTATATCCATCCATTCCCTACTCCCTCGACCACAGAATTGATTTGATTGGACATTCAAGAACTATGAGTTTATTAGGTAATTTTAAAATTTCAACTGAACCTAGAATTGCGTCTACGGCACCATATGTCAATTATTTTTTAAAGTACTTTCTGGTGATCAAGAATGCACTGTTACATTAAACTGTCCTTATTACATGGATTAATAGCATATTTCATTTAAGGTTTTTTTTTTAATAAAACATTTCTTTTTAAAATTAAACCTTCATTGATCCTCCACCTAAGGAAAGACTATGAATTGTTTAAGTTGTGCACAATATAACAACCTATTTCAATGATTACATGGAGTAAAACAGTCTATGGGTGGTGTGGGGTGTGGGATGTTTTGTGCTCTATTAATTGAATTCCTGGAAAATAAAATAACATTTTTTTGAGGCTATCAATTCTATCATATATGGAAACTTTATATATTTTAATTGAACACATTTGTATGCCTTCTATATCTCTATGAAAACACTTATATTATAAAAGCTTTACCAGTATTTATGATTTCATACACTAAATCACCCTGTATAAATTCCATGGGGGGAAAAAAAGCAATTCACCAAGAAAATATATAAGGCAGTTGGAGATTGTGCTTTACCAGCAAAGTCTTTATAAGAAACTAGTCAGTGCCAAAATTTGTGACTTGAACAGTCAAAAATCACCTAGGTGAAAAAAAAAAGTGTACATTCTAAGATATATTTATTTTAAAAAGTGAAGAGCCTTTAGCAAGTTATACACAGGAAGCAAAGAAGAGCCAGTGAGTTAAAAATGGCTGGCCAGTATACAGGAGTTTCCCCTTATTGGTGGGTGACGTGTTCCAAGACACCCAGTGGATGCCTGAAACCATAGATAGACTGAAATATATTATATATATATATATATATATATATATATATATATATATATATGTTTTTTTCTATACATACATATCTTGACAAAGTTTAATTTATTAGTCACAGTAAAGTTAACAACAATAACTAAAAATAAAATAGAACAACTGTAACAATATACTACAATAAAAGCTATATGAATGTGGTCTCTTTCTTTTTTTCTCTCAAAATATCTTATTGCACTGTACTCACTCTTCTTGTGATGATGTCAGGTGACACAATGCTTACCCGATGAGATGAAGTGAGGTGACCTAGAGTACACTGGACAAAGGGCTGATTAACATCCTGGGCAGGATGAAGTGGGAAAGCACAAGATTTCATCACGTTACTTAGAATGGTACACAATTTCAAGCTTATGAATTGTTTATTTCTGGAGTTTTCCATATACTATTTGAAGAACACAGTTGATCAAGGGTAACTGAAACCATGGATAAGAGGGAACTACTTTAATCCTTTCCCTGTACCTGGCCCAGTTCTATATATTTCAAACATATGCAAAAATTGGAGGTAAGCATAATTACATACATTATATGTTACATATTTGAGGAAACCTAGGGTTTGGAGGCATGAATAGCATGCTAAGGGCCACACAGGGTGTTTCTAGTTGTTGGAAAGGCATCTACATCATACCAAAGCCTATCCCACACAAAATCACTCTTCTTATTTGTTTTAGAGTTTTACCTGTCTCCTTGTTATCTCAGGAAAGCACACTCCTGATTCTTTCTGTGCCTCCCAGTACAGATGGGGGAATGGCTCCTCTGGATGTTCTAGTCCCCAGGCTAAAACCTTCCTGATGTTAATTGTTCTTGGACTGTAAAAGAAAAGATGCCAGGCTGGTCGAGTGGCACGTTGGTTAAGAGTTGGCTTCAGACGCCAGCTCTGAGTAGCAGGGCCCCAGTTCGGATCCCACATGAGGGTCAGAGATGCTGCTGCCCTCTACAGCTAAGATGGTGAACGATAGCTCTACCTGGAGCTGGGCTGCTGTGAGTCGCCTGCGATGGTGTAGGCTGCAGTGGGGCTGGCTGGCAGCTGGCTTGTGCTTTCGTGAGCTACCGTGAGCCACCATGAGCGGCAGTCCAATGGCCAGTGAGTGACTGCCTCACCCGGAAAGAGCATAATGATCACAATACCAACTTGGGCCAGTGAAGCGATGTCCTCCACAACTAGACTGAAGAACAAAAGGACAGCAACTTGTCTTTTCCCCTTCCCTGATTCCCCAACGCTGTTCCCTCCCCCAATCCCCAATAAAATCTTTAAAAATAATAAATAAATAAATAAATAAATAAATAAATAAATAAATAAATAAGATGGATGCCCTCTGGCAACTGACCAAATGCTTGACTAGCTGTTGAAGGTGTGTGATCCTAAGGAGGGGAACTAGGACTAGATAGACAGTCTGCAAATGGCAGCTTTGCCTCAGACTATGTGAAGGTACCCCTTATCTAGTGTCCCATTAATCTTCCCCTCAAAACCTTTATACCATCACTCTAACCTTTTCCCTGAAGGATCACATTCTTCTTTCTGAGGATGAAGTAGCCTAGCTCTTCATCTTTGCTCTTATCTATGAAGCTAAGATAAATTTAAGTCCTTATTTTTCAGATCCTTGGCTTCTGTTATCTGATGCCAAGCTTCTGGAAGTAAAACAAAGCAAAACAAAACAACAAATTCCTCATTTTCTCTCTCAAACTCAGGTCTTGAAAATCAAGTGTCTGTGCCTTGAAAACCCCACATATGTTAAAGTTTTAAAAACCTATTTAGAAATTCAACTGATTCTTTTGTTGTTTCTGAGATCTTTTGTGCCCTACATTACCCAGGGGCAAACAATTTAAGTGCCTCACTAAACACAATGGACTCAATGGACAAAGAGATAGAAGACTGGTGGAGAAGAAAATTATTTGTTAGTACCATCCAAAAGTCATCCCACCACACATTAGTACCTATTCAAATGACCCTCTAGCCTGACCTGAATTAGTGATAAAGAACTGACCCAGTAACAGTCACCTATAAATTTACCAATAGTGAAGGTTGATAAGGCACAAAGGCTCCACCCAATATTAATCTCCACTTTAACTGATGACTATTGGAGCTCATCAAAGTATCACTTTAAACTATAACCAGTTAGTAGATAGTAACAAGGAAACAATAGCTGAATCACAAAATTATCAGAGAACTAGAGAAGGGAACATAACAAAAACCAGTCACTAGTGATATGTCTAATCCAGAATAATCTTGCAATTATTTGCTAGGGCTTCTAAAGCAGATGTTGGCCACTCCTTCCTCCTTTCTAATCCCAAAATTCCATCGACAAGGGTTACCTGAATGAGTCTCTGCAAGAGTAACATGAAAGAGCTTAAATAATTCTGGATGATTCTAAATCCATGATTCTAACACAATACCTCAGTGAAGCTTATGTTCACATACCATGTGGTCCACATACAGTAGACCGTGAAGAAGAATGGCTCATGATTTATTCATGTCTCCCTGTGTACCCACAACCTCAAATAGCATAATACTCTGTTTTAAAAGTTCAAAAGTAATCAAAGCTAAATAAGATATATTTAAATAAGAGTACAATAAATACCAAATGCAGGATAGTGAATACCTAGAAGGGAGTGATAGAAGCAGGGGAATGCAATAGGTAAGGAATTTATGAATAGTAAGCTAATTTTAAGCATCTCTTCTTGGATTGGGTGGAAGGTTCCTAGGTGTTCATTATGTGAAAAACAAACAAATAAATGAACATCAAATATAAATTAGTAATGATAACGCATCATAAAACAATAATTATGTTGCAGGGACCAGGCCCACAGGCAGATGGGCTGGCAAACAGACAAGGTCTCCAAACTCCATGGGAACGCTGCTTATCTGACACGCAGTTCTATACACTGGCCTGCAGTCAAGGTCTCCCGGCTTCTTGGGACGCCGTGCACATACAAGCAGGGCCTACCAGATGATTTCTTCCACAAAATGCTTTTTGTTTTGCTGTACTAGATAACCTTGCTTTTTCTCTGCCTGCATGGGGATCACTGCCCCTCTGGTGGCCGCTACCAGAGACACCCTGGTCAGTAAGCCTCAATAAACCTATGTCTGTACTCCACCTGATGTATTCTTAGGCCTTTTGGCTTCTCAGGCACAAATCTTGGAACAACTTGGACCCTGTCCAAACAAATGTTTAATCAATTCTGCTCAACTGAGGCTCCACAAAAATTAATTAACTAATAAATGGATGGCAAGGTTATATGATAAATGCAAATACAAAAGAAATCAAGACACTAGTCTTACTATATTAGTTTAAGTGAAATTCAGGTCATAAGTTTTAAAGGAAACAAAGGAAGTCATTTTAGAAAATTAAATGGTAAATTCACAATGAAGATATAATGCTTAGGAATATCTATACATCGGATAACAGCGTCAGGGAGGGGTAGAATTCCCACCCCCCCATCCTTCTTTAGTTCTTACAGTGGGACTTGTTCATTGACACTAGATGAACAGGAGAAAAAAACAATTTAATATGTGTGCATGGGAGAATCACGATGTGATGCTCAGATCATAAATTGAGGCTCAAAGAAATGATTGAACAAGGCACTTTTTTATTCTTTTTAGATAAACAGTAAATTTGTTAGAAATTGACAGGACAAAGAAAGTTAGTGCTCAGATCAGTCTGTAAGGTATATAAATGTCTAATCACTATGCTGTACACCTGAAACTAATATAATATTGTATATCAACTGTAATTGAAAAATAAATTTTAAAAAAAAGAAAGGAATCTAAGCCAGGTTTGGGCTTAGACAGTAAATTAATAAAGGCGTTACAAGTTTTGTTTATACAGGCTTTTGCAGCTCTGGATTTCGTAATATAAATCTTATGAGAAGGATGTCTCTCAGCTCTCGGGAGCAGGGAGGGCATCTGTCACATGATTTATCTTCTGCCTTTAGGGGGACAGAGGAGAGTCAGGGAGCTCTTCCTGCTCCTGTAGCTTCTCAGGTGATTTTAGTTCAAAATAATCAATATGCCATTGTGGGGTGTCATCGGAGTGGCGGGAGGGAGACAGAGAGGCCTGCCCTGGGTCCCTACACTAGTAAAAACATTCATAAGGCAAATACTACAAATAATAAAAGAACAAAGAGACAGAATAAAACTGGTGATAGGAAATATTAATTTACTTATCCTGGGCCATAACAGATCAAATGGACAAAAAAAATCACTAAGGAAATAGCATATCAAAATACAATATTTAATAAAATATATAAAGTAAACAAAATATAGTACTATTATACTGAAGAAGACAATACAAATTATTTTCAAATAAATATTCATTCTTTTTAAAAATTAAAGTTCATTGGGGTGACAATGGTTAGTAAAGTGATATAGGTTTCAGGTGTACAATTCTGTAATACACCATTTGTCTATCACATTGTGTGTTCACCACCCAGAGTCAGTTCTCCTTCCATCACCATATATTTGATCTCGTTTATCCTCATCTATCACCCGCCCACCCCCTTGCCCTCTGGTAACCACTAAACTATTGCCTGTGTCTATGAGCTTTGTTTCTTTGTCTTGTTCCTTTGTTGCTTTCAGTTTTATATTCCACACATCAGTGAAAGTATATGGTTCTCTATTTTTTCTGTCAGACTTATTTCGCTTAGCATAATAATCTCAAGATCCATCCATATTGTCACAAATGGCCACTATTTCATCTTTTCTTATGGCAGAATAGTATACCATTGTGTATATATACCACATCTTCTTTATCCAGTCATCTATCAAAGGACACTTTGGTTGTTTCCATGTTTTTGCCACCATAAATAAAGCTGCCATGAACACTGGAGCACATATATCTTTACAGATAAATGTTTTCAAAATTTGGGGGTAAATACCAAGGAAAGGGGTTGCTGGGTCATATGGTAATCCTATTATAATTTTTTGAGGAACCTCTACACTGCCTTCCATAGCAGCTGCACCAATCTGCATTCCCATCAACACTGTATGAGGGTTCCTTTTTCTCCACAGCCTCTCCAACACTTGTTATTATTTGTCTTGTTGATGATAGCCATTCTAATATATGAAAAGATGCTCAGCATCACTAATCATCAGAGGAATTCAAATATTCATTCTTAAAAATCTTAAAATATTCTTTAAAATCAACAATATGTGAATCACAAAGAAAATCTCAACAAACTGCAAAATGCAGAAGTAGGACAAATAACATAACATTTCTCTGATGAGAATACAGTTAGACCTTAATAACAAAACCAAGAAAGAAAAGCCCTATTTACTAAAAATTTTAAAATGCTTTCATATATCAGTGGAATCAAAGAGGAAATGCTAACCCAAACTGCAGAATATGTAGAAAATAATCATTTAAAATTATGTGTCAAGATTTATGGGATATAACTGAAAAGAATACAAATAAATACTTAAGATATTTTATTTATTTTGCTTAATATGTGAGAAGAAAAAATCACAACAAAAGAAGAAAATAATAAGGATAAGATGAAAATAATAAGGATAAAAGCCAATGTTGATAGCATTAGTAATTCAAAACTATCTCTTTATTAAGAATAATGAGATAGGCAACCTTTGAGTTAACTAAATCAAGAAAAGGGCAGAAAGGGCCGGCCGAGTGGCATGTTGGTTAAGAGATGGCTTGGGACGCCAGCTCTGAGCAGCAGGGCCCGGGTTCAGATCCCACATATGAGGTCCAGTGACACTGTCCTCTACAGCTAAGATGGTAAACAACAGCTCCACCTGGAGCTGGGCTGCCATGAGTTGCCGGGGACAGTGTAGGCTGCAGCCCCTGCTGCAGTGGGGCTGCCATAGGCTACAGTGAGTGGCTGGCAGCCAGCGTGAGTGGCTGGAATGAGCTGCCAAGAGCTGCTATAAGCAGCCATCCAGAGGCTGGCGACCGATCTGCCTCACCCGGGAAGAGCACAATGATCACAATACTAACATGGGCCAGTGAAGCAACGTCCTCTGCAACTAGACTGAAGAACAAAAGGACAGCAACTTGTCTGTTCTCCTTCCCCAATTCCCCAATACAATCTTTAAAAAAAAAGAAAAGAAAAAATAGAAAAGAAAAGAAAAGAAAAGAAAAGAAAAGGGCAGAAAGACAGGGATATGAAAGACCCTTTGGGGAATATAATCAGTAATGTTGTAAAGATTTTGTAGGGTGCCAGGTGGGCACTGGACTTATTAAGGAGATCACTGTATGGACAGTGTCCATGCCTGACCACTGTGCTGTACACCTGAGGCTGAAGCTGAATATTATGGAATGTCAGCTAAAATTAAATATATATATAGTCACAGGATGCGGAGCACAGCATAGGGAATAGAGTCAATGGAATTGTAATAGTTGTATACAATATGAGAGGAGTAGTATTGGGGGAGGGGGTTTATCACTTTGTAAGGGGTGTAAATGTCTAACTACTACATTGTTTTGTACACCTGAAACTAATAAAATAGTAATAACAATAATAATGAAGAAAAGGGTGGAAAACATAAATAAGAAATACAAATAAATAAGAAATAAGCAAGGAAATGAAAAGAATCATAAGAGGCTATTTTGCTCAACCAGACATAAATAACTTGAAAATTTGGGATGAAATAATTTTCTAGGAAAATGTAACTTACCAAACTAATCGAAAAGAAAGAAAGCATATAAAATGTTGGATTTCCATAGACGAATTAGGAAAACTCTTACCCAATGGCTATTTCATGAAACACTATTGAAGGCACTCCCACAGGGTGAGTCAATCTGGATTCTCCAAGAAGCACATGTCAAGACGGGATTTGATCTGCAGATCTATTGCATTATCGCCAGGGAAAGATAAAGTGCAATAAAGCAAGAGAAGGCAGGGAAAGTTTTCAGACCTTGATGCAGACCTCACATCTCTGAAGTGGAACCAAGGGGAAGAAGAATTGAGTGGGAAGAACCTTAGACTGGAGTGCAGCTGTGAGAGTGTCTGGGAAAGCAAGCAGATGGTGCCTCTTAGAGGAGTCTCACATCTGTCACAAATGGCCAATTTCTAGCATACCTCTCACCTACTCAAAAACATTTTTTCCAGAAATTATCTTCAATGTAGCCAACATCATCACTTTTTCTCTCTTGACTAGATCATTCTGCACAGCATACAAACATTGCTGGTTTATCTCTCATCTTAGAAAAATGCTTCCCTGATCCTCTTTCCCAGAATCACTACTACACCATTTCTGTGCTCTCTGACAGCAAAATTTCTCCAAAAAGTTGCCTGTGCTTGCTGTATTTACCTCTCCTCCAATTTTCTCTCAAAACTAATTCATTTGATTTTATACCTCTACCACGTCAACAAAAACGTATTTGTCAAGTTCACCAGTAACCTCCAATATCTCTAAAACCAGTGGACAATTTTCACTCTTCATCTTATCTGACCTCTCTGCAGAGGTGTTTTCTTTTCTTCCTTCTCCTTCTTCTTCTATATATTTTAGTTGAATCATCTTAAAGTAACATTTTATAGATCAATAGTTACAGAATAGTAGCAATTTCATATCATTCAACCATGTGTGTGTTATGTATATATTATATATATGCATACATACATATATATATATAGTTGTGTGTATGTATGTAGCTATCTGTGTGTGTAATTACAAAATAACAATACCAGTTTTATTAACAAAAATAAGACTACTAAATAAACTTTCAGATTTCTTTGATATTCTTTTTGGCCTTGGGTTATAATCCCACTAGGGATATTCAGTCAAAATACTATGTTACAAAGTTATTTAAAATAATTCCTCTCTCTGTGGTTATGCCACCAACTTGATACATAGGTCATTTGTTTTCATTTCTTTTTGAGATATATACAGAGGGTGCCAAAAATACATATCTACACATTTTAAGAAAGGAAAAAAAACTATTAAAATTGTAATATTCAATATATACCAATAGCAAAAGATGACTACAAGTCATGTTTGACTTCTGCAATTACAAGAGGTGCTCAAAGTGGTTACCATCAGCATCCAGACATTTCTGGTTACCATGAACTACTGTTTGAGTAATGTTGACCAAAGTGTCCACTTATATACTTTGGGGGGACCCTCGGTATATGTATGTGTGTGTATGTATTATATATATATATATATATATTTTTTTTTTTAATTTTTTTATGAATACTTTTTGAAAATATACATGGTTCCTACATAAGTCAATATGATAGAATGTTGTACTATATGATAGAATGTTGTACTCAGGGGCCTAGTTTCCATTTCAGTCTATTCACCCGTTTTATCCTTTCCCCTTTTATAGTAATTTTAATTGCTTTTTAAACTACATTTTAGCATTGAAAATATAAATGAATAGGTAAATAGTCATATTTCATTTATTATACAAAATCAGTGTAGTGAAAATTCTCCTTTGATCCTTTCTTCCTTCCTGCTTTCCTTCCCCTTTCTCTCTCTTTCTTTCATGCATTAATATATTTCTTATAAATCATTCCATGGAAATAAATAGCAATCAAATATAGTCATCCCCCTCTCACCCTATCTCTCCAACCTGCTACAGAGAGCTCTGTTGTATAGCTGTTCCATGTTTATTCAAACAGTGTTCATCTGATGGACTTTTGAGTTATTTCAGCCTTTTTCTCTTACAAAGAGTGCTAGGGCAAACACCCTTGTACTAGAATGACCAGCCCTCCCCATTTGCCTGGAACAGATGGGTTTCCTAAAAATGTGAGACTTTCCATGCTAACACCAGGGAAATCCTGAGCAAATTAGGACAAATTGGCTATGTTACCATATATATACATCTTTTCAGAGTGAATTGATATCCTATGATTTTTTTAAATCAAAGAACATGCTAAGTCTTTCTGTGTGCTCATAGACACTTTTTTTTTGTCCTTCAAGTGTGCTTTATGATTATTTTTTGCATATTGGTCTTGAACATTTTTTCATTAGGTTTAATTTCTAAGTCATTTTTCTTTTTTGACTGTACTGTAAATGTGATCTTTTCTACCATTACATATTTAATTGATTGTTGTTTTCATACATTGTATAAAAGCCATTGATTTCTATATATTTGACTTTACTTCCCAACTCCAAGTGCTGACCAAGCACCCAGGAGACCTTCCCCTTGTAAGACTACTCCCTTGCAATCCCTTACTGGATCCCTTCTATCTGGTCTTCCAATAAGCAAAGAGAAAGAGTGATGAGCTTTGCAAGTGACACGTGTCATGTCTGCTCATATTCTATTAGCTGCAATTCAGCTAATACTCTGCCTAACTGCAGAGATACTAGGAAATGCAGCCTTCACTTGTGCCTAGGACAGAGAGGGAAACAATAAGTCACTACCTCAACACTCCACTGTCACATGAATACAGTAAGTCCCTGACTTACAAACGAGTTCTATTCCGGGAGAACGTTCGTAAGACAGATTCTTTTATAAGTCTGACAAAGTGAGTCTTTGTGCTCCCTAGCAGACCCCTTCACATCACCACTGCTTTTCCTCTTGCTTCCAGACATCCTGGGCTCTGATTGGGCCCTGTACTGCTGTACACTATCGCATGTACAGTACGCACACAGTCGCACAACTATGACAATGTCCAGCAGATACGTGAGCTACCTACTTCAGCGATTTGTTCGAAACTTGAATGTTCCTAATGTGCGGTTGTTCGTATCTGTGAAAGTTCACAACTCGAATGTTCGTAAGTCAGGGATTTACTGTACCACAAGGGCAGAGATGTTTCTAGTTTTGGTTCTTTAAAGAATCTCTAACACCTTGACCAGCATCTAGTGTACATTAGGTGCTCAAGAAAGATGTGCTGACTAAGTGATGGGTATGTCCTTAATCTGAAAACATTTATGTACCTCAGCCCACCATGTGAAGGGGTGAGGAGATGCTAAAGATATTCCCATGAAATTCAAGATCCAGGTAAAGATGGTCATTCTTATCTTTTTTATTTAACAACTCTATGGGAGATAGTCACCAGTGCAATTAAACAGGAAAACGTAAAGTTTAGGTAAAACTATCACTATTTGCAGATAATATAATGTTATATCTGGAAAGTCCAAGAGAAACTATTTTAAAGCTAGTGCAAACAATAAAAGGATTCAGTCAGATTATTCTGGGGAGTGGGCAACAAGACAAATATTATATGATGTAAATTTTTTAAATATATAGAAAAATACTGAAAAAAGAAAAGCACCAATTTAAACTATGTGATGTTGCCATAAAAAGAGAAAGACTGGAATAAGAATTTTAGAAACAGACACAATTCATACAGAACTTTAGTATATGAAAAGAGTGGCATCATAAACCAATTGTGAGAAAAAATATTCAAAAACTGGTGCTGGGAAAACTAGACAGCAATCGGTGTGGGGGCTTGCATCCATAGTTTGTACCTCATATAAGTTTTAACTGCAAACAGATCAAAATTTAAATGTGCAAAATAACAAGAGCATGTAATAATACTTCATTGAGCCACTATATATGGAAAGATTTTCTAACTATAAGACAATAGGCAGAAAAGATGGATATATTTCACATAATCAAAATCAAAACTTGTGCCTCACAAAACCCCAAATCAATGGATGTATTAAAGATGTGGAAAATATTTGCATCTTATATCACAAAGTTTATTAGGGCTGACATAATAAAATACCACAGACTGAGTGGCTTACATAACAGAATTATTTTCTCACAGTTCTGGAGGCCAGAAGTTTGAGATCAATGTGTCAGCAGGTTTGGTTTCTGATAAGATCTCTCCTTGGCTTGCCTTCTCGCTGTGTCCCCACATGTCCACCTTTCCATCTGTGTGTTCTGAATTCTAATCTCTTCTTATGAGGACACCAGTCATATTTGATTAAGGCCCATCCATACAACCTCATTTTACCTGAATTACCTCTTTAAAGATTTCTGAATATGGTCACATTCTGAGAGTTACTGGGGACAAAGATTTCAACACAGGAATTGTGAGGGAACAGAACACTATTCAGCCTCATAACACAAACAAAGGGTTAATCTCACGAATATATAAAGAGCCCTCTCAGAAATTCACAGAGTATCTGCTTTTCCATACCGCCTTATGTGGTCTAGGGTAATCATTGCCAAACTATACCCTCAGGCCAAATCCACCTGGGGCTTGGTTTTGTAAATAACATCTTATTAGAACACAGCCATGCCCATTGGTTTATGTATTGTCTAGAGCAGGGTAGTTAAGGCAGAGATAATATGGCCCACAATGCCTAAAGTATTTACTATACAGGGCTTTATAGAAAATGTTTGCCTAGGACATAGTCAGACTGGAGGTTAGGGAACATAAAGGCCAATAGGGGGATAAAAGCTGGAGAGATCAGCCAGATTGTATTATGGGTAGGATGATCATACATCCCAGTATGCCCAGGACAGTGCCAGTTTACACCTATTAATCCAGCATACTTATTAATAGCATATATCCTTTTACTCTCAAAAGTACCCTGGATTGAACATGATCTGGTCATTGTTATGGGTTGAATTTTGACCCTCAAAAAGATAGGAGGTCCGACAATTAAGTTCTTGAACCCATTCTAGAAAAAATGCTACATACCTCATTGCTGGATATCACTGTGGTCACCTTTGAAGTACTCCCCTTGGGAAGCTATGCACTGATGCCAGCGCCTAGTTCACCCTTCAAAGCACCTTTAGAACTCTTTTTCTGGAATGGCCATAAGAACTGTTGTCATATTACCGTTGATGTCCTAAATGTCATCAAAGCATCTTCCTTTTACTATTTCCTTTATCTTCAGGTAAAAAAGAAGTCATTGTGGGCCAGATCAGGTGAGTAGGGAGAGTGTTCCAATACAGTTATTTGTTTACTGGCTAAAAACTCCCTCACAGACAGTGAGTGCTGTGTGAGCTGGTACATTTCATCATGCAATAGCCATGAATTGTTGATGAAAAGTTCAGGTCATCTTTTTCACACAGGCTTTTCAGTATTCACAAATTGTAAACTTAGTTAACTGTTTGTCCAGTTGGTACAAATTCATAATGATTATTCCCTATGATATCAAAAAAGGTTAGCAACATTGCTGCAACAAGATCGTGAACTTAATTGTCAGACCTCTTATGTTGAAGTCCTTAGCACTGGTTCCTGTGAATGTGATCTTGGCTGGAAATAAGGTCTTCGCAGGTGTATTCAAGTTAATATGAGGTCATTAGGATGTGCCCTAATCCAATAAGACTATGTCCTTATAAGAAAAGGAAAATTTGGGGCCTGCCAAGTGGTGCATTGCTTGGGAGCTGGATAGGGACGCCAGTGGCCCAGGTTCAGATGTCACATATGAAGGCCAGTGACACTGCCCTCTATGGCTAAGATGGTGAACAACGGCTCCACCTGGAGCTGGGCTGCGTGATTCCCAGCAACAGTATAGGCTGCAGCCCCTGCTGCAGTGGGCTGCCATAAGCTACAGTGAGTGGCCAGCAGCCAGCATGAGCGGCTGGCAGCCTGGAGTAAACTAGTGGCTGTCCAGAGGCTGGCGACCGATCTGCCTCACCCAAGAAGAGTGCAATGATGATACCAACATGAGCCAGTGAAGCAAAGTCTTCTACAACTGGACTGAAGAACAGAAGGACAGTGGCTTGTCTGTTCCCCTTCCCAGGTTCCCCAACTCTGTG
Source organism: Aselliscus stoliczkanus (assembly GCA_033961575.1). NCBI lineage: Eukaryota > Metazoa > Chordata > Mammalia > Chiroptera > Hipposideridae > Aselliscus > Aselliscus stoliczkanus. Next base: position 91,756,775 of record CM066737.1, on the reverse strand, counting down.
CCCCTTCTCCAATTCCCCAATGAAAATCTTTTTATTTAAAAAAGGGAAATTTGGAAACACACACAGAGAAGAACACCAGGTGAAGACAGACAACAACAGAAGGAAGAGGGCCATGTGATGACAGAAGCAGAGATTGGAGTGGTGCATCTAGAAGCCAAGGAATGCTAATGAGTGTTGGCAACTACGAGGAACTGGAAGAGGCAAGGAAGGATTCTCCCCTATAGATTTCAAAGGCAGCATAGCCCTGCTAACAACTTGATTTTGGACTTCTAGTCTCCAGAACTATGAGACTAAATTTCTGTTATTTTAAGCCACCCGGTTTGTGGTACTTCGTCACAGCAGTCCTAGGAAATTAATACGGTCACTCCGATTAATGAGGAACTTGAATCTGAAGAAAATAAGTTAGTATTCAGGGATGACTTTTAGTTCGAATATTCTGGATTAAAATGTGGAGAAGGTAGAAGTGAGGATACTGGTTAAGAGACTATAAAAATAGGAGATATCAGAATTAATTAGGGCCTTAATGAAACAGACTCAAACCAATTGAGTGAGTTTTTTAATTGTTAGGTATTTTGCCAGTAATGAGTAAGTAGCCCCCACATACCACCAGATTATTAAAATGAATGATTTTTATGCTATTATGTTTTATATCTTATTATGTGTCTTTTGGGTGACATTTTATCAACCTATGGACTGTATGTGAAATCCACAGTCTATTAAAAATGGAAGGCTTATGGAAAGGAGGAAGGCTAATGTCAGCCCCTTTTTATATCAGCTTTCCTCCCCTGCATCCTCACTTCCAGGTGGTCTCAAACCAAATTCTGCCCAACATGCAAGCATTGAGTAGAAAACAAACATGACTGTCCTTGTGAATTCGTAAAGTTCTACCCCTCCACCTTTTTAGTCTCTCTGACAAGAGGCTTGCATGAAAGATTCACTTGAGGCACATGAACTACATTTCAGTGGCCAGGTTCAGCTAACTTTGTGCATGACACCACAGAATCGCTGTTACATAATGGCAGTGCACGTGCCTAAAAGGAACCATAGGTGACAGTGGCCATGCAGAGGGTTTTACCTGCTCATGTAGGCCAGAGGGTCATTCTTTCTAACCATTATCTATATTCACGTATCAAAACACCATTCATTGCACCAATGAAAAATAACTTCCAAGAACTAGTATGCAAATTAATAAACCTTCTTGTGTGACTGGGTGACTCATGTGGTTAGAGCATGTGCTCTGAGCAACAGGGTTGCCAGTTTGATTCCCACATGGGCCAGTGAGTGGCACCCTCCACAACTAGATTGAAGACAACAACTTGTACTGAGATGCCGCTTAGCTGCTGGTAGGCAGCTGGATGGCTCAGTTGGTTAGCACGCAAGCTCTTAACAACAAGGTTTTCGGTTCGACTCCCAAGTGAGATTGTGGGCTGTGCCCCTCCTACAACCAGATTGAAAGGGGAAACTGGACTTGAAGATGAGCTGCACCCTCCACAACTAAGATTGAAAGACAACAACTTGACTTGGAGCTGATGGGTTTTGGAAAAACACACTATTTCTCAATAAAGTTCAAAAAAAATTTTTTTACATAAAATAAACCTTCTTGCTTTGCTCTGAATTGAGACAACTGAAGCCAAAACAGGAAAGCATACGCTAATTACTTTCCCAATGCTAATTAGCCACACCTGCAGTGTGAATGCTTAATTAGGGCATTTCAAAGATGACCGATAGTATAGAATTAAATATCACTTACTATGCCAAGGTATTCAAAAGTAAACTAGAGACAATATAGCATGCCTGAACTAAGGGTGTAAGAGGGTTGTTTTTTCTACCTGACCAGAATTCTCTGAAAGCAGAGCAGAGGAATGAGCTTAAACTGAGATTTCATTGATCTAGGTATAACTCAAAGAAGTGCCTGATTAGGCTCTGATGTTTGCCACCATAATGGTAATGATCTGTCTGAGAGAGAGAGAGAGAGAGAGAGAGAGAGAGACAGAGAGAGACAGAGAGACAGAGAGACAGAGAGAGAGAGAGTGTCATCCGACCTGAAAGTGGGGACTCTGTGTCTGTGGAGCAACCTTTAATTTTACTAGTAGCTTGTTGATAATGTACATGCAGCAATCATTTTAAATATTTTAAAATTATTGTTACTGATTTCTGTCCTATGTATGTATATATAGTCTTTGCTTGCTAAAATATATCTAAAAGTTAGATATATTTGTTTGTGTTGGTATTCTTTGTGATCATACTTATCAAAATAACTATTTTGAACTTCCTCCTGTCTTCTCCTACCGAAAATAGGAATCTTTGAAAAATATATGAAAATTCTATTTCATACCAGACATAACTTGAGATGTGATCATTTTATTAATTTATCTCTACTACTACAGCATGCTGTGAAATTTCCACACTCCATTTAACTTCCATAGGCATCTGTTCCCATGTAAATAACTCCCAGGATACCTAGCTTTCTTTGATGATTTACCCTAATTTGAAATTAATTATTATACATTCTTAATTTTGAGACTTAGTTACACAAAAAAGATGATTTGCCTGATTTTAATTCAGGATTTTTATAACCTGTAATTTAACAGAGCAATGTCCTATATCACTTATGATAAAACAGAGTAATTATTACTGTCTATCAGCTTATTAGTGGTCGGTTGACCAACGGATAACTTGACTGAATTGGAGAAATACCTTTAAATTTTGAGTGTTTGATTTTAATTTGGGGATTTTAGGTGGCACCAAGTTACAGCAACAATTCTTATGGGAATGATTTTAAGTTCCAGAAGGCAGAGTTATAGTTAGGAGAGAGGAAATTAGACTTTTAGCATCGTGGCCTCAGGGGAAATGGCAGAGATGTTGAAGTGGCAATGGAGTATAATAGGGAAAAAAAAAAAACCAACAGAATTTAGAGTGAGAAATAGAAGACCACTGCTGCTATTTATTAACTGCTTAACCTTAGGCAATTCACTTAGGTTCTTCGAGACTAAGCTCCCTTTTATTTAAGGATAGATAATTGTACCTTACCAAGCTCTCAGGATTGTTGTGAGGTCCAACGACATAATATGTAACATCTGTCTCATTCATTTTTACAGTTTCCTCCATATTTCCAGCTCAAACTTCACCTCTTCTAGTGATTACTGTTATTCTCCCTTCTTACCTTGCAGGAGAGAAAAGTATGATAGATCGATAGATTGATAGATCAATAGATCGATAGATAGACTGAGACTTGTTATAGATTATGGGCATCTTCCCTCTAGTGTATTTGTATTTTAAATTATTTTGCCTAAATTGTGCAAGTCCATAATGGTAGATTCCTCAAATTCTACCAGGAAAGGGGACTTTGCTTTTGGGAAAAGTGTGTGCTTCAAATCATACCACAAATGGAAGTCATGAACTCAAAAGCATTGCTCTTACTCCTGGCATAATAGAAACCAGCCAGTTTAATTGTCATTTATTTATTTATTTTTATCGTAAAGCAATATTCAAAATTCAGAGGTTGTTTTTTTTTTTTAAATCCATGATGCATGATAATACAGGGGATTGTAACGATGGCACTGTATCTTCTATTTTGAGATTTGGACCTCTGGTATAATTTGATTTAACAAGTGCAATTTAGCTTGGGATTTTTTGAAAGCTTTTCTTTCTCTGCTTCCTTTCCACCAGGACTTAATGATTCTGCTTCTTGTACATTTACTATGCAGACCAGTTTCCATGTTTCTATTTACTTGAGCCCAGTGCAGGCCCTGTGACTTGGGAGAGGTTTTGCTTGTGTATGGGATCCACTCCTGACTCCAACTTAAATCGACATAACATATGCAGAAGTTGCCATAACCATTTTATCTGTTTCCCCTACCCCAATGGACAAATCTGAACGTAACAGAAGATTCCATTATTGGACAAAGCAATTTACATCCTGGTTAGAAAATATAAAACTTCAGATGAAACGAACACTTGTGACAGTATTCTCCAGCAGACTGCTCAACGGGCTGTCTTACTCTAATACATCTTCCTTCTGTATTTCTACCTGCCTCATGAATTCCTTCACAACCCTCCAGCAAGCAGCCACAACAATGTAGCATTCCAGGAGTCAGCAAACATTCTCTGTTAAGGTCTATCCATACAGTAAGTACTTTAGGCTTTCTGTCACAACAGCTCAACTAAGCATTGTAGCTCCAAAGCAGCCATAGACAATATGTAAATTATGGACATGGCTATGTTCTATTAAAAGGTTGTTTACAAAAACAGGCTGTGGACCCAGATTTGGCCCACAGGTCATAGTGTTCTGATACCTATAGCGTTCTGACACCTGTTTTCACCAGTCACACAAAAGGTAGATGGTTTCACAGAAGAAGAAATATTGAACACCATAACTTTATCTTTAGTTCCCACTTTGCATTTGGCCTTGAATACTGTATTTTGTCATGTATAATGCATACTTTTTTTGCCTGAATTTGTGAGGGAAAAATCAGAATGTGCATTATACATGGGTAGTACTAATTCCATATCTATATAAATGTTTTTAGTTCTTTTATTTATGCTTATGAGTTAAAAGTGTAACTCTAGAAATCAATAATGATATCCATATGAAAATAATACCCTGGAATATGATAATCGGTTCTGTTGAACTTATGATGAACTTGCAGTGATGAAGAGTTCTTGGACTTCTATGATACGTAAATATCGTAAACTTGTTACTGGTACCTAAAATTTCTTGTACCTTGTATCCGTTCTTGTGCTTTGTAATTATTTGTTACATAAAAAATTTCTTGTACCTTAATATGTTAAAAAAAAAGCTAAAATTTTTTTATAATACAAAAACCAATAACCTAAATGTAAACAAATAAAAATTTGAATTAAAAAATTAAAAAAAAAAATTTTCCCCCTGAAAGCTTGGGCCAAAAATGTGGCTGCACATTATACACGGCAAAATATGGTAGCGTGCAAAATCTTGGCTTTGTCTTCCTTGTGCTCATCTCCTGAGGCAAGCATCATGCCCATGAGCTGTCCTACAACCAACTAAAATAATGATTAGGGACAAATGTGAATACATCTTTTCCTTTCACTCTGTGTAGTGGAAAGCTCAGGATCTTAGATGCACAGCTGGGGAGCACTCCCAAACTCTGCTTGGAAATTTGGTAGCTCCATTCTTTCTCTGGCTAAAATGAAGGTATTGACGAATGTGTGCTCCTTACGCATTTGAATCCTCAAAATTCAGTGCACCAGCATTTACTAAGAACCGATTGCCTGCAGAACTGTACGAGAATGCAAAAGAAGAGACACATTCCCTGAAGGATCCAACAGCCTCGTTGGGGAAGCAGAACACATACACATAAGAAAAAATACTAAACAACACTTACAAAGCCAAATGTCAGAGAAATACATCTTTATAAAGTAGAAGCTGACAGCATCAGTGCTTAGAGGAGACACTATAAAGGAATGATCAGAGTTAAGTAAGAGATTCTAGAAGAAGCAAGGCAGAATGACAATCCTCCCCCTTCATCTTCTCCCAAAAGGGGAGAAGAGAAATATCTTTCAGGAAAAAGAATGTCAATTTCCTTTGCTAACACTGCTTCCCTTAAGTCCAAGAATGATAAGATCTCTGAACTGCTGAAAAAGAGGCGAAATATTGGGATTAGGATCAATAATAATGTTTTACATACAAACAGGTTTATTTCAAATTTTATATATAGTCAGTTGGATCAAAAAATTGATTGGCTGACCAACAGACAAAACTCTTTAAGCCCCAAATCCCACATATCCCATTTGTTGAAACTCAGTACACATTTCAACATCTATGTGAGATTATGAAATTCTCGAAATTGTACTTGAAATACAACTTGAAAGTTTTCCTTCACATTGGGTATAAATACAAAGTTTTCATGTATAAACATTGAACAAAAATGTACTGAGAAAAGCATATATTCTATGAAGTTTGGATATTAAAACTTCATATTCTATTGACTTGCCTTTTAAATTTAAGAATAGTCAATTTCTCAAACTTTTCTCAACTACCAAATTTGACTATGCCAACTTTTTTTTTTTTTTTTGCCAGGAACATGCCTGACATAGAATGTAATTTAATACCCATGATATGTGGATGGGTTAAACTATTTGAGAAGCCTTCCCCACCAAAGTCATCAACAGAATAAAAGGATCAAATAAACTCTTGGTTTTTCAGAACGTTCCTAAAGCTTGACTCTGAAATTGTCCTCTGTCCAACCAATAATTTATAGCATTTTCTATACCTGATGCTGACCACAAATTCATTGGAACCCTCCCTGTAGATTGTTGTGTCTGCCTCCTGTGAAATCTATTAGTAAGATGTGGTAGGAATTCCCAAAAGGACTGAAGCCTGAGACTATTAAGTTTACAGGACAGGTTGTCTGAGCTATTTTTGTGCCTGTTGACTAATAAATATTTGTTTACAAACATTTGATATCTTTTGATTTCATTAATTAATCTTTAAATGCTTTTTTTTAAAAAACAATGTGTCAATTATAATAAATTTTTATCATTTTTAATTATACAATTCCACTGCATGAATTACTTTCACAGTGTTGTGTAATCATTACCACTATTTCCAGAACTTTATCATTGTGTGAAAACAAAACTCTGTACCTGTTAAATAATAACTCCTCCTCTCCTTTTCCCCATTCCCTGGTAACTTCTATTCTACTTTCTATCTCTATGAATTTTTCTATTCTACGTACTTCATATAAGTGGAATCATACAATATTTGTCTTACTGTGTCTGGCTTAATTCACTTAGCATATACTTTTCAAGGTTTATCCATGTTGTAGCATGCATCAGAATTCCATTCCTCTTTATAGCTGAATAATATCCCCTTGTATTTATGTACCACATTTTGTTTATGCATTCATCTGATCGTGGATACTTGGGTTATTTCCACTTTTTGGCTATTGTGGATATGCTGCAATTAACACTGGTGTACAAGTATCAAACTTGATTTTATAGTAAAATTTTTGATAGTGAGATGGTGAGGAAATAGCCTGTTGTCTTCATCACCTCCCTTTAATGGCAGCCATAAATATCTACCTTACATAACTTAAAGTGAGTATGGCCAAATGGGCTTTGATCAGATCATAATACTCCGTTTCCTCATCTGTAAAATGGTGGTACTAATAGTACCCACCTCCTAGGTTGTTAGGAAGATTAAATGAGTTAATTCCCCAAAAGTGCTTAGAAATGTATCAGTCACAGGAGAAGCGTTAACCAAATATAGCTCTTTCTATTATTAGCATCATTATCCTTCATCTTTTAGGGCTCATTGTCTTGTTGCTACTGTAATTGCAACTTACTACTACCCATTTAACATTCTAGCCAGGTCTGCCCTAAGCTCTAACATGTTCTTGTTCCAAAGTCACCCACCTCCTCAGTCAAAATTCTCCTCCCATGTGGCTGATCTCATCAAGATAAGGAGGAGTGAGACTTTATTGACCAATGCAACATTGATATGTAAATTACTGATAAGCACTAACCATAGACATCCTTATGATTTATACCTTCTGGAATCTCAGACTCCCCAAGACTTGTGAAAACACAGAAAGATGCAACTCCAATAGAAACTATTACCCTTTACCATACTTTCAGTAATGACAATACATCTTAAAATTCATGACATCCCCTCAAGAAAGAGAATTTAAAGACAGTTATAGAATATCTAGTGGTGAGGGGAATCATAAACATCTAAACCAATGCAGATCAGAAATGTAACCAAAGATTGTATTTTAGAATGCAATTTAATATTTAATAACAATTCACAAAGAATACAGGAATAAAATATAAAGTTAACACAATTATTTTCCTTATAAAGGATGAGATGTATTTTATCTTTCTATTTAGGCTTAATAATCAATGTAAAAATGTAACCATAATGTATCAATGTTATTATTTTCAAAAAGTAGCTGTGCTTTGCAGTAAGAAAGACTAATAACCATAAATAAATTTAAAAATTGCCAAGCCCACAAGAATAATAAAAAAAATCCCTTACAATACATAAATTAGATAACAATTTAAAAATCCAGAAAATGATTTCACCAGTGGCTTCCTTAAATAATATGCTTGCTTGATGCATTTTATGATTTGTTTTTACTGAAATCTGATTAATATTTATTGCATGAAATGAGATTAGGTTATCTATATACTTTTAAATAGAATTTAAAGTTGGTTCAAGGAATCCTTTTTTACTAGTCAATGGATGCTATACAACAATAGATATGAAACTTGGTGAATCTGATTATCTTTTTCAAGCATTTCAAGTACTATTATCAGTTTGTCAACAAATCTGTGCTAGATTCCTTCAAAGCGTTAGGGATGTGGCTAAAGTACTTGCTGTGAATCATGAGATCTGAATTCTAAGACTTACTAAACCATGAACTAGCTGTTTAACCTTTTGGGGAGCTTGGTTTCTGAAAAAATGAATAATTGGGATAACTGCTAATGACACTTATTATTAATGAAACCTACATGAAATAATCAAGCTGAATCCTGAGTGGTGAAGACAATAATCTGGAAATAGAGATGAGGATTTATAAGATACCATCTGACCACAAGAAACACTGATTTGGTGCGCAGCAAATACTGATGCTGATCTGCTCCTAGCCCCTCAGGCCTTTCCATTGAGGTGCATGCACTCTGGCCTGACTGCCAACTGCCAGCTGGTGCATCCCATTGCCTGAGTGCATGCTTTGGCGAATCGAGTCCACTCTGTCCTCCACAACAGTAGGCTAGGAGCACTAGAGAATTGGCATAACATATTTTGCCATGTATAATGCACAGCCATGTTTTTGGCCCAAAATTTCAGGGGGAAAAAATTATTTTGTTTTAATTTTTTTTTTTGAGGGCAGTGTCACTGGCCCTCATATGTGGTATCCAAACCGGGGCTGCTGGCTTCCCAAGCCAACACTTAACAACCGTGCCACTCGGCTGGCCCTTGTTTTAATTTTTTAATTCAAATTTTTATTTGTTTATATTTAGGTACTTGCTTTTTGTATTATAAAGGAATTTTACCATTCATTTTTAACATATGGTACAAGAAATTTTATGTAAAATAATTACAAAACACAAGAACAGATACAAGGTACAAGAAATATTATGTACCAATAACAAGTTTACGATATTTACATATCATAGAAGGCCAAGAATTCTTCATTATTGCAAGTTTATCATAAGTTCAACAAAACCGATTACGGTATTCCAAGGTATTATTTTCCATATGGATATCGTTATTGATTTCTAGAGTTACACTTTGAACTCATAAACATAAGTAAAAGAATTTAAAACATTTATATAAATACAGAATTAGTGCTACCCATGTATAATGCACATCCTTATTTTTCCCTCACAAATTTGAGCAAAAAGGTGCACATTGTACATGGCAAAATATGGTACATGCTGCAATCCTCAACCCATAACTGATAAGAGTTATTATATAAATATCCCACTTCTCCTACTCCTTGGATGGATTAATCACCCCTTGGCCCAGAGCTGGGCTGACACCTAGGCCCACTGCACACTGGTTTACAGAATTTTGCAGCATGGTTAATCCCATTACTCACAGTGGTACTTGACAACATATCTTTTATGGGCTGCCTTCCTTCCCAGTCTCATCTTCCCTTTCAGGTGTTTCCTGAGGACACCTAACAGATACACTACATATGTGCAGTCAAACCTTTATTTCAGGTTCTGCTTCTAGGGAAGCCAAAATGAAGTGGTAACTATGTATACGACCCTGGCCTCATCCTTTCTCTGCCCCCAAAACTTGTCTGCAAACTCTCTTCCCAGGCTCCATCCTGTGACTGGGGCTCTCTGGCTCACTCTCTATATATATTTTTTAACTTTATTAGGGAACAGCCACGGTCATTGGTTACACATTGCTTTCATGCTACAATGGCATAGTTGACTCTTAGGGAGGACACAGCTCACAGTGGCCCATGCAGGGATAGAACCACCAACCTTGGTGTTATCAGCAATACGCCCTAACCAACTGAGCTAACTGGTCACCCCCCTGGCCCACTCTGTCTTGAGATTTCTAGCTAGGCTCAGTAAAGGCAGCTATGCTATTATTACCATCTTACAGGTTATTTGTTTAAATAAATACCTGTCTTTATCCCTAACTTTACCAAAGCTGTGCATACCTCGAATTCTAAAATTGTATTGTTACCGTGCAAAAGGTCCAGCTGCTTCCTATACAAAAGCCAGAACTCAAGAGGTGAGGTTGGTGAAAAGAAAAGCAGGTTTATTTCAAAATACCAATATTAAGGATAGATAGTGGACTCCCTGTAACAAAAACTGCTTTTCCTCCCTTAATACCACTCAAAGGTTTTATAGGCATGCAAGGAGAGGCAGAAGAAAGAAAAAAAAGCTAGCCAGGCAACTCCAGGCAAAAGTGCTTCCCAAGAGCTGGTCTGCCTCAGGGTCAGAAGCTGATCTCTCACAGATTCAGAAACTTCTTCCAAGTCACCAGGGCAGCCATGGGCCCAAAGGAAACAGAACCATGGGAACTGGTATGCATACTAAATGTACAGTAAACAGTCATCAAGGTTTAAGGGGAGGGGGGAAAAGCAAAGAAAGGAAAAAAAAACTTTCAAAAAATCCCAAAACATGCCAATATCAAATCAAATTACATCAGAGGTTTAAATCTCAAAAATAGGAGGTATAGGTTCACCATTACAGTATCATCTCTATCTCTTTACCTCTAGAGCCTAACACTATACCCAGTACATAAGAAATTTAACTACGGCCGGCCGAGTGGCACGTTGGTTAAGAGTTGGCTTGGGAAGCCAGCTCTGAGCAGCAGGGTCGCCAGTTCGATTCCCACATGGGCCAGTTGCGCTGCGCCCTCTACAGCTAAGATGGTGAACAACAGCTCCAACTAGTGATGGCATAGGCTGCAGTGGGGCTGCAGTGGGCTGCCATGAGCCGCCATCCAATGGCCCGTGACAGATGTGCCTCAGCCGGGAAGAGAGCAATGATCACAATACCAACATGGGCCAGTGAAGCGATGTCCTTCACAACTAAACTGAAGGACAAAAGGACAGCAACTTGTCTGTTCCCCTTCCCCCAATTCCCAATAAAATCTTAAAAAAAAAAGAAATTTAACCCTTCCCCCAATTCCCAATAAAATCTTAAAAAAAAAAAAAAGAAATTTAATTATATGACCTCTCCTGCTTGGAAGAATTTCCTTCCTCTATTCTTCAAAGTGATCTCCTATATTTATGATTTAAGACTGAGCCTGCTGTCTCTTTAGCAAAATCATCCCCAACTGCCACACACTGAGACACACTCCTTGCCATCTTATCCTGTGAAGACACTTAGAATACCCAGTTCTTAAGTACCACATCATATTGTCAGGTATTCTCTACTTTTTCATTTCCATACTTTCTATATTATATTAGCTTCTCTACTTTTCTATAAGCTCTTTAAAGGCAGGGAATTTGCTGTATTCCTTGTTGTTTATCCCCAGCCCCTAGCACAATGCCTTACACATAAGAGACACTGTTGAATGCATAAAGAGAGCAAAAAGTCATTTATTGGTTTAATTGGGAGTTCATGCCTCCTGTGACTCCAGTATTGAATAAGTACATACAATCAATACATAGCAACCATAAAACAAAATATGTATAGTGGCTGCAATCTACATATTCAGGACAGAAAGCCTTTTGATTTGACCTGATCTTTGAAAAGCTACAGACCAATGGCTCTTTACAACTAACCTGCTAAACTGGAGTTGAGCTATGAGGTGCTATGATTACTACAAACTCAAATGCTATATTTATTTCCATGTTATTTTTAAAAAATACATAGCTGTGAAAAAGCAAAAAGGTTTAGTGACCACGAGTATAGGTTTTTTAGGTGAGAACCATGGTCATATCATAATGTCCTTCCATGTATCTGGCCCTCTATAAACAGAATTTTTAATACTGTCTCCACAAAATAGTCTAAAATAATATGTAGCAAGTCAGAAATTTGTCTTGAAATAACTGACGACTCATCTCTTCAAGCTTCGCAAGGACATATTTATACTTGGCACATACTATAAATAAAAGCTGGTAATTTTGCCACAACCATTTTTCACTCATTTCTACTTTCCCCACATTTATTCTTCTTCTCATATTCAGTCTCATTTAAACTCAAGGGCCAGTTTAGAGTTTGTACTGGGCTGTGCCTATTGACTTGTTCTGTGTTTCAAATCCTCTTTCTAACACATTATCAAAGGAGTTATATATGACTACTTTCATAAAATTAATATTTTATAAGTCTCCAAAGAACAAAATGAAAAAAACAAACAAACCAGAAACAGACACATAGACACAGACAACAAACTAAACTGATGTTTGTTAGAGGAGGTAGGGTTGACCTGGGTAAAAAAGGGGAAAGGATTAAGAAGTACAGATTGGGACCAGCCAAGTGGCACGGTGGTTAAACGCTGGCTTAGGAAGCCAGCAGCCCTGGTTCAGTCCCACATATGAGGCCCAGTAACACTGCCCTCAAAAAAAAAAACAACAACAAACAAACAAACAAAAAAGAAGTACAGATTGGCAGTTACAAAATATTCACAGGGATGTAAGTACAACACGAAGAATATAGTCAATGTTGCAACAACTATGTATAGTGCCAGGTGGGTACTAGACTAATTGGGGGGAATTACTGCATAAATTATTATTTTTATTATTTTTTTTATTTTTAAAGATTTTATTGGGGAATTGGGGGAGGGGAACAGTGCTGGGAATCGGGGAAGGGGAACAGACAAGTTGCTCTCATTTTCTTCTTCAGTCTAGTTGTGGAGGACGTCGCTTCACTGTCCCATGTTGATATTATCATTTTGCTCTTTCCAGCTGAGGCATGTTGGTCGCCGGCCACTGGACAGCCACTCAACGGCGGCTGTTGGCAGCTCATGCTGGCTGCTGGCCACTCACACTGGCTGTCAGCCACTCACTATAGCTTTACGGCAGCCCACTGCAGCAGAGGTTGCAGCCTACGCCACTGGCAACTCATGACAGCCTAGCTCCAGGTGCAGCTAATGTTTACCATCTTAGCTGTAGAGGGCCCAGCATCACTGGCCCTAATGTGGGATACGCACCAGCGGCCCTGCTGCTCAGAGCTGGTGTCCAAGGCCAACTCTTAACCAACCCACCACTCAGTGGGCTGCATAAATTATTAATATGTAAATGTCTAACCATTATGCTATATACCTCAAACCAGTATAAAATAATATTGACCATCAACTTTAACAGAAAACAAAATAATTTTCAAAAAATGAATACCAATATCTGCAGTAAAACAAAGGGATGAATTTGGGACCTGTAGATCCCAAGAAAAGGTAGAAGGCCTCGTTTTAGCAAAATAATTTCCAAAATATCCATGAAGTCTATACAAATGAAAAAAACAGAAAAATATTCACCATGCTTTGGAAACTTGCAATCTTGTGAACTGGACAGAAAAATGTAAAATTAAATAGAAAAGCCTAGAGTCTAGGAGGAGTGTATCAAAGAGGTATGAGCTAAAGAGTAGAGGAATAAAGGAAAGGTCAACATAAATTCTGATAGGGAGCTTCAAGGAAATTCCATGTAAAAAGCGACATTTAATAGGGTGCAAAGGCAGCCTGGCTGACTGACGCACTCGTTAAGAGCTGGTTTGGGGATGCCAATGACCCTGGTTCTGATCTCACATATGAGGGCTAGTGACACTGCCCTCTACAGCTAACAACTGCTCCACCTGGAGCTGGGCTGTGCAAGCCACGGCGATGGTGTAGGCTGCAGCCCCTGCTGCAGTGGGCTGCCATAGGCTACAGTGAGTGGCCAGCAGCCAGCGTGAGCTGCCAATAGCTGTGGTGAGTGACCAGCCAGAAGCCAGCGACCTATCTGCCTCATCTGGGAAGAGCGCAATAACGATACCAACATGGGCCAGTGAAGCAACGTCCTCCACAACTAGACTGAAAAACAAAAGAACAGCAACTTGTCTGTTCCCCCTCCCCCAATTCCCCAATAAAATCTTAAAAAAAAAAATAGGGCACAAAGACATCCCTTGGGACAGGAGCTGTGGCAAGAGCATTGTAGGAATGATGAGTGGTGGCTTGCTTCCTCCACCCCCAGCCCATTCCAACTTGGTAACCCAGAACACTATCTCTCTAACGATTGCACTACATTTTGTGCATCATTTCATCATGGTTGTTATCACATATTTTTTCCCCTTTATGAACCCTATCTTATATCTTTGTGAGGGCAGGAACCAGATATTTTTATTTTGTATACCCAAAACCTATCCTAAGACAAACATTCAATACATATTACAACAAGAGCTGGAGTATTAGGTTAATGTGAAGAAAAGTGTTGAGAAATAGAAAGAAAATTTGATGACAGAAATCCAGAATTCTTTGAATACTAGTCTAAGATTTACCTTATTCTAAAAACAATAGGAAGATATACTAATAATAGCTTCTGCTGACACACTAGAACCTTTACATGACTTATATCATTCAACCCTCACAACTACCCAGTTAGGTGGGCATTACTATCTCCATTCTGAAGATGATGAACCCAAGGTTAGGGAGGTTAAATCTAGTAACATGTCCAAGGTCACTGAGAACCTAATATGTGACAGGTGCTGTTCTAGATGCTGCAGACAAATTGGCCACCAAGACAACCCAGGTGCTCACACTCCCTGGGCTTTGAGTAAGACTGACTTTAAACCAAACCACCAAAAAATAAAGAAGAACATTCACACATGACGATAAATGCCCTAAAGGAGAGTAACACAAGCTGATGTACTTCTTCATGACGGGAGGTGATGCAGAAGAATCTGCCTTACTCAACAGATTGTGATTTCCCAACATAACACTCCGATGTTCTATTATTCAGGGAATGGAAATAATCAAATATGAGTTTTGGAAAGATAGCTAGTATAATGCAGAGGATTATTCGGCAGCAGTATTGATTAGGAGAGAATAAATGATCATCCAAATGAGGCTTTGGAAGGTAGATAAGCAGAAGCAGTAGTTGTAAAAGAAACCACTGATATGTTCTATCAGTATTGAAATTAGAAAGCTTCTGGCCCAGCTGAGTGGTGCGTTGGTTAGGAGTTGGCTTGGGACGCCAGCTGTGGGCAGCAAGGCCGGGGTTTGGATCCCACATATGAGGGCCAATGACGCTGCCCTCTACAGCTAAGATGGTGCACAACAGCTCCACCTACAGCTGGGCTGCCATGAGTTGTCGGCAAAGGCATAGGCTGCAGTGGGGTTGGCCAGCAGCTGTTGTGCGCTTTTGTGAGGTGCCATGAGCTGCCATGAGTGGCTGTCCAATGGCCGGCGAGCGACTGCCTCACCCAAAAAGAGTGCAATGATAATACCAACATGGGACAGTGAAGTGATGTCCTCCACAACTAGACTGAAGAACAAAAGGACAGCAACTTGCCTGTTCCTGTTCCCCGATTCCCCAATGCTGTTCCCCTCCCCCAATATCCCAATAAAATATTAAAAAAAAAAAAAAGAAACCTTCTGCAGGGCAAAATAAAACCATCAACAAAACAAAGAGATTACCAATTGAAAAAAAGATATTTGCAAACAAAACCTCTGATAAGGGGCTAATATCTAAAATATGTAAGAATTCAGACAACTCAACAAAAAAAAAATTAAAGGACCCAATTAAAAATTGAGCAGAAGACCTATAAAAGGCCAACAGGTATATGAAAAGATGTTCAATTTCACTAGCTATTAGGAAATGCAAATCAAAACCACAATGAGATACCACCTCACACCAGTTATTGTAGAATGGCTATCATCAACAAGACAAATAATAACAAGTGTTGGAGAGGCTGTGGAGAAAAGGGAACCCTCATACACTGCTAGTGGGAATGTAAATTGGTACAGCCACTATGGAAAACAGTACTCAAAAAGTTAAGAATAGAATTACCATATGACCCAGAAATCCCTCTTCTGGGTATCCACCCGAAAAATTTGAAATCATTTATTTGTAAAGATATATGTACTTCTATGTTAAATGCAGCATTATTCATGGTGGTCAAGACATGGAAACCAAAGTGTCCTTCAATAGATGATTGGATAAAGATGTGGTACATATACCCATATACAGTGAATATTACTTAGCCATAAGAAAAGATGAAATACTGCCATTTATGACAACATGGATGGATCTTGAGAATATTATGCTAAGTGAAATAAGTCAGACAGAAAAAGTCAAGAATCAAATGGTTTCAGTCAGATGTGGGATATAAAACAGAAAGCAACAAAGGAATAAACAAGACATACAAACAAAAACTCATAGAAAAAAAAGATAACAGTATGACTACCAGAGAGAAAAGAAGGTGGGGTGGGGTACAAGATGGTAAAGGGGGTCAAATATATGGTGACAGAAGGAGATTTGACTTAGGGTGGTGAACACACAATGTAATATATAACTGATGTATTATAAAATTGTACACTTGAAACTTATATAACCTTATTAACCAATGTCACCCCAGTAAATTTAATACAATTCAGAAAATATATAAATAGGGCACTGGCCAAGTGGCTCAGTTGGTTAAGAGCGCAAGCTCTGAGGAACATGATTGCAGGTACAATTCCCACACGGACCAGTGAGCTGTGCCCGAGCTGAGCTTCCAACAGATTCAACTCCCCCATGGAATTGTGGGCTACGCCCACCCACAACTAAGACTGAACACTGCACCTTGAGCTGAGCAGCTGGGAGTTGCCAATGGCAGCCAGATGGCGACTGGACTTGGAGCTGAGCTAGCTGTACCCTCCACAACTAAGATTGAAGTACAAGAACTTGGCTGTTTCCCTTCCCCAATACCCCCCCCAAAAAATAATGTGTGTGTGTGTGTGTGTGTGTGTGTGTGTAGTAAAATTGATTTGACATAAAGAATATGGAGGATTGAGACAACGATGACGATGATGATGATGATATGATGGTATTGATGACAAAAGCAATAATGATGTGTCTTGAACATTTACTCAATACATGCCCAAGGTTACACAGTTCTCTTTGATGGAAAGCTAATTTTTAAATCACTGTAGGAATGTTTTGCAAAGTGTGGAAGTGTCACCACAAGGTATCCAAGATGATAATAGGTAGTATTTAAGATAATTTAAGCTGCAGTGGAAAAGGCATTAAAGAATATAACTATCACACAGGAAAAATGCTATTTCCATTTTAAATCTCTTTCAAGCCCTCTAATTATGTCAAGAAGAAATTCTCAATTTGAGCTATTTGAGCTATTTTGACTTAACACCTCTCTAACATTTGCTAATCTCCTTTTTTAAACAAAGAGTGAGCAGGCCTTATGTTCAGAGACTTCAACAGCCAGCAGTATCATGCTGAAATTTCAAAGTTTATTTTCATTGTATTTCTTTTTGCAGCTACCTCCTATTTATGGTCAATGATACTAGTTTATCATTTATAGTAGCGATATATCCTTAACTGTTTTTTAAATTTTATTGGGGAACATTGTGTTTTTCCTGGACCTATCAACTCCAAGTCAAGTTGTGTCCTTCAATCTAGTTGCAGCTCAGCTCCAAGTCCAGTCACCATTTTTAATCTAGTTGCAGGAGGCACAGCCCACCATCCCATGCAAGAATCGAACCGGCAACCTTGTTGTTCAGAGCACGTACTCTAACCAACTGAGCCACCTGGCTGCCCCAATCCTTAACTTTTACAATATACACTTATTTAGGTAAAAGTGAGTGGATTTAAGGAAAATAACAATGCCGTTCATTTGAGTAGGTAGCCAAAATTTTGAAGGTGCTATAAGACTGGAGTCTGACAGCACTATAGTAAATTATATAAGCCACCTGGAATTGGGTGAAAGCTCAGAGGTTTTGAGCCATCCTTACTGAAAAGACTGTGAGGTCACTTTAGGAATTCCCACAATACTGGGTCTCTGGATGAGTTAGTAAGTCATAGACCCTGATAGATACTGCTTTATGCATATTGAATTTTAGATGACAGTAAAATATCCTCAGGAAGTCTGGCCCTCAGTGGTATAGTCAAGACTGAAGGTCAAACCTAGATCTGGACTAGGCTTATAGATTTAGAGGTCATGTTAGTTTTCTATTGCTGCATAAACATAACAAATTACCACAAACTTAGTGGCTTGAAACAACACCAATCTGTTACCTTGCAGTTCTGAACATCAGAAGTCCAGGTTGACTTTTCTGCCTTGGGTCTCAGAAAGCCAAAAGCAAAGCTGGGCTCTTTTCTGGAGTCTCTGGGGAAGAATTTGCTTCCAGAATCATTCCTGGTGTTGGCAGAATATATACAATTCCTGGAGGTTATAGGATGGAAGTCCCATTTTCTTGCTGGCTGTTGGCCAGGAATTGCTCTCAGCAAACAGAGGCCACTCTCGGGTCCTTGCCCTATGGCCACCTCCATTTCAAAGCCAATGACAGAGAACCTCCGTGAATCCCTCTCACATTTTGAATCTCTCTGATTTCTTGACTGCTATCAGCCAGAGAAAAGTTTGCTTTTAAATGGCAAACATATCAGATTAGGCCCACTCAGATAACCTATTCTAAGGCCAATTTATTAATAATTTTAATCATATCTACAAAATTCCTTTTACAATGTAACCTAAACATAATCATGGGAGTAACATGAGGACAGGGTACAGAGACAAGGGGAGCCATCTTATAATTCTGCTTACCACCAAAGTCATCTGCTATAAAAATGCACCTGCACTAAAAAAAAAATGTGTCCATTTATCCATTCTGCAAACATTTACTGAGTATCTTTATACTACCAAGCAGTTTGGTAGTCATTCGTGTATTTAGCCATGGAATAAATACTGTTTCTCATCCCTTCGATGTGGAATATAAAATTCAAACAAGCACTCTATTCCAAGGGGATATGAGTGTGGCACTGACAGTGCCTGCTGTAATCCACCCTTTGTACCACTCAGATTCACTTGTGGCCACATTTAATTTATTCTGTCTTGCGCTGCTTTTCAAGATGGTGGCCAGTCAACATTTCTTTAAAAACATTAAAGTTTTTGAAGAGGAGCATCTCACTACTGCTGTTGATTTTGAAACCAGCATGAAGATTTATCATTTCCCTCCTCTATCAACCATTCCTGATTCTCATCACACTGGCCAACAATTGTGCTGGTCTAGATTTCTTGCCCTGTGGAATCTGGGGTCCTGGTTACCTTATCCTTTTCAGGCCACGATTGAGGCAATTGCCTGTTTATGGTTATCACCAGTCAGGGAAGCACTGAGTCTCCTAAATTCTGGAAATACTCCTCCCTGCTTCCATAATGTAGCAATAATCCTATCTGCTCGTGCTCATCAGGTCAATTACTCATGGCCATATAGTAAGTCTTCCCTTTGCCTGATGATCTACTACATGAACAACTCAACATGGTCACTCAGTAACTTTCTCCTTAGCTTTGGTGGCACTTTTATGTTCCCTGGTAGATTTGATGCCCACACAAAGGAGCTACAAATTCTTGTTCAACTCAACCTAAGTTTGGAGGAATATGAAGCACAAATCCCCCAAGCAGGTCCCTGGGAGTAATAGTGGGAAAGTTAGCTCCAACTTCCACCTTTTGGTTCCCAAATCTGTATATTCTACCAATGGAAAATATAGCAAGATATATAATCACTATTGATTCACACATTGCTTTCACTTTCTTTTTTTTTTAAGTACTTAAAAAGTTTTATTGGGGAACAATGCGTTTTTCCAGGACCCATCAGCTCCAAGTCAAATAGTTGTTTCAATCTAGTTGTGGAGGGCACAACTCAGTGGCCCATATGGGGATCAAACCAGCAACCTTGGTATTATGAGCACCACACTCTAACCAACTGAGCTAACCAGCCGCCCCAATTCACACATTTCTTGAACCTTGAACAGTGTCCCAAGTTGTCATCCTAAGCTCCCCTTTAGCCACCTCAACATGAAAATAGACCAGGTATTAAGGTATACAGTAGAACCAGGGGATCCCACGGACTCATGCACATAACCTCCCAATTCCACCAGAAGATGGATCCCTGGGTCTGATGCTGTGTTATGTGGCATCCTACGATAACAAATCCAGACATGCACTCTCTGAGCCTTCAGATATTAGCATCAGCAATACCACTACAAGTAGGAAATCCAAACCCGTACCAGGGATATATGTCAACCCAATTTAGAAAGGATTTCTGCCTCATCTTGAGTGGAAGGGATTGTAGTGGGCTGAATAATCGCCCCTGAGTATTCCAGGTCCTAATCCCTGGAGACTGTAAATATTACATTATATGGAAATGGTCTTTGTGGGTGTGATGAAGTGAAAGATCTTGGCATGGGGAGATTACACTGAATTATCTCAGTTGGCCCTAAATACAATTATACATGATGAGAAAGAGACAAGGGACTGTTTGGCACACAGAGAAGAAAGCAGTGCAACCACAGAGGCAGAGTATACAGCCCTGCTAACACCTTGAACTTGGCTCAGTGATTCCAGACTTCTAGCCTTCAGAGCTGTGAGAGAATAAAATTCTGTTGTTCAAAGCCACTGAGTTGGTGGTAATTTGTTACAGTAGCCATAAGAAACTCATACAGGGGTCTAGTTTAAGCTACCTGTCACCAAGTGATTTTCCTCCTTTATGGATGGTATCACCTTGAGGGCTCATCATTGTTCTCTGCTGTTGACAGGTTGGATGTTCAGAACGACAACAGCTAGATCTGCTTGGACGAGAGGGTCATGCTGCTGCACTCATGTGCAGGCCTTCATCCAGCCATATTGGCTACATCATTCAGGGGGGTCACTGTACCAGAATGAACCCTGAGGGAGTTCAGAATAGAGGCCAGCTGATGCCCACCAGACAATCATCCTGTTCACTTGATAGTTCAGTGCCTTTTCCATGGTAAGTGATATCTGACAGAAATCAACATGTAAACCAAAGATTCACAGACTTTATATACACCCACCCCCATAGAGACAGCCACATGCCTTTTCACCTGACCCTCATTATCTCTATTCTTCGTATAGTGCTCCTTCTAGGAGCTTTGGCCAACTAGCCAAGCCATTCACCATTGCCAAGAACTCCACATAGTCTTAGCTGAGGCCTCATATCCCTCCACACAAATTGATGCGCAGGTGTCCTTTCCAAAGCTCTGGAATAAATTCACCATTATAGCTGTCATTTAAGGTTATCCCTCAGTGGGGCTTTGATGTGGCAGCAGTTCATTTCAGCTTGCAGTAATATATTGAGCCACACACATATCGGGACAGAATGTTCCCTCCTTCATCAGCTCATCACTGGGAATATCCTATGAAGTTGTGGGGGAGGAAAAATAATTTTCTTTCTAGCCTCCTAAGTTCTTCTCACTGGTCTACTAATCAAATTGACATGAGACAGATTAACAGGAGAAAATACCCAAATGTATTATATAATATATGTACATATGGGAGTTCTATAAGAATGTGGGACCCAAGGACGAATTGCGCAGTTGAGGCTTATATACCAATTCTCAGGAGAGGAGAGGCAGGGATCTGGGACTTCAAAACAAAGCAGGCAATTTATAGGTAGATGAGAAAGAACAAACATGTGGTAAACAAATTCTTGCCTGACGACCCAGAAACAATGGGTCACAGAGGGGAGTCTAGCAAATAGACTTTCCTTGGTTTCTCCCCGTCTGCCACACTTAGTACATATTATGATGCTAAGGTGATTGCTTCCTTCCTTTAAGCGGGGTTTTTCTACCTGAATTACTTTAGGCAGGTAAGGGGAGGGTAAAAAGCTCTTCTTGAGTCATTTCTTAAAAATAACCAGCTTAAAATAATCAATATCCCCAAAAGGAATATTTTGGGGGTGGCCCAAACTCGGTTTCACCTCAGGGTTATAGGTGAAAACACAGAGAGAGACCTCAGCACAGAGGTAGGTGACATGGGGATTTGGACTGCTTGTTTATAGAACTTAAAGGTACCTTGTTGGGAAATATCTGGCACTAGAGAATTTGCTAGCTTCCATAATAAATCCATTTAAAAATGCTCACTTCTCTAAGCCTTTTGATAATACCCTCAATATTGTGCCAAGGTATTTCCAGTGACCTAACCTGTTTTCCATAGGCTATTATTTCCAAGCTTCAAAGGACCGTCTCCCCTGTTTTAAGATTGGCCCATGTCCTTGCCAGGGTGTTAAATTCTGATTCAGAAGAATGCCTCAGAAAAATCTCCTCTATTCAGCCTTAAATTCACTGACCCTCACTCCAGTCCAGCATCTACAAGATCTCCCCACCATGTTTTCCCATTTTCTCTTGGTACATATCTACCTGCTATAGCAGGGGCAACACTCCCAGCTCTGGTCATACTGACATTTGACCCTAGTTGGTAGAAGCAATGAGCATAAAAAGAGCAGATCTGTGGGTTCAAGTTTTTTTCCAGTGCTTGTTCTCAAGTATCCCAACCCCATGTCTTAGAGTTCTACTGTTTCCCGATCAGGGCTTACCTTTAGCATTGGAGATTTGCTGAGGCTGCACATTCAGGCTTCTTTGTAACTCCCATACCTTCACAACCAGGTCTTGATTCTGCCTTCTGGCTCTAGGATAGGAGAATCCTCTTAATAGCTGGCAAGCAGCATCCTGACTCTTGCTTTGTGCCTTTAAATTGATCGTTGACTGCCCTCAGCTTGCAATTTTCTTTCTTCAGGGTTACAGACACAGCTTACAACAGCCAGCCAAATCCACAACCCTTAGAATTACCTTATCTCCCCCCGCCCCATATCTCTAGGGTATTAGAACTCTTGCATCTATACAGGCAGACCTCGGAGATATTGTGGGCTCTGTTGCAGACTACCGTGATCAACTGAGTACAGCATGAAAGAAAATCATAATCCTTTCACTTGTGGAGTCGTAATCTTGCCTTCAATTTGTAAAAAACGCAACATCTGTGAAACACAATAAAGCGAAGAACTGAAACGAGTTATGCCTGTGTTCTATCCCAGTTCATCACATGTGCAAGTCTTAGTAATCATGAAGCTCCAACAGGTCAAGGGTCATTACCAATGCCCCTCCCACCACCATCAAGGATCCTTGTTACCATTTAGCCCAGCAAGTGATCTCATTCCAACATTTCACCCCAAAGTTCTGTTTCCTAGGACCATTTCTGATACTATCTTAATGTGGGATTTCCAAGAAGCAGATGCTGAGGCAAAGATTTAAGAGAAAGTCATTTATTTGGAAGATGATTCCCAGGAAACTCTAGTAGGAGAATGAGAAAGTGAGAACAAGAAGGAAGAAAGCCAGTAAAAGGCATATGAACAAGCAGGTTCATGGTCTGGCAACTGTGCTCAATCAACTGAGAGAGATCTCTGCAAAATGGTATTAAACATGTCTGAGATTTAGCCCCCTTGAGAGCTGAAAATGCTGGAGTCTTCCAAATCCCATCCCCTATTGGCTGAGGGTTTCTAGAAATCCAATCTCAGGCAATCTTGTGCACATATTAGCTGGTATAAAGCTCAGGTAGGGAGTCACAGATGTTTGCAATAGGACACTGTCAAAGTGTACTGGAACTATAACAGAACATGATGGGTTCTAATTGGGATATTCAAATTACTATGAGAAAATGAATGCATTCTTCTGGGGATTATTCCAACAAGTATTCAGAAAAGCGGTCAAATTCACCGTGGTAGCTGATGTCATGAAGTAGATTTAATTTACAAGGAGAACAGAAAATGTAATGTGCAAGAAGTTGCTAAGACTAGTGTCAGAGGAATGCCTACATCTGAGACTGGCTTCAGAAAGAGTAGGCAGACGTCAAGTTTGCTGTTAGTAAAGCTCAGTGTTATACGTGACAGTCTTTTTTCAGACTTGCAATTTCTCTGAGCTCATAATTATTGGTAGATTTCAATTGGTGGGGAAATTTTTTAAAAATGTCCCTTATTGAATTTGTTCAATAGGTGACATTATAAAACAAAGGAGATAGCAAAAGGAAATACCAATATTAATCTCTCTTATGCAATGCAGCATAATTTTGTTCTTTATAAGGATTCACACAATCTATGCAGAGGTTTTGAACACAAGCATGGATTTTATTTTGTTTTGACTTTAGCAACTGAAATCACTAAGTGATTTTCAATTTGGTAGTTATAAATCTTTCTATAAAAACATGCACCCAATTTGATTGCCACACTGCCACCCTCTTTGCCACTTGCAGATGAATTATTAGAACAAAGTTATAAGTCTCCAGCTATGGGATATCTGTGTAGAAAATACTGACACAACCAAAAAAAACAAAAACAAAAAAAAACCCGCTTTTGTTTTTATCTAGCTTTGCTCTCTTCAACCTTTTCTCACTCCCTTTTCCCATGGCCCTCTAAATATACAAGCCAGTAGCATTTGCTTTGCTTTTTTACTTTTGCCTTACTGCCTTTTCAAAAGGTGATGACTTGGATTAGAGATGTATTTTAATTCTGTGAGGTTGTTAAGGGAAATAATGTTTGCTGAAATCGACGATTTCTGCATGCTAACATTATATACTGTTTGTTTTGAAGAAGCATGTGCATAAAGCCAGAGTCCCAATTTTTTAATTTAACAAAAGGATAGAAGGAGTTGATGGTTATAATAGTCACGATTAATTATTTTTAACGTTTCAAAGAATTTGCTAGCATTTTTTTCTTTAACTCATCATTGTTAAAAATGTATCTACTGCTTATATTGGTTAATTCATGGATATATCCATCCTAAGCCATTTTTTGACATTTACACCAAAAACATGTCTTAATGATTCAGGACAGACCTGGCAATGTCACCATTTCTTTATTTCAATTCACATTATATCTAAAAGTGAGAATATTTTTACTGTGTTTTAAAAAAATTATTTCTATGTATCATTACGTGTTTAAAGTGATGTCAATATTTTGGGGAGTAAAAATATTTTAAGGTATAGAGGCCTGACCTCTGCACTGTACATCTGAAGCTACTGCTGAATAATATTAGATGTTAATTATAATTTAACATGGGATGTCATGGGATGTGGAGTATAGTGTGGGAATGGAGTCAATGGAATTGTAATAGATATGTATGATATCGGGGGTGGGGAGGCAGGAGGGGGGAGGGGTAGTCACTTTGTAAGGGGTGAAAAGGCTAACTATTACATTGTTTTTTACATCTGTAACTAATAATAATAAATAAAAAGGAAAAAAATGTTTTAAGGACTTTAGCCTGGCCTGGGTGGCTACCTTTTGCACAATAGTTGATAAGTATTCACATTATATAATTTCAAGGACATTATAGAGACTCTCTAATGGATGGCAGAGGAAGAAAATTCATCAAAAATATTTAAAAATAGATACTAGGAGTAGGATATTGTATGATATTCAAGCTAAGGTGAAATACTGACTTTCCATTATGGGGGAATAATGTTTTTATTCCATGATTATAAATGAAGTTAAAATGAAGATGATAATTATGACTAATAATATCTAGACTCTATTAAATACCTACAATTGGCCTAGCAGTGTGTTAAAATCTTACATAATTATCTCATTTTATCCTCATAACCCTGACCAGAAGATGTTAACATCTTCATTTTATTGATGAGCAAACCAGGCTCAGAAAGGTAAAGTACTTCTTCAAGTCACATAGCAAGTAAGTGACAAACCAGATATTTAAACTAAGTCTGTAACTAAGGTACATTACCTCTCCAAATATTCTCTGGGAGCCAAGAATTATTGACTTAATTTTAAAGTGACATAAACGATTAAAATTAGATCCATTTTTGAAGGCAGGATATAAATGGGAGAAAGGAGCAGAAAAGCACTAGATACTTGAAAATAAGAAGGAATTTGGGATACACCAAAAATAAATGATCTGCAGAATAGAAGGTTACAGAAACAAAGGCAACCTAAAGTCACCCAATTTTATAATTTTGCTAAAGGCTAACACTGGAAGCAGGGACTATTAAAACTAAAAATATATGTCATGACTAAAAATAATCCCATTATTTAACAGAGTAATTCAAAATCTAATACATAGTTCTTTATACATAATTCAAAATTCCAACCCATAAAAGAACAAAACAATTGCAATGATGATATTTATCATTACTTTAAGATTCAAAGTAAAGCAACAATATTTAAAAGAATGAACTAGATCACACATTGAGAAAAGATTAAGTCAATTATAGAAAATCATCTCAATGGCTACATTATTTTAATAAACACTTTATCAAGACACTTCAGTTTTTCAAATTTTTTACCTACAGGGTTCAGCAACAAAAAAATTCTGTTTAGTAAGAGCATGCAACAAAATGGTAAATATCTTTGAGATTATTATGAAGCAAAAAGTACGGCTCAAACATTTATCTACAATACATTATGATCAGAACTATATACAACAGATGATACTATGATAGAAAGTGGACTAAAATAAATACGTTGAATGGTAGAACTATTACTGTTATTTTATAATGAAAATATAAACAGAACTATAAAGTAAGGAGGGGTGGAGAATATTCTCAGAGAGGAATGCATATGATTTCCCCCGATTCCATTTTCCTCTCTGAGGATCAAAAGCTAAATCCCACTTCTCTATTGTGGCAGGCACTGCTACGACCTACCCATGCTTCCCCTTTAACTTAGGTAAAGAACTTCCATTTGTTTAGCAGTTGCAGTGGGCAATGTGTCCAAGGCTCTCTTGTGGGTAGGAATGGGCTGGTCAAGAACAGGTTTTATGTGACATGTATCCAGTGTTGCCATATTTTGCAAACCACAATACAGGATGCCAGTTACTTTTGAATTTCAGATAAACAAGGCATAATATTTTAGTGTACGCATATTCAAAATACGACATGAGATGTACTTATACTACAACTGCTGTTCATTGTTTATCTGAAATTTCAATGTAACTGGGTGTCCTGTATTTTTTCTGGCAACCCTGTATGTAAAAAATTTGGAAAACTGAAATTTCTTGCTGAAGTGTTTATTAAAATAACATAGCTATAGTAGTTTGGATTGTGTTTCACTGCATGTAAAAGAAACCTGGCTAGGGCTGGCCGAGTGGCGCAGTGGTTACGAGCTGGCTTGGGACGTCAGTGATCCCGGTATGGATCCCACATGAGGGCTAGTGACACTGCCCTCAAAAAAAAAAAAAATTAAAAAGTAAACCTGGCTATAATGATGTATTGAGATAGGATTTTAATTTTCTCATATGACAAGATGTTGGAAAGGAAGCAATCCAGAGAGGGTGCAATTACTCAAGGAAATGAAGGAATGAGGCTCCGTCAAGCTTCCAGCTCCACCTCCACAGCATGTGTCTTTGATCCTAAGAATGACAAACAGTATGGTGGCTTCACCTCTGGGCATCCTGTGTGGATCCCAGAGAAAAAACAGGGTAAAGGTGGTGAGAAAATGGTGCCTACCAGCTTAGTCTGCTTTTTCTTCCTTTCCTCATTATTTTTAATCAGGAAAACTGGTTTGGGGGGAAGCTTCAGCTAGTAACTTAAGGTGACATCTCATTGGCCTTCTATTACATTAGTCCCTATTTCTCTTTCCATGAATAATAACAACATCCACCCATTATTCAATACCCTTCTTAAGCTCATTATTCAATACCCTTAAGTTCCAGTCCCTTCTGCAACATGCTCGTGTATGCCAGTCCTATGTAATCCCTGAACATTATAGCATGTGGGTATGTATGTTCCTTACAGTTTAGTGCTAAATTGAACTCTTGTTTATATTGACCCTTTTGGTTGGTATAATTGTATTATCTTTATAAGTGGGCTTTATGGTTCTTGAAGAAGGATACCGTGCCTTATTCACCATATGCCTGGAACTTAACCAGGCTCCCAATAAATGTTTGTTGATGGCTTTACCACTGTCACTAAATCTTAACAAAATGCCATAAGAAACCTCTAAGTAAAGCTTTCGAAAGCTGTGAATAGAAAAATGAAAGTGAAACAGAATGCCTTTTATTTGTATTTTATTTATTTAATGCATCGTTGCATGTGCAGTACATTTACATGGCTTAAAATTCCAAAGATATAAAAGACTATATAAGATGTGAAATATCTCCTTCCTGTACCTTTCCCTTAGAGCTTAGCTTCTCTCCCCCATGCAACCAACCTCATTAGTTTCATTTATTCTCCAAGGAGAATTTTTGTATTTACAAGCATATGTGCATATTTTAAAATTTGTTTAGAATATTAAATATTCACTATGCACGCAAATTCATGCCAAGCACTGGCAACAGATATATGAAAAAATGCTCAACTTCACTAGCTATTAGGGAAATGCAAATCAAAACCACAATGAGATATCAGCTCACACCTGTTAGAATGGCTATTATCAACAAGACAAGTAATAACAAGTATTGGAGAGATTGTGGAGTAAAAGGATCCCTCATACACTGCTGGTTGGAATATAAATTAGTACAGCCACTATGGAAAACAGTCTGGAGGTTCCTCAAAAAATTAAGAATAGAATTACCTTAAAACCCAGCAATCCGTTTTGGGTGTCTATCGAAAAAATCTGAAAAATTTATCCGTAAAGATATATGTCTCCCTATGTTCTTTGCGACATCATTCATGGTGACCAAGATATAAGAACAAAGTGACTCTTGATAGATGATTGGATAAAGATGTGGTACATATATACAATGGAATACTACTCAGCCATAAGAAAAGATGAAATACTGCATTTGCGATAAAATGGATGGATCTTGAGATTTTTATGCTAAGTGAAATAAGTCAGATAGAAAAAGTTGAGAATCATATTACTTCACTCACATGTGGGATTTGAAACTGAAAGCAACAAAGGAACAAGACAAACAAACAAAGAAACGAAACCTCGTAGACAAAGACAACAGTTCAGTGGTTACCAGAGGGTAAAGGGGGAGGGGGAATGGTAGAAGAGGGTAAAGGAGGTCAAATATATAGTGATGGAAGGAGAACTGACTCTGGGTGGTGAACACACAATGCAATAGATAGATGATATATGATAGAACTGTACACTTGAAACCTACATAATTTTACTAACCAATGTTATTTGGTTAGTAAATAAATTTATCACCCAATAAATTTAATAAAAATTTTAAAAAGTGAAAACATATTCTAGATTACAGATTCCAATAGAAGCAAAAAGTATTAAAACAAACAAAACAAGAATTTTAAATTATCTTAAAAATACTGTGTGGGGAAAAAATGGTTGAAACAGAGTATGATGGGATAAAGAGCAGAATATCAAATTGAGAAATAAATTGATGAATTTGAAGACCAGATGGAGGAAAGCCTCCAGAATTTGGAAGGATAGGAAAGGAGACTACAAAAGATAAGACAAGAGAATGGAAGATGCACACAAAGTGCTATCACCCAGAATAACAAAAACTCAGAGAAGGAGAAAAAAAAGTGAAGCTAAGAAAAATATTTGAAGACATATGGAGAACGAATTTAAAATTTTTAAGGACTTCAGGTTGAAAAGTGCCAAAAAGGAGAATTTTTTTTTTAAATCCACACCTGGACATATTATAGTGAAATTTTAGAATACAAAGAAAAAATTCTAAACACAGAAAAAAATGAGCAGATGGCATACAAAGGAAGAAGAATCAGACTGATGTCAGATTTTTCAACAACACTGGATGCAAATGGGTGTTTTCAAAGAATTGAAGGAAAATAACTTTGAACATAGTATTTTATATCCAACAAGATGTCATTTAAATAAGAGAACATGATAAAAATATTCTCAGGGGCCGTCTGAGTGGCACATGGGTTAAGAGCTGGTTTGGGACGCCAGCAGCCCTGGTTCGGATCCCACGTATGAGGGCCAGTGACACTGCCCTCTACAGCTAACAACAACTCCACCTGGAGCTGTGCTGTGCTAGCCCCGGCAATAGTGTAGGCTGCAGCCCCTGCTGCAGTGGGCTGCCATAGGCTACAGTGAGTGGCCAGCAGCCAGCGTGAGCCGCCAATTGCCAGCATGAGCTACCAATAGCCATGGTGAGCGACCATCCAGAGGCCGGTGACTGATCTGCCGATACCAACATGGGCCAGTGAAGCAACGTCCTCCGCAGCTAGACTGAAGAACAAAAGGACAGCAACTTGTCTGTTCCCCTTCCCTGATTCCCCAATGCTGTTCCCCTCCCCCAATTCCCAAATAAAATCTTTAAAAAAAAAAGAAATTCTCAGGCAAACAATACTCCAAAAGCTTTGCTACACAAAGATGCATTTAAAACACTTTTAGATAAATGCTTAAAAGAAAAGGAAACACAAATCTGGAAATGTTGCAAAAGTTATATGAAGTAAAGGTTCATTAAATAAATACCTTTGTAATAGTTGTTGTTTAAAAAATAATAAAGATCAAAGAAAAAGGGAAGGGGCAGCTGGTTAGCTCAGTTGATTAGAGCACAGTTCTCATAGCATCAAGGTTGCCAGTTCAATCCACACATGGGCCACTGAGATATGTCCTCCACAACTGGAATGAAACAACTACTCAATTTGGAGTCAGGGCAGCTCGTTAGCTAGACCGCAGTGCTCATAACACCAAGGTTACCAGTTCGATCCCACACCCTCCACAACTAGTTGGGTTGTTGGAAAAGTCATGATGCATATTTGCAATAGATGGCACTAGTTCATTTTTGGAAGTTCTAGAGTCATTCACATCTATGCTATTGCTATGTCATTTGACAGCTGACAGTTCTAGTTTCATTCTAAAAAAAAATGAGAGATTTGGTTGAGTTTTGGAGATTTTACAAGTTAAAGATGGAAAACCAAACTGTGCATTTTTGCCATATTTTACTGTTTTACTTCCATAAAGTAAAGAATGCACATCAAGCCTGTGAAAAGTTGCATCAAGTTTATGGTGACAATGCTCTACAAGAACATCAGTGCCAAGGATGGTTCACAAAATTCCTTGCTGCTGATTTTGATCTCAACAACACTCCTCGGTCAGGGAGGCCCACTGAGGTTGATGATGACAAAATAAAGTCATTGATTGAGTCAAACCCACAGTACATGACACGAGAAATTGCAGGAACATTGAACATCCATCATTCAAGCGCCCATGACCACCTGAAGAAGCTGGGATATGTAAGCAAGCTCAATATTTGGGTTCCGCATAAACTCAAAGAAGTTCATTGACGGTGCAATATGCTCATTAAACGTGAGGAGAACTATCCTTTTTTGAAGCAACTGATAACTGGTGATGAGAAGTGGATTGTTTACACAATGTGGTGAGCAAACTGTCTTGTTCCCGACATGATGATTCACCTGAAACAACACTGTAAGCAGACATTCATCAGAGGAAGGTTATGCTTTCAGTGTGATGGGATTTTAAAGGTGTGTTTTTTGAACTTCTACCAAGGAACCGAACAATCAATTCGAATGTGTGCTGTTGGCAATTGGACAGTTTGAACGAATCCATCATCCAGAAACGTCCAGAACTTGTTAATTGTAAAGGAGTTGTGTTCCATCATGACAACGTGAGACCACACACACGTTTCATCACCCATCAAAAATT
The DNA here is from genome assembly GCA_033961575.1 of Aselliscus stoliczkanus. Taxonomy (NCBI): domain Eukaryota; kingdom Metazoa; phylum Chordata; class Mammalia; order Chiroptera; family Hipposideridae; genus Aselliscus; species Aselliscus stoliczkanus. The sequence continues at coordinate 91,725,307 of CM066737.1, read as the reverse complement.
ATTGGAGCTTGGATGGGATGTGTTACCACCATACTCACCTGACCTTATGCTGTCAGACTTCCACTTGTCTCGCTTTCTTCAAAACTCTTTGTGTGGTATAATGTTCAATTCAGATGAGTCTGTAAATCAGCACTTTGTTTAGTTTTTCACAAATAAAGATGGTCCTTCTATGAATGAGGAATTATGAAGCTCACTGAAAGATGGCAAAAGGTTATCGAACAAAATGGGCAATATATCATTGATTGATCTTTGTTCTTTATATAAACAAATGACCTTTGAAAAACACAGACGAAATATGTCATGTTTTTCCAAAAACCCAATAGATTGAAACAACTACTTGGCTTAGAGCTGATGGGTCCTGGAACAAAAACAATATACTGTTCCCCGATTAAAAAAAAAAGAAACAGGGAAAATATATCCATAATAACCAGCCGCTTAAAGTCTAGTTTAGTGACCCTCTAAGTTTTTTGTGCGTATGACACCTAGGGCACTTGTTTACATGTGGATTCTGGCTTAGTAGGTCTGCAAAGGAGCCCAAAGTTCTGTAATTCTAGTAAGTTCCTGGGTGTTGATGCTGCTGCTGGTCTTCGGACCAGTTTCAGTAAAAGCCAGAGGAGTAAGTTCGAGTAACATGATAGGTGTTGGAAGAAGAGGGAGATAAGGCATGAGAGAGCTCTTGCCTTATTCAGGGTGAAACATATCTTCATTTAAAAAAATAAGACAGGAGTAAAGAGCAATGTAGAAAAAGAGGGACTCATTGAAATAAGAAATTAAGGTGGTAGCAACAGTAACAAAGATATCAATAAATATGTAAATATAATTAGAATACTACCAAGTCAAAAATACAGAATAATAAAATGGATAAAAAGCCCAAATCCAGATTTAAAGGCTTTACATGAGAAACATTTAAAGCATTATGACGTGCAAAAGTTAAAGTAAGAGAATGGGAAAAACAAGACCTATCAGGAAAACTCTAATCAAATCAATGTTGACAGCTGTATTATATTAAATAAAATACTTTAAGACTAAAAATATTAGAAGTGGAGAGAGTCATGACATAACAAAAAGGTTCAATCCATCAGGGAAGTATAGCAATTTTTAAATGCATATACACCAATAAAATAGACTCAAAGTAAAAACACAGCAAAAAAAATGATAGTACTATATTAATAAATCCACTGTCATAGTGGGGAATTTTAACAGACCTCTCTTAATTATTTGCAGGTCATAAAATAAACAAATCAGTAAAGATATAGAAGCAATAAGTAACAAAATTAAGAAGACTGATTTAATGGATAAATTTGGAACATTTATTAAAAGTTGATCAAATACCAGCCAATCATGAAATCCTCAAAAAATTTCACATCTCATAATATCTAACCGTAGTACAATTATGTTTAATTTTTAAAATTAAAAATATCCCTGAATGTATCAAAATTTATAACATACACTCATTAAATAACTCTTAAACAAAAAACTGACAGTGAAATTTGAAATAAACCCAATATGATAGGGGTGGCCAGTTAGCTCAGTTGGTTAGAGCACTGTGCTCATAACACCAAGGTTTCTGGTTTGATCCCCACATGGGCCACTGAGCTGCGCCCTCCACAACTAGATTGAAACAACTACTTGACTTGGAACTGATAGGTCCTGGAAAAGTACACTGTTCCCCAATAAATTTTTTTTAAATTAGTTTAAAAAAAATGATAGGGAAAACACTAGATATCAGAACTTATAAGACACAGTAAAAGTGCTCTGAGGGAGCTTTATAGCCACAAATACTAATATTAAAAAAGAAGAAAAGGCTCAAACTTAATGACTTACAGTGGTAATCATTTCACAGTATATAAGTGTATCAAATCAACACATGGTACAACTTAAACCTACACAATGTTATGTCAAATTTATATCTCCATAAAGCTGGAGATAAATAAATTTAATTTAAAAAAGAATAGCAGGAATAAAAACAACAGTCAAAAATACAGTTAGAAGGTCAATGAAACATATGATTGAATGGAGGATACAATTACAGATAAAGAAAATATTAGTTCACATCTAGTCCTCATATGTGTAACTGGAGGGTGAGCCCTGGAGTTTATAAACACATTTGTGGGGTCTATTTCTTGAATTCCTGCTCCTTGCAAGCTTCCTTTTACTTTTCCATTCTCTGCCCCCACCTTTTTTGGTTCCTTGGCCAGAACCCTGAGGCTCTGATTACCCCACACTGGCCTGCTATGTTGTGGACTTTGGAGATTAGACTCATGCCCTGGCTCATGTGGAAGAGGATGGAGAGTGAAAGAGATAAAAGAAAAGAAGAGGAGAGGGGAAGGGAGGGAAGGAGAGGGGAGGGGAGGGGACGAGAGGAGAGGAGAGGAGACAAGGGAAAGGAAGGAATGGAAGGGGAACAACACAAAACAAAACAATAAGGGTTTGTCCTAGCCTCCTGGAACTGCAGCTTGATAGAATGGAGAAGGAATTTCCCTCTCTCAGAGTTTTCATTCTTGTTGGTTCCAGTAACGGCAACTGCCACCTCCACCACTGCCCCCATTGGATTCCTTGGGCCCTGGGGCACAAGAGAATGGAGAACACTGAGGAAGGTTGTGGGGAGATATCCACACTCCCTCGGAGTGTTAGGCTTCCTTTTCCCACTTGTGGACCCAAAGACAAAGAGCTTCTACTGAAGCTCCCTCTGAACTCATTTCCATGTGTCTGGTTGTGTTGACATCAGATTGGGAGACTGCAAAGGGGGGAAAAATTCCACTCAGTACAAATCCAGTCATACTTCAAATTCTGGTGCTCATTCCTGATCTGCCTACTACTATTTCCTTTTCAGGGATTTCAAATATTTGCTCATGCATTCTGTCCAGGTTTTGAAATTGTACTCAGTGGAAGAGAAAGAGTCAAGTGTGCTTACTGCATTTTATCCAGAACTGGAACTGATATCCTTTTATAAAGTTGAAACACTTGAAATTTAAAATCTGTATTCTTTAGGAATACCTATAGTTGTGATGCAGCTGTATACTAAAGAAATCAAAGAAATAGTGCTCATAGGATTCAGGATGATGGTTTCCTTAAGTGAGGGTAGGCAGATGGGTAGGTTGAGAGGGTATCATACCATGTGTTTGATATTAGTTACTATCAAGATGCTTGCTTTTGTTTGGGGTGGTGCTTTCTCAAGTGTTTACAACCTCATGGAAAGCGACTAACTAAATAAGTACATGAATAAAACTGGGCTGAGCATAGACCAAAAAAAGACTATTAACTGAGAATCATGATCAATACAATTTTATACACCTGAGATATGAAAAAGAGGAAAAGAAAAAAAGAGGAAAAATTTTTTCCTTGCCTTTGCATGGGACGGAGATTACACATCAAGGTAGATTAAGTTACTAACAAATGAACCTCAAATCTCTGTGGTTTACAATGCAAATGTGCTTCTTACTCACACCAAGACCAAGACTGATGCTCCTGGTTGGACAGCTCTCCTCCTAACGATGACTAGGATCCTTCCTTAGCAATGATTAGGGAGCCAAGAGCCTTATACTACATGATTCCACCATCTTGAAGCCTTTTCCTTCAAGCTATGCACATGAAGAAGGCAAACATGAGACTAAAGATGGAGGGGAGAAGACCTCTCTAGAGGTTTTTGGGATCCAGTTTGGAAGACATGTGCAACATACCTGTTCACAATCTATTTTGGCCACACATGGATATGCAAAAGGACTGGGAAACAATGTTTTTGAGTGCTTAAGAAGGAAATTAAAGTTTGGTGAACACATAGCATTGTCTCTGTCACAAGATATTTTTATTTTTATTTATTTTTTTATTAATTTTTATTTTTATTTTTATTTTTTAGCTGAGCCATCCTGCCACCTGTTGGCAGCTCAACGGCAACTCAGCTCGGGCTGGCCTCGAACAGCTGTTGATCAGAGCTCAGCTCGCACTCTTGAGCAAGCTCTTAACCAAATGAGCCACTTGGCCGGCCCCTTGTCACAAGATATTTTTACACAATGATATTCAATATTCCATTTTTAAGTTATTGCCTGTATTGTGCCATGCTATATTCACCCTCAAGTATCTAGTACCTACTATGCGATCATCTTATTCTAGTATATTATAATATCCTTCTAATATCTGCCATACATGTATATACCACCCATACACACACTCACACAAATTGAGTATGGGTATGTAGTTATTAATATCATCCATAATCTCTCTCCAGCCTCCTGTATAATTTACTTAAAGAGTTGTTTTTGTCAGTGTAAAAATCAGTTTGGAAAACCATACTAGTATTTACATAATATTAACACACCCTCCATGGTACTATTGTTAAGTGTTTATAAAGTTGAAGTATTAACATTTTTTTCCTGAAAGATGTAATTTAATCATGTTTTCTTCATTTAACAGAAACATAATAGTTCCCTTAGATATTCTATAAGAAAAAGATAAACAGAACCAAGAATAACATACTGTGCTGGGGAAAATAGTTCACTCAAAATTTTTGCTGAACTGTTCCTAAGTCTTTAGTTTACATCTTGCCATAAAAAAACTATTAAGTCAGTAAAGGCAACATACAAACCAAATATGCAATTGGTGATTTTAGCTAAATGCAGCGTAGAGAAAACAATCAAAAGATAGAACGGAGGCGGCCGATTAGCTCAGGTGGTTAGAGCACAGAGCTCATAACACCAAGGTTGCTGGTTCGATCCCCACATGGGCCACTGAGTTGCACCCTCCACAACTAGATTGAAACAACTACTTGACTTGGAGATGATGGGTCTTGGAAAAACACACTGTTCCCCAATTTAAAAAAAAAAAGACAGGGTGGAAGATAAAGGTAGTGATTAAGAGAAGGCACAAAAATAAATAAATAAATAAATAAATAAATAAATAAATAAATAAATAAATTTTAAAAAAGAGAAGGTACAATTTCCAACTTTGCCACTGAGCAGTCTGTTCACAGTCTCTGTGCCTTGATTTTCTCACTTATAAATTGGTCATGACCATAGTACCTATTTCTTTTGAGGACTGAGTGAATTAGCACATATAGAATGCCACTAACAGTGCCTGGCACATAAGTCCTGGATAAATGCTAGCTATTATCATTTCACAAAAGAATTGAACAAAGCTTTGATTGACACTAAAAAGTCAGACATGATTATCTAATTGTCTAGTTCCTATTCTATGTTAAATTATACTAAATCATGTTTCAAAAATAGAACCCCATTTATTTCCTGAAAACACCTTTTAAAATAAACAAACCTTGCCTTTTCACATCCATTTCACAGGAAGACCCCACCCCATATTTTAATATGATAAGATATTTGACATTCACAAATATCTGTAAATAGTTTATTAATACTTATTAATTATTTTTATGTGGGAGTTAGATTTTTTCTTCTGATTTTAAAACAAACTTTGTTTTTAAAAAACTTTGTATTGAAATATGAAATATATAAAACAGTGCACACATATATGCATACAGCTCAATGAATTTTCACAATATAAATACACCCAAGTAACCTACAAAAATAAAAATAAAAAAACAGAAAATGACCAGCAACCCCAAAGCTCCCCTGTGCATCCTTTTCTAGTTCTGCTCTCATCGAGGCTAGCTACTATGATGTTTTACAATGTAGATTAGTTTTGTTCTTTCTATAAATGCAACCTTACAGGGTGTACTCTTTTGTGTCTGTCTTCTTTTGCTCAACATCATGTTTATGAGATTCAAATGTATTATGTGAATAGCATAGATTGTTAGTTCTCATTCCTATGTGGTATCCTGCAGTATAAGTATGCAATGTATTCAAACACTCTACTGTTGGTGAGCATTAGAATAGTTTCCAGTTTGGAACTTGTGAATAAAGCTGCTGGGAACTCTCTTTCTTTTTTTGTTATTAATTGGGGAATTGAAGGAGGGGAACAGCGTTGGGGAATTGGGGAGGGGCACCAGCCAAGCTGTTGTTCTTCAATCTTAGTTGTGGGTGGGGGTAGCCGCCATCCCATGCGGGAGTCGAACCATCACCCTCGTTGTCCAGGCAGCAGCTCAGCTCAAGATGCTGTGTTCAGTCTTAGTTGCCGGCAGGCATAGCCACCATCCCATGTGGGAGTTAAACCGGCAGCCTTGTTGTTAGGAGTGCACGCTTTATCCACTGAGCCATCTGGGTGGCAGCTCAGCTCAAGGTGCCAAGTTCAGTCTAAGTTGCAGGCGGGCTTAACTCACCATCGAACAGGCAACCTTGTTGTTAGGAAGACAGATGTGCTCTCACCAGCTGAGCCATCCTGCCACCATTGGCAGCTCAGTGGCAGCTCAGCTCAGGTGCAGCGTCACTGGCTCATGTGGGAATCGAACTGGAGGCCCTGTTGCTCCGAGTTTGTACTCTTAAGTTAACGCTTGACTAACTGAGCCTCTCAGCCAGCCCCTGTTGTGAACTTTGTAATACACATTTTTGGTGAACGTATGTATGCATTTCTGTTGGGTACATACCTAGGAATGGAAGTGATGGCATCATAGGCTATACATATACTTGGAATTAATAGGCACTGCTGGAAAGTTTTCCAAAGTTATCGTAATTTTTTCTTTCACCATTAGATATGAGTTGCAGTTGCTCCAACTCTTTGCCCATATTTCCTATTGCCCATTATTTCACTTTAAACATTCTCATGAATGTGTCATGATACTGCATTGTGGTTTAAATTTATGTCATCATTATGTCTTAGGAAGTCACCTTTCCATGCATTCATTTGCCATTTGGTTATCCTCTTTGGTGATGTATGCAAAACAGACTCCTTCAATTGTCAAATATCTGTTTCAGTATTATGTTCATTGTTATTATAACTAGAAGAAGCAGACTCACATACTTGGCTGGCACTGAACAATGTTGGGTTGGTCCTGAGGTGATCTATCAATAATACCCATGAGTTTTACCCAGAGAAAGGGTTATTCCTAACCAAAAACAAATGCAATTCATGAGAGAGAGAGGGAGGGAGGGAAGGAGGGTGGGAGTGAGAGAGAGAGAGAGGAAGAAGGAGAAGAAGAAGAAGGAGGAGGAGGAGGAGGAGGAGGAGGAGGAAGAAGAGGAGGAGGAGGAGGAGGAGAGAGAAGAAAAGAAAGGAAAAGAAGAAAAAAGAAAAGGCTGTCTTACTTGAATGTCTGGTCCCCTTCACCCCTACAGCTAGTATAACAAAAATGAAACAGAAACGTATAAAACCAGGCTTGTCTCCATCTATGCCACTGTAACTTTCTCTGACTGGGATAAAATAAATCAAAACAAATTTAAAAAGTTAAATTAAAGTGAAGCACGTTTCTCTCAAACATATGGGTATACTATGTCCTAGGTACTCTGTTAGGTGCATATGCTACAATATCCCCAGGAGAAAGTTATCTTATTAAGTTAGTTTTTTTATAGAAGGACACTGAGGCTCAGAGAAGGCAAGAAATTTTCTCAAGGCCATATAGTAATAGGCCAGGATTTAAAACATAACTTATTATATCAGATATTTCTATTATGTCCTCAAATTATCTTTTTAAAAGAAAGGCTGACAGGCAATATTGCTGAGTCCTGTCAGAAGAGAACTCCTACCACTTCCTAGCTTTGTGAACTTAAATAACTGTCATTTGGCCAAGTGAGACTCAATTTCCTCTCACTAAAATAAAGAGGCTATTCAAAGTTATTTCTAAAGCCCCCTTCGAAAACTGATTCTATGACTTTAAACCCTTTTGATTTCTACTACCAGGACCAATGATGCTATTACCTTCTAGGTAGAAGAAAATTGGTCTCCTTAGATGTTCCTCTTTATTTGTGGTCTTCACTCATTTTGATTTCAGTGACCCTCATACTGCAATCACGCCTCTGTTTAGTGTTCCCTGACTCTTCTAGGCCGAATAATGCAGATCTCTCTTACGATACTCATCACATTGTCTATCAGATGCATTCTTTATGTGTCTCTCTCTACTGCTAGACTTGAGCTCCTTAAAGACAGGGAGCGTGCTTCCTTCATTCCTAGAGCCCAACACCATCTGGCACACAGCATGTAATGGATCAACCACAGACAAATAGAAAAATGAACAAATGATTTATTTCCAGTTATACAGGTTGACTATTTAAAAAGTAGAGATGGGTCCTCTGTGAAATTTCTTGTTACCCTCTATGTTAGGCTCCCAGACATCAAGCAAGGGTGTGAGGACAGGCAAATTCCCAGCTTTGGCCTGATTCCACAGGGGACCTCTGAGGTACATTGCACCTCAGAATTTTCTCCGAATTATAGTCAAAAGAGCTAGGGTTTCATACTCCTATATCAGTCAGTCATTGACTAAGGTGGTGGACAGTAGTCAACTCTAGATTCTTCTGGCTTTCACCACAGGATGGCCTTATGATGCAAAACACAGAGAGGGTAGTGATGGCTGTGAGCAGAGAGCTAGAACCTCAGAGGATCTGAGCTAAACTTGGATGATGCCTGCTTGACCCTTTTTTTCCTCTTCTACCTTCATTTGAAAAAGATTACAAATTTAGTACATTTAGGAAACACTGGTATTTCCTTCCATATTTTATGCTCTGAAACATTAGCTCGTGCTGCTCTCCTCCTTCACTAAATTATTTTATATGCCTTAGTTACCATGAAGTACCCTGAATCATCTCAGTAGAAGTGGTCTCCCATGTATACACAGTGATATCATTTCATTTAGTTTCCCAAACCAGGAAGACTTTTTAATTCTGTCCTAACTCCTCCAAATCGTTCAGTGCATGAAACATTATCGTCATTGCACCTGCTTCAACAATAATATCTGAAGCTATCTGTGTGTGTGTGTGTGTGTGTGTGTGTGTGATCAATCTGAAGTATTAATAGAATGCACTGCCACAGGTCATGTGTCCTGGATACCATGAAGCCTAGTATATAAATACATGTAAAAAGTAGCAAGTGGTCTATTTCAGTAGAACCATATGCAGAGGTCAGAAATTCACCAAGAAACAGGACTTTTAACTCCTGAGTTCTGTTCAGATTCCAATAAAACAGAAGTTTTAGGAGAGCAGGAAACTTGACTAGCTATATCCACAATGATATTCTCTATACCTCGAACCGTGCCTGGCATGTAGTGGGGTTTCAATGCACATTTCCTGAATCAATTACAACTTACCCTACCTGAAATATTATTCTGTGGTTTTATTTAAACTAGTTGCCAGCATGGAGTGACCCCTGCATTCTCTCTTGGAAGTGGGTGAATTTCCATGGTGAGCAATTCCTCTATATACAGTTTGCAAATCATTTTGGGAACCTTCCAAATGAAAGGCACTGTATAAATATACCCTCCCACCAGCAGCCAGCCGGCTTTCCACCGGGGAAGCATTTGCATCGCTTATGTACATAGTGTTTCATTTAGGGCATTGCTTTTATTTTTATGACCATAAAAGAAATATTCACAGTATGAACAATAATGTAAACTGCATTCAAGAAGATATACATTTGTATATTTTTATGATTCAAAACTTAGATATCTGAAAGAAAAGCAGGCATGGCATTTTCCTTTCCTCTTGCTGTTTGCTTTTTTCATAGCATTCTTTATTATTTTTGAACTTTATGGTAGAATTTTGCTGAAATGCTCAAGTCTTTGTCTATATAGCATTTGACAATATGTGGTGGTGGGTTCAAATGAATGTTGCTGGCAAAAGGCCTGAAAATAAAGGGCACTTGATTTTGCATCTATTTATGTTTATTCTATTAGTTTTACTTTAGCACTGCCTTTTATGGATGGAGTCCTCTTGAAGGAAAGAAAGAGAAAAGTAAGCAACCTTAGGTATAAAATACTTTCTAAGTAACTTAGCATGATAATGGGGGCTTTCACAGAAGGAAGAGACTTTGAAGAGACATATTTTAGCCTTTATAAAAAAGGGGGGCTGATTTCATAGAATATTACTGGGGAGCTAGAGTTTTAACTTATATCATACAAAAATATGTTTAATGAACTTCAAAATAAATTGTCAACAGTTACATCAAAACCTCTATAAATTATGTACTTACCTACACAGAATCATTGGCATATATAAGATGAACTGAAGTATAACTCCTTAATTTATACATTTCCATAATTAATTAAATTTAAGTAGAATGAAATATCCCATGCCAGACATATTTTCCAGATATTCTAGCCTTAAGGATTTCATTAAAAAGAGGAGCTACTCTGACTATTCAGAGTACTTTTGTGTAACAAAGCATCTAAAAGGGTACTTTAAATAAACCTCTTGCTGATTTCACTGAGGAATGATGTGAAATGTGGAAAATTAAATGTAGGCTACCAAAAGTTAAAGGCAGACTCATAAGAATTTGAGTTCATTTCCTGTGTTCACAATTCTTTTCATAAATACAAAACCTGCTATTTTCTCACTTTTTAGAAATTAAACAATGAAAGTGATTTTGAAATAGTAATGTTAGGGAATAGCTTGCTCAGGTTATTTGTGGCTTATAAAGTAGATGTTATTGTATTCCCATCTCCTCAATCAGAATATTGTTATAGCTAAACTCTAATTTTACATTCCCAGTAATACCAACTTTGTTACATTAAAATGAATGTCATTAAAAATATCCTGATATTAGTATTTTTATTATTAGGAAATAAAACAGTAGTTCCTTCAATTGAAAAAAGCTAGAAGCATGAATTGATCTGCAGCCAGTTTTTACTACAAACCCCATAATGCTTTGGATTATAGCCTACAAGCCCCATACTGCAGCACAAAATTAACCATCCCATTACTGGGAAAGAAAAAGAACAGAAAATTTGAGAAGAACTATGTAACATGCAGGGATTCTGCTTAAATAGTAAATTATTAATTTTTGCAGCATTTGATATTTATTTGCCTTTTTCTTTATTAAAAAGGCATATTTATGGATATGCACACTATTTTTTCATCCTGTGATATCATTTATTCTCAAACAGTGTGCCGGAAAACCTTTTTTTTACACACATCATTGAGTTGTGTATTTTTCATCCCTTTCAAAGGGAGGTCAGTTTTATGCAGATTTTAAAATAAATTAACAATACATTGTTTAATGCTCCAAACATCTGCAAATGACAATCCAGTGAAGTAATTAAAATTCTTAATTAGATGCACCTTGCAGCTGCTGTTAGTCTTAATTGGCAATAATGCAGCTACATTTTGTTCTGACACACATCTTCAGAGGAGTTAGAGAACTGAACGGAGGCAAGAGGAAAATGTTCCCACACAGTTCAAGACAGTTCGCACAAAGAGGATCCCATGGCAACAAACAGCGAGGCCCACAGTTGGCTCTATAAGATCCAGGAATAGACAATGCTTCACCTCGAATTCAAACAAACTACTTTCCTTGCTGGGTCTGAAGAGAAAGCGTTTTACATCATCTCTTGCAATAGGATTGAAATGGTCAAATGGTCACCTGTGTCGTTAACACATTTCTCAAAGCTTCTGGATACTCATCTGCATGCCCATGTCAAGGTAATAATTAGAACTCGCGCTGTGTAAAGTAGCAAACTGCCTGGTAGAAGCCATGCAAATTGGAGACCTGATTTTTGTACCGTATGGAGCAGAAGTGGACCTTGGCAACTGGTTCATTTTAACCTGTCATTTCACAGATAAGAAAACTGAGACCAAGACAAATTAGAGTGTTTTCTTTAGGTAATGATGGCTATTTAGGAGTAGAAATTAGACTTACATCTAATATTGGAGCCTACAGGCCAGGGCTTTTACTTCTAAACTTTGCTCAAAGCAATTAGATTTGTTAATTGTGCCCCCTCCCAGTCTTCTTGAGGTGTAGTTCTTCACTTTAATGGGTCAGCTAAAAGACTGTGATATGTGTTGAAATGTGGATCACCGTATGAGAAGAGAATATATTTCCCCTTCACCAGTGGTTCTGAGTTTGCTTTGGATTGGAGCATGTGGGTGGAGAAGAAGCAGGGAGTAGAGAATCGCGGCACAGAGGAGGTTAATCTGGGTGAGTTCCCTCTGGGGAGAAACTATGTAACACTTGCTACACACTAACCAGATATTTGGTCAGCGTGGATTGGAACGTTCAATATACTGCTCCTTCCTTAAAAATACAGGTTGACAGGCTGGCCGAGTGGTGCGGTGGTTAAGCGCTGGCTTGGGAAGCTAGTGGCCCCAGTTCGGGTCCCACATGTGAGGGCAAGTGATACTGCCCTCAAAAAACAAAACAAACAAACAAACAAATACAGGTTGACCTCCCTTGCCAGTCTCCCAGCCCCCATTCAGTGTCACCTTTGCCCTGAGTTTAGCTCTAATGTTACAAATATTTGTAAGTGTTTTCCTTTATCTTCAATTGTGTTTTACTCCCGCAAAATAAATGAAGATACACTTCTCTAGGGCCAACGCTGCTTTACCTATTTATTGTTCTATTTTTGGTTTAGCCTATTAAGTCGTCCGTTACAAAAGCGGGTGGAATATGCTGTAGAGTGTGTTGAGGTTTTCTAGGTTGGGGGCTACAGGTGATGCATGGGAAGGTTGAAGAGTGGGAAGAGGGAGGGGTAGTGATTAGAAAAGTGTTTCCCAGTCCTTTAACTGCCCAGCCCACCCTGCTGTCACAACACTGGTGGCAGTGTAAAATATTGACGCTTCCCTAGAGTATTGCTACTCCAAGTGTGGTCCATGGACCAGCTCATTATAGGCAGACTAGCAGGCCTCACTCCAGACTTCCGGAATCGGAATCTGCATTTTAACTAGACACTCAGATGGTCGTGCATACGGTCAAGTTTGAGAAGGACAGGATCACATGTGAGTGTTTGCACTATTCCAAGGTAGTATAAAGAACAGAGATCTTAAACTGAGTAAATACCCTCGTTTATTTCACCAGCACCTACTCTGTCCCTCTTTTCCCATCACGACTCCATCTCGGAATCCTGCAGCGAACTCTGTGATACAGGGGATGGGAGGAGGGATCTTCCTCCGTCTCCTCCTCTCGGCGTGCCCCCCACCTTCCCAGAGAGCTTTCACAAGCACCCTGTTCCCAAGCCCCGCTCACTCAGGGAAGATTATGCTCCTCCCCAAACTGAGCAGCTGCGGGGAGGGTTACTGCCTGAGGGGCTCACATTTCCATACCAATACAGATGGAAGCACTTTACCAAACTGTCCTTTAGAAAAAATTACCACCTTGCTCCTAAGGTTTGTAGCAGACCCCCACCCCCACCCTGCTCCCTTTTGAAATCGGCTTAAAGTGGAATTGAAAATAGGCGTGAGTGAGTGTGTGTGTGTGTGTGTGTGTGTGTGTGAGAGAGAGAGAGAGAGAGAGAGAGAGAGAGAGAGAGAGAGAGAGAGAGAGAGAGATCGCGCGTAATATATCTGCTCTAAAGAGAGATGAAAAAGAGGTTATTATGAGCGTGTCAGTTTAGGCATCGCTCTCTGTACCTTTCTGCTTCCTAGAGAAATGCAACTGTAATTTTAAGGTGGCTAACGCAAGACCGGGAGCGTCCACATTCGCCGGTCCACTTTTGCCTGGAAGGAGAGATTCCCATCATTCGAGGCCTCTCAGGGTCCTTTCCAAAAGATTCCCAGGCTACCCTCCTTTCTCTTCAGTCTTCTGAAAACTAAAACTCGCAAAGCTGTGGCTTTCTGTGGATTGGCTAGTACTAAAATATCCATTGGGTGGCAGTAACACTATCCTCTTTATGACTTGCAGCAAACCAGAGAATGCATTCAATCAAATGAACCGATCTTGTAGAAACACTGGAATCATTTATGCACTGCAGTTTCTCTTTCTTGTTTTTGCTCCTTCTTCCCTGGGATATTCTGAGTGGATTGTGGCTATTTATCAAGATCTTGTGCTATTCGTGGTTTGCTTGTCGTTTTCGCTCAGGATTAGCATCATTCAAGGCAAACGCAAAGCTGCTTTCTCCTCCCCCCCCCCCGCACTCTTTTTTGAAAAATCATTTTTGGGGGCTGCTGAAGAGAGCTAGGACCCAGGAGACACCTTCCCAAACAGCAGGGGTTGTGTGCCTTCACATAGCAGTACTGTACAAGGAAAACCCCGTTGGATCTGTTATTGCGGGATACTTGTGAAATATACATTGGATTCTTTCTTATGGCTGCATCCCGGATCTGGAAATTTTACTTGGGGACTAAGAGGATCTGAAAGGCTACATGATACGGAAGATTTCCAAGCAAGATTCCGAGTCTTGTCATAGAGCTCACAGACTTCCTCACTTACTGGCCTTTCTCCTTCCTTCTTTTTTTTTTCTTTAAATTTCTTCCCTCTTTTTCTTCTCTCTCCTCTCTCAGTCTCTCCTTTTCTATCTGCCTCTTCTTTCTTTTCCCCCCAGTCTTCCTTTTTTTTTCCTGCTCTGCACCTGGATTGTATCTTCACCAAACAATCGGGCACTTTGAGAACTAACTGGAGGCAGTCTTGTAGGGAAGAGCTGTATGGAATTATCTGCTTTTATGGTAAACTTGGCATTTGTGAATGGGTATCTTGTTCACGATATTAATTGCTAGCAAAAACAAGAGAAGGAACACAGGAGTACAACGTGGATTTTTCTGAATACGCATTGTGATGACCAGCAATTACCTTACCGACTGATAGCCCGAGGAGAATCATTTGGAAGACTGTTGTGGGTAAGGTCATTTTATATATGCAAACCCAACCGTGGCATGAGCAAACTTGGGCGTTTGTAATGGGAATGGGCGACTTGGATGATTGCTGCATCGCATTGATGGCTGTGATGTGGCCGTTATTGGCACTGAATGGAATAACTGCAGTTGGGTGTGTTGGTGTGTGTGTGTGTGCGTGTGTGTATGTGGGTCTGTATTCTGAGTGTAATTGAAAATAAATCAAAGCATCACTCCCCCCTCCAATTATTTTGATGTGAAAGAGTGTCTTGAATTAATTCTGGGTAGTCACTCTTTTGTTTGGATGCAATATTTGTGGCTCCTGTGTTCTGGAAGAGGTAGCAGCAGTGAAAGGAACACTTACTGAAAAGCCCTATTTAAAATGAAACGAGCTACTCTTTATTCATTAAAAGAAATATGTTTTCAACTCAGTGCAGCATTCTGCTGCATTTCATAGCCGCAATGGGACCAGAGACATCCCACTTGTCAAGTTCTTAAACTTTAAGGTGATAATCATTGTTAATTGTCCTCTGGGTTGTGATTATTGGAGATTATTAAGTACACTGGGCTACTTTTTGTATCCACTGGATTATCATTCAGAACAAAAAAGTAAAGAAGAGAAAAAGCTGAAAATGATGACCAAAAAAGAAAAAAATAATAATAATGCAATATTATTTTAAATATCACCATGATGCTTTCTTTCTCAAGTTAAATTGCCCCATAATATAATTATTTACCCAATACCCTAAATAGCTAAAGCTGCGACCCACGTGCAGGGGAGTCCAAGGTCTGGAACCGGAGAGCATCCTTTTATTGCAATGCAGCCAGCTTTGGAAATGCAGGCAATTACACACTTCCCTTAACCTTAAGTTGAGGATGCGTCTTATCTGCTATATCTATTTTACCCTTTGGGTAAAAAGTTACAGACTAGAGCATGAAGGATGCTTAAACATATTCTGCCTCGGAAAAGGGATTAAAAAAAATCAATATTGATGACGTGCTTCAGTGCACCGTACTGCAATGCTAAAGTCCCATATTCACTTCCTATGATGAGAGAATGGAGCATTTACATGTGTTATAAATCTCACCCAGCAGATTGATCTGAAGGGGAAGGGAGAAGATATGTGGATATGTAGGAAGATGGATGGAAATCGTGCATAATCGGTGATTATGTAACTTCATTACATCAGTGAGCTTCAGTCAACGGTAGTGAGATTAAATGATTGTATAGAGAGAGGCTCCATCACCCTGTTAACTTTTGAAGGCTTGTAACAGCTAACAGAGGGGGAGGAGGGCCAACAGAGATTAGCTCCAAGGGTCCTATAAACCCTGATCTCTGTGGCAAATTTAGCATGAGTTTTCTCATAGTGAGTTTCTGAGGGATGGCCGATCATGTAAGCATTAGGGCTGGACAGGAGCAATTTTAGCCACACCCGTGGAGAGTCAAAATGAGTCTGCAACGTTTCACAAGTGCCCCATTGAGTAATTGGGGTTGATGATCCCAGCCAAGGTCACAGCTCTGTACCCTATGATTGAAATATGTGACCCCAACTGAGAAGAAAGTCAAATCCATTGAAATGAACACTGAACAGAATGACTGTTTGGGGTCTTCTCTTGCATTTTTCCTGCTAGAGCTTGATGCAGATTTCAGTCTGGTGGTTCCCTCAATAAAAATGATTGCCTCCACAGTGTCAGAAACTAGTGTTTGCTCCTTTCTCTTTGCCTTGACAACCCATTTCTGGGCCAAGTTAACCCTCTGGGAAAAGAGCAGCAAAACCGTTCAAAGGTAATGATATCCTGCTCAATTAAAAAAATAAATGGTGATGAATTCATTAATAACACAAATCCCAGAAATAAAGAGCAATCCATTTTCAAGTTTTACTTATTGAATGGCCTCAAAGACATGTTGCAGCCGCTTGTGACTTTTACCACGAGAGGAGATAAATGTACTGGGCTCACTGTATACAGAGGAGGGGATACTGCAGAATAAAATGTCATTTTCCCTGATCTTTTATTTGGAGCTGGAATTTTCTTTAAAAGAATATACACATCAGCTCCTCTTGGCCTTCTACTGTTTCAGGGTGTGTTTTTCCTTCAATCTATTCCCTCAATATGAAACTGCTCAAATCCTAACCCTATTGAATTAAATCATCTTCTCTTCTCAATCAGTTGTGCTATTTCCTATTTCCCCTGTACATTTATTTTACGAAAAAGGCTAAATGACTTTCCTATCACGGAGATGAGATGGTTCTTTCGGTTTTTCCTATGGAGTCAGGTGCAGGATCGAGACATCCACTAAGTAACTTCGAAAAGATCTGCTCACCCCCAATCAGAATGGTGGAGTGGAATGAAAACTTGAGCTCCGATATCTGAGATGACTTTCTTATTTCTGCAGGACATGCCCCAAACATTGATATATTGTGCCAGTGGATTTGGAGGTTTGGTGTTCATATTGTGTAGGAAATTGGATGTGAAGTTAACTCCTGATTCCTTCCTTCAGGGGTCAGGGTAATACTACAGCTGCTTCCATTCTGTTAATCTCCAACTATGTGCAGAAATATAGTCTGCAATGATTTTTCCTGCACTCCTTATTTTAATATTTTATAAATGACTTCCTCAGTTGTTTTCTGACATAAGCCACACGTATGTTCCCAAAATGGCATATTCTAGAGGCATGATAAGCTCACGAGTGGATGGAAATAATACTAGAAAAGAAAAGAAGTCTCTAAAAAAATGACACTGACCGTGAAACATACATAGACATGCCATTGCTATCCTTTTACTTGAAGGTTGCATATAGTCACATTAGGAAGGATAGTTTCATTCATTTTAAAGGAACTTTATAACCTGTTACTTTCTTTTGGATGAGGATTATGTAACTCAGCCAGATTATGGCATTTTTCTTAAGTATCCAACAAATCAACAATAAAAAGCTTTGCTTAATAGAAAAACATTTAAATGTGAAGGCAGCACATAATTTCAATGACAATATCTATTTCTCTATTTTATTGTCATTTTGTTAGTCCAAGTTATGTACTTAGATTAGAAAATATTCAGGAAAATAGAAGAAATCCCATTTATAAATATAGAAATTACTAATTTTGTTTCCTGACCAGTTGCTTCACCAAAGTCAGGAGATTTAGCTGATAAGTAACCACATTATTCATAAAACTAGAGAAAAACATCAAAGTAATTTTTATTATGTTTGCAAGGTATCTGAATAAATCATGTTATTGATAAAATGACAAACAGATAAAACATTTTTAAGAGCAACTGAACTTTTAGGATTAATTTAAGATGTATATTTCAGAATCTTTTAATCTGTTATACACTGACTTTGGGATAGACTTTGTCTTACAACTGATATCATCTTTGGTGTTTGGCACATCTTGTGTTTTTATAAAGCAGACTATTCTATAATATGTGGCAACCAAAGCACCCAAGTGTTGATTGATAAGACTTAAAAGTAGCAAGTTTTCTGGTAATGCTCAACTTATAAAGCATAATTCGAATGGCATCATTTGGGCAGCTATAGATAAGGCCGTGTCAGCATTTTTTTAATTATTATTAAATTCCAATCCTATTTCCATTAGTAGTATCAGGAATCTCAGAGAAGAAGGAGCTCAGCTCTGAGACATCCAGGCATTGTAGAATTCGGGGCTGAGTCAGAGGGCCTGAGTTGCACTGCAGGCTCTATTAGTTACCAGCTTTGTGACTTCTGACTCCACATTTTACCTCTCTGTGTTCAAGGTAATTATTTTAAAAACACAGAAGAGTTACATATGGGACTAAAGAAACGAGATGTGCATCTAAGTGCTTAGCAATATATGGAATTACTGTTATTAAGGGTTCTCCAAAGTGGTATGAATTTAACAGTGCATTTTTTTCTCATGCCCTTATTGTAAATCTTTATAGGCATTTGCTAGTACCAATTACAGTTAGCTGGTAGGTAATATTGTTCAGTAAGTAAGCAACACAGACAAATTTAAAGGTTTGGTTGCTAATTTTCACTCAGTACAGTTTTTTCAGCAGTGCTCATAGGGGATTATAGTTGTCTTAAGTAACTAAAAAAAACCAGTTGCTTTTGAATAACAATCAAAGAATGGTAATGAAGGGTTTTGTATGTGAGAGTGTTTTAAGCTGATTGCTTTTTTTTAATGCTCCTGAGTACTTAGGTGTTTCTGTTTTTGGTAACAAGAGTACACAAAGAAATGTTCCCAAACAAACTTGATGATACCACTTAAAATGGGTCAATTGACCAAAAAGCTACTCTTGTTTATCACTTTATTAACAAAAGCATAATGAGTTTGAATACTAAGCATAGTAGAGGACATAAGGATATAAAGATAATAGTTCTGTTTTGGAATTTGCTAGTTGCAATAATTGCTAACGTTCTTTAGGGGGAGGCAATCCCCCATGTGTCAGTACTAACACTGCATTTCTTTAATGTTCTTGTATTTTAACATAAATACGTTTACCTATATGAGAAGGGCATAGTCAGTGATATGACCTTCTGTATATGTTTTTAAGTAACTATATAATCAGATGAAAAAGTAAGTTTTGAGATTTTGGGTAAGGTAGAATTGGAAAGTGGAAAACGAACGCTGTAAATAAAAGTATATGTGGACTTAAAGAACTTTCCTGCTATAGTGCATTTTCCTCTTCCTAACTTCCTAATTTAATGTCTTGCTTTTTACCTTAACAATCCCCAACATCTCTTGTTTCAAATGAATTTCATCATGCCTGTTTCTGTGACTTCATTGATGCCTTTAAATATAGCAAGCATTTTCTTGGTTTCCTATTTTTTTTAAATGCATATTCCTTATGTCTCATGGCAATGCTTTAGATTTGTTCTAGCAGATTTACAAAGGAATATTGTAGGAATGTAGGCAGGCTTGTTTATTTGACAAATTCTGCTAATCACCTTACAAATACGCTTTTAATTTTCACCCAGAGAATGCCACCCTAGAGTATCTTACACTGAAGATAACATTCCATTACAGGCCAACCACATGGCTCGATGGACATACCCTTTCTGCCTTCCCTGACCGCTGGCTTACAATGAAACATCCTTAATTGACATGCTTTTTGGGTTCCCCTGTGTAGAAACAATATTCAGGTGCCAGGGCTCGGAGACTCCTAAAGCTTTTAGCTTTACGAAAGGGATGACTGACCGGCCTGGTGTTGCTTTCCTATCAAACCATCTGAAATTGCCAAGCAGTGAACTGTGGATAAAGCAGAGGGAGAAAGCAAAGCCCTTGAAGAATTTTTTTCTGAAAACCTGCTCTTTCCTGTTTTCATATTAAAACATTAAAAGTAATCTTTTTTCATAACAAGCTACTCAAAAGGCATATTGTAGTTAACTATGTACATACATATAAAATACAATAAATGGCACTAAATGAGCTATTTTGTTCATACAAGAGCTACATGTTTAAGAATGTATATTTAAAAGTAAAATTAGATTGTTGTTATTTTTGTTATACTTCCTAAGCCAGGAAATTGTATGTGGAGTTTGTACTCACCAAAAAAATGAAATGAACTGGAAATTGTGGTCATATAATTATAGACTTACGCTCTTTCAATATGTTTGTTAATTATGTAGCTTATATTTTATGTGAATTATAATTATAATAAATCACTATGAATGAATAATCATAAAATTATTCATTCAGTAGTTTATTTTCTCATGGCCTGATCAAAGTGAGTTAATTGATAGGTTCTTATCCTATCAACATTTATATGTAATACAACTGTGACTTAATATAGTGATCTTCATCATTTTCTGGTATAAAGTTCCCCTTTTCAATTAAAAAAGTTTGGAAGGCTATTTAATCATAGTTGTACTTTCAGTATCAGTTCATCGAGAAAATATATAGTAGTAAATTATGAATATAATAATTATTTTAAAAATGAATTTGTGTATAGTCACAACAAGGTCTATTTATATCGTTGAAATATATCGCTTATCTACATAGAAAGCTTGGTATATATATATTCTAGACCCCATGGAGTAAATCCTGCAGCCTTGGTAAATAAGAGGCCTATATGTCTAAAGCCAAAATACTTGCATTTCATATGCACATGAACCATGTTTATCTTAAATACAAAATGAAAGGCAAGTGTTTCTGGTGGTGGAATATGGATCAAAGGAGTTGGATTTTGGATGGATAGACTTGGAATATCTATTTTTCTATGAACATACATTTAAAGCTCCAACATAAGTAAATTCACATTCAAATTTTCGGATTCAACTATTATAATGTAAATTTGTCTGCTATTACAGAATAATTGCGTTTGAAAGGAAATATTTTGTTGCAGTGGAAATGAATTATTATAAATATAGCCAGAGATGATTACAGTGGCCTCATAAATATCTAGTATAATTATATACAGTATAGGAGTAAAGGATGCCTTATTATGTCATTTTAGCCAACAAGGAAATTTTGGATGAAAGGAATGAAATTAAGTTTCTAAGATCTCAGTATTTTATTGGCTCTCCCATGACGAACGATTCCAGTTTCTTGATATGATACAAGCCCTCAGTTGAGTATTTTAGTTATATAGCAATATGTCTTGGCAGAAAATATTTTTTCAGCAGTGTGCAGCATAAGACGAGTAATTGTTCTTGTTGAGGCTAATTTTAGTGATCTAACCCTTTGGCCTCTCAGTCACTTTATTGACTTTTGATGCCTCTCATGGTACCCTCACTCAGAATTTATGTACTTTATATTTCTTTTATGCACACCGTGCCTTTCTCGACCTCATTTGATCTCTGGAGACACAATACAGGGAGAGCTGGGAAAATAGGTCACTGGTGGGGCCTCCTTGCCTTTTCCGTACTTTCCTCTTTCCCACTAGCTTTCTATCTCTCCACCTGTAGGGAACGCTCTTCTTTGGAACCCTTCCTTTTGCCTGAGTCTCCTGCACATCTGCTCTGGACATCCCCAGCATTAGGACTGCCATAATTGTCTCATTGCTGCGTGCTGCCATCTTGTTTCCAAAGTCATCCACCAAGGGGTCTTATCAAATGATCTTTCGGCTACATTTTATCCCACTTTGAAGAGATGGAATGGCATATTTTATTTCCTCATCAACAGGGCCATTGTGCTTATATAGACAATCATGAACTAATTTGGGAATAATGAAGACAGTATTATTTTTATCAGGTTTGCCAAGGTAGCACCACACAGCTACTAAGTAAAGGAGATATAGTTGTGTACATATGTGTGTGTGTTTGTGTGTATGATTTTTGTCAAGATCTTTAACATATGAATCACTGTTAATATGCAAAAGGGAAAAGTTTGGACTAATAGGCTCCTCCTCTTCATATTATAATGGTGACATTTGGAGAAAATATGCCATTAATCCTTCCACCCACACACCCAGAAAAAATGGCTACAATAGACTGCATTTTTGATGATAAGATGGAGAGGGCGCTGTGGAGGACATATTTTTATTGGCTGGATCTTGCAGTGCCCTCCAGTCCTACTGGGCAGGCAGCTGCCTAAGGTACCTGTTTGAAGAAATGATACTGGCTGTGAACATTACGATGTTCCCAGCCTCTCCGCCAACTTTATTTCAGAAGGAATACAGCCAGGGGAGCTAAACACAGCAGTAAAGATGGAAAACAGAGACGCAGAATGGTATCAAGTATATTGTGTACACAGAGCTTCATGTGGCCAAGGGAGAAAATTTGAATGTAACAAATGAATCTGGTGGCTCAGTGCTTGGCTTTTGAATACCCCTCTTAAAGCCCCTAATTGTTCTCACCATGACAGAACTCCTGAATGGCACTCAAGAGGCTCCCAGCTCCTTAGTGTGCAGAGTTAATGCATTCAAGGGGTCTCTAGGGGTTGTGGACTCTGCTGTTTTCCCTTATCGGGGTTCTCCTCCAGGGCCCATAATGACACAGTCACAGAGCATGCTCCTCATGTCAGCGGGTGTGCTCATTGCAAGGAGTGAGGGGCTTCACTTAGTTCTAGGAAGCCAGTGCCTGTCTGTTTTGTATTTCCAGGGCCCAGCATTGTGCCTGACATAGAGTAGGCCATCACCTTTACATGAACGGATGCTTAAGCATTTAGCGACACCCGTTCCATTTTAGATCAGTGTTCTCACAAATCTATGCTGCAATATAAACTGAGACAAAAACTGCTGATTTAGGAAAGTAAAAAAGGAAAATGGAGTCATCAAGGAGAGAGGATGAATATTAGGTAATTTGTAACCTACAGAGACAGTAAGGGAGAAGAAATGGCCAACCCTTTCTCATTCCCTCCCTCCCTTATTTCCTTTCTTTCTTCCAATTGCTTCTCTTTCCTTCCCATCTCCCTTCTTTCTACTCCCACATAGATATTTGAGTGTCTTCAGTGTGCAGGGTGCTATAAGAGGATCTGTAAGGGATATAGAGATGGCTGGTGTCATATGTCTAGGACCAAAGATGGTTAGTCAGGAATAGGGATGATAAAAACATCATATATAATTATAATTCAAAATAGTATAGTACATTTATACAATGGAGTATTACTTGGCTATGAAGAAGAATGAAATCTTACTTATCATTTGCAATGATATGGATGGACCTAGAGAACATTATGCTAAGTAAAATAAGTCAGTTGGAGAAAGACAAATACCATATGATCTCACTTATATGTGGAATCTAAAGAACTGAATAAATGAGCAAAGTAAAGAGAAATAGTCTCAGAGATATAGAGGAAAAACTGAGGGTTGCTAGCTGGGAGGGGGTGGGGATGAGGGAGAAGGGGAAGGGATTAGAAAGCATACATTGGTAACTACAATATTGTCATGAGAGACAGTTTGGGGAATATAATCCATAATGTTGTAAAGATTTTATAGGGTGTCAGATGGACACATATCTTGTTAGGGAGGCCACTTCATGGACAGTGTAGATGCCTGACCACTGCACTGTACACCTGAAGCTGAGTATAGTATGGGGAATAGTCAATGGAATTGTAACAGTTATATACGATGTCAGAGGGGTAGTAGATTGGGGTAGGGGGTTTATCACTTTGTGAGGAGTGAAAGGTCTAACTAGTACATTGCGTTGTACACCTGAAACTAATAATAATTTATAAAAGAAAAAAAAAGATAGTCTGCTATGTGTACTTCTAAGAGAGGTGTCAAGTGTGATAAAGTGTCAGAAAAGGTTCAGAACACATGTATTAGGAGAGCCTTGTTAAAGGAGATGAGGTTTAGGTTAGACTTTGAAGGGTTTCACATTGGTGTGGAGAAGATAGAACATTCCAGGTAGAGGGGAGATCAAGAACAAAGATATTGTAAGCAGGAGCAAAGTGAGCGTGCTTAGGGAAGAGCCCATGTTCTACTTTCCCTAGAGAATGGGGCACATGATGCAGAATATAAGAAAATAAGGCTGGAGCTCCAAGTCCTCAGGGCAGGCAGGCAGGAACCAATGAAATGGGGTTTCATGAGCATAACAAAACTGAAACATTATATGACCTGCTCAGGTTTATGCTTTAGGAAGAAGAGGAACAAATTAAGAGTTTGTATCTCCAGGGTACCTTTGATTCCCAGTTTTCTGAATTTCCCAAGGACTCCTAATTCTTCATTCCAAATTTCTTCATGTTGAACCTCTGCTCTCTAACAGTCATCATGGGTTCCTTTCTTCTTTCCTCCTTTCTAAGACCAAATCACTGTTACCAGTACTAGATAAATACAGAGGCCAAAGTTTAAAATTAACTATTTTTTTTTAAAGCATAAGACAACATTCTATAATGGAACATATCCAATCCAAATATCTCTGCTTGGTAGTATTAACAAGTTGCTCTTGGTTCTAGCAAAAATACTACTGTGGTTTAAATGCAACTCTTCAATGAGAATGCTTAAAGTTTCTTTCTTTCTTTCTTTCTAGTGATGGCAATAGCAAAATGATCCAAAGCAGCAATTCGTTTGGGAGGAAGGGGAAGTTGAAGAACGCAGCTAGGGGGAAAAAGAAAAAAAGAAGGGTTTTATATAATGTAATGGCAGGGTGGAAATATAAATTCCAAAATGGTTTTGAATTAAGATCAGATGGAAAAAGAATAATGCTGTAGAGTATAATATGCATTCAATAATAAGAAAATAGGTTTTATTCCTAGCAAGTATGCACTCTTCTGCTAACTACCAGTAATTATAACAATTTTTAATTGTAGATGGAAATCACAAAGTGAGCCTTCTAAAAAAACCAAAAACCCATTTTAGCTGATTTTAAATTCTTTCCTTTATCAAATACTTTATCTACACTTCTAATAAGTAGAAGAAACGAAACTAGTAGGGCATGTTTTTTTCTTTTTTTTGATACTTTGATCACTCCATATGGGAAAATCTAGTAAGTTGGGAGATAAATGGCCAAACACTAAAGATGAAATGAAAAGGAATGCAATTTACTTAGGCACTCAGTAAATATTACATGCATGATCATTAGGATTCAGTTAAAAGAGGAAGTAACGTTAAGTGTAGTTCTTGTCAGCACTCACCCCTTTGGCCCTGAGGATTCTGATTCCATGGTGGAATGGATCATAGGAAATTGTACTTTAAAAGTTTGTGGTCAGTGGGAGCATTGAGGTGTGCCTTGGGAGGGCTTCTGCAGAACCCTCTGTCTCAGTATTCCCTTCCCCTTCCTACCATACTTTATTATGGGTATTGGGTGCTTTCTCAACATTCTCCAAAATGCCCTACCAATTTGGCTTCAACTTGCAAGTTTGCAGCATTTTCAAACACAGTGGCACAGGCTAAGACCCTCCTATGCTGAAATTCTGGTGCTGCCACAATAATCAGGGGATAATTGTGCAGCAGGTGTGGCTTACACTGGCCCTTGGTAACCACTATTCTCCGATCCTCTTATATTGGCTGAGTCACTCCTTCCATTAGGCATTTTAATTAACTCCTTCATGAATGAATAAGAAATACTATTTGAGGGCTTTGTCTGTTGTAAGAGCTGTGCTTAATATGGGCTGAAGATGTAAAATAAAGTTCTTGACATCAAATGCTTATGGACTAGGGCGGCCGGTTAGCTCAGTTGGTTAGAGTGCAGTGCTCATAACACCAAGGTTGCCGGTTTGATCCCCATATGGACCACTGAGATGTGCCCTCCACAACTAGACTGAAGACAACTATTTGACTTGGAGCTGATGGGTCTTGGAAAAGCACAGTGTTCCCCATTTTAAAACAAACAAACAAAAAAGGTTATGGGCTAGTGGGGAAGACATGTGTTTTATTGGGTTCCCTAGAAAAAGAAGGTTTAGTTGCTTCTGAGGCAGAGGGAGAAACTGATGGCAATGTGGTTGTGGCTGAGCCTTTAGCAGATCTACAGTTCCTTCAAAATTGTCTGAAATTGAATCAAGAGCCAGGGGTTTCTATTCCCACATCAGGCAGTCATTGGCTGTGGGCTACCCTGGGGAGGTGGTATAATCTTGAGCAAGACAGTTGCCTATAGCTGATGAGGGCAGGTCCCATTGAGGGATTCAGCTGTGAGCACTCAGCTGCAGGATGGGTACATGGTTCCATGCAGAGGGGCACAGAAGGTATTGGGAAGCTCTGACAAGGACATTTTATTCCTTTGCCCTTGAGGCATGCTGCAATGATACCTACCATAGGAAGCACTTAGGAAATACTGGGAAATCTTAGACATTTTTTTTTTAAGCTGAGCCATCCTGCCACCTGTTGGCAGCTCAACGGCAGCTCAGCTCGGGCTGGCATCGAACCGCCGTTGCTCAGAGCTCAGCTCACACTCTTGAGCGAGCTCTTAGCCACCTGAGCCACTCGGTTAGACATTTTTTTTAAAGGCGTAAAGACACTAAATATTACTGAGTACAAGGCCTTGCTCAATGGAGTTAAATTTCAGAGAATGTGGTTTTCTAAGGTATATAGTTGAATCCATATTATAATTACTCTTGTTATAAGTGATTGGACCATCAATATTTAATGAGCATCTCCTATGTGCCCTGGACTTCCATAGGGAGAAGGAAGGAGTTGAAAATCCAGGCCCCGAGTGTTTACATAGGACCCATTTTTCTTAAGTGATTTATGTGCTTGATTCCAAGATAAAGGGGAGGAGTCGGTGAGAGGTCAGGGAAGGGACAAGGAAATGGAGCAGAGGAGCTCTGGGCCAAGTTCTCTGAATTCCAAAGATAATAAGACAATTGTTTGGGTTGTGTGGGACAAGGCGATAGAGGGATAGTGAAAGTTGGCAGAAGGCAAGGCTCCATGAACTTGAGTGCTAGTGAAATGAGTTGAATGTAGATTTACTGGTACAGAACAGACAGAGTAAAAGCAGTGTTTCATTAGTATTAGTCTGTGATTTGGACTAGTGACAGGGTAGTTTTGAATATGATGAATCTGAAATCATAGAAATAATATATCCTGGAGTTTAATTTTCACTGAAAGGAAGAGTTTCATATAACACTATTCACTTTAATATTATGTAAAATATTAATTTATTTCCTTAATGTGAGGGAAGTGCCATTACCTTAGATTTTTAAATGCTTTCTTCAGCCCTAGTGAGATGATAGGAAGTACATCACTCCTATCACCTGTAAAGATATTCAATCAAGTTGAATACACTGAGACCAATTGTGCCTATAATTTTTAAAACTAGTGGCTGTGTCTAAATGGGAAACCATTCATTAAATCACAGAAAATTTGACTAGGAATGAACTTAGTACACCTCCTTGCAGATATATAAAATCTCTCAATTATAACTCAAATAATTATGCATTAGCTGATGTTCATTTTTTGTTTTCTTTCTTTTTTTTTTTGAGGGCAGTGTCACTGGTCCTCACATGTGGGACCCGAACTGGGGCCGCTGGCTTCCCAAGCCAGCGCTTAACCACCACGCCACTCGGCCGGCCCCTGATGCTCATCTTAATAAACAACCACTTTCACTGTTTGTTCCCTCACTTGACCTGACCTTTGTCTAGATGATCAACTCAATTCAGTTTAGCAAATACTCCCAGATTATCTACCTTCTAGATGCTGAATGCAAGCACTAGGCTAGAATGAGCAATCTGCTCATTGTCAAAGCCGTGAAAGATGAGCACTGCTGAGTATTTTTAAAGATTTGTCTTAAAAGGAAAAAGTAGTTCTCACCACCACCACCACCACCACCACCACCAGGCCTGCTCTAAAAAAAGTGATCCATTCCTTCTCTATTCCTGGCATGTCTTTTGTAATTTAAAAAAAAAATATATATATATATATATATATATATATATATATATATATATATATAATTTTTAACAGCATTTTATATTAGTTTCAGGTGTACAAGACAACATAGCCATCAGACATTTATACCAAGTGATAACAGCAAGTCTATTAAAATTTATGATATTTTTAAAAGACCAAGAACTCAATGAAGATAACACTCGTTTTCCATTATAAGACTCCCCTGGTGTTGATTGATGTATATGTTTTATTTTTTTCAAATACATTTTATTAAGCTTAAGCTTATTATGGAGATTTCAACATCTCTGTATGTTTACACTATATGTTTTCTTTTTTTTTTTTTTAACTGGTAGTTTGTTTTTTTAAAGATTTTATTGGGGAATCGGGGAAGGGGAACAGACAAGTTGCTGTCGTTTTGTTCTTCACTCTAGTTGTGGAGGACGTCGCTTCACTGGCCCATATTGGCATTGAGATCATTACACTCTTCCCGGGAGAGGCATATTGGTTGCTGGACATTGGACTGCCGCTCACGGCAGCTCACAGCAGCTCATGCCGTTTGCCGGTCGCTCACACTGACTGCCGACCACTCATGGTAGCTTACAGCAGCCCACTGCAGCCCCACTGCCTATGCCATCACCGGCAACTCATGGCAGCCCAGCTCCAGGTCAAGCTGTTGTTCACCATCTTAGCTGTAGAAGGCGTAGCGTCACTGGCTCTCAGCCAGCCCAACACTATAGTTTTTCATTCAATTATAATTCCAAGGCCCCAGGCTCGTAAGTTGCTTTATTTTTACTATGTGCATTATGCTATTTGTGTACAATACACTTTTCTTCTTTCTTCATAGACTTGAGTCAATTGATTTGAGCTTTGCCATACAGAGTGTCAAATTCCTTAAAGTAAGTAAGTCATGTTACTTAAATTTCCTACTCAGGAGCTATGTAAGTGGTATGTGAGATGAGTGATGCCTATTGGAACTATGCATAAGAAACTATTTAAACCTCAGTATATATGTAAGTAAAAAGTAATTACTATTTCCTGTTTCCAAGGTTAAAATTATCTTTAATTTCTTAAGATCATAGTCAAAGAAGGTATGTGTTACTTCTCTAAGTATTTTCCTTGGACTCTTCCAATTTCCTGGAATCAAAGATTCAAATCCTAGTAGATTGAAAGTCATCCTTTATTCGTTTCAGAATTCCTCCTAGCCCAATCTTATTAGTTTTATTTTTAGTTTTAATGCTACAATGCTATGATTACAAAAGCATAAAAGGAATACATATGATAAAGCCTCATTGTGTGACTTCAGTCCAGTTTTTGGAACCTGAAGGATAATAAGAAAATTCAGTTTAACTTCACTGGAATCATTAGTTAAGTCACAGATGTTAAAGTGACCTTGCTATTATTACTAAGTCCTTACCATTCCAAGAAAGAATTGTATATACACACATTTACTTTTTGAGATATTTCTCAAAAGGTAACTGGAAATTATTCAATAACAAAGGACACTCTCTTAGAAAAGTTGTTTGTATGTAACCTGTTCTAATTTTATGTTGGGAATATTAATGTGTAGGGTATCTTAGGGCAATGCAGGAAATGTGTTGCTTTCTAACCTCACTGTTTACTCAAAAAAAGGGCTATGTAGACCAAGATACTAAGCACTGAATAATAAGCTCAAACCAAGGACTTCTTGGTTCCTGGCAATACCGTGAGGTATAGGATTTTGCCTGTGATATACGAGGTGTGACAATTAAGTTCACAAACTTGTTGCAATGATGTTGCTAACCTTTTTTTGATATCACAGGGATTAGTCATTATTAATTTGTACCAACTGGATGAACAGTTAACCAAGTTTACCATTTGGAAGTGCTGAAAAGGCTGAGTGAAAAGGTTAGATGACCTGAACTTTTCACCAACAATTCATGTCTCTTGCATCACGACAATGCACCAGCTCACGTGGCACTGTCTATGAGGGAGATTTTAGCCAGTAAGCAAATAACTACTGGAACACCCTCCCTACTCACCTGATCTGGCCTTCAATGACTTCTTTCTTTACCCAAAGATAAAGGAAATATTGAAAGGAAGACATTTTGATGACATTCAGGACATCAAGGGTAATATGATGACAGCTCTCATGGCCATTTCAGAAAAAGAGTTCCAAAATTGCTTTGAAGGGTGGACTAGGCGCTGGCATCAGTGCATAGCTTCCCAAGCGGAGTACTTTGAAGGTGACTGTGGTGATATTCAGCAGTGAGATATGTAGCACTTTTTCTAGGATGAGTTCACGAACTTAATTGTCCTACCTCATACTTCTGCCTTCACTTCAAGCAACTCTTTACTTCTCTTGAGACCCAAGTCCTGACTGAAATATCGACAACTTTGATTTCTGATTGCTGAGTGTTCCCCAGCACAGAGAGGACTGTTTCTCCTGAGAACATTATGTGCTCCCAAGCCACCACTAGCCATGTCTTTTTCTCATCAAATTTGTCATTGAAAAAATTTACTTCTTTGTGTCTCCCCCAATTGAATGTAAGACTGAGAGCTTAGGACCTCATCTGTCTGGTTCACCACATATCTTTGGTGCCTAGGAAAGTGCCTGGACCATAGCATGATTTCATAATTATCAAATAGAGAAAGGGAGGATTTCTGAAGCTGTCCTGGTCTTAGCAAGATAAGAGGAGCAAGAGGAGCTTAATGAAATAACACAATGAGCCCAGCTTGGTAGATATAAGGCCTTTGCATTGTAAAGGTTTTGTTCATGATGCAATGTTAGTTATGTAGTGAAGGTACTGTCTCACCACTCAGGTCAGAGCACAGGCCCATCACATGCCCTAAATTGCCAGGTCAGTTGATCAAATGCCTGAATATCAAGCTGAAGACTGAGAATCTATAGCCAAAGGTTTAGGTTACATCAATAATGCAGAAAACAATGTTTTAGAACCATTAATCTGACAATAATTTCTAAGGTCAGCAAAGCAGGGATAGACTGGAGTCTATATTTAGGCAGTTACTGAATTTTTATAAGTTATAATATGATAAAACTCATATTGTTTAGCTTTGTAGATTTTCCCTACTATTTTTTTCTCTACATACAATTAAACATTATGAAATTTTTAAAATCTATAGAATTTTCATTTTTACTCTCCTTCCTATTATTAATATGTCCTCGCCTAATTGCAGAAGATATCATGATGTTCTTGAATTGACATTAGGATCAAAGTAAGCCTGAGTTCCAATTTTGGTTTTACCATTTATTGGCTGTGCAACCTTTGACAAGTTGCTCAGTGTTTCAGAGCGTCAGTTTCTAGATCTATAAAGACAAAAGAATGCATACCTTTAGGATTATTAGGAAAAGTAAAGCTAATATATGTGCAGCATATAATGTAGTGCTCGACAAATAGTAGCTACACAATAAATGGTAATCCTTATTACTTTAATATTTTAACATGCATTATATTATTAAAATATAGCAATTAAGAACATTCTTTAATTTTTCATTATACCCAGTGGTTAATTTTCCATCCTCATTTGATTAATCTGTGAGCTGCATTTGTACAATGGGTCATACCTTCTCTTTGGTAGATTTTGTTCACTTGGCTTTCAGGATAACACAGTCTCTTAGTTTAATTTTTTTCATTGTTTGTTCCTTTTCAGTCTCCTTTGCTTATCTCTTCCCTTACCCCTTCTTCATGTTAGGCTTATCACTCAGCTCTAACTCATCTTCTTAGTCTACACTCGCACCTTAGTGATTTAATCCACTCACATGGCTATAAATATCATTGCTATCACAACCTCCTAAATTTATACCCCCACCTTGTTCTGTTTCCTGAAATCCAAACACGTATGTCTAACTACTTATTTGACATCACTACCTACTTCACATTGTTACTTATAACCTTGTCCAAAACTGAACTTCTCTTTTCCCACTCAAATCTATTCTACTCACAGTTTTCCCATCTCAATTGATGTCAGTTTTATCCCTCTATGTGTTCAGGCCAAAAACCTTGGAATCCCTCATCATGCCTCTTCTTCTCTCACATACCACATGTACTATGTCATGAAGCCCTGTTGGTACTGTCTTTACATATATATCCAGAATTTAACCATTCTCACCACCTCTGCAACTATTTCCTCTGTCATCTCCTTCATGAATTGCTACAATAACCTCCAAACTGACTGTGCCTCTGTCATTGTTCTCTACAGTTTGCTCGCCATAGAGCAGCTACAGTTGTGCTTTGAAAATGGGCTACTAAAAGCCTTACAAAGGTTGCTGATTTTCCTTAGAGTACGAGGTGTGATTAGAAATTATGGTGAATGTTTAAATTAAAAAATGTATTACAGTAAAAGACACAGTGACATTAATCCCCCTCAAAATACTCTTCCTCACTACAAACACACTTATCCCATTGTTCTTGCCACTTTCTGAAGCAGATCTGGAAGTCCTCTTTCATGAGTGTCTTTAGTTGCATTGTGGTGGCTGCCTTGATGTCCTGAATCAATGCAAATGTTTTCCTTTCATGGTCACTTTGACTTTGGGGAAGAGCCAGAAGTCACATGGTGCCAGATCCGGTGAATAGGTGGATGAGGACACACCGTAATGTTTTTGTTCGACAGAAATTGCCATATATCAGAAGCAGTGTATGACATGGAGCATTGTCATGATGGAGGATGATATAAAGACACTCACGAAAGAGGACTTCCAGAACTGCTTCAGAAAGTGGCAAGAATGACGGGATAAGTGTGTTCAAAGAGAGGGCGAGTATTTTGAGGGGGATCAATTGCAATGTGTCTTTTACTGTAATAAAATTTTTTATTTAAACATTCACCATATCTTTTGATCATACCTTGCATAAGCAAAATACTGTACTGCTTATGGCCTAGAGCCATAGGCCTACATTCCTTCTTTGATTTCATTTCCTCTCTTCATCCAGCCTTTTCTCCCTTTCTTATTTCCTTCATCCTAAACTTGCTATTCTTTGAACATGACAGGTAAGTACTTGATTTCAGACTTTTGCACTGGCTGTTCTCTTTATCTGGAGCATTGCTTGTGTTTCCCAGAAGTCTGAAAGTTAACTTTCTCACCTCCATCATTTTGGGCTTCTATGTGTCATCTTGGCATTTGTGTCATCTCCCTGAGACCTACCCTGACCACACCCTCTAAAATTGCAACACATCCACCTCCACACTCCTGATTTCCTTGTCCACTTTAAAATATTTTTTAGGCACGTCTCACCTTGTAACATTTTTCATAAGTTGCTTCGTTTTTTTTATTAGTTTCAGGTGTACAAAACAATGTAATAGTTAGATATTTATACCCCTTAGAAAGTGATAACCTCCCACCCCCAATCTACAATACAAACCCCATAAGTTACTTCTTTATTATACTTATTGGTAATTGCTAGACTTTTATGTCTATAAGAGCAGGGATCTTTGTCCATTTGGTTCACTAAAGTATCCCAAGCACCAAGAACGACGTAAATTTGGTGAAAAAATGTTATATGAATATTGTTATGAAATAGAGATAATAATCATCAATAACTAATGATACTATTGTGGAGATTTAAATAAATGATGCAGGGCCTGCTGAATGGCTCATTGGTTAAGAGTTGGCTTGGGAGTGTGATCTCTGAGCAGCAGGGCCACTGGTCCGGATCCCACATAGGCCAGTAATGCTGTGCCCTCTATAGCTAAGATGGTGGACAACAGCTCAACTTGGAGCTGGGCTGCTGTAAGTAGCTGGCAATGGTGTAGGCTGCAGTGGGGCTGCAGTGGGCTGCCATAAGCTACCGTAAGCAGCCGGCAGCCAGCATGAGTTGCTGTGAGCCACTGTCCAAAGACTGGTGACCGATCTGCCTCAGCCGGAAAGAGCGCAATGATCACAATACCCACATGGGCCAGTGAAGTAATATTCTCCACAACTAGACTGAAGAACAAAAGGACAGCAACTTGTCTGTTCCCCTTTCCCAATTCCCCAATGCTGTTCCCTCCCCCAATTCCCCAATCAAAATCTTTAAAAATGAAGTTAAATTAAATTTAAAAATAAATAAAATGATGCAGTTAAAGTATTTTATCACAGGGCTTGACACATATCAGGGGATCAATAAATGGTAGTTATTAATTGTCTAACAGCAGTTAACTCATATGATTTGCATTCAAAATCAAAAGTATTAAAACATGAACCCTTTCTTCCAAATTAAAGTGTCATTAATTACTGCCATAGGAAGAAAATATCTGCTCTAGGTACTGACAACCATATTTTATTTTATTAGGTTCACCTAGTAAAGATAAAGATATACAAATAGTTGATGGCTCATATATGTCAGTAACACATTGACACTGTTCTTTTTACTTTATACCAACTAAACGTCATATGATTTAAAAAGTTAGGGACAATTAAATATTCTCTAACATGGGAAAATTTTAAAATACTGCATTAAGGTAATTTAAAAGATTATTGAGAACTCCCCAAGAGTTAAAGAGCTGACAAAAAATGACATTCCCACTATGCATTTTAATGAATAACCAATTTTCTTCCTTTTCTTTTTCTTTTTTTGTAGATTCCAATGACAGTTTGGATTGTCAACATATTTAAAATTTTTGGTTCTTTTCCCCATCTTATAAATAGAAAAAATAATTGTAATGAGGTATTCATATGTGCCTCACACATGAAGGTTCTAGTGTGTGGAATTCAATAGAAAAGAAATACTTTATTTTCTATGTGATTTGTAAAAACACTGAAAAATAGTTATAACTGGACGCCTTTTGTGAATCAAAACAAAAAGTATTATTTCTGACTATTGAATGGATGTTCTCATTTTGTCTCTTTCTCAATCATCAGTTGCCTATTCTAATAAAATACATTCATTCTTCTATATTTCATTCATATAGCTTAGTCTTTTCCAGAGAATTTACAAATGTTTTACTGCCTGCCAAGCCTTGTATAATTAACTACATAACAGAATGTACCCATAGTTTATTCTGTGGATCTCTGACTATAGATGCAGAGGCTTACATTAATTCAGGGGTGAATAATACAGTTATATATTTTTCTTCTTCCACTAAATATATTTTAAGAATGTTGACTCTGGAATTCACTAAACAGGCAATTTGTGAATAAATCTATTGCTATTTTTTTCTTATCCTTTTATTTTCTCAGGTGTTCTCTATAGAACATCCTCTCTTTCCTCCAAGTTTGACATGTTCAAACATTCACCTATTCCTGCTAAAGTTCATTAATTTTTTATCACCAGAAAAGTGGGGGAGAACTGGAAGAAGGAGGAGAAAAGAGAAGAATAGGAAACTTCATGTTATTTCCTGGATGTTGCCTTAGATCTAAACATTGCAAGTTTTCTTCTATTTGAGAAAGAACCACTTTTTCTAGGGTTTTTATTGCCACTCGTGCTTACTTCACTTTGTTACTCCTCTGCTGTTTGTGGGTGGATGGAGTTTGACTATTTCAGAATAGTTACTGGTGGGTGGGTTCAAGAATCTCTAGTGGGTTGAGAAAAAAGCCATGTTTATACAGATAGTGATCCTTCTATTAAAATCCTGAGTGAGTAATAGTTAATGGTTATGCTCACCACGCACAGAGCAGAGTCCATCTGTACAGGAACTGACAGTATCTGAAGAGAATTCCATAAGGGACTTTGGATTTCTATAATGGTTTTGCACACAGGGATTCTTATCTCCAAAATTTGATTTTGTTACTTGGGAGACAAAGTTTCTCTCCTGAGGGCATGACATGGGACTGGATGCCTTTGGGTCTATACATGTACAAGATGCTATGATTCTGTCAAGACTTAGTTATCCTACTACAGTAGATACAAGCACACAGCTTTAGGGCCTTGTGTACATTGCTTTAACTTTAGATGTAGTACATTTATGTTGCTTGGCTTTCGATTGTGGGTAGCTGTGGTAGTCGCATGATGTCCTTAGATGCCAAGTGCGTGCATTCCCTTCTTTGATTTGAAGTCCAGTTCTTTTATAGTTTGACAGACAGAGCTGGTAGAGACCAGTGATGCTGTGTAGACACTGAAAGCACCATTAAATTTAGAGAACACTTCCTGTATGGCCAGGCCACTGGAAATAACACGTGTTTCAAAATATAGATGCTTTTTTTAAAAAAGATTTTATTGGGGAATTGGGGGACGGGAACAGCATTGGGGAACCAGGAAAGGGGAACAGACAAGTTGCTGTCCTTTTGTTCTTCAGTCTAGTTGTGAAGGACGTCACTTCACTGGCCCATGTTGGTATTATTATTGTGCTCTTTCCGGCTGAGACAGTCACTCACCAGCCATTGGACAGCCATTCACGGTGGCTCACAGCAACTAAACTCCAGGTAGAGCTGTTTTTCACCATCTTAGCTGTAGAGGGTGCAGCATCATTGGCCATCATGTAGGATCTGAACCAGGCCCTACTGCTCAGAGCTGGCGTCCAAAGCTTAACCAACGCGCCAGTCAGCGGACCCAAAATATAGAAGATTTTTGTTGGTTGTTCTTGAACGACTTCACTTAAACTGATATTTAGACTGTCATAAATTCTAAACAGCTATCATTATATTTTCATTTTATGTCTTTTCTGTATTGGAGAAAATGTTTTACCTTAACCTTTACCACTTACCTTTATTTCCAGAATAATCACTGCTGTTCATGACTCACTTTACTAAAACAATGTTACTATCAAAGCATGGGATTTAGGTAGCTACAAAAAACGTGTATTCAAGAATTACAAGTTTTATAAGTAGAGAGCTGGTTATCAAATTACTCATAATGTTTTGTAATTATGATTCAAAAACATCATCTTACTAGGACAATGAAAGTTCTAAATGATTGGACATAGAGAGACCATTTAAAGGAATATTTTACTTTCACTTTATTGGCAAATTTTAAAGCCAAATTATAAAAAGCCCAAAAATGGACATAACTTAAGATGTGCATTTTAATGAAGAAAGTAGAGAAAGTATGAAATGATTTGGAAAAAAGTGTATTTTTATCTTTTATAACTTCTATAAGTTATGTAACTTCTATAAGTGCTGATTTTTTTCCCTGTTCTTTACAGAATGAAATAAAGTTGCATGTAATTGACAGTACCAAATTCAGAGTGACATTAAGATGTGAATGTTTTAAATAAGTGACATATTTTAATTTGAAATTTTGAATCTAATATAAAATGCAAATTGCAATAGTCCTTAATGTAGAAAAGGGGAAAAATGTAGTGATTGAGTTTGGGGAAATTGTAAATTGGGCAGATCTAGCCAGCTGCAATGATGAACAAGGCTTCCTTTATTATTGCTTCAAGAAAAGCTATTGAGTGGCTAGCACAAAGTAGCTGCTTGAATGCGGGAATATCCAATATCCCTATGAGAGGCGTATTTGATTATACATTTTCCCCTTACCCTCTCCAAGTTCCACAGTCCCCAGGATCACTGTTGTTCTCATCCTTGGTGTTGTTTATGACCTGTAGGTGATACTATTGACAACTACTGTTATCTGTGTAAAATGATCTTTATCAGGCTTTAACTTTATACCTGATGCTGTTGTTCCTTTGTTTAAAATACTCCCACAAGTCCTTGGTGCTTACAGGATTCGCTGCAAAACGGTTAGCCTGACAGGCATTGTTTTTTTTATATTCTAGTATAAGAATTGTTTTTCAGCTTCATTTTTCACTCTGGTCAAAATGACTTCTCAGCATGCATATACTTTCACAGTGCTGAGTACAGACACATGCACGCATACACACCTCTCTAGTATGCACTTCCCACTAATTTCTGCCTGGAAAACTCTTATTCATCCTTTAACACCCATCTTAGATGTCTCCTATGTTAAGCCTTCCTCAACTTCTCTGGTAGAGAGTTTTATTCAACACCCCTCCCTGCAGCCCTTCTCATTACCCACAATGATCACAATACAAATTCCTGTTAAAGCAATTATTTTACTGCAGTTAGTTTCTCTCTCTCTCTCTCTCTCTCTCTCTCTCTCTCTCTCTCTCTCTCCTGTTAGAATGGAAACTTCACAAAGTTCTGAGTGAGACATATCTGAAAAAATGAGCCCAGGGCCCGCCGAGTGGCACAGTGGTTAAGAGCTGGCTTGGGAAACCAGTGGCCCCGGTTCAGGTCCCACATATGAGGGCCAGTGACACTGCCCTCAAAAAAAAAAAAATGAGCCCAGCATACAGGGCTTGTCCTAACAGATCCCAATGAATAAATAATTGATTGAATGAACGCATCTTCGCTTGTGGATTTTGCACAACCTAGAGTTATGAGTGCCAATTCAATGTGCATATTTGGAAGCTGTTTGCAGCCCTTCCACTCAGTTTTATGGTCTGCCAACACATTCTTGGTTGTACACTCCTCACTGATAGGATTTTTCCCAACAGCACTTGGCTTGATTACAGTGTTAAAAATTGTTTTTCACTGTGTCTGGCTTTTACTTTTTTTCCCTATTCGACTTCATTCTCTCAGTTGCTGTACATCAGGCTGCTGGGACATCCTGTTGTTACCCATTCCCCTCATGTACCTGGCCCATCCAAGTAACTTTGTGACAAGAAAGGCTAGGAGACTGGCCGGTTGCCAGCATCTCGTTCCTGGTGATCCTGTATTACAGTAGGCATTTGAGTGGTGAACCTGGGCATGCTGCCACAGCCAGCAGTGAAGGTGAATGCATTCCAGTGCCAATAAGGTCTAAGCCATGGAAGGAAATCCATGCAGAATTGACTTTGTCAATGCTTTCTAGTAAAGGAGGAGATTAGACATGAAAAGCGGACTGGTAGCAGTGGGTATTATTTCGTTATTTGTAGTTCTAGATGAAAGAACACTGGTATAGTTCACCTTAATTGCTGTTTTAACAAGGAGCTGATGTTAGTGGAAACTACGGTACCCTTATTGCATGTGTTGCCTTACTCTGCTCAGGGATAAAGAACTGAATGATATATAGTCAGTGCTATAGGTCAATGCTTCTCAAACTTGTGTTGCCTACAGATCACCCAGGGGATTTTGACTGAGTCGATCTGAGATAGATCCAAGATCCTGCCTTTCTAACAAAGTCTGAGATGATTCCAGGATGCTGACATCGTTGCTCTGTGAACCTCACGTTGATCAGCCAGGATGGAGAGGGAGGGGTGTATTCATGAAAAAGCAGCACTGGCTTATGGGCATGCACTGTATTTCTTTTTTTTTTTTTTGAGGGCAGTGTCACTGGCCCTCATATGTGGGACCCGAACCAGGGCCACTGGCTTCCCAAGCCAGCGCTTAACCACCGCGCCACTCGGCGGGCCCGTGGGCATGCACTGTAGATCTTGGATGCCTCCACACAGCCACAGGACAACAAAAGCATGCCCTGAGACAAAATAAATCAGTTCCCCCATCACCACTTCATGTCAGTGCAGATTGTTACCTACTGTGGATGCATCCTTGAGTTAACGTTCACCCTCACACAGTTTTCTTTCAGCTCTTGATGGAAAAGAGAAGAGGTTGGCTACCGCACCACATCTCTGACAAAAATGATTTCGTACATTAAAAGAGCAAATCCCTCTCTTCAGGTTTGAATGCCTTGGCTGCAGAAGAAGTAAAATTCAGTTGCCAAGAGCTTCGGGGCCCTGTCAATTTCCACCAGGTCTCTTTCACCTCACACTCCAAGAGAACAGTAGCAGAGCTATCATTTATCGAGCTCCTACTATACACATACAAAGAAGCACAAAATACAGTCTCTTCCCTGAGGGAGTTTACTATTCGGTCTGTTAAAGGGTTAGCTTTTTGAGGGCAAGGGTGGGTTTCATTTGTCTTTATATTTCCAAAAGTACACACATTGCTTATTAACCAAAATATTGCTAAGGCACTAACAAAAGGAGAAGATATTATATTTTTAAGGCTTAATCGTGACACAAATTTATAGCATGGTTAGTAGAGTTACATGTCACAATCACATGCCACTTCTATGGATAGCATAACTTCCTTATTCTGCTTTAAATACGAAATGTGGCCTTGGGCTAAATGCTGTACTAGCACCAGTAGTATGCTGCTTGTCAAATCACAAAGGGCATCCCAGAGTTTTAATTCTGTTTCTATGTGAACACATATATGCTCTTTGGATAGCCACTAAATTTGGCCATGCAGTCAAACTTCTCCAAGTAGAGATGACAGAAGGGAACAGATAACTGTAGAACATGAGATAGAATGTGGTAAGGGCCAGAGAAGTAAAACACATATCTTGGGGAGGTCAGCAAAATGCCCAGGGCCTAAATCCGGCCCACTACCTGTTTTTGTAGTTTTATTGGAACACAGCTATGCCCATTCATATTCTCTGTGGCTGCTTTCTCGCTACAATCACAGAGTTGAAGCATGATAACAGAAAATGTATGGCTTACAGAACCTAAAATCTATCCCTATAAGAAAAATCTGCTGACCTCTTAGAGTAAGAAATAGGCCCACTTCTTTTTCCCCCCGTCTTACTGATATATAATGGACATTTAACATTGTGTAAGTTTAAGGGGTACTAATATTTGTGGGGTTTAGCAAGAGAGCAAAACGAAGCCTTCCAACTGTGGCCTACCACTCTGCTATTCCCACTCCTGACTCCCTCCTGCACTTTGGTAAGCCTCATATACATCCCATTCATATTCATGTTCCATCTACCCTCCCATCACACTCCCGCCTCACATGCACCTATGCCTTGGCTTTCCTTCAAGGGTGTGTGTGGGTGGGACACACACAAGCACTATGGGGTCTGTCTTCAGGACATCAACCTAGTAAGAGGCCTAGAACCTGCTCGGCAGGACATTCTAAGTTTGGGGGTACCAGATATGGTCTGGAAAGTGGGAAACAAGGTCTTTGGGTATGTGCAGTTCCTTGTTTCCCTAGATTCCTTGCCCAAGGGCAATAGCTTGGCAGGAACAGCACCAGAGTCGGACCCTCTAAAGGGAGGGACAGGACAGGGGCCTCTCCACTTGGGTCAAAGAGTGATACTTTGAAGGAGTCTCATTTAAATTGGAAACTGGGCAAGGGTAATATTAGGAAAGTAATTTAGCTGGGTGGGATATTGTGATTTATAATGTTAAAGAGAAAACCACAGGCCCTAAATGGCATCACTTATGCTATAATGCCCATGATACCAAACCTAGATTTAATACCTGACCTAATTGCTGTTTCAACCTTTACTACAATAGAAATATAATCTTAACCAATCAGTCTGAAATTTTGTGGCCAAGCACTGGCAAGATAATCTGACACACTGACCACCCTCTCCATCCCCCGCAGCAAGAAGAGGCAATCTGCGTAATAAAACTTTTGATGTTCCTTTCTCCCCCAAAAGAAGATGCCCTGTTCTAAAAATAATTCTTTTCTTTCCTTAATAGCTACCTTGCCCCACCCTTCCTACTATAAAAAAATGTTCTTTTTGTTCAACCTCTGGGAGCGCCCTTCTAGTTATTAGATGGGATGCAGCCCAATTCCTGAATTACTTAATTAAGCCAACTAGATCTTCAGATTTACTCAGCTGAATTTTGTTCTTTATCAATAAGAAATATACAGATATATGGTATTCCTCCAGTTTCTGGCCTAGAGCTTCAAAAACCCTTGGAGGGCCTGCCGAGTGACGCATTGGTTAAGAGTTGGCTTGGGACACCAGCTCTGAGCAGCAGGGCCCCGGTTCGGATCCCACTTGAGGGCCAGTGACGCTGCGCCCTCTACAGCTAAGATGGTGAACAACAGCTCTATCTGGAGCTGGGCTGCCATGAGGCGGCAATGGCATAGGCTGCAGTGGGGCTGGCCGGCAGCAGGCGTGAGCTTTCCTGAGCTGCTGTGAGCTGCCATGAGTGGCCGTCGAATGGCCAGCGAGCAACTGCCTCATCTGGGAAGAGAGCAATGATAATACCAACATGGGCCAGTGAAGCGACGTCCTCCACAACTAGACTGAAGAACAAAAAGTCAGCAACGTGTCTGTTCCCCTTCCCCGTTCCCCAATAAAATCTTAAAAAAAAAACAAAACAGAAAAAAAAACGCTTGGAATTTTCTAGGTGGTGAGAGTCATAAAGGTCTTTTGTTATGTTAATGATTGTCTTTTAGAATGCACCTAAGCCTAAGGACTGAGAGCCAACCACTGG
Organism: Aselliscus stoliczkanus; assembly: GCA_033961575.1. NCBI lineage: Eukaryota > Metazoa > Chordata > Mammalia > Chiroptera > Hipposideridae > Aselliscus > Aselliscus stoliczkanus. Next base: position 91,683,452 of record CM066737.1, on the reverse strand, counting down.
ATCAGAGGGTTGGAACTTTCAGTCCTACTCCCCAAAGTCCAGAGTAGGAAGAAGGCCTGGAAGTTGAATTCATTTCCAATGGCCAATGATTTAATGACTCATGTCTACATAATGAAGTCTCCATAAAACTCTAAGAGGATGGGGTTTGGAGAGCTTCAGGGTTGGAGAACCGTGGAGATATGGGGAGAGTAGAGTCCCTGGAGAGGGCATGGAAGCTCTATGCCATATCCCCATACCTTACCCTATGCACGCGTCTCTTCCATCTGGCTGTTTCCCAGTTACATCCTTTTATAACACACAGGTGATCTAGTAAGTAAACTGCTTCTTTGACTTCTATGAGTCTGGAGGGTATCTCTGTTAATAATAGGAATTTGTTGTAGGCTTGAGATGTGTTGGAGTGAGATTTGGGAGAGAAGGGAAAGAAGAACCAGCGGTAAGTGAAGAACCAGTGCTCAGTCTAACAAATGGCTCAAGTGGCTTTTATTTTAAGGTTAGACTTAAATAAAATGACATAGTTAATTAGCGTCTGAGCTAGAATTAGAAAATAATCTTCATGACTTTGGGCTCTGTGTTGCTTGTCTTTTATACCCGATTTCGATAATCAGTAATGTGGCACCAGGTACATTCTGAAACTTGATTTTCCCAGTAGGAAATGGGGGGGGGGGTTTAGACCAGTGGTCTTCAGATCTTGGTGAAAACAGTAAGCCCCTGGTGAGATGTCTAATGCTGATTCCTTGACCAAATGTGAGGGACCTGATTCTGAAGGTCACTGGGAACATTCATTTAGAAAGCACCAGTGGAAATTTAGATGAAGGTGGTCCTTGGGAATCACTTAGGAATATTATTTAATGTACTTTCTTTCCCTTTGGACAGCATCTCTCTACTGAAGTGCCTTTAGTATGACGAAGACCTGAGCTATTTCTCCAAGGCAGATAGATGACTGACTTATGCTGATCCATCCATATTGTTTTACCCAGTTCCACCCAGGTTTATGGAGTTAGGGAGTCACCTCTGACCAAGGGACTACTGGCAGTTTTCTGACCTTCTCTGATTTTTATCATCACCATACTCTAACTCCCTGAGCTAACCAGCCACAGTTCTATTGGAACTCACCATGGAGACAGATTAATTTTAACTCTGAGAGAACATGGGCTTTTCAACACAAGTTAAATATAGGCTGGCACAGAACATTACAGAAGCGTTAGGTCCTCAGAAATTTTTTTAGCTCCCAAACTTTGAGCTGCTACTAATGTATGCTCCTCATACTTTCTCTTGGTCATTCTTACCCTTTCTTCTTCCTCTGGTCACTGAAATAGAGAAGGCAGGACTTCACCAGTGGGAAATTCCGAGGTCCTCTATTAGCAAATTTCTCCTGAAAGATCACATTGAAAGTTCATGGAAACAATAGGCCATATGTTGTAGGCTCAGAGTGACACTTTAAGCCTTTGTGCTTGTTGTTTGTATTTTCTTGGATGAGGTACTTACTTTAAAGAAATATCAAGTACATTTTCAAATAAATTTCCACAAAACAAATGCTCTGAAATTTGACCAAATAGAAAAATTTGGTGGTAAAAATACTGCATTGTTCCATCTGTGATAGTTTTTATTTTCCCTGGAGCTAAGAGTACATACACATACACATGACTCCCACTTTTAGCAGATATTTCATGAAAATACTACACAATTTAAATGTCGATGAGACTTTTTCAAATAGAGAAATTAAAATTATTCCATATTCTTTCATTATAAGACTACTAGTTGGCATTAATAATTTTTTGTACTTCCGATTAGAATATGGATTTTTAAAAATGAATGATTTTCAATGGTGGAATCATATTCAGTATAAGTGGGTTCTATAATAATACTGGGTAATAGAATATGAAATGTAAAAAGCTGGTGATAATGGACCATGTATAACCCATATGGTGATATGCATTAATGTTTAAAAATACTAATAAATCACTTAATGAGAAATTACAAACACTAATAAATCGAGGTAAGATAGAAATTTTAATGTTTGGAATATTGGCCTCCTTAAACTACATTACAATACTATTGGGTTGTCGGACGAGTCATGACGTATTTTTTGTTTTTCGTTGCAAAAATGCATCATGACTTTTCCGACAACCCAATAGTTGTAGTTAAGGATGAAGGCCCTAGAGGCCATTGCTTGAGATTTCATCCCAGCTCTGTCACCTTGAGTTCCCTACACAAACTCTGTTGTCTGTTTTCTCACCTAAAAGAATGAGTGAAACTACAGTAATGCCTTGGTTTGCGAGCATAATTTGTTCCAGAAACAAACTACTCGTATTGCAAGATATTGCTCATTTACCATGTTAAAATGTATTAGAAATGTTTGCTTGTCTTGCGGAACACGCACAAAACACATTACTTGCAATCCAAGATTTTACTGTACTCATAAGGGTGATATGAGGATTCAAAGAGATCGCATATGTAAAGGGCTTAGTACAGTGTAGTATACAGCAAGTGGTTAGTTAAGTGTTTGATATTAGCAATATTTTAACCACAGTTTCCTAGTTTTCTTTGTAAAAACCAGTTGTCAAAGGATGAGGATGTAGTCCTTTAATTGAAATACCTTAGCTTCATTGTGTATATAAACCTATACATTAATTTGTTAAAGTCAATTAATAAAAAATGAGTATAACCACATTTTTGAAACAGTCCTATAAATAATAAACATACCTCCAAGTTCTCGACAGAACGATAAAAGCCATCAACAGGCCTTTGCCCTGCTGAGTTTCCCTATGAAGCCAACAGCTCAGCCAGCCTCTCAAAGGCCACGGAAGCTTGAAGGTCAGACACTGTGTACGGGTCACCTCCAGATTTAACTCTTCAATTTGGGCCACTTAAATCTGTTGCTGTGTCCATTTCTCTGAGGTTTGAGACATCGTCTGCATTTGAAATATCAACAATATGAGAAAGAAGGTAGTAATCACACTCAGTAATTATACTCAGACCTGCTAAATTAAAGGCAGAAAGAGTAACACAAACATCAACTCTTAAAGGCAGAAATTTGACTGTGAGGCCCCAGCTAGGACCCTTCTTCCACTGGTCTTCAAGCTGGGCTATACTTAAAATATCTCAAATACTCAAATTAATAATTACATGGGGGTGGTAGATGAAGGTAAATGGGGCCAAGTATATGGTGATGGAAGGAGAAATGACTTTGGGTGGTGAACACACAAGGTGACATATAGATGATGTGTTACAGAATTGTACACCTGAAACCTATGTAATTTTACTAACCATTGTCACCCCAATAAAAACAAAAGTCATAGTAATAACCATAATTCTGTTTAAAGATATAGTTATCAGTGGCCCGTTACTATTTAAATCTTTATGGAAGTGAAGCTCCTGAGTACACATCATCTCCCATCCCTTGTCTCTACTATTTGAGAAAGGAGCACCCCCAAGGAATTTGACCGATTCATGTATGGAGCTTAGGATGCTTGATCCTCATGTCAGTGGAAATATATTAGAAGCACTATGAACTTTCAGATAGTTAATTACATTTATGGTTACCCTGACATCTATCGGGTCTATCATTTTTTCATAAAATGAAATTAGAAGGTTCTGATAAGGTGGACTTCTCACAGACTCTATTGGTAATCACCTCCATTTTTTTTTTTTTGGTGTTAACAAATTGATGGTTTCTTTCTAGATGTCTGTACAGATCAAAGTGACCTAACTGATTTGTTATTACCTAGACTTTCCATGAAAAAGCTGCATGGTTTTCTGTTTGTAGGGAAGGCATTTTTCTTTTTGTAGTTGAACATTTTTCATAAGTCCTTCTTTGTCACTTTAGAAAAATATCTAACTTTAATTGGAACGGATTTCAGTGTAAAGTTGTTGAAACAATCATAGTGTGAAGCAAAAGGAAAAACAAAGGTGACTGGACAATAAGGTAACATCCCCAGGTGCTGTAGGGGCCGATTCATCTGTAGCCTGCTTTTATAAAATATTATATGGATTTGGGAGTAAGCCCCATACTACCTACCACTCCCCACCCCCATGCCACCTCTAACACTAGTTACAAACTCCTTTTGGACAAGGTGCTGTCAGGACAAATCCCTACTATTTTACCATATTGTTATCTGTAGTTGCTTTCCAAATTCTATTGAATAAATGAATATATGATAATTTTAATATTTATATTCATTTTTTAAAAAATTTTATTGGGGAGCAGTATGTTTTTCCAGGACCCATGAGCTCCAAGTCGAGTAGCTGTTTCAGTCTAATTGTAGAAGATGCAGCTCAGTGGCCCATGTGGGAATCGAACCAGTAACCTTCGTGTTATGAGCACTGCACCCTGAGCTCTAACCACCTGAGCCAACCAGCCATCCCTTAATATTTCTATTCTTGTAATATTTCAGCTGTGCCATATATTATCAATATGTCCTTATCGTTAAAATGAGGATAATAATAGTATTGACATCAAAGGTTTGCTTTAAGAATTGAAAGGGTTGGCTCAGTTAAAGTACCTTCAGCAGTGGCTTGCTCATAGAAAGTAGTGGATAAATGGCAGTTGTTAAGAGAGCTCTTTCAGTGGCATCACTTATTTTTAAACTGTAGTTTGACCAGATACAGGCTCTTATTATCAAATTGAACTTAGGAAATATAAATGACTATAGGCAGGGCGTTTCCTGTGCTTTGTCTAGAACAGTTATAGAAATGAACTAATATTTTAAATTTTCATGTTAATAGATTCAAGTAATTTGCATGGCGAGGAGGCAGTGGATAAATTATCTTTCTGTTCCACTCCTGAAATCTTGCATAGCAGTTTTACAGGATTTTTTAAATGGAGAGGCAGTTTAGCCTCATGTTTATCACTTCTCTATACACATGCCTGTATTGCTAGCATTTTTCATCCCATTCAACCATCCACTCCACTTGGGAGCCTACTTAAAAGATGTTACAGTAAAAAGTGGTTTATGTCACCTTCCCATGTCTTTGACATCTCCATTTTTCTGGAACCTACAGGGATAGGTGAGCACTGCATGCCAATACTCCAAGAATAGATATTTTTTTCCACACTTGTCTCTTCTCGTGTATGATTCTACTTATCTCTTTGAGACATTTCAGTGGTATAGTTTCTACAAACATGACTTTATGCTTTAGACTTGAAAGTGAGTATCTTTGGGGAGAGTTACATCTTACTTGTTCAGGGTGTGAAACATGCAACTATCTGATTTTTTCCCCGTTACAGTGATACACCATGATTGTGAACTGAAGTAATGCAGTACTGTTTCCCAACCTTCATCCTGAATAGTAAAAGAAAGAAGATTGAATACTGGGGTCAGTTAATATACACAATGCATGGATTACTAAAGTTATTAGATTTTTAATGTATTATAGTGTAATTATATATTTTATCAAAAAAGCTCTTAAGAGACACAGTGCAGGGAAGTTATCTTTATAACAGTGATCATTATGCAGTCCTCCAGCATGGCTTTGGTTTAACTGCACTTTCTGGTGATCTGGGTAACAAAATTTACTGTGATTGGATTGGACCAAATGAATATTTGATCAAAAGGAAATTTCATTTTCAGCCAAATTACCAGGGAAACTTAATTATAAAAGGAACAAGACAAACAAATAAAGAAACAAAACCTAATAGAAACAGACAATACTTTAGTGGTTACCAGAGGGTAAGAGTAGGGTAAGGGTAAGGGAGGAGGGTGATATTAGGTTGGTGCAAAGGTAATTGCCAGCAAAAACGCATTTACATTTGCACCTACCTAATAGATGAGGGTAAAAGGGATCAAATATATGGTGATAGAAGGAGAACTGACTCTGGCTGGTGAACACACAATGTGATATATAGATGATGTATTACAGAATTGTACACTTTAACCTATGTAACTTTATTAACCATTGTCACCCCAATAAACTTTAATTAAAAATATTTTTAGAAACTATTTCATATTCTGAGATTGTAAAGTTAACTTCTCAATTTCTTATTAACAGAGTATTTAGAAGCCAGAATCCACATCGGGTCACTGAATGGCTCCATGGGTAGACTGCAACAGGGGCGGGGGATTCCGGAGTTTCTGAAGATATAGTTTGAGATTATATTGTGCGTAGTAAAAGGGATGGTGCTTACAGATTGTGAAGTCATAGACCCAGGAAGAATGTAAGCCCACTGGCTGTACCTTCTTTTCCCCATAGGGAATCCAAGCAAAGCAAGAAGGGGTGAAGTGGCTGAGAAGGACCAGTGGTATGTGATTCCAGGATCTACTCAAAGATGTTTGCAGGTGCATTTGTAGATCATGAGCTACATATCAGAGACTCAATAGTTAATTTTACTCCCTAAGATAAAGCTTTTATTTATCTGATTTTTTAACAGATGCAATATAAGTTAATTAGTCTTTACCATATGGCTCTCTTATCCTTTGTATCATTTCATACACTTTAAAATCTGTAAAAATGATGGTGGTAAATAGAGAACACGATGTAAAATGTCAACTATCATTTCTTTTAAAGAGGTCAGAATAGAAGATGGTTTTGTTTAACTGAGCGGTGCCACATCAATACTGATAGCTGAATGTGACATATAATAATTCTAATTATATAACCTTGCTTCTTGTCACATGACTTATGCATAATTTACAATAAGGACTATCACATTGAACTAAACAAGGTTTAACATTCCTGAAATGTCCTTATGCAGTGCTTACTTGACTCTACAAGTTAGCTTGCATTGTATTTGTCTCCACTGTCCCTGTCTCTTTTCACATTTTAGTTGATGATCCAGGCTAGTCCTATATTTACATACCAATGTATTTTTCTTGGAAGATTAGTTCTATGAAATAGTCTGAGGGGAAAAAGTAAAAGGTTCTTTGATCAATTAACGTTGAAAAATGCTGACTTCTTTGCCTCCTATTTGGATAGTCATATGGACATAAACATGACTAAAGGCTCTGAGAAGTCCTGCAGTTAAAAAAAACAACACCAAAGAGTTTTTTGTTTGTTTGTTTGTTTGTTTGTTTGTTTTTTGAGGGCAGTGTCACTGGCCCTCATATGTGGGACCGAACCGGGGCCACTGGCTTCCCAAGCCAGCGCTTAACTACTGCGCCACTCTGCCGGCCCTCAAAGAGTTTTTAATCCGGTGTTTCCTGGGTATATTTGACCATGGGTCACTTTTTTCCATAATGTCTTGTTACAACCCACTGAATTTTGGGATATGCCAATATGATCATATAAACTTGAATTTGCCTATGTATTTTTACTGAAATGAATCTAGTATATAAAGTAAGGTCTGCAAGAAATATATAGCATTTCTATATTTTCTTAGAGTTCATTCCATCTTACCAGCTCATTTGGGAGAATCTCTTGTCCCTCCATCATAGTCACCACACAGCCTTTCTAACTGGAGCCGTGGGTTCTTTGCAAGGAACTGGCCCACATCTCTGGTTTTCCAGACTTTGTGCCTCACCTCAAGTCTGTCACCTCAAAGTCAATCCCTTTATCCTCCGAGGGGATGGCAAGGAGTCTGGACATGAAGAATTCTGTGGGTCTCAAGCCCCTTGAATTCTTGCTTTCTCTTCTTTTCTTTTTTTTTTTTTGTTTTTTGAGGGCAGTGTCACTGGCCCTCATATGCGGGACCGAACCAGGGCCGCTGGCTTCCCAGGCCAGCGCTTAACCACCGCACCACTCTGCCAGCCCTTCTTTTCTTTAATTAAATTTTATTGGGGTGAAAGTTGTTAATAAAGTTACATAGGTCGGCCCCGGTTCGGTCCCACATATGAGGGCCAGTGACACTGCCCTCAAAATAAATAAATAAATAAATAAATAAATAAATAAATAAATAAATATGAAGGAGATTTCTTAAAAAAAAAATAAAGTTACATAGGTTTCAGGCATACAACTCTGTAATACATCATCTGTATATCACCCAGAGTCAGTTCTCCTTCCATCACCATATATTTGATCCCTTTTACTCTCATCTACTATCCCCCTCACCCCTTACCCTCTGGTAACTACTAAACTGTTATCTGTGTCTACCAGTTTTTGTTTCTTTATTTGTTGAGATTATTATGCTAAGTGAAATAAGTCAGACAGAAAAAGCCGAGACCCATATGATTTCACTGATATATGGGATATAAAACTGAAAACAACAAAGGAACAAGACAAGACAAATAAAGGAATTATTGCTTTCTAAGCTACTCTGCCTCTTCTCTCAAACCTTCCTTCCATTTCTTTTACCGTAGACTTTGATGGCTCATTTAACTCAAAGTCTAACTCAATCCTCTTTTCTGTGTTCAGATGGGACTTGATCCTTCAAAACTCCCAAGTAGGTGAGAGGACAGATTTCCATCCCCTCTTTCCAGTTTAATCCAGAGGGAAAGAGAAACAGAAGTTACATTTCATTAAAAGAGTGTGAAAATCTTTAGACCGCTATATATATAATTGAAAAGGTATCACCTTCATTTATCTTTTACTTTATCCTGGGCCTTGCTTATGTCTCTCATGTCATAACACTGTCCCTCTTGCTCACTAAGCTCCAGCTAGACAGGCCCTCAGTTCACTTTCTGCCTTTGGGCCTTTCTCTTAGTGGTCCTCTCTTTCAGCATCTTTCCTGCTTTTTCACATAGACTGTTCCTTGAAATACAAGGTCTCAGATTAAATGTCACCTCCTTGAAGGAGTTTCCCCTAGCTAACAGATCAAAGTATCTACCTCCTACCTCACTGTAACATTACTCTATCTTAATTCTCTGCATAACACCTATTATTTGATATTGTTTATCTTTTTCTCTCTCCCAACAAGAATCAAACTTTCAGGAGAATTAGAACATTATCTATCTCTTTCTCCCTTGCTTCCCCAGTGCCTAATACAGGGCCAGAAAAAATAATAGAGACTCTATAGATAACTGCTGAGTGAATGAATGAATACTGGTCTTTTCATGTCTGTTATGTTCTTGGTTATTTCTTCGCCCTTTTTGTAACTGGAAAACTTCAGGGCTGGCCAGGTGGCACATTGGTTAAGAGTTGGCTTGGGAGCATGAGCTCTGAGCAGCAGGGCCCCGGTTCAGTTCCCAAATGAGGGCCAGTGACACTGCCCTCTACAGACAGCTAAAATGGTGAACAACAGCTCAACTTGGAGCTGGGCTACTGTGAGTTGCTGGTGACAGTGTAGGCTGCAGCCCCTGTTGCAATAGACTGCCATAAGCTACCATGAGTGGCTGGCAGCCAGTGTGAGCTGCTGTGAGCCTCTGTGAGCGGCCGTCCAATGGCCAGTGAGTGACTGCCTCACCCGGGAAGAGGGCAATGATAATACCAACATGGGCCAGTGAAGCAACGTCCTCCACAGCTAGACTGAAGAACAAAGGAGAGCAACTTGTCTGTTCCCCTTCCCTGATTTCCCAATTCCCCAGTAAAATCTTTAGAAAAAAAAAATCAACCACTCTTTGCAATGTTTCAACCTCCTCCCTGCACTCCGACCACTCTCCTGCCATTACATATTATAGTCCACTTTCCTTTCTTATCCTTAATTCTATAGTTCCTCTGAGGGTCTGGTAATCTTTCATGTCTCTTTATATTATACTATCTTGGAGTCTGTATTCTTTCCTAGACTTAAAATTGACTTCTATGGCAAAAACCTTTCTATATCGTCTCCTTTGACACCTACAAGCATAGCTTAATTCTGTCGCTCAGTTCTCTGCTTTGCTATTGTGGTGCTAGCAAAAACTGCCAGCTAAATCCTTGTTTTCTTATTGTTCAATGTGCTATTAATATTATGTCATGAAGCAGACTAAGAACATCTTTAGCACAGGAGTCATGCTATATCCTTTTATTTATTTGCTTTTTAATAGCACCCAAGATATTTCTTGAATTTACTACATTTCAACTGTTCAATAACTACATGCATGTCCATAGATAGATGACATATATTGAAAAACACAGTATCAGTATTAATTAATGATCTTAGACGAGCTACTTATATTATTTACTCATATTACTAAAATTAGAAAGAAAGGAAGGTAAATTTCTATAAAACACTCCCTCTTGCTTTAATGTCCTTTCTTTTGATAGGGCTGCTTCCTATTACAGTTTTCCTCACAATTAAGACATTTAAGTATATATCTTTAAATTATAACAGTATTATAAGAATACTAAACCATGTTGAGAAAATAGAGAGATAAAAAATATAATCCATGGGTAAACTGTCTTCTTAAATATTTTTCTATCTTTAACATTCTGAAATTACGATGTACTACTTTGATAATCTAGGAAAAAATAATTTTCCCGACATTTTACACATATCAAGCATTCTGTTCTGGCCTTTTTTTTTTTTTTTTTTTTGAGGGCGGTGTCACTGGCCCTCATATGTAGGACCTGAACCGGGGCTGCTGGCTTCCCAAGACAGCGCTTAATCACCGCGCCACTCAGCCGGCCCTGTTCTGGCCTTTCTTAAGATTAAAAAAAGTCACTGTAAGTTATTATTACCTAAGAAATTCATGCTTGTAGCCATAAGTTCAAACAATACCATACTGCACCAAATAGAAAAAAACGAAATGATCTCCCCTAGTTATCAAATGTATAACACATATATTCCTCTAAACTACAAAGATTTTATTTGTGGATTGTTTAAAATAAATAGACAAATGGAATCCAACAGTAGCAATATATGTATTTCTCACTAAAATTTTACCTATGTGATCAAAAAATTCATTTATACTTTTTATTAATAAGTCAGAAAAGTAATTCTGTTGGCAAAAATGGATTATAACTTTATCACAAAGTTTATAAAAAGAACCATAGAACATATAATTTTGTGTGTGTTTTCAGTGAACATTATTTGGGGGGTAAAATGCTATTGTGTAGTTAAGTGAATTGATTCTAATCACAGTTGTTTTCTGTGAATTAAATCACCAACAAAACTCAATCACGATGCAAAGACTTTTAAAGGATAAAATTCCATTTATGGTTGAAGATCAAATTTGAGAATACTACTGGATATTAATTTAGTTTTTCACATTTAATTTTCAACTTTGATTCTCAGTTTCTTAAAGAATAATTAAGTCATATTTTGAAAAGAATATCACTTTAATATATAAAGATTTAATATCATCCCCAAGCCAATATCTAGTGTGTAGTGGGTTTATAACGTAGCACTGAGAGTTAAATACTTATGTGTAGGAAAAAAATGGGATATAAAATAGATTTTTCACTCCATGAAAAAACAGGCAGACTAAGCAAATTATCAGCTTTCATTCTTTTCCCATTTAAGAAATAAACACATCCGTAACTTCATTAGATCCTAGTGGGACATACATATATATACTTATATGTATATATCTAAAACACCTTTGCTTTTTGCATTGTGGCCCTTATGCTAAACTTATCCCCTGGGTTTTCTTATATGGGTCATGCCATAAAAATAACCATTTCAGGGCTAGACAGGTCAGAATCTCAAAGCCATTATACTGTCTATGTATCCTTTGTCCTTGTCAAATGATGTTTTCATTCATTGTCCTTGTACAGATCAAGGAGAAAATTGTTAAGTATGGATAAAGTTACAGATTGTGGTGTACCAGCTACAAAAGTCGAGGAATTTATCACAAGGGTATTCCATAATGATCTGGTACTAGGCTGGGAGCCATTTTTAGTAAATCGATAGATGTTACTCAGTGTGTTTCTTGCAGCAAGACAGAAAAGCATCAAGGTGGAGACGCTGAGAAGTCTAAAACTTTCTCAAACAATAGTGATATTTAAAGTGTGGCTTTATTGTCTGCATACATTGCACTGTGCTGGTAGAAAGGAGAATGGAAAAAAAATAAGATTGGATTATTTGTTAAGGAACAGCTTTTTACACTTTGCTTCATATGTTTTGTCACAAAACTTGAAAAGCCTGGCCCTGAGGGGATGGTGCCCTTGTGTCTAAATGACACAGCAAAACAGCAATTGCAAACAAGTCCTGAATCTATATCTATTTCTTTGTCATGGGTCATTTACCCGTTGTTGGAATGATTTTACATATCCTTTAAGTTAACAAGCAGTACCAAAAAAAAAAAAAAGAGAAAAGAGAGAAAAGAAAAGAAAAAGAAAGAAAAAAAACACCTTTGAGGCTGCATTTAGAAATTCTTTAGTGTCAACTAGAACCAGGGACATTTGGTACTTCTTTCATTTCTTGCTGTGATGCCTTGTCACCACAAAGACACAGGCTTAAGCTGTTTCCCTTCAACTGTGTAAGGGAAAAAAATCATTTGAACGTTTCATATATTTTAGGAAGAGTTTAGATAATAGGGTCAAATTTTAAAAATCAGTACATGTCACTGGTTTCTCAGCCTTTTCTCTAGCCTCAATTTTGTTCTCCTTTAGTACTTTTCAGTTAATTGTGAATATTTACAGTAGAATTAGAGAGAAAATGTCTCTCTTACGTTTTTCTTCCATTACTACACCTCAGACAACTGGGAAAAGTCACACTTTAAACCACACACGATATTGCATGCTTAATTTCTACTCTTTCCTACTACCCATTTTATTTATCAAGGGGTGAAGATACTCCCCAAACTTGCATCTCCTATTAACTACTGCATTAGTTTTGTGAAAAACTTACTGTATTTTTATCCAAAACTTCCTTAGACAACTATGACTGAGTCATATTGACCCTCAGATATCAATCCTCACTCTTTGCTTTTCCACTCCCCACAACTACCCAACACACACACACACACACACACACACACACACACCCCTCTTATTTCATTTTCTGTGCCTGCTGGTTAGGCCCTTTTCTTCCTACCGTCCATTTTATTCCCACCATTAAACTTATTCCCATCTTTCTGAACCCTTTCTTGGTACTCATATCAAACCTCAAATTTCTTGTCATTGACTCCATGAAGCTTTTGTCTATTTGCGCCTGAGTCATCTCTCCCTTATCCAAACTCTGAACTTATAATTTGTAACATAGCACAGAGTACTAAATTATATACTCGTTCTGTTATTTGTTTAGCTGGTGTGTATATGTTGATTCCCCTAATTCCTTACTCTTCTAGTTCCCAAAGAATCTAACCCAAACGTTTCTATTTAGTTTTTAAATACTAACAGTATTTAAAGATTGAGTCTCACTTTCCAACCTTTCTTTAGAATAATTATGTCACGAGGAATAGAGGAAGGGTCCTACTCTCTGCTGTGGAGCATTGCATAATATTCAGTTGGAACATAAATAAATGCCCCAGAATAGGATGGGATAACTTAAAAATCCTACTTGCAGGTGACCAAGAAGCAGAGTGTCTACCACGTAACTTATTACTTGGATAGCTCTGAGGATATTAATGATAAAAAGGAGTGGCCAGAGGAAAGACTTTTCCCTTCTCCATTGCAGCGCTGTAACTAAGTGACTTCTGGTAGATCAAATAGACTATTTTGGGGATTCCTGCTCACCCATCTCTTCTGTGTTTTCAGAGCTGCTGTAGAGCTGTTAGAACAGTGAACTGATGCTTTTTGACTTGCCAAACAGTGGGAGCTTTCTATTTAAATAGTTATCCCTTAGAAGAGCTATATTAGGGAGCTCAAAGGAAAGGATTTAAGGGCCCACACAGAGTAGAGAGACAGCAGATCAGCCACCTACTGGGCCCTTGTTCCTTCCAATGCTTCAAACGACATATTTGTAAGGCAGAAGCCTTCTTGCTCACTGAACTGTATGCTCCTCACCTGCCCTTTTGTGTTTAGCAAACACATGGGAAGGGCAGCTCTTCACTGCTTTCTAATCTCTCTTGCTTTAGCTAAGCAATACCACACAGCCAAGTGAGCAGAAATCCAAGTGTATTGCTGGCACCTAGGGGATGTGATCATAAGAAGAGATCCTTTAGGGGCAAAGAGACCAAATATTCAGATTTAGTATGCGGTCATTTACCAAGTGACAAATATGTAAAATGTCAGCAGACTAAGAAACAAAGGAAGTAATCAGAAATGTGTTTTCCACCAAGCATCTATATAGATGCCTTCTTATACATTTATTAAGAGGGTTCATTCAAATTCCAGTTAGTCATACTACCAAGTTTATTATTTTGATAATAAGGGAATCAACCATATCAGGTAGAGCAATTGGGATTATTTCCCTAGCTCTTAAATACATAAGAACTTTATTATGCCCAGAGAATGATTTATGCTCTACCATTGCTGTTATAATTTATTGTTCTTGTGTCCATACCATGGGAAACATCTATAAATTTTTTTTTTTAGGGCAGTGTCACTGGACCTCATATGTGGGACCCGAACCGAGGCCAGCGCTTAACCACCGCGCCACTCGGCAGGCCCGGAAACATCTATATTAAAGAAGATATAGGCAATGTGAGTTAGAATTAGGAGACTCACTATCCTGCCAGATAAAGATCTTTTTCTAAAGCTCATTGAAACCTGGCATTCAGAAGTAGGCCAAAAAATAGGCCTAGCTATTCGTGCAGACATCTCTTTTTGTATTCCCGTTATACAGCTTCTAGGAGGCAGCTAGTTCAGTTGTGGACCGACATAGATTAATCCACTCCATTTTGTTTCTTTTGTATTAGACGTACACTATTATGAACGATTTCAAACGTAAAGAAAATACAAAAAAATAAAAAAAATCTCAACTCCCAGATTTAAAAGATGTTATATGCTGTCGAATCCTCTTCAACTTTCTCCTTTTTTTTTTTTTCAATGAATGTTCAAGATACAGGTAAAGCCTTTCATTCCAGCCCTTCTCTTTGCCACTGTGTTCCTATGTACTTATTATAGACAGAGTTCATAATCCTTTCAGAAGCTCATTTCTTCCTACTTTCCTGACTTTCTACTTTCCTAATTTCCTACTTTCCTGACTTTCTTAGGTAGTCCGCAAGGGGGAAGCTCAAAACAGTTCTACTGTAAAGGGTGTCAGACTTAACTGTCCCCCTCATCTGGTGTCACTGGTGTGCAAATTCTTTCCCCTTGGGAAGGATACCTGGGGCTGCCTATTCTAAAGGCAAGAGGTCTCCAGCATAACACTTTGAAATATGGAGAAGCCATTTCTGTACTACCTGAGACCATACACAATTGTCATTCAGAACTTAGCCTTTTGTTCTGAGAGTCCCTGATTACTGATGGTCATTCATTTTGTACTATACCTTTTTTTAAAAAAAAATTGGGGAACAGTGTGTTTTTCCAGGACCCATCAGCTCCAAGTCAAGTAGTTGTTTTAATCTAGTTGTGGAAGGCGCAGCTCACAGTAGCTCATGTGGGGATCGAACTGGCAACCTTGCTGTTTATGAATACTGTGTTCTAACCAACTGAGCTAACCAGCCGCCCCTGTACTACATCTTTTTTTAAGCACCCTATTGTTCGTACCTTGATCGACTCTTCTAATTTCTTGGCTTATGGATCTACAGAATAAGTTAATAAAATTAAATAAGGTAGATTAATCACAGGCTTAAGATTACACATTAGAGTATCCCTATTTTGTAATGGCTACTACCCTTTCTCTCCCAATCCCTGGGATACATCATATTCTCTTAGCTTTGTGTCTTCCCAAATCAAAATACAGAATAAGTGTAAAGAAGTGGAAGTTGGCAGCTCTGTGGTTTGGGTTTTGAATTGTTCCCACATCAAAAGATTTGTGAACTGTGCATTTTAAACAGTTCTTGGTTCATGACTCTCTTTAACCAAATTGAAAAAGCCAGTAGGGAGGGTGAGGCAAATGTTGAAGAAAATGGCCTTGACTGTTCAATTTAGTGTTAAAGATAAAAAATGTAACTCAGGTAGGTTTAAGACTTATAATCTTGAAAATTGAAAACCTCAGTTTTAAAGGAAAAATGGAAGGGTAGGGAGTAAATCCACGATGGCAAGTTTATTTAGATCTCTTCCTTTGCTGCTTGCTAAATGCAGCTCTTCTAAGGGATGACAATTTAAAGAGAAAGCCCTCATTGCTTGGGAAGCAAAAACATTAAGACACCGCTTTAACAGCTTTACAGAATCTGCCATTTCATCCTAAACACAGTGCTAAGAGTGAGCAGTAATCTCTGGGGTAAAAGCATGGCCCACAGTCAACACCTATGTTCAGTCTGTGCTTTTTATACTTTGTTTCCATTTTCCTTAATAGATATTTACCAGTTGACAATCACAGCTTCAGTGGTTTCTGGTTTCCACTGATCTTTCTGTTGCCAGTACTTCAGACTTTCAATCCTTTACCTGCCTGTAATAATTTCTATGTTAACCCCTTTTTAAAAAATGGATAGCCACTTCAATTGTACTGGACCTAATTCCTAGGATGAGTTGCGCATTAGAAAATCTGTTATTGAATTTTGGCATTAAAAAAAAATTCCCAGCACTCCCTTACTTCCCCGGATTGCATGGTTTTCTTTGTTGCTTATTTTCAGCAACACTCTTTCAGACCATTGTCGTTTATAGGTTATTTATTGCTGTATAACAAACCTCCAAAAAATGTAGTGGCTAAGACAGTAAGCTCACTGGTCAGGCCAGTACTGGTTTGGGCTAGGCTAAACTGACCTGTCAGCTACAAGTTGGATGGAGGTGGGCTGATCTGGCCTGTCTGGGAGTTGGCTGGCAGTCAGCTGGGTCTCGTTTCTCTCATCATCCAGCAGGTTAGCCTGGGCTTGCTTTCCCGATGGGCATAGATTCTGAGAAAGGACAGAAGCGAGTATGCAAGGTCTCTCGAGGCCTAGCTGCAGAACTGGCATTTTGTGACCGCCTGCAACCTACTGGCCAAAATAAGCCACAAGGCCAATCCAGAGTCAAGGAAATCAACTCTGCCTCTTCTAGTGAAAGGACTTGTAAAATCACATTGCAAAGAGTGTGGATACAGGAAAGGGTGAAGAATTATGGTCTTTTTTGCTCCTCTCATGATGTAGCTGTCTCAAGTACTTGTCTTTCTGGGAGCAGCTGTTCTGATATACAGGGACTATTGATCCATTATACTTATGAAGAAAATTGCACCACAGAAAAAATTATTTAGGCATCGTCGGTGTTCACAAGAATACGAAACACTGACTCCTTAGGCAGACGAGCACTTTAAGTTCTTAAGTGAAGCATTTTTACTCTTGCAAGAATCAACTGTAGTGTTGTTTTCATCAGATGAAAGCAATTGCAAGTCAAATGCATGAAGCTGCATAAAAGATGTGATGCATTTGCTTATTCTGCATCACATGTGGACAAAATAAATACCTTGATAGTGAATACACATCATACACTGCCCTCTGAATTCATAGCTTGGCAAACAGATGTCTCTAGTTGATGAGTTTTATTTTTCATAAACTTGAATTGAATTGGCCTGTGTCCTTGTATTATCTGGTCTAAAAATACCTTTAGCCTTTCCTTTTCATTCTTATTTTCTAACTCATTAAAGATTTTTGAAGGTCATTGCAGGCCAACTCCATTTCATCACAGAAAGAAGACTAGCAAAAGAAATATGGATATTAGGGCCGGCGGAGTGGCGTGGTGGTTGGGCACTGGCTTGGGAAGCCAGCGGCCCCGGTTCGGATCCCACTATATGAGGGCCAGTGACACTGCCCTCAAAAAAAAAAAAAAGAAATATGGATATTAAATAATACTTATTTTTATTTTACAAAGTCAAAATGCTTCACATGAGATTACTAAATAGCAAGCACATTATATCTGAGGGAAGATGATATTGCCAAAGAGACATAATTCTTTTTATAACACACATTTAGTGAATATATACTATGACTATGTTTTATTATACCCTGGATAGCACTCTCAATAGTAGAGGATTTAATACTGTGGATAAGGGAAATGCATGTAAAGAGAATGTGCCCTTTTTTTTTTTTTTTGAGGGCAGTGTCACTGGCCCTCATATGTGGGATCCGAACAGGGGCCGTTGGCGTCCCAAGCCAGCTCTTAACCACCGTGCCATTCGGCCGGCCCTGTGCCCTTGTTTCTTGACTTTGCTTTAGTATAGAACATAAAGGATATGGCTTGAAGGGACCTTAGGCATTCCCTAGTCTAGTCCTGCATGAAATCTCCAGTGATGGGAAAGTGACCATATTTAAGGTAGCCAAACCCATTTCTAAGTGGCTTAATGAGTCATGGTGACTGGAGATGTCTGAGCAAAAGCTGACTGACTATGGGAGCTCTTACTGTGTGCCACCAGTCTCATCTTAATGAAAGTATAGATATTAAAGAGATGGAGGGCTGGCTGAGTGGCATGTTGGTTAGGAGTTGGCTTGGGACACCAGCTCTGAGCAGCAGAGCCCCGGTTCGGATCCCACATTAAGGCCAGTGACGCTGTGCCCTCTACAGCTAAGATGGTGAACAACAGCTCGACCTGGAGCTGGGCTGCCCTGAGTCTCAGGCGACGGTGTAGGCTGCAGTGGGGGTGGCTGGCAGCTGGTGTGTGCTTTCGTGAGCTGCCCTGAGCCACCGTGAGCCGCCGTCCAATAGCTGGCAAGTGACTCCCTCAGCCGGGAAAAGCGCAATGTTAATACCGACATTCTCCACAACTAGACTGAAGAACAAAAGGACAGCAACTTGTCTATTCCCCTTCCCGGATTCCTCAATGCTGTTCCCCACCCCCAATTCCCCAATAAAATCTTTAAAAATAAAAAGAGATGGACATGTCAATAATCACAAAATATGCTGAGTACTGAAATATAATACACTCATACCATGTAGACACAGAGTGAAGTGAATTTATTTTTCGGTTTAATGACTGGAACTTGGTGACAGTCTCTGTCCTGAAGATAGTGGAGGAGGAGGAGCTAAAGGTGGTAGATGCTCTCAATTGAAATTGGGACTATCTAACAATCAGGGTTATTGGGAGCATGCCAGAAACCTCTGTGCATTCACAGTTTTCCAAGACTAAATCCACATCCATTTTCTGAGATCAAGTTCCATCCCCAGCCCATTCCGGAAACACCACCTGGACCTCAAGGAGCGACTGCCAAGAAATCCTTTAACGATAGGCATGGATGGCAAATTGTCCATCCATGGCTTTAAATTGGCCGAAGTGCTTCCTCTGCAGTCATCGTATCCAACTAGTGGCACGTTTGAAAAGCATGGTGAAGTATTATTTTAACATTACACATAAACTTTATTCTTCTCCATGGCAAATTACCTCCTAATTTTTTTTTCCAGTGATCGGATATGTTAAAAATACACAAAACTTTGTTAATTCTAGGGAAATTGATGTCACAGCAGGGAGCCATACACAGGAAGTCTCAAAAACAATAGTAGAAACTGGAGGGAGAAAAAGTCATAAAAAAAAATAGATTTCCAGGTCAACTTTTCTATCTTCCTTTTTTCATTGCTGATTTGGTCAGTGATAAGTCCGCTTTATTGTTTTATTTGCCCTGTTCCTTTCTATAATCCTGATTTTATTCTTGTTTCCATCTCCCCTAGCTTCCTCCCCAGATAGTATCTATTTCCTTTCCCCCAACCCTAATTCACTCACTCTCTTTATCATTCTCTTACTGGTGTAGCTTTCATAACAATCCAATTGGGACAGGTCTGATCAGTTTCTTCCTAGTACTTATTTGATCATCTTCAACAAGAAGGTAATTGTTTATTCTTAGAAATAAGGTAAACAAAGTGGTAAAGCACCTCTTGTGCATACACAAGACTTTACTTTTCTCTTGCCCTCTTAGGCTTCCAAATATACCTGTGTGTACTTCCTCTGCCTTCAATCCCTTCCAGCCACCCTGGTTACCCTTCCTCAGAGTGGATCTGGGTTGATTTGTAAACTGGCCCCCGTACAGGGACGGAGAGGCTGAAGGAAGAGGCAGGCTACTCCAGATTGGTAGGTGGCAGGTTTAATAAGCAGGGGAACTTACATATGAGGCTTGTCTTATGTGTCACAAGATAAGTAGATCTACGTACCTACCTGCCAGGGTCTTAACAATTTATACAGAGGGCTTAACTGGGTTCAATCACGTATACTGCCGAGATGGTCTCAACACCACCTTACCCTCTCAAGGCTGCATCCTTGAAATGGCCCCAGGTATGGAAGTGGTAGGGAAGGTACATTCCAAGGACAGGGGAGCCTCTTATTGCCTGGGTCCAGTTTGTGGGTCAACCTGTGGTTCCTTCCTCTGGATGACCTCTTCCGATACCCTGCTCCTAATATATCCCTCTTTCTCATTCTTCATCCTTTCCCAATTCAGGTTTCCCATTCTTCTACTGCAACTGATCTGTTCTAGGAATTTTAAGGAAGATAAAAATAATTCCTGTTTGAAGTGATTCATGCTAGGCTGGGAGTGAATGATTTCAGATGTATGGGAGGTGTTTTATAACATGATCTATTAAATGTAAAGAATTCCTAATGGAACTATACTTGGAAATCTTATGTGGGGTTATAGGTGCTTCTGTGAATTAATTAATTCACAAATGTTTATTACATGCCTACTTTCTGCTAATGATGAAGAAGCCAAACAAATCTCTTCTCGTGGAGCTTATAGTTGAGTGGGCAGGATAGGTAGTAACTTAACCTGGATTGTCCCATTAGCAGGGCTGACACAAGGGGTTATAGATGTAGGTTTATTTTTGGAATAAAACCCAAGGATCAGGAATAGCAGACGGATAAGAGTGAGAGAAACAAAAGAAAGGAAGGGTGTGTGTGTGTCACTGAGCTGGACTCAATCCCATTGGGAACCTCCTGAGAAGACTGATAGAACATACCTTGGAATTGCTGTCTCCGACATCCCCTATCTCAGGGGTCATAGGCTGCTCCACGTGCTGTTCACTCCCTCATGATTCCACATTTTGTAATGGGTCAGCTGGTTCCTGAAATCATCTCACTGAGGGATGATAGACAAAGCAAAAGATAAATAGTGCATCTGAGGAAAGACGCTTGCAGTCCACACCTGCACACAGCTGGTTGCTGTATCAACAGCTAGAGTAAAAAGGTAAGCAGAAAAGATACCAAAAAAAAAAAAAAAAAAAAAAAAAGCTCAAGCAGAGTCTGGTACAGAGTAATAAAATAAAACAAACAAATAAATATAGAATTGCAAACTGTGATAAGTGCTGAACTGTACATTGGACCACAAGACCATATGCACAACAAACTCCAAAATGGCATGAAAAAACTTCAAATTGACATAGTTCCTTGACATGATCTAATGTTTGTAGGGTTACTACTAAAGCAAAAGATGTTGAAGATTAAAGCACATTTTTCATTTTCTTTTTAATTGTCCTGCTCCTAGATAGACATGGAATCCCTAAAATCTTCAGTCTCAGTAGATTTTCCCCCCCAAAATAAGGAGTATTACAACCCTGTTTTAGATAAGGGACTCCTTACTGTTTTAGATCTAATGCTTCCCCAAACTATTTCACTGGACTTATTGTGAGACCTATGTACTTATGGCTTTGTTTAAAGTAAGTGGCCAAAGAGATAGTATAGGTTAGAGGTCATGAACATGTGCAGGAAACACTGCGATTTAGTATTGGTGCTGCTTATGAACTTTAACACTCTGTGCCTCATGTATTATTTGTGAAATGGGAATAACATTATTCCTTATCCACAAAGGGTTGGGGTGATGATTAGGTAAGGAAACACAGATAATTCTTTTATGTTTTATCTTCCTTTTATTTTTTATTAGTTTCTGGTGTACAAAACATAATTATTAGACATTTACACCCCTTGTAAAGTGATAATCCCCCCAAGTCTACTACCCATTTGACATCTGACACCGTACATAGCTATTAAAATACCATTGACTATATTTCCTATGCTGTACTTTACATCTGTTATAATTATATATATATAATTATAGTTGAAATTCAGTATTATTCTACATCAGCCTCAGGTGTACAGTGCAGTGGTCAGGCATCTACACGGTCTATGAAGTGATCTCCCTAATAAGTCCAGTACCCATCTGGCACCGTCCATAATCTTTACAACATTTTTGACTATATTCCCTGTACCTTATTTCATATCCCCATGACTATTTTGTGACTACCAGTTTGCACTTTCTAATCTCTTCACCTTTCTCCTCCATTCCCCAATCTCCTCCCATCTAGGTATCGTAAGTTTGTTCTTTGTATCCCTTAGTCTATTGCTGTTTAGTTTGCTTTTTATTCTGTTCTTTAGATTCCAAATATAAGTGAGGTCATATGATATTTGTCTTTCTCAGTCTGACTTACTTCACTTCACATAGTATCCTCTAGGTCCATCCATATTGTTGCAAATAGTAAGATTTCATTCTTTATTATGGCAGAGTAATACTCCATTATATAAATGTACCACAGTTTCTTTATCCAATTGTTTATTGATGGGCCTTTTGGTTGTTTCCAGATCTTAGCTATTGTGAATAGTGCTACAGTAAACATAAGGGTATGTCTATTTTTTTGGATTACTGTTTTGGGTTTCTTTGGATAGATAACCAGGAGTGGATTTTTTGGGTCATAAGGTTGTTCTATTTCTAATTTTTTGAGGAACCTCCATACTGTTTTCCATAGTGGCTACACCAATTTGAAATCCCACCAGCAGTGCACCAGGGTTCCCTTTTCTCCACATCCTTCCCAACGCTTGTTATTTGTTGATTTATTGATGATAGCCATTCTGACAGGAGTGAGGTATTATTTCATTTTGATTTTTATTTGCATTTCTCTAATGATTAGTGAGGTTGAGGATTTTTTCATGTCTATTGGCCATCTGTATGTCCCCTTTGGAAAAATGTCTCTTCATGTCCTCTGCCCATTTTGTAATGGGGCTGTTTGTTTTTTGTGGTTTTTTTTTTGTGTTGAGTTGTATGATATATATATATATAAATTTTGGATATTGACTCCTTATCACATGTATCATTGGCAAATGTCTTCTCCCATTCAGTAGCATGCCTTTTTGTTTCATTGATGGTTTCCTTTGCTGTGAAAAAACTTTAGTTTGATGTAGTCCCATTTGTTTATTTTTTCTTTTGTTTCCCTTGCCCAAGGGGATGTATCAGTAATGATGTTACTATGGGTAATATTGGTGAATTTACTTTCTATATTTTCTTCTAGGAGTTTTATAGTTTTGGGTATTATATTTAAGTCTTTTATCCATTTTGAGTTTATTCTTGTATATGGCATAAGAGGGTGGTCCTGTTTCATACTTTTGCATGTAGAAAACACAGATAAATTTTTTAGACCAACACCAGCTATATGGTAAGCACTCAATTAATTATTAGCCAGGGTATTAGTTTGCTAGGGTTGCCATAACAAAATACCACTGACTGGGTAGCTCAAAGAACAGAAATTGTATTTTTCACAGTTCTAGAGGCTGGAAGTCCAAGATCAAGGTGCTGGCAGGGTTGGTTTCTCCTGAGGCCTTTCTCCTGACTTGCAGATGGCCACCTTTTCACTGTGTCCTCATGTGACCTTTTCTCTGTGCACACCCCTATGTCTCTTCCTCTTCTCATAAAGACACAAGTCGTATAGGATTAGGTCCTACTCTTATGACCTTATTTAACCTTAGTTACCCAATTAAAGGCCCTGTCTCCAAATATAGTCACATCGAGGATTAGGGCTTCAACATATGATTTTGGGGGGAGATGCAATTCTGTCTATAACACCCATTGTAATTTTTACAAGAAAATGTCATGCCATAGGGCAGGGCTTTAAAACTTTTTGGTCTCAGAGCCCCTTTAACATTCGTTAAAATGATTGAGAACACCGAAGAGTTTCTGTTATGTAGGTTATATCTATCAGTATTTACCATATAAAACATTACAACTGGGGAGAGGAGGGAAAATGGCGGCTGTGAGGAGGGCTCCCTGAGTTGTCCCTTGGAAATCACTGTAATGTGAACAGCTATATCTCATCAAAGGAACCTCTACTCATAACACAGAACAGCTAAGTGACTCGCACTATGATTGCTGGAAGGTGGGCAGACCGGGCGAGTGGGGGAAGAGGGAGGTGAGATGCGTGAGGTGCAGCCCACACCCGCAGCTGCTGAGACACAGGGCCTCAGAGAGCAGATTGGAGAGTTTTCCCACTGCTCGCTCCCTGTGCCCTGTGTCCCGTCTAGAGTACAGCAAGAGTGCAACGGTTTGCAGTCTGAGGCGGAAGCCTGGGGCCAGGCAAGCAGGGAAAGAGAGAGAAAAGATGTGCCTGTGGAGGTGTGATCTGCACCCACGTTTGCGGAGATGAGGGACCCCAGGAGGTAGAGTGGAGAGCATTGCAGCGGCAGGGTGGACTCAGTTCCTGCGCCCCACGGTAGCATGACAGGAACACGGCTGGAACGTCTGAGGCAGAAGCCTTAGCTCAAAACTGCGGAGGGATGTTTTTTTGTTTTTCTCTTTTTTTTCTTTTGCTCGCACAGAAAGCAAAAAACAACCGCATAGATAAGAACCTACCCTCACCCTCCCTCGGAAACCCTGGTCCCCGCCATCCTACAGTCTTAAACTGAACTGAGTGGAGGAGTAGTGTCAGATTACAAAGGTGCTCCTACTCCCAGGGGATTGGGGAACTCAGCCAGAAAGAGGCTGCAGAGTGTGGGCATACCTACCCCGCCCCCACCTCTCCTGTGCGGCTTGGGAGGTGGGACAACTTCAGCTGCTGAATCACTCGCAGGACCCCCAGCAGGTGGCTTTTAGCGGCTCAGAAATCTCACACCCCCCATGGCCTCCAACAGAAAGAGTTCCTGAAGACACACATCAAGCCTTCTGGCTGCACACTTCTCAGTGTGCCTTCGGGCAGGCAGGAGCAGAAATGGCACTGGCTCTGTAAAAACTATCAGTCACACCTCATAACCCCATTCATCTAGACCTGCATCGCCAGGGTCACTCTAGGCGCCAGGTGGCTGGCTGTGCTCCCACAAGACGCAGAGGAGCTTTTGAACAGCAGAGGACAACCTGGAGATAGCTTGGTGGACTTTAGGCAAGACTGGCACTGGGTTTTTTTTCTTGGTGTTTGTTTGGCTTTTTTAGGTTATTGGGGGTTTTTTGTTTGCTTGTTTTAGGTGTTTTTGTTTTTTCTATTTCATTATTATCATTTTTAGTTTTATATATATATATATCCATATATATGGGTGTATAGATATATTTATATCTAAATATCTAAATATATATGGGTGTGTAGATATATTTATATATATATATATATACACATATATATTTTCTTTCTTTCTTTTTTCTTTCTTTCTTTCTTTCTTTCTTTCTTTCTTTCTTTCTTTCTTTCTTTCTTTCTTTTTTTTTCTTTCTGTCTTGTCTCCACTCTCTCTCTCTCCCTTCTTTTCAAGGCTCTACTTTTTCTGCTTATTTCCATTTTTCTGCAATTTTTTTTGTATGTTTATTATTTCTGTGCATGTTTAGTGTTGGTTGTTGGTTGTTTTTTTTTTTACATGTGAGAGTATCTGGTTTCTGGTTTCTTTTGGTGGCTGTGGTGGTTATGCTTGTTGATCTGTTTTGCTCTAAAATCACTCTGTAGTAGGGCCCAGCCAAAGAGGCTCAAGAATCATCACACCCAGAGGCTAACCTTAGTCCAAACCAGAGCAGTACCAGGTTTGACCTACAATAGTCACACCCAAAGGGAAATCGTTACAGACACAAGAGCCCATAGGGGCCAGGCTTCATCAGAGGGGTCAACCCTCACACAGCAGCTCATAAACTGTGGACACAGATAATCCTCACAGCTAGTGAACCTGAGAGTCAATCCCACCTGACAAGCCAAAAGCAATCAAAGCTTAACATCAACAGGAAAAGACACACAACACAAGGAATACCTCTGGTACACATGTACAAGAGAATAGGGAGACAGAGCAATTCAAATACAAAGGACACACACCACATAAATCCACCCAGAAAAGACTGAGAGACCTAGGGTATCTACCTAATACATTGAAGCAAACACAAAGCGTAAGCCAGAATGGGGAAACAAAGAAAGTCATCCCAAATAAAAGAACAGAAAAAACCTCCTGAATTAGTGGAACTAGAGGAAATAAAGGCAACCAACCTATCTGAGACAGAGTTCAGAACACTGATTATTAGAATGTTCAAGGAAATTAGTGAGAATATAAAGAAGGATAAAGAAATCATGAAAAACAACCAGCTAGAACTGGATGCAATTATGGAAATTAATTGCATAAAATAATTGCATAAAAGAAGGCAATTATTGAAATAAATAACAAACTCAAAGGAATTACCAGCAGATTGGATGAAGCAGAGGATCAAATCAGCGACTTAGAAGACAAGATAGCAGAGATCATCCAAGCGGAACAACAGAAAGAAAAAAAGAATAAAAAACATTGAAAATAGTTTAAGAGAGCTGGGAGATAACATAAAGCGTCACAACATCACATCATAGGAATACCAGAAGGAGAAGAGAGGGAGCAAGGGATCGAGAACATATTTGAAGTAATAATGACTGAAAACTTCCCTAACCTGGAGAAGGAAATCAACATATGAGCCCAGGAAGTACGGAGAGTTCCAACCAAGAAGAACCCAAACAGGCCCACACCAAGACATATTACAGTGAAAATGGCAAGGGTTAAAGACAAAGATAGAATCCTAAAAGCAGAAAGGGACAGGCAGCAAGTTACTTATAAGGACATCCCAATTAGAATATCAGCTGACTTTCCTACAGAAACTCTGTAGGCCAGAAGGGAGTGGCAGGAGGTTTTCAAAGTGATGAAAAACAAAGATCTACAACCTAGATTGCTTTATCCAGCAACGCTATCATTTAAAATTGAAGGAGAGATAAAGAGCTTCCGAGAAAAGAATAAGCTAAAGGAATTCATTACCACCAAGCCAGCATTGCAGGAAATGTTAAAAGGGCTTCTTTAAGCAGAAGAAAGAAAAAAACAACCTAACTAATGAAGACCAGAAACACATATACCTGAATGGCAGTAACACACCTATTAGTAACCACGTTAAACGTAAATGGATTAAATGCTCCAATCAAAAGACTTAGGGTGGCTGAATGGATAAGAAAGCCAAAACCTTGCATATGCTGTGTACAAAAGACTCACCTCAGATCAAAAGACACATACAGGCTGAAAGTAAAGGGATGGGGTAAAGTATTTCATGCAAATGAAACTGAGAAAAAAGCTGGAGTAATGATACTTATATAAGGTAAAATGGACTTCAAATTGAAGAATATAATAAAGGACAAAGAAGGTCACTTCATAATAATAAAGGGATCGATCCAACAAGAGGACACTAACCTAGTAGACATCTATGCATCTAACAAAGGAGCTCCTAAATATATAAAACAGATATTGACAGATCAAAAATAACACTATCATAGTAGGGCACTTCAACACCCTGTTGTCACCAATCACAGATCCTCCAGACAGAAAATCAATGTGGAAACAACGGCCTTAAATGACACATTAGACCAGCTTGATTTAATTGATATTTTCAGAGCATTCCGCCCCAAAGCTACAGAATATACATTCTTATCAAGTGCACATGGAACATTTTCCAAGATAGACCACATGTTAGGCCACAAAACAAGTCTCAATAAATTTAAGAAAATTGAAATCATATCACATATCTTCTCTGACCACTGTGCTATGAAATTAGAAATGAACTACAAGAAAAAACTGGAAAACACATAAATACATGGAGGCTGAATAACATGTTACTAAATAGCGAGTGGGTCAAAAATGAGATCAAGGACGAAATCAAAAGATACCTTGAGACAAATGAAAATGAAAACACCACAACCCCAAATCTTTGGGATGCAACAAAAGGAGTCCTAAGAGGGAAGTTCATAGCAGTGCAGGCCTACCTAAAGAAGCAAGAAAAATCTCAAATCAACAGGTTATCCTTACACCTCAGGGAACTGGGAAAAGAATAGCAAAAGAAGCCCAAAGGGAGTACAAGGAAGGAGATTATAAAGACCAGAGCGGAAATAAATGAAAGAGAGATCAGAAAAACAATACAAAAGATCAGTGAAACCAAGAGCTGGTGCTTTGAGAAGACATACAAAATTGACAAACCTCTAGCCAGGATCATCAAACAAACAAAAAAAAGAGAGAGAGAGAGTGGACTCAACTTAGCAAAATCAGGAATGAAAGAGGTAAAGTGATAACAGACACCATAAAAATACAAAAAAAATTTTAAGAAATTAATATGAGCAACTATATGCCAACAAATTTCACAATCTGGAAGAAATGGGTAATTTTCTAGAAGCATATAACCTTTCAAAGCTAACTCAAGAAGAAATGGAAAATCTGAATAGACTGATTACCACCAAGGAAATTGAATCAGTAATAAACAAGCTCCCAACAAACAAAAGCCCTGGACCAGATGGCTTCACAAGTGAATTTTACCAAACGTTCAAAAAAGAATTATCACCTACTCTATTCAAACTATTCCAAAAAATCCAGAAGGAGGGAAGTCTCCCACACCCTATCACCCTGATTCCAAAACCAGACAAAGACAGTACAAAAAAGGAAAACTATAGGCCGATATCCCTGATGAACATAGATGCAAAAATCCTCAACAATATATTAGCAAACAGAATTCAGCAATGTACTAAGAAGATCATACATCATGATCAAGTCGGGTTCATCCCTAGTACACAAGGTTGGTTCAATATTCACAAATCAATTAATGTGATACACCACATCAACAAAATGAAAAATAAAAATCATATGGTCATATCAATAGATGCAGAAAAAGCATTTGACAAAATCCCGCAGCTATTTATGATAAAAACTCTTAGCAAAGTGGAAATACAGGGAGCATATCTCAACATAATAAAGGCCATATATGATAAACCCACGTTTAACATCATACTCAATGGGGAAGAGCTAAAACCATTCCCCTTAAGATCAGGAACAAGACAAGGCTGTCCACTTTCTCCACTTTTATTCAACATAGTTCTGGAAGTTCTAGCCACAGCAATAAGACAAGAAAAAGAAATAAAAGGCATCCAAATAGGTAAAGAGGAAGTAAAATTGTCATTATATGCAGATGACATTATACTATACATAGAGAACACCAAAGACTCCACCAAAAAACTATTGGAACTGATAGATGAATTCAGTAAGGTAACAGGATACAAAATCAATATGCAGAAATCAGTTGCATTTGTATATACCAATAACAAATTATCAGGAGAAATTAAAAATACAGTCCCATTTACAGTTGCTTCAAGAACTATAAAATACTTAGGAATAAATTTAACCAAAGAAGTAAAAGACCTGTACTCACAAAATTATAAGATACTGAAGAGAAAAATTAAAGAAGATACAAATAAATGGAAACACCTATCATGCTCATGGACAGGAAGAATTAATATAGCTAAAATGTCCATACTGCCAAAAGCAATATATAGATTCAATGCAATTCCTATCAAGCAACCAAGGGCGTTTTTCATAGAAATAGAAAACGTAATCCTAAAATTTATATGAAACCATAAAACACCCCGAATAGCCATGGCAATCCTGAGAAATAAGAACAAAATCGGGGGAATCATGCTACCTGACATCAAATCATATTACAGGGCTACAGTAATCAAAACAGTATGGTACTGGCATAAAACCTGGCATAGATCAATGGAACAGAATAGAGAGCCCTTAAATAAATCCATTCATATATGTCAGTTAATCTATGACAATGGAAACAAGAATTTACATTGGGGTAAAGATAGTCTATTCAATAAATGGTGCTGGGAAAATTGGACTGACACATGTGAAAAAATGAAACTGGACCACCTACTTACACCATATACAAGAACAAATTCAAAATGGATTAAAGACTTAAATGTAAGACCTGACCCATAAAACTCCTAGAAGAAAATATAGTGAATAAATTTGCAGACATTACCCTAAGCAACATTTTTACTGATATATACCCACATGCAATGGAACTAAAAGAAGAAATTAACATATGGGGTTACATCAAACTTAAAAGTTTTTGCACAGCAAAGGAAACTATCAATAAAACTAAAAGGAAGCCTCTGAATGGGAGAAGATATTTGTCAATGATATATCTGATTAGGGGTTAATATTCAAAATTTATAAAAGAGTCATTCAATTCAACACCAAAAAAAAAAACCAACCCCATTAAAAAATGGGCAGAGGATATGAAGAGACATTTCTCTAAAGAGGACTTACAGATGGCCAACAGGCATATGAAAAAATGTTCAACCTCACTAATAATTAGAGAAATGCAAATAAAAACCACAATGATATACCACTTCACTCTGGTCAGAATGATTATCATCAATAAATAAAAAAACAAGTGCTGGTGAGGTTGTGGGGAAAAGGAAATCCTGCTGCACTGTTGGTGGGGTTGCAGATTGGTGCAGCCACTATGGAAGTCAGTATGGAGGTATCTCCAGCAATTCCATTCTTAGGTATTTATCCAGAGAGACCCAAGACACTAATTCAAAAAAATATATGCACCCCTATGATTACTGCAGTGCTATTTACAATAGCCAAGAAGTGGAAACAATCAAAATGCCCATTGGTAGACGACTGGATTAAGAAACTGTGGTACATTTAACAATGGAGTATTACTCAGCTATAAAGAGGAATGAAATAATATCATTTGCAACGATATCGATGGACCTAGAGAACATTGTGCTAAGTGAAATAAGTCAGAGAAAGACAAATGCCATATGATCTCATATGTGGATTATAAAGAACTGAATAAACAAGCAATGTAGACAGAAATAGTCTCAGAGACACAGAGGAAAAACCGATATTGCTAGATGGGAGGAGGCGGGGATCAGAGAAGCGAGGAAGAGACGAGACAACATAAATAGGTAACTACAATATTGCCACAGGGATAGGAATGACAATTTGGGGAATATAATCAATAATGTTGTAAATATTTTTTAGGGGTTCAGATGGACTCATGTCTTGTTAGGGAGACCACTTCATGGACGGTGTAGAGGGCTGACCACTGCACTGTACATCTGAAGCTGCTGTTGAATAATATTATATGTCAACTATAATTTATATATATATATATATAATCATGAGATGTGGAGTACAGTGTGGGGAGTGGAGTCAATGGAATTGTAATAGATATGTTTGATATCAGGGGTGTGGGGTTGGATTGGGGAGGGGAGTTGTCACTTTGTGATGGGTGAAAAACATAACTATTGCATTGTTTTTTACTTGAAACTAATAATAAAAATTAAAAAATAAAGTGTTAAAAATACACTTGAATAAAATTTCAACCTGAAAAATACCCAAAATAAAACAATCAAAAATCATTAAAAGTGAAAGACTTTAAAAACATTTATTCATTTGAAAATACCCATAATTCCTCCCATTACAAATTGACATAATTTTAGGAAAATTAACTGCACTTTAAAAACTGAAGTAAATTTAGTAAAAAGTGGCATCATTTTTCCAGTTTTGTAAATCTTTTTAATGTCTGGCTTTATAGAAACATCTGGATTTTTAAATCTGCATCTATAAAAAATTTGATATGAGAGCCGGCCGAGTGGCGCATTGGTTAAGCGCTGGTTTTGGGATGCCAGCGGCCCCGGTTCGGATCCCACATGAGGGCCAGTGACACTGCCCTCTACAGCTAACAACAGCTCCACCTGGAGCTGGGCTGTGCGAGCCCCGGTGATGGTATGGGCTGCAGCCCCTGCTGCAGTGGGCTGCCATAGGCTACAGTGAGTGGCCCGCAGCCAGCGTGAGCGGCTGGCAGCCAAGTGTGAGCTGCCAATAGCCGCGGTGAGCGACATCCAGAGGCCAGCGACCGATCTGCCTCATCCGGGAAGAGCGCAATGAGGATACCAACAGTGAAGAAACATCCTCCGCAACTAAACTGAAGAACAAAAAGACAGCAACTTGTCTGTTCCCCTTCCCCGATTCCCCAACACTGTTCCCCTCCGCCAATTCCCCAATAAAATCTTTAAAAATATAAATAAATAAATAAATTTGATATGATATCCCGTGACATGTAACCACTGCAAAAGTTCACTGCACAGTAATGAGAGGAAGAGAGTGAAAAAGGCAAATAACATCGTAGCATTATTATGAAAATGGTATTGACTTTGCAGTTCCTCTGAAAACTCTTGAGGACCACCAGGGGTCCCTAGACTACACTTTGAGAACTATTGTCTTAGAGCCTAAGAACATCCCCCAAACTAATGAGTTTCATCGTTTTGGAATCCTACTTTTAAAAAGTTCCCCAAATTCCTTAAATCCTCAACACCATCACATCCTGGTGTTTTTGTGCTTATCATTACAATAATACATATTGACTTCTTCATTTTCATAGGAATAGGAAACCATGGCAAATAGATGGATTTCACTTCAAAGTTAAACTTGATGGCATTGTTCACTTTGTATTTCTTTTATCTTCCACAATGAAGATAGCACAGAAGTATTTGTGTGAAATCTATTGGGCAATTCTTCAGTAGACTTGTTCAAATCATGTTTTCCTGAAAAGTCTTGGTATAGCAGATCAGTTTTGCTGCTGAACAAACTCAGCTTATTACTATTATTCCATCTTTTAAGTGAAATGCATCCTAATGTTCAAAAGTTTGCCATCTGCAACTTAACAATTGTTGTAATTGAGAAGTTATCTGCCACTATCATATGAAACAGACCATTCATTTACTCTTTTGTAGAAGGTAATTAAATTTTTAATGACCACAATGAGGCAAGTTTTAATGGCTAATAAAAGTCCCCAAGATTTCATTGTTTTTATTTAAAAAGCTAAATATTTAAAGATAAATTTTTTTAGAGTTTTGGTTATAGCTTTATATATATACATGTATGTATACAGACATATACACACACACACACACACACACACACACACACACACACGGTCTGACAATTAAGTTCACAAACTTGTTTGCAACAATGTTGCTAACCTTTTCCGATATCAGAAGGATTATACATTATGAATTTGTACCAACTGGACAAACAGTTAACCAAGTTTACTATTTGGAAGTGCTGAAAAGGCTGCATGAAAAAGTTAGACGACCCGAACTTTTCACCAGCAATTCATGGGTCTTGCATCATTACAATGCACCGGCTCACATGGCACTGTCTGTGAGGGAGTTTTTAGGCAGTAAACAAATAACTGTATTGGAACACCCTCCCTACTCACCTGATCTAGTCTCCAATGACTACTTTCTTTACCCAAAGATAAAGGAAATTTTAAAAGGAAGACATTTTGATGACATTCAGGACATCAAGGGTAATATGATGACAGCTCTGATGCCCATTCCAGAAGAAGAGTTCCAAAATTGCTTTGAAGGGTAGACTAGGCACTGGTGTCGGTGCATAGCTTTTTAAGGGGAGTACTTTGAAGGTAACAGTAGTGATATTCAGCAATGAGGTATGTAGCACTTTTTCTAGGATGAGTTCTCAAACTTAATTGGCTGATCTCATGCGTGTGTGTGTGTGTGTGTGTGTGTGTGTCTTTGTGTGTTCTTCAAGGACCGGAATAAATCATATTTATTGAGTTTTAATTTTCTCAACTTCTGCCAGGTTGAATTTCACAGTGCTGGTGTTCAATAAATAATACTGGGATTGAATGTCACAGAATATTTATTAATATTTTATATGGTAAAGATTCTGCCATATTCCCAATCTTTCTCATTCTTGAGTCCTTTCTTTTTTCTGTTTTTCTCTCACCTTTATCTTGTTTTTCTCTCACTTTTATCCTTTTCATTTTTTCCATCTTACCACTTATGAATTCATCCTTTCTAATCTCACTTTCTTTATTTTTTAATTAATAATTTTGTTTCCAATTTTAATATTCTTTTTATTGTTTTATGTCCTTTCTACCTACATTTCTCCAGATATTTTCATGCACCTTGACCTTTCTGCATTTCTTGTGAGAATAGTCACCGACTGCCTTTTTTCTGAATTATCTCCTTTGGGCTATACTGAAAAAGAGAAATAGTGTCTTCCTTTGGATCAAAAGGCAGACATGGTTATTGCCCACTATAAAAGATTTAAGTTCCCTAAGATCAAAGTTACTCTCCTATCATGCACTCCACTACATGTGCAGATATCATCTGGCCCTCTTGATGTCAACCTGTGGTAATTAGCTAGCTCAGGGAAATGGCACATGTGCTAATGCTTTTGCTGTGATTAATAAGCCATTCTTTATCTCTGACCCAGGAGCATCATGCCTTATGTCAGCATCCATGAAACTGACAGGCTAACTTGTTAGCTTGCAAGTAGAGTAAAATCTCAGTCCCTTCACAGTTCTTGACAATGAGTTTTGCATGCATGTCTCTCTCTCTCTCTCTCTTTCTCTCTCTCTCTCTCCCTCTCTCTCTCTCTCTCTCTCTCTCTATATATATATATATATATATATATATATATATATATATATATATATGCACACACACACACACTCACATACACACACAGACACACACTCAGACACAGATACACACTGGGGATGACAAGAAATGCATACACATTTTAAGAGATGTTATATATGCTCAAACAGTAATTCACTCTAATCAGAAGTGTCTGGATACTGATGGTAACCACTTTGAGCACCTCTTGTAATTGTAGAAGTCAAACATGACTTGTATTCATCTTTTCTTTTTGGTATATATTGAGTATTACAATTTTAATACAGTTTTTTTCCTTTCTTAAAATGTGTATACATTTGTTGGCACCCTTTGTATATATACATGGATTGGAATTTACAGATAAATCTTCTGGATTACTTTTATCCCATAGCCATTTTATCATTTGTGTGTGTGTATAGCTTGGCAGGCATGGACATCCACTGATATTTTGTCTTGAGTTGTAACTGTTCTTGCTGTTCATATCACGCAGCAAGGTTCTATCTCAGTTACAATATTTTCTTATTGTCTTTCTTCAAAGAACTTTTACTTTCTCCTCATTGTCAGATATCATTATAAGGTTTAGAAGATCCATATAAAAATTATATTATTTTAAGGGCCGGCCGAGTGGTGCAGTGGTTAAGCACTGGTCTTGGAAGCCAGCGGCCCCGGTTCGGGTCCCATATATGAGGGCCAGTGACACTGCCCTCAAAAAAAAAAAATTATAACATTTTTAGTGCATTTATCTAATCTAATCAGTCTATCCATATTGTTCCCATATCTCTAAAACCATTATCAGCACAGTCATTCTTACCCATAAAGCAATGTTCACCAACCGATTTTGAATGTGCCATTCTTTTCTTACCTGGAATGTTATATCTCTCTTCTATCTACATATTGCCTTCATTTCTTTCAAAACATACTCTCTGTACACATGCTTTTGTGAGTAATTCCAAATTCTGTTAGTCATTAAGCAATTTATATATTTCATTGTTTCAGTTACTAATATTTATTGGGTGCCTACTACACATTCAAGGCATGATGAGCAAATCAGCATAGACCCTGAATACCATAATAGTAGTTAGCATTTTCTAAATGAAGATAGATCATTTTTTAATTTGCTTATATCACCTCCCTGATTGCATTGTAAATTCTTCCAAGGCAGTCAGCTGTGTCTTTTTTCCTCAACTAATAATAGTTTAAGCACATGAGGGCTTTTCTCTCTTTTCAAGCAAAAAGAAGACAGGGCAAGCAGTCCAGCAGTGTAATGATTCCATGAGGGACTCAGTCAACATTTGGTTTTCTGCTCCACCATGGCTTTCATCCTCATGATTGTAAGTGGCCTGATCCACCTCTGGGCATCATGGCCATGTTCAAGGCAGGAAGAAGGGGTAATGGAGAGAACAAAAGGGGAATTACCCGTGGTCAAAATATTTTCCACTGGAGCCTTATCAATTTCAATACTTTCCCCAAAGTGCTATATAACATACACACACACACACTTTTGATCAGAAGTGGGTCAGTCACCACTCCCAGTTGCAAGGACATTTGAGATGAATACATTTCACTGAGCATATGAACATGATACACTTATCATCTGATAAGAAGGGGACAAGAGATACTCGTTAGAAACTAGCCATGTTTGCCACACTGAGACATTAAACAGTGGGAAACAGGTTCTTGAAGCTACAGGATATATATAAAGTATCGTCTTGGACCTTTCCTTTATTAGATTTGAATAAAAAATTTGATCTAAAGCAAGCATGGAGTAGAATGCAGATAAGGCATGAATATTTAAGGTTGAAAATTGGTGACGTTAAAAAACAAAGGCTCATCTGGGCCGGCTGAGTGGCTCAGTTGGTTAAGAGCTCACTCAAGAGTGTGAGCTGAGCTCTGAGCAACAGCAGTTCAATGCCCAGCCCAAGCTGAGCTGCCGTAGGATGGCTCAGCTAAAAAAAAAAAATGGCTCATCTTCCACCATGTTGTCTCCCTCTTTTTTCTGTGCCACAACTATAAGGTCTCTTTTGTTTCCTATTGTAATCATAGCCCTTTTCACTTTCTGATTTCTCCTCCAGAGATGATGTTCCTCTAAATCTTAGCTTAGATAAGCAGATTTCAACTTTAAACTTTATTTCAACTTTAAACTTTAAAAAAAAGGTCCTCAGAGAGATCTTTACTACCCAACCAGACACCAAATATCCTCCCAGTCACTCTGTACCATTAACCAGCAGTATTTTTAGTTTAGTTTTTATCATGACCAGTTTATCATGTGCTCTCCACCCCAACCCCTAGAGAACATAAGATCCATGCAAACAAGTAAGGTTAGGTTCTGATTATCATGGCAAAGGGTGGAAGAAAAAGTGGGCTGCTTGGGTATGAAATGGGGCACAAGAGGTGTTGATGCATCGTGTTAGACCTTCACTGAGATTTTTATAACATGCTTAAAATTTAATATCTGAACCATCCTCTCTTAGAACCTCATGTCTAAGAATATCAAGTCAATAGGATATTCGATATTTTCAGAAAACAAAAGCCCCAAAGGTTATTCTGACTGAAAATCAACCTAATGGTTGTTGAAAGAAGCATTATACTTGCTTCCTCTTTTTGCTATGTAAACGTACTTTTGAACTCTTTATCCAGAATGTCAGATGATGAAATGGAGACAATTAGGTTGTGAAAACACTTGATCACATTTTGATCAATGATTAATTTTGCAAGACACAATCCTTTGCCTCTGTCTTCTCACTACCATATCATTTTTTCAGTGTTCATCCCCCAAGGCATAAATGTATATTAAGGCCATGTAAATTCTACAAAAATATTTAGCTCAGAAATTAATAGACAAAGTTCTTCTGTCATATATCTTGGAATATTTTTCAGAATAGAGCTGGAAAATACTCTATTTAAGCAGGGCATATAATAACCCACTTCCTGGGGAGAAGTTTCCAGGTCAATGATTTGGTAATTCTTAAGCAAAATTCCTACAGGAGAAGTGGAATTTTTGGAGGAAAGAGTTTTCCACAACCTTTTACCCCTCATTAAAGGTTTTTTGGTGTACATTGTGAAATGATATGCCTAGTCCAGAAAAACGGATATGAAATGGGCTAAAGAAAGAAATCTGGGTTAGTAGAGGTGGGACGAATCCTCATGAGTCGGAATGGAGCAGGGCAAAAAGAGTGGCCAGGTGACTTGTATGGAATCCTCCATCACCATAATTCAGAATTCCCCAAGAGCATTTTCATTGTTTAATTGCTCAAGTGAAATACCTACCCTGTCTTACCTCAATCTTTCCCCATAATTTATCTCCTTGTTTGGTTTCCCTGTAAATCTACTGAAAATTCACTGCTGTGGAAATATATCTTCTAATGAACTTAATCCAAACAATTTGGTTCATAAGACAAATACATGCACAATGGTGTGTTTGCTTTGTCACTCAATTTCATTTCAGACCTGTTTGATAATCAATATAGGAGGGGAAAATGTCATTCTTGTAAAGGAGAGCTGAAAACATGAATATATTTATATTGGGTTGTCAGAAAAGTCAAGGTGCATTTTTGCAACTAAAAACATAGAAAAAATAAATCATGACTTTCCCAACAACCCAATATTACATTTTTAAGCATAGGACTAATCTGAATGGCATATTACAGAGGATCCTAATATTTCATCGGCAGATTTATCAGAGAGAATCTATATGGTCTCAAATATTCAGACAGGACTTGGAAACTTTATTTAATCTGCACACTAAGAAAAGTCCACCAGGAATGAGACACTCAAAACTGTGGCTATTTTATAGGACTTGTGCAGCAAGAGTGTGATTATATCAATATTTTTCTTATTTACATCAGGTCACTGTGGGTTGGCAAGAGCCTGGTTTTGGTGTTTACACATAAGGTTCGATCTATTCTCTTAGTACTGGCTTTGTAACCATGGACAAGTTACTCTCACTTTCAGATTCTTGCTTCATAAAGTAGTACTTCTTTGCTTAAGAGTGTGAATATAAAGATTGAAAGATCCACAAAACATTTTAACATATTGCCTCGCATGGAAATGGTGCTCATTATGTATTAATCACTTTCCTGTCCTTCCTCTGGGAACAATGAGTGATTCAGAGTTTGTAATTTAGTTCAGAAGAAATTTTTGAATTGTATAAAATGCAGTATTGCTTATATATTCATTCATTAGTCCCTTTATTAACACTGAGTATGTTATTTGAATTATGTAGTTTAGCCATGGTGCATATAATTTGAATCTAACTAGAAACAATATTCATCTTACCAATGTTGCTTCCAATTCAGTTACCTGATTGTCAGCTAGGTTGGAAGCAGTGGCATTTCTCATAATTTTGAACTTGCAAAAAAAAAAAAAAAACCCAAGGAAACAAAAACAAACAAAAAAACCCCCATTCCTTTAATCCTATGCTAATTTCCAAATCATCAGATCAATGATTGAATTAACTCAAGGTTGATTGGTTGCATTTATTTCTAAAGACAGAAAACAAAAGTGTCTGTGAGAGGGCAGGCCCACCTTAAGTTCTTTGCCTTAGCTTGGACTTTCTCAGAAGCATGGCTCAAGCCAAGGGTTCCAGTGCACATGATTATTCTCCAACTTAAAACAACAAACATTTATCATGCTCATAGTTTGTGTGGGTCAAGCATTCAGGGAATAGCTGATCTGGGTAGTTCTGGCTTGCTGTCTCTCGTGAGGTTGCCATCAAGATGTTGGCTAGGGCAGCAGCCATCCGAAGGCGTGAGTGGAACTGGAGAATCGACTACCAAGGTGGCTCACTCACATGATCGTCAAATTAGTGCTGGCTCTTGGCAGGAAGCCTCAGTTTCTTGCCATTTGGACCTCCTCATAGGACTGTTTGAGTGTCCTCACAAAATGGCAGTAGGTTTCTCCCACAGTGAGTGGTTCAAGATGGGGCAAGCTGGAAGCTATAATATTTTTTGTGACTTAGCTTGGAAGTCACATATCATCATGTCCACTATATCCTATTGGTTACAAGATCAACCCTATTCAATGTGTGAAGAGACTATGAAACAAAGGCATGAATATAGAGAGGTGGGAATCACTAGAGTCATTTTGGAGGCGCTTTACCACACTACCATTCTTTTCTTCTTTACGCTAAGTATGGCTCTCTTGTCATCTTCACTGAGTATTTGCTAAGCACTTTGCTGCACTCACCTAAGAAAAACTGAATTAAAAGTAGCTAAGTAAAAATAACCTTCAAAAAATTAGTAAGAAATGTAGATAGTACTGAATATTTAGAAATGAGATCAAGAAGAGGATTTAGGACCGGCCGAGTGGCTCAGTTGGTTAAGAACTCACTCAAGAGTGCGAGCTGAGCTCTGAGCAACGGCGGATCGATGCCAGCCCGAGCTGAGTTGCCGTTGAGCTGCCAACAGGTGGCAGGATGGCTAAGCTAAAAGTAAATAAATAAATAAATAAATAAATAAATAAATAAATAAATAATTAGCTTGTCTTTGGGCCAGCTGAGTGGCACAGTGGTTAAGCGCTGGCTTGGGAAGCTGGCGGCCCTGGTTTGGGTCCCACATATGAGGGCCAGTGACACTGCCCTCAAAAAAAAAAAAAAAAAAAAAAAAAAAGAGGATTTATATCACATGCCAGTCAATAGAAGCAAAATTAACATTTCCTTTACATCGGCCTGTTTTCCTTTCCCAATATCCCTTTCTTGAGCTGCTAGCTATCTAATTTCTCTTTATCTCTTTCTCACTTAGAGTCCAAAATCTCTTCTGTTGTGCCAAATAATTCAGCTCTGGTCCTGAGCTTACTAATACATTCTCGTCAAAACAAAATCCTGACAACCAATCTCATTTTGTTTAGAATGTAGGGATCTCGGGAAAATGGAGGTCAAAGAGGCTTATTGCTATTTACTCAACAAAAGGGCCTGTTTCCTGAGTTGGAAGGAGAGAGACAAATGTTCTCTTGTCCAGAAATAAGGGGTTTTCCCTAAATGGTTTTCGGTTTTTTTTTTAAGATTGTATTGGGGAACTGGAGAAGTGAACAGTGTTGGGGACTTGGGGAAGGAGAACAATGTGGTTTCCCAGGACCCATAAGCTTCAAGTCAAGTTGTCCTTCAATCTTAGTTGTGGAGGGTGCAAGCTCAGCTCCAAGTCCAGTCGTTGCTTTCATTCTAGTTGAGGGGGGACACAGCCCACCATTTAATGAGGGAGTTGAACTGGCAACCTTGTTATTAAGAGCAATGTGCCTTGGGCCAGCTGAGTGGCGCATTGGTTGAGCGCTGGTTTTGGGATGCCAGCGGCCCCGGTTCGAATTCCACATGAGGGCCAGTGACACTGCCCTCCACAGCTAACAACAGCTCCACCTGGAGCTGGGCTGTGCGAGCCCCGGTGATGGTGTGGGCTGCAGCCCCTGCTGCAGTGGGCTGCCATAGGCTACAGTGAGTGGCCCGCAACCAGCGTGAGCGGCTGGCAGCCAGCGTGAGCTGCCAATAGCCGCGGTGAGCGACATCCAGAGGCCGGGCGACCGATCTGCCTCATCCGGGAGGAGCGCAATGACGATACCAACAGTGAGGCAACATCCTCCGCAGCTAAACTGAGGAACAGGGGGACAGCAACTTGTCTGTTCCCCTTCCCCGATTCCCCAACGCTGTTCCCCTCTGCCAATTCCCCAATAAAATCTTTAAAAAAAAAAAAAAAAGAGCAATGCACCTTAACCAGCCAAGCCATCCGGCCGCCCATTGGCAGATCAGCAGCAGCTCAGCTCTGCACAGCTCACTGGCCCATGTGGGAATTGGACCAGCAACCCTGTTGCTCAGAGCCTGCGCTCTAACTAACTGAGTCACCCGGCCGGCCCTCCCCTAAATGTTTTATACATATTATGGTCTTATGGCTTCTATTGGGTTGTTGGAAAAGTCATGATGCATTTTTGCAATGAAAAACATAGAAAAATATGTCGTGACTTTTCCAATAGACCCAGCAATGACACTGATCCGTGAGTCTCTTGCTGATCAGTAGCTATACCTGTTTGGAGTTACAACTCTGAAGTTTTTGCCATGGAATCTGTTGCATCCTTTCTTGTTGCTGAGTTCTAAACCACCTAGCCAACATCTTATCTTATTTAGACATATTCTCATGAGCTCTGTTTTTCAGTTCACCTGGTTGTAGAAAGGAGATGCAATCTTCACCCCTAAAGAGCACAAGCAGTTATAAGTGGATGCCACTTAAGGGTTCTGGACTTGTGCTCATTGATGCACACCCTATCCAGTGCCCTGCACTCAGCAGAGATAGTTCACATGTCTGGTAATTGACTCTAATTGACTGAGGTTCCCTAGCTGAGGGGAGCAATGAGGGCACAGGCTTATTTGCCTGCACAATCTCTACTAATGAGCTCTACTTTACTTTGATGCTCATCTTCATTTTCTTAAACTGAAATAACTTTTGGCAAATTCCAAGGGAGACCATCCTTGAAATCTTGCTAAGTTCAACCTATAAGTTTGTGGACATTAAAAAAAAAATCAATGCTTTTGCCCTATAACTACTTGCTCTTTTTATTTTCTTTAAGATTCTTATTGGGGCATTGGGGGAGGGAACAGCATTGGGGAATCAGGGAAGAGGAACAGACAAGTTGCTGTCTTTTTGTTCTTCAGTCTAGTTGTGGAGGATGTCGCTTCACTCGCCCATGTTGGTATTATCATTGCGCTCTTCCCAGTGAGGCACTTGGTTGCTGGCCATTGGACTGCCACTCACTGTGGCTCATGGCAGCTCACGCTGGCTGCTGGCTACACACAGTAGCTCAATGCAGCCCCACTGCAGCCTACGCCTCGTGGGGCGACTCACAGCAGCCCAGCTCCAGGTCAAGCTGTTGTTCACCATCTTAGCTGTAGAGGGCGCATGTGGTTTCCGAACCAGCAGCCCTGCTGCTCAGAGCTAGGCCCCCAAGCCAACTCTTAACCAACACAGGACTAGGCCAACCCACTGCTTGCTCTTTTATTTGGAGGAGACTAACAAGTTATGACAGACTGTTGATATCAGTTTTAAAAGGATATGTTTAATTAAACATCATTTATGCTTTATTTTCATACAAATCCATAAAATATGAGATATATTGTTTATGTAGTAATAAGAGGCTGAAACGAGCTAAAAAGAATGGAAAGGAATTTGGTTTTGAGGGTAATGTCATCTCTTGAGGAAAAATTATGAATGAAAGAGGAAGGTGGATATGGGAGGATCTATTCAGATGATAAAATGGGAGGATTGATTCAAACAGTATATTTGGGAGGATCTATTCAGGCATCACTGCAGAGATAAATCTGAATATAATAGAGGGAAAATTAGTGAGAGGGAAGGCTGAAAAAGGAGGTTCCCCAGGATTGTACAGGGTCTTGAATCGCAGGGCAAACTTTGGATGTGAGGCTATAGGCAGTGAGGAGCCACTGATGACTCAGAGACATAATGAAAATACTGCTTTTGGGAAGATTTACCCCAGGCACTGTGTGTATGCTAGATTAATGCAAGGGAAAACTGGAAGCAGAAAGAGTGAGTCAGAAAAATCTCAGAAATTTGAAAATGAGACAGTAGAGTTGAGCCCATGAATATTCTGATGCAAATGATGTTCTATTTTTTCTTTGCAGTTCTTAAATCTAGGCTTTGTGCAATATGCTTTGAAACTATGATAATGATATTGATTTGTAGAATCACCTATTCTTCTTCACTTCACGGGTGTTCCTAAGGCACCTTCTGATGATTTCACTAACTATATGTTTTTGTAAGGCTCTCAAACACTGAAGCTCTTAAAATGGTCTTGATGAATGCATATAACCTGTCAGTGCATTGTGCTTGAGATTATTATAAAAACTATTTTTAAAAAATTCACTTAGACAAACTAATATGTGTAAGAATCCTAACTAACATTATGTGTGATGATATAATTAATTTCAAGTGATACCACAATCACAACACAATACTTATCCTTCCTAAAATAATTCCAGTGGTAGATTTGTTCAACACAATGTTGCATCTTTTACCTTTCTAAAGAGCAGAGCAATGTGGCAATTCTGAATATACATGTGCTTGCCGAAAGTCATAAATTGGTGATTTTCTCCTCTGTGGGACAGAAACAAGTCAGATGGATATAAGGAGAAATTCCTATAAGTAATACTTGTAGAGTACTTCTTCGTAGCAATTTCAATTTGTCTCTAGCACTATGTCTATTCCCAATTGTTACTCCTTTCACTCCATAATTTTTATTCTCAGATCTTTCTATTTCATATCCCAAAGATAACATTTGCTCAAACATAAAAATAACATTTAGCTGCCTTTGCATGGCCCTTGTGAATTTATCTCTCACTTCTTGTTTCCCTGAGTTCCCCAGTAGTCTTGAAAAACCCCCAAGTTAGCTGAATTCGAAACAGAATGACTGTGACATCTCCACAGTAGCAAAATTCCAAATGCCTATTTGGTAGCTTCAATTGATGGCAAATAGGCTCTTCAAATTTAACATGCCTACAAAGGAATTCTTGTTTATCCCTCCACTTTCAGACTTGATCTTGGTCCAGCTTCTCCATTTAGGACTTGGCGCCACCATTACGTGAGTGCCCAGGTTAAAAATAATAATGATCAATTTAAAAGGAAGACAAAATAAAAATCTATCATTTTTTATTCTTCTCATTCCCTAAACCTCTACATCTTACATGTATATAAGTCTCTGGACAGTTCTACTGTAAAATATATCCAAGTCTAAGCACTTCTCTCCTTCTCTGCTGCCCCTGCCTGAGTTTATCCCTATGTCTCTCTAGCACTCACTCATTCAGGAGGCACCTCACTGA
Source organism: Aselliscus stoliczkanus (assembly GCA_033961575.1). Taxonomy (NCBI): domain Eukaryota; kingdom Metazoa; phylum Chordata; class Mammalia; order Chiroptera; family Hipposideridae; genus Aselliscus; species Aselliscus stoliczkanus. The sequence continues at coordinate 91,639,477 of CM066737.1, read as the reverse complement.
TCTTTGTGCTCTTGTCTGTTGTTTGTTGATTCTCCCAAAGAACACTGAGTAATCTGTCAATCATGAAAATTAAAAATTTTGGACTTATTAAAGAAGAACATGATAGTCTTAGTAGGAGCTCAACATTGGGAAATGAGGGTCGGGCATTTATTGTATTTTAGAGCTTGGACTAGGTGATTTTAAGGTGGGTCTTGCTGGGCTGAGTTGGTTGAGATTGGACTGAGTTTGTTATATAGTAGCTGTGGATTAGTGGGTACCATGAGCAAAGGGTCTTAAAGTGAGTCTTGACAAGTATGCTGCTAGGTTAATTCACAGTCATCTTTTATTATTATTATTATTTTTTTGAGGGCAGTGTCACTGGCCCTCATATGTGGGACCGAACCGGGGCCACTGGCTTCCCAAACCAGCGCTTAACCACCGCTCCACTCGGCTGGCCCCACAGTCATCTTTTAAGAACAGGTGTTTCTTAGATCAAGCATGTAGGTTATTTTTGCTGGAATAAGTACTGTTTAATATAGAGGCAGGAAAGTATGCCTGGTTCTAATTTCATAGGGAGAATTCTGTTTCATAAGTATTTAAACCTAAAACAACTTCTCATATCTGTGTTTATAATATTTGGAAAGCCTAATGCTGTTAATTAGAATAAAATACAAACTCAGATTAGAAGATCCTAGATAAGCTGTCCCTTGCTTCCTTGCTGACTTCAATTCATCCCACTTTGCTCCTTACTCGATGTTCCAACCACACTGGCCTTTCTCCTCCTTGAGTAAGTCAAGCTCATTGCTGCGCTTGCTGGTTGCCTCTGCCTAGCAGAGTGAGTCTGTGTTTCCTCTATCTCAGTATTCATGTCTTCCTCAAATCTCTCCTCAGAGAAGGCTTTCTAGACTATCCATCAGGTCATGACTTCAACATCACTTCATTTCAGAGTTCATGATGCGCATCCCTATACACAATTATGGCCTCTTGTTAGGCAGCTTGGGTTCAAATCCTTGCTCCGTTACTTATTAGCTATAGGATCTTGGGCATGCTTCTTTGAGTATCTGTGCCTGAGTTTCCCCATCCATAAAAAGAAAGATGATGAAAACTGTGGGGGCAAAAAAAAAAAATTTCCTCCCACCTTCTAAGTTCTTCTAGCTGGTCTAATAATCAAATTAACACAGACAGATTACCAGGAGAAAATGTCCAAAGTGTATTAGACGAGTGCACATTCAGGAGTGCCGTAATGAGACCCAAGGACAGATTGGGCAGTTGAGGCTTATATGCCATTCTGGAGCTAAGTAAAAAAAGGGGTTGTGGTTTGGACTTCAGATGCCTGGAAAGGAATTCACATGGAGATGGAAAAGCAAATGATCGGTAAATAAATGTTTGCTGGGCCATCTTTGACAATGGGACGCAGAGAAGACTTTGATCAAATGGGCCTCCACAGATTCCTCCTTATCACATGCTAGTTCATATTAAAATATCTTTATGTAGGGTGATAGCTCCCTTCCTGGAACAGGCCCTCTATCTAAATTCTTTTAGGCAGTTAGGGGGAAGGTCAAAGGTTTTTCCTGAGTCTTTTGTTCCTTAATAACCAGCTTAAAAATCAATATTCCAAAAGGCATATTTTTTGGAGGGGAAGAGAGAAATCTCCTACTAAAACGGTAGTTTCAAAACTAATGAACAGCAACAAAAATTTAAGTCGACTCACTGCCTGTTTTTGTGTGGCCTGCAAGCTAAGAATGGTTTTGACAGTTTTTTGTTTTTTAGATTTTTTTTTTTTTTTTTTAGGGCAGTGTCACTGGCCCTCATATGTGGAACCGAACCAGGGCCGCTGGCTTCCCAAGCCAGCGCTTAACCACCACGCCACTCAGCCAGCCCATTTTTTTTTTTAGATTTTTATTAAAATATAGCTAACATACAATATTATATTAATTTCAGATGTACTTCATAGTTATTCAACTGTAGGTTTTGATATTTTTAATGGTTAAAAAAGGACACTACAAGGTTGTTGGAACGATATTGCTAACATTTTTTGATATCAGAGGGATTATTCGTTATGGATTTGTACCAACTGGATAAACAGTTAACCAAGGTTACTATTTAGAAGTGCTGAAAAATCTGTATGAAAAACTTAGACGACCTGAAGTTTTCTCCAACAATTCATGGCTCTTGCATTATGACAATGCACCAGCTCACACAGCACTCACTGTCTGTGAGGGAGTTTTTAGCCAGTAAACAAATAACTGCATTGGAACACACTCTCTACTCATCTGATCTGGCCCCCAATGACTTCTTTCTTTACCCAAAGATGAAGGAAATATTGAAATGAAGACATTTTGATGACATTCTCAATACGATGAGAGCTCTGATGGCTATTCCAGAAAAAGAATTCCAAACTTGCTTTGAAGGGTGGACTAAGTGCTGGTGTCGGTGCATAGCTTCCTAAGGGGAGTACTTTGAAGGTGACCATAGTGATATTCAGCAGTGAGGTATGTAGCACTTTTTCTAGGATGAGTTCACATGCTTAATTGTCTAACCTTGTATTTCATATTATTTGTATTATTATTTTGCATAAAAATTATATGAGATTCCAATTTCAGGGTCCATAAGTAAAGTGTTATTGGCACACAGCCACCCTTATTTGTTTACATATTGTCAATGACTGCTTTCGTGCGTCAACAGCAGAGCTGAGTATTTGCCTCAGTGACCATGGGCCACAAAGCCTAAAATATTTACTGTCTGTCCCTTTACAGGAAAAGTGCTGACTTCTCATCTAGGTGATCACTAAGATCCCTTTCTACCACCACTACTTGACTTTTATTCATCTTTATGGAACCTAATTGGCCAGCTGTATAAGATCCCACTCAAAGCAAATTGAACCCAGCCAGGACTCCCTCACTGTGTTATAAAAGCTATTTCTTTTTGATTACAAAGATACTTCTTATTTTAAGACATATGCTGCCTAACTAATCTCTGTCTTATCATCTGCCCTCACCTTCATTCCAAATAGTGTCTGTTATTTTCTACTTTCTATTAAGTTGAACATTTCTTTTTTTCAATCACATTTAAACTGAGTAACAGTAAAATAGGATGGCTCCCCTGCACTGTTAGTATTTTAGCATGACAGAGTTATAGAGTTGTAAGGAAATTTGAGATGTCATCTAACCTCTCCTATTCCTTCAGAATTGCACTTAAAGTACGGGAAAGGTTTTGGTTTGCCACAAACTTTAAAATACCCAGAGAAAAACACTTCCAAACACTTCACTTATAGTGTATCAGCTGTCACATGATTTGTGCCTTGGGTTCCTTTGACCAAAAGGATATTTAGAGTTGTTCCATTTGAAGGTTTTAAACTAGTTTATTAATGTGACAGCATTTACAGCTATGCAACTCTTGAAATTTTTTATTCTTAACATCCGGGGTCTTAAATCTGGAGAACCACAGCATCTGATACGGTATCTTCTCAGGTGATTAAGGGGCAGGACCTGGGAGACGGCTCTTGTCACACACTCTGTTTCTCACTTCATGCTATGAAATCCTCGAGGACATGAGCATGGATTGCTTTTTTTACCTCACTCATAGCACACGTAGAATATTCTGCCCAACCTCTTTGCAAGTATCTGTATTTCAAAAGATAAACAGAGGGTGGATCTAATCTAATAATTGATATTGGAAAGCAACCAAGCCAGTGTATGCACGCACTTCCCCATAAGATCAATAATCAATTAGCATTTTATTTATACTGTATAATTCACTTCTTTTCAGAAGTCTGATCTAGAAGCCAATGAGTGTTTGTTTTCTCCAAAGTGGTGTTTTGATGGAGTGCTAATTACGTTCCACTTCCAGCGCAGTGCTGAGGGGGTACCACAATCTTATCGAAGAAGGAAGGTCCAGCTAATGAATCTCTGAGGATAGTCTTAGGCTACATTATGGGGTTGGGGGTTGGGGTGGGGGTAGGGGTGGTGGTGATGAGTAAGTATGAACAAAATGTGAACATTTTTGCCCAAGGAAATGATAGCATTTTTATGTCAGTGACAAGCTTAAGCCTTTGTGAAACAGCTCCATAACCCTGACATGAATTTCTTTCAGTAGAGAAAAAAAAAACCCAGAAGAAAATATATGTTGACTCACCACACTGGCTGAATCTGGAGTTTAGTGGTTCATAAGGGAGGCTGTACTCTAAAGTAGAACTAATTTGAATGGATTTTTGTTCCAGATAGGAAACCAACTTAATAAATGAGCACTGAGTAAAGACGTATAACACATTTTGTAAAGAGAGGACAATAAACACAAAGACAGCCAATCTTTTCACTTGTGCCAACCTAATTGTGTCACATGAGTTTTTGTACTTGGATTTTAGCTTAGCTCAAGGAAGCTTGATCCAGACAGTTTTTTTGTTGTTCAATATAGCATAACATATTTGTTCAATATACAATAGCATAATAAAGATTGAAATCTACTTTAATTCCACATTTCTTTCTATAATGACTCCTATGGGCTACCCTTGACAGCTCCATTTTTACCATCAAAGTCCTTGCATCTTATATACCAGGATTTAACATATGTATGTATATATAAATGGCTGTGCTGTAGCACTACTAGAGAAGCAGGGGGCTCGCTGCATGACTTGGGATGTAGTAAGTGTATAAAAGTGAAGGAAGCTTACCATAGCGACCCATCAATTATCCTACATCCACCTGAGCACACTTCTATGCCTGGTCCTCTGCTCGGCACTAAGGGAACACCTGCCTTTTAGTTCATGAGGCTTCCCAGAAATGACAGCTTGATAGTAAGAGCACTAAGTCCAAAATCTTTTATCAGGCAGCTGCAGTATTAGCCCATTTTATAGTCAGGTTTCTCCTCAAAGCACAGGAACCTGCATCTGTTTGGATGGTGTTTTATAATAATGTACAGATTACTTTGATATCTGTCATCATATTAAAGTTCATCATGTCTGGCTTGTGGAAGTGCTCAGTAAACATTTGGTGAATACTGAAATGAATCATCTTAGGGGAGAAGAGAAAGAACTGAGGCTTAGAGGTCAATTTGGCCAAGGTCCTTTGTGTGGTATGGGGCAAAAAGCAGTTCCTATTCCAGATACTTGAAACAGAAGCGTTCTTCTCTCTCACTCGTTCTCTGTCCATCTTGCTCTTTCTCTCTTACACATGTGATCTGTTTGTTTGTTTTTTAAGGATTTTATTGGGGAGTTGGGGGAGGGGAACAGCGTTGGTGAACCGGGGAAGGGGTACAGACAAGTTGCTGTCCTTTTGTTCTTCAGTCTAGTTGTGGTGGACATTGCTTCGTTGGCCCATGTTGGTATCATTACGCTCTTCTCGGGTGAAGCAGATCGGTTGCTGGCCTCTGGACAGCTGCTCACCGTGGCTCTTGGCAGCTCAAACTGGCTGCCAGGCTACTCACTATAGCCTATGGCAGCCCACTGCAGCAGGGGCTGCAGCTATGCCGCCCCAGGGAATTACAACAGTCCAGCTCCAGGTGGAGCTGTTGTTCACCATCTTAGCTGTAGAGGGCAGTATCACTGGCCCTCATCTGTGGGATCCGAACCGGGGCCACTGGTGTCCCAAGCCAGCTCTTAACCAATGCACCACTCGGCCAGCCCAATGATCTGTTTTTCTTTTTTTTTTAAACTGTTCCAGCACTCTATAATTTGGTGTACTTTCTAAATAAATAAACAAATTCAAAGCCCTTAAAAAATAATAATAATTACCTATTATTGAGGACTTAATTTTATACGCTACGCTGTACTACATGCTTGACATTTATTAATCTATCTTTTTAGTGATAAATCTACAAGGTAGGTGTTAATATCCTCATTTACAAAATACTTGAATTAAAAAAACACCCTCCCATGTCTTTTATTATAGTTATATAAAGCTTATGGCGTAGATTTAAGATTTAGCCTTAAATATACATACATCATTTCAAATACATATATATTTAAACATTTTTGACCCTTAAGTAATAATACACTTGCGATACAAAAGCTATTTGGTATATTTGGGGGAGGATGACAATTCTGAATGGAACTTGACTCATTCTTGCCAAGATTATGGCAGCAATCTATGATTTAGTAATCTATTTGTTCCATAGAGAGAGAGAAAAAAATCAAGCACCGGGAAGGGAAGTGTTAACATTTGTTCAGCAATTACTAAGTGCCAGACACTGTACTCGGTGTACTGTACTCAGTACTTGACATACTTAAGTAGTCACAAGGTCTCTGTGAGAAACTTTTATAAAATAATCTTTAAAGATGAGGCAACTGAGGCTCATAGAAATTAAGGAAGTCTTAATACCTAAACTTGACCCAGAAAAAAGTACCAGTAAACCCATAATACTGGCTGAATCATAGTTTTTAGGGGTTTATAGGGAGAACAGTAAAGCTGAGCTGGATAAGTCTTGGGTCCAGATAGAATAGGGTGCTGTTTTCCTGAGACCTGGGAAGGGGTGGGGTGGGGTAGGGATGGGGGTGGATGAATCAAGACGGAAAATCAGGTCTGTTGGGGACCAAATTTAGTTCCCTTTTAAAACACTGAGCTGCCTCCAAAGAAATTAAACTCATGACCTTGGTCTACATGAAATGAAGCCAGATAAATTAACCTGACATTCACTCTTATATAAGAAATCCTTGAAAAGGAATAGCAGATGAAATGAGGGAATCATATTTCCTGTAAGAAAAGTTCAGGTGGGAAAAATACTTACCAGCAAAGTACTTTGGTGTATCATATTATAGTACTATCAACATCATAATGGCAAAGAACAAAAATGGCTAAAAATTGATCTTAGAATAATATCATCAACAAAGCATTCTAAAACTTCTCCGCATTATATCTCCTATTCCAAACTCTGAAAAAATAAAGACTTTTGATGCTCTCACCAGAAAAAAGAACACCTGGGCCAGCCAAGTGGCACAGTCGTTAAGAGCTGGCTTGGGACACCAATGGCCCCAGTTTGGATCCCACATGAGGGCCAGTGACACTGCCCTCTTAAAAAATAAATAAATAAAAAATAAAAAGTAAAAAGAAGACCAAACTAACACTTCCTAATAATTTCTGACACTAGGTCATTTAAAAATATATGTATTTTGGAGGGCCGGCCGAGTGGCTCAGTTGGTTAAGAGCTCGCTCAAGAGTGTGAGCTGAGCTCTGAGCAACAGCTGTTCGAGGCCAGCCTGAACTGAGTTGCCGTTGAGCTGCCAACAGGTGGCAGGATGGCTCAGCTAAAAAAAAAAAAAAAGAAATGTATTTTGGGTCAGCCGAGTGGCGCGGTGGTTGGGTGCTGGCTTGGGAGGCCAGTGGCCCCGGTTTGGGTCCCGCATGTGAGGGTCAATGACACTGCCCTCTTAAAAAAAAAATATATATATATATATATATATATATATATATATATATATGTATTTCTCTTAATTATGGCATATATTATAAGCAGAGGTTTGAAAACAAGATTTCTGATGGACACTGACAAATCAACCAAAGGCTAACACTATATTTACTTCATTTGTCATAAGAGCTGGTTGAAAGGTACAAGTGCCCAGTTGGCCCCCTGAGTGAAGGAGGTACCTAAAGAGAAGACCTTAATCATTCTCCCTGAGCAGGGTAGTTACATATATGCATATGTTATTTTTGAAAGGAAATGAAAGAAAAACGGAACTTTTAAAACTCAGGGCATTTCAGGGCTGGCAGAGTGGCGAGGTGGTTAAGCGCTGGCTTAGGAAGCGAGCGGCCCCGGTTCGGTCCCAGATATGAGGGCCTGTGACACTGCCCTCAAAACAAGAACAAAAACAAACCTCAGTGCATTTCATTGGGATGAATGTTTCTGGAGGCCCAATGACAGCTGAACACGTCTAGAAAAAGATAACTGAAAAGCAAATTGGAAACAGAGTGTTTAAAGATGAAGGCCAAACGTAAACCTAGAATAGATTAATACTGGATCACGTAACAAGTTCCTTATTTCTTTGTTGTTGTTGTTGTTGTTTTGAGGGCAGTGTCACTGGCCCTCATCTGTGGGACCCGAACCAGGGCTACTGGGCTGCTGGCTTCCCAAGCCAGCTCTTAACCACCACGCCACTCAGCCGGCCCTCCTTATTTCTTTGAAACAGACACAGGCCATGTTGTGGAATGAGGGTTTTGTTAAAACTCTACAGGAAAAAAAAAATTAGGAATTTAGGAAAGTAAACTGTAGAATAAGATGACAAGCTCGATTTTAATGTCCGGTATTTTCTGCCTTTTGGCTCAGACTCTTGCTGTTGCTTTTTGTTTCCTCCCTTATCATCTTCATTCTCCAGCATCCAATTCGCACATTATCCACTCAGGCAAAATTGTCTTCGATCCTGCTCTTTCGACTGCATTGCCCTATTTTGCTGCCTCTAGCCCAGCTTTGGTACCTACTGAATTTGCATTTCAGTTGGAGTTTGGATCTCTCCTGAGTTCTGAAGGACAGGAACCAGACGCCATTCACCTTTTCCAACTTTTAGATTCTTAGTGCCTACCCCAGTGGTCCAGCCCTCCTCACTCATCCTCTAGCTTCACCTTGTATGGCTTGCCACTTTCTGAATTCCAGACCCATCAGCTTTCTTTCTGTCCCCCTCCTTGTCACATTCATCCCCATCACAGAGCTTCTGTCCTCTGTCTGGGCTGCTCCTACTTCACCTCTTTGCCTAATTATTTCCTTTTTGTGTGTCACATTCCATTTCAGAGAGGCCTTGGATAACCTTCCCAAATATGTTGATAGGTCAGATATCCTACGTTTATAGTGTTGTGTACCTCGCATTTGGCACAATTGCAATTTTAAATTTGTTCATTAAAAAGTCTGCCATCAGGGCCGGCCGAGTGGCATGGTGGTTAAGCACTGGCTTGGGAAGCCAGCGGCCCCGGTTCGGTCCCACATATGAGGGCCAGTGACACTGCCCTCAAAAAAAAAAAAAAAAGTCTGCCATCCCTAACAGACAACAAATTCCATGACAGAAAATATTCTGTCTATGTTTGCTTATCATTACATTCTTGGTTGATTGTGTAGGGCTTTGCATATAGTAGATGTTTAATAAATATTCATTAAATGAATGGATAATACAGGATGTGTAATGTTAGTGTATTGGAATCTATGTAACTACTAAAAGTAGAGGTTAATTATTAGTGGTTTATAGTCATGATGTTTGCACTTAATTTTTCTTCACTGTAACAAAGATACACATTCAGATTTCACTTTTGCCATTTTCCCCATTTTGTCTGACTCTAGTGAAATTCCGATTTAGTCACCTTGGCCTACATTATTTCTTTCCTAAATTATTCTCAAAACATTTCAGTAGATAGGCTGATAATATGGGAGAAGAAGTGAAACCTGCAGAAGAGACAGAGATTCCCAGTATAAAGGAATTAACTATCTTGCCAAAATGAAGTTCAAAGGGAACTTGATTCAAGAAGCATTAAGTAGAAGGACATGCTTATATTTGATAATCAAATGTCAAGGATGTTTCTGTTTCACAAAATAGTCAAGTGCTTGTAAATATCTGCTGTCTGACCCTCACAGGGGCATAAAAATGCTGACAATTCTGGCTTGATGGATTAACCTATCATTTTTGTTTTAAAGATTTTATTGGAGAATTGGGGGAGGGAACAGCGTTGAGGAAGTAGGGAAGGGGAACAGACAAATTGCTGTCTTTTTGTTCTTCAGTCTAGTTGTGGAGGACATTGCTTCACTGGCCCATGTTGGTATTATCATTGTGCTCTTCCTGAGGGAGGCAGTCACTTGCCAGCCATTGGACGGCTGCTCACGGTGGCTCACGGCAGCTCACAAAAGCGCATGCCAACTGCCCACCAGCCCCACTTCAGCCTACTCCAATGCCAGCGACTCATGGCAGCCCAGATCCAGGTAGAGCTGTTGTTCACCATTTTAGTTGTAGCGGACGCTGGCCCTCATGTGGGATCCGAACCAGGGCCCTGCTGCTCAGAGCTGGCCTCCTAAGCCAACTCCTAACCAACACACCACTCGGCCGGCCCAAACATATTTTCTTAAAATCTTATATTGGCTTTCTAAAGACATTGAAGGCATTAACAACAGCTTTAACCATTTAGTAATCAAAGAAGGAAAAAAGTGTGGTAGGGAAAGAATGAAGAGAGTAATCATTCTAGGTCAGGTCATAATCACCAGGGATCCTTAGTTAAAAATACAGATTCCTGGGCCCCATGGATGGTGCTCAGGAATCTGCATAGAGAAAAAAAACACATTTAGTTTTGAGGACCAGTGCTCTGAGTTTCAGATGATAGAGAAATGGAGCAAAGGGGAAATATTCCTACCTACATTATTTTAGCTTGGCTTTTTCATATCACTGAGGGAAAAACCACTGTGTAATAAATACCTCAGCTGTGAAACCTCTCCTATTTCAAAGCAGAGTGAGGATGGTGTATATTTATTTGTATTTGTGTGTGTGTGTGTGTGTGTGTGTTGGTGTGAGCATGTGGTGGGGGTTATGGTGTTGCAGCCAAGTTTAATTGATCTAGTTTTTCTATTTTCTGATGTCATGCCCAGGATAAATAATAAATCTCTAGTGCATTCAGATACTTTTGATTTCTTTAAAAAAATCTATTAGTGCTTTGGTTTTATAATAGATTTAAGGGCTATTTGCTGTTTTCCTCTCCCACTTCTCTAAAAAAAATTGGTCATTAAATAATAGGTATTTTAGATAAGAATTAAGGATACAGATATTTATTCCTGAAGACCCTGTGACTTTTCCCTAAAATAGAAAGGCCAAGTTTTATATTACATGAAAGAAATAAAGGGTGAAGTAAGATATGAAATATTACAGATGGAACACTCAAGTTCAGATTGCCTTATTATAAATTTGTTATTCTAGAAATGGCTGACAGGACATTGAGTAACTAAAACTATGTATAGTCAAGAACACAGTTATACAGAAAACAGAAAATTCTACAACTATGTACTTTGAAAATGAAGAGATTAAGAAGCGATTATTTCACATATGTATAGTCCTTAGGGAACAGATATGACTGGTGATCCTAACTATATGAGCAAATGTCAACTGGTAGTAGATACCACCAGCTTATATCAAAGAAGAGTCACAAAGAAATTAAAGAGATTCATCACACTGGGAATGAATAACAAAGGATAAGTCAGCAAGGCCAGCAAAAGAAGAAAATATTACAAGTATTAAAAATAGTTTTGGCAAGGCGAGGTTGGGGAGAAAGCAGAGTAGGCTATAATAATATTTATAACTCAAAGATGGGCCAGACCTAAATGTACACCTTGGCCTCTTTCCATCCTAAAATGTTCTATATTACGAAAACAAGGTGCTATGATTTATACTTAGCTCCACGTCTAGAGTGGTTTGGGTTTCCTGTGTTTAAGTCTGCCTCTGTCTTACAGGAAAACCAGCCATCTAGATCTTAAGTCAAATACGGAATTGATATATAAAAATAAAATTCAATTGAGGAAGGCAAATCTATCTTGAAAACATTTTAAAACTAGCATTTCTTTGTCTACCTAACTACGTAGAGTGCCACACATGTGTTCAAGGTCCATACATAAATGATGAATGAAAATAAAATTTAGTTGAGGGTACTACTGTGTCATTCAAAGGACAATAGAAAATTAGCATTTCTGTAACAAAGTCTAGCTAATCATACAAAAGTTCATGTACTTGTGCATTGAAAAGTAAATGCTGATGGATTTACTAATTAAGGTCAAGTTCAATTCCAAATATTTTTATATAGTGGGGATTTGTTATATCAAGTAATCTTGAAATTAAATGGATCACTGAGAAGGTTTAAGAATATATTTTATACTAAATTAATCACAGTAAAAAGTCTTTTAAATAAGTTAGATTTTTATAATTGTAATGTTTTGTGTTCATATGCAAAACAAACCAGCTCCTTTCATAAGCGGCGCTAAGTCTAGGAGATGGGATATAAAATGAACAGTTATATCTACCAAGAAAATATAATAAGAGTGTTAATAGGCAAAATAGAATATGAGTTGATAATAAGAAAGCCAAACCAATTCACATGTGATACCCATTGGACATATTAGAATTAAACATTCTGATGATCAAAGAACATTCTATATTCTATAATGTTGTTATCTGTTATACCTTTGCACTTCTGAGTTTGATGAAAGACAAAGCCTGACCTTATCTTCCAATATTTGCCTCATGGTTTCGCCAAATTGTGCTGCATGTTTGTTCCTGGCTGAGAGCAGAATGTGCCCAAAGAACAGGCACAAGGTCCCTACACTACTTTTCCTGTTTGGAAAAGTGAAAAGTACTTCAAGGCTAGATATTGGTGGATTTGTAAGCAGGAGAGACATTCAAAATAATTTCCCACTTAGAAAGCCATCAGGCTTAGAAGTGAGTGTCTTAGAAGACAGCTCAGTAGGAGGGTGGAAGGTCCCCTTTTAATATCTACCAAGTGTTAATCCTTTAGGTGCCAGATGATGGTAACATCTGGGGGAGGTGTCTTGGGTGTGGCTTGCATGGCCTGGGTATAGGAAAGTTGTCATTTACCAACTAATTTTGAAAGAGTTTAACTATTTAAGAACTGTGACAGCTGTATCAGTCCAATGTTAGGCCTTTGAATTTTTCCCCATAGGTCATAGGCAGTGAGCCCCTGGGGAAGGCTACTTGCAAGACACTGGCTTGACGAGGTTTTTATTTTAGAAAGAACCTTCTGATAGCAACACTGAAGATGATCGATTGCATGGTTTTGAGAAAAGATACAGGGGGATGGGTTTCAAAACCTTAGAGAAGAATTGAAGTCGTGGCTAGGGGGCAAAAGTGAAGACAACCATTTGGGGGGAAATAGTTTATGGAGTCAGTGACATTTGGAATTGGGGTAGGTGTGAGTTTGACTCCCAGGATTCTTGCTTGGGCACAGTGGAAGATAGTACCATTACCTGGGAGAGGGAGAAAGATGGAGTAGTGTCCATTGTTTGTTTATCTGGTTTGTTGGTGGACTGGTTGGCTTTATTTAATTTTCTGAAGAGTCATGTTTATAAAGCTGCAAGCATAACTGCTAATACATTAGCTTAAACACATAGCATTGCTGCTTTCTCCCTTAGGCACCCCAAACTCATGGAGAAAATGAAGGAATTGAGAAGGTGAACAGTTCATGAGCAGATATTAAGCTCTTTTACCTAATTTTAGAATCCTATTCATACTGTATGAAGGATAACATTGTTATCATTTTACAGATGAGAAATCCTGACTTAGCAGGATCGAGTTCCTGGCCTGTCTTCTCATACTCAAGAGTTTATCAGTGTCACAATTCTAACCCAGGTCTGCTTATTTCCAAGGTTGTGTTTTTTTGTGTTTTTTTTTTTTTAATTAGTTTCAGGTGTACAACACAGTGCAATAGTTATACATTTTACCCCTCAAAGTGACAACCCCCCACCCCCAATACACAATTGTGTTGTTTTTTTTTGAGGGCAGTAGTGTCACTGGCCCTCATATGTGGAACTGAACCGGGGCGCTGGCGTCCCAAGCCAGCGCTTAACCACCGCGTCACTCAGCTGGCCCAGGTTGTGTTTTTTTAATGGCATGAAAAGTGCCTTCCAAATGGGAAGAAGAAAGAATGGAAAGAAAGGGGAAGAACAGGAAAACGTGTTTAGAATTATTAAAGAAGAAAGAAGCAAATTCCAATGAAAGGGACTGAACAGAGCCACTTACCCATGAGATGTTCTTAACCCTACATAAACAAGTTCACAGTCCTTTGTAAAGGCAGCAGGTTTACATGGGCTATTAGCTTGTCACTGGCATCCCTAGCCTGTGGGACACCTGCACATATAGCCCTTCTGTGAATTGGTGTCAGTGTAAGACCAAACCAATGCTCCCCCAGACTTGTACTTTTATTTTTTTATTTATTTATTTATTTTTAAATATTAACAATGTGTGACTCTTTTTTTTTTTTTTTTTTTTTTTATTGGGGAATTGGTGGAGGGGAACAGCGTTGGGGAATCAGGGAAGGGGAACAGACAAGTTGCCGTCTTCTTGTTCTTCAGTTTAGTTGCGGAGGATGTTGCTTCACTGTTTGTATCGTCATTGCGCTCTTTCCGGATGAGGCAGATCGGTCGCTGGCCTCTGGATGTTGCTCATCGCAGCTATTGGCAGCTCACGCTTGGCTGCCAGCCGCTCACGCTGAGCTGCAGGCCACTCACTGTAGCCCATGGCAGTCCACTGCAGCAGGGGCTGCAGCCCACACCATCACCGGGGCTTGCACAGCCCAGCTCCAGGTGGAGCTGTTGTTAGCTGTAGAGGTCAGCGTCACTGGCCCCCATGTGGGATCTGAACCGGGGCTGCTGGCATCCCAAAACCAGCACTTAACAATGCGCCACTCGGCCGGCCCCAGACTTGTACTTTTAGAGCGTGCATCTGAATGTGGGCTGCTGGGAAGCTTTACACACTTTCCCATGTGTGGGGTAATCGAGATTAGGCCATTAAAAACTTTCATAGAAATGTGACTGAGTAATGTTATATTTGTTGAACCCAGTAATTTAAAAATGGGCTAATATTCTCTCTCTATTCTTCTTTCATTTTTCAAGTAATTGGTATTGTATTTTATAAAAGAGTTTATCTGTGATGCATTAGGAACAAAGGAACAAAAACTGGCCCTTCACCACAGATAATTTGAGAAGGAGTGCTTCAGAACATCAAAAGGAAAAAGGTGAGAACCTGATAGGTGTTTTTGTGCTCTTGATGACACAGACTTTCTCCTGTGAAAGAGATAGTTTAGTGAACTGCCTTCACATAGCCATCTATTGACATCATATACAAACATAATCAAATGATTTGTGTCATTCGAAGCTGCACAATAGATGAACCTGGCTTTTGTAATGTAACAAAAAAATCCAATTTATGTAACATATTAAAAGAAGCATTATCAACTTGTTTTCTCCTCAAAAGACTGTAGCTATTAAACTCCTTAATTACTTCATTTTCACTCTCAGTGTAACATTAGCAGTTTAGCACTTCAAGTATAAAAATGATTAATGAGCCTGAGAATTCATTCGCATACATATCACTTTGCAGCTTGACATAACCCTGGAGCCTGTTCTCTGTTCTAACCATAGACATACTTCCCTAGCAAATACCTTATTGCATATTAAATGTATAATCTTTGCAAAGTATGCCTAATTATAGTAATTTGCCTGTTTCTTCTACGCCAATAGAAAAGACAACAAATCAAATGCATTCAAATGTAACTAACTTTTAAGATAAAAGTATAAATCCATAGGGAACACCTTGATTTTTGCATTGTAACTGTCCTCCCAAATTCAATTGTGATTTGAGCTGAACTGTTATCCATCTAAAACTGTATCTTTAAAATTTTTTGAACATGAAGGAAAATACTTGCAATTTCTATATTTATATCTATGTGAGTACTGCGATTTGGAAAAATGTGATGACAGTAAAAATTGTATTGTGGATTCTGATTTTATTTAGAGTGACTGTCAAAAATATCTGCAGGGGGCTATTTCTGTCCAACCATCTTTGGCTTGCTTGATGACATGTGGTTACATGTCTCTTTTAGCTCTATTGAATTCCCTTTTTGATCCACCCCAAAGTGATTCCATATTGCTGACTCTGTCCAGTCAGTCATTCCCAAGGCTTAATCTTTTAAACATTAACACTGGTATTATTTGTCTTTGCCTTTCCTTGGGTTTTCTACCCTTTTCTGTGGAGTTCATTCAAGACTGTGTATTGTCCCTATCTTATAACCCTTTTCTCCCCAAATGCTCGCTACCTGAAAGCTATGTTCCGTTCTGATTCAGTACTGAATCAGGAAGATTAAATGAAATTTTGCTCAGAACTTAGAGAACTGCACTTTTCAGTCTTGCTGCCATGACACAAGGTTGTAGCTACTGAAATGTGAACCCCGCAAGTCCCCAGGGCCTCCTGTGTACAGGGGAAGAGCAGAGCAGCAGGCTGCTCGTTAGACTCTAACCATCAGGTCTTCAGATGGTTTCATTCATGCAGGTAAAGCTATATGGGATAAATATGTAGCCATTTTCATTTGCTTTTTAGACACATATATTTAATTTTGGGATAAAGTATATGTTTGAGCCATTGAACTAGATACGGTTAAACATTTATTAGAATACACTTTAAAAACAGGTACATTACCCCACTGCCGGAATCTGTACTCCAAATGCAGTCTCATGGCTGAGCATCACTGACAATCAGACCACTGGGATTGCAAGACAATGGAGCAACCAAGTCCCCGAGACGCTGTTCCCAAACCAGATTTTTTTGGTGATAAGAACTGTACTTTTAAACAAGACCCTTAACTTGATAAGTAGCATTGTCAGATAAAACACAGGATGCCCACATGAAAAACAAGGAATATTTTTTTTAGAATAAGTATGCCCATAGATTACACAGAGTATGCTTATACTAACTCAATTGTTCTTTGGTTACTAACTACATTGGGGGGCCTGTATTGTTATTTAATTAATCTGGCAACCCTATTCATAAGTGATACTTTCTTTTTTTTTTTTTAAGATTTTATTGGGGATTGGTGGAAGGGAACAGCGTTGGGGAATCGGGGAAGGGGAACAGACAAGCTGCTGTCTTCTTGTTCTTCAGTTTAGTTGCGGAGGATGTTGCTTCACTGTTGGTATCGTCATTGCGCTCTTCCCGGATGAGGCAGATCGGTCGCTGGCCTCTGGATGTCGCTCACCGCGGCTATTGGCAGCTCATGCTTGGCTGCCATCCGCTCACACTTGGCTGCCAGCCGCTCACTGTAGCCTATGGCAGCCCACTGCAGCAGGGGCTGCAGCCTACACCATTGCTGGGGCTCGCACAGCCCAGCTCCAGTTAGGTGTAGAGGGCGGTGTCACTGGCCCTCATATGTGGGATCCGAACCGGGGCCGCTGGCATCCCAAAACCAGCGCTTAACCAATGCGCCACTCGGCCGGCCCCATAAGTGATACTTTCTAAGCAACAAAGATCATTTGAAAAAGTACATTTTCTGAGGTTAGTGGCCAATAAGATTTTCACCACACCCCCAAAGGTCATAGAAGTGAGAGGGAATATGAAAAAAACAAAAACAAAAAAAACAGACTTACAATTGATGGCAGCTGTGGAGCGCGCATGCGGTCTCTTGCGCTGGCTGTTGCTCACCTGCGCATGCCCACGCTCCTCTGCCCTGTTCCGCTCGTGTCAGTACTCACGGATTTAAAGCTGCTGTCCTGCAGATGGTCCTCATTGTGAGCCTAAGTTCCTGCTCCACATTAGGCTCTGGTACCTCAGAAGTTGAAAGGTAACTTTACACACTAAGAAATACTTCCTGTATGGTGCACCAGGGTGTAGCCAGTGAAAAGTTCTGTAAAATTACATACAACTAACCCAATCCTTGCCTGTGTGGATTTTGAACTTGCTAAAAAGAAACAGTGGGTCCCACCTGTTTGTGAATTGGAACAATGGAAATCATTTAAATAGTCAATGGAATATAACAGATATGGGGATGCTGATGGTGAAAAGCTTTTCTGGATCTTTTAAGACTGTCAAAGAGGAAAGAAACCCCAAAAGAAAACGTAGCAAAGAAGAGAGATGAATTGGATCTGTAAGAAGGTAATTAATCCATTGCTTCCAAAGTACAAAAGAAAGTTTATTAGTAGGTAGTTTTTAAATTAATTTTTTTGTTGTTTTACAAACTGAAACTATTTTTCTGTGCGTAGGACTACATTAAGGTAAAAAAGAGTAGCAAAGTATGAATGAATACACATATATAAAACCTTTCAAATTAGAATTTAAAAAGTTGTTTCTTTTGGTCCTGCTGCTTTAGGTTTGTTTTAAAAAGATACTGAGTTGAAAAATCAACTGTTCTGAATTACAACTTTGTATCAAGCAGGTGATACTGATTTATTTTTGCCATATAACTGTAACAAATTGCTAATTGATTTTGGTAAACATGTTTGGGACTTGTTCCAGTCAATATGCCTTTCTAAGAGAAAGTATATTTAATTCCATCATGCATTGGGGGTAAAATTTACCAGTGCTACTTAATTATCTAACATTGGTTTTCTAAGTGTGCTACAAAACAATTTGCATCTTGAATTAGACAGTTTTATTGTAGCATAAAGGTATTTATTACTTTTAATGATCTGTCGATTCTATTTGACTTCTAGGGATAATTTTAAGTTCATTTAAAAGCCATTTCTATTGAGGAAATGTGTACCTATTTTCAAGATGGTCATTTGTTTAAAATTCTTTTTCTTTTAAATTCCAAGCAAGTGAGTGGAATCATTCTTGGACTATTATATGTACTGAGTTACTTTTAAAAAATACTTTTGGGAAATACACAGTGCCTACTACCCAAGATAGTTATGGCGACTAATTAGCTTCTTACCTAGATTTACAAGACAGTTGCCCTGTAAAATGATCTTTGTAAAATGGGTCACAAACTGGGTCTGCCTGAATCTTAAGTATAAATTTCATGTTTCTTGGGTTTGTACTGCAATTCTAAACTAAAACAAAACTTGTCAAAGAAAAATAATACAGCGTGGACACCTGGGTGCTCTTCAAAAAGAAACTTAAAGCAACAGGACCAAAAGAAATACCTTCTAAAATTCTAATTAGAAAGGTTTTACACGTGTATGTATTCATTCAGAGTACCTCACCTGTGCCTTGTGTTTAGGTCCTCATCCACAGCTGTCTGCTTGATTTAGACCGTGTGCCCTAATCCTAGTAACTGTACTTTTCTTGTTACTGAGAACAAGTCTTTGTTTCCCCCATGCCAGTAACTCCATCCCCTTCTGGTTCTCCCATATGTCTGGTTTTGCACATCTTTCTGGTGACTGCAGAACTGACTTCTCAACTTTCCGTGATTAACATTCTGACCTCAGCCTTAAGCAGTGGCAACCTTTTGATTTCTTTGTATTAGGTGGTGCTCGGGGAGCTGTTTGAATATGGAGGGAAAAGCAATTTGCACTGAAGCTGTTTGCATTGTGATTACTCTGTTTTTACTTAAATTACTTATTTATTTGGGATGGCTTGAGGGCAGTAATAGAAATTCTTAAACGTGGTTCTTTCTTTTTATGTCATTCCGTGGCAGTGATACTGGATTCCAGGTGGGTATCCAAAAGAACTGTTTTCTTATTCAGTTTTGTGTCCCCAGCTGCAGCCAATAAGCATGTCTTGGATGATTGATTTAGATTCCAAAAAGCTGTGACCATGCAACTCTTGGGCTACCCTATTTCACCTAGTTGAAGGTCTCTGTTGGTAAATTATTGCTGTGGAAACTACTTCTTGCCTATTATGATACCCTCCAGTTACCGAGCCATGGAATATACTGAGGGCTGGGGCTAGCATGGTATGGTCATGAGATTTGTTGTAAAACAGACCTGGAACTGAATTTCTTTTTTTATACCAGTGATCAAGTTACTTAACTTCTGTGTCTATTTTGCCTTTTTTATAAAATGAAGAAAATCATAATATTCATTCTCTCACACAGGGGTTAAGAGGATTAAGTGGGGAAACTTAACTGCTTGACCCATACTTGAAAGTCGGGAAACACTCATAAAAATTACCCTAGCCTATTCTGTTGAACAAGCATGGACTTTGTCCAACATACTTTATCTGTGTTGTACATAAATATAGATATTCAAAATCCTGAGTCATTCGTTCAACAAACTATCAATTAAGTGCTACTTTATTCCAGGCCTCTGCTAAAGTGAGCTGGCTCACAAATTTATTAGAAACAATAATAGGGCCAGCCGAGTGGCACGTTGGTTAGGAGTTGGCTTAGGACACCAGTTCTGAGCAGCAGGGCCCTGGTGCGGATCCCACATGAGGGCCAGTGACACTGCCCTCTATAGCTAAGATGGTGAAAAACAGCTCAACCTGGAGCTGGGCTGTGTGAGCCCCGGCGATGGTGTAGGCTGCGAGCTCCTGATGCAGTGGGCTGCCGTGAGTGGCTGGCAGCCAGTGTGAGCTGTTGTGAGCCCCCGTGAGCGGCATTCCAATGACCAGCAACTGACTGCCTCAGCCAGGAAGAGCGCAATGATCACAATACCAACATGGGCCAGTGAAGCGACATCCTCCACAACTAGACTGAAAAACAAAAAAGGACAGCAACTTGTCTGTTCCCCTTCCCTGTTTCCCCAATACTGTTCCCCACCCCCAATTCCCCAATTTAAACAATAAAAAAAAGAGAACAAGACATGTTAGAATTACGGGTGGCTGGTAGAGGAAAGGGTTGCAGGTAGTGCAACAGTAAAAATATAGCCCAGAAAGTTTCAAGAATGGAGGAACGAAAACAATGAGTTAGTTTCAGAGCTTGGAGTCATTGTCGAGGCTAAAAAGGGCAAGACTTGAAGAGACTTGTACTAATATGGACCTGATAGATAAATGTAAAAGGTTTCCTAGGCATATGTAGAGGGTCTCTCATTTGTTTCCATTGTACTTTAGTATGTCACCATTATGCACTGTGATGCTATCCAATTGCATACTTCCATGTATGACTCAAATCTAGACCAAAACTCCTTCAAAGTTGGCATCCATACACCCCATTTGCCCAAACTTGAGGGCTTTCCAGAAAGCAAGACTTTTACTTTGCATTGCTTAAATTGGGAGTGTCTCAGGCAAACCAAGACAAATTAATCACCCTACTGTTAAAATCAAGAATAAGGTTGTTTCTTAAGCTTTGTGTATCTCAGAATCTTGTAGTTTCTGGTGCATTGGAGAGTCTGTAGGAGAGGAGAAATAATTTTTTCCAAAGGTTTTTTTTGGACCCCGAGAGTTTTCACAATATAGCAAAACTGTCCCTTGCACTCAATGAAGGAGAAGCATCCTAGTGTAGTGAAATAAGAACAAGGGTTGGAATCAGAATAACTGAATTTAGCACTAGCACCTTCTAATATATTGGGTTGTCAGAAAAGTCGTGACGCATGTTTGCACTAGTTCATTTTTGGAAGTATAGAGTCATTTGCATCTATGTTATTGCTATGTCATTTGACAGCTGACAGTTTTAGCTTCATTCTAAAATAAATTGAGTGATTTGGTTGAGTTTTGGAGATTTTACAACAAATTGAAGATGGAAGACCAAACTGTGCATTTGCCATATTTTACTGTTTTGCTTCCATAAAGGAAAGGATGCACATCAAGGTTGTGAAAAGTTGCATAAAGTTTATAGTGACAATGCTGTACAAGAACGTCAGTGACAACAATGGTTCACGAAATTCTGTGCTGGTGATTTTGATCTCAACGACGCTCCTTAGGGAGGCCCACTAAGGTTGATGACAAAATAAAGGCATTGATTGAGTCAAACCCATGTTACACAACATGAGAGATTGCAGAAACATTGAACATCCATCATTCAAGTGTTCATGACCACCTGAAGAAGCTGGGATATGTAAGCAAGCTCAATATTTGGTTTCCACATGAACTCAAAGAAGTTCATTTGATGGCGCATATAAACATCTGCCATATGCTCATTAATCATGAGGAAAACAATCCTTTCTTGAAGCAAATGATAACTGGTGATAAGAAGTGGACTGTTTACAACAATGTGGTGCACAAATAGTCTTGGCCCCGATGTGCTGATTTGCCTCAAACGACATCGAAAGCAGACATTCATCAGAGGAAGGTTATGCTCTCAGTGTAGTGGGATTTTAAAGGTGTGTTTTTTGAGCTCCTACCAATGAATGGAACAATTCGAATGTGTACTGTTGGTAGCTGGACAGTTTGAATGAATCCATCATCCAGAAATGTCCAGAGCTTGTTAATTGTAAAGGAGTTGTATTCCATTGTGACAATACAGAGATCATACACAAGTTTGATCACCTGTCAAAAATGACTGGAGTTTGGATGGGATGTGTTGCCACACCCACCATACTCACCTGACCTTGCACCATCAGACTTCCACTTGTTTCACTCTCTTCAAAACTCCTTGCATGGTATAACGTTCAATTCAGATGAGGCTGTAAATCAGCACTTTGTTCAGTTTTTCACAAATAAAGACAGGTCCTTCTATGAACAAGAAATTATGAAGCTCACTGAAAGATGGCAAAAGGTTATCGAACAAAATGGGCAATATATTGTTGATTGATCTTTGTTCTTTATATAAATAAATGATCTTTGAAAAACATAGACAAAATATGTCAAGACTTTTCTGACAACCCAATATAAAAACTTGAATTAAGTCACTTAAACTTTCAAAGCTTTATTGCACTCAATCAAAAGCATATGTATAATATCAAAACTTCCTCATAGTAAACAGTTCCATATAACTTTATAAAATAGATTCAAAATGTTAAAGGATGAGTTAAATTCTAATTATGAGTGATGCAATAATGATAGTTACATGTTGACTGAGATGGTTCAAATCATTGTTCCAAGGTGTGACACTGAGAACTAAACTACCAAGTTAGATTTTTTTCTTTCTTTCTTTTTAAATTAAAGTTTATTGGGGGTGACAGTGGTTTTCTTCAATAAATGGTGCTGGGAGAATTAAAAAGTCACATGCAAAACAATGAATCTAGACTGCTCTCTGTAACCATATACCAAAATTAACCCAAAATGTATCACAGACCTAAGTATAAGACCTGAAACAATAAATTGCATAGAATAAAACATAGGTACTAAACTTATGGTGTTTGGGTTCAAAGAGGATTTTAAGAATTTGACCTCAAAGGCAAGGGAAGTAAGAGCTAAAATAAATGAATGGGACTATATCAAACAAAAAGCTTCTGTACAACAAAATCCATCGACAAAATAGAGTCAACCAACCAAATAGGAGATCTTTTTTAAAAAATTAAATTTATTGAGGTGACAATGGTTAGTAAAATTACAATGGTTAGTAAAATTACATAGGTATCAAGTGTACAATTCTGTAACACATCATACATATATCACATTGTGTTTTCACCATCCAGAGTCAGTTCTCCTTCCATCACCATATATTTGAACCACTTTACCCTCTTCTACCACTCCCCTCCCCCCTTACCGTCTGGTAACCACTAAACTGTTGTCTCTGTCTCTCACTCAGTTTTTGTTTCTTCATTTGTCCTGTTCCTTTGTGGCTTTCAGTTTTATACCCCACATATGAGTGAAGTTATATGGTTCTCAACTTTTTCTGCCTGACTTATTTCGCTTAGCATAGTGATCTCAGGATCCATCCATGTTGTCACAAATGGCAGTATTTCATCTTTTCTTATGGCAGAATAGTATTCCACTGTGTATAGATTTTTCAAGTGTACACTTAAAAGTAGATCTATGTATATAGACAGCACACCTCTGTGGTCAAAATTCCCAGCAAATAACACTGATTAAATATAGTTCAATTCTCCTGAAGTTGAAGTCTTTAGCCTCCTAAAATGCTCACACACCGGCTCAATTGATCATGAATTACAATTACTGTTTTTTAACCTCAAGTCCCTCAAAAGACTCTTCAAAAAATTGGAAATGCACTAACATATAAATCAAAGGGACAAAGGGACATACTCATTTCAAGTTATGCATTGAAATTTTAATGAAAATTTAATCTCAAGAGCCCCACATATTTGTTAACTGCTAAACTGAGTATTCTGGTTATACTTTTTTGTTTTGTTTTGTTTTTTGACGGCAGTGTCACTGGCCCTCATATGTGGGACCCGAACTGGGGCTGCTGGCTTCCCAAGCCAGTGCCTAACCTCCGTGCCACTCGGCCGGCCATGGTTATACATTTTTTTTATGTAAGCTGAACAAAAAGGATAAAATTTGTTCCAACACACTTTCTAGCCAAATGGATATATGCGTAGTTAATGGTAAAAATATTATTGATTGCATTCAATAATACATTTTATCCTTCACAATCTTTATATTGTGAACGTAGACTGAGTTTGGTAGTCCAGTGTTCATGCATTGCTTAACAGCCCCATTAAAATGATTAGTTTTCCCTCAATTTCTGTGATGTCAACCAAGAAATTATGATGACAAGGATGTCTGGATTTCCCATCCAGCTGAGCAGCAGCGTAATAAGAATCATTCCAGAACCACTGTCTGGGCTAAATTTATTGAACAAGAGGGGACTCTGCGTGAACAAACCATAGAAGCTCAACTAGTCTGGTCAGCAAAGAAATTTATTTTGTCCAGAGAAATTAAAAACCTCTTTTCCAATAAACTTACTCTCCCAGAGGTACTAGATCAGAATCTGAGGCCATCCTACAGATCCTTAACACGTGAGCACCTTTCAGTAGGAGCGTTGGAGCTGCTCAACTGTTTTCTCTGTCTAGCCAATTTAATATGAAATATGATTGAAATCAGTGGTTCTGCACTGGTATTTATTTATTTTCCAGTGCATTCCTAAACAAGTTTTGTAGTATTCAGAGCATAGTGTTAAATTGATTCACCTTTCTCAGGATGAAAATTGTAAGCAATTTGATTAGTTTTTCTCTATTTTTTGTCTTCTGACATGTTCTGTTATAATCAAGAAAAATTATAGCCCTTTTTCTTGCTGAAAATAATTTATATTCAGTAGGATTTTTTGTGCCTGCACAGAGCATAATCTCTACAGGCTTAAATATCAACATTTGTAGCCGTATGGGTATGATGGTATTAAGAACAGTTCCAAAGACAAATTACACCTCTGAATGATCATGATACTGAGTTTATCCCTTAGACCTTATAATTGAACTTAGTAAACCAGACACATTCCCATGTGTTTTATCTAGTGAAGCAAGGAAAGAATGTTTTAAAAAAAATAAGGATGGTTTTTATATGACTACTAAACATGATAAATGAAGGAACTCTTGTTACCATGAGAGAAGTAACATTATTGATCGTTCAATTAAAAGCTGCTAAATGAATCAATGATAAGATGAAATCTGAAGGGGGCCAACACCTTCCCCTTGAGGAAATATTTTGCCCTGGCAAAGATTTTAGGACCACCTACTAGGAGCTGTGAGGCATAGGGAACCCTGGTTCCTCTTTCTTTTCCTTTCATGCCTTTCCCAGCTGAGCCCACCAGTGGTACTCACCCCTAATTGTACCTGCCTTCTGTCCAGTTTTCATCCTGGAATAGGGCTCTGGCACCCTATCTTACTTCTGTTTCCTGACTCTCATGCTCCTCACATCTACCTCCCCTCTCCCCCTCCCAACAGTACAGTAGTTATAGCTACCTGCCAGCCTCTCCATCCCACTTGAAAAGAACCCCTTAATTCCAGTGTCCTGCTTGGATCGCCTCACTTCATTCCTTTTGAAAATTATTGATGCTTGTGCACTTTCTGCTTCTGTATTTCCTAGGTCCTCTCTTAAAGGGCCAGTGCTCTGTGTGTATAGCACATCTGTGTGTATCTTAATGTAAAACAGCATTTCCCTGAATACTGGGACCCTGATAGGGAAAGAGGTGAGGTGAGACCTGACAAACTGAGATTGTAGGGTCTCTGAGGGCATGATCCATGACTCTTGTTGACCATTGTCTGCCCCACACTTAATGTCTTTAACATCGGAGATCTGCAGTGTTGAATACATAAATGAGTAAATGAATGTACCTGTTTCATAAATTGTCTTAGACGGACATTGACTGTAAGGATGGATGTTATTTATTTCACTGGGCTACTAACTTCAGTTTTAAACTATGAAAGCCCTGGGTATGGTCATGGTTTTCAAAATTTGTGACAAATCGGCATCTTTAGTTGTGTCTATATAATCAAATAAGAATCTTCATTTTCTGAGACATAATAGAAAAGCACAGGTTTTCTTTTAGTGTATTGAAGATGCATTGTATTAGAAGAACAGTGAACTAGACCATTATCCTTTGAATTTCATTTTGAAATCATATAGTGTAGTTGTTGTTTTTTTTTTTTTTTTTTTTTTGAGGGCAGTGTCACCAGCCCTCATATGTGGGATCCGAACTGGGGCCGCTGGCTTCCCAAGCCAGTGCTTAACCACCGCGCCACTCGGCCGGCCCGTGTAGTTTCTAAAAATTAAATTGTTACTTAAAAATTGAATTTACTGGGTCGGCCGAGTGGCGCATCGGTTAAGCGCTGGCTTTGGGATGCCAGCGGCCCCGGTTCGGATCCCACATGAGGGCCAGTGACACTGCCCTCTACAGCTAACAACAGCTCCACCTGGAGCTGGGCTGTGCAAGCCCCGGTGATGGTGTGGGCTGCAGCCCCTGCTGCAGTGGGCTGCCATAGGCTACAGTGAGTGGCCCGCAGCCAGCGTGAGCGGCTGGCAGCCAAGCGTGAGCTGCCAATAGCCGCGATGAGCAACATCCAGAGGCCAGCGACCGATCTGCCTCATCCGGGAAGAGCGCAATGACGATACCAACAGTGAAGCAACATCCTCCGCAACTAAACTGAAGAACAAGAAGACAGCAGCTTGTCTGTTCCCCTTCCCCGATTCCCCAACGCTGTTCCCTTCCACCAATTCCCCAATAAAATCTTTAAAAAAAACAATAAAAAAAAATTGAATTACTCCTCAAACTAAGTAGAAAGTTATTTACCTCAACAGTTGACTCATGTAGTATTTTTCTAGTCACATATTTTCTTTTCTATTGACTATATTTGCTTCATTATTTTAGGGTGCAGTAAGATAAAAAAAACATTTAAATGTCTCTTTTTGGCCAAGGTACTCCATTTTTGTCAAAAAAATCCCTCTCCCTTCTCTCTCTCTCTCTCTCTCTCTCTCTCTCTCTCTCTCTCTCTCTCACACACACACACACACACACACACACCTCTCCCTCCGCATTCACTCAAAGAAATAGTATAAATAAATGTCTGTTTTCTATCAGGTATGGAGATCGACTCTGTGGATATAGTGAAAAAAACAACTATCATGGTTCCTTTGTTTATTATTGACTTTGTGCCAACAAAATATTTTGAGGGAGGAATATTTTATATATAAATGGTTTTGTTATCTAAGTTAAAATAGGTGCGATGGTCATTTATCCTAGATTTGTTTGAACTGGCCTGATTTTCAAATAGTCTGAATTATCTACCTACATTTCAAGCGATGTGTCCTAATTTGGGTTTGGGGAAATATGGTCCAGTTGAGATATATTTATTTTGGAAAAAATAGCCACTTCAGAATTTTACTTTTTCTTGAGTCAAAGGAAATTTATTTTTTAATAATTAGAAAAAAGGAAAATTTCAAAACAAGCCTTTTTAAAATTCGACAATATATATGTTTATGTCGTTTGCCTGATTTATTAAAAATTGGATTTTTATACCAAAATTAACTAAATGAACTTGAAAAACGTCCAACTCTATTTTTATTTTTACATCATGTATGCACATTTTATACATTTAAATTCCTGGGTCAGTGTGCCTGGTAAAGGGGTTCAGAACAGACCTCCCCAAGACGTGTTACTTTGGCATGTGAATTATTTTTAGCTAAAGGAAATTGAGACTCTATGGGCTCACAGAAAACTTTTACCTCTCCCTTAAAGAATTCAAATTAGGGGCTTTGCCCATAATAAGAGTATTATCAGAGATAACTTTATGATCTATGTATAGGGCAGGGCAAACTTCTCATTACTGAACATCTGATCTTATTATCCTGAGAATGACCTTCCTCTCTTCTGAAGCCTCAGGCCTCTTAACTCATCCTGAGCTCAGAATGCCATATATACCCCCATTTACCTTTATATCTCTGAACCTCTCATGTCTGTGGGGTCTCTGACTCTCTCATCTTTGTGGGGTTCCCATACATATGTATGTAATGAAATTTGGTTATTTTCTTTTGTTAATCTATGTCATGTCAATTTGATTATTAGACCATCTGAAAGAACATAGAGGGGTAGAGGAACATTTTCTTCCTCTCCCAAACTGGCAATATGGGTTTAAAACAGGAAGAAATAAATATTGCCTCATTTTAATTTTAATGCACAAAACATATTTTGAAAAATAGCCTGGGGGCCGACTGTGTGACGCATTGGTTAAGAGTTGCCTTGGGAGGCCAGCTCTGAGCACCAGGACCCCTGCTCGGATCCCACATGAGGGCCAGTGATGCTGCGTCCTCTACAGCTAAGATGGTGAACAACAGCTTGACCTGGAGCTGGGCTGCCTGCCATGTGTCATCAGCAACAGCATAGGCTGTAGAGGGGCTGGCCCGCAGCTGGCATGCACTTTCGTGAGCTGCCATGAGTCCCCGTGAGTGGCTATCCAATGGTCAGAGAGCGACTGCCTCACCCGGGAAGAGCACAAGGATAATACCAACATGGGCCAGTGAAGCGGTGTCCTCCACAACTAGACTGAAGAACAAAAGGACAGCAACTTGTCTGTTCCCCTTCCCCACTTCCCCAATACAATCTTTAAAAACAAACAAACACAAAAATAGACTGGTTGTTACAAATAGGGAAATTCATAAGTAATGATTGAATATGATGGGAAGATGGACGTATTTTTTGGAGTGGGTTTAAATGGCGAGTGGCTGAAATTATTAAACAGCCAACCATGATCTATGCCACTATTTAGTAAAGATAATTCTTGACCTACAATAGCAGCAGTGAGCAGTTGTCATCTTGGTGTTTCTTCCTTTTACACTTTTGGATTTTAAATGCTGAAAATGAGTCATCTCACTTTTTTTCCTTTCTGTAGCCTACACTTACTTTTTGTTGCAGCTAATCTTTCCAAGTTCTGTAATAATGTTCAAACGTTCATTTCAGGGAGCCCTCAATGCATCTTTTTTAACCATCACTGCTTCTCCAACATTTCATGTAATGGTTGCTTGAGCATGCCAGCCATTTTGTGAGCTGGGCTGCCTGCCATGTGTCATCAGCAACAGCATAGGCTGCAGTGGGGCTGGCCTGCAGCTGGCATGCGCTTTCGTGAGCTGCCATGAGCCCCTGTGAGCGGCTCTCCAATGGTCAGAGAGCGACTGCCTCACCCGGGAAGAGCACAATGATAATACCCCAGTATGTTGGTGTAAATAGGCATTGCTGTTAGGCTGAGACAAGCAGCATTATAAGACCTATTTGCTGCTTATGTTGTCCCACTATTTCAACCAAAGCCAATACATATATTTGAGCATCTACCAGATGTCTAGCATTTTGCTAAGTACTGTACAGAATATGGTGGTGGGTAGGGAAGGAAGTATCAGATAGGAGGGTAGTGAATAGAAATATAAAGAAGGGGACCTATTGTTGAGAATAACAGCCATATGCAAAAGTAATTTGAAACCGTATAAGGACAAATATACAGACAATGGGCTTAGAATGTGCTGATCAAACCCTTTGCAATGCTGGATATGTATCTGGGCAGCTTCAGGTCCCAAAGCCTTGCAGAAGTTTAATTGGTTGGGGTACATTATGGTAATTACATTCCATTTGTCAGCTGCATGAGTGTAGCTGACTTTGCGTAACATGCTACTACTACTTAAATCATTAATCGTCATTGTTAAACACAGTGCTTTGGTAGAAAGGATCAATTACAACTTACCTTCATGATTGTTAATGGAAATTTTGACTGCTGAAATACCTTAAATGATAATGGCCCCACCACACTTAATTTTTTCCTACCACGCTTAATTTTTAATCCTCCACATTTTCATTTCATTACTCCATCCTCTTAAGTTGAGTCGCTAAAATGATTTGAAAGCATCCTTTCATTCTTAAAAATAATCTAAAAATCAGAATTTGACATCAGGAAGAATTTACACCTGTATTTATCTCTGTACACTTTCCTGGTCTTTTAGAGAATATCAGTTTCATCACAAATTAAACACCCAGGGAAAAAGGGGGCTTAAAAGTTCACATGCATGTGCTGTACCATGCAAGATCTTTTTAATCTTTGTGCATATCAAGAATATGATTTTGACTTTTATTGAGGGCTAGTAAAGTTTTTAGAGGATTTTATTAGCATTCTGTAGGTCTAAGGACCCAGATCTTGACCCTGGTTCTTTTTCTCTTGCACGTGGTGACAGACTCATATTCCTGTACCAATTATATAACTCAGTTTTTCAACATTTTGATGTGCAAAGGTTAAGTGATTTTGTTTCAGAAGTCACACAGCTAATTGTATATTTCTTACAAAGGAAAATTCTGCTCTATAAGACTTATAAAATCTACATCAGAAATAGAGGGGAGTACATTTCTAAGTCAATTACTTTTATACTGTGTAATGAGAGGCATGTTATTAAAATTTCTTCATTACATCCTTTTTAAAATAGATTTTTTTTTATTTTCTTTTATAAAAGTGTTAGAAATATCATCCTTAATATCAGCATTTAAAGTTGCTTACATTGTATATGTATATTCTTAGTCTTGTTTTTCCCTGTGTTTGTATGTGATATAAAAGGGGTTATATGAAGTATACATTTTTGAAACTGTCTTCCCCCCCACCTCCTATATGGTATGGATATCTTTCAGTGCCGTTAAATATAGGTCTACATCATGATTACAATGGCTGCAAAATAGCCTATTGAATCGATGAGTCTTAATTTACTTAACCAATTTCTTATTGATGAACATTTAGTTTTCACATTTCTTTCTGGTACCAACAACACTGAGATGTATATAATATCTATGAGAGTGTGTGTGTGATACTTGCAAAGATTCAAAGATCATCCTTTCATCTGATTACTTTCTCAGGGTAAATTTCTAGAAATTGTATAGCAATATCATGTTTCCTCCTTTGTTTTCTTTTGTTTACTGCTTGCTTATATTTATAAAATGGTATTCTAAAGTCCCAATAATCTTTAGAAGGTAAAAAGATAGAGAAGTTTCATTTTATTTACTAATCTGCTCTGTGTCAGAGACTGTAAATACTGTATTTCATTTAATCTTCATTTTAACCCTGAAAGTTGAGTGGCATTGACCTTAAATAGATAGCCAGATATTTCTCTAGCAAAAATGCGTTTATTCAGTAAACAAATAATTGAGATTTGGGTTATGTGGTCTAATGGCACACCATACACAAGTCCAGAGGAACCTTTTTTTTTTTTTCTTAATACAGGAAAGGGAGAGTTCACAGGATCTGTTGTAAACAGAGTACATTGGAGGAAATTGGAGTTCGAAGTGTAGTGGCTTTTCATTGGCTGAATTATAACAGTGGTTCATTGGCTGAGTGGTTGCTAGACCTTCCTATTGCAGTAATAGAGCAGAAAAAAAAATCTTGTTGAAGATGGAATGTACTCTCTTTCTGTTTGGAGTAATTGAGGATGAATGGTAGGGCATGAGAGCTCCCAAATAGGTCTTCCCAATTCCAATTTAAATGAGGTTTCTGCCCATTAATCTTCATGGTGGAGAGTTTAAGTCACTTGCCAAAAGCTACATTGTAAGTGGCAGGGCCAAAAGGGAATTCAGTTCTGTCTAACCCTAGAACTTTGGTTTAACATTGACTTGAAATTCACATAATATAAAATTAACCATTTTAAAATGTATAATTTAGTGTCATTTAGAACATTCACAGTGTTATAAAACCATCAACTTTAGTTCCAAAGATTTTTATCACCCCAACAGGAACATCTGTATGTATGAAGTTCACTCTCTATTTCCCTCCCCCCAGTCTCTGGTAACCACTAATCTGCTTTCAGTCTCTCTGGATTTACCTACTCTGGATTTTATTGAAATTGAATCATATAATACATGACTTTTTGTTCCTGGATTCTTTTACTTACCATGTTTCTTTTTTGAGGTTCATCCATGTTGTTGCATGTATCCTTACTCAGAATTTTTATGGCGAAATAATATTCCATTATGTGGGTATTCCACATTTTGTTTATTCATTCATCTGTTGATGGATATTTAAGTTTCCACTTTTTGGCTATTGTGCATAGTGATGTTATGAACATGTATAAGTATCCAAATATGTACTTGTTTTCAGTTCTTTTGGGTAAATGCCTTGCAGTGGAATTGCTGGGTCATCTTAACCATGGAACTTTTATAGCCTCCTTTCACAAGGGTATGACATAGTACTTGTATGGTAATATAATATTTCCTCACTATTTAGAAACAGAAAACTTCAAGTTATTATTTTAAAATATTGAATAATCACCAGTTTATTCTGATGACAAAGTTTACTGTTTTAAAGAATTCAAGCCTTAGCACTCCAGACATCTTACTCCTGGAATTTGAGATTTCTGTTAACATTGTTACAATTTAGGGTGGAAGAAAGCACAAATATACTTTTTAGCTGCCAGCTATTGTTATATTTAGTTTAGTTGACCCTTCTGGGTCAAGGTCAAGTGTGTTGTTAGTGAGTGGCTTTGTCCAGAGTACCAATAGATCCTTATAAATTCTTTGATTATAATTGGGGATGACAAATCATGAATTTTTAAAATCTTAGTGCTGAAGACAGTCTTTAAAGGAATCATCTTGATGAGGACATTTTTACATATAATTGCCCAGGAAACTACTCTCTAGGGACCTTGAGTTCATATTGGATTCCTATGCAACTTCTGCCTGTGTATTTTGAAACCTGGAAAATAGACTAGGGGAAATTGGATTGGGCAAGAGAAGCTCCCTACTTATTGTCAGTGACAGAAAGCAGCTGATATGGTTTGTCAGGGTAAGTGGGCCTCATTATACCTCAGTGGTTTCTACCAAACCAGCTAGCACAAGGAATTGCTTTCTTGAAGCATAAAATACAACAGTGAATAAATAGCTCTTTTAATCCAAGGAGGGGAGGAAGCATGAAAGATGGGAAAAGAGAAAGAAAGGAGAAATTGGTGTGTTTAATTATAGCATTTTTGAGATGGAGGACATGTGAGAGATCACCTTAGCTCCACTTCTCTACTTGAGATAGGGAAGTACTGGCTTAAAGTCACACAGCTGTGTGGTTATAGCCCAGTGGGCTAGAATCCAACTAACTATGCACTCTCCCATGGCATGTGTATTAGTTTCCTAGGGTTGCTGTAACAAATTATCCCATGCTTAATGGGTTAAAACAACACAAATTTATTTTTCTATTCTGGAGGGCAGAAGTTTGACACCAGTCTCATGGGCTAAAATCAAGGTGTTGCTAAGGCTGCATTCTCTTCTGGAGGATTTATGGAAGAATCTGTTTCCTTTTCCAGCATCTAGAGGCTGCCCACATGCCTTAGCTTGTGGCGTGCCTGCCATCTTGAAAGCCGCAGTTACATCACTGACTCCTGCTTCCATCCTCACATCTTGCTTCTCTGACTCTCTTGCCATCTTCTTTTACTTATAAGCATCCTTGTGGGCTCACCCAGAGAATCCAAGATAATCTGAAGGTCCTTAACTTAATCACAGCTGGAAGACCTCCTTGCCATGTAAATTAACACATTCATAGGTTCTGGGGATTCGGACATGGGCATCTTTGGGGGCCATCGTTCTACCACAGCATGACAACTCCTTTCAGGAAAAAAAATGCAGAAAGAAACAAAATATACACCCCTCTCCTGAGGACTTTGTAGATTATTAACAAATATTTTTACTCATGGAAAAATGGTACCTTATATTTGTTATATTGATAAACTATTTCTGTATATAATATTTTATTTCATTGTCACCCTTAGGGGCAACTAAGACTTGAAAAATTAAGTGAATTTTCTGAATAAACGGTAGCTCTGGGATAGGAATCCTCCATATTTAAGTTTAAACTCATGTTCACAACATTTGACCCACTATCTGATGAAGGTGATTTTCAGCACTTAATTTCTTCTGACTTTGAAGAAATGGAAGGATAAGGTGTCAGATGTAGGCTGATTTGTGGACATTCTTCATCATGTTCAACATACACAGTGCTTTTCAAAAGGCACAAAAATAACACTGCTTCTTCTGTATTTATGTTGTAAGACTGTAAAACTTCTTATGTTTTTTTACTGTGCTGCAGCTGTACCCGTACTATTCTGTGGTAAACCAAACTGAATTCTAACACTTTCTAGTCTATCCAGAAAAAAAGCAAGGAAACTGATTTCTTTTTCTGCATATTACAAGTTGTGAGAAGCCAAATTATTGGTATAGTGTGTAATGCCAGATAATGTGGTTGTTAATCAGTCCATAAATTTGGGATTATTTTTGAGGATAGGAATCATGTTTTATTTACTTTATGGTTCTCAGCTATGAGCTCTGTACCTGACACTCCATAGGATTTTAGTAGGGTTTTAATAAATTGGTGATGATTTTAATTATTGAATACTGAGTAAATGTTATGCTTTGAGAAGAACTGAAAGTTTTAAATTTGTGGTTTTAATTTAATTTCTAAATTAATCTCACATTGATAAGCCTAACGATTAACTATGTACCATTTTAAAATGAGACATTTCATGGGCCCCCAAAGGCTTTTCCCTTGTCTCTAAAAGGAGGAACAAAAACTAAACCACAATCACAGATAATGGCAGAGCTTTTTACTTAGAGAGGCTTGGGAATTGGTTGGAATAAAGAAAGCTATGCTTTTAAATAGCTAGATAACTTTCTACCAACTAAACAATGTACTGTTGGAATATTTGATTTTTATAGTACTGTAAGTAGTTGACAAAAATCTGCTTCTCTGACTGGATCAACAATCTTTCTCCCTTTAATTATAACATTAAGTGCTTCCCTTACTTGCTGAAACCCCATCTGCCTCTTAGCCCTAGTAGACAATCTGGTAAGGCCTGCCATCTTTATTTTTCGTTAACCAATCAATCCCATCAGTGACCATGTCTCATTTAGTTATTTAGGCTGATATTTACTTAGAATTAATAAATCCTAACACAGTTGTGGTTATACATAACCGATAATCTGTGCTCTGGGATTTTATAGGTGGGTTAATAATTGCCTAATAATTTTCTGATTTATGGAACTAGACTTAGTTTAAATTACTGAATGAGCATACTTGTGAACTTCCATTGGGTTAACTTTTGTTCTATATGAAGAGGGTGCTCAAATAAAAAAAATACCATATTTCATCGATTCTAAGCACACATTGAACATTTCTGAAATCAGGATTTAATCCGAAAATCTATGGTGTGTCATTTTTCAATTAGCAGCATTTCGCTTTTTTCTCTTACTGGTACATAGGAAATGGTGGTGTGTCTTACATTCATTGGCAACTTATTTTTCATGAAATCTCATCATGTAGGTCACCCTAAGCATGAGCATTTTCCATCCTGCGTTGCATAATTCTTCTTGAGAAATATTTACAAACTTTTCCTACTTAAGGTAGTCTTCATCGATGTAATTTTATTTTATTTTATTGTATTTTATTTTATTATTATTATTTTTTTTTTTGAGGACAGTGTCACTGGCCCTCATATGTGGGACCGAACTGGGGCCACTGGCTTCCTAAGCCAGCGTTTAACCACCGTGTAATTTTATTTTTAAAGTATGACTGGTTATTTACAAATTAAAAATAAGTTGCAGTGAACTTCCTTATGTGATGTAGTTCAAGGAATGCATTTGAATGAGATGAATAGGTTCAATGGGATGTTGACATTAACAGTAATGGGGGGGACTTCTATAGTTTTCATTTTCTTTAGTGAATTTCAATTATCCTGCACCAATTGATTTTTTTTTTTGGACTAATTTGACCAAATTAACTGATTCTACATGGCCTGAAAGTTCTGTGGGATCAGGGGCTGGCTATGTCCTGCTCACTGTTGTTTCTATATATCCACTCCGCCTTGGCCATACATCCTCAATAAGATTATAACATATTGAATTGCAGTCAACGAAAGACATCTTCCTGAATTCAAGTTTTATCCCAGAATTGTATTGAAGATATTTAAAACATAAGTTTTGTTTTAAAGATAAACTATGACAGAAAGCCTGTAGAATTGATTTTCACCTGATGGTTACAGTTTTCTTTTAGACCCCCAAAGGGAGGCAGCTCTTTACTCTTAACCCTTCCGGGTTTTCTCTAGTGAGATTGCTAAGCATGGGTGAACTGAAAATATTGGTGGTCATTTAGGATTGTTACACTAAAAGTACAATGTGAACACTTGGAAAAGAAATTGCAAGTGGACATTTGGTAAGCCGCAGGACCTTCCCCCCTTGTTCCAGATAATAGCCACATACTCGGATTTTCCAGACAATCTCAAAATGAATGCTGTTTACTATAGTAGAAAATGATCAGAATTATTTTCAGCTTTTAATAAAGACCTCAGTAGCCTTAGGGACATTGGACATACTACTTCATTTGTTGTGTTTAAAATGTAATTATATCACCTTAATTATCTAACAAAAATGGAGTTATTCATTTAAAATATTAAGGAATGCTTTTGACTCTGAGGATTTTCTCTGCATGAATCCCACCTCCCTTGTGCATTCTATATTATCTGAATGGCCTTGCAAGGGGCAGTAAAAGATACTATGGACAAAGCTGGAGTAATTAAATAATGATGTCATGTCTATTTTTATTTACATTGTGCATTGATATTTGCAGAATTTGGGAAAGTCTGAGAATTGTAAAACAGCTATTGATAGGCTGGAATCCCACATTTTGAAAACATAAAATGATTTTTTTGAAAGAATTTTTAGAATTTATAAGGAATAAATTCTTGGGGCTTCTTAGGTAATTACTAATACTTCTTAAGCTTTACAGTCATGTATTTCAAAGTGTTTTTATCTTGAGATACTGAGGTCAAATATGCCCTTCATTGAATTCAAGTTCTAATGCCTCTACATTCCAGCATAATTATTCCTCTAGTACTTATAAATACCATAAGCCTTTTTCATTTTCTTCCCAGGATCATTCTCCAGATCCTTCAAGACCATCCGCTTTCACTGCATATTTATAGAAGTGATAACAATAATGGTATTAAAGTTTATTAGGTATGCAGATCCACTGCATTACAAATTTAGGATATGTCAAAAGTAAATTTCAACTTTCTGAATTTGTGCTTTGAGTTCCCTTTTTTTGAAAAGTTGAGTTCTGTTATGCTTTTATTCATATTTTGTAGAATAACATCAGCTTTAGTATGGACAAAAAATTAATGGTTTCTTTGGCCATGAACAACCACTTCAACAAAATATAGTAACAACTCTCCATTACAGGGACCACCCTTTGCACAATATTCATCGTGCCATAATACATCACATATTTAGCAAAGCTGACATTATAGCTTGCAAGGTACTTTTTCATTTTATGCTTGTCATGACTCTTTGTATTAGGTATCGTTATTTAATTTGTGAAAATAGGGAAATAGGGTTTAGAGGGATTCAATGGCTTGTCAAAAGCAATCATATTTGTCCATTATCAGTACTTTAAACCCACATTTTCTGATTTTAAAAGTGCTTCCATTTCCCCAATATCAAGCTGCTTATTTGGTTGGTGTTTGGAATTGTAGTTGAGATTATATCAACTACATATAATCTCTACAGAATAAATGAATATTATCCATGTAACAATAACATTGTACAGCCATTCTGAGGGCACTTCAAATTTTGGAATTTCAGAGGAAGTGTCTCCATTATCTGGCTTTAGAAAAATAATATCTGTAAATGTTTGATAGTTCTGCCTATGGTGAGAAAGAGTTATTGACAAAGCTAGTATACGAACCACGTTCTAGACATGATCTATTTTTATATTAAATTATTTTAGTGGGGATGGAGAAGAAAATACTAGCCTCTAATTATGAATATGTCTTATATACAAACGTGAGGGCAGTCATCTTACGTTTAAGTTCATTTAGCAAATTGTAAATCTGAAAGCATTTAATACAAGGATAAGAATAAATACTAATAGAATGAGAAAGGATTCTCCACTCCATTTATCTCACTGTACAAATTGTTTAAAATAATTTTTATTATTATTTTATCTACTGTGAGAACTCAGAAAGTCCTTTGAGATAAATAGGTAATATATTTCAGAAAATAAGGGCTTTTTATTGTAGGGTTTCTTTTGCCAATACCACATAATTAAGCTGTACTTCAGGGCCTTAATAACAATCTTTATCAGACTGTAAAAGGTATTTCTACCATCTAGCTCTAGGTAAAATACTCCTAAAATATGCCACGATTTTCACAGATCTGAGTAAAAGCTTATGCCTATTCGGTTGACAATCTGGAGATCAAATATTTGTGTTTGTAATTAAAAATATCCATAATTTTATGTGCAACACTTTGTTACCATAGCGGCTTTGTAAGTGTCCTGGTTCAGTCACTTGTATGGACTTAAACTGGTATGCTTTGTGTGTAAAACAGGAATTATAACACCTACCACTTAGTTTTATTGAAAGGATATGAGCTAAGATATATAATCCACACAGTACTGATTTGGCGTATTTGAGGCAGTTGATGAAAATTTATTATTATTATTATTATTATTATTGACTTTGAAGTATTTCCTTTGCTGGCTTTAAATGCATATATGTACATAGAGGCATACTCAAAATTAAAAGCTGTACTTGCAGACTGAATGTTTCATTTGGCTATTAGCTTCTGTTTTGTAGGGCTGCAAAAAAAATTGAATAAGAAATTATCTTAAATTTTAGGGATTAACTATTTCATCAGCAACTGATGGACTGTTAATTAGATCACTGGCAATTATTCTTTTTGACTAGAAGAATGTCACCAGAAAATAGTGAAAAGGTGTGCAATGGATATTATAGGCAGTGCATTAGACACAGGGAATATAAAAGTAAAAAGATTTTAAAAAATGCTTTTATGGAGTAACAATTTTTTTAAAACATGGGATCAGTGCTGTCTTTTCTATATATAAACTATGTGTTCCATCAATAAACACATTTCTGCCTCATGGAACCAAATTTGTTCCTGATGCAAGCATAGGGAAGTATAAATAATAATGTGACAATCTGCAAATATTTCCTTTTATGGATGCACTACTATTTATTTATGCAATAGCTTATTGATGGACATTTGGATTTTTGCCAATGTTGTGTTCTCCAAAACTGCTTCACTGAACATCCTTGTGCATATATATTTTCTTTTTCGAAAATTAAAGTTTATCAGGGCGGCAGCTGTTAGTTAAGTTACATAGGTCTCAAGTGTACAATTCTGTAATACATCGTCTATATATCACATTGTGTGTTCACCACCCAGAGTCAGTTCTCCTTCCATCACCATATATTTGATCCCATTTACCCTCATAACCTTCCTTCCTCCTTACCCACTGGTAACCACTAAATGATTGTCTGTGTCTATGAGCTTTTGTTTCTTTGTCTTGCCATTAAATTTAGCTGTAAATTTGCAGATTCAATTATTTCTTTTTATATAAAAAAACAAATATGGAGCAGGTTTTCTTTTTTAGAGAATCACAAATATAAAGTGCTTTAGATTTTGTATTAAAGGTGATTATAACAATCACCTCAGCAACTACTATTCCGAATAATTGTACTTTATATGATACTTAAAGACCATTAGAATGAGGTGTGTTGAGCATGAATCTGGAAAAACCTGTTTTCAAGATGCTTGTTTGGGGGCTGCCTGTCCTTCTATTCAATCTCTCCTTCATCTAGGCTTTCCAGAAGAGTTGTTTATGTTTTCTCCATTTCCTCCAACTCTCACTCAATCCTCAAGCCATACTATGTTGGCCTTTGTCTCCTTCATTTGATAAAAGACTTCTTGAGATCATCAAGACTTTCTCCTTGCTAAATCCAGTGGAAGTTTTTGTTCCTCTTTGAAACTTGATCACTTAGCAATAATAGACACTTGACCATTCTCTCCTTGATGCTCTCTCTTCAGAGTGCTTTGGAGACAGAAAACCCTCCTAGGTTTTCTCCTCCTTTTATTTTCATTCTCTGCTTCTGTTGAAAGTGTATTCTTCTAGAACGCAATCTATTTTCTTTCTAGGTATTCTCATTCACTTTAAATGCCTGGCTTTAATTACCACTTGTATAAATCAGAATGGACTAGGTTATGATCCTAACAGACAAGCCCAAATTTCAATGGATTAAAAAAAAAAAAGGTTATTTCTTATTCATGTTACATATCCTACTGGGTCAGCTGGGAGCTCTACATCATGGTATCCCATGAGACCAAGGCTAATGGATCAATTTGTATCTGAAATGGTGCTGGTCTTTGTGTCACAGGGAGAGGAAGTTCTAGTTTTCACCCCAGCTATTCCATGATCCCATGTGGAAGTCCACATGTCACTTCCACTTAGAACTCTATGGACAAAACTAATATGACTCCACCAAAATGCAATCCTATCATGGAGTCGCAATGCAGAGATTGTAAATATTTGGTGACTACCATAGTTAGCTTTTTCGGTTTTCAACTATTTGGCCTGCCAGCAAAAATACTTACTTCCCGAAGGAGAATTCATAAATCCCATCCCAAAGTACAAAATCTCTACATAATGTGTGATAGTTACTACCTAAGGACCAGACATGGGTCCTTAGAACTGAGAGGTTTATGATACCTACAGTTAATTGAAAGAAAGAAAGGTGTGAGAAGGGAAGAAAGGGCATATGGCAGATCTAAAAATTATATCTAGAAAACAGTTATATATTTCTAAGGTTTATTATCTGCATTTTAACTGTTGTTGACAGCTGATTTACCTAATATGTTTTCACTGCATGATTTATATTATAATCATCCTTGATTTCAATATCAGTTTCATCAGTGACTGCCAACCAACCCTCTAAAGTTAAGGGTGGGGGCATCACCCACTTATCAGTTCTAATTTTTGTATCTCCCAAGATAGACTAGGTTATGCTGTGAGTAGCACTTTCTAAATCCCCAAAATTTCAGTGGCTTCAGAAGAATAAGTTCTTTCTCATTCAGGTTACATGCTACACTTCCTTTGTGGATCAGCTGGGCCTCTTTGCTCCATATTGTCCTCACTCTCGGAAGTTGGTTGATGGAACAGTCGTTATCTGGAATGTTACTGGTTATTATGACAGAAGAAAGGGCATTAGAGAGTCTCCATTGGTAATTAAATGTTCTGTCGAAAGGTGCCATCTTGTTTCTACTCACCACTCATTGACCAGAACTAGTGAATGATCACACTGTGAGTCCGTTCTCCACTGTTTACAATCTTGCTCTGCTTTGTGAGGGACTGCATTTCCCAGGTTTTCTTGCTCTCTGGCTTCCAGGTAATTCCAGCCATTGGGAGATAGTGATGGGAGAATGGGGGGTAGGGAGAAGTGGAGAAACTAGATTATTTCATTCTGTCCCTCTTTTCGTTTTGGAGGGCATTTGTAGCAGCAGTGGCTTCTGATTTCAGCTCCCAAAAGACAGGCA
Organism: Aselliscus stoliczkanus; assembly: GCA_033961575.1. NCBI lineage: Eukaryota > Metazoa > Chordata > Mammalia > Chiroptera > Hipposideridae > Aselliscus > Aselliscus stoliczkanus. The sequence continues at coordinate 91,598,462 of CM066737.1, read as the reverse complement.
TGATGTGGTTTCAGCTTCCACAAGTGGCTCCTGGGGTTTAGTAAAACTACGTCCTCTTTAACTCTCCTCTTCTGTGGATATAATGGGCTCTTTCTTTTTCTGTTACTCTCCATCCTCTATTTGGCCTCTGAGCTCTTTCAACACCTGCATAAACAATTCTCTGTGTTAAAATATTAATGTGATTTCTGTTTTTGATGGAACCCCTGACTGCGAAATCCAGGTTAGGATGTTTAACCCTACCACGTGCCCAGAGAACAGACTGCTGGAAATATTTTGTGAACAGCTGTCATGACTGCCATACGACGTATTTACATTTGACTTGCCATCTTCCTCTTGCTAGCCAGACCTCTCCTCTGAGCTCCAAACCATACAGCTAAACAACTACCTAACCCATATCTCCTTTGAATGATTGAAAGGCACAGTAAATTCAGCATGTTAAGGTCACAACACATGATCAAGTCCCAGCAAATGGGTAACAGCCTCATGTGTTTTGTTAGTCAAGCGAGAATCCTGAGTCGTTCTTGAAACCTTATTCCCCGTCTGTTTGCATCACCATACGGTCCCCATTGCTGTAGTAACCATAACTATAACCATAGCTACAATGTCCTAAATATCTCTCAATTCTATGAACTTCTCTAAGTTTCTACTGCTGTCACCCTAATCCAAGCTTCTCCCCTCAGCTGGACAATTGCAATAGCATCCTAACCTTGCTCTGAATGTCATATTCTCACAATTAAAGTCAATCATTTTCAAAGACCTTCAAATCTTCGTGACCTTCAATAGCTTCCAATTGCTCTTATGAGAAATACAGTACTCCTTAACAACCTTAGGAGACCCAGCACCAATTACCTGTCTGGCTTTATCTCCCCCATACTCTCAGTTTCTGCAATCCAGCCTCACAAGCTGCTTTAAGTCCTTTACACTTGCTGATCCTTCTTAATTCCCAACACAACCTCAGGCTTTTGAACATGCCATTGTCTGGAAACTTTCCCTCCCCTCTCTGTTCACATTTACTAAGGTGTCTTCCTTTGTCATTAGGTCCTCAGGCAAGCCTTCCTTGACCACCCTGACTATGTCACATACTCTGTTACACACTTTTTTTTTTATCACTTTAATACCATTTTTTTTTAAAAAAAAAACCACTTGATTCGGGACCAATGTGTTTTTTCCAGGACCCATCAGCTCCAAGTCAAGTTGTTTTCCTTCAATTTTAGTTGTGGAGGGTGCAGCTCAGCTCCAAGTCTAGTTGCCACTTTCAATGTAGTTACAGGAGGCACAGCCCACCATCTCATGCAGGAGTCGAACAGGCAACCTTGTTAAGAGCACATGCTCTCACAAACTGAGCCATCTGGCCACCCACAGGCAGCTCAGCTGCAACTCAGCTCAAATCATTGTCTTCAGTTTAATTGAGAGGGGTGCAGCTTGCTGGCTCATGTGGGAATCGAACCCGCGACCCTGTTGTGCAGAGCTTGCGCTCTAACCAACTGAGCCACCCAGCCGCCCCCGGTCATATACTTTCAGTCTTGCCATGTAATTCTGTTAGGCAGCATTAACAAAGTGGTGGCTTTATGTTTCATTGTGTAACTGATCAATGAAAATCTCCCACACTTGTCTTTAAACTGTGAGGTGAGAGACAGTGAATGATTTTGCTAACCATTGTATCTCCTCTAGCTCCTATCAGATACCAGGACATAATTAGCACTCAATAAATATTTGATGAATGAATAAAAGCACTTTCACCTCTTCCCTCCTTTCCTCTTTCTTTCTATCTTCCTTTCCCCCTCCCTCTTTTCCTCCAAGCCTTTTTCATTGTGTATCTACTATGGGAAACTGCAGGCCAGAGACTCATTTAACAGTTAATTCCTGGGCTATAATTATTAATGCCTTATCAGATTTTTTTTCTTGCTGGAATTATTCAGATAGGGTATTAGTGGTTGTTCTGTAAAATTTCCTGGGGCTAAGAGACTGAAGGACAAGGATGACAACTCCAGCATTACATTAAGAGTTTATTAAGGGAATTACATATGAAGCTTGTCTTCGGTGGTGGCAAGACAACATGGATATTCTCCACTGCATTGCAGGCAGGTGATAAAGGGTTATATAAAACCAGGCAAGATGAATAGGGACACTGGGATGTGACCCACCCTGGATAAGGGGAAAGCGCCTTACATACTTGCCCAGGACAGGGCCATGACCTATTTCCTTTTTTAGGAACCAACATGCCTGGGGCACAGGGGAGGGGGTCCAACAGCCTCTGAGGGGGTTTGAGGGGAGCTCTCTCTGTTCTGGCCTGGATCTAGCTGCCTCTAGCACAAGGGTCCAGCAGCAGTCAAGTAGTGGTCATGTCATGGAACAGTCTCTCCTCCACAGTGGTAATGGGCAGCTGGCCATAGCAGAGCGTGAGTGCAGGTTTTGAAATCAGAAAGATGAGATTTTTTTTTTTAATTGTGGGAGGGGAACAGTGTTGGGGAATTGGGGAGGGGGACTAGCCACATTGTTGTTCTTCAGTCTTAGTTGTGGAGGGCGCCAGTTGCCATCTGGCTTCCCGTTAGCAGCTGGTGGCCTCTAAGCTCAAGGTGCTGTGTTCAATCTTAGTTGTGGGTGGGCGTAGCCACCATCCCATGTGGAAGTTGAACCAACAGCCTTGTTGTTAAGAGCGCACAGCTCTATCTACTGAGACATCCGGGCGGCAGCTCAGCTCAAGGTGCAGAGTTCAGTCTTAGTTGTGGGTGGGCGTAGCCCTCCATTGAACAGACCGGCTTGTTAGGAGCACATGCTCTCACTAGCTGAGCCATCCTGCCACCTGTTGGCAGCTCAGCGGCAATTCAGCTTGGGCACAGCTCACTGGCCCATGTGGGAATCAGACTGGCGCCCTGTTGCTCAGAGCTCACGCTCTTAACCAACTGAGCCACTTGGCTGACCAGAAAGATGAGATGTTGAGTCCCAGCTTTGCCTCTTGCCTGCTGAGTGGCCCTGGTCTATTCCTTTGATCTGTCTGAACTCAGTTTCCTCCTCGGCAACATAAGAGGATAATTATAACTATCTTGTAGGCATTACATTGTATCACTACATATGTTATGAAAGAACCTGGCATCTAGAAGCTACTCAAAAAAATTATTGTCATTTTGGCTTTTGTTCAAAAAGAATTTAAGTAATGGTAATTTTATTAACAACTATTAAGCAGCATAGAGGTTAAGAAAATCTTTACTGAGTGTCCATAGTTCATATATAACATTTAAATTAGACAATGAAACAAAACAAAAATGGATAACAAATGCAGTGTACAATTTTAGAGGATTAAAATACAGTTAATGTAGTAAATACTTTGTGAGAACAATGTATATATGTATGTAAGCATATACACACATTTGTGTCAGCAATGTATTTCTATTTGTCTATATATTATGTGAAAATTTTGTAATTGCATCCGTTGCTATCATTTTTTTCATTTATTTGTGTGTTGTTTAAAACTTTTGTGGTTCAAACATTTTTTAAGTATTTTTTCTTTTTGTTGTTTTTATTTCTCTGGGAAGATAATTCCACTAGAATGCTTTGATCTCTTACTCTATAGAGGAAAAGGAGAGGAAAGAAAAAGTGTGTGCCTCATTAATGGTGCCCCTAACAATGTCTCTCTTTGTGGGGGTGAGAATTGATGTCATTTTTGGCAGCGAGACAGCTGACACTGTTGTGTGACATTGCAGCATCTTCAGTACATGCCTAATAGGAAACCCTTTTCCAAGCGATAAACAACCCTTCACAAGGCAACACTGCCAAAACAATGTTTGGCCATCCAACAGGAAGTCAACAGGACAGTCCTTTTCTTTTCATTTAAAAATAAATGTATATGCCTTTAATGTGTTATGCCTTCAGCCATCTGCCGATGATGCGCTGTCCATCCAAATTGCCAGGGTGACATTGTTGATTTTTAGAAATTGTTATGATTGTCTCATTAGGCTTTTGTCATAAAAATGACTCGATTTTATAGAGCAATTAACTCCAAGGAATGACGTCTCAAGGCTCACACGGAACCTAACATTTGCATGAAGCCCCGCTTCGGAATGGCAATAAAACACATTTTGCCCATTTGCAGGTATTTCAAGTATCAAATTGGATGAATCTTTTTAATTTTCTTCTACTGAATTGAGTTCAAGTGAATTTGATAGGATTATTAGGGTGGCTAGTGTCTGGAATAACAATGATGACTTACTGGAGAAACCAGCAGGGCCGGTGTTATTGACGAAAAGATGCTTCAGACCCTTCATTTGTCAGCAGGAAGCCCTGCTCTGTGACCCGACAATTGAGTCCTTCCCTGCATATGGCACCCACCGATTTTACTCTGAAGGCACTAAATGCAGCTTTTCAATCAATATTCAATTATGCAAGTCAAGGAATGCTGGTTAAGTAACTGTGTCTACCTGCCTAGGAAATGTATTTCCAGAAAGAATTCGTCAGGGCTTCTGCGTTAGCTCATCTTTACACTTCTGGTTGAATACCTGCCCAGTTATACCTGTTGAAGGAACACCCGCTATTAACCTTCCTGCAGAGAATCTCCTGTGGTGGCATATTTCTTGCTTTTCCTGTGGAAGTACCTTTCTCCACTCCATTCCTTGTAGCTCTGGACTCCTGTTACCCAGGAAACTAAGAACATTTGCCCTAGCTGCACTTGGCTTCTTGGCTTTCCTGCCTTCTCATATATAGGCCACCATCAAATGCCGCTTTGTTTCAGTTCTGCTGTCTATGCCTAGGTCTTTGTCCTTTCTCCCTAAACCTTGGAAGGTTGGATCACATTCCTTTTTGATGAGGCTGACCAGGTATTTTAATTTAATAAATTAAGCATCACTCTTGTTTTGTTCCACTGAAAATTGACTTAGCATATTACTCACTCTGGCCCCATCTACCAGGCAGACATAAGGTTATTGCTTCCTCAGCTACCTTTTAATTTAAACAATATGAATATTTCACAGGTGAACACATAGGCAGTGGGAACTGGGGAGCTTTTAGCATATTAACTGGGCTCTGCAGAATTCACTACAGTTAATGACAATTGTGCTTGTTGTCTGAGATAAATGGAGGGTGCTGCTGTACCTTTCTTAGGACAACTAAAAAAACAGAAACAAAATAAATTAAAACATTAACAAAATAGGTAAGCAGTGAATTAATGGGTTGTTACTCATATTATGACAGTTATTCATTTAATTTCGTTCCTCTACTTCTCAACTAATTCAGGGATACACACATCCAGGTTTAATTGGCAGATTAAGACAGTCTTGCTGGCTAGGAGGTGAAAGGCAAGGAGCTTTCTGACCACCCCAGATGTCCATCAAGAGCAGGTTCTCTGAGATGTTCAAGCTCCCTGTCCTGGTTTTCCTATGCTGTCCTTCTGGGATCTCTGGGTAGCCAGCTTCCTGGATTCTACATTTGATCGGCCTGCTTTGAAACCACTACTGCACCCTGACCTTTGGTGTCAGCTTGTCTACTCATTCCTGTTACGATTTTTTTAACTTGCCCTCCAGTTGTGTGTCTCTTGACTTCTTGCCTGGTTCTCACTTGTGCTCAATCCTGACCCCAGTCTTCAGCTCTGCCATTGGGAGGGGTGTTGAATCACTGAGGTACTCCATATAGACCCTAGCCGTGTAACTGCTCAAAACACAAAAGCCATTGTCGTTTAGCAAACAGATGATAAGGACTCTGTTGTTATTAAATTTCACCTCATTATTAATAATATTAGAAAATACGTTCTTAAGCTTTTGCCACATGCTAGACCCTGTGCTGGGAGTTTTATATGTCATACCTCATATAAGTCTCACAGCATTTTACAAAGGAGGCACAGAGAGGCTATGTTGTATCCCCAAGATCACACAGTTATTAAGTGGACGGACAAGAATTTGGATCCTGGCAGTCTGATTGTTAGCTCATATTTGTATCCTTGACACTGTACTACACTAAGTTATACAACATGCACCTGTTCTTAAATATATAAAACTGAATTCTCAGACATTTCAGGGTGCTAACTATGCTCTGTAAGTTAGACTCTGGGAATTTTTAGAATTTTCTAGGTTTTCATTTTCTGTTTTTATTATTTTTCATTCAGCAATATAAAAATAGGATAATAGGAAAGTTTGAACTGAACCTTATGAAACTTAATCATCTTCAGAAGTCTGATTTCTGTTTGTTTGTTTGTTTTTGAGGGCAGTGTCACTGGCCCTCATATGTGGGACCGAACCGGGACCGCTGGCTTCCCAAGCCAGCACTTAACCACCGTGCCACTCGGCCAGCCCCAGAAGTCTGATTTCTAATGATACATCAAAGGAGTCCCATATAGGCATTCATTCCACAAATTCAACAACTATTTCCTGTGTACTATGCCACGGATGATGGAAGGCTCTGGGGATTAAATAATGAACAAAAAGGAGGAGTCTCGTTTCATAGAGTTTACAGATAGAAATTGGACATTTGCCCATCCTTGAAGTAAGGTATAATTTGTGGGAATTGATTGATCCTCAAATTAAACTGTTAAAAACAAACAAACTAGCAATATACCAGGGATGCCAAAAAATGTATATATGTGACTTGTATAACAAGACGAATATCTTCTGTTATTGGTATATATTGAGTATTACTATCTTAATACAGTTTTTTCCTTTCTTAAAATTATTAATAGTATACATTTTTTTGGCACCCTCTGTATATGTAGAGCATTTAATGCGGTGGCCACTGGTAAATGGTAGCTTTGCAAATAAAGTATAGGTAATTTGATTAAATAGTCTAAAGAGTATAGCCATCAATAAATACTTTAAAACAGAGACTGGGACAAAAATAATAGTACATTTTTCTCTGAAAGGTATTTTAACATTTAAATATTTTGTTTAATTTCTTTACAGATATATTGTATAATTTTGCAAAAATACATAACTTTAATCATATCATCCTTTTCCCTTTTTCTTGTTTCCTTTGGGGCTTCTTCCTCTCCATCCCTTCCCACACCCATGCAAATCACCCCTTCCTCTCAACAAAAATCAAACTATATTAATAGCCAAGTGTGTGTGTGTCCATTTTTTCCCTGCATGCTCTTATATTTCTATTTAGGGATCACACACACACAGTTTTATCACTTTTTAGAAAAACTGGATTATACAACATTGGCTTTTCTGCATCTTGCTTTTCTCACTCAATAATAACTCTTGGGAATCTAAGTCAACAGATACAGCCCTAGTTCTTTTTGTCTTGCTAATAGGTGCATGGTATTCCTTGGTGAAGTGGCACAATTTATTTCGTCTTTGCCCTATTTGCTGTAGGCACATTGCTTCCAGGCTTTGACACTACAAATCTTACTGCAGTAGACATCCTTGAATATGTGTCCTTAAATAATTCTACATCAGTGGAATAGAGTCCAAGGTGTGAGAACAATTGGTTAAAGGATATGAGTCATTTAAAATTTTAAATAGAGTTTGACAGATTGCTTTAAACCAAAAAGGTGTATTTTTTTGTTTTTGTTTCTACCAGTAGGTATATGTGGACATTTTCTTATATTTCCACAAGCAAGAGGTGCAGAGCGATTAGTCATTGTTACTTTGAATTTGCCTGATAACTTGTGCATTTGAACTTCTTTTTATAAGTTTATTGGCCTTTTAGATTTTCTCTTCTGTAAATGATCCAATTCAAATTTCTTGCCCATCTTTTTTTCCTATTGGGTTGTCAAGTTGTAAGTGCACTTGTGTCTTCTGCATTTGAAATGATTTTTGAAATTTGTCATTTGCTTTGAATTTGTGTATTGTATTATATCTTTTCCCATAAGATGACTTTTTTTTTGTATAGTAAATGTCTCTGCTATCTAGATCTACAGCCTTGTTAAATAAGGTATTTCTTGTCTCTTAGATTTTACATCTTGCCTTCTAGACTTTTTATAAGATATGTAATCTTTAAATATTTTTAAAATGTATGAGTCTGATAGATTAGGATTTTTAAAAACATGATTTAAAATGGAGATACCATTTAATTTTCTTCCAGATGGAGGAACAGTTGTGGTAGATTGATTTGAAACATAATTCTTCATTTTCCCACAGAATGAACCTAAGGGAGTTTATTAAAAATGATCCCTCTTTTATAGATACAAAATACCTCCATATAAATATTTGCTCAAGTTGTCATACATTTAACAAATATTAAGTACCTCCCGTTTTCCCGAAGTTTCGAAAGGAGTGTGGGGGTGGGGGTGGGGGGGTACAATTTTGACGTGGTCACTGCTTTTTAGATGTAACATTCAATTGTGTTGATGGCGGTGGGATCAGAAATCACAAAAGCCTGAAGTCTACTGATGACTCTGTCACTAATAGTATTATGGGGCTCCCACATACAACAGTGCTGGGGTTCAGCTTCCTCTGATATAAAATATGGAAGTTGAACCCATTGATCTCTAAAGACCTTTCTAGTCCTCAAATCAGAGCATGTTGTTCAGCCTCTTGCACTCCCCAGCTCTTTCAAGTTATCTTCTGCCAAAACAAAACAAAAAAAGTCCATCGCTTATAAAGAGAGATGGAGAGAACTAATATGAATGTGAATCAATATGAATAATTGGGTAGACTGAATTTAGCCAATCTGGAATAAATGTGAAGGAGGATTGACCTCTACATGATGATAATATCCTTATCACTATCTCACAGATAGAAAGCTCTGAGTTGTGTTTTTCTTGCTGTGATTGGCACCCCTGCTTTGACTTTGTTAATAACATCTTTCTTTGCTGAATTATGGCAATGGGACGGGTTTTAAAACTCATTTTAATGAAAAAGGTGAATCACTCCATAGCTGGAAACAGATATCAAATTACTGAAGAGAATGGACACCCTGATATTTTGCAGTTAAACAAGTAAACATTAACCTCCCCTGCTATTTTGAAGGGACCTGTGTATTTATGGGGTCATTGCAGCATTAGCCAAGATATATAGGCATCCTGGATGTCCATCATTGGATGGATGGATAAAGAAGTGATGCCATACACACACACACACACACACACACACACACACACACACACACACTGGAATATTACTCAGCCACAGGAAAGAATGAAATCTTACCATCTGCAACAGTATGGATTGACCTAAAGGGTATTTTGCTGAGGGCTGTAAGTTAGACAAAGAAGGACAAATGTCGTATGATTCATTTATATGTGGAATCTGAAGAACAAAATAAAAGAGCAAACAAAACAGAAACAAGCTCGTAGATACAGAGAACATTTTGATGGTTGTCAGATAAGCGGGAGGTTGGGAGGTGGGTGTAAAAGGGGAAGGGATTAAGAAGTACAAATTGGTTTTTACAAAATAGTCATGGGAATGTATGGTGTAATATAGGGAATATAAATAATATTGTAATAGCTACGTGTGGTGTCAGGTGTGTGCTACATTTATTGGGTGATCTCTGCATAAGTTATATAAACGTCTAATCACTATGTTGTACCCCTGAAACTTCTACAATATTGTATGTCAGCTGTAATTGAAAGAAAAAAATATTAAGAAAATACTGAAACAAAACTAGCCACGTAGCTAAAGGGCTTCCCTGCCATGCAAAGCTACAGACTACCACACAGAAATAAGTGTAAGCACATAAATTACACTTCATGGGAATCGCAGAATCCAAATTCTGTTCTCAACCTCTTTCACTGAGCGAGTATAGAAGTTTTAAAGCATTGAACAATCCTTTCTCACTCCCATTTTTATTGCCTGAAGTCTCTAGTATAACCCACTGAGTCATTCTCCTATCTTGTTCCATTACTGTTCATAATTACACAGGCCACAGATGGTCCATGTTAGATCATGGAATCCCTTGAGTCTGGGAATGGGTTCCTATTTGAGTTCCATGAGAAATTATCTACCTTAGAGCCACCTGAAACTTAACCTGGTAGCATCCCCTGTATTCTGTTTAATCTTTCCAAACAGCATGCCTTTTGTTTCTCCAGTTATAGAAAATACACCTTCAACATATTCAGTGGAGTGCTGTCTACGAAGTAGGTGTTCAGTAGGTGTGTCTGTTGCCTTTTTAAACTCTAGCATTAGGTTTTCTAAGCTTCACCAAAATAAGAGGTTGTTTCTAAGTTGTTCCCACAATAAGAGCATATCTACCGAGTAGTAAAAACATTTTGAAACGAATAAACTGATACATATGGATGTGGGTGATGTTTCTTAAAAGCAGAACTGGATTAACTCAGGAAGATATTTCAGCCAAATATTTTCTTTGAATGGCATCTCTGCTCTCTCTGGTAGCACAAGGGGACTCTGGCCAACAAAGTTAATTAGTGCCAGATGAGGGTGGCCTGAGCAGGTGGTTGGTTCAGACTCTTTCTCCCCTCTGCTTGTTGAAGTCTCATGGTTAGAGAAAGGCTTGAGTAATCTTGTCTTACTGACAGCTGTCAGCTGTTAATGTACCATATGCAATGATGGGTAAAGTTGCCATCAACTATCGATGAACCATATGTAAATGGTGAACAGAGTGACAGATGAATACTTAGAAGGCAACAAAAGGCCTTCATTGCTGGACTGGGATTCAGAACCTTAAAATTATTTTAAGAAAGGGTAGTTAAAAATAGATTGTTAAATCTATGTCATGGTTATCATACCTTTAGCTCCAGTCACCCTTTGCCACTCTGTTGAGGAGTCAAAAACAGATGTGCCAATAGAAACTGCTTTCTTAGATGTTAATAAACTGGATGTGGAAGGCTATATTTCCCACAGAGACCCTGATTTTAAATTCCATGAATGAAAAGGCAATAACAGCACATTAATGGTTAAGCCCAACTATTTTCCAAAAATCAAAGTACTATTTACAATAAGGACACTTTTCTGAATTTGGTTGCATGGGTAGAAGAAATTAGATATGAAATGAAGAATATGGGAAGACTTAAAAAAGTTTTTTTTTTAAATATTTGACTATCGGATACCGTTTACTACCTAATAAGAATATAATGTTCTACAAATTGAGGTAGAGAAGAAATAGTTACTTAATTTATGGAGAGGAGATTAAAACTTATATCTAACTTACATACTCTTAAAGTAATGATGATGATATAGTTGCTGGACACTTTGCATATGTTACTTGTTTCATCCTCTCATGATTCTTATGAAGTATGTATTATCATCATCCTTCTTTTATACATAAGGTAACTGAAGCCCAAACTAAGTAACTTAGCCAAGGTTACAAAGCTGGAGGTTTTAACTGTATCCTGGCTCCTACACTATGCACTAAACTGGGTGTGACTAGTTTAAAAGTAAATTGATTTTACACAATTTGGAACCTATTTCCATGGTTGGACTAGCTATTCAAGTGACATTCATGGAACAAGATATATGCTTGCTAAATTGTTATTTAATATAAGAATGATCAAAATATAAATGTGTGACATCTATGTGTGAAAGGGACTTCCCTGTTGCTTTGATATGCCGCAGGAGGCAGTTCTTTTTCTGACATGGTACTGCTGAGAAATTAATTTAATATTTGTAAGATGTGATCAATTACAAGAATGCTGTATAGCTGCTTTGGAAAATCTATCAAGCAACATATGTTCAATGTATTGACCTCCTAAGAAATTTGCTATATAAATGAATTTTACTTTTCATTTGAATTACATTTCATCTGATTTTCATTTTGGAAATAAAACCTGTACAGACCTCAAAAGACAAGCCTGTGAGTTTATGCAGGAGTTAGAATGGTGACACTTGGTCGCCCTGCTTACAGCACCCAGCTACTTCCACTCCTTCCTTCCTATGGCTTTATGTCTCTTTTAGGGCTAGAATCGCATGTTCAAGTCTTATAATTTTACTGAGTTACTTTCCTACAGAAAAGATGTACAGCAGAAAATGGTAGGGGAAATTTAAACAGGGTTGGAAAGAGATCATTAAAGAAAATAATCTAATATTTTAATGAAACAATGAAAATACAATTCACAACATGTATTAGAAATAATATCTTTATAAAATGGAGCATATTTTTTTTCAAAGATTTTATTGGGGATTTGGGGGAGGGGAACAGCGTTGGGGAATCAGGGAAGGGGAACAGACAAGTTGCTGTCCTTTTGTTATTCAATCTAGTTGTGGAGGACTTTGCTTCACTGGCCCATGTTGGCATCATCATTGCGCTCTTCCCGGGTGAGGCAGATCCGTCGCCGGCCTCTGGATGGTCGCTCAACGAGGCTATTGGCAGCTCACGCTGGCTGCCAGCCACTCACTGTAGCCTATGGCAGCCCACTGCAGCAGGGGCTGCAGCCTACACTGTCACCGGGGCTCGCACAGCCCAGCTCCAGGTGGAGCTGTTGTTAGCTGTAGAGGGCAGTGTCACTGGCCCTCATATGTGGGATCCGAACCGGGGCCCCTGGCATCCCAAAACCAGCTCTTAACCAATGCGCCACTCGGCCAGTCTGACATATTTATTTTTGAACAACCACTTTTTACTTCTTCTGCCTGTATTAGAAGAGCTTAATGAGGCCTGATACCTGACAATGAAATGGTGCTTGTGGGGTTAAGTTTAGGATTGAGAGTTTGGAGAATGTGGTGCTGGATTTGCCTTTTTTTTTTTTTTTTTTTTTTTTTGAGGGCATTGTCACTGGCCCTCATATGTGAGACCCGAACTGGGGCTGCTGGCTTCCCAAGCCAGCGCTTAACCACCGTGCCACTCGGCGGGCCCTGGATTTGCTTTTTTTTAAAAAAGATTTTGTTGGGGAATTGGGGAAGGGGAACAGTGTTGGGGAATTGGGGAAGGACAGCAGCCAGGTTGTTGTACTTCAGTCTTAGTTGTGGAGGGCGCAGCTAGCTCAGCTCCAAGTCCAGTTGCCATCTGACTGCCTGTCGGCATCTTGCCACTGCTCAGCTCAAGGTGCCTTGTTCAATCTTAGTTGCCGGTGTGCATAGCCCACCATCCCATGCAGGAGTCGAACTGGTAACCTTGTTGCTAAGACCTCACGCTCTAACCACTGAGAAATCCGGCCACCCATTTGCAGCTCAGCAGCAGCTCAGTTTGGGCGCAGCTCACTGACCTGTGTGAGAATTGAACCGGTGACCCTGTTGCTCGGAACTCACACTCTTAACCAACTGAGCCACTCGGCCAGCCCTGGATTTACTTTTAACATAGTTATTTTGTGATGCTTGTCAAGTCATGTAAAATGTAGGGCTTTAGATATTTCTTCTATGTAATAGTAGTTTGGACTGCACAGTCACTCCATTTTTTTTGTTTGTTTTGTTGTGTTTTGTTTTTAATGCTCTAAAATTCTATGATTCATGGACAGTGGGAACTTCATTTACTTATTAACTCCTTTTAATTAAAGAATGCATTCTAGTTTATACGCAATAGAGAGTAAAATATAATTGTAAAAATTGAACAATTGAAAAGATTTAAAATGTTAAATTCCAAAGGTAATTTTCAGTGTTATTACAGCATAATTGCATAAATTGGTAGTACTCTAATTAGTACCTTAAACTTTAAGAAAACTTTCAGTACAACTGACAGATTTCCAAAAGGAAGAAACTCCAGTATATCAAGAAACCACGGGCCTTTTCAAGTAGTCATTTCCATAGGAGTGTTAACAAAAGAAGCTTATTTCAAATGATGTAATCATCTCATCTCAGTGTGTACTTTTTAGAACATCATTGCCTTGCTAAGTCACTGTTAATGAAAAATGAAATCGGAATACTTTGAACTTGATGTTGAAGTGTGTTATATTTTAACAGCGTTATTAAACAAATATTTTTCCCACTTGTATTATGATGAAAGTGAAGTGGTCATAGACATGTGGGATTGACCAATTTAATGACATTCCACATGACTATTTCACATTAAACGTATATATTTCTTCAAGTGCTCTACTTCTCTGTATTGTGGGTTTCTTACCTGAAATGAAGACTGTAGCTTCAGACATTCAAAATGGAATTGAGACAAACAGTATTCTACTTAATTATTCAGACTCAAAGCTACTATTTCTTTGATCTGAATTCCTAATAACATTTTCCGTTCTGACCATCATAAGACTACCCAAGATTGCAGATTGTAATTGATCAGTCTAGAGTCTCCTCTTTATACCCAATTCTCTTCTGTATCAGACGAGATGAACATTGGATACTTATACATATTTAGGTTCAGTTTAGTTGGTAAAATTTTAAAGGAATTGGGAATCTGAGCTCTTAAGAAAGACAGCTATGGAGTTGTAGTTGGTACCTGTGTGCCCTTGAGCAAATTGCTAGATTTTCAGACCAGTTTTCCTCAGTAGGTTGAAGGACAGAACTTGCCTCATAAAGTTGATGTGAATATTTCTGGAGATAATCTATGTGAAAATGGCTGATCCATTGCCTGGCATATAGAAAGTGTTCAATAAATGTTAGCCATGATATTTATGATGATGATGATGATGATGATGGTAATGGTGGTGGTGGTAAAGATGATAATTTCAGAGAAAATGTTATCTCTGCAATCCCTGTGGGAACACTGTTAATTAATCTCTTGAAAAAGCATAGGTTCCATTGTACAAATATAGATCCTGGGACAGGAGATTGATGGTGGAGGCTTATATAGGGAATGTGCAGTTCTTAATTCCACTGCCCCCAAGAATATATGATTTTTAAGAGATCACAGCAGCAATTACCTCAAAGTGGCTCATCATCATGGCTGATCAATTACAATGTTTTTATCATCAGTATTGTCTGTTATTAGTAAACCACAGTTCCTACATTGATTAGAGCAAATATCAAAATCACCTTATCTGTCTGCTCTCAAGTAAACCAATTTGCCAATCTTTTCATAAGAAAAGGTTGGGGACATCAAAACTGTTATCTGTATTTACTGCTATCTATAAATGTCATGATCTCTAGCTTTTCCCCAATTTTTACTTTCCCAATGATGTCCCTCTCTCCCTCCCATCTTCCCTACTTAGCTTACCTACTTTTCTATCTACTCAAGTTTCTATATGCTTCAGGGACTCAGCAGTGAGTAATGGAGGCTGTGAAGCCTTACCTAATAGCAGAAGTGGGGAAATTGAGTCTATAATCAGGTATTCCCCAAAGGTTATTATAATGAACTCTCTTTCCATCAAATAGGCAGCTCAAGTGAAAAGTATTCTCGTGTCAAAATATTCCACACATAAATTCTTGCATACTGATTAATCCTTACTTATACCTTGGGATGGCTCTAAGCCTTCTTCAGTCTAGTAAGTTATGGAAAATAATATTATACATTTCTTTTCCTTCAGGGGATTATATGTCTAATTATATCCTCCCTTTTTGTTGCCATTCATTTTCCCTTACCTAATTAATGAAATCTTAAGCAATCATAGTTCCCTTCCTTTTCCCTCTTTCTATGCCAAATCTCAGGATAGTATGACTTCCACCTCTGTTTATATCCTCTCTCTCTCTGCCTCTCTCTTCATGTATCATGGGACTGTTTTAGGTTCTGGGGATCCAGCAGCAAATCCAACAAAATGGTCACTTCTCTCTTTGAACTTGCATTCAAGTAGAGAGGTGGTTCATGCAATGGTAAAAACTGGTGATAAGGGCTTACAATAAACATTACAAGCAGATTAACATTCAATATGGTAATGCAATGGAGAGTGGTTAGATATGCAAGGGTTCATGGGGAGGTCAAATTTTAGCCTAGACCTGAGTAAGAGCCAGATAAAGGAAGGTAGAATGGCAATGAGCTTACAGTTTGCTCTAACTCCTTTAATAGGGATCCACTGGAAGATTGTAAGTAGTGTGTGTGGCATGGTTGGATTTCTCCTTTAAAAGGTCACTTTGATTTCTTTTTGAAATGTTTTTTAGCAATCCAGAGTGGGTATAGTAAGATGTGATGGGAGGTTATTACTGTTCTTTTGGATTGGTCTAAGATGACATTGTAATTAGAGAGAAATTGAGAAATCCAGGATATATTTCGGTGACATAGCCAATAGGACTAGCTGATGGTTTGTTCTGTTTATAATCCAACATAATTACCCTAATTAGGTTTGATAAATCTAACCACAATGCCACTGACAAATTTGATCCAGGGATAATGGACTTAAATATTGAATAGAAATTCTCACTATACAAAAACAAAACAAAAAGAGGGCAGTCAACATTAAAAACACTAAAATTCTTGTGAATCACCTTCAAAATATCTGCAAGGGTTTCCAGTAAACTTACAAGAATCCTTTGACCAAATAGGTCTTTCTGTAAAGACAAATTATTGAAATTTTGAAAAACAGAATTCTCATTCAATGATATATTTCCATTTTAAAAAGACATTATTAGCTACAGAATGGATAAAGAAAGCACCATAATTGACATGTGAATTAGGCACAATAAAAGACTCTGTGATATAAATGTGAATAATATACATTCCATGTACTTAAGGACTTCTTAATAGTGCGACCAACATAAAAACAACAACACATATTCCAATGTATCTCAGAGGGCAGAGAGAATTGCTCATGGGGTCCTGGTCAAGGATGCCTTTCTAGAAACTTATACTGGTGGGTGCAGGAATTGCAAAGAAAATGACCAGCATGGACCACTGTGCGAAGACATGGGGCAGATTATAATGATCCAGTAACTGCAACTCATAGAATTTTGATAAAGAAATGAATGAAATGGGGAAAGAAATGAGATGTGGATTTCTGTGTAACCAGCAAAAGATCTTGAAAAATCCAGGTTCCCTGCTAAACATTTTTGATTTATTTGAACCTGTAAAATCTCATACTGTTTTTCATAGTGGTTGCACCATGTTACTTTATCACCAGCAATGCACAAGGGTTCTAATTCCCCCACATTGTCACTTCTGATTTTTTTCCCTGTCATTTTGATAATACTCACCATGTGTGTGAAATTTCTGTCAAATGTTTTGAACCATGACCAGATTTAACAAATGTGGCATAAGGTTTTGGGGGCCAAATTGCCAACTCAAAACCAGGATTGATAATACAAGTAAAGGTAGAAGATTCCCTTCATAAAATAATTTGCTCATCTACAAGTATTTATGAAGTGTTATCTTTGGTCAAGGCATTGTGTTAGCCTCAACATACACATTGGTTACCAATACAGACATATCTTTTTTTTTAAGATTTTTTTATTGGGGAACTGGGGGAGGGAACAATGTTGTGGAATTGGGGAAGGGGAACAGACAAGTTGTCTGTTCCTTTTGTTCTTCAATCTAGTTGTGGAGGACGTTGCTTCACTGGCCCATGTTGGTATTGTGATCATTGCGCTCTTCCTGGCTGAGGCAGAATGGTCGCCGGCCATTGGACAGCCACTCTTGGCAGCTCACGCTGGCTGCCAGCCACTCATGGTAGCTCATGGCAGCCCACTGCAGCCCCACGGCAGCCTACGCCCTCGCCAGCTACTCACAGCAGTCCAGCTCCAGGTCGAGTTGTTGTTCACCATCTTAGCTGTAGAGGGCGCAGCGTCTCTGGCCCATGTGGGATCTGAACTGGTGGCCCTCCTGCTCACAGCTTGCTCTCCGAAGCCAATTCTTAACCAATGAGCCACTCGGCTGCTCCTAATACAGACATATCTTGTCAAGTTCAGTGGGGAGAATGGACATTCATTAAATAATTGCATAAATATATAGTGTGGCAGACTCTTTTGGTACTCATCCACATGCCATTGATCCTCTGTGTGAAGCAAAAGCTCTTTCCTTTGAATACCTGTATATCTCTGCCTGACGGCCTTTGTTTCTGGAAATGGGAGTATACTTGGTCTAAGCATAGGCCTCCATGCTGAGGCATTCATACCCCTGGGAGCAGGCCTCAAGCAATGATGGATGGGGAATGGTGGAAAAATACCCCAGTTTCCTTACCCCTCATTTGGGATAGTTCTGAGATGTGTTCTTTCTCCTAGAGTTCCCCAGAGGGGTTAGTCCCCAGTTGCCTGTGGTGGTAACTTACTTGATAGGAGACACTATTGAATTCCTTTCCTTCCCTGCATCACTTCTAATCCCAAACAATGGTTCCTGGGATCACATCCCAAATGAATTACTTGAACTCAAATTGTCTCAGTGTGTGTTTTAGGGAAACCCAAACTAAGACATGTGTTAACACGGTTTGATAAATTCCATGGAGGAAAAGAAAGTCTGCTATAAAAATTTGTAACAGGAAGTCAAGTCTGTGGGTTCAGTGAAGGCTACTTGGAGGAAGTGTCACTCGAGGGTAGAGTAGGAGTTAGTTGAAGGCATCCAGGCTGAAGAAAATAGTATAAAGGCCCTGTGGGTAGGAAAGAGCATGGCATTTTTGAAAAAGGAGGTGGCACTGAAGGAATTACAGTAATACCTTCGTTTGTGAGCATAATTCGTTCTGGAAACAAATTACTCTTATTGCAAGACATCACTCATTTACCACATTAAAGTTAGAAATGTTTGCTCATCTTGCAGAACACTTGCAAACCAAGGTACTCACAATCCAAGGTTTTATTGTAACAATAATGGTGGCAACAGGTGAAGCTGGACCTATAGGCAGCGTCTAGTTCAGACACAGCCTTTTAGATCATGTTGAAAACTTAGGTCTTTCTCCAAAGAGCAATGGCAAACCAAAAAGGACTTTTAGGGGCCAGCTGAGTGGCGTGGTGGTTAAGCGCTGGCTTGGGAAGCCAGTGGCCCTGGTTCGGGCCCCACATATGAGGGCCAGTGACACTGCCCTCAAAAAAAAAAAAAAAAAAGGACTTTTAAGCAAAGGAGAGACGTTATCAGATTTACCTTATAGAAAGATCATTCTGAGTGTCTTATGGAGAGCAGATTGGAGTGGGTCAAGGAGGGCAGACCACAAGGAGTCAATAACAATGGTGCAAGCAAAAGACAATGAAAAGACAATGGTAGCTTGGACTAGTGCAGGATTTTTCATCCTTGGCACTGTTAACATATTGGGCTAATGCTTTGTTGTGTGGGATCATTTTGTGCATTGTAGGATGTTACACAGCATCCCTGCGTTCTACATACTAGATGCTAGTAATATTGCTCCCTGCAATTGTGATTACCTAATATGTCACCAGGCATTTGCTGAATATCCTTTGGATAAAAAATTGCCCTGGGTAAGAACGCTGAGGCTAGGGTGATGTCAGCGGACATTTAAAGAGGGTACACACTTGTCAGGTTGTACCTCAAAGTATCTGTGAGAGAGGGATGGGAGAGGACTGGAGAGGTGAAGAGAGGAGAGGAGGAATGTTGGCTGCAGTTAGTACTAACGTTGATTCTGAATCATAAATAGATTGAAAAATTGAACATCAGGAAAATGATAAGTTCACTCTTTGACAGTTCAGCATGTTTCATACCAAACTATTCTGACCCTCCAAAGTGCTTTCACGCCCTCTCCACAGCTTCCTTATCCGGGTCAGCTTGGCAGTTTTCTACTTGCTCATTTCCAAAACCTTTAACTTTGTCTCCATATCCAATCAAAACCGAAATGCCATTGTTCTATTTTTTTTTTTGACCATCTCTTTTATATAGACCCATTGGTGCCTCCCTGGTGGTGGCTTTTGTCTTAATTTTATTTCACCCACCCATCCTCAAAGTCAAGCAAGATGACCTTCCTTTTTGATACTTTGCCTGATACTTAGCCCAAATCAGCCTCCTCTTCCTCTGGACTCACATAGCACGTGTTGCTTTTTTGACTTCTTTGGCAATTAATCAATTAAGACAGTTTTCCACAGGATTATTTTTTCTAGCACGGGTATCCTTTCTCCCCACTTAAATTATAAACAACATGATCTCAAGACCTGTGTAATGTTTTTGTGTGTCTCAGGTAGTGCCTGTGCAAATAGTATACATTATATAGTTGCTTGCATATGAGCTTGCATATCACCCACATCATTGTTACATAAGTGAATAGTAAAGAAACTTCTTTTACTATTTTAAAGGGAGCTCTTCAGACTTCCATAGGGTCACCCAGAGTATATAGAGCAGATCATACCTGTTTCTCAACTGTTATACTTTCAGAGGGCAAACCCCTGAAAATCTACTTTGGCTGCAATGCAGCCAAGGAGAAATGGTGACATTGCTGTGAATGAGCTCAACCCGAATGATGTTAACTACAGTATATCGCTTCATATTTAATCCAGAGTCAAAGAGAAGTCTTTTTATAAAACTGCTAATCTGAGCTGATGACTAAAAGAGAAATATTTAAAGGTCTTTCCTCCTCTCCATTGACTCAGTATGAACAGGAATGACACGCTCATAGGGCAGAATGTGGTACCATGAATAGAGATTTATTTAGCACATTTTTCATTGACGTTAATGAGATGTGTGTGGCTAAATATGTTCGTGCAGTTGGCAGAGTGTCTTTTTTCAAAGCATCAAGATTGAGTCTCAAGTCTCAGTGAATAGTTGAAATGGAGCAGGAATAATAATAATAATAATAATAATAATAATAATAGTGTTGTTCAGAAAGCCAGTTGACCCAGGGAGCACACAAGTTTCCTCCCAGGTTCCGTAGGAGTGGGATCAGATGTTGAAACACTGAGGGACTAAGGCAAATTGCTGTGGACCTGTGGGCATTGACATACAACTGTAAGGGTAATTATATTGAAAGAGAATGGGAGAGGTATGGGCAATGAATTTTCCAGTGTGTTGCTTTTTTGCTTGATAAAACCTCAGCATCCCCAGATTTCCATATTTAGTTACAGGACATGTCTTGCCATAGAAAAAGGCCTTGCTGGTTATTTAGGGACTTGGTCAGGTGTGAAAAGGTGCCAGTTTTTCCCATCTAACAAATACCCATAAGGCATTGTTCTTCACATGTCCTTATGGCAAGACTCAAACATAAAGACAATGTAAGTCCATCAGTCGATCACCAGCTATGCATTAATTGCTTCTATGTATGCTGAACAGTATTAGGTGTTGTCAGGCATTTAATTAAAAGGCATAATCCCCATCCTTGAGGGATTTGCAATTATCTGAGCAGTTTAAAAAAAAACCCTATGAATGAAACTGATAATATGTAAATGTCAAGTGTGTTGTAATAAAACTGAGTGCATTTAGGGTACACATATAGAAAATAGACAGCCCCAAATGCTTCCCATGTGGTAATTCAGTTAATCATTATTACAAATTCAGTGGAAAGTACTTTTTTTTTTAACTTTTATTGGGGAACAGTGTGTTTTTCTAGGACCCATCAGCTCCAAGTCCAGTAGTTGTCTTTAATTTATCGGGTTGTCGGAAAAGTCATGATGCATTTTTGCAACGAAAAACATAGAAAAACACGTCATGACTTTTCCTACAACCCAATAGTTGCGGAGGGCCAGCTCCTTGGCCCATGTGGGAATCGAACTGGCAACCTTGGTTTTATGAGCCTTGTGCTCTAACCACCTGAGCTAACTGGCCATCCGACTCCAAGTTGAGTGGTTGTTTCAGTCTAGTTGTGGAGAATGCAGCTCTGCAGCCCATGTGGGAATTGAACTGGCAGCCTTGGTGTTATGAGCCTGTGCTCTAACCAACTGGGCCAGCCGTGGAAAGCACTCTTGATTACTATTTTACTAATGAGGAAACTGGGAGCATAGAGAGATTAACAAATACAAGATCACTGAGTTTAACAGTGGAGCAGGTTTGAACCCCGATAATCTGATTCCAGAGTCTGTGTGCCTAAAACATTAGTTTGTATTGACACAGAAGAGAATTGACGGTTTTGTCAGAACAGGGAGGAATTTTTCTAGTCTTAAATAAGGGATGTGATGCAGATGAATGAAAAGGGAATGGGGTGGGGTCTTGGGAGTGTATGGATCTGGAAGTGGGATCGTGGGGAGACAGTGAAAAGTGATAATGTTTCAAGCAGCAGCTTGAAGGAGGAAATTAAAGTAGCATATTAGGTGGATATGTGGGTGGAAGAATGAGTAGCAATTCTAATTTAGGTGATTTTGAGTAGGAGATTAGTTGTGGTATGTAGGAACATAGATTGGTACAAGTTTTTAGGCAAGCAATTTTGTAGCGCCTTAAAATTTAAAATATACTTGGCTTTTGACCCAGCCTTTTCACATCTAGGAATACATTATTGACACTGAGAGATAGTTGTGATTTATTGTGCAGTGGAAAAAAATAAGTGATTTGGTGAAAATATGTATAATATGATTGAATTTAAAAATTAGTTGTAATCCAGTCAAGAAACACTTATTGAACCCTCCTCCCTATGGGCTGGGCATTGGTCCAGGTACATGGGATACTGTAATGAAACAAACCAAGTTCCCTGCCCTAATGAAGCTTACTTTCCATTGGAGAGACAAACAACAAAAACTAAGCATCAATACAATATCATATATTGAATAATATAATATATTGGGAGCTGATGAGTGCATAGAACAAAAAGCAAGAACAGATAAATGGGATTGAGTGGGCTCCCAAGGGAGATAGAGACAGTGTTAAATGGGATAGTCAATATGCTCTGGGTAGAGGGAACAGCAGCAGCTAAAACTCAGGCCTGTAGGTGAGAACATGTTTGGTGTTCATAGAACACCTACCAACTTGGTATGACTGGTGTGGGGGAAGTGAGGGCAAGAGTAGACGAAAAGAGGTTAGAGAATTAACTTGAGGTCTACATTATCCAGAGCAAGTCTGTCCAATACAAATACAATGCAAACCACATATGTCATGTAAACTTTTCACTAGCCACATGGAAGAAAACCAGAAAAACATGTGAAATGAATGTTACTATTAAGGCAAAATATCTAAAATATGATCATTTTAACATGTAATCAACATAAAATCTTAATGTGATATTTTGTATTTTATTGTACTAAGACTTTCCATCATTTCAGGTGCATATGTCACACCTACAGCATATCTCAATTTGAATTAGTCACATTTTAAGTCTCAGTAGCCACAGGTAGCTAGTAGTCACCATAATGGACAACACAGAGATAGGGCCTTGCAGGTAACTGTTAGGATATGGCTTCTATGTGGAGGGAAATAGTCATTGCAGAAGATTGAGAGGGAGAGTAACTTGATCTATCTTGTATTTTATTATTATTTTTTCTCTTTCTAACGTGGTATTTATTCATTTATTTTGTTTTTATTAATTCCAGGTGTCAGGTGGACAGAACATGATGATTCGACATTTACACTCCTCACAAAGTGATAACCCCCCCAGGTCTACTACCCATCTAACACCCTACATAGCTATTATAATACCACTGACTATATTCCCTATGCTGTACTTTACATCCCGTGACTATATACATATATATTTAATTATAGTTGACATTCAATGTTATTTTATATTTCAGGTGCATAATGCAGTCATCAGGCATCTACACAGTCTATGAAGTGATCCCCCTGATAAATCCAGTATCCATCTGACACCCTACATAATCTTTGCAACATTATTAATTATATTTCCCATAATGTATTTCACATCCCTGTGAGTTTCATGACTACCAATTTGTACTTTCTAATCCCTTCACCTTCTCCCCCATCTCCGCCCCCTCTCATCTAGCAACCATCAGTTTTTCCCATGTATCTGAGTCTCTCTTTTGTTTGCTCACTTTTCGTTCTTTAGATATCACATATAACTGAGATCATAATGGTATTTGTCTTTCTCAGTCTGATTTAGTTCACTTAGAATAGTATTCTCTAGGTCCATCCATGTTGTTGGAAATGGTAAGATTTCATTCTTTTTCATGGCAGAGCAATACTCCATTGTTTAAATATAAGTTACCCCGGTCAAACTTGGGGAGACCGGGGTTTTGGGGTATGGCTTCCCCAGGGTACTCAACACTTCCACAGGAGCTGTTACTGAAAGTTGAACCCAGGTGGCACTGTTAGTAGTTGTGGGTGGCCTTGAACAAGGCACTGGAGGGGATGGCTGCCATGCTTTTGCTTATGGCCTGGTGGTAACCTTGGTGGTGAACCCCCCTGTACCTTGGTGCAAGATCATGGATGGTGGGGATGGGGCGCTAAGCCATGGAGCCCATTTGCAGAAGAGCCCCTGGGAGGCCCCCTATCTTGTATTTTAAATGGATCACTCTGATTGGTGTGTCGAAAAATACCCAACTTGGGGAAGGAGAGGCGAAACATGGGTAGAAGCAGAGAGACCTGTTAAGAGGCTATTGTGCCAAACCAGGCAAAAGATGATGGTAACTCAGACTTGGGTGTTAGCAGTGGAAATTGGGGGAGGGGGTCAGATTCTAGATTACTTTTGAAGGTAGAACCAGCATGATTTTTATGACAGATTGAATGTAGAATGTAAAGGAAAGGGAACTGTCAAAGATAATACCAAGGTGTTTAGCGTGAGTAACTGGAAAGATAAGAGTTTCAAATGAAGTGGAGATGCTGTAGGCGAGGCAGGTTTGGATGGAAAATCTTCAAGTCTGATACTTCTATTAGACTTCCAAGTAGAAATTCATGTTGACAGTTGGATATGAGTCTGAATTTGAGAAAGAAGTCTAGACTGAAGATATAGATTTGAGAGCTGTCAGCATAAATCAAAATATTTAAAGCTGTGGGACTGGATAAGATCATCAAGGGAGTGAGGGTATACTGAGAGGAGAGGAGGTCTGAGGAACGCGCCTTGGAAAACTCCAGTAGGACGAGGCCCAAGAGTAGTCTGGATGGATTTACATCGTATTAATAATCATTTTTATCACTAGGTAGGTGAACTTCAAGAAAGTAGCAAAAAAGGGGAACTTTCCATCTCTAACTGTATTGTCTTTATAATAAACGTATAGTAGTTTTGTGATTTAAAACACACTAGCAGTCCAGGGAGAACTCCGGTTTCAGCTGGGACTTGGTAAGGCAGCTTAGTCATCACTCTTACCATTACAAGAAAAAGCTTGACAAACTGAATATCAGTGACTTTCTTGGACCCATAAGAGAACTGAGTTTGCAGGGCAACCTTCTATCCTAAAACCTGGAGATGGAGGTGCCTGCATAAAGGTGTAGACTGAGGCATTTGCTTACCTGGGACAGAAGCCATCATATACTAGGTCAGACAATTAAGTTCCCAAACTCATCCTAGAAAAAGCGGTACATACCTAATTGCTGAATATCATCACTACGGTCATGTACTCCCCCTTGGGAAGCTGTGCGCCAATGCATCGCCTTTAAAGCAATTTTGGAACTTTTTCTGGAATGGCCATGAGAACTGTTGTCATATTACCCATAATGTCCTGAATGTCATCAAAATGTCTTCCTTTCAATATTTCCTTTATCTTTGGGTAAAGAAAGAAGTCATTGGGGGCCAGATCAGGTGAGCAGGGAGGGTGTTCCAATGCAGTTATTTGTTTACTGGCTAAAAACTCCCTCACAGACAGTGCCATGTGAGCTGGTGCACTGTTGTGATACAAGAGCATGAATTGCTTACAAAAGGTTCAGATCGTCTTAACTTTTTCATACACCCTTTTCAGCACTTCCAAGAAGTAAAGGTGGTTAACTGTTTGTCTAGTTGGTACAAATTCACAATGAATAATCCCTCTGATATCAAAATAGGTTAGCAACATTATTGCAACAGGTTCGTGAACCTAATTGTCAGACCTCGTATGGCTGTAGGGAACATTAGACTAGAAATTTATTTATTTTTTTTTGTTTTTTTGAGGGCAGTGTCACTGGCCCTCATATGTGGGACCGAACCGGGGCCGCTGGCTTCCCAAGCCAGCGCTTAACCACCTCGCCACTCAGCCGGCCCTTAAAGTCTTTTTTTTTTTTTTGAGGGCAGCATCACTGGCCCTCATATGTGGGACTGAACTGGGGTCGCTGGTTTCCTAAGCCAGCGCTTAACCACCGCGCCACTCGGCCGGCCCTTAGACTAGAAATTTTGAAGATTTGCTGGAGGCCAAGTGTGGGCTAGCATAATTGTGTTCTGCTCCTTGGGGTTGCAGTCATGACTGTGGGGAGCCTCACATTTTAAGGCTTTTCATCCAGGAACCCCCAACTAGGCTTTCACTGGGAAGATTGGGAATAATTTGGAGAAAGCCATCCACTCTGTTTCTCTCTGCCCTGGTGATTGTAGAAGTCTTAAAGGATATTTTCTCTGGATATAGGGTTCTGGTTTGGCAGGATTTTTTTATTCCACCCAAGCTCCTGAGTGACTATGGAGCCGAGTACCTTGGCAACTTCTGATGGACATGCAGTGTGAGCAAGAAATAAGCTGTTTTATTTACCAAAAACAAACAAAAAGTTTGCAGTGCAATCATGGTGATTCTTGAAAGCCAGCATGAGGAAATTGGATATTTTATGCTTACATAGAGGTTGGGAATTATTGGATGTTCTTGAGAAGATTAATTTGATTTACCCAATGAAACCATGCTCTTGGCCTATTATTCCAGTGGCAGTGTGCAGCAAAGATGCTCTCCTCTCTGAACTAATCCTCACCTTTGCTCTAATAGGTATCTAAAGTGACTTAATGGAAACAATAATAAGAACCCAAATTAAGTGATAATTACCAGAGTCCTGTTCTGTCACGTTCCTGCACAACAGAGCAGGTGGGAATGGATAACGGACAGTGAAAGATTTAGGAAAAGAGAGAGAGACACAAAATAGGAGAAAAAACAGTTCAGGCCAGGGGGCTTCAGCCTCATGGACTGGAGCCCCGAATCGGGCCTGACCATTCCTTTTATTGTCTTACACAAAAGCAAGGGTCCATGTAACTTCCAGGGTCTGTGAGCCTCATACCCAAGAATTAACCTCCAGGCCTAACTTCCCAAGCTTGCAAACTGCCATTACCAGTGGCCCCATAAGGTTATTGTCATGCACCCCTAAGAAACAAGCTTCTACTGCCAAGGCTTACTGATAAGACTGCAGGGAGGACAGGTATTATCATATCAATAGGTTATTTCACAGACAGGCTGCCAGAACCTGAAGCAAGGGGTTTTGAAGCAAAGGGTTTAATGCCCCTTTTCTCCTCTCCCTGATTTCTCCCATGGCACTCACTGGCACCCACGCAATCACGTCTGGCTTGGATTGTCCCTCTTGTGGGGATCTTACCAGTCACTAACTGACCGGCCATCCTTTGGTGCCAAGTGGGGATATATACAGTAGCATAATATTGAAGTTATGATCTGTCATCATGGAGAGGTGCATGGAGGCAGACAGGCAGGCTATAATGTGACATCTCACCCTTTTTTTGTTTTTAAAATGTGAGAAACACAGACCTCGCGGATTTTTCATTTACTGTCCATCAGAGGGCTGTTTGTCCGCATCTGAGGACTAAACAGAATAAACATAGAACAATAAGCAAAATAATCATAGCACCAGCAAAACAAAACAAAGTACCAGCAAAAACCACCCATCCAAAGTTTTTGTCCAGTTCACAGAATTTAAAGTAAAAAGTCCATCTGTAGCTGTGGAGAGTGTTTCTTCCCCGGGGAATAGCTGGAGTTTAGCGTTAGACATCTGATCTATTTCTTGTTGTATTTGTAAAATGTCCACAATTGGATTACAAACATGTCACAAAAGATGAGCTCGTACCTCAGACCAAGGAGTACGAGTTTGATTATAAGAATAAGGGATTAAACAATAACCAATAGATACAATAGAAACATAGAAACATTCCAATCACATTTTAAACTAATCATAGTAAAATTTTCCATTAGATCACCAAGAAGTACAACAGTAGTTTCTAAATTAGCTAATCTAACATTAATTTTCTGATCTATTTTAATATGTTGATTTCATGATTTACAAACATTTTCATGTCATGTTACAAGAGTAAGCAATGGTGTGTTAAGGATACAAGACCAATATGTAAAATTATTAGCATTAACACCTAAGAGAAGGCAACTTACAATGATCAGTACTGTTTGATATAGAGTGAATTCAGAAACAACAGTTACAATAGCCATAGAAATAATTCCCATAATAGCAGTAATCAGGAGTCCTATAAATCTTTTTAGTTCTATGTAAAATCTTATGAAGTAATTGTAAAACAATATGAACAGTTAGAAAACCTTCCCACGCTCTAGAAGCGTGGACAAGGATCCATAATCCTTGTCGTCTTTTAAGAATCATGATCTGATTATTAGAAGCATTGTAAATGGAAGAATTTATACATGTATATAATTTACATTAAGCACTTTTAATTAATTTTGTTGTTTGATTAATAGTTATAGTTCCTACTAAAAAGGAATTTTAAGACATGCTTGTAAACTAAACTGTTTTTGTTTCCTCAAATTGAAACATATATTTTTTTGTTAATAGGATTGAGTATTAATAATTTGAGAAGAATTATAAGTATGTACCCACCATCTGAGAAGTTGGTAATTGGAACAATTAAATTGAGTGCAGTTAAGGACTGTATCCCCATGGGGGCCCCAGTTTATTAGTATTCCATAGGAATCATTAAATAACACCCAATTCATGTTCCCTCAACACTCTTCCCAATGAATATGGGACTGTCCATAAAGCAGTTACTTTGATTGGTACACAGAGGAATAGGGGGAAGGAAGCTATGAGTGCTTGCCTCCTGTACTTCAAATTTCTTTCCAAAAATCATAAACATATCTTTAAAGGTGTCATTTTGTTTTTCTCTGGGAATTACCCATGACCCCTGCAAAATCTTCTCTGCTGTGAGCTGTCGCTCATGATAAGGTCTGACACACCTGTCAGGTGCCCACAAAGGATGCTTTTCTGAACCTAGAAAGACAAGCAAAACCTCTTCCCCATGTTAATAAAGTTTTCAAATGTCATTGATTGGTTTGGGTATCCTTCCACTACATGGGATATTTTCCCATAGTTTTGAACTGTGTTGATTATTAAAATGTTTTTCTGTAGCAGTATGCCCAATGTTAACTTCATTACTTGAACCAGATGAATTTTAAATTTTTAAAGTAAACATGATTTTAGCCAGTTGTATCTGCGGGGATTCTGTTCTGTTTTCCCCCTTTTTTTAATTATTTTTTTTAAAACAAAATTTGAAGAGACTGATTAGAATTATTGGAAAGCAGAGTCTGAGACAATATTGATAGGATTTGAAAACATCTGTAAAGCAGTTAAAGCAGCCATTAGTTTAGCTTTTTGAGTTGAGATGTAATTAATCTGTATTACTCCATGGCCTTTTTTAGGGTCTATGTTTTGGAAGACTTTTATGTACATATCTGGGTCATCTGAAAACTTTCCTAAACAGTCCTGTATTTGTGTAAAAATCCTGTAATGAAAAGGGAGATCTGAACTTTAGCAGATCTAAATTTTTTCGGCATATGTAGGATAATTAACATTTTCACTAGCAAATCTAGGAAGATATTTTGTAACCTTAAAAAGTATCGGCTTGTGATAAAACATAAGATATATTTATTAATAGATCTTAATCTATCTTTGAACATTTCTGTGACAAGAGGTTAGAAATAAGTGAACTCAGCAAAACTAAAATCTTAAATTGTTAATAGATGTTGAGAAATTACTTCTAAGTATTTTTAATATATGATCATTACTGAAAAGTTTTACTTTGTGGCCATTTTTTAGAGCTAATTATGGAAACATTAGAAACATCAATTAATTATAGAAATAAATCTTTGGTCTTGTATTTTAATCTGGCAAACAGGACGAATTCCTGAAATCTTTTTCTGTTAGAAAAATAACTGTTTGACCGATACTTTAAAATCTTTTAGTTTCTAGCAGCAACGTACTAGGAGTGGGCCCGAGGCCTTTGGCATAATGTTTTTCGCCGTTTTCGAAAGGGCGGGGGGATTTCGCTCCTGACCCTTGAACAAAGCAAACTGCAGCAGAGACAGACTGCATGCAGCTGTTTGTTTTTTATAAAGTGGATATAAAAATTTGGGGATAGGGCCGGCCGAGTGGCGCGGCGGTTAAGCGCTGGCTTGGGAAGCCAGGGGCCCCGGTTAGGTCCCACATGTGAGGGCCAGTGACACTGGCCTCAAAAAAAAAAAAAAAAAAAAAAAAAAATTTGGGGTAACTGTGGTGGCTTCTAGAGATCCTTCCTCTACTTTCTCCTGTGTCTCTTGATTTTAAAACGTACTCTTTTTCTTTTTTCTTCTGTATCAGTCTGTAAAGGTTTTAAAACGGACCGGATTAATCTCCATGTGTTCTAAATTGTTACTAAGATTAAAACTCCATTTTGATGTAACGCCTGGAGATCTGTACTCTTTTTCAAGTATTTAAATCTAGGGTTCCGGTATCAAGGAACCAGGAACAATATGTCTTAATCATATTTAGTTCTGTTAATTTTCTTTCTGGGATTCGTGTTCCCCCAGCCTTAATAAGGCTGATATTTACACTGACTATCGATATTTCCCCATGTCAGTTTTTTTTGTTGTTTGTTTTGTTTTGAGGGCAGTATCACTGGCCCTCATATGTGGAACCCGAACCGGGTCCTCTGGCTTCCCACGCCAGCGCTTAACCACCGCGCCACTCGGCCGGCCCTCCCATGTTTTTAAAACTACAGAGAAGAAAATCTCATTCACGCGTCTTCACTCTGAATCTCGTCTGGCCGTGTTGATTGGGGAACTTTAAGGTGAGTCTTGGCTAATGTGCGCTCGTATGAATCCCAAGCCTGGTGGACGTGTCCTGTGGAACAGACTGTGTCCTGTCACCGTTCTGTTTTATGACTTGACCATAAAATCCCAAATTAGAGACCACACAAGTTCTGTAGCTGAAGCCGTGGAACTAGAATCAATCACTCACTCATTCATACTCAGACATAAAAAAAATGTTAGTTTTTCCTACCCATTACCCTGGTTAACGCTTCTCGAAACTTACCCTATCTCCAAACCAGGTAGTTGTCTGGACACCATCTGGACACCGCCTTTCCTGGACTGTAATTCCCTTTTTCCGACTGATAGTCCTTTTTTTTTTTTTTTCTTTCCTTCTCCAGTCCCACCTCTGGGCTCCAATTGTCCTGTTCCTGCACGACAGAGCAGGTGGGAGTGGAGAAGGGACAGCGAAAGATTAAGGAAAAGAGAGAGAGAGACACAAAATAGGAGAGAAAACAGTTCGGGGCCAGGGGACCCCAGCCTCGTGGACTGGAGCACCGAATCGGGCCTGAGGTTCCTTCTATTATCTTACACATAAGCAAGGGTCAATGTAGATTCCAGGGTCTGTGAGTCTCACACCCAAGAATTAACCTCCAGGCCTAATTTCCCAAGCCTGCAAACTGCCATTACGAGAGGCCCCATGATGTTATTGTCATGCACCTTTTAAAGAGACAGAAGCTTCCTCTGCCAAGGCTTACTGATAAGACTGCAGGGAGGACAGGTACTATCATATCAATAGGTCATTTCACAGGCAGTCTGTCAGAACCTGAAGCAAGAGGTTTATGCCCTTTTTCTCCTCTCCCTGATTTGTCCCATGGCACTCACTTGCACCTACGGGTACCCACTGGCACCCATGCGACTGTGTCTGACTTGGATTGTCCTCTCGTGGGATCTTACCCATCACTGACTGACCGGCCATCCTTTGGTGCTAAGTGGGGTATATACAGTAAGCATAATATTGAAGTTATGATCTGTCTTTATGGAGAGGTGCATGGAGGCAGACAGGCAGGCTATAATGTGACACTGTTAATAGTATTAAATCATAGAATTAGCTATATGCATTCTTGAGGTTACTTTTTATAAAGCATGTTTATAAGTTTTAGAAATTTAATAGTATTTTAATGCTTTATATAATTTCCTGCAAAATAACACAAGAATATTCATATTGAACAACTCCATCCATTTTATAATTAAATGCCTATCATTAAAAAGACTACCTAAGTGCGTAGTTCTGTTATTGGCTGTTAACCAAAGAGATTAAAAATTACCTTTTCCATAATGCCTTTAAAAATAGTTGTATATTGAATATATGTCTAGTCTTATTGGCCTTTCAATTAGATAAGGATTGAAAGATTTTACCTTATAAGAAAAAGACTTTGGCTTCAGAAATCATTTTGATGCATGTTCCATATGTTTTTGAAAAAGTATTTTGATACTGTGTCTAAAATGTTTCTTCCTGTGGGAGAAAAAAAAGCTAAAGCCCTGGAATGTTACATATGTTGGGTTTCAAATCATGGCAAGAAATATTGGGTCTAGAATTTCCTTATCTTACCTCAGATTTTTCATTTTCTAACAAATGCCCTTTTTTCATGAACAGTGACTGAGGATAGTTACAAATCAAAGATGGAGTGTTCCCAAATTCATACATAATAGTTTGGTTAATGAACAAACCAGAGTCTGGAAGACAATTGACATAAAATAGTAGAAGGAGGGCAGTGGATTGCATCAGATAATAGACTAAATATGGTCTCCCCCCCAAAAGATGAGTGTGAGAGTTTCAAATTCTTCACTTTTCCTTAGAAATTTCTTCTCATTTGAAGATGAACCTTGATTGAGATATAAAGTTTCAACTTCCAAGAAGCTGAGTAACATCCACAGCAGGAAATGCCAATATTGTCTTAATAGACATATCTTGTAACAGTGAATTTCAATGAGATTGTACAGATTTCTGAATAGTATTAAAACACATTTTAAGTAAGTCAATGTTATCATTTATGCATATTTTTAGTACTTTAATGCTGTATTTTTATGATTATCTTACAAACGCTTCACTAAAGATACACTGAAGGCTCCCAATAGTTTTTTATTCTTTCTCACTTTGGTTTTGCTTGAGAAGTTTTAACTTTTGTCCCTGCTTAACTATTTTAAAACCTGTCTCATTTTTCCATGTTGCACTCTACATCATTATCTCCCTTTCTGTAGAGCCCAGACACCTTCCTAGGCTATTCACTTCTTCCTAATATTTTGGGCACTATTTGATTATTTAATTGTCAAACTCAAGAACAGATTTAGTCTCATATGTCTTCACATGCCCAGAATGTGCAGAGAGCTGAGCAAAGTATAGTCTGTCTTAGAATTTCTTTAAAAGGGAGGAAGTGTTGTCGGAGAGTGGGCCTTTCTCAGTGCAAAGTCCAGGTCCTTGGCAACTCGAGCAAAGAATTAAATTTACCAGAGTAAAGCAGTAGAATAAGTAGTTTATTAGAAGATAGTACATTTAGAAGTAAAAGTAGACTGAACTAGTAGAGGATGGCTCAAGGGCCCATTACTAGAAGTTACATTTCAAAGAGTGTGGAGTGGGCCAAGCGCAAAGGCGAGGCTCAAAGGGAAGAAGTGGTAAAAAGGAGCAGGGAAGAAGCAGCAGCAGCAGTAGCAGTAGCAGTAGCAGCCACGTGCGTCCCAGGACTTGGGGTTTTTATCCTTTTTCTCCAGGATGGGCTGTTCTTTCTGGGCGTAGGACCACTTGATTGGCACCTGTGATTAACAAGAGGTACTGCGCAGGTGCGAGTGACTGGTCTGATCTAGTTGGATATTTTGTGCCCATTTGCTCTTCCTGCAGGGGTCGGTAATTACAATACAAAGGGGAGTTTTGGGTGGAGAGGGGAAGTGCCTCAGGCGGTTGCACTCTGTGTGCCATGTAGGAATGTAGAGACCCAATGCCTGCCTCTGCCTGCCTGCCTAGTTTTTCCTTGAGAGATGTGATCCCCATAAAAATCTCTATGGGAAGCTGAGGGCCAGGAGGTCTCTTCTTCTATGTCTGCTTCCTGCTGGGCAGGGGCATAGAGCTGTCCCTGCCTATTGGGGTTCACGGAACTCTCACCCTAGCTGGTCTCAGATGAGAGGAAGGGGTCTCAAGCTCCACCTGGAAGATCATGTTGGCTTCTTTGCTTGTTGGGGTATCCCCTGCATCCTCAAGGCTCCTGAATGAGGACACAAATATAGATCTGTTAGTTCTTATGAAACTTGTAGCTATTCAGTCCATCACTCAGGTGGCATCAGTTGTCTGGACACAGAATGGGTTTGACATTTAGCTTCCTGGCCTGGGGGATATTAGGAAGTCTCAGGCTTTCAAATAGTTATTGGAAGCAGGGATAGGAGACTTCTATTGTTTCAGATTCAGGAACTGATTTGCAAAGCAATTAAGAAGCAAGGGGAATCTTCCCTCCAAGATTCACAAACTGGTTAGAAGAGCAATCAAAGCCCAAGAGCTAAGAAACTAAAGAACTAGGGAGGAGACTTAACATTTCTATAGAAAAGGAAACATTAAAGTTTTTTAGTGGCGGAGGTTGGTGCTGCTCAGTTGGCCGGTAACAGAAAGAAACAAGGAAATTGTGAATTGAAATTTCAGTCATATCTTTATAATAATATGTAGTAAATTAAAAAAAATCAGATACACAGACTAAGGCACAAACCCATGCACACACCAAAATGTGCAAATGTCTATATAGTGACCTTGTGTGGGAGTTTTAGTTGATTTAGAGAAATAACCTTACATAAGGGAAGACCCTCGCTCCATGAGCAATTTTGCAAATAGAACAATTAGGGTTATGTATTGACAGCCAAACCTACTGAAAATAAGAAATAAATTTTGTGCATTGGCACAATAAAATGATTAGTGGCATTGATGCTTGAGATTTTCAGGACAGAAGGGGATATTTTGCAAATGTGACTCATGTTGTTCATGGTTCTGCCCACTGCTATCCCCATAGGCTTGCCAGCTGTAAACATTAGATCTTATTAAAATCGTCTGTGGAGCTTCACACAACCTTGAACCCTGAGCCTCAGGATTGAGAGATTGAAGGGTAAAGGGGTGGAGGGCTTTCTTCAGAGTTAAGAAAGCAGCTGGAACTTGGAAAGAAAGTACATATTTGTTTCCTCTCTCCCTCTGTTTGGTGATGCTTGGGGACTCACTGATCTTCAAAATACTTTCAAGAATTTTCAAGTTGTATTCCATTACATCTAGGGGCAAAATAATCTAATGTGGCATTTTCCATATGCAACTCCCTGAAATGCTGGTGTTCTCTGACAATATTCATAAACTCATAAATAAGTCAATGTTAAGGATATTTCATATATTTCTTTCAAAATATAGTAAAAACTGAATGTGAGAAAATAACTAATTTAAATAGCCCTTACTCTTATGTAATACTTTTTCTTTAGAAACAGAATGTAATCAAGAATGCCAGGGAGAATGAGAAATCATTCTTGCTTTAATTTGTTCAATAAATATATTTTGAGTACCTATTATATGCCTGGTACTGTTGTAGGTGACTGAGATACATCAGTGAATGCGTTAATGCATGACTTTAATTCTGCACCATTTATAAATGACCCTCTGTTTGATGGGTGCTGGTTTCTGTTAATCTTACGTTATAATGTTTTCAGGTATTCCTCCTGCATAAAAAGTATAAATGAGTTGAATTAATTGAGTCCAAATCACTCTGTGTATAAAGTTAAAAATAAATTAGGTATTAATCATGTTTTATAGGATTCATTGCATTGTCTCTGAAAAAATTTTTTTCTTTGTTTTTTTTTTTGCTACAAAACACAAGAGTGGATTTATGTGAACACTGGAGAGTTTTCAGTGCATTTGTGTTAAAAGAGACCACCAACAGGTATGGCCAATCCATACATGAAATTTCTCTGTAGTAAGCAAAGGTTTTTTTATATATAATTCTTTGGGAAAACCACTTGCCATGGGAAAGATATAGCCAATGCTGAAATAAATTTAAGGAGCAAAATTTTCATACAACTTACATAAATCGTATGTTGATAAATCACGATTTCTTGGAATTTTATAAATTTTATGAATGTAGCATCTCCCATTTTATCAGGCTAACCATGACATAGAATCTTCTCAGGATGACTGGTTGGCTTGGAGCAGTTTGTAGTTTGAGCAAGTAGTTCTTTGCAAACAAACAGGAAAAAATCTATGCATGCAGCTAGATGGATAGATATATAAAATTAATTTATCTGACTCTTATTTTGTCCAGCCAGTTGGGCTTTTAGAGATGTTTTCTGTGCTAAGTTTCAGGAAGATTCTTGAACCAAGGCTGAGAATCTTTTCCCACTCTCTTTTGCAAAATGCTGTCCGTAAAATAACTGTATGTGTTTCATAAAGATCAGCTAAAATTTCCTTTCCTTTTTTATTTTTTGCGTGGAAGTGGGATCAGACATAATTTTAAATATTTTTTTTCACAAAATGGGACTATATGCTCACAAGAATATAGGAAATGTTGATAGTGGCTTTGAACAGAAGCTCGGAATCAGATTGAAACCTGGATTTAACAAAGGTGCCCCTAGTTATGGTGGCCTCTCATACCTACTTAGTCTCTTCGCCTCTGTTTTCTCACCTATCACCTGAAAGTAAAAGTATTTAATACACAGGGTTCTTAAAAATCAGTAAGATAATGTTACTATTATTAGGCACCTACTATAAATTTGGATTTAGAATACTACTCAGAATATTAGATTGAGCTTTGGTTTCAAGTATAACCTCTAGTTGGGGAGCTAAGGACTGACTATACACTTGAAGTAATAACTAGAAATAAAAATAGCAGTATGGAGATGAGAAGAGAAAGGTTTGTTTTATTTCATATAAACTTTGGGTTCCCTTTTACGTAAGTGTTATAAATGGTCCTGAAAATAATCTAAATCTCTTCACTAATACTAGTGATTTATACTGTTCATTAAGTAGAATCTAACTTATAGATTATCTTCAGTAAAGTTTGTATTGATTATTAGCTTTTTGAGGAAACAAAAAACAAGAGGATATTCAACTTGCCAGCGTGTTTCTCTTTGAACAGTAGAAAGGTGTTACATCTTGTTGCTGCCAACTGTAGCAGATTAAAGGTCAGAACAGCATGCCAGATCTGCCTTTCTAATAGGAACATTCCAGAGAGGAAGAGAGGTGAATGGGGGAAGGGGGGGAAAGAGGGAGGGAAGGGGAGAGGGAGAGAGAGAGAGAAGTTTTTAATGTACTTTGCTCATGAAAATCAAAAGAGAACGTTGCATCAGAAGCATTTTTTGTCTCAGTTTTATTCAGTGACTTCAATCATAGTTTTTTTCTATTGAGTGAACATACACTACTTGAGAAACTTGATGAAAAAGAAACTCTTGAAGAAAACTGAGAATAATAATTCTGCATATTCCTAGGTACTTCGTGATTTTTTTTGGTTCCTAAACTCTTTAAAATTATCCATTTTTAAGGGAAAAAAATCCCTGCACCTGGATTCATTATCTTTTATTTTTCTCTCTTTTCTTTTTGTTTTAAACCACCCCGCCATGTAATTGTAAGATGCATATTTATGAAAAATTAAGAGAGGCCAGAATTGAATTTTCTTGTCCAACCTACACAGCTGCTGATAGCTATCTCCAAGATAAGTAACTTGCATACATTTGCTCCTGTGGATTTCTTTTATATAGTCAACAGGAAGTGTCAGTCTGTCAACATTAAGTGCTATTTGTGAAATCAATGACACAGGGAAATGGTGCTACTATGATGAGAGTTGAAGCTATTCATGTTTGCTAATTTTGGAGAAATGGTGGAATTTAATAATATCTTTTCAGTCACATATTTTTCTCTCTAGTTTTTCTTTAGTTTATGATATTTTAAGCACACCAAATGACCCCACTACTTGTTAGGGCAAATAATGCCTTTTATTTTCTGTTTTGAAATATCTCTTGACGCATATAAAAATATAGAATGACTGATTGTTAGAAATTGGTCCATGCTCCTATGAAACAACTAAAAATATTTATGAGAGAGTAAACTTAAACTGCTGATTATTTGGTACAAAACCATTTAACACATAGTTCTGGCTTTCTGTAAGTGGAACATAAATTGGCATCTAGCTCCATCTCTATGTGTATTGAGAAAAGCACAATTTGCTTAGATCCAAAATGAGATTTAGTTTTAACAATAAAGTCAGATACATAAACATTTACAGAGAACTCCTGCAGGAAGCCAAGAAGTCCTTGGAGTATACAGGACCATTAGAATTGGAAGCTTCCATACCAAGATGGGATCACTCCTGCCTACCTTGTTGAGAATAATTTTCACACACATTTTCAAAGGTTGAAAAAAAAAAAATCTTACAAGAGCCCAAATTTGATTGCCCTCTTGCCCATAGAATCAGAAAATCCCCAATCCTTAGTGAAAATGCTAACATGAGGGTAATCAGCAAGACAGAGCCGTAGGGGGTATTCTTCTAAGAATAAATCATAATAAGCAAATGTAAAC
Organism: Aselliscus stoliczkanus; assembly: GCA_033961575.1. Taxonomy (NCBI): domain Eukaryota; kingdom Metazoa; phylum Chordata; class Mammalia; order Chiroptera; family Hipposideridae; genus Aselliscus; species Aselliscus stoliczkanus. The sequence continues at coordinate 91,560,548 of CM066737.1, read as the reverse complement.
TATGTTGGCTATGATGGTGTTATGAAATAGTCTGCGTGGTGCCGTGGGCCTCTTGAGGGAATACTCTGGCAATCTCTTTTATGACAGTTTTAAAAGCACACTTAAAAAATTGAGACCATTTATGCATTTTTGTTCTATTCAGAAAAGCATTGTGTAGTTAAGTGGAAGAAATAAAGAGAAAGTTTCTTCCTGTATCAGATGGTAATTTTCTTTCAAGTCCATGTTTATTTTTATTTTTTTTTAAAGATTTTATTGTGGCATTAGGGGAGGGGAACAGCATTGGGGAATCTGGGAAGGGGAACAGACAAGGTGCTGTGCTTTTGTTCTTCAGTCTAGCTGTGGAGGATGTTGCTTCACTGGCCCATGTTGGTATCGTCATTGCTGTCTTCCCGGGTGAGGCAGATCGGTCGCCGTCCTCTGGATGGTCGCTCACCGTGGCTATTGGCAGCTCACACTGGCTGCCAGCCACTCACGCTGGCTGCCGGCCACTCACTGCAGCCTATGGCAGCCCACTGCAGCAGGGGCTGCAGCCTACACTGTTGCCGGGGATCGCAGCCAAGCTCCAGGTGGAGCTGTTGTTAGCTGTAGAGGGCAGTGTCACTGGCCCTCATATGTGGGATCCGAACCAGGGCTGCTGGCATCCCAAGCCAGCTCTTAACCAATGCGCCACTCAGCCGGCCCAAGTCCATGCTTATTTTAAAAGTTATTTATATCAGTGAAATAATAGGTGATGCCCGCAACCATTACAATTCACTGATTTCTTTTTTAGTAATCTATGAAGAAAATGTGGTTAATATTAGTTTCAGATAGGTATTTTGATTAACTGTTAGAAACACCGGGAAGAAAGAATTAGGAATATTTGTAGAGTGCATTTAAATGAATTTAAAAAAATATTTTGTAATCATTCTATTGAGGATAGGACTATGATATGTTTGATCATGGGTTTTCTTTTTCTCGTGTATAAAATGGGTTCAGAGATGAGTCCATATTTTTAACATTATGCACTTATTGATGTTATGCTCATGAAATCAATAGGGACAAGGGAGAATCAAGGATAATTTGGTTCTATTTATTTTTTTATTTTTTTGAGGGCAGTGTCACTGGCCCTCATATGTGGGACCCAAACCGGGGCCGCTGGCTTCCCAAGACCAGCACTTAACCACCGCGCCACTCAGCCGGCCCTAATTTGGTTCTATTTAATAATACTCATTACTTGATTATTCATATCAACACACACAAGCGTTCATGCACCTCATTTACTTCAGATGGAAACTATGATGCTTGAAATTCAAACATATACCTGTCTTTGATGACAGTGTTCATTTATTCAACCAGTATTTTTGTAATGCCTATTATGTGAGGGTATTGTGATGGATGAAAAACTTTGTGGTAAAGCCTATTCTAAGGGCTCCCTCACAATGAAGAGAACCAGAAATTGAAATGTAAACAGTATTTTAACAAATTCTACCACTTAGCAGATAATAAGTGATGTTTACCTAGTGCCTAGGCAAAGTTCCATGTGCGCTGCAGATACTAATTAATTCATGTCATCTCATTGTGTTCCTGTGAAGTAAATGTTGTTATTTTCCCCAGGTTACAGACGAGGAAACAGGTATAGAGGAAAGAAATACATTTCTCAAGCTCCTAAAATTGGTAAATGACAGAGTATGATTTGGACCAAGAGATCTATAGCCCACATGCTTGCACAGTTTTGTGCTGTTTCTTTCCTTAGATATATTGCAGAAACAGAGGGATGTGATTGCAAACACACCTACCTGAACTTCCTGTGAAAATAGTAGTAATGCGAACAGACCACTTATATCCTCAGTTTCCTTTTATGGATTATCTATAGGACTGATAAGCTTTCTTCTTTCTTTGTGTCCCACAACCTCCTAATAAAGGAAATGATCTTCATTACAGTGCATACAAGCTTATGCTGATAAATTTCCTGTTACACCAGAAATAACTATTTTGGTACATTCAGAAAATACCATAGGGTTCTGGTTGAATATCATTCATTCTATCATGGGTAGAAGTGTCCACAAATCAATTTCTGTTTTACTCTTTGAATGGTCTTTCCTTTCAAAGTAAGCAGAGAGATGATGCTTTCAACAGTTTAGTAAACAATTCCAAAATCACAAATATAATATAGAATTGATATCCGAAGTTCTGTACATTTCTTCTGGCAATACCTTTATTCAGAGAGGGAGAGGGAAGAATTTATTCTCTGCAGATATTCGTTGCTTACCTGCTCACAGCCCAACATACAGCCCAGAGATGTAGGCTCCTCATTTAGGAATTCAGACTGTGTTTAAATGGAGGCATCTCTAAAAGAACTTGTTTTTCCAAAAGAAATATTCACATAGATAGTCATGGGATGTGGAATATAGTGTGGGGATGGAGTCAATGGAATTGTAATAGATATGTATGATATCGGGGGGGGGGAGGCAGGGGAGGGGGGAGTCACTTTTTAAAGGGTGAAAAGGATTATTGCATTGTTTTGTACATCTGTAACTAATGATAATAAAATAAAATTTAGTAAATAAATAAATATTATTCCACCTTTTATGAAAGGGAAACTTTGTGACTGTTTTATTCTGAGACATTGCAAAAGAGCCTTGAACCTCAAAGGATGTGGCCTTAGCAAACCATGTTCTGTAGTCTTTGTAGAAACATATAAACATGGTATCTCCACATATATATTTCTAAACATATTGTAATAGTGTATATTTATTGGAACCTTCCTGTGTTGCAATGCCTTATTTCAGAATACTTTTTAATTCTCATAGTGAATAAGTCCATTTGATATATGAAGAAACTGAGATGCAAACGACTTCAATAGCATAATAGCCAAGGGAGTGCCCATTGAGTAAAAATTTAGTAGCTTTTCTAGGTAGGATTCCAGAATTAGAGCATGCAAGGAACATAGTAGATCTGTTTGAAGAGTTTGTTAAATTAGGTTATATATGGTTTTATAAAATATGGAGGAGCATAAAAGCATCCAGATAAAAGCATAGAAACAACCCAAATTATTTAGGATCCAAACGGGATTGATTTATGATGAATTATTAAAGATAAATGGATCTTAATAAATGCTGTATAACCGGGGAATTTGTGTAATGCTAAGATGCTAAGGAAGTGGCTAGGCTCAAAGAAGCTTTACCCAATGATTAATGAGGATTGGAAACACTTTAACATTCTAGATATGGTTGTCCAAGTGAAGAGATTATAGAAAATGACCTGAAAATGGGAAGCGAGTTAAGCTCTTCCGAATTTTAGAAGGCGACTTATGTTTGAGGTTAGATTCTAGGAATGAAAATAGCCCCATGCAAAGAGCTATTAGGTCTTTGAAATATTCATTCAAAGTGGAATTTTCATGATGTTATGTCTAACACCATTAGAATAATAAATATGATGAATGTGATAGGTTTTGTGATTTGTTTTACTTTTATTAAATGTGATGTGACTTTTTTTCCTAAGCTGTGGTAACATATAACTAGGAATGATATTCAGAATATTTATCAGGTGGTATAGCTTGAGCTGACCAACCAGTATAAACAACTAGATGGCATACCCGATGTGTACAAGCTCTGTGTACAACGTAAGCAGCTGGACCACAGCAGTGAGGGACTGGCTTTCTGCATGTATGTGAACATCTTGAACCCTAGACTCAGAGGAGATGCATTAAGCTTAAGTTCCTGTACATGAAAGCACTGAGAGCTGGGTTGGTAATCAACAAGTATGTACTGGCAGGGCCCTATCGTTGTTATACTAGTGTCTGTTTTGATTAGTCGGTGCTCACATAATAACAGTTCAAACAATTTGAAATATTGCCTTGTCTGAAGAATCATAAACCTGGGTCTTCCTGAAGATAAGAAAATAAATATTTTCTGAGTAATAATAGGACCCATGCTCTGTAATAAGAACTATATACGTGTATGTGTTTATCTGTATAAAGGATATAAAGTATATAGTAATAACCCACCCAAGTCTATTACCCCTGTGACATCGTATATAGCCAATACAATACAATTGACTATATTCCCTATGCTGTATTTTAAATCCCCTATATATTGCAAAAAATATATACATTTTAAGAGATATTAGCTATGTCTTTTCAAAATCGAATTACAGTAGCAGTGTGTAGTATGACGTTCGCTCAAAAGATGGCATTAATCAAATGAATGCTAGTGTCATTCTGTATTAGAATTTTAATACAGTTTTTTCCTTTTTAAAATATATATATATATATTTTTTGACACCCCCGGGGTGTGTGTGTGTGTGTGTGTGTGTGTGCGCGCACACACACACACACATATATTTAATTATAGTTGACATTCAATACTATTCTTCAGCTTCAGGTGTACAGTGCAGTGGTCAGGCATCTACACCGTCTATGAAGTGATACCACAATAAGTCCAATGCCTACTTGGTACTCTACATAATCTTTACATTGTTGATTATATTTTCCATACTGTATTTCACATTCCTGTGACTATTTTGTTATTACTAATTTGTACTTTCTAATCCCTTCACCTTCTCCCCCATCCCCTCCCATCTAGCCTCCATCAGGTTTTTCTCTGTATCTTTGAGTCTATTTCTGTTTTGTTTGCTCATTTATTCTATTTTTTAGATTTCACATATAAGTGAGATCATATACATTTGTTTTTCTCAATCTGACTTATTTGAGTTAGCATAATATTCTCTAGATCTATCCATGTCATTGTAAATGGTAAGATTTTGTTTTGTTTTTTATGGCCGAGTAATACTCCATCGTATAAATGTACCACAGTTTCTTTATCCAACTGTCTATTGATGGGCATTTTGGTTGTTTCTAGGTCTTGATTATTGTGAATAGCACTGCAGTAAACATAGGGAGATATATATATATATATATATATATATATATATATATATATATATATAAATAAAATTTTGAATTAGTGTTTTGGATTTCTTTGAAATCCAGGAGTGAAATTTATGGGTATTTCTATTTTTAATTTTTTGAGGAACACTTTTCATTTTCTTATTAACTTGATAAAAGCATGAGGCTAACACACATAAACCAGTAACTTCTTTATAAACCCTTCCTTTCCCCTTTACCTCCTTTCCTCCATCCCTGTCTTCCCTTCTTTTGTTCTTCCTTCCTTCTTTCCCTCCTCTCCTTTCTTTTTTCTTTCTTTCTTCCTTCTTTTTTAAGGCAGTGGAATAATTTCCTCAAAGAGAGTCTTTTCCAGATTCACAGTAAATTTCACAGATAGAGGGGATATAATCTAGTTAAAATAATGGTTTGGGAGCCTCTAACTCAGATCTCTTTCCATTCCAAGAGGCAATTCCAGTGTTCAGTAGGTCACAGTTTGCAAACCACTGAGATAAAACATTTAAATAATTGGAAATCACCACTTTCCAAGTAAAATTTGCAACACTAACAATAGAATTATTTGTGGGTAAGTGGAGCCTGCAAGCCATGGATTAAAATATTTGTTCTTCCGCTGATGTATGAAAGTCCAAATTTGGCATGTGACTCTTCATTTTAGGTTGACCGAGATTACATAATGTGCAAAGGTATGGGTTGGTTGAAACTCAACTACTGACTGTAGTAGTAGCCCATCTTAGCACTTTATATTTTCAGTGATTGTCTTGGGTACATTTAGTTTAAAAATAAATGAAATATAATTTTTTCAAAATTAGATTTTGAAAAGGGAAAAAGTTAAATTTAAAATAAGAATCTGTGTCTTTGTGAGAATAAAATCTTTATCATTTAAAAATAGATTAATTTTGGGCCGGCCCGAGTGGTGCAGTGGTTAACCACTAGCTTGGGAAGCCAGCAACCCAGGTTCAGGTCCCACATATGAGGGCCAGTGACACTGCCCTCAAAAAAAAAAAAAAAGATTAATTTTAAATATGTGTGATGTGGTGTGCTATTTTAATATAGGTCAAATCCGTGGCAGACTTTTATTCTTAGTTGTTATTCTAATTTAATTTCACATTTTTCTTATTAAAACTATACAGTCATGACTGGAAATTGTTTTATGATACTTTCTAATAGGTGGTTTTCCTGTTTTGTTTCAACTATGATTTTAAAAAGATCAGTTTTACTTTTGTTGTGGCGTTTGTAAAGCTTGTAAAGAGCTGCTTTTTTGAAAGCTCATCCATTTGCTGAAGTTTGTATTGGTCTCTCAGCTTTCCTTTGAGAACTTTAAGATTGCTGCATAATAATGACAATTTTTATCATTGGAAGTTCCCCTGCTTCACGTAATCAGCGTATATTGGCCTTGATACTTTAAATGACCTCAAGTATCGGCTCTTAACATAGGTGTCTCTTAAACACACAGGATTATGTATAGTCAAAGAGAGCTATGAACCTTTTATTTTTAAATTGTGATTTCTTTCCATTTTGACTACTGGGCATATAGCTGTCTTGTGTTCAGAGAAGAAGTATTTCAGAATGACTATTTAAATAGAATTTTGGCTATATTTTCTAGAACATTATCTAACATAGAAATATACTTATTTGATTATATGACTGGTTGACCAAACTACCATATAAGTGATATGAATAGAGAAAAAAACTAATGATATTTTCCAGTTTCTTGGATAATGAATTATACGGGTTGGACTATGATGTGTGATGCTTATGTTAAGGAAATGTTAAGTCATGCCATAATTTTCATTCTTTTACATATCCCTGCATTAACTTGAGTAAGAGCCTAAGATTTATTCATAGATGTCAGCTCAGAAAGAATTCTTTTCTGTGAAATCCCAGGCCTGATATTTTAACATACATATATAAACTTTGAAATCATGTTCATTTAATGCCTATGACCGATGGTTTTAATGAATGCCTAACAACTTAAACCAAACAAATAATTAGTCTCAATTACAGAAGTGTAAATTTGACTCTAATTAATGAATGTGCCAAGCTTTACACATTGGTTTAAATGTAATTGATCTTAGGGCCATAGAGATCAATTTAAGGGTTGGCAAAATGACAACAAGTAGGAAGTGACTCAGATGTAAGAATGCTCCCACTAGAAAGATTAATTGTGTATTGGTGATAAACTAGTAGGTGGCTGATGTAATAATGATATCCTCATATTAAGAGGTCTCAAAATAGGATCACCAACTTTAAAGCTTTTAATTGTATACAATTACTATGTCAGAGATTTTTAAAAGAATATTTGTCACATTCATTTGTCCTCCATTTAATTTTAGGTTTTTTTTTTTTTCTTTTTCATGATTAAAAAAAGAAAAACCTCCTAGATGAAGCATACAACTGTTTTACTTTACGCTTTGAAATAGTCTCACTGAAGTGTGTGTGTGTGTTGGTAGTCCTGGGTATGGAAAATCAAGTGACTGTATTTAAAAAGACAATGACTGACTAGTAGCTAGTATTTTTCCATTTTCTCTGCTGTCAGCGAAGTCTGCTTTTGTTGCCATGTTAACTTCTCCTCACTTTGACGGTGAAATCTGGAGGGGAAAAAAAGGAAAAGGGCGCTTCTATTATGCCATTTCATTTCTTCTCCTCTGAAGAGTTTCTGATACTCTGAATGATGGATTAAAAAGCTGAGATGATGGGACGAAGCTGAACGGTGAGAAAAGCCAAATTGATGGCACATTCATGTCATATCAGTGTGTGAAGGGTTGCCGGCTGGGGGAGAGACAGGCAAAGTCCTAGATCAAGAGAGTGTGAGATGGCTGCTAAGTGAGGAGTCACAGAGCGCAGAATACTACGGAGACTTTGTCCCCTCTCCAGATATCCTCTGCCTATGTTCTTTTCTCCCTTCTGCCCCCACCTGCTATCCCTAGACAACTCTCCTGATAAAAAGAGTTTTCAAGAAAGATGTCAAAGAAAATAGAATTTTTCAAGAAAGGTGTCAAAGGAAATGGTTGAATGAGGTACAGGGCCAGCAGGAGGCCCGAGTGGAGGAAGGTGATAAAGGTGCTGTTTAGAAGTAAAGCCTGGAAAACTGGGGCAAGAATCAAAGCAACACTACAGGCAGGGATGAGGGCCCTGAAGATAATCATAAGGAGTTGCAGTCTGAGGTAGGAAAAAAGGCAAGGCTGGTTAAGAGGTTTAAGGCAGAAGGTGACCTACTTAGAAAAAGATCTTTTCAACAGCCAGACTTTGGACTAGAGGGGAAACAGCTCAGGAGGCCCAAGAGTGGGTTCCATTTGTCTGAGTGGAAGTTGTTCTGAGTAAACAAGAAATTGTAAGTATACTGAATTATGAGGAGACATTAAATTAAGTAGTCATGTGCAAGAACGCGTCCTCTTTAGATTTTTTTTTAAGTTTTATTTTTAGGAGAGTTGTTCTTCCTATATCAAATTTTAAATTGCATGATATTGTGTAGTACAACCTCAATTAGATGACTTTTCTGGGAAAAACATTCTAAATCCATGAATATTCTGCAAGGTAGAATTTTACTTCTTATAAATGTATGAAGAGGCTCATACATTTATACTGTGTGAACTCCTTTACACTATTTCTTAGAGGACTTTTTAGTAGATAAGTATAATATATATCAAAATGGTTTTATAAATACCTATTTTATTAAGTCAGGCAATTAGAGCAATTTGCAATCCTAAGCAGTTTAAGTATCCTTTCTGATACCTCATTTGTGTCAACTCTGTTTCATAATACAGCTGCAATATTGCATAGTTTTATATTTTATTAAATTTATTGGGGTGACAATGGTTAGCAAAATTATATGGGTTTCAAGTATACAATTGTATAATACATCACCTATATAATACACTGTGTGTTCACCATCCAGAGTCAGTTCTCCTTCCATCACCATATATTTGACCCCCTTTACCCTCTTCTACCACCCTCCTCCCCACTTACCCTCTGATAACCACAAAACTGTTGTCTGTGTTTGAGTGTTTGTTTGTTTTGTTCATGTGGTTTTAAACACATAATTTCCAGAGCCAAGTTAATTGGACTGAATCCTGTCTCTGCCATTTTCTATCTGTGTGAGGACACTGGGCCTCTGTATGTATATCTCACTTCCCTCACTTATAAAATGGGCTAACAGTAGAGCCTATTTCATAAAGTGGCTGTAACAATTTATTTTATATATATATATATATATATATATATATATATATATATATATATATATATGACAGTACCAAAAACAGAGAAACTGCTAATTAAATATTTATTATTATTAGCATTCTTTTTTTTTTTTTGAGGGCAGTGTCACTGGCCCTCATAGTGGGACCTGAACCGGGGCCACTGGCTTCCCAAGCCAGCGCTTAACCACTGCACCACTCGGCCGGCCCTATTATTTGCATTCTTAACAATCGTTTTGAATATGAACAATACTTCTAATAATAGTAGTAATAATTCAATTCTAGTCTTCATGGTGGTCTGAATATTTTTGCATACCGTCCCTCAGCTCCTCTTGCTGTAAAACAAGAATTGCCTATAGTTGCTCTACTCCCCTTTCTCTTAAACCTAATCCAATCTTGTTGGCAGAACTACCACACCAACTAAACTGTTCCTACCATCTATTACAATTTTTCCCACATTGCTAAATCCAGTCCAGTTCTCAGATTTTATTTTACCTTGACCTATCTGCAACAGTTGATCACCCAATTCTTTGACATGATGTTTTCACTTGTCTTTCAGAAACCACGGTCTCTTGGTTTCCTTCCCAGCTCATTGGTTGCTCTTTCTCAGTCTTCTTTGTTGGTTTTGTCTCTTCTTGTAGATCTCTTAATGATGCTAGAACCTGGATCATTCTTGGTTCTCTTCTTAACTCACTTCCTTGGTCATTTCACCTGGTACTATGTTTTTAAATTCTGTATTATTGCTGACACCTGGCTTATTGTCAGCTCTGTTTTCAACTCTTCTTTCAAATTCCAGACTTGTTCATCTAATTTCTTGCTCAGTATTCTCACTGAGAGGACTAGTAGACACCGGAAATTTGAAATGTCCAAAAGCTGTACAGCTGATATTCCCCCTCAAAGCTGGTTCCACCCGTGCCCTTCCAGTCACTCAGGACAAATACTTTAGTGCCATCCTTTACTCCTCTCATTCTGCCATGCTCCACATCAGTCCTCATATTCTGTTGGCTTGACCTTCACATTGGGTCCAGATGGTGACCACTTCTAACCATCTCCACTGCTGCCACCTCACTCTAAACCGCTATCATTTCTCTCCTGGGTTCCTATAGTGATATATAGTCTCCTTACTTCTATTCTTCCTGCTTTCTGATCTATTTTCAACACAGAAGCCAAATGTCAGTAAAATCATGTTAGTCCTCTTCCTTGACATCCCACAGTGGGTTCCTAGCTTATTCAGAATAAAAGCCAAAATCTTTATAATGGCTTCCATGGCCTTGTATGAGCTGGCCCCCATTGTTTTTCTTATGTCACCTCATGCTACTTTTCCCATCATTCATGCCACTATAGCCGCAGTGCCTCTTTACTGTTCCTAAAACACGCTAGGCACAGTCTTACCTTTTGCACTTACTTACTGTTCCCTTTGCTTACAACCATTTTCCCATATAGAATCCTGTAATTCCTTTACCTCCTTCAGGCCTCTGCCCAAATATCATTCTTGTTAATATGGTTAATTCTCTAGCTTTAAACTATAATCCTTCAACCCTCCACTCCTACCTCTGGCACTTCTAATTTCCCCCACTCAGCTTCAGAATTTAGTGTACCTTCCATAATCATATGCAGTTTACTTATTTAATATGTTTGTTGATTTTTATCTGTCTTCTACCACTAGAAGATAAGTGCTGTTAGGGAAGGGAACATTTTTCATTTACTGGTTAGATTAATGTCTGTCATGGAGTAGGCATGCAATAAGTATATATTGAATGAATGAGTGTTCTGTTTGTTTTTCTCCTCCCCTACAACTATGTTGAAGAGGATTTCCATAAATGCAGATGCTATGCAAGATACATGCATGTTATCCAACAGGGAACATCATCTACTGCTTTCATTCGCTAATTTCATAGACATAGCTCAACAGGAAATTTACTGACCACAATATCCAGTATTGCTCTCCTCACCTGGAGTACCTTCTCTTAATCTTATGAAACGTTGCCTTCCTATCAAGCTCTGCATCATCCCTGAAGTGTTCCTTTTCCATTCTTGCCGTAGTGATTTCCAATTTCTCAGAACTGGTGTAACACTTATTTTCTCTACTGTACAATTTAGCCATCACTTTTATATTTTATATTAAGTCTCATGGTCTCATATGAATAAGTTCTATCTCCTCAACTAGCTTGCTGAGTCTTGAAGGGCAGAAATCATACATTATGCTTTCTGACAAAGCAGTGTATGTGTTCATGCTTCAATCTAGTTGTCAGAGAATTTTACTTAGACATATTTTTTCAGAAAGATGCCTCAGACTCTTTGTGAGTAAATTCCCTTAAGAGACAAAACAAATTGAACTAAACAGTCTCACAAACAAAATATAATACAGAATAGGAAACTATCTCAAAAAGCAATTTTGCAGAATTAATGATTGAAAGGATTTTCTATTTCATGTCTCCTTCCTTATGGGTAAACAATGTATATTATCAAGTATTTTTTCGTGGATTTCAGAAATATTAGCTATTGGTTGGCCATAGAATAATAGGCTCTTTTATGATTTTAAAAGAAATGTAAGGCATTATGTGACAAGAAAGCATTCATGTATTTGCTGAATCAAATGATCAAACTGGAAAGAAGTGATGGCCAATTAGAATGTGTATAATCCTTGTTCATTAAAATGATGGTTTATAGAGAAGATTCATGAAAAGTTTGCTTTCCTTCTGATACTTTTACTTATCTGTTAATTTGCACAGTTCATTTCCTACAATTGCATAGAACATATGCAAATTAAACACTAAAATGGCTTCATTTATGTCCCAAACTTACAAAGCCAAATAAAGTCTGCGCTAATGGTGGACCTTTAACTTTCCCTGTTGTGCTTAATGATCGTCAGTATTAAGCTGGCCTGTACAATTGTTCAGTATCCCAGGAGTGCAAACATCCCCTGGAGAAAAAATAGACAAAACAAGCTTGGTATATCAACACTGGTTGAAGTCAGGTTATATTTTGTTTCATAGATTAGAGAGAAAATTTTGATTTTGTTAATAGTTTTTCAATATTTTCCCCCTATGGAAATGAGTTTTGCATGGATATTATTTTGTTGTATATATTCACCAGAGCATTTTCTTAATTTTCTTTTAGCAGATGTCATGGATTCTTCCATCCCATTAACTTTGAATGTTATGAAGATTGAGTTTTATGAAACACTTAACTAAAGAGACTAGAGAAAGGTGTTTAGAGAAATAGAGGAGATGTGGAGGGTTCACTGAGTCCTCAATTCTTCTGATATTCTTTCATTTCTCTAATGAGAGAGCATCTCTGTATTAAGAAAGCAAAAAAATTGAAAAGTAATAATGCACAAACTCAATTGGTTATTTACACAAAGGATTATATCACAATATTTTTTAAACTTTAATATTTTGTTTTAATATAGGGACTCGGGTAAATATGTGATTTCTTCTTGAGTATTTTTTTTGTTGTTCTTAGAGACTAAGCAAACATGTAATATTGAAACTTGTATATAAAACTCCTTTATTACAAAACAACTAATTTAAAAAAAGATATGGAATGTCTCCTGTGTGCCAGGCATTCTGCTGGGTATACAAACTGAATGAGGTAGACCATGTCCCAGTCTCCATACAGTAAGTTCATGGTCAAGTGGAAGTGTAAAAAACATGTTTTAAAAACCAAACTAGAAAGGAAAGAAGGAAGGATAAAGGCAGAGAGGGAAACAAGTAAAAGAAACACAAAAAGGAAAGAAAAAAATATGTATTCAGAAAACTGAGAGAATAGATGTAAACAAAGTGCACTGAATAGCATTTTACAGCCAGAAAATTATTATCACATGTATCATTTCCTTTATATTATATGTTTCTAGTATCAAAACTTTTTATTTTTAAAGTTTTTATTGGGGAATCGGGGAAGGGGAACAGACAAGTTGCTGTCCTTTTTGTTCTTCAGTCTAGTTGTGGAGGACATTGCTTCACTGGCCCATGATGCTATCATCATTGTGCTCTTCCTGGCTGAGGCAGATCAGTCACCAGCCATTGGACGGCTGCTCACAGCAGCTCACGCCAGCTGCCGGCCATTCATGCTGGCTGCCGGCTACTCATGGTAGCCCTCGGCAGCCCCACTGTAGCCTATGTTGTCACCAGCAGTCCAGCTCCAGGGTAAGCTGTTGTTTGCCATCTTAGCTGTAGAGGGCAGTGTCACCATGTAGCATCCGAACCAGCGGCCCTGCTGCTCAGAGCTCATGCGCCCAAGCCAACTCTTAACCAGCAAGCCACCCTGACCTCATGGATCTTACCTGAAGAAGAAATAAGTGGAGTATGTAGTAGATAAGGGGGTGATCAGTTCTCTGGACCTAAACAACAAAAAAAGGACATGAGGAAGAGAGCTATAAGGAGTATCCAGGTAGGATTATTGATTGTTGCAGTTCTCTTGAGTGCTTAAGGAAGGTCTCTCTGGGAAGGAGTTACATTTTGTGCCTACAAGTAATTATCTAAATATGCTTCACAAATCTTGACGTCTATACAAATATTTTAGTTGGGTAAATAGATTCTAGTGAAACAATTTGCCAAGAGAATCCTCATTTGTTGAATGTCACAAAGCAAAATGAAGATCTTTGATTTGTGATATAAAATAGAACAGTCAAATCCAATCTTACTTGAGGTCTTCACCTCAACTTAGCAAACAGGTTCTTTTTCGCTTTGTTTTATAAGTATTCTGTGTCCTTTAGCTTTCCTTTCAGCACAGAGAAATAAATTTTGTAACACAGTTCTTGGATAAACAGAGAGTTTGGGTCCAAGTATCTGTTTCATAATTTCTCTTTGGTTAAAGCTTCTTCTATTCTTCATGAGAGACTCATAGTTCTGAATTCCTAGTTTTCCTTCTTCAATGGGGGTTTCTATTCTTTGTTTCCCAAATGGGGGGTATTCTTCAGACTATCTGATTAGAATAGTCAGACTGAAATTAAATTGGTGTATGTGAATGGTTAGGTTGGATAGTAGTAATGACAAATTTCAGTTCTCCGCGCAGAGACTGGCAGAATACCTCATTTAGACATGATCTGAAAGTCAGATTTTGCAAAATGCAAAACAATGTGAAAAGAAGGTAGGCAACAACTAGCCGAAGATGGTTAAACTAAGATTTATTGGACCAAACAAATTAAAATACTAGTAAGAGCATTGCAATCCATAATTGACTTCTCAAAGCTAATCCTGAGCAAAATGACAGCCAAAGATAGGACCAAGAATAATGCTTGTTAGTGCAAGCTCTAGGCAGATAAGGAGACAGTAGATCCCCAATTCAACAAATTCCATGGATTTTAAGTACTTGCATATGGTGGCACTGCATTTGATACAAGAAATAGGTTAAGATCTATTTTCCTAGTTCCATTTTCTGTGGTCTTCATTGGAATAAATTTAGATTTCTACTCTCAAATATTATTTTTAAAATAGTCAAATTAGATGGACTCCATTATGTAGTAGAAAACACAGCGGATGTTCTAGATGTAATTGGTTGAGTCAATCTGAGTCTTCTTTGGAGAAGAAAAGCTAGAGATACATTGTATAGTCATTGCCAAGAAGTATAGAATACATATTACCAATGTTTGTTACCACAAGGAAGAGTAGGTTAATCATATAAGTGTTCAACCGACACTTAAGGAGGTTGGATGTGTCCAGATAAATAATTTCACTTTTGGAGATTCCAAATCATTGGATTCTATAACACCACATTGTAAAGAGCAGCACAGTTTCTGTGGCAGAGGCATCTTAAAGAGTGAAATGACCATACCAGTGTGCAGTGTGAGAGGACCTGGATTCTATTATTTCTGCAGTCATTATTTAATATTTAGGAACCTCAATTTCTCGTTTATAAACTAGTAATGTCTTTAGCTTAGAGTTTTGGTATAAATCAAATGTAATAATATACTCTTATATTAGAACACTCCATTCTGTAAGGTACTATTACTGGGAAGACTGTAATTATTAATCAAGGATCCTAATTGTTTTTTATGTGATTTTTTATCTTTGATGGACCTTTCAAAACATTGCTTAATTTGTTCTTCCCTTTTCAGCCTAAAGAATCAAAACTTGAATCTCAAGTAAACCCTAAAGTTCAAATATTTTCACAAGTAGAATTTATGATTCTGTATGTCCGATTTAGTTCTCTTCCCACTATACCTTGGTTCATCAATATTACTCTAGTTTAAGTACTTATCACTGAATATTTTTAAATCTTACAGTGGTATCCTTATCACCTCCATTTCTATAGATTCTCTGTTTTCAAATTGCTAAGCATATGGTCTTGAAAATAATGTTTTAAAAAATATCCTTTACACAATATTGCAGAAAACATCTGTGTGTATGACGAACAGACTGACATCAGCATAAAGCTAAGCCCTATTTCTTACTAGTTGGAAGATCTAGAGCAAGAAAATTAGTTGTTGCGCTTTAGTTTACTTATCTGTGCATAATGGAATCTGTCTTCTACAGTGGAGTTGAGAACAAACAAGTCTATGATTTTCATAGAGCCTGAGTTAGAGAAATGTTTCAAGTGTACATCTACCACCTACGCTTGCCTCATTTTCCAAGATTCAGTGGCATATCATTGATGTGATAATATAAAAACAAACTCCTTTGCGATTCTAGATACTCCCAAATTGTTCTAGTCTTTTCTATCACTGATTCTTTGCTTGCCCAAACCTTTTATTTCATCCTGTTTGTCTACTTTTTGAAATCCCTACACCTATTTACTTGTTATCATGCACAGCTACGATATCTTTCTTTATAATTATGTGAATCTTATCAATTCTTCAAGTCCCAATATTTCCTAATGTTTTTTCAATAAACTTGATGACTTTCGACTCAAACTATTTTTAACTATCAACATTTTTGTTTTAATTTTTGTTTTAGATCCTTACCATGTATCCCTCTTTCTATCTCTCCCTCTCTTTTTTTTTTTTTTTGAGGGCAGTGTCACTGGCCCTCATATGTGGGACCCGAACCAGGGCCGCTGGTTTCCCAAGCCAGCGCCTAACCACTGCACCACTTGGCCGGCCCTCTCTCCCTCTCTTTCTATTCATTCATTTGCTTCAGGTTCCCTTTCAAAGTACACATCTTATCTCTATATCTAAACTCTAAGTTCCTGAAGGATGAAATGAGTTACATCTTCCCATATACTTATGACAGACAGGGTTGAATCAATAGTAGTTAATGGTCTCTTACTGGGTTAAAAAAAAAGAGCTAACATATGTTTAATGTTCCTGGCCCTAATTAACTTCACCTGGATTAACTCATTTAATCTACATGACAATCCTATAAAATGTAGAAACTAAGGTTCAGAGACATTTGGTAACTTGCCCAAGGTCACACAGATAGTAAATTGTATTAGCAGGATATGAACCCAAGAACATTCATTTCAGAGGCTTTACTTTTTTTTTTTTTTGAGGGCATTGTCACTGGCCCTCACATGTGGGACCCGAACTGGGACCGCTGGCTTCCCAAGCCAGTGCCCAACCACCGTGCCACTCGGCCGGCCCTCAGAGGCTTTACTCTTTTTTTTTTTTTTTTTAAGATTTTATTGGGGAATTGGTGGAGGGGAACAGCGTTGGGGAATCAGGGAAGGGGAACAGACAAGTTGCCATCTTGTTCTTCGGTTTAGTTGCGGAGGATGTTGCTTCACTGTTGGTATCGTCATTGCGCGCTTCCCGGATGAGGCAGATCGGTCGCTGGCCTCTGGATGTCGCTCACCGTGGCTATTGGCAGCTCACTCTTGGCTGCCAGCCGCTCACGCTGGCTGCGGGCCACTCACTGCAGCCTATGGCAGCCCACTGCAGCAGGGGCTGCAGCCCAAACCATCACCGGGGCTCGCACAGCCCAGCTCCAGGTGGAGCTGTTGTTAGCTGTAGAGGGCAGTGTCACTGGCCCTCATGTGGGATCCGAACCGGGGCCGCTGGCATCCCAAAACCAGCACTTAACCAATGCGCCACTCGGCCGGCCCAGAGGCTTTACTCTTAACCACTAAGCTACCCTGATGCTTATGCAGCTTGGAACAAGGATCCTTATAATACTGGTTTCAAAAAATGGTCCTATGTGTTTCTGTGCTCAAAATGTTAAATGATGACTATAAATTTATTTAACACAGATTCATAGTCACCGTTCTAGGCCCTGGGGATAAAATGATAACCACAACAGAAATGAGTCTTAATTTGTAAAGCTAGTTGGTGAGGGACAGTGAGCAAATAAATAAATTAGAAAATATGGGGTAATGGTAAATGCTATAACAAAATAAGTCGTGGTACTGGACTGGATTCACTTGAGTTTATACTTTGGTTTGGGTGGTAAGGAAAGGCCTTTTGATTTAGTGGCTGCTCAGCAGAGACCTTTGTATTAGAATAATTCTAGTTAGTGTAAGCAAAAGGAGACTTATTAAAGTCAATTACATAGCTCATGGCATTGCTAGGAGTGTTGGAAAATTAAGCCTGAATGTTTCTCAATAAGGATCAGAGCTCCAAGAACCATATTCCCAGGAAAAAACATCCATGTACTTAAGAGAACACTCAGCACTGATCCTTGGGGTTTCCATCTAATGTCAGCTTCTGAGATACTTGAACTGGAGGGGTTATAAGAGTGATTGCAATGAAGATGGGGCGAGGAGATTAAGTTCAGTATGTGATTTTATGTCAAGTCTACAACAGAGTGTCTCAACTGGTGCCAACAAATAGGTTAATGGGGCACCATGATATCAATCATCTCAGTCTTCATGGTGGCTGGGTGACACCTGGGGCAACCCAAAGTCCCAGGCAGGCTACCTCGGGCCTCCTTAGCTTACTTCTGTGCATCATGACATGAAAAAGGTTGGGACCACTGGTCTACAGCATTGCCTGAAATATATGGGGTAGAAAATAATCAAGGAGGATTCCTAGGTTTTTAGTTTGAGTTACTTGTTGGCTCATGGTGCCACTTACTGATATGGAAACCTGCAGGGGGAGAGTAGGTTGTAGAATGAAGGAAATAAGAAATTTGTTGTTTTAGACATGTGAAGTTTAAAAAACTTAATAGTCTTTTATATATAGATGTTAAGAAGGTAGTTTGCTATATGAGATGGGAGTTCAGGAGGGCAGTTGATTTTGGAAATATAAGTGGGAGTCATCAGTTTAAACATGGTGTTGAGAGCTGTGGGGATCATGCAATTACCAAGGGAAAAAAAGATAGACAACAAGAAGTGACTTTCAGACTCAGCCTTTAAACAGTCAAACAGTTTGAAGTAGAACAGACTCATGATAGTGGAGGTATAGAATTCTGGACATGAAATACCTTAGAAGTAATCTGGGAAACACTGCTTATACAGCCAATTAATCTCCGTATCTGTAACTAAAAGAAAAACTAGAGTTGGGAATAATGTGCTAAATTATAAAGTGGATTAAACATGTTGGGGAAGAACATTTCTATACTAGGACAAACTTAAAAAAATAACACTGACTTTTATAAAAAATGAGGCCTAAGAGAAGATGTGATCAAAGCTTATATAATCAAAAATTGGATGAATAGGGTCAACATATTCTTATTTACCAAAGTCAAAATACTAGAACTAAGAAGCACTCCCTGAGGCTTGAAAGAATTACATTGAGGACAAAATGAAAGGAAGTTCTATTTTAACCAGTGGGTAGTAAACTTATGAAACTCTTTGTAAGTGATAAATAGGCATCCACAAGTGGTAGAATAGGTTGAAAAAGTGCAGGCCCCAGACAATAGGTATAAAATGGGTTGTTTAAAGAAACGGAGTATTTTGATGAGTGACACATCTCTAATCATTTAATTTTGATATCCTATTTCATAACCAGCTTTTCTAAAAAAAAAATCATTTCAAGCTAGGATTAGAAGATAGAAAAGTCTGAGAAAATATGACTTTATTTCCCTGTTGTACACAAATTTTACAAGTAAATGTTCTCAATAGAGTATAGTTTCCTTTGAACTATTATACCTGATAAAGACCTACAATACGCATGTGTGGAGAGCAATGTTTTATGTTTTTTTTTTTGAGGGCAGTGTCACTGGCCCTCATATGTGGGACCCAAACCGGGCCGCTGTCGTCCCAAGCCAGCGCTTAACTAATGCGCCACTCGGCCGGCCCACAATGCTTCATGTTTTAACAAGTAATTTAATGGAACATTTATTTACAGTGAAGGATGATCTTAATATGATAAGATCAAAGTACTTTCTAATATCAAATCTCAATACTACCTTGCAGCGTTCTTATTCTAGTTGAACTTTGTTTGGGTCACATGTCTAACTTTGTTCTTTCAATTTCCCCTAATTACTGACCTAATTTTATTCATTTTGCTGTTTAATTTATTTATAATGCCATTCTTTCCTCCTAATGTCCTTTTCTCCATGAACTCTCATGTTTTCTTTATTCTATTTTTCATCTCTTTCGGGCTGGATAATTATATAGTCTACTTTTTTTCCTCTGAGTTCTTATCCTTAAATTTGTACCATTCATAATTACGAAGTCATTATTTTCCTTTAAACAGTGCAAGAACACTAGAATATTTAAATTCTGATTTCTTTCCTCCTATATTCTGTATTTTTTTTTGCTTGGTATTTTTGTCCTACACTTTACATCCCCCATTAGTCATTATTTTTTAGAGTAAGAAGATAACTTAACATTTTCTTCCTATGGTTTCTAAACTTCCCTTCTGGATTGAATTTTCCTCCTTCCTGAAGTCCACATGTTAGTGGTTACCTTTGTAATTTATTTCATTCTTATCTTTGAATAGTAGGCTAGGTAGGCTTTGTATTCTGTTCATAGTATTCATTTTTGTATTTGTATATATCTTACACATAATCCATCTTTTTTCTGCTGTTAAGATTTTGCCTTTCATGTTCTGTATTTCCATAATTATGTAGTTAGAGTATGTAAATACTGGAACTTGGTATGGTCCCTCAACTGAGGACTCCTGTTTCTACAATTCAGGAACATTATCTACTATTATCATTTCCAAATATTCTTTCCCATATCTCTCCTATGACTCTATTGTATGTGTGTTGGATATTCTCCTTTTATTACCATGTCTTTTAACTTCTAGTTTATATGCTCCTTTAGTTTTCTTTATAATATGTGGGTAAATTCTTTGTGCAGAGGTCATGCTAATCTTCCCTGTATTGTTCCAATTTTAGTGTATGTGCAAGCATGTACCTGGATAATTTCCTTATAAATATCTTCTAATTCACCTATTCTCTTCAGCTATATTTAATCTATGGTTTAATCACATCTTTTGAGAATTTTTCTCAGTTCTTTTTTATATTTTTAGAATTTCTGTTTGGTTCTTTTCAAATCGACATGTTGTGTATTGCCCAATTTATATTTTCTATTTATCTCTTTGGACATTTTAATCATATACGCATCATGAATTATATGAAAATTTTTTTATCAAATTCTATAGTATTCATAAAATTAAAATATGATTTAAAAGCATATGATATTCAGTAAGATGGAAAAAAGCATAATGAGTCAAGTAAAATAATAGAATAAGCAGATGGATTTGAAATAATACCTAGGCATTTTTTTCTTGCTTTTGAGTTTAACTATTTTAAATATATTCCCAAGACCTTTTATCCAACTTTATTGAGATGTGATTGACAAATAACAATTGCTCAGGACTCCGTATTCAACACAGTGTGTTCTTAAATTTGATGGAATAAACTTTTTCACAAGGGTATTATACAAATATAAAATGACTGACCTGTGAATTACTGAGAAAAAAAATTAATTTACAAAGTAAACCTTCAAGCGTATTTTAAAAAGCTATTTAATTCTTAATATAGTTCCAATTTAAAATAAAAAGTACAGTTAGCCATTTTGAAGGATTTTTAAAAATTTATTTTTATTCAAATATAATTGACATATAACATTGTTTAAGTTTAAGGTGTACATGTTGGTGAAAGGTTTTTTTTTTTACTTGTAATCTATTCTATCAATGTATTTTCAGCTAAAGTAATGGTGACTGAATTTTTATCAAACATTTTAGGATTATTATCCTGAAAAGATATGCAGTCAACATAATTCAGTTGCTCAAATAGCCTAAACTGTTGAAATGTATTAAGGTAATGTTTTTTAGGAAAAAAACAAACAAACAAACAGGAAAAATGGAATTATTTTGGAAGAATGTTTATTTTTTTGCAAGAACTATATTCAGTCTTTGTTTTTATTTTTTAAATTAATTTTTTATTAGTTTCAGGTGTACCAAACAACATACTAGTTAGACATTTAAACCCCTCATAAAGTGATAACCCACCACCCAAGCTACTACTCCTCTGACATTTTATATACCTGTTACTATACCATCGACTATCTTCCCTATGTTGTACTCCACACCCCATAACTATATATACCTATATATTTAGTTACAGTTGGCATGCAATATTATTCCACTTCAGCTTCAGGTGTATAGTGCATTGGACACAGTCTATGACATGGTCCCCTGATAAGTCCAGTGCTCATCTGGCACCTTACATGATCTTTACAACATTGTTGATTATATTCTCCATACTGTATTAACTACCAATTTGTGTTTCTTAATACCTTCACCTTTTAAATCCTGCCCCCAATCCCATTCCCATCTATTACCCTGATAGATCTAGTACCTGTCTGGCACCATAACTAGTTATTACAATATTATTGACTATAGTCCTTATGCTATACCCTACATCCCATGACTACTGTGTACCAACCATTTTGTACTTCTTAATCCCTTCCCCTTTCACCCATCCTTAACACCCTCCCACCTTAAAGAAGTCCCTCTAATATTCCTTGTCATACTGGTTTGGTGGTGATGAGCTCCTTCAGCCTTTTCTTGTCTTGGAAGCTCCTTATCTGTCCTTCAATTCTAAATGACAGCCTTGCTGGGTAGAGTAATCTTGGTTGTGTGTCATTGCTTTCATCACTTGGAATATTTCCTGCCACTCCTATCTTGCCTGCAAAGTTTCTGATGAGAAATCAGCTGACAGTCTTATGGGGGCTCCCTTGTAGGTAACTAACTGCTTTTCTCTCGCTGCTTTTAAGATTCTGTCTTTGTCTTTAAACTTTGGCATTTTAAATATTATATGTCTTGGTGTTGGTCTCTTTGGGCTTATCTTGTTTGGGACTCTGAGCTTCCTGGGCTTGTATGTCCATTTCCTTCACCAGATAGGGAAGTTTTCTGTCATTATTTCTTCAAA
Organism: Aselliscus stoliczkanus; assembly: GCA_033961575.1. Taxonomy (NCBI): domain Eukaryota; kingdom Metazoa; phylum Chordata; class Mammalia; order Chiroptera; family Hipposideridae; genus Aselliscus; species Aselliscus stoliczkanus. Next base: position 91,538,268 of record CM066737.1, on the reverse strand, counting down.
TAGGTTTTCAATTTCTTGCTCTCTCTCTTCTCCTTCTGGTATCCCTCTAATGCAAATGGTGATACACTTGATGTTGTCCTAGAGGCCCTTTAAACTCTCCTCAGTTTTTTGGATTCTTTTTTCTTTTTGCTGTTCTAGTTGAGTGTTTTCTGCAACCTTATATTTTACATCACAGGTTGGATCCTCTGCTTCATCTAATCTACTGTTGATTCCCTGTAATATATTCTTCATTTCCGTTATCGTAACCTTTATTGACTGGTTCTTTTTTATGGTTTCCATCTCTATTTTTATGCTTCCTATCTCTCTGTCTAAGTTCTCCCTGAGATCATTGAGCATTTTGTTTTTAAGATTTTATTGGGGAATTGGGGGAGGGAACAGCATTGGGGAATTGGGAAAGGAGAACAGACAAGTTGGTGTCCTTCTGTTCTTCAGCCTAGTTGTGGAGGACGTCGCTTCACTGGCCCATGTTGGTATTGTGATCATTGCGCTCTTCCCAGCTGAGGCAGATCAGTCACCAGCCATTGGACGACCAATTGCGGCTGCTAATGGCAGCTCATGCCCGATGCCTGCTGCTCATGCTGGCTGCCGGCCACTCACGGTAGCCTATGGCAGCCCACTGCAGCCCCAGTGCAGCCTATACCATTGCCAGTGACTCACGGCAGCCCAGCTCCACGTTGAGCTGTTGTTCACCATCTTGGATGTAGAGGGCACAGCGTCACTGGCTGAGGTGGATCTGAACCAGCAGTTCTGCTGCTCAGTGCTCACGCTCCCAAGCCAGTTCTTAACCAACGAGCCAATCGGGCAGCCCCTCATTGAGCATTCTTATAACTAGTGTTTGCAGTTCTGCTTCTGATAGATGGCTTGTCTATGCTTTGCTTAGTTGTTTTTCTGGAGCATTGTTCTGTTCTTTTATTTGGGATATGTTTCTTTTCTCCCCATTTTGGCTGCCTCCCTGTGTTTGTTTCTATATAGTAGGTAGAGCTACTATGTCTTCTGGTATCTGTAGAGTGCTCTTATGTGGTAGGTGTGCTGTGGGGTTCAGTGCCACAGTCTTTCTTGTCACCTGAGCCATGCATTCCAGGTGTGTCCCTTGTGTGAGTTGTGTGTGCCCCCCTCTTATACTTGAGCCTTGGTTGATAATTGCACATCAACGGGAGGGACTGATCCTCAGACTCACTGGTTGTGAGGACTGACCTTGACTACAGTGGAGGAGTTGTGCAGGGGCTGACCCTACAGAGCAGGTCTGCCTCAGCAGGACTCGGGTGTCTGCCCAATCCGCCCCATGGGTGTGTCATACTTGGAGCAGCTGAGTAATGCTCCAGCTCGTTTTGAAGCTGGTCACTGGGGGCACCAACCCCAGGACCACCCTGGAGGGGATCCTCAGTATGTCTACTTCAGCCACAGCCGTGCCCCACCTGGGGCCACCCAGTGGGAGCCAGAAAGAAATACGAAGATGGTTGCCATCCATCGGTGCTTGCAAGTGACTTGAGAGGTCAAGCCGAGAACCAAGACTGGCTGTCATCAGTGCCAGCTTAGGGCTGCTCAGCCAGAGATACAAGACTTGCTCAAGCCAAATGCTGCTTCCTTGGTTTTTGTGAACCTTTGAGAGTCTTGAAAAGTCTGCAGTTGAGCCAAGACAGGCGGTCTGCATGAAAAAGCCACTGAAAGCAGTCAGGGTATACCTGAAAGTTGGGTAGGGCCAGGTCTCAAATCGCCAGGGTGAACGAAAGGTGGAGACTCAGATATGGCGGCAGCCTGCATCTGCATGTGGGGAAGGGGGAGGGCTCAGCAAAGAAACAATGGCCTTTGCCAGCTCCCCACATCCAGGAGAAAGCTGCCTCATCAGCCCCCATACCAAGCCATACAACTCAGGTCCCCACCGTATGTCCCCTACCCCTTTCAAGCTGCTGCCCTAGTGCTGGAGCTGAGAGCCAGTGATTCCATTGGTGGGTAAATCCACGCAGAGTCCCTGTAAGAGGAGCACCTGTGAATGCAGCCTCACTGTCTCACTCAGTCACAATCTCTGCTGGTTTTCACAACCAAAGATTGTGGGGACTTCTCTCCCCGGCACTGGAACCCTGGGCTGGATTGGGGCTGGGTTCTCTTTCTCTTCTAGGGGATGGGGGAACCCCACAGCCAAAATAGCTCTTCCAATCTTTAGTGGTCACATGTGGGTGTGGGACCAGCCCGTGTCATGTCTCTGACCTTCCTAACAGTCTAGAGGTGGCTTCTTCTGCATATCTGTAGTTGTAGGGCTTCAGTTCATCTTAATTTTTGGTGATTCTCAATAATGGTTGTTTTGTAGATTAATTGTAATTTTCATGTGGTTGTGAGAGAAGGTACAACATTTACCTACTGTGCCACCTTGGTTGTCTCCCACATTTATTTCTTTGTGCATTTATTTTCACATCAGCAGGTCCTCCATTTTCTGTGTTGCTACAGCTATAGATAGAATATAAGCTCCATGAGGGCGGCAACCATATTAGCCTTGCTTACCTGGTACAGTCAGTTTTCAATAATTATATTCTATGAACAAATGAGTAAGAGCCCAAGTTCAATTTCAAAAAATATCTTCATAATAATATGTAACTGAAATTCCTCTGTGCTCTTCAGGCCTAACCTTGTTTTTGAGTCCAGCTGCAAAATGCAAATGGCCTTTTGGGCATGGGAGAGCAGAAAGGATGCCAGCAGTGGAGCCAGGCAGTTCTTATTTCACATCCTGGCCTTGCCATTCAGTAGTTGTGTAACCATAGGCAAGTGCTTTTACTTCCCTGAGCCAAAGTTTCTTAATAGGTAAGAAGAGGATAACAGTCTCTTCCCTGCAGGATGGTTTTAACAGTAGCAAAAAAATTGCAGTGCCCCAAGAAGAAGCTCAGTATATTTTATTAGTTTTTATATTTTACACTGGGTGATAATGCAATCCACATAAACCAGCATGCAGATTTAAAAAATAACCAATTTATAAAAATGTTGGCTTCAGAAATTGTTCACCGTTACTTAATATTGGAAAGATATATTTTTCCATTGTCTTACATTTTCTTGTGTGTGCTATTTTTACTTTCATATATCAGTTTATTTGCATATCTCCCTCCCCTCTGGGGTATAAACAAATACTCTTCCCTAGCTCATCCTCTTATTTTATATCTCCAGTTCTACACTAACACAGTATCAGGCAGGGATTGGTCACAAAAAGATGAGTTTCTCTATAGAGTTCAAGCGGTGAAGGGATTTGATGCAAATAATTAAGTGCTTTATGGAACCGCTTGGAAAGGCTGGTGGAATGAAATTCAGGGAAGATGCCACTAGCTCTTCGTTTAACCACAGCCTTTCAGGTAGTCAGAAAATTGATAGACCACAGGAAACCACCAGCAATTTTTACCACTGCTTGTATCATCAAAGCAGGTGATTTGTAGGGAAATGCCGAATGTCTGCTCTGAAAATCTCTCACCTGCAGAAGCCGTGCACACCTCTGCCCATCACTGCCAGAGAAGCCATGATAAATCTTCAGCTTCTCCTTGGCTTGCAAATCTGATACCACATTCTGGAAACTGTGACAGATACCCAGGCTTCTGTGCCCTGTGATTCAGGAAGATGGCATGGCAGGACGAATGGTTTTGAGTTGCCAACAAGCAAGCCAGTGCAATTTCGTTGTATATCATTGTTCATTTTTATTCTAATTTCTCAGGTATGCTCTCTCTATTTTGCTTCATCTCTTTTTTTTTTTTTTTTTTGAGGGCAGTGTCACTGGCCCTCATATGTGGGATCCGAACCGGGGCCGCTGGCTTCCCAAGCCAGCGCTTAACCACCACGCCACTCGGCTGGCCCTGCTCTCTCTATTTTGATTCTGGCCTGTAGTCTTCCTGTAATTGCAAAAATGATTGTTGAATAAGTAATTAGCTTCAAGAAAGAGGTTTATTTATGTTGACCGTGTTTTCCCCAAACTAAGACCTAACTGGAAAATAAGCCCTAGCATGATTTTTCAGGATGCCATAATATAAGCCCTCCCCCAAACATAATCCCCAGTTAAGATTGTCAGCCAGACATGGCTGTTTGAATAAATGTAGATTTTTATACATGAATAAATGTAGATTGTTGGAGCAAAAATTAATATAAGACCCAGTCATATTTTCAGGGAAACACAGTACTACTTTCTCTTTGGCATCTTTATATCTCATTTCTCTCAGAAACTTACCATTTTGAAAATGTCTGTCAACCAGAGGGATGCAAACTGTGGCAAGCAGACCAAACCTGCAGGCTGTTTTGCAAATAAGGTTTTATGGGAGAACAGCCACACCCATTTGTTTCCATATTGTCAGTGGCCACTTTCACACCCCGCTGTTGACTATTTGCTATAGAGGCCAGCAAAGCTAAAATACTTTCTAGCCCTTTATAGGAAAATGTTGCTGACCACTGCTCTAGATAGTATGTAAAGAAAGGGAACACCACAGGTGGCTTTTTTATGTACTTGCCTGTTGAATTTCTTTCGTAATCAGTTCAATGAATATAGACTTTCTGATCTCATGTGTATATGGTGTGATCAAATTGTAGGCACTTGTGTGAACTCTGTCCACAGGCTTAAAAATAAAAATGTTATTTGTCCACCAGAAAATATTCATTGAACCAATACAATGAATATATTCCAAACCTTCCTCCTGTGCTAGGGATTGTTATTTCACTCTCATTCTCCAAATATCTGTTTTCTAATAGGCACCATGTCATCTTGATTTTCACATGTTTTACTACTCACAGGGCAGCTCTATTCTTTCTCAAAACCTGTAGTCACTGTTGAATGGTACAAATGATCTTCCCTTAGTAATAATTTCCTTAATACATTATACAACTATGATCTGCTAGTAAGTCTGTTTCTCTCCCAGTAATTAGGCCTCTAATCTTATTAGCAAGTTGATCATACTGGTCAGTTTTGAGCGATGAAGACAACATATATGTGAAAGCCTTTTCGTTCCTTGCCACCTGAGAATTCACCCACAGGTTTCCTCTTTTATCTGCTGTGTCTTTTCCTGTGTTTGAAGTCATTGTTTAAATGAGAGAGAGGAAGAGAAAGAGAGAAGGAGAACCCTAAGGACCTTCTTATCAGCTGTTATCAATTATTATTTATCAGCTGTTATCAGCTTTTTTCCTTCACCTTCAGTCGTCTATTTTAATTTTGTAAATCAGAATGCTTTCTTCTCAAACTTTGTGACTTGTCTCTCTGTAGTGCTTTATTTTTGTATAACCTCCTCTTTTTCTTATCACCTTGGCTCTTACTCTACATACTTCGCTTACTTGCTCTTTGGTTTCTGGTATTTTTGCTCCAATTCTTACAATTTCTTAACCTCTACTGAAAAAAAAAATTTTCTCCTTATCATTAAATGCTTCTATGGATGGGAGTATCCATTTTTTTTCTTTAAGGCATTTCAATATTCTCCTTCCCTTGAGTATATTTCTTATGCCATTTTAACTTGCCCCTTCATGATCTGAAATCTTGAAAGGATATAGTTCATTCTTCCTCTTGAATATATATATATATTTATTAAATTGTCTTCCTGTTAACAAGAATTTATTCCCTATCCATGCTTTTGAAAAATTTACTAATGTTTGAGAAATTCATTTAACTGTTACCAATTCATGAGCTTTCACTTTGCATTCTATTAATACTTTGTCTGTTTTCACCTACACATTTATCCAGTTGTCCTGGAGTCCATCCCTATCTGTATCTGTTTTTTTTTGTCATAATTCTGACAGCAAATATCTAAATATAAAATCTCCAATCCTATATTCTCACAAAGTGATCCTAAGTGTATTTTGTGGATAACTTCCAGTTACTTCCAGCCTTATCATCTTTTTCTGGACAACACTGGAAAGCCTTCCAAGACATAAAATCAGTGAAGCACAGATATTAAATGCTTCTTCCTTTTATATTTCTTTGGATGTAGGGCAGCTACATATGTAAATGTGATATTTCCTAATTCACTTTCATAATTACATATCTTCCAGTAGATCTTATATTATTAAATATCTTCACATATAAAAGTTCATGTTGGCATTATTTATGTCCTATTGACCCGTATGAAGTTAGCTGTAAATTTACACTGTCAAATGCGGTACCCACTAGCCACATGTGGCTATTTAAGTTAATTAAAATTCAGTAAAATTCAAAATTCAGTTCTTCAGTGAACTAGTCAAGTTCAAGTGCTTAGTAACCACCTGGGGCTAGCAGCTACCATGTTGGCCAGTACAGGTATAGAACACTTCCTTCTTGCAGGAAGTTCAATTGGATACTCTTACATAGTTGAGAATGTAATGGCTTCATTTGTAATACATTTCTTCCAATCACATTAAGCCCCCTTTTTTTGTATGAAGATTGTGTAAGTTTGGTTCCCATTTCATCAGAATCCATGAGTTGCATCTCTAAATTTGAGTGGTCATTTGCTTTTTGTATTATGTGCTCCTATTTCTGTGTCCTCTAGCTGCATTTGTCATTTAATACAGTGGAATAGCCTTTTCTTGCATTCTTTTTTCTTTCTATTCCTTAGACCACTGGTTCACAAACTGTAATATGCATCAGAATCACTTGGATGGTTTGTTATAACATAGATCGAAGGGCTTCTCCCCCAGAGTTTCTGATTCAGTAAGTCTGGGAGGGGGCCTAAGAATTTACATTTCTATCAAGTTCCCAGGTGGTGTTATGATACTGGTCTGGAGGCCCCCCACTTTGAGAACCATTGCCTAGGGAAGGCTTCTGCCTCCCTCTGCCTACTTTCTTATGCAGAGAACTGTTTTTCATACACCCTTCACAGACTTCAGTATTTTGTCTGTATAACTTATTGCTTCCTACCTCTGTTTATTTTTTTAATCATCATGCATTTTCCCCATAACCTGAAATCCATCTCCATTAACTGTACCTAAGTCTCCCCACACCCCCTTGCCTGTCTTTTCTTTCCTTTTACCTCCCCAGGAGACTTTCAAGATTGCATTTGTACAGATGCTTCTTGTTTACTTTCCTCTTTCTCTTGCATGCTGGACCTTGAAGGTGGCCCAACTGTGCCATTTTCAACCTTTTATTGCGATGTGTTCCTGGGCATTTCCTTTTTGTCAGGCGTCACTGTTGTGTCCCCTGCACTCCAGACTGAAACAACCTTTCCTAATTTTGTTCTCTACTTAAGTGACTAGGAAGTAACAGCTATATCAAATCTTGAGTGGTCTTTCATATGGTAGTAATAATATCTCTCCATAACTTAATGAAAATCTCTTGGCAGGCGATCAGCACTCTCCCTACTTTTTCATCTTTCTCCTTAACCATTGTGCTCTGCAGCCCCATCTCCAGCTGTCTCCAACTTTTACTGACTGGGCTCCTGCCCTTTTACCTTTTAAAAACAATGTTGCAGTATCTCTATTTTGTTCCTAAAGCTTGACCCTTTTTCTTACTGTATAGCCTCTTATAAAGTTTTTGGTTTTGTGTGGAATTGGAACTTACAGCAAATTTTTTCCTTCCTAGCTTTTGAATTACTGCATATGTGTACCCTGGATTCATTCCAATTGAATTAATAAGCAGATCTCAATTTTATTTCTTGTTAAACTGTAACACTCCTCCCATATGAAAGCAACTCTTTAGGATACAGCTTGGTATTGTTAGAGAGGGGCCTCTAGAGTGAGACAATCTCTTTTCACATCCTGCCTGTGCTTCTCATTGTTCTCATCTACTCCATGGGCTAGTATTCTCATCTGTCTTATAGAGTCATCGAGTAGAACAAATAAAGAAGGTATTTAGCACGATGCCTGGTTCACATAAATAGTAAATCTTGGCTATTATGAGTATTGTTATTTAATTATATCTTTTTATGAGAAAAGTTATTTCTCTTTATCTTGCAGGAGATGCAATAGACAAATTAGCAGATAAATTTGCAATAAAGATTTCTTAATCTTTATTTGATGGATCCTTATCTTTTACCTTTTCTTCATGTATCTCAGCTTTTATAGCCTTCCCTCTTTTTCTCATAATCAGTTTACCACTGACATAGAACAACATAAAGTGACATCAAAATAAAAAACAAGCATAACAACAGACATCTCAGCACTTCTAATTCTCACAGATCTAAATGTTCTTAAACTTTGGTGTTTTTTTGTTTTGGTTTGGGTTTTTTTTTTCACACAGCTGCTTGATTTATTTCCAGCCTTGAGCCCCAGAACAGTTTAGGTCATTGACTACTCTCATCTTTGCAATAACCTAGTTAAGCAATTAGAGCAAGAATCCCTATATCACTTTTATAGGTTTGGAAAGTAAGGCCCAAATGACAGACATGACTGAGCAATGATAGGAGAGTCATAGAGTGTAAAGGGCTGCTATTCAGGGCTATGTAGGGGGTACATTTCAGTTTGAAGGGGTGCCTCTACCTGGGAGACATCACAGATTTTTTTATGTATCAAGATGGTTTCCAGTGGTGCCTTACGGAGAGGCCTCTGTTTCTAGTTTACCCCAAGGTGCCAATGAGGGGCTCTCACTGGTCCTGAAAGTACACACAGGCTGTTTTATAGTTTATTCACCATTCCATTCAGCACAGATTACTATTTTCCCCCTTTCTAATTCCTTGTATCCTCTTATCTTTTTAGCACTCTTTTACCCCCCTCAACAATCCATTTGTTTTTCTTTTTGTCGTATAGAAAAATAGATGCTTTACAATTCAGTTGGGAAGGCAAAAATAAAGCAGGCAAAGCTCTTGAAAAGCCATGTAACCATCACTGCATGTGATTACATTCTAGACTATGTGGGATCATTGATGTATTATAAATGGTAGATACGATAGAGAGAGCTAATTTGTTCATGTGAGATAGAGTAAAGACGAAAGCGACTCAGGCTGTTACAGGAAGACCAGGAGAAGCTGGGTGTGCATATCACAAATTCATAATGGAAGTGATTGGGTTTATACAAAGGGCTCAGTGAGGTAGCTAATTGCAAAAGTTTGTGGTTGGTGGACTGTAAGAGAAGAAGAAGGAATAACAATGAGACGACATTTCTGAGTCTAGATAACTGGGATGATTGTCAGCCAGAGAAATAGAAAAAAAATTAAAACAGGTTGCAGAGAAAAAGAAAATATTTGAAGGGAGAGGTGAACTTGTAGTAGAAATTTCATCTAGGTGATGGAAAGATGGGGCAAGTAATAGAGAGTAAAATTAGCATTGGAACAAAATATTACAGGTCACTCAATAAAAATACTTTTGAAAGATGTCAAAGGCCTACAGTTCTCCAAGAACAAAGAGAGAGGCTAGCTTTGTGGAAGTGCCACAGATTGGGGAACCCCTGCAGGTAGGAAATGGAAGGATGATGAGCAAGCACTTGATTTAGAGATAGGTTCTCAGGAAAAAAGGAATGCTCAGGATTGGTGATGGTTTCTCATGAATGTAAATGTGGACTGTTGTTAAGTATGTTCATTCATCCCCTGGTGATTTGTCATATTTTTTTATTATTATATCTTGCTGTTTATTATCAATTAAAACCCTCATGAGAGCTTCTCATTTTAAGAGAGCCCACCAAAAATATCTTTTTATGTCTCTCCTTAGATAGAAGTTTCCCCAAGTCCTTCTTTTGATAACCTGGCCTCTTTCTGTGAAATGGAGAGATTAGATTTAAAAGTAATGCCTTTCACACCACATAAGTATAAAAATATACTTTCTCCTTATCCACGAAGGCAGAATATATTTTTTTAAAGCATCACATGGATTCATCAGCACCCCATTATCTCCTGCAGGGAAGGAGCTGTGCAAGCAGGGCTCTGTGTCTTCGATTAAAAGTGAGGACAGAACATAAGTTGGGAAAATCTAAGCATCAGTAAGAGTAACAAGTCTTGGCACAGGCCAAATATTTAAAAACTCATCAGTTCTTAAAATACTGAAAAAAAAATCTTGTTAGTCATCTTTGGAGGTTACTAGGACCCCGGCTCATTATTTTGAAAAGAGGCAAAGGAAAAGAAACATACATTCGACCTGCTTTTTCTGTACCAAACTATTTTAGACTAACCATATTGGAAATAAGGAAAACTCATTTGTGAACAAGTTTTAGCTAATACATGCAAAAGGCCTGAGAGAACCTCACCATTTTGCAGCCCATAATGAAGTGATCAACAAGATTCAAGATGGATGGGGTGCTTGAACATGAAAGAATCAGGCTGAAACCTTTTGAATCACTGATGAATCTTGGCCTTGCTAAGGTGGTACAACCATAAATCGGTGACCCCATGAGGTCTTGCGCCTAGGAAGTGTTTCTGCCTATTTTTTAAAGGATAAATGTACTCTAGATCTTTTATGCCTAACTTCCTTAGCTACATAACCCTACTTTCTCATGAGGAATGTAAAACAATCCTCTTCTATGATTTAGGATTCAAATGAATAAAAAATTATAATCTTTAAAAGAAGAAAAGTTTTAAATTGTGTTTTAAAATTTAACTTCCTTTGTGGACTTGCAGAATGGGAACATGAGGTTATAATGAAGGATAGAGAAGCCAGCTTCACATTTTTATTTGTTTGTTTTTTTAAGCATCACAGGTATTTAAATGGTGGGTATTACTAAGGGGTAAGATTACAGGTGATTTTCTCTTCTTTATATTAATCCTCTTCTGAAGGCTATTTGGCCTTTTGTGTTTCTTTTGTCTTTTTCTTTGTGGTTGTGGCCTTGTGAGACTTTGATGATCATTATTATGTAGTGAAAAACAAAACAAAAATGCTGTGTTCATACATTGAATATTAGCTTAACAAAATATTTATAAGTCAGAAGTGATTAATAATAGTAAACTTACAGAATACCTTTCATTTAAACTCTTAGGTCTGTTATCTAGCTCCAACTGTCCTTGGTTTTTATTGTATCATAAAACAACCCTTCCTTAAATAATCACAGGAAAATGAATAGGAAGCAGGGGGTGTTGAAAATTGGGAGATCAACCAATCAAAATTCTCTTCTGTAGAACATTATACTATCCAATAAAGAACAAACTTCATTGTAGGTTGGAGAGTGTAAGAGTGCCTATACTTTCTTAAGACCCAGTTGGCACCAACCCTTTATCAGCTCATGTATGGGTCTGAAAAGCAGTAATGTAGGAAATTCCAGTTGAGCTCTATAAGAATAATTCCTATAAAGTACCATAAAATGTATAAAAGTAAAAATCTCTCTTTTGTTTTATATTTAAATATAAATATGTTCAGAAAAATACAAGTCCCCATTCATACTTTGAAACAGGAGATTTGTGAACCTGAAACAGAGATAGTTGAATCGTATCCTAGACAGTGTAGTTTTGGGAGTCAGTAATACCTGAGTTTGAATCCTGGCTCTGCCACTTACTAAGAAGTCATGTAGTATCTCTAAGCCTCAGTTTTCTTGTCTATAAAATGAGTCTAATAATAATATGAAATCTTAATTAGACATCAAACTAAATGGAAGAAAATATACGAAGTCTGACAGGTTTGCGAACTCATTCTAGAAAAAGTGCTATGTACCTCATTGCTGAATATCACTATATTCATCTTCGAAGTTCTCCCCTTGGGAAGCTATGCACTGACACCAGCATCTAGTCCACCCTTCAAAGCAATTTTGGAACTCTTTCTGGAATGGCCATCAGAGCTGTCGTCGTATTACACTTGATGTCCTGAATGTCATCAAAATGTCTTCCTTTCAATATTTCCTTTATATTTGGGTAAAGGAAGAAGTCATTGGGGGCCAAATCAGGTGAGTAGGGAGGGTGTTGCAATACAGTTATTTGTTTACTGGCTAATAAACTCCCTCACAGACAGTGCTGTGTTAGCTGGTGCATTGTCGTGATGCAAGAGCCATGAATTGTTGGCAAAAATTTCAGGTCGTCTACTTTTTCATGTAGCCTTTTCAGCACCTCCAGATAGTAAACTTGGTTAAGTGTTTGTCCAGTTGGTACAAATTCATAATGAATAATTGCTCTGATATCAAAAAAGGTTAGCGACATTTTTGCAGTAAGCTCCCAAACTTAATTGTTATACCTCATATGTAAATGGCTTAGTAGAGTTCCTGCACATTATAAAACTTAAAATTAGTAACTGTTATGATTAGAATCCATCATCATAATGAATTCCAGATGACTTACAAATTTAAATGTAAAGAATTAAACTATAAAGAATATCATGCTTCATTATATTGTATTAGTATAATTGATAACAGCTGTTTAAACCATATACAGTGTCTTCCAGATACGTTCACGTCCACACATGCACGCGTGCACACGCACTCACATACACGCATGCTCTGCATCTTATCGACCTTTTACTTTATGTTTTCCATTATTCCATGATTGTTTGGGTGTCAGATGGTTTTGAAAATGTTTTTTGACTCTGTAGAATATTAGTATATCAATCAGATTTCTGGGTGAGGTTTCTGAAAGTCAACTTGAACTAGATTTGAAAAATACTCAGTACAGGTTGATTCATAACCAAAACAGAGGAGAAATATTATGCAAGAGGCCTTAGGAATTACAGAAATGATGGACCTCAACATCATCAATAGTCACTCTTTTTGAACTTGTCATGCTAGCATCAAATTCATAGACAGGTTTTGTCCTGGTGTAGCAGGTAACCTGGACATAAATAAGTGCAGTCCAGCATCCTCATGTCTTCATATTCAGGGAAGAAAATACCTATTTTTCTAACTCTCATTAGATGAATTCCAGGGAAGAGCTCGGTTGGACGTTTGGGTCACTTGCTTATTCCTGGACCAGTTACATGGCCAGGGTATATAATGAGTAGTCTAGATTGTTTTAATCCGGGGGTGAGCTGTTGAAGTCTGTTGGGACAAGAAGGGACTGGGAAGCTATCAGGCAGACAAAAACAATGGTTGTCACAGTAAAGCTTTTCATACATAAATTGTAACCACAGCTTTCATGCACTTAACTTACATAAATTCAACTGGGTCTAATCAGGAACAATTAGAGACAAAAGAAATCAAGACAGCAATAGTGGAGAAAGAAGTCTGAGCAAGAGAGAACGAGTGAGAAGAGTCAAGTCTAGTTCAATAGCTGGGCTGCACTTGCCTCAAAGTGAATGATCTTCCTCTTGAAATGGAGCAGCATGAGCTAGGAGCCTCTAGTCCTGTTATCTCAGTTCTCATTGTTGGCATGTCTCTTGTCGCTGAGTTGCATTGTAGTGATTAAAGGTAGATTTTCTTTTTTTGTACAACGTGGATCCTAAACACATGCCAACCACTTCATCTAGTGCACCACCGAAAGAAGCAGCAATCTGTTCAATGCTAGAGGAAAACCTGATTGACTTCTACTTACCAAGTGTGTATTCTGTATTTTTCTGGTTTTGCTTTTTGATAATGTAAATGGTTCCTCAAGGGTAATTTCGAGCATGCCTGATTTTCACCTTCTGCACCAAATTTAAAGCCTAACCTGCAAATGAGATGCAACTCTGCTATATTGCAAATTATTTTTGTTGGATAATTTTAACTAGTTTATATTCCCACTAGAGGATATGCAAAAGCACATTTCACCTCATCCTTTTTGTCCTCTGGGAAAAAGCTTTCTAAAGTTAGTTTGAAAGATACCTGCTTAAGAGAAAGAAAAAGAACTAGTTAATATAATTAACAAATACCACATTTGCCAGCCATATTTCCTTTTCATGAAATATAGGAGTGAGACTGCCATTAAATCACGAAGTCTCTAAATAAATGGAAAATAAAATTGCTCATTTCTTCTCACCTGGAAGCCTAGAACCATGATATCAACAAAGTTGATTTATTTTTTATAAGGATCAGACCCTCAGAAATACTCCAGCATCTGATGGTATTATACTAGAATGATTTTTAAAAATCTAGAAAAAAAATATCTACTCTTAGGGCTGCCCGAGTGGCTCAGTTGGTTAAGAGCTCACTCAAGAGTGTGAGCTGAGCTCTGAGCAACAGCAGTTCGATGCCCAGCCTGAGCTGAGCAGCCGCTGAGCTGCCAACAGGTGGCAGGATGGCTCAACTAAAAGAAAAAAAATGTAGTCTTTAAGGTCTTATATATTAATGTATCTAAACTTAGCTCAGGTCTATGAATATACTCCTAGTGTACTGGAAACTTTAGCATAATTTAATTTCCAGAGTCAAATATGACTATTATTTTTTCCTAAAAAATGTGATAAACTCTAGAAAGATAACTATTTGACAGTGCAAAAAAACTGATGCTGCAATCATGTGCATATTAATTACATTATGAAAATCCTTGCATAAATTGATTGACTCTAAAATAGCATTTAGTAGCCACTCTTTCTGCTTGATAAGGTTAGTTTGCCCTTCTGTAAAATTCTGTGTAGGGCCTATAGTATGATCTTAACATTTAGAGGACAACACTGCGCTATTCTTCTCATTTGTAGTTGACTATTAAGTAATTCTTTTTGGAGATAAGGTAGGCTTGTTTCAGTAGAATCTTTAATGCATTAAATTACATAATGAATAATTCATTTTTGTTTGATACTTTAAAAAATACTAAAGTAGCAAAGGCAAGGACTGATTAAAGGAAGGCACGAAAGTTATCAGTTTACTCTTTTTCATATCAGATATTTTAACAGAGTTAAAACACGTAGTTCAGCAAAGCTGAAATAAATAACATGACACAAATGACAAAGTTTTTCTTTTAAAAGAGACAAAGAAGAATACATTGCCTCCTTTACTCCAGACCACCTCTTCATCCCCATCCCGAGCTCTGAATACACCTACCTTTTCAACCATCATTCAAATAAGGGAAGTACAGTATCTATTTACAGTAGGAGAATATGATATTGGATTAGGACACCCTGCCAAATAGAGCTACACATTTGTTAGAATTATGCTTCAAGAGGTGAGTATGGTACAAGAAAGCCTCTATTGAAGGAAAGTGGATGGACTTCTTGTGTAAAAGATAAGGGACATGGAATTCTCTTGCTTAGCTCACATGGGGGAAATTGTCTGAGAGACTAAATTTCAGGAAGACTTTTTATGACTTCTTAAAAATAATAGGTGCTTGTAACAGCTAACACGTATTGTCTACCAAGTGCCAGAAACTATTCTATGTCCTTGTGTTAACTCATTTAAGCCCCACCACAACCCTATGAAGTAGGTTGTATCGTTATCTCCTTTTCACGGATTAGTATATTGAGACTTGGACTTCAGCAGCTCACACAAATCAATGGTGGATTCAAACCCAGATAGGCTGAATCCATACTTCAGTAACCTCTGGACACTAGATTACCTCCAAAAGGAAAAGACAACTCCAAAGTTTTTAAAGTAAGCACTTGCTTTGATTATTAAGGAAGGGGTAGGTTTTTGAGAAACGAAAATATATTATCAGAGCTGGAGAGACTGTTGTTGAAATCTGAAGTTTGTTATTGAAGGAAATAAAATACTTCATTTTGGTGGGAAGGGTAGGACATGGGTGGGGGTCAGGGAAGTTGTTTGTTTTGTATTGTTTTGAGTGGCTGCTATGTTCTCTGAGCTATCCTATAGATGGAAGATTAAGGATTTTAATCTGTAACAGTTTTGTTTCCTGATAGATTTGTGGCTTGACATGAATAGAGAAATGTACGCTTGTAAAGATCTAACCTGCTGAGGCACAAAACTGTCAACTTCTCAATCATAGTATCTATTTAAAGAATGACTTTTCTGTACCATGTCCTAAATAATTTTATCTGAAGTCATGCTGAAAATCAGAAATGTCACCTTGTTACTCCATCAATTACTACTGTAGAGGTGATTGAGTTAAAAAAAAAAAAAAAGATCTAGTAGCTCTCAAGATTGCCATATGCTCCTCAGTTATCAAATACAAGCCCTTTCAGGAACTGCTCAGTATCCTCAGTAATTTACTTACCTAACACTGCATAAGTAAACCTTTCTCTTAAAGATTATGCCATTTCTAAAAAGTCATTAAACTTTCAGATATCCATATATATGAAAAAACTTCACCATTTGTCTCAGTAATGTCGCTGTTGGGCATGATGTTTTTATGATTTGCATTTGCTCTGAAAATTGTTCATCTATAAAAAATATATAGATAGTTCCAGAGGTCCAAAGTGCTGTTTTAATTCACAAATAGAAAGTCCTTAGCGTGGCTGTGTTCCAGTACATCTTTATTTAGTGATGCTGAGGTTTGAATTTCATATAATTTTTAGGGGTCACAAAATATTCTTTTTTCCCAATTATTTAGCAGTGTAAAAGCATTTTTAGTTTGTGGGCCTTACAAAAAGGGCAGTGGGCTAGATTTGGCGTGTGGGCTATCATTTGTTGACTTTCCAATGTTTTCACAATTAAAGTAATTGTAAATATGTTAATTATGCAAGATTGGTCAAATATCAATGACTTAGTGATCTTTATGAAGAAAAAATTAAACAGCTTGATGCAGTGATTCAAGTTATAGAAGAAAATAATATCAGTGAAGGAAGAAAATTAATGGGAGAAAACAGCTAATGGTGACAGTACTTAATTGGTACCACCTTCTGGTATTTTTCTTTGCTTTTTGGATAATATGTACATTCCCAAAATGAAGATGAGGATGTAATTTGAATAATTTAAAATTAATATTCGTACATGCACTTAAGATTGTAAAGTATTGGTAATTTCATATAAGCTTTGTATTGTTATTGAAAAATACCATGGAATATTAGCTATATTTTCTTGGAGATTCAAGATTCCATAGAATATAATTTGAAAAACATGGACAAGTTTAATACTTTTCCCCAGTATTTCTCCTTGGTACACCTGAGGAAAACTGAAATAAAGGTGTCTACAACTGTGAAGGAAATCACAACTCGGTAGGCAGGCAAAACTCCCATTTGAGAGGGTTTCTGCATATTTCTTTGGAAGATCTCACCACCATAATGTACCATATTTGTACTTGAAAGAAAAATACATGCCAGACAGGTGGCATTAAAATTTGGCCTGCAGTGGGACCCATCTCAAGAGGCCGTGGAGACTGGCACGCCGGTAGAAGGCTTTGCACAGCATGTGAGCACAACCAGGCTGCCTCCACAAACAATACACTAAAGGGCAGACTAGGCAGCCACCAGAGCCATGCTAAAGTGAATTATGTGCTGTAGGGTCAGCCCCTGCATAACAGGTACTCCACTAAAGTCATGGCCAGTCCTCACAACCAATCAACCTGAGGGTCAATCCCTCTCACTGATGTACAAACAGCAGCCAAGCCTCAACTACAACAGGAGGGCACTCACAACCCACACAAAGGAACATACGTGGAGCACCTGGCTCTGGTGACCAGGGAGACCACTGGGTCCCACAGGACACTTATTCCATAAGGCCACTCTACTAAGACTGGGAGACATTGCAGCCCTACCTAATCCATAGAAACAAGCACAGGGAGGCAGCCAAAATGGGGAGAAAAACAAACATGTCCCAAATAAAAGAACAGAACAGGGCCGGCCGAGTGGCGCATTGGGTAAGCGCTGGTTTTGGGATGCCAGCGGCCCCGGTTCGGATCCCACATGAGGGCCAGTGACACTGCCCTCTACAGCTAACAACAGCTCCACCTGGAGCTGGGCTGTGCGAGCCCCGGTGATGGTGTGGGCTGCAGCCCCTGCTGCAGTGGGCTGCCATAGGCTACAGTGAGTGGCCCGCAGCCAGCGTGAGCGGCTGGCAGCCAAGCGTGAGCTGCCAATAGCCGCGGTGAGCGACATCCAGAGGCCAGCGACCGATCTGCCTCATCCGGGAGGAGCGCAATGACGATACCAACAGTGAAGCAACATCCTCCGCAACTAAACTGAAGAACAAAAAGACAGCAACTTGTCTGTTCCCCTTCCCCAATTCCCCAACGCTGTTCCCCTCCGCCAATTCCCCAATAAAATCTTTAAAAAAAAGAAAAATAAAAAAAATAAAAACAGAACAAATCTCCAGAATAAAAACTAAACAAAATGGAGACAAGCAATCTATCAGATGCGGAGTTCAAAAAACTATTATAGTTATAAGGATACTCAGTGATCTCAGGGAGAACTTCAGCAAAGAGATAGGAAACATAAAAATGGATATAGAGAACATGAAAAATATCCCGTCAGAAATCAAGTATACAACATCTGAAATGAAGAATACATTAGAGGGAATCGACAGTAGATTAGATCAAACAGAGGTTCAAATCAGCAGTTTAGAAGATAAGGCAGCAGAAAACAATGAGAACAGCAAAAAGAGAAAGAATCCCCAAAAATGCAGACAATTTAAGGGGCCTCTGGCACAACATCAAGCATACCAACATTCTCATCATATGGTACCAGAAGGAGAAGAGAGAGAGCAAGGAATTGAAAACCTATTTGAAGAAAAATGATGGAATATTTCCCTAACCTGGCAAAGGAAATAGACATACAAGCCCTGGAAGTGCAGACAGCCCCAAACAAGATGAACCCAAATAGACCCACACCAAGACTCATTGTAATTAAACTGGCAAAGGTTAAAGATAGAGAATCTCAAAAGCAGCAAAAGGAAACAGTTATTTATAAGAGAGTGCCCATAACCCAGTCAACTGATTTCTCAACAGAGAGTTTGCAGGCCAGAAGACATTGGCATGACGTACTGAAAGTGATGAAAAGGAAGGACTTACAAGCAAGATTACTCTACCCAGGAAAACTGTCATTTAAAATTGAAGGACAGGAAAAGAGCTACCCAGACAAGAAAAAGCTAAAGGAGTTCATCAGTACTAAACCAGTAGTACAAGAAATGTTAAAGGGAGTTCTTTAAGAAAAAGAAAGGAAAAGATACAAAAATATGAGTAATAAAATGCTAATAACTACATATTTATCAACAATTACTTTGAATGTAAATGGATTAAATACGCCGAAAGACATAGGAGGGCTGAATAGATAAGAAAAACAAGACACTTATATTTGTTGCCTACCAGGGACTCACTTCAGATCGAAAGACACACAGACTGAAGTAAAGGGATCAGAAAAAGATGTTTTGTGAAAACAGAAATGTAATAAGAAAGCTGAGGTAGCAATACTTATACCAGACAAAATGGGCTGTAAGACAAAGTCTATAACAAGAGACAAAGAAGGACCCAGTAATCCCAATTCTTGGTGTTTATCTGAGGAAATGAAAACACTGTTTTGAAGTGACATGTGCATCCATATATTCATTGCAGCATTACTTACAATAGCCAAGATATGGAGGCAACCTGGGTGTCCATGAATGGATAAAGAAATTGTGTTACAAGGCCGGCCGAGTGGCGCAGTGGTTAAGCGCTGGCCTGGGAAGCCAGCGGCCCCGGTTCGGTCCCACATATGAGGGCCAGTGACACTGCCCTCAAAAAAAAAAAACAAAAGAAATTGTGTTGCATATATATAATGGAATATTACTCAGCCATAGCAAAAGATGAAATCTTGCCATCTGCAACAGCATGGATGGACCTAGAGGGTTTTTGCTGAGTAGAGTAAGTCAGGCAAAGACAAATGACATATTATTTCACTTATATATGAAATCTAAAGAACAAAATAAATGAACAGACAAAAGAGAGTCAAACTCAGATACAGAGAACATTTTGATGGTTGCCAGATGGGAAGGGGGTTGGGGAGATAGGTGAAGAAGGGGAAGTGATTAACACGTACATATTGGTAATTACAAATAGTCATCGGGATGTAAAGTATAGCATAAAAAATACAGTCAGTAATAGTGTAATAACTATGTATGGTGTCGGATGGGTACTAGCTTTATCGGGGTGATCATTTTCTAAGTTATATAAATGTCAAATCACTATTTTATACACCTGAAACTAATATAATATGGTATGTCAACTGATTGAAAAATTGAGAAAAATATTAAAAAAATAAAGATGAGGGCCGGCCGAGTGGCGCATTGGTTAAGCGCTGGTTTTGGGATGCCAGCGGCCCCGGTTCGGATCCCACATGAGGGCCAGTGACACTGCCCTCTACAGCTAGCAACAGCTCCACCTGGAGCTGGGCTGTGTGAGCCCCGGTGATGGTGTGGGCTGCAGCCCCTGCTGCAGTGGGATGCCATGGGCTACAGTGAGTGGCCTGCAGCCAGCGTGAGCGGCTGGCAGCCAAGCGTGAGCTGCCAATAGCCACGGTGAGTGACATCCAGAGGCCAGCGACCGATCTGCCTCATCCGGGAAGAGCGCAATGACGATACCAACAGTGAAGCAACATCCTCCGCAAGTAGACTGAAGAACAAAAAGACAGCAACTTGTCTGTTCCCCTTCCCCGACTCCCCAACGCTGTTCCCCTCCGCCAATTCCCCAATAAAATCTTTAAAAAAAAAATAAATAAAGATGAGTTAACTAAAAATAAAGAAAAATACATATCTGGATATTCATCTTCTTAATGAAAATTCTTACTGATATAGGACCCATTGGAATTCTTTCCCAAATTCACCCTCTGATGGGGCAAGGGAAAAATTCATTCTACTTTTCAACAAATAGAAGCTACAGAAAGCTATAGTTTCTACAGGGACTCAATCTTCTAAGCAGGGACTGGTAAACAAAAGGGTTTTGGAGAGAGACGGAGTCCAAAAATCTGGACCTGTGTACAGATGTGTACATGTACAACCTAAATACTAGTAATTTCTAGGAAACTAGAAATCAAATCAATTAGAAGTTAGGTCTACAATCACTGAGATTTCATTTACAATCAATTTATCTTAGATTAAATAGATTTAAATGTCCCATTCCTGCCTTTCATATAACAATATCATTGGCATTGGCTGTCAAATGAGTAATAGGGCCTTTTCTGTATTGCAAAAACCCATCATCATCAAGTCCAATTTGACACTACTTTTGAAGTGACACCTGGATGGCTAATAGGGAAAAAATACATGAACAGTTGAATACTTCTATGAACTTTTCAGTGTCTTCTCAGTTGAACTACCTGAGGAGGAGGGTACGGAGGAAAGAACTCAGAAGTGACATTTCTTTCTTTCTATCTATCTATCTATCTATCTATCTATCTATCTATCTATCTATCTATCTCTGGATCTTGCTTGAATATCTATGGTGTGCATGTGTGAGCAAGCACACATGCTGTTGTGTACACATATTCAAGAGTTAAGCATGTGTTTTATGCAATGACCCATAAAATTCCTTACAACTCAGGTTATCTAAAATACAATGCAAAAATGTTTAAAAATATGATTACTGGTCACAGGCCAACTTTTGCTTTTCTGGAAGTCTGGGGATTTAGATCCCATATAACTAACCTTGAATTAACTAAAGAGCATGGCTCAGTGTTAGTACCACGCAAATATACATACCTAGAATATATCTTTTACATAGAAGACCATAATGATGTTGAATAAATCCCCTGATGCAGTTTTTCTGTATTTAAAAAGATGTAGTAGGCTCTAATTTCTCCGGTGTTATAGTCTGTGAATGTTAAACATGTGATATAGATTTTTACTTATCACCTCTGATTTTCTGTTCATGAAAATATAACCCAGTTTAGGTGGAGTTCTAACTACAGGTCTAGTATTACAAAATCCTGATTTCTATCATCTTGACTACATTGATTTTGTGCACTTTGATCTTTATTTTGTGTTATACAAAAGTCAATACGTTGATCTACAAACACATCTGCTGCTTGGACAGTAGTTATTTTAGAGCTGGCTCTCTTTCCAAGCACAATTATGACTCTGAGAATTGCTACTCTGTGCTCCTGTCAGCACTTTCCAGTCATAAACCTTATGAAGAATTCCAAAAGCTATGTGGAGGAAACCTGCTCTGTTCTAATTTCATGTTAGTGTATAGGGTAAAATTGTGTTTGTGAGAAATTGTATGAAAACAAGTGGTCTTTGTTTGTGTATTTCCTTCAATTCTGGAGTGTCAATATCAATTTTGTAGTGTGATTAGGAATTTCATGACTGCAGCCAGTATGTCAAATCATCAGTTCATTGAAATTCCTGATCAATATAACATTGCTTTTAAGATCAAGTCCTTGTAAGCTAATGAATTGGCTCTCTGTTCTATATTGCAGTCTATGTAACAGATTGTTTTTTGAGTGTAAAGATTGTATACTCATTTGTTGTTTGGCTACCTGAGGCTGAGAGGTTAGTGCTAAGAAATATTTAAAAACAAACAAAAATGAAAGAGACCGAGAGATGGAGAGGGAGAGACGGAGGGAGGGAGGGAGGGAGAAAGAGAAAGAAGCAAGAAAGAAAAGAGTGTCAGAGCTAGTTAAGAAAGAAGCTGCAATGGTAAATTAGGTCATTGAGTATGAGGTGAAGTACCACAGATCCCATTCCTTTACCCTTCATGTGAAGAGAAATGACAGTATAGGATCTGAGTTGAATTACAATCTGTATTTATATTGTACAGATAGATTTAGAAAAAGAAAGTAAAATGGGTTGGTTTAGCATAGAAAATATTCTAACTATTTATTGCTGTGTAACATGGGACATAGAATGTCATTTGTGCTGTATTCTGCTGATCGTATGAGCCACAAGGGCAGCCCAGATTTGAGAGGAGAGGAATAAACTGCAACTTTCAATGGAGGAATGCTATGTCCATGAGGAAGGGATGAAATTGACAAGCCTTGTTAGAGATAGCTATCTAAGAAGTAAATTGTATTTATTGACTCCTGTATATATTGAATATCACTGTCATGAGAACAAGTAAGGAAACATCGAAAATAATTTGCATGTGAAATTTTGCTCTTTTATCCCCGTAATTAAAGTAATGCATAGAGACTATGTTTGACCGTTTGATGAAGCATAGTGTGTATGTGTTCTTGCATTTTAAGTTGAGGAGGCAGGCCAGACCAAAGTTATCATTCTGGGAGACAGTTCCCAGTTTGAAGGTCCTGAGTATATGTAGGCATTTAGGAAGAGAGAGTTCCCTATTTCCATGACATGTGCTTGTTGCAATACGAGATTGAGTCTACAATGTTATGATTTTGAAGAATATTACTATATTCTTTCAAAGAAAAATTTCAAGAAAAATTTTAGTGATAACCTTGTCCAATCTTTCATCACAAAGATAGGGACACTAAAGCTTAGAGAGTTTGAGTAACTTTGTAAAGATCTTAATGTTAGTAGATGCTTGTGGGATGCTCTGGTCTTGAATCTGGGTTTCTTTCTTTCTTTCTTTTTCTCTTTAAGGAGGGCGCATCTCAAAGTGGCCCATGTGGGGATCGAACTGACAACCTTGTTGTTCAGAGCACGCGCTCTTAACCAGCTGAGCCACCCGGCTGCCCAAATCTGGGTTTCTTAACTGCCAAGTGATTGCTCTTCCTATTATTCCATGCATCAACACTCCTTTCCAAATTCTGTGCTGTAAATTATCATTTGGTAATCCACCAAATGATGAATAAGAGCTTGTTATTTCATGATATTTTCAATGTTTCGGGGTCTCTAGAAAAGTGAAAATGTTTAGTCCGCTTGACAGGAGTATGATAGTAATTTATGTACATATGGTGAGCTGGGGCAAATCTAGTTTTGATGGGCCATAAAGCTCATACAATTTTGGCCTCACTCTAAGAAAAAAAGGATGCAAAATGATAGCTTCAAAATTAAGTACAGCACGTCTTCCAGTAGCATTGTTACATTCAACATCATTTTTTTTTATAATGTTGATGAGATGCCATAGGAACGTAACTTTGTTTATATCAATTAGCCTGTGGTAAAATTAGTTTCATTATATGTGGTTTTGCCACAATTCCAAGAACCGATGCATGACATTAAGTGAGGACTTATTGTACAGGGCTTTTTAAAAGGCCTGTGTAATTTAAGGGTCCTCAAGCTCATGCCTCATCAGCCTCTGGTGGTGAATTCAATTAGTTTAATTGAAATAATAGTGTTGTGATTGGACTTCTGGAAAAACATGTTGTCGTTCCAGACACAACGTTGTTACTGAGCACAACTGAAGGACGGTATTGTTTTCTGCACTTAAAGTACCTTCCTTTCAACATTTACAATGGGTTTCAATGTACTCTTGCTTATATGTATGAACATATACAAGGAAATTCAGGTGATGCTTTCTAGCTCTAAAAATACGACACTTCCTCGTATAGTGATTTAGAAAATGTGGCTCTGCTTTTAAAAAAAGGCAAATTCCAGCTACCAACAATTAGGTAGGAAGCAGTGTTACTGATCTATGAAGGCTAACCACTTGAGAAGGATGCATTAAATTCATATGTTAAAGCAATCCTGTGTATCTGCATATTTTTGGAAGTCATCCAATTACTGTATAAATTATTTGACCTCAGTTTCATTTACAATATAACTGAGGATACCTTGTCATGTCTGTTAAAACATGGGTTGGTATGAATGGGATCAATTGAAGAATTCAAAGAAATGATGCATATACAAAATCGTGTTTTTCAGTCAGTTTCCAGTGTTAGTATGCCACACATGGAATGCATAATAGGCACCGAGGAAATAAGGGTAATATTTTACACTACAGAGTGCCTTGAGATAGGCAAGGTTGTTATTATGTTGCCTGTTCTTATAAAGAAAATCAGTTGCAGGATATGAATTTATTTTCCCTGAAGTAACATAACTGGGATTCAAGCCCAGGATTAGGACACAGAGGGCAGCAGGCTTTTCATTATGCCACTCTGTCTCTTCCTAGAGGCCAGCGGAAGTGTATACCATCCCCACTGCCCTTTCCTATTTGGAAAACATTGCATTCCCAAGGCCTTATAATTTAGCTTTTTGTTATGACTGCTTTTCTGTAAGTTATTTAATTAGAATCTGCAGCTTTTGGCAGGAAAATAGTCAACCCAGCATATTTCTAACAAGAATTGTCTTTAGGGGAGACAGTCCAAGCAAATAGAAGGAATACATGATGGTAGCTGCTAGAATATAGCAGTTGTAGTCAAATGTCAGTGGGCGTGTCAGCCACCATGAATTACATTTTTAAGTGAAGTGGCCTGAAAAACAAGAATGGGATGAAACAAGCACACATATCATAGTACAGAAGATTTGGAATTCTCCCAAACTTGTCATTTTTAAATTGAGGAACTCTTAGGAGCAAATATGGGGCCTGTGTTGATAGAATAATCTTGGAAAATGCTTTTCAAGGGCACCTTTAAACATTCCTATTCAGACTTGATGTTTTGAAAGGCTTTTCTAATAGATACATAAGATTTTCAAAGCAATATATATATATATATATATATATATTATTTATATATATATTATATATAATATATATACCCTTTTAGAATGATCAAATTAATGTAGGTCAATGGATAATAACACTGAGCATTCTAAAGTGTTGAATATTGCTTATGAAACATAGTTTAACTATTAAGCTATTAGAATGAACTATTACAGAAGATACATGTTAAATACTAGGTGAAAAAACAATGGTTTTAGTGGCACTGACAACTGTGGATTAAGAGGGCTTTCTACCCCTTTAGCTCAAAGTATTTTATTATTGGTAGATGGAAAACAGATGGATAGTGAAGTCTAGTGAGAAATGCCCTCAACAGGGAAGATGGGATCCTGCTCTTTTGGGGTGATAATATCAGTGTGGGTTTTTGTCATGTTGCCCCATACAACATTTCAAGTACATATATTGTCTGGTAAATAGTTGATCACGTGGTTCTCTGCAGGATGTTGATGAGAAACTTATTTTTTCATCTATTTTCCCTGAAGCCCATAGGTTTCTCAAAATTAGGATTTCTGCTGGCCTGATTGCAATAATATCTACCAGAGGTGTTTACATTTGTGCCTGTTTTCCCAAGAACAAGTTGTAGATTCTATTCAATTGCAATGTCAAACCCTTAGCTCGCTTTGGAGTCAACAGAGAGAACACTAGACTAGCTTCCCGACAGTACGAGAGTATTTAGCCCCCATCATGCCTAAAAGCGTTTTTCTTTCTTTCTTTCTGTTTTTTTTAGAGAGCAGTGTCACTGGCCCTCATATGCGGGATCTGAACCAGGGCGGCTTGCGTCCCAAGCCAGCTCTTAACCACTGCGCCACTCAGCCCGCCCGAGAAAGCGTTTTTCTGAAGTGCAGACATTGGATATGTACCCAGGGAGTTAAAACACAGGCAGCGAAAGGGAACTGGATCTTTTCGATCTGTCAAATTATGTGTGTCTGCTTTTTAATCATGATCATGAAAACTATTCTGTGGGACTCCTTGGACGAGTTAGCTTTCAAGTAGCAGGACATTCTATTGGCAGGTCTAAACTATTAGGAAAAATATGCTTCTGACATGGACATCATATACGTGAACAATTTATTGGTGCAGTTTCATGGTCTGACACTAGTATAACCTGTTAAGTTCTTAAAACTGTTGTGTATTTTTCCATTGTAGTCACTTGGAAACTCCACCAAACTGAGCTCTCCATCCAACTATCCACCTGCTTCCTGACTTCACCCAAGTTGTTGAACACTGCTGAAGTAAACCATGCTACCTTTTTGACTTTTATTTATGATCACACATCCCCCCAGTGGACATGCAACAGCACTATGCATCCTCTGGGATACTCAAGTCATTCTCTGAGATATTCTGTTGTCCATTCTCCTTTGTCTTTAAACTTTGTCTTCTCTTCCACACCTTTCACACTCAGCTGTGAAACACTCAGCTTACCTTTCCTCCTACTTAATTTCTTGTTTTAAAAAAATGATGCATTGGAGTAGAACAAGCTCATGTTTCTATCCCTAAATGTATTGGCCTCCGTTTTCCTCCACTTCAAGTAGATGAAATCTGTCTGCTATGATCTAAAGCCAACCCCAACATTTATGTTTTCAAATACTCTCTCAAAGACTGCTTCTTCAATCGTCAGCTCCCCTACATCAGCAATGTATCTCTCTACAGAGGATCGTTCCCATGAGCCTACAAATATAGCTTCTATTCACACATCTTCAGGAAAACATTGCCTTGAGCTGTGTCTCTATTGGCTTCACAGAAAAACTCCTCAAAGAGTATTCAGGATTCAGTGTCTTTGCTGTCTTACCTTCCATTCTCTCCTTAACCCAATCCACTGAGGTTTTCATTCCTCACAAAAATGGCTGTGTTTTGTTAGAAATGTGCTGGGTTGACTATTTTCCTGCCAAAAGCTGGAAGTTCTAATTGAATAACTCACAGAAAAGTGAAAGCTACCAAATCCAATGGTCAATGTTCAGTTCTCATCTTACCTGACCACTTTGCATAATTTGACCCAGTTGGCCATAACTTTCATTGCAAAATAGTTTCTCCTGGTTTTCCTCTTCATAAATTACTAGTTGACTTTGCTGATTTCCTGTTTGAAATCATTAAGCTGTAGTTCAAGGCCTGAGGCATGAGCTCTGAGCTCTCTTGTCTATCTCCCCTCCATAGTGACCATTTCTAGTTTATTTGAAATAAAATCTATATGTTGATGACACCTAAATATATGTCTGAAACTCAGATTTCTCATACATACTTCCCATCTGTATTAATTATTTCTACATTAAAAAATTACCCCAAACTTAATGTCTTCACATATAACATGATCTCATGATGTTTGTAGGTTAGGAATCTGTGCATAATGTAGCTGGGTCTTTTGGCTCAGGGTCTGTCACAAGGCTGTCATCAGGTCGTTGTCTGGGGCAATAGTCATCTCAGGGTGTGATTGGGGCCAGATCTGCCTCCACGCTCACTCAATGGTTTTGGGCAGAATTCCATTTCTTAAAAGTTGTACCAAGTTTTTCTGTGACTGTTGGCCAGAGGCTACCTTCAGTGTCTTGCCTCATGGGCTTTTCCAGAGGGCAGCTTGCAATATAGCAACTGGTGTCATCAAAGTGAGTAGGAAGAGAGTGCTAGCAAATCAGAAATAAGACTTTGTAACTTAATCTCAGACGTGACTTCCCATAACATTTGCCTTTTGAGCAAGTCACTAGGTCCATATCACACTCAAAGGGAGATTATATAAGGCCATAAATAACAAGAGTGGAGGGATCATTTGAGGCCTACCTCGTTTGAGGCCCAATATATCAAATTAATGTGGATATGTCATAGTCATCTGAAACTTAAAGTATCCAAAAAGGGTAACCTTCTCCTAACAACTTCTAAAACTTGCTATTCTCCTAGCCTTCCCCATCTCCGTTAATGGTAGCACAAGACATCTCTATTCTTTGGGGAAACCTGGGAGTGACCTTTGATTTTATATTTACATACCAATCAATTAGTAACTTCTATCACCATTATCTCCAAATTGTACAAATCTGATAATTTCCCATCATTACTTTGGTTAAAACTCTAGTTTCAGCCAGTATCAACTTTTGTCTGAATTACTACGTTAGCTTCCAACCTAATTGCTATCCTTTGGCTTTCTAGTTTTGTTCCATTATAGTCCATTATTTATATAGTAGTCAAGGAGAACTTTTACATAGTGTACATTATCTTACTAAGATCTGTTTCAGTTTCCTCTTGCTGCAGAAACAAGTTGCTACAAATTGGGTGGATTAAAACAACAGAAACTTATTATCTCACAGCTCTGGAGGCTAGAAGTCCAAAATCAAGGTGTTGGCCAAGCCATGCTGCCCCTGAAATGTCTATGGGATGATCTTTCCTTGCTTCTTTCTAGCTTCTTGTGGTTATTGGCAATTCTGGGCTTTCCTTGGCTTGTAGACACCTCACTCCAATCTCTGTCTCCATTGTCACATGGTTTTCCTCTCTGTGAGTGTGTGTCTCTCCTTATAAGGATAGCAGTGATTGGATTTAGGGTCTATGCTAATCCAGTATGACATCATCTTAACTTGATAACATTGGCAAAGACCCTATTCCTAAATATGTATAAGTACCTAGGGTTAATACTTCAACATATCATTTGGGGTGACATATTTCAACCCTCAGCAGCCCCCTTCTTTAAACTCTGAATGACTTTTAACTACAAATATAATTAAAGACAAGTTGCTACTTGAAGTGACCTCAGCGTGTTCTTCAGGCCATATCTAGGTCCACTCTCCCTTTGTCCAGTCTGCTCCAACCATATTGACCTTCTTTTCATTTTCCTCCCAAAATTTGTCATTAAATGAAATATATTACTTAACTTGTCTGCTTGTATTTTGCCCAAAAAGAATGTAAGCTTGATGAAGGAAGAGTCTTAAACTGTCTCTGTTATGTCCCCAATATCTGGATGGTGCGTGCTGTATATTTGTCAACGAGTTTATATACCCATTTATTCACCTCAGAGAGGAAGATGATATACAGAACTGCTAAATAGATTCTGGAAAATAGTTGATACCGAATGTTAATTGACCTCTGATCTTCCGAACTTGTGGGGGTGGCAAGAATTTAAGTGTAGTGTTTCTAGACGTGATAGGAAGAAGAACAGTCAATCTTAGAATTCAATTCTGAGAAGAATCCCAAGCAAGGAAAGCTGTCTGCCAAGTGCTAGGAAGTTAAAAAGCAACCAGATCAGACAGGCATAAAGTAATTTATATTCTCTTTGAGGAGATAGTGCAGCTCTGGCGATAAAGAAGCAGGAGCCTCAGATAATGAAAACCTTTGAGTTGAGTGACGGTTGCAAATACGTAGTTGAAAAGCACATATATATCACATGGAAAGGATTTTAGTTCATGCACGGATGCTATAAGCACATGCTGTCCAAAGAAATCCCAGCACTGCCTGAAGGGGCATCATTGGATGTGTTCTCATTCATACATTTGCATCAGAGTTCTCAGAACTAACTCTGTTTTACTTATTGACTATTTAAAATAATGTCAGTAGAAAACGTGGAAACTTATTTTCTAACTGTGCAACCTTAAGAAAGGTAATTTATATAGACAACAGTTGCACCTACCTGATTGAAAATTGGTAAAGATTAACAAAATGATCTATGGAAAGTGCTTAGACACATACCTGACTCTAAAGGAAGTGCTCAACAAAGGTTACCAGTTGTTAGTAATAAACAGTGAAAACAGAATATTGGAAATACGATATGCATGTATAAATAATTATCACGACTATCTTCAAGTGCTAGTGATTAGTAGATTCAAGTAGATTCTACTTATTAGTAGAAATAAGATTATTTCTCTTAAGTTTCTGGCTTCATCAGTGTACTAGCTTTCTATTACTGCTGTAACAACTTATCACAAACCTCGTGGCTCAAAACAACACAAAGTTTTTCTCTTTTCAATTGTGAAGGTGAGAAGTATGACTAGTTTTTTCTTTAACTTTTTTTTTTTCAGTTGAGCCATCCTGCCACCTGTTGGCAGCTCAGCGGCAGCTCAACTCGGGCTGGCATGGAACCGCTGTTGCTCAGAGCTCAGCTCGCACTCTTGAGCGAGCTCTTAACCAAGTAAGCCACTTGGCCGGCCCTTTAACTTTTTAAAAAATTATTATTATTAGTTACAGATGTACAAAACAATGCAATGGTTATAGTTTTCACCCCTTACAAAGTGACTCCCTCCTCCCCCTCCCCCCACCCGATATCATACATCTCTATTACAATTCCATTGACTCCATCCCCACACTATATTCCACATCCCATGACTATAGATGGGTTAAATTATAGTTGACATATAATATTGTTCAGTGGCAGCTTCAGATGTACAGTGCAGTGGTCAGGCCACTACACCATCCATGAAGTGGTCTCCCTGACAAGACATGAGTCCTTCTGATCCCCTAAAAAATATTTACAACCTTATTGATTATATTCCCTAAAATGTCTCTTCTGTCTCTGCGGTAGTATTGTAGTTACCAGTTTGTGTTGCCTCGTCCCTTCCCCTTCTCCCTCATGCTCATCCCCGTCCCATCTAACCCTCATCAGTTTTTTTCTTTGTGTCTTAAGGCAATTTCTGTTTACATTGCTTGTTTATTCAGTTCTTTAGATTCCACATATAAGTGAGATCATATAACTTGGGATATGGAAGTACTAGTCATGCCACAGATAATTGGCATGGTTGCTTATGGCTACTTGGGGAAGGTACTCCTGGCATGTATGTGGGTAGAGGCTGTGAATGTCACTAAACTTCCTACAGTGGACAGAACATCCCCTGTCCTCCAGGCCTCTCAATGAAGAATTACCTGGCTCAGAGTGTTAATAGCAGTGAGGTTCAGAAACCCTGTCACGGGGACCTTGAAAAAATCCTATTGCTTAGACCTTTGCTTTTCAAAGTGTGGTCCATGGAGCAGCACTTTGGGCATCGCCTGGGTTATTCATCCTTTTCAAAGCACCCCAAGTGATCCCAAGATGTGGCCAAGGTTGAGGATCCCTGCTTGCCTTAGTTTTCCTCTCACTATACTGCTCTCCTCAGAAGTTGGTCCGGCTGTTGGCTTTATCAAGTTTAACTTTTCCAAACATTTGGTCACATATAACAAACATCAAATATTGGAATTCCAATGAACATAAAGCCACATTTTCTTGAGAGCTGCAGCTTCCTCAGTATGTTGAATTTTAAACATCCAGAAATGTGATAAGAGGCAGGTTTATCCAACTTTCCGTTAAATATATTGGCAGGAAGAACTCACAAAGGAGGGCAAATCCACTCAGCTAGGATCATGTTTGCGGCCCACAAGAGCGATGATGGAATATATTTGCTTTTCCTCCCTGGCTTTGTCACTTGCCTCATCCAATCTGCTGACTTGGGAACCCAGCAAATTTCTTCAGTATGAGCTTTTGCAGCTGAATTACAGCGGAGGGCATGATGAATATGGAAGGCGTAAGAAAGGTGCATTAGAAAGGTGGCAGATGGAAACTGTAGCATTTTTATTTATGCCCCTATTCTGGTGCACAGTGCACTTTCCATTTTAGCTAGCCAGGTTCATCCTTTGACTGGATTTGCTCCTGTCACCAAATAAGTATGAGTTATACCGAGTTTTATAGGATTTTCTGGCAGCATATGGAATCTTTCCATTTCTTCAATAATTCCCAGTAATTTTGGTTTGGAATTATTACACGTGTGGTTAATTTAGTGAAGGCTGAAGTTCTCAGCACAGCCCTGTAAATGTTCGGTGGCTTATAACAGCACAGGGTAATATGCACCCAGCTAAGCACCAATGTTTACTGCTAATCAGACATTGTTGTGTTTGATTTTTGTAGTTCTCCTCTGAGGGGAAGATCACTCCCCTGCTCACTTCACAGATGAGAGGACAAAGGCATAGAGATATTAAGTGTTATTAATTTCTCCAAGTTTGCACCGCTGGTAAGAAGATGAACTGGGCTTTCCACACAGGCAGGTTTAGTCCGGATTGTATGCACTTAGCCACCTTCAATTGTATATTTCTTCAGGTCTGTCTGTGCACGTAAGCATCAGCTAGTGCCAGGGATTTTCTAAGCTGTAGCTGGTTACACTGAACAATTCTAGACTTTGCAAGGGATGATTGCATGAATTTCAAATGACCTTGATATTGAAGCCTTTTTCTAGGAAGCTGCATCCCAGCCATCATTCCCGTCAGATGGGCAGGTGGTTCCTCTGAATTTTCCAAAGCTGAGGGAAAAGCCGAGTGTCTCAAAATATATTTAATTCTTGTTGATGATAATGTCATGGAAATAGATTCTATGCACCTTTGCAATTCCACTAATCTCTTACGTATCTGCCTTGTGGGTGTCTTTATGTTTTTTTTTCACATGGTTTCTGATTAAAACACCATGATATTAAGCACTCACTAGAATATAAAATCTAACCAAAGGTAGTTTATTGTAATTTCTTCTTTAAACTTCTATTTTATTTATTTATTTATTTATTTATTTATTTATTTATTTTTAGCTGAGCCATCCTGCCACCTGTTGGCAGCTCATTGGCAGCTCAGCTCAGGCTGGGAATCAAACCAACGACCCTGTTGCTCAGAGCTCGCACTCTTGAGCAAGCTCGTAACCAACTGAGCCACTTGGCTGGCCTTTACACTTTTAAAAATGCTTTCATTATCTCAAAGCATTCATTGACTAAATTTATTATCATAAATGAATGGAGTTATGCAGTAATTTTCAAAAAAGTCTTGACTCATAAAGATATAAAATGAACATATGTTAAGATTTATTTAATTAATAATAATGAGTGAACTGGAAGAGATGTTACAACTGGTCCACAGGAGATGTCAAAGAACCACAAATTTATATGCAGTAAAGGAATTTTGGAATCGATCTACCACAACTGGACTATACATAGGCCAACAGTCAGTGTATCCCACCAGACACAAATAATTTGCATTTTTACAGATAAGAATTATTTGCATTGCTATTAGCTTTCCATAAGTTTATCTTTACCGAGTTGTAAAATAGTGTATTCAAAGACAAGGGTGTAATTTAGGATCAGATAATCCCCAGAGGCTCCAACTTGCCATCAAAAGGATATCCAATAATCTCTAATGCGCACAGAGAGTCTTACATATTTCATTAAAGCACTACCATGTGCATGCATTATGGGAATTACTCTTCCACAGTATACATTTCATTCCTTCCATTATCAATAAATACTTAAGGCCTCTTATCTGCTTGGAACAATTCAATGGGTATTGTAAACAGAGCAGAGTGTGTGTGTGTGTGTGTGTGTGTGTGTGTGTGTGTGTGTGTGTCTGTGTCCAGAATCTATTTTAATTAGATTCGGATTGCTATCCTAGTATTTTTATTACTGACCTATTAAAGTGGATTTTATGACTGGGAATATTGGAAATTGTTGTAGTAACAAATAGCCCAATGTGGTTTATTTGGATGACTTGGATTGAGAAATGTAGTTTTGATTTGTAGAATTAAGATAATAGTAAATCATCCATATTCTTGACAAATTTGAGATAATTTGGTTTCCGTAAAAGCTTATTTTAAAAAATTTTTCCAGCTTTATTGAGGTATAGTTGAAAAATAAAAATTGTATGTATTCAAGGTGTACAACTTAATGTTTTGATATACATATACATTGTGAAATGATTACCACGATTGGGCTAACTGACATATCCACCACCTCACATAGCTATTATTTTTTTTGTGTGTGGTGAGAACATTAAGATATATTCTTTATTTCAAGTGTAAAATGCAGTATTATTAACATAGTCACCATACAGTACATTAAATCTCCAAAACTTATTCCTCCTGTATAACTGAAATTTTGTACCCTTTAATCAGTATGTCTCCATTTCCCCCACCCCCGAGCCTCTGCTAAACCACCTTCTACTTCACTTCTGTGAGTTTGAATTTTCAGGTTCCACATATAAGTGAGATCCCATACCATTTGTCTTTTTGTGCCTGGCTTATTTCACTTAGCAAAATGCTCTCAAAAGTCCATCCATGTTGTCACAAATTAAAAGATTTCCTTCTTTTTTTTAAGGCTGAACACTATTACGTTATGTTTGTGTGTTTTTCTCTCTCTCTGTCTGTCTCTGTGTTTCCCATTTTCTTTTTCCAGTCATCTGTTAATATACCCTTAAAATCTTAAAACCTTTTGCAAGGAAAATTGAATGATAGAAAAAGATATATATTTTTATGAGAAGCAGTTCATGTTCTTTTTTTTTTTTTTTTTCTTAGCTGAGTCATCCTGCCACCTGTTGGCAGCTCAGCGACTGCTCAGCTCGGGCTTGCATCGAACTGCTGTTGCTCAGAGCTCAGCTCGCACTCTTGAGCGAGCTCTTAACCAACTGAGCCACTCGGCCAGCCCCTCATGTTCATTTTTTAATTGGGCAACCATATAACAATATGGAATAAAACCAAAATCAGTATAATTACTTACAATTATAAAGATCATATTATATACTGTGATATAGTTTTTTCTGTCATCTATATTCATAATAAATACGCTTTCAATATTGCGTTGCATTCTACTTTTATCTCTTAACATTTCGTGACTATTTTTCTAAGTGATTAACTTCAAAAATATTTGTGAAGGCTAAATAATATTTCATCTTATAGGTATTCCCTACAATTTATTTTAATAAGATACTTTAATAACGTTTTATCAAATATTCCTTTGCATAAGTCTCTGTCTGGATTTATTATTTAAGGTGATGTAGTAGTTACCTGTGGCTGCATGACAAATTACCACAAATCTAACAGCTTAAAAGCACACAACTGTATTATCACACAACTTTTGTGGGTCAGGAGTCCGGAAACAAATTATTTGCATTCTCTGCTTAGGGTCTCACAAGGCTAAAATCTAGGTATCACCCAGCCTGAATGCTCATCTGAGACTTGGGATCCTCTTCCAAGTTCCCAGGATTGTTGGCAGAATTCAGTTCTTTGTGGTCTAGGCCCTGAGCTAGTAGAGACCACACACCATTCCATGGCTGTGACTTTCTCCACAACATGGCAGCTTTTTCTTCAAGGCCAATAGGAGAGCATCTCTGTTGCTTCCTGTTTCTCTGACAGCCTTTATCTGTGACCTCTAGACCCTCTTGTAAAGGGTCACTTGATTAGGCTGGGCCCAACCAGGGAAATTTCCCTTTTGATTAACTTTAGATCAACTGATTAGTTGGTTTATTTACAATAATAAAACGTCTTCACTTTTACCACAAAACATAGCCTAATCATGGGAGTGATACCCCATCATATTTATAGACCTCACTCATACTCAAAGGGAGGGAGTTCCACAGGGTTCAATACCAGAGAGTGGGAATCTTGGGGGCCACCTCAGAATTTTTGTTTTGTTTTTTTGAGGGCAGTATCACTGGCCCTCATATGTGGGACCCGAACCAGGGCCGCTGGAGTCCCAAGCCAGCGCTTAACCACCACGCCACTTGGCGGGCCCCACCTCAGAATTTTTATTGCCACATATTTCATTTCTCTGTTCAATGACATATGTTTCTTTTATCATGTATTGTTCTTATGTATTCTGATACCTGGTGCAGTGTTGTACACACCTTTCACTGATAAGTATCAATTTTTGTGGCTATATTACAGCTAGAATTAAAATGCATTTTGGTATCTTGCAGGGCAAGACCTATTGAATTCCTCTTAATGTTTTCTAAATTTCTCTTTTGTTGATTCTTCCATTCCAATTTTAGAGTTAATTTTCCAAGAAAGAAAATAAAAATTCCATTTGGATTTTGACTAGAAGTGAATAATATTAATTTGGAGACTCTTGACATTTTTTCTTTGTCAATATTGACAAAGTGCTCAATATTTTTATCTTGGAGTATGTTCTTTTCCTCCATTTATAATGGAATAGTTTTTAATGTTTTATAGCCATAACCTATGGATAATAAATATTTTGCATTTCCTCTTTTCTAATATTTATAGTTGTTATTCTTACTTCTTGGGTCATTTCACTGCCAACGATTTCCAGATAAAAGCTACGTAATACTGTTAACATTTAACTACCCTTGCCAGTGTTTCTCTAGTTTTATAAAGTTTATTAAATTCCTCATATTTTAATTAGTCAGTTTTTCAAGGTTTTTCTATGTTTTTACAACCATAACCATGATTTTATGTTCCTCATAACACATTGTATTGTTTGAAAGTTTGAAAGTACTCATCTGTGTTATTTTCTGTAGTCAGAAATTTTTGGAGTTTGCACTTACTGGTATTTAGAACTTTAAAATGTTTTTGTTTGATTCATTTTTTTTTTGTTTGTTTAGAATGTTATGTTAATTTATAATCTCAGAAAACCATTCTGTAAAAATTTCAAATTTGGAAAATTCAAAGTCATCTAAGTTTTTATGTGACTGCATATTTTATAGCTTCTTTTTCACTCTTGATTTTATTTATATTATTATTATTTTCTTAGTAGATTAGCTAGAAGATTGGTCAACTTTTTATAATACAAAGCTGGTTATAACACTCAAGTTACTTAAACACCATTGGCTTTCCATTCACTGGAGAGTATGGTCCAGACTTCATGAGAACTGAGCAAGCCCTGTCTAACAGGATCCTTCTGCAAGTTTTCAGCCTCAACTGGTGCTACCCAGTAGGTGTGCCAATTATCTCATAGCAAATGCTGCTACTGCTGCAGTCTGTTGGTTTGCAGGACACTCTAGCATTTTATGCCAGATTGCTCTTCAGCAAACTACTGGTGTGTAATTCTCAGGGCAGTATTTAAATAAGGAACACATGCATTTTGGACAGAATTATTTGACTGTTGAGTATTATAGTCTTCACCTTGTAGGGGAATCTGTCAAGGATCAAATGGCTGAAGATTTTATTGACACCTTTTTGTCAGATTATGAATTAACATTTGGAGGTCAGTGTAAAAGCTGGATTATAAGATCTGGAACCTTAACATTCTCTTGCCAGCCAGGTTCTAGAGGAATGAATGATCTTCTGGTTAGGATTGTGTTAACAAACAAACAAACAAACAAACAAAAAACTGTGTCTCCGCCAAATTATGAAAAATTACCCTAGTGACTTAAAAGTTTTTTTTGTGTTTTTTTTTTTTTAAGAGACTTTTTATTTTAATTGGGGAACAGTGTGTTTTTTCAGGATCCATCAGCTTCAAGTCAAGTAGTTGTTTCAGTCTAGTTGTGGAGGGCACAGCTCCTTGGCCCATGTGGGGATCAAACCGGCGACCTTGGTGTTATGAGCACTGCACTCTAACCAACTGAGCTAACTGGCTGCCCCTTTGAAAGTTATTTTTGATGATCTAAACGTATACCCCTTTCCGACTCACCAACCTGTATTGAATAATTGTCAAGTATATAGTTTTATTTCCACCAGTGGTTTTTCAAATGCATCATGCACTCTTTTTGTTCTTCTCTATCTATACCCTGCTGTCCCTCACTTTTTAAAGTCAGCCCAGGGCCGGCCGAGTGGCGTAGTGGTTAAGAGCTGGCTTGGGATGCCAGCGGCCCCGGTTCAGGTCCCACATATGTATGAGGGCCAGTGACACTGCCCTCCAAAAAAAATAAGTAAATAAAGTCAGCCCAAATGTTAGTCTCCTCTGAGAATGTTTTCATGACCTCTCTGGTCAGTACTGAGCACTCGCCATAGACTTGCTAATTCTTCTCTTATAATACCTAGCCCTTTGCTATAATTGTTGATTTTCATGTCTCTTTTCCATGTGATCCTTGCCACAGTGACCATTTCCTAATGATTTTATATCCTCAGTTCTTATAACAGTATCTGCAACATGGTAGGCTCTAAATTTTAAAAAACCAAATGTATAGATATCATCATAATTTGCATGTAGTCGATTTTCCTCAAGATAATTGCCATAGATAGGTTCATGAAAAAAGAAACACATTTCACTGGGACTGATTTTAAATATCATGCTTTTTGGGTAACTTTTAGTTGCAGAGTCTGTGAGAGTCTATGTTTTTCGTCTCCATAGGGAATCTATTCCACAGCTTTAACATGCATTGCTTATGTAAATTGTGCACTCGGTAAAATACTTTGTTTCATGCACAAATGGAGGCTTTAATTATATTTTGATTAGAGTGAAGAAAATGATTGGTATAATCTTGTGTTTAGTAATGTAAAAACTTTAAGGATTAAATACAATATAATGGATCATTTTTTGAGCATTAAATAATTACTATATACCAGCCAGGAATGGAGAGATAGGAGACATAGGAAAAGAGCTAGCATTTAAAAATGTCTGCAGTTAAATGTCATTGTTAAATACTGTGGTAGACACCATAAAGATAATTATTTTATTTAAAGGTTGTAAAACTTTGAAGTTGATATTTACTACCTCAATATGTTGGGGGAAAAATAGGTCAGAAATGAAGTAAACTGAAATGAAATAAACATGGCACATACTAAGTCCATGGTTTGTTGATAATGTTAATAAAACTGGGACTTACAGAGATGAAGTAGCTTGCCTAATGTAACACATATTAGGACTCCTAATCCAGTTCCTTCTCATTCTAAAACCAATTCTTTGCTTTATAAGTGGAATAAAACAAATGAGTACAGAAAACCTCCATTTCACTTGCAAACTTACCTACCATTTAGAAACAAGCAAGCAAAGCTAATTTTCCTCCTTAAAATTTCTGATTATGTCCCCATTTGTCTAACCAAATGACTCGTCAATATTACCAGCAGCATCTTACCATACTTCTAAAGCAGTTGCCTCTTTATCTTTATAATGCATAAACTCTGTTGATTGTATCCTTAAATATCCTTGCTTGCTTCATGGCACCAACTCCTTCCTGATTCACATTCACTTTAATACCTGATTTTCTCCCTTTGCCCATCTCATCAATATTTGTAGGCTCCAGAGTTGAAAGTGTAAACTTTCTTCTCTGTACTTTGTTCCTTGTTTATCCTAACCCATGTCTTTAACTTACTGTTATAGTTACAATGTTATCTTCCAGGTCTCTGCTGAGTATCTGGCTAATAATTTCAATTTACTCAAGACAACTCTAATAGGAGATTCCACAGGCAATTTAAAAATCCACATGACCCAAATTATAGTTTCATATATTTCGCCACCCTCATTGTCCAACATGTCTTCTCTGTTTCTATATATTGGTAAATAGTATCATAAAAGACCTAGTTGCTCAAACTATATGCCTCTACTTTCCAAGCTTCCTTTTAATGCCACTTGAAAAAATATCACTAAACTCTGTTTACTCCCAGGTCTATTCTGCTCTTCCAGTGTTCACCACTTAGTGCATTAAGGAGGGAGGAACTTCTTCCTCTTCTTCCTGTACCATTGCCAGCTAACTAGTTTCTTTCACCTTCAAACTTTGCTTTCTTAAACAGTTCAGATTATTCACCTATAAGCATCCATTGATTCTCATTGTCTATACTCAGAGGATCTTAGGAGTGTGTGAAAGGGGGCGGGTCAGAATTTCAGGTAAGTCATAATGTGTATTCTGTAGAAATGTATTCAATATCCATATTGTTTTAATGTTTTAAAACAATGGTAAAGAAAGTGAAGCTGCATGAAGTATTGGATGATGAAGTTAGAATATGAGTAAAAATAAACATTGTAGGGGCCTGTGGATAAGTCCCAACTTCCTACCTGGCATATCTTGTTGTTAACAAGCCTGCCCTGACACCTTCAACTTCTGTCATTACAGCCCCTGATCTGTGGGTCTGTTGGCACTTCATTCCTGAAATTTGTCATTTCACATCCTTGAGGTAATAGATTCTTATTGCTGCTGTAACAAATCACTACAAAGTGAGTGGCTTAAAACAACCGCAAATTTTATTCTTACAGCTCTGGTGGTTGGATGTCCATCATGCGTTGGATATAATCAAGGTGTTGGCATGCCTGCATTTCTTCTGGAGGATTTAGAAGAGAATACGTTTCCTTGCCTTTTCCAGCTTCTAGAAGCCACAAACATCCCTTGGCATACGTCCCATTCCTCTACATTCACAGTGCATGACTCCAATATCTGACCTTGGCTTTCATCCTTTTATGTCCTCTCTCTCAATCTGACTCTGGTGCTGCCCTTTTATAACAATGCTCATGATTACACTGGGCTCACCGAAACCATAATCTCCCATTTCAAAATCCATAACTTAAACCACATCTGCAAAGTCCCTTTGCTATGTAAGGTAACACATTCACAGGCTCCAGGAGTTCAGACATGGGCATGTTTGGGGGTGGGCATTATTCTGCCTATCAGACTGAGATCTTCCCTCATCCTTTGCCCTGGACACAGAATTCTCTTTGCCTTAGAAAATCTCTCCTTTATGACCTAGCTGAAATGTTTCTTCTTCTGAAATCCCTTCCCTACAACATCACCAGACGCAACCTGGAGCA
Source organism: Aselliscus stoliczkanus (assembly GCA_033961575.1). NCBI lineage: Eukaryota > Metazoa > Chordata > Mammalia > Chiroptera > Hipposideridae > Aselliscus > Aselliscus stoliczkanus. Next base: position 91,497,812 of record CM066737.1, on the reverse strand, counting down.
AAATTAATGGCTTCCTCTCTCCACTCCCTCAGCACATTATACTTACCATATGGCAACAGGGTCAGTCTAATTAAGTAGGTGAGCATTTGTCTCATGTATTGGTCTGTGAGCCTTCTTTACTAGAGTGTATTCCATTGTCTTTGTGTCCCCGCTGCACCATAGCACAGCATCTTGTAACTAGTGTATGCTTAATAAGTGTTTATCAAATGATGAGTTTGAATGCCAAAATTCAACTGCATGTCACAGCAGCCGCATTCAGTCTTTCATTCATTGATTTTTTTCAGCTAACATTTATTGAGTATTGCATATCATATAGATGAATAAAACACACGTTTACCCTGGGGGGACTTCAAGTGTGGTACAAAGACATATAATTAAAGATATAAGCTAATAGTATGGGGTAGAATGTAAAGCAAGCTGGCATATACAGAAAGTTTCACAGTTGAGAGGATGTGTGCTGAGTCTATAATAGTGTTAATAATAATATCAAATGTAAAAAAAACAATAACAGCAGCTTTCTTTTATTTAGTTTGTTCTTGTTTTCAGTGCTGTTTTAGGCACTATGTTACCTGTACTGTAATAATATCAATTTTGCCAATGAAGAAACTAGTCAGAGAGGTTTTGTGCCCCAAATCACACAGCTCAAAGGTGGTAAAACTGGGTTCAGAACCCAGACAGACTGATTGGTTATAACTGCTGTGATATGCATAAGTTTTAGTAATGGTTTATATGACGCCAAGTGCTGAATGGTATTCTTAACAGGAAACAGGCAAACCATTTCAGGTTCATCTACTCAGAAATTAAAGCTTCTTGAAATTAGGTCACTGATAGTGGGAGCTACTATTTGAGAATAAGAAAACACTTAAGAACCTAAGTAAATGCTTATACAGAGGGTGCCAAAAAACATATACACATTTTAAGAAAGGAAAAAACTGGATTAATTATAATGTTCAAAGGGGCCGGCCGAGTGGCGCGGTTGTTAAGCGCTGGCTTTGGGAAGCCAGCGGCCCCGGTTCGGTCCCACATATGAGGGCCAGTGACATTGCCCTCAAAAAAAAAAATTCTATAATATTCAATATATACCAATAACAAAAGATGCATCCAAGTCACGTTTGATTTCTGCAATTACAAGAGGTGCTCAAAGTGGTTCCCATCAGTGTCCAGACACTTCTGATTACGGCAAACTACTGCTTGAGTAATGTTGACCAAAGTGTCCACTGTATACATTTTTTGCATCCCCATTATATAGTTTACATTGTGGTTTCAGAGTAGAATTTTAATCATGCAGTAAGTATGGTGAAGCTTGGATGTCTATGACTACACGTAGTTAATCTTTTAACATAAAATGCCATAAATTACCTCAAAGAGGTTTGTAAACATTATTATAGATTGACCAAGATGTTCAATCTGTGAAATGCTATGTAATTCTTTTTTTTTTGTTTTCTCTGATATCCAAGGTTTCAAGAGGTTCAATTAAGGATCTTTTTTTTTTTTTTTTTTTTTTTTTTTTTTTTGAGGGCAGTGTCACTGGCCCTTACATATGGGACCCGAACCAGGGCCGCTGGCTTTCTAAGCCAGCGCTTAACCACCGCGCCACTCGGCCGGCCCCAATTAAGGATTTTGATGCTGCCAAACTGATGCTTTCCAAACCAATTTAATTTTAAGAAAGAGCATCGTAAACTAGCTTGTATGCCTTATAGAAACAAAATGAATAAGGGAACAGTATTTTGGACAAGAGGAAAGTACTAAGGTAGTTAAGCTGGAAGGCCTTGCAGTGTATAGTTGAATCCTGGAGCTTCTTGGGCAGCGCTGATTAAAGTCACACTGAGAGATCTGATTCTCACTGCTAACCTGAAGGCTGAAGATAGCAGCTTGAAGGTTTCTTGCAGCTCCAGTTAGTGTGTTGACTGGGAAATGAGATTCGGGTTTTCAGAAGGCATGACTCAGGCTTGTACTTTTTTAAATTTAATTTTTTAATTCAATTTATTGAGGTGACATTGGTTCGTAAAATGATATAGGTTTCAAGCATACAATCCTATAATCCATCATCTGTCTATCACATTGTGTGTTCACCACCCAGAGTCAGTTCTCCTTCCATCACCTTATATCAGGCTTGCACTTTAATGTGGCAGCTCGTCAGATGTGGCTGATGAGTCGGCTTTTCGGACTAGGTGTCATTTCTGTCTTGATGTGGACTCAGAGCCCTTGGTTAGAAAACTGAAACAGGCTACCATCCTTTAAAGGAGCTGGAATTAAAATAGCTTATTCTCAATGCTTATTTTAAGAATTCCCTGACTTTCTGACTAAAATGATGATGGTGACGCTTTGCTGCAAATGAATGGATTTGGATTTTTTTGTGAATTAAGATGCGTTTTAACAGACTTATTAATATGAATGAATTAGTCATTTAAAAATATTCAGAGGTATCTGAGGCTCTAGGAGAGCAAAAAAAAAGTATGCCTCGGACCGGCCAAGTGGCGTGGTGATTAAGCGCTGGCTTAGGAAGCCAGTGGCCCCCGTTCGGTCCCACATGTCAGGGCAGTGACACTGCCCTCAAAAAAAAAAAAAAGTATGCCTCAGAAATCACCACTTTAGTTTCCTCATCTTTAATGAAGTCATAGTGATGGAAAGCTGAGTGTGATTAGGCCTCAACTGTCTCGCAAAGCAACTTGTGCTGTCTGTCATGTCCATGGAGGAACTGTATTCTAACTTGCTACTTTTTTGAAATTCAGTCTTCAGCTCTACTATCTCAGTCTTATATCAAAAATAAAAGAGGAATGATTTTGTGAGGAAGACAATGTTCATTTCAGTTCATTTCAGATGAACTATTTCCCCCTTTTGAAATCCAAACCCTAGGCTAGTGTCCCTTCTAGTATCCTGAGAGCCTTGTAATCGGAAGAAATGATGTATCTTCCTGTAGCTTTCGTGGACAGTCAATTTTCGTTCAATACAGCCATAGTCTTAAATTCTCTTGAAGTGTCTTTTAGAGTTTTTTCAAAGAAAATTCTAAAATTATAATTAAATCTTTAGGGGCATAGAATTTGTAATTTCTTCTCAATGAGAAAGAGTGATACTGAATAAAACCATATTCTATTGCAGCATTGGAACATTACAATGTTAATGTTTGGCAATTTGTATTAAAAAATAAATTGCTAGTGAAATATGCTTTTTGAAGGGATTGTTGCCACTTACTTAAGTACAATTAGATTCTCTGCGCTTCCGTTTAGACCAAGATGGTGAGATTATAATTCTGCACCCCTGCCACTAGCCCCTACACCAAGTACGCCACCATGATTAACCAGGTCACACCTTACAACTACCCCGTGCACATCTGAGATGATGGGAACATACCCGACATGCCCAGCCCTCCCCCCCAGGGCCTGCAGGGCCAGCTGAAGAAACTGAGCAGCTCCACTGACAGGGAGGAGCCCCCCCTCCCAGTGGCCCCCAATAAAAATGTGAAAACCATAAAAATAAAGAAATACACTTAGATCCTCTCAATAGAGAGAAATTTTAAACTTTAAGTGACCATAAGATTTTACAACATTTTGGGGGGCTTATAGAGACATAATTTTGATATTACTGGTTTCAATTTAACTTAGAAACCACAACATATGGGAATATAGAATACACAGATACTGTTCACATTCTTCCTTTTTGTGGAATTCATTGCCCCAATCGTGCATGATCAGAAGTCGAACAAAAATCCTATAATATTGATATATATTTTTAAGAATGTCTATTTTCTTTTTTATCTTTGTTTTAAGGAACAGCCTATAAGAGTTGGAAGATGAAAGCTCCGATTCCACACTTGATTCTCTTATATGCTACTTTTACTCAGAGTTTGAAGGTTGTGACCAAAAGAGGTTCTGGTAAGCAGTGTTCCTTTCTTTTCTCTCATTTTTATGGCTTGAAATGATGGTACTACATTAACATATGCGCCATTTGTGGAGAGTTTGAGAATTAACAGGAATCCATATTGTGGAAACATTGTAGCTATATCTTTAAATGAGTGGAGCATACTTGTAGGGAACTAGAAAAGTGAGAATAAGTTGGAAAAAATGGTGGCTTATTTTGTTAATTGTTTTGAATTAAAATGCATTTAATACCAAGACCTTGCAGTTTGATTTCATTCTATTATATGAATTTCAACATTGTTTTATAAAGGGCATCATTTTAATTTTTGCATGGAAATATTGTGAATTTTTTTTATGTTAACCTTTACTGTTACCATGTCAATGTCAGCTGTGTGTAAATCATACTGTTTTTAGGGTTGTACTTCAGCTGATCTGCTCTGTTATTTTGCAAGTGTTTAAAGAGAGTGCCAGAGTTCTTAAAGAAAATGGCATGGAGAAATATCCTAATATGTTAGTAGGAAATAGAGAGGTAAAGCAGAATGGTAATGTCAAAGGAGCTGCTAAAGAGAATCATGTTGAAACTTACGGAAAACTTTACATGATGTCAGATATCTTGGTTTTCAGTTGACTGTTGATATATGGAGTTAGTGAAATGTACAAGACAGTTGAATAAATATTATCAGTGTAAAGTTGTTTCTTGTCTAATGTCACTGAAAATAGACTTGCTGTACTCACATTTTATGTGGGGTTGCAGAATTTTTTAGCCAGAGGTTTTAGATGTAATGTCAGAAGAAATGTATTGTGTTCAGTTGATAGAACGAGACTGTGTTATCTATTAGTTCTAGATAGACAGTGAGGGAAAAGAAAAGATAATGTGGAGGACACTGCAGAGTGTTGTGATATAAACAAAGGTAACTTTGGAATTCCGAAAGGAGAGGGAATGAAATGGCTGAGATGGGAGTGCAACAACTCTTCTCAATCCCTTAGGTTGAGAAGCTTCAAACTCACATTGATTATCTAATGAAAGAGGCCATGTGCAAGGGAAATAGAGAACAAGTCTACTCTCATGAGCCCCACCTTGGGCTTAAGTCTGGGGAGGGATTGAGGAGCCCTTTGTGCATGGACGAGGGGATGGTGCAGGGTTGAGAGTAAGAGGAATTTTACTGAGCCTATTGGCTCTAGAACATTTTGGTTGTTGTATAGCTCTTGTATCTGCCATTGATATGGTTGTAGGCAATGTGAAAAAATGGTGTTTCTATGTTTACACATTATTTGATCTTTTCCTCTTGGTGGATCTTTTTGAATGAGAGAAAACTCTAAGGCAGGATTGTAATATAGTGGTTTTTTGTAATTTGAATGGATTTCTGGTAAATTGCAGATATCTTGATTTCTTTGTCTGCCACTTGCAAGGAAATGTGAGCATACCCATGGGAGTTGGAGTAGGTGGAAGGGGGAGGAAGTCGTGATGCAAGCTGATAATTTCTAGAACAGTGATATTTTCTAGAATAGCAATTTACGTTAAAAGTATTAACATGGGTCTTTGACATACTGGCTACATAGAAGAGAAACACTCATCTGTACAAATATAACAAAAGGAGACTACCCAAAATAGAAATATCGATCGAATTTTTAAAACTTCATTTTTCTGGTTATTATAGTTGATTATATAAAATTGTATTTTCAGTTTTGTGTATATAAGCTCTATGATTTATTTATCAAAATGCAAGTGTGACTTTTCTATCATTAAATAGTGGTGACAGGTCCATTCTATATAATCTCTAATTTGGGAAAAAAACTTTTATTAAATTGAGACTTTGTATGTTTGAGAAGCGTGGGAGCAGAGCTGGAAATGTGGGACAGCTGGAAAATTCATATTGCTGTCTGCTCCAGAGACCTGAGAAAACTCAATGACCTGTCTCAAATTCCAGTTTTATTTTAATGATATAATTATTTTAGGAGGGTGGTGATAAAATGCTGCTCTAAGTTTGGCAGAAGCTCTGAGACCTTGTTCCCTTCTTTTTATGAATGTAGTTGCCATATAGCTATTTCATACCTCTCAAGCCCCATGTGTTTTCTATATAAAAATGTAAAAATGAAAAATAAGGCAGGTACTAAAATTTAGCGACATGTTTGATTTGTTTGCTTTTCTGTATAATGTGAAGTACGGTAGCTTCCCCCAGTATCTGTTAAGACCCAGCTAAATGGAAGTTTGTTTGATTTTTGAATATTAAGTGTGCAATTTGGGAATAAATAATAGTACTTTACCCATACGCTTTGATAGTTTGCACTCATTTCAGCTGATAATCTGTTATCATGGCACCTTTGTTTAGAGAAGCAGATATATAGTTTACTGAAGAACATTGTTACCAATCTCCATAGATCCAATAGAAGAGAAATACACTCAGCATCTTTTCCTCAAAGATTAATGGCTCCGTCTTCATGCCCAGCCCAACCTATAAAACCAGTGGCATCAAGGCCAGGGAATAAAAAAATCAATTTTTGATGTTCAATCTCACATATTAACCAAGAGGGCTACTTATCCTCGTTCTTATCATTTAATTCTCTTTTTGTTTTCAGTTTCTTAAATGTTTTTTGAAGTTCAATAAACATGATTCAAAGCCCAGTGCTTTTCCTATGTCTTTTACTAGAGTAGTCTTTTTCAATCTGTGATTTTAAACACTGTGACCACTAGAAAACTAGATATTTTAATAACCAAGTTCATATTAAATATGATTATAATGCACAGATTAATGGTGAATTTTTTATGGCATATCAGTTGTGTATAGCATTTACTTTAGATAAACACATATGGTCGTTCCATAAAAATTTAGAAGCAGGTATTTGTTTCTCATTAACAGAGCTAGCTTGAAAGCAATAGGAGCTCTTTATACACAAACTGGAGAGGTCTTATTTTGATCACATTGGCTTATAACCCCATTGCTGTTAATTTAAGGAACAAATGAAACATAATAAGGCAGTTATATCATCATAATATCTTTGATTGAAATATTAAAATTAAACTTTACAATGCTTTGTTTTAAATATTACTCTGGGTATATGTATATGATGATAACAATTATGGTTTGCCTCCATTAATCTGGCCTCTCAGGTAATGTTTGAAAATTTTGTGTACATTCAGCATCAAGGCCTTTAATCTATGGAATCAGATTTTCAGCTGTTGTTACACCATTGGTTTTCTCTTGGAACAATTTTATACCTTGCTTTTAGTTTTTATAAGCAGCACTTGAAGAAAAAGGCAAAGGCTATGAATATTACCCATTTTCCTCAAGTGTGTGAAGCATTGTAGCAATTTATTGAGTAAACATTTAGGTTGCTGTCATTTGTAGAATTCTGTACAAAAACAACATGTAACGCAAATCCTTGCTTGGAGAGTCTTTGTATCTTTTTTTTAAAAATTTTTTTTAAAAAAAGTTTACAGCAGAGGACAGTATATTAGGGTAGAAAGTAACAGCTCTCAAAACGAGAGGGTCCCTGACTGGGTTGCCCCGAGAGTCTTTGTATCTTAACCAGTTCAGAAAGGTTAGGTTAATGTTCTTGGTTTGTCTGTGTCTGTCTGTCTCCTTCCCATCCTTCTCATCTTTCCCATCTTTCCTCTTTCCCTTCCCTTCCTTGCCCTTCCCTTCCCTCCCTCCCTCCTTTGCCCTCTTCTTTCCTTCCCTTTTTCTTTCCTCCTTCCCTCCCTTGTACCCTCCATCCCTCCTTCCTTCCCTCTTCCTTCCCTCCTTCTCCTTTGTCTCTCTTCCTCTACATCCTCTCTTCCATTCCTCCTTACTTCCTTCTTCATTATTAGTGTATTTGTATGCAAATTAAATAATGTATTTTGAATTTTCTATTGTGCCTTTGTAGAACTTTTAAACTAAACATATTGTCATTAGTTTGTTTGAAGAGTTAAATAAAGTCTATGAAATGCTTGGTCTTTCCAAGGTCTTTCCAAGAGGATAGCATGATCTCTACTAATAATGGTTATTTTTCAATAGTTCTTTTTATATTGTGTAACTAAGAATTTCGGATAGGATATAGGGGCAGGGAAATAATGTTAACTGTTGAGGGACTATTATGTACAAAGTATGAGTATTGCACTTTTGGAGAACTAAAGCATAAGTTGTGATTTGGCCTAAGAGTTTGGGATCCTGAAGAGACATGAAGCTAGAGGGACCTGGATATAGAGATGAGGGAAGAGAAAAGAATCCAGAATTTTTGTATGTTTCTCTTTGCTCTCATATCCATCCCTAGACTATAAGATGGTAAATGCAAGGGCCATGATTTATATGCGTATAACCACTACAGTTCCAAATATGGTGTGTGTTTCAGAGTCAGCGTTAAGTGAAACACCTTAATAAAATAATGATTACATGAATGAGTTTAAGAGTGGCTGTAATGTTCAGGCTGGGTTGCATCAATGAGGATACATGACCAACACAGTATTAGAAAACTAAAGATAAAATAGAGATTTTAAGAAAAACTTTTTTTTTCCATAAATAGAAATTAGTATAGGATAGACTATGAGACTACTGAAACAAAAGATATAAACTCAGAAGAAGCACTATCTAAGGCATGCTCAGGGGTTATCTGAAGATAGTGAACCTTTGCAAATCGTGAGCTTGAAATCCATGTCAAAATCTGTTAGAAGGAAAGGAAAATGATTCTTTAAATATGAATATAGTTCAATTTTACTACATTTACTGCTGCTTTAAAGAAGGGCTGTGATTATATAGATGCTTTGGGTTTACTCATATTTGTTCAATACAGATCACCGTGAAAAGGGTGTAATTCATGATTACTGATACATACCACAGGTTGATATTCTCTTCATTCTAGAGTCTGACAATGGACACCTGTTTGTATAAAACGATTTTTTTTTAATTTTTTTTTTACTTTCTTATAATTTTCTTTGTTTATAAAACGATTTAGATGCAGTTCATCCTGACAACAAGAGGAAGGCAAGTCTCTCAAGAGGCTTTTCCCAACTTGTAACTTGAAGCCCAATTAATTTATAAAAGACAAGGGTAGTTTAGGTTCTAATCTTTGTGTTTTTTGTTTCTGATGAATAGAGCAAACAAAATGAATTGTTAGAAGAATTATTTAGTTTTCCCATTAGGAAGAATCTCCAGTTCTTAAATAAGCATTTGATTGTTTATTATATATGTCTAATATGATGGCTGTAAGGACTTGACACCATTAAAATGTGTTACTAAGACAAAACTTTGTTTTTCTTTAAGTTAAAAAAAAAGATAAGGATAGTTTAGGTTCTAATCTTCATGTTTATTATTTCTGGCTCGTCATTTCTTTAAGTAAAAGACATGATGCTAATGCTTAAACATAGTGAGATTCAGCCGAATAGGAGTGAGAAAGCCTAGCGGGGTGTTTCCATCTCATGCCAAGGTGACTTATGTGCTTCCGCTCTCTTAGGCATTCCTGGAAGCCAATGAGCTTAATTCCACATGACTAAGAGACAACCTAGTTAGTCCCTCGGCATTTGCCTTATTATTATTTTTTTTTTATGTCGCCATGTATTTATTCCCAGTTTGTCGAGTATGTCCAAAAGTATGAAGCATTTCTCCTTCTTTTCCTTTGGGATGGCTAACAAGACCAAACTTCTGAGGCTTTGTTTATGTCCCTTTTGAAGTGAAAAAAATTGCAAGTTAATTTCTCTAGGAAAAAGAAAATTCCCCCTCTTCTATGTATCCTATTTTTTAAAAATAAATTTTGACATTAGGTCTGGAAGAATTTTAATATTCACTTGAAATTGTCTTTAATGAGACTAAGTTTAACCAACAAATAGAACTTCCTCCTGACAAGTAAAATCATCCAGTATCTTTGTGTAATAATCATCTGATATGCATATGAATTTCACCACAAACTTATTCCATTTTATTATTATTATTATTATTATTTTGGAGGGCAGTGTCACTAGCCCTCATATGTGTGATCCGAACCAGGGCCGCTGGCATCCCAAGCCAGCTCCCAACCACTGCGCCACTTGGCCGGCCCGACTTGTTCCATTTTAGTTGTCAGTACACTTTTATATAGTTGGTATAGATTAACGTTAATTGCACAGACTGATGCCTTGTTCATGGTGAATGTACATGGAGAAGATCAAAGTCAATATGGATGAATCTTGCAAATTGAATAGGATTTCAATGGGGAGGGGAATATTTCAAGTTAATAAATAGGACAGGGTGGCACTGTATCATGGAGGTAATAAGAGATATATTCTTCTATATATTTAAAGGGAGAGGTGAGGGGTAGAGGGCCACAGTAAGCAGCCAATCAATGGTGGTGTATTTTAAATCATGTTAAGGAATTGATGTTCATTCTAGCGACACAGAGGTGACCACTGCTGGACCACAGGATGAACCCCTGATCCACGGGCTGTCTACTATTAGCTTCAAGATGATCCATGAGGTGGTGTGGAAATTAGGTACACTGTTGTATTAGTGTCATATTGCTGCTTCAACAAAACACCAAAAACTTAGTGATTTAAAGCAGCATAAATGTTTTATCTTATACTTCTGGAGATCATATGTCTAACATAGGTTGATAGGGCTGTGTTTTTGGTGCAGGCTCTTGGGGAGAATCGATTTCAGTGCCTTTTCCAGCCTCTAGTGGTTGACTGCATTCTTTGGTCCATGGACCTCATCACTCTGACCTCTGCTTCTGTTGTCATCACTTCTCCTCTAGCTGTGATTCTCCTGTATCTCTCTTTCCCTGATAAGGGTTCCTGTGATTACATTGGACCTGTTTAGATAATTCAGGAAAATCTCCCCATCTCATTATCCTTAAGTTAGTCAAACCTGCAAAGTACCCTTTGCCATGTAATGCAACACGCGTTCTAGCGGTTAAGATGTGAACATCTTTGGGGAGGTGTGTGCATTATTCTTCCTACCACAGTGATCGTTAGCTAAGTCAGTTAACCAAATGTATTATTGAATTTGGACTAGACAGAAAAGAAGGATGGTCAGGTAGGAACTAGGTGGGAATGAGAGAGATAAGAACAAGGAAGTTGATGGGCCGGCCGAGTGGCACGGTGGTTAAACGCTGGCTTGGGAAGACAGCGGCCCTGATTCGGGTCTCACATATGAGGGCCAGTGACACTGCCCTCAAAAAAAAAAAAAAGAAGAAGAACAAGGAAGTTGAAAAGTTTTGCTGAAGGAACCATATGATCTGTCGTCCACGATTAAAAAAAGAGAGAGAGAAAGTAGGAGTTGGGGACAAAAGGAAGAAAAAGGAAAAGAAAAGTAGGTTGAGAAAGAGGAAAGAAGGGAGGTAGGGAAGGAGAAAGAAGAAATAGTCGCTAGCGATGCTTTGGATTTTGATTACCTAATATTCATCCGCACTCTTCAAATACACTTTCAAAAATATCCCTTTTAACTTGTAGTATCTTAAAGGAGCCTGTGTACCTTTCAACCAAAAATGCCTCACACAGAAATGATTTCCTGACTCAAAGTAACAGCAGTGGGAACAGGGAAGACAGAAATTAGAATCTATTGAGTTTGATGATTAGATGTGGGATGTTTGAAAAAAAGAGGTGGAGAAAAGAATTCTGTAGTAGGAGAATTGTGATGTCATCAATCATACTGAAGGTCCCGAAAGAAGAGAAACCTGAAAGGATCACTTATTTTTAGGTCTTTTGATGAAGACAAAGCCCAAAATGTAGACCGGGCAGAGAGTATGAAGGGTTTTGTAAGTCGTGCAAGGAATTTTGGATTTGATCTTGTAGAACAAAAAGTTTGGGCTGAAATATTTAATTATTTTGAAAACCGCTTTAGTAGAAAATTCAGTCTGATGGGTTGGGCCTCTGGTTTGGCAGATTTGTTCTTTGTGGTGTCTTCCATACACCATAAAGATGAAACTCCTTGGTGTATATGCAATAGTGCTTCACAAATGTTTGTGCCAGCCCATAAGGAAAACTGCCTTTATAGCAAAGGAAAGATACACACACCGTTAAGCTGTAAAGGGTCACACACAAGAGTGGCATGGTCACATCTGCTTTTAGACAGATAATACTCTCTGTAGGAAAGACTGGAGTGAATTCCACAGTGACCAGCCAGGGACTCCATAAAAATCATTCAGCTATATGACAAGCCAGAAGAGTAGCCACAGAGACTGAAAACATGTTTCTGAGGAAGGATAACGGATCAAATCAATGTTTGGAGATGGATTGTGAAATAATTTGAAGAGAAGTTATATTGATGGTGTTACCAATTACAGAGAAAGGAGGGTTGCACTGTTTTTTTCAGGAAGGGGAGATAGGACGAGTTCAGTTTGGGATGCATGAGCTGTGGAAATCACAGGAAATATTGAGCTGATGGATTCATTGGTCTGGAGTTGTGTTAGTTTCCTGTGGCACCCGTAACAAATTATCATAAAAGGTGTGACTTAAAATGATAGGAATCCTGGGCCGGCCGAGTGGCGCTGTGGTTAAGCACTGGCTTGGGAAGCCAGTGGCCCCAGTTCGGGTTCCACATGTGAGGGCTAGTGACACTGCCCTCAAAAAAACAAAAGAAAAACAAAAACAAAATGATAGGAATCCATTATCTCACAATTCTGGAGGCCAGAGTTCCAAAGGTATTGGCGAGGCCACATCCCTCTGAAGTCTCTGTAGGAGAAGCCTTCCTTTTCTCTTCCAGCTTCTTGTGGCTTCAGGTATTATTGGTTTGTATCTGCATTATTCCAATATCTGCCTCCATCTTCACATGGCCTTCTCCTCTGTGTCCCTAATCTCCTTTTGCACTTCTCCAGTAAGGACACTTGTCATTGGATTTAAGCTCCACTTGGATAATCCAGGATGATCTCATCTCGAGATCTGAAAGAAGTTGTCTGATTATTTTTTAAAGTATATACTGGGGGTACCAAAAATAGGTTTATACATTTTAAGAGATGTTATCTATGCTCACACAGTAGTTCGCCATAATCAGAAATGTCTGGACGCTGATGGTAACCACTTTGAGCACCTCTTGTCATTGCAGAAGTCAAACATGAGTTGTATTCATCTTTTGTTATCAGTATATACTGAGTATTACACTTGTAATACAGTTTTCCTTTCCTTCTTTCTTTTTTTTTTTTTGAGGGCAGTGGCACTGACCCTCATATGTGGGACCCAAACCGAGGCCGCTGGCTTTCCAAGCCAACACTTAACCACTGCACCACTTGGCCAGTCCCAGTTTTCCTTGCTTAAAATGTGTACATTTTTTGGCACCCTTTGTATTGTACAAAATAAGTATAAGTGCCATTTAGTCTTTAAAGTTTGCTTAACTCTTAGAAATTATATTACTTTTATTGTTTTGTCTGCTTAGGTGAAACAAGTGTAAAACTCTTAGTCATCCATGATAATGAGAATAATTGTACTAATGAAAGGATAAAGCTTTTGCCAATAAAAAATTATTTTACCTAGATTTGAAATATGTTTACCATAGACTAATCTCATAAAGGTAGTGGAATATTTATTCAGTTTTTTTCCCTTCATGCAAACAGATGGGAAAGGTGGCTCTATATGTATTAAAATTTGCTATGATTAATCTCATGTTGACTATTGGAAGTTGGCAGGACATTTCTACAGACAACTAATATTGACCTGCCAACTTTTGTCTACAGTGATGATCACTAAAAACACATGATTTGAATTATTTTTCCCGAAGTGGTTTAGGTGGTTCTGATGAGTATTAAGAAGCCTGTAGAATCGGAAATTAAGAGACTTGGATTTCAATCCAACCGTCATAAGCTTTGTTCACTGAGGCAAGTCCATGAACTTTTTGGGACCTCAGTTTCCCTTTTCATTAGCAAAAGTTTTTAACTACATCATCATCAGTAGAAATGGAGGTTTATCCTTATGTTCATTACACAAGAATTTATGGAACACCTTCAGGCATACTCAGTACACAAAGTAACACTTTTTTTCTGTAACATATGATACATACTTGCACAATGATCAAACAAATTTTGATGGCTAAAGTTTGTAGCCAGAACACTTGAGGCCTATCGCTGACTCCATTTAACGTTATGCTACACTGTTTGTCCAAATGCCAGGGAGCAGAGGATATTACTCAGTATAAAACAGAGGTTTGATGAAGAAAACATATGATTTTTAGTCTTATCAAAAAGCACATGCTATATAGTTACAAAACCAAAGTAAAAATAAGGTATTCTCCTTGCAGATGCAGACAAGTCTAAGTGAAATTAGGTTTAGCAGTTCAGAATACTAAACTGTGTCTTAGCCCATTTTTGCTTATTTATGACAGATTTCCTTTTGTGGAGTTGTAATCTCTTAAAATATCTAGAGTGTTGGTTGGCCTTGCATGGAAAATGTTGCCTGAAGGCAATGACGATAGATAACTGCCAACTTTTAAAATCTCTGCTGGTTATATATAAACATTTCTTTAAAAAGAGTCAGTAAGCCTCTTGTGAGTATCCTAAGCACTGTTCAGTTATCATGTACATCTTACTACCTGTACTGAAATATTTCTCAACTCCTATAGCTACCTTGATTTCAGTAAAGTACTTTCATTGGCATTTTACTTGGATCTCTAAAAGCATACTCCAGTTAGTCTGTACTCCACATATGGCATGCATTTGTTATGAATGATAAAGGAAAATCATGTTTATCAGTGATGAGAAAAGATCTCCATATACTGATGAATTATTATTTTCCTTCAATATATTTTCATATCAGGGAAAAAGAACAGCTTCAACTTGAAAAGAGGATTCTTCCAGTTTTTTCTTGAACTATGTTCTATAAAATAATTGAACTCTCCAATGCCATCTGGTGGCTTTTCTGAATTGGTTGAAATGCAGTCATAAATACATAAAGCAGAGAGAAAATAAGCATGGGAAGAAAACTTCTAATAAATTATTGTTCAGAAATCATTTTAATTGATCCTAATATTTTCCAAACATTTTTTTCCTCATATTTATTTCCCGGGGTTTAAAAAAAGTATATAGGTTTCTGTTCTTTTGGGGTTATTTTTTAGTAATAGAAATTTTCACTGACGTTTTTAAGGAGACAAAAGTATTATGTTTTTCGGGCTGGTCGAGTGGCATGGTGGTTAAGCGCTGGCTTGGCCCCTGTTCCGGTTCCACATATTAGGGCCAGTGACACTGCCCTCAAAAAAAAAAAAAAAGGTATTATGTTTTTCATAATAGCATCATCATGTCGGCTTGTAGGCCTGTATTGTCAGAGTTTAAATTATGTAGACAACTCTATTCATATTACAAAATATTTTTAAAATCCGTTCTTTTAACATTTATCTGCCATTGAAGTCTTGTCATTATAATGATTCAAGTGTCAATAGAAGAGAAAGTCATTAAAGATTTTTCAATTGTTTACTAATGTAAGTAAGAGCTGCTGGTAGAAATATGGAAGTGAAGATCAAGTGAGGATGGATCTGTGCTAAACCACTTAAATTTTCCAGCTGGTCAAAGGACTGGGCCTGGAATAGAAGGTGGGGTTTCCTGAGGACAGTCAAGATAGTGTAAGGTGCTAGTCACCAAGCAAAGTGACCTGGAAAAAGCAATGGCCGTTATCGGCATATCCCAAAAGAATGAGGTTGAAGGTAAATTCTTGGTTGGCAATGTTTCGTTTTTTTAAAAAAGAAAAATTTCCCAAGGGCTTTAGCTATTATAAATATCTTTCCAAATAAATGGCATATAATATGCATACACAAGCGCATGCATATGTGTTCTCTCTCTCTCTCTCTCTCTCTCTCTCAATAACAGCCTTTCCAAACTTTCAGCAGAACCTCCAATTATTTTCAGTTATGAGTACTTATGTATAGCATGTACAGTTATATTTGTTTGTGTTAATTACTTTTAGGGTGTTTTACACTTCTGACCGACCTAATGTCACTTGGAAGCACCTTCATCTTTCCAAAGGAAAATTAATGTATTCTGTATACAATTATTAACAAGCATTTATTGAATTCCCACTGTACTACCTGCTCAATAACATTGACTGACAACTGTCAGCTATAACTGGGTATAAAAAGTTTAAAGTATTTAGATATTTGTTGGTAGAGATTTGACATTTGGATTCCTTATTTAAAAATCAAAATTATAGGAAGTTTTAGTAAAGGAAATAATGCGACATGATTTATCTTTGTTAGGTTTGATCACTTTCTTCTTTGTTTTCCATATCCACAAATTCTGAAAATTGTTTATACAGTCTCCCCGTAGTTTTGGTAATTATTGTTTTGGGAAGATGGATAACTTATTTTTATAGCTGCATGTTTTTTTTCAAATTCTAAACCTCACATATCTGTCATAACTTTGAAACTGGTGGTGCTATGGGCATTGTCCATTGGTATTCACTAGTCAGTTCTAGTTACTCTTTGATATTTAGCAAATATTTTCAAACACAACACACTATAAACAAGTAATTGGCCTGAATTCCCTTGGGGATTATAAAGATGAACTACCATCTCTATTGGTAAACATCCTGCAAAAAAAGGGATATGAGACATATGAGTACAGTGTACTGGATTAATGTTCTATTGCTTGTGTGAAAATTACACAAACTTAGCTTAAAACAACAAAAGAAGCCCTAAAATCAAAGTTTCAGCAGGGCTTCTTTCTTTCTGGAGGCTCTAGGAGAGACTGTTCCCTTGACCTCTCCAGCATCTGGAATCATCTGCCTTCCTTGGCTTGTTGCTCCTTCCTGAACTTAAATCCGGAGGCATAGCATCTTCCAAACGCTCTCTCTGAGCTCCAGTTCCATTCTGATTCTGACTCTCCTGTTTCCCTCATGATTACATTTTAGGTCCACATAGTTAATCTAGAATAATCTCCCCACCTCAGGATCCTTCATCATACATCTGCAAAGTCCCTTTTGCCATGTAAGGAAACATAGTCACATGTTCCAGGAATTAGGACATGGAAATCTTTGTGGGGCATTATTCTGTCCATCACAGGAGTACACTAGAGTAGCTTTTCAATTAAAGAGTTTGATATTGCCGGAATACGTGTACATTTGTCAGGAGAAAAGGTGGAAGAAAATAGATGGGAGCCATGTCATAAAGGGCTTTGTGTGACATAACAAGAAACTTGACTATTCTCTTGTAGGAAATCAGGAACCACTGAAGAAATTTATGCAGATGTGTAACAGAAGTAGCCTTACTGGATAAATTGGAAAGAGCTCTGAGACCAGAGGGTGTGGAATTAGGCCAATAGTCCAGGCAAGGATGTCAGGAATTGAGGCAGTAAGTAACATTAGGAATAGAAAGGAAGAGATGGGTTTGATTTCTAGTACAATATGGAATTCATGGAAACTAGTGGCTGATTGTACCATGAAAAGAGGGAGAGATGGAAGGTGATTCCAGTTGCTTTTATTTAACTTAAAAATCTGTTGAGAATTAATAGGCAATCAGTGTTGCATTTAGTGTTTCTATTACTCCTGGATAAATACATATTTAGATTATCCATATGACATATCTTTTGTGGTTTGGGTTCAGACTGGACCACTGTACATCTGACATACAAGTTTCAGTTTTGGAGCTAAATCCCTCTCTTGTAGTAGATCTCTCACACAGAGCATTTTCCTAACGTCAGTATTTTCTCTTCAGAGGTCTTTCAAGTTTCTTCTCTCATGGATGCTTGTAATGAAAGATTGTGTCAATGAGTCTTCCTTTGCTAAATTCAGAGAAATATGTCAAACATACACAGGGAGGGGGATTTTAAAGGTGTTAGGCTTCTTCTAAAATATAGTGTAATATATATATATATATATATATATATATATACATATATATATATATGTGTATATATATATATATATACCTACATGCACACACACAATACACCCTCCACACACACACACAGAAATATACACACAGTTAACTATTAACTCACCAAACTTACATTTGTCAAGGAACCACTATGTGCCAGGTGTTGAGGATTCCAAAATGATTAGGATATGTGATTGCTGTGTTTTTTAACATCTGTGTTTTATTTACCCAACGAAATAGTATAACCTCAATGAGTGTAAAAATATCTTATACATGTTTATGTATATGTCTTTTAGAATCACTGTGCTTAAAAGTCATTGCATAATTAATGCTCAATACATATTTGTATTTGATTGCTGGATTTAAGCACATTGATGAATCTCATCACAGCACTCTATATTTTCCTGTGGCGATTTATGTGCATGTCATAACTCATCTCCAGTCTGGGAAGTTCTTCGAGGAATGATCTCTATCTATTGGGTTGTCGAAAAAGTCATGACATATTTTTTCTATGTTTTTCATTGCAAAAATGCATCATGACTTTTCGGACAACCCAATATATAGTTCAACTTCAAAACTTTTACAAGCTCTCTCCTAGGACCTGGCACATAGCATTCTGTGATGAAATGTTACATGAGCAAATGAAGGAAATTTAACGTACATGACATAGTTTTAGTGGACTTTACATTTCTCCGGAAAGGGAGAATTTAGTTTTATCTCTAGCTGTCAGGATGACCTGACCATTCGTGCTTATTGTGTATATTCCCTGCTGGAATGGTGACAGCTGAAGCCAGAAGCAACCACAGCCTCCCTGGGAAGTAAGTAGCTCTTGAGGGGCCATCTCTTCCTTTGCTCAAAAGGGCAGCTTTCAGTGACTTCGATGTATGGGAATTGCGCAGCGTTTTCCTCCTTATCTTTGGAGTTTTTGCCACACGTGTGCATATGTAGGTCATTCCATGAAGGAGGGTTAGATGCAAGGAATCCTGCGTGGAAGGGTGCCTGCCAGGAGTGGGGCATGAGCCAAAACAGCTGCTCGGTTCCTCCATGTCTCTGAGGACAGATCACAGCAAACCCTAGGGCTGCTGCTGAATAGAAGTGGCCTACAACATTGAGGGTGTTTTATTTTAATTGAGAACATGAATTAGTTCAATTTGGCAACTCGCACATTCATTCTGCCACTCTGTAACTGACATGCCGCTCTGCAATGAACAGTGGTGACTTACTGTTTGTTTCAAAGGCATATTTTCGCTTCTTTGGAAGACGTGCTTGGTTTGTTTTGTTCAATTTTTAATGATACATGATTTTATTTTAAATTTCTTTGGAAACTGCTTTGTATCCCAGGGTTTCCGGCTTTCTTTGAATTGAGAGGAGGTTATTACCTTCTAAGTTTTCAATTAGGAAAACAAAGCAAGTTTGGAAGCTCCGCTGGGATCTTGTAAACCCTCTCAAAGCATGTTCTGAATGAGACAATTTTTGTGCAACTAGCTCTAATTGTCTGAGATGAGACAATCTGCAGAAGCTAATTGGACAGAGTCTCATTCTATAGCATGCGTGGGGTTTGATACAATAATTTTGCTTCTTTGCATTGATACAACTATAACTTCTCTACTTTTTTTTATTTTTCCAAGGTTATGGTATTTTTTGTTTATTTCTTTGGTCCACGCTTCCTTTTAGTACTTAGTATTTTTAAGGGAAATTTTTCTCAATTTTACTTGTTATCCAATGATAAAGTTCAGGCTTTGGGTTTACATATATACTCTTCTTAAATTCTGCATAATATTGCTAAATGGTTTTTATTTAATATGGCATTCATAAATTATTGATAACTCTGTATCCCCTTGTACTTTACCTGCATGTAATATCAGATCCTGTTTGAATTTAATCTTTATGTTCTGAATTATGGCTGGGAGGTACAGAATAGAATTTATCACATTTTCCTATGATCACCACCTGCGTGATTACACTGTTGACATATTCTGAATTAGACAAGAACATATGCTTGACTAAATTGATGCCTCACATAGAAACTTGCATATAATGAATTTCATTTGTGCAGTTATTTTAATTCTTAATTATATTCTTTGGTTTTAGTTTTATGTTGTTTATGCTTCCCCAAATCTGTTCCTTTATGACTTAAAAAATAAGGATTCTCAGAAACTTGGGAAACTTATTATGCAGACTTCATATCATCCTAACTTGAAGAAGTCAGGCTCAATATAGTAAAGGAAGAGTATTTGGACTTCTTAATCCCTTCCCCTTTTTCACCCAACCCCCCGCCCCAACCCTGCTCCCATCTGGCAACCATTAACATGTTCTCTGTACCTATGAGTTTGTTTCTGTTTTGTTCATTTATTTTGTTCTTTAGATTCCACATATAAGCAAAATCACATTGCATCTGTCTTTGTCTGACACTCCACTCAGCACAGTACCCTCCAGGTCCATGCATGCCACTACAGATGACAAGAACCCATTCCCTTCCATGTCCGAGCAATATTCCATTGTATATATGTACCACCTTCTTTTTTATCCATTCTTCCATCAACAGTCATTCAGGCTGCCTTCACATCTTGGCCATTGTGAACAATGCTACAATGAAGATATGGATGCAAATGTCCCCTCGAAGTAGCATTTTGGGTTGCTTTGGATAAATACCCAAAAATGTGAATACTGGGTCTTTCTTTGTCTCTTGTTATAGCCTTTTTGTCTGGTATAAGTATTACTCCTCCAGCTTTTTGTTTGTTTGCTTTTCATTTCCATTGTCATGAAGTATCTTTTTCCCATTCCTTTAACTTTCAGCCTGGGTGGAACTTTTGATCTGAAGTGCATCTCCTCTAGGCAATATATATAGGAATCTTGTTTTCTTATCCATTCAGCCATACTGACATTTTTTGGTTTTGTTTTGTTTTTTGTTTTTAATAGGCTTTTTATTTTTTAATTTTTATTTATTTATTTTTAATTAGCTTCAGGTGTACAACACAATGCAATAGTTACACTTTTTACGCCTCAAAGTGACAACCCCCCTTCCCCAATTCTCCACTCCACTCCTCCCCCCCATATCATATATATCTATTACACTTCCTCTGACTCTCTTCCACAGTATAATCCACATCCCGTGACTATCTATATGTGCAATTACAGTTGGTATACAATATTATACAACCTCAGCTTCAGGTCTACAGTGCAGTGATCAAGCCTCTACTCCATCCATGAAGTGGTCTCCCTAACAAGACATGTGCCCATCTGACACCCAACAAAATATTTACAACGTTATTATATTCCCCGAACTGTCTTTCATATCCCTGTGACAATACTGTAGTTACCTATTTACGCTGTCTAATCCCTTCCCTTTCTCCCTCATCCCCACCCTCCACCCAACTAGCAACCCTCAGTTTTTCCTCTATATCTATGAGACTGTTTCTGTTTACTTTGCTCATTCATTCAGTTTTTCAGATTCCACATATAAGTGAGATCATATGGGAATGAAATCGTACCATTTGCAATGATATGGATAGACTATTATGTTAAGTGAAATAAGTCAGTTGGAGAAAGACAAATACCATACTGTCTTTTGATTGGAGCATTTCGTTCATTTGTATTCAAAGTAATTATTAATAGCTATGTAGTTATTGCCATTTTATTATTCATATTTTTGATCTTTTTTTTTTTTTTTAAATCTTAAGCCCCTCTAAGATTCCTTGTAATGCTGGTTTTGTGGTGATGAACTCCTTTAGGGTTTTGTTGTCTGGGAAGCTCTTTATCCGTCCTTCACCTTCATGAGTGGAGGTAAGCACTATGTTTGTCTACTCCGCCATCTTGACCATATCTGAGGAAGAGTATTTAAATTATATTGATGCCTGTCATTAGTTCTCTTATTATCTTAAATTCTATTTATAGTTTGTAATATTTAGTTCAATATATGGGAAAAATGGAATCATATTGACACCTTTTGGATGTGATTGGAAGGTTTTCTGGAAAGCCCTTTTGTGTCAGATTCTCTTCTCTGCATATTTGGTGATGTCTGACAACTCTGGAGGAAAACTCCCTCAGGTAGAAGAGGGGGAGAAGAGTCCCAAAAAGGAGGTAGCTGAGAGCACAGGGTAGAGAAAGTTTCTGAGGCATATTTGTTGAATAACAAATAAGCATAGAGTAGACACTTGCGCTTTTCAACCTCTCTTTTCTGTGCCCAGTGCCACACTTTGCCATTACACAATTCTGTCACAAAATTTTCCTTATAGTAGAATGAGGCAGGAATTATAAAGGAGAGGATGGAAAATGTGATTTGGATAACATGGCTTAAATCAAACATGTTTGATTCAAACTCATGGTTATATGTAATTTCAATTCCTACGTCTCTGGGAATTGCAAACATAAAAAAAGTGAACTTTGGGCCGGCCCAGTGGCGTGGTGGTTAAGCACTGGCTTGGGAAGCCAGCGGCCCCGGTTCGGTCCCACATATGAGGGCCAGTGACACTGCCCTCAAAAAAAACAACAACAACTACAAAAAAAACAGTGAACTTACATTAATACATGAAGAGTTAATGAAAATCTTTTCCTGTGTATATGAATGTAAATGCTTATTCTACTATTTTATACAGATAATTTAAATATTATTTATATGATTATGTGGTTACATAGTTATATAATACTGTACTTGAATTGGAATGTGCTTTTAATAAGAAACAGTTAAATATTTTCTGAAAAACAAATTTGGTATTCATTGGAAGCATATAAGTATACGGTCTTTTAAATTTGTACCCCATTTTGTAACCAAAAAAGCGGTTACATTGCCTTTTGTAATTACCATTTGTAGAAGGAAGCGGATATTTATTTTGCTACTATTGTTGTTTTTTCTCAGCAATAGGGAATCAATGGGTAGAATGCTTTTAGTTTGGTGCTGTTTGTGCTCTTGAATAGCCTTCTAAGTCATTACAGAGATAACAATTTTAAAGAAGTAGCTTTTTTTTGGAAGAAAATGTTCTGAAGAGCTCAAATGAATAGAGTAAATCTATTTTCTATCTGGTTGTACAGCCTCTTCTTAGAGTCTTACAACTATTTGCTTCTATAGTGATTGTTTGGGTTGTGTGTTTAACAGAACCTGCTGGGGGGTTATTAAAGTATGAATTAGTTCTTTTCTTCAAAAAGTAGATCTAGTAATTTTTTTCATTTAATACTGATTCAACATGTAATGTTTTGAGTTGTCTGCTGGTGCCAGCTACTGTTATAGACACTGGGGATAAAATGATAGGTTCTTTTTCTCATGGAGAGTACATCCTAATGGGCGTATGTAAACAAGATAGTTTCATAATGCTTCATGCTGTGAATAATTAAACAAGGTAGTATGATATCGATTGGCAAAGATAGCTACTTCAGGTAGGGTGGTCAGGAGAAGTCTCCTTGAAGAGATACTATTTGACTTGAGACTTGACTATAAAGAGCCACTGATATAAGAATCTGGGAAAATCTTATTCCAAGCAGAAGGAATACTGACTGCCAAACACATGCAGCAGAAACAAACACAGCACATGTAAGAAACAGAAAGATCATTATGGCTGACAGGTAGTGACCAAGATTCATACAGTGGATCAAACAGTGCAGTTTTCAAAGGCTGTAGAGCAATGAGTGGAGGAGTGAAGTAGAAGGAAATGTTGGAGAATTAGCTGTGACCCTGCAGGTCACGATTTGAAATTTGCATTTTATCCTCAGTGTAACTAACTTGAAATCACTGAAATCTAGTAAATGGACAAATGATAAGTTCTGAATCACATTTCTTTACAAAGATTAATTGGTCTATGGAGTAAGAAGGTATTGAAGTCATCCTAGCAAGAAAGGACAATTGCTAGGTCTAGAGTGGTAAATGGAAGATGGTGAGATAAAGACTGGTTTGGGTGACAGTTTGGAACTAAACAGGACATGATAATGGACTGGATATGAGGGATGAAGAATGTATAGTATATAAGAAACCATGAATAGTTTCTAAGTGTTTGGAGCAAATGGGTTCATGGTGGGTCTGTTTACTGAGATGGGGCCACTTAGATAAGGAAGAGGTTACTGTTCCAAACATGTTAAATTTGAAACCCCCATTTAGAATTCACGTGAATTTTTCAAGGAGTGTGCGGGCAGGTCAGTGGACAGGTCAGGACGGGCTATCTAAATGGAAGGAGTCACTGACATGGAAATGGTATTTCAAATCATTTGCCTGGATGAGATCACTCAAGCTGAGAATAAGGAAGCATAAAAAATAATAGAGGTTATAGGATGGGGCTTTGGGGTTCTTCGACATTGCAAGAGCTGGCAAAGAGAACTGAGATGCAAGAAAAGTGAGATAGGAGAAAAATTGAGTGATTTCATGGGAGCCTAGAGTGATTCAAGAAGATGACATCAATTGTACTGAATAAGCTAAGTGTAGAGTAAGGTGAACATAGAGTACTGTTCAATGGATTTGGACATATGCACAAGTATTAGTAATGAAAAGCAAAGAATGAATGTGAGAGACAAGTAGAGAATGGTGGCTAGGCACAGGCTGAGTTACATTGTTACTGTAACCCCAGTAATACTGCAGCAACTCTAAAGTCCTCTACTGTTTGTAACGTGCTTGTGGAGGTTACAATGTGCTATTAGATATCCCAAAGTGAGTATGTAGGTCAAAAGAAGTGAAGAGAATGGAAGCATAGAGCTCAAAGTATATTAGGAGTAAAACCTAGTTAATATCAAATTGATTGAAATCTATTTCACAGCCGTATTCCTCAGGCCTACTGTCCTGTTAGACCTATTATATAATGAAGAGCAATGTTAATTATTCCTGCCACCTGCATCTAATGAAATTAGATGTGAAATTTCTGATAGGTACAGATGGCCATTTGAAAAACAAAAACTACTACTCTCCCTACCCCCACGAGCTGGTCAAATTTCGTAAGTTAGAAATGTTCAGACAATGAAGTTAATTGCCAGCCTTCTTCATAAGTGTGGACAATAAGCACAAATGACAACTTCCTCAAACCCAAATAAACTTGTTTTATTTAGATTTACAGCCTAGACAATATACAATCAAGTGTACCACGCTCACATATTGTAATTTAAAACTTGTTTCATAGAGGTTTAACCTAGTTAAATTATTTCAACTTAAAAAAATCTGATAACCCTCTGCTCAATTTCATTCAGAAAATTTTATGTAAATACATTTTAATCTCAGGATGTATATAAAGTAAGACTAGAATATGGTATATACTGGTGAATAATAAAGCTGCCAGTACTATAATGAAATTTACTATTAGAAAAGGTGTAGCCTATTGTAATTAATAATCTGTACCTTTGACAAGTTATAGCACATTAATTATCCTGGCAAGGTAATAGAAAATACATGGTTATGATGCTCAAAATACTGTTCATTGCAGAGAGAGTTGCCAATATTCTCAATTTCAGCACTGTAAAACTCAGGATGTAGATGGCTGTGGGAAGAGGCAGGCTGGAAATTAGGAGTCCAGAGAGACATACATGGTCATATAAAGCAGGATGACAGAATAGAGACGCAAAGACTTGGCTTGTTACCTGAGTTGAGGACGTGAATAAAAAATGAGTTGAACTGGATAAAATGATTAGCTACGAATAAATTAAGCCTAGAGAGGAGGAATGCAATGGTTAGGAATTCTTTGTGTGCCCATCTATTTAGTTCTTATCAATTTTGTCCACTCAAAATGAAACAATCTATTATGTACATATTGTTTAGGCAAGTACCCCTTTGAATTTCAGAAATCGGAAACCACATAATTTAACCTTTTTAAAATTCAATTATATTGTTTGCTATGGCATCATTCTCTGATAAATTTAAAGTGTCAACCCTCTGGGTTTTGCAAAAGATGTAATTTTGGGCAAGCTTACCACATATTTTTGGATTCTTACCATTTTCTTCTCTTGCATATTAAAAGATTTGGACTTGATTATTATTTTTTGTTTGCTGTAATTAAAATGTCAAATTTCAAGTTGTTAAAATACATATCTCTGATACTAATTATTTTTTTTCTCTTTACAGAAAGTACTTATCTGTTTTTTTGGTTGGTTTGTTTTTTCAAATTTCAAACTTGCCTAGTTTTGCTCAGGCAAATATAGAAGTGCCTTCCCATAAGCAAATAAAGTAAAATATACATTAACCTCCATGTGTGTAATAATATTCACAAAATGGAATGCAAAAAAAAAATTAAAGACAAACATATCCCCTAAGATTAAAAAGAACAAAACAAAACAACTCAGCAGTTTGAAAGAGAGGCTTAAGGCTAATATTATACATACAGTGTCATAACACTGTCATGAATGTCCGTTAAATGTCATATACTCAGGCACAATTAATTACCCTAGTCACACTACCAAGTATTAACGTTTCCTTCCTAACACTTGTCACATTACCCAGCTCTGTTTCTTTACATCCCTCATGGCTCTCTGAAAACATTTTTTTTAACTACTTGTTTACTAGTTTAATGTTCGACAGTCCTTATTAGAATGTAAGGTGGGTTGTAATAGGGGTTTTCCTTTCTTGTTCACTCCTATATCCCCAAAACCTAGAACAATGGCTGGCATATGAAAGATGTTCAATAAATATCAATGAAATTAATAACATTTTTCTTCATTGTAATTTTAAATTAAAAATCCCAACTCCATTTCAATTGATTTTAGACCTTTTTCTTTTCTATTATGTGTTTAATTTCCCTCAAAGCACTGCTTTCATTGCATCTCACAAATTTTGATAAGTTGCATTTTCATTGTCATTTAATTCAAAATACTTTTTTTAAATTTCTTGAGACTTCTCTGATCTTGGATTATTTATGTGTGCTATTTCATTCAAAATATTTGGGGGGATTTTCCAGCTGTCTTTCTGTTGTTGAGTTCTAGTTTGATTCCATTATAGTCTGAGATAATGCACTGAGTGATTTCTATTTAAATTTGTTAAGGTATGTTTTATTGCCCGCAACGTGGTCTGTCTTGGTGAATGTTCCACATGAGCTTGAGACAAATATATATTCTGCTGTTGTTGGATGGAATATTCTATAATGCCAATGAGACCAAAATGATTGATAATGTGATGATTCATGTCATATATATACCCTTATTGATTTTTTGCCTCCTTAATCTATTAATTATCAGCATAAGGGGTGTTGTAGTCTCCAAATATAATAGTGGATTTATTTTTCCTTTCAGTTATGTCAGCTTTTGACTGATGTATTTTGATGCTCTATTGTTAGGTATAGATATGTGTAGGATTATAATGTCTTCTTGAGAAGTTGACCCCTGTATAACTAAGTCATATACTTCTTTATTACTAATAAGTTTCTACATTTGGAAGTGTGCATTATCTGAAATTCATACATTAAATTTTTTCTAAATGAATTAAAAATCCATCTTTCTTGCCAAGCACTGGACTGCCCAATGGTTTATCTCCTTGCTTTTCCTCTTTCAGTGTGGAATCTCTCCTGTGAATGAGCTGGGGCAAGAGTGATCAGGATGCCATATTCTTGATCTGTTCATCTTGGGGTAGAGCTTCTGTCCAATGAGAAGAGGAGGAAAGAGTGGAAGAAAGGATTGCCCTGGCTTTTCAGTTGTATTAGCAAGCATTTTAAACTCTTCATCTTGGAATTGGATGGAATGAGAAATGTTGGTGGCCTGCCCCTCTAAGTGAGCTATGGTGACCTTTGATTGGGAGCTGAGGAGGGCAGGGCCACTGTCTTCTTGGCCACACACATCTGGAATGGAGCTTTTCTCTAGCTGAGCTGGTTGGGAGAGTGTGGGGTCAGGGAGCAGGTCACGGTTCAAATGCTATTGACTCTTGCTGTTTTCACCCAGTTTTAGTATATTTTCATAAATGAGTGCATCGTCATTTGCTGTATTCCTTCAGAACAATTTCCAGATACTTGAAATGCTTTTTAAAAATAGTTTCACCAGTTTTTCTTGCTTCACTAGGGAAGGTCTACAGAGCTACTCATCCTGTCATCCCAAAAGTAGAACTTTTTCTTTTGAATAGTATTCACATGGTTTACAGGCATACCTTGCTTTATTGTGCTTTGCTTTATTACACTTCACAGAAGTTGCATTTTTTTTTTAACATATTGAAGGCAAGACTCTCCACCAGCAAAAAGATTGCGACTCACTTTATTGTAATGGTCTGGACAGTCACAATATCTCTGAGGTGTACCTGTAACATTCTTCATCCCTGTAGTAACCTGTATGAGTCTTTATGTTTAAGTTAGGTTGTTTGTAGACAACATATATTTGTGTTTTCTGTTTTTTTTAAATCCACTCTCACAATTGTTTTAATTGGTGTATTTAGACTATTCACATTTAAGGTAATTATTGAAATAGTTGGATTAATATCCACATACATATTTGTACCTGTTATCTATTTGTTGCATTTGTTTGTTTCTTTTCATTTCTCCTCTGGTTTTTTTTTAACCTCTCTGGTTTTAGTTGAACATTTATATGATCCATTTGATCTCTTAGCATATCAATTGTACTTCTTTTCAGAAAAGTGGAGTTGTTGCCCTAGTGTTTGAAATATCCATTTTAATCTAAGTCTACCATCAGATAATTCTACACTTTGTGTATAGTGCTGGTACTTTAAACAGAGTACTCCCAATTCTTCCCTTCTATCCCTCATGACATTGATGTAATTCATTTTTCTTATCCTCATGTTATAATCACCCAAGTACATTATTACTATTATTAAACAACAGTTTAGATCAAATAAGAATAAGAAAAATAAAATATATTTTTACCTTCATTTTTTTCCTCTCATGCTCTTCATTTCTTCATGTAGAACCAAGTTTTTGATCAATATCATTTTATGTCTGCATGAAAATCTTTTAAAAATATTTTTTACAGGGAAGGTCTGCTGCAATGAAATTCATCATGTTTTGTTTGTCAGAGAAACACGTTATCTCTTGTTCAATTTTGAAGTATAATTTCACTGGATAATGAATTCTAGTTTGGTGTCCCCTCCCCTTCAACTCTTTGAATATGTCACTCCACTCTCTTCTTTTCTGCATGGTTTTTGATGATAAGTCTGCTGTATTTCTTGTTCTTGGTCCTATAAGGAATCCCTAATCCCCATGGTTTCTTTCAAGATTTGCTTTTTGTCTTTGGTTTTCTGCAGTTTGAAATTGTCCCTTGGTTCTTGGATGTTCTGTTTCATCTTTTTTCTCTTTGTGTTTTAGTCCTGGAAGTTTCTGTTAACCTGTCTTTAGGTTTAGTAATTCTTTCCTTGACTTTGTCAAGTCTAGTGAGCTTATTAAAGGCACTTTTCATTGTTACAGTGTTTTTTATTTCTAGTATGTCCATTTGATGATTTCTTAGAGTTTACACATCAGTATTTACATTGCCCATATGTCCCTGCTTTTGTTTACTTTTTTACTTAGAAACCATAACATATTAATCATAGTTATTTTAAATTCCCTGATAATTCTAGCATCTGTGTCATCTCTGAGTCTTGTTCTGATTGCTGCAGTCTCTTCAGATTGTTTTTTTCCTTCCTCTTGGCATGCCTTGTAAACTGTTGGTGAAAGGTAGCTAGATATGTTGTATCAGATACTATGACCTGAGATAAATAGGCCTTTTAATATGAGGATTTATGCTAATCTGGGCAATAGTTGGTGTGTATATAACATTAGTTGTGATAGGTGCCAAAGGCTCCAAATTCCTGTAGTGTCCTTGTCTTGTGTCCTCTCTTGCCTTTAGTTTTCCCATAGTATTCCTCTTCAGGGAACGTCTGAGTCTTACAACTCTTTCAGATGTAATCTAGTGTTATTATACTAGACCCTGTTGGTGTGATGTTACGGTATGGGGAAGGGAGAGCATTCCATAATCTTTTTTTTATTTTCAGATCTTTCTTTTTAATGAAGATATTATTGGGGAATTAGGGGAGGGGAACAGGATTAGGGAATTGGGGAAGGGGAACAGACAAGTTGCTGTCCTTTTGTTCTTCAGTCTAGTTGTGGAGGATGTCGCTTTACTGGCCCATGTTGGTGTTATCATTGCTCTCTTCCCAGGTGAGGCAGTCACTCACCAGCCATTGGACAGCCACTCATGGCGGCTCACGGCAGCTCATGCCAGGTGCCTGCTTCTCACACTGGCAGACAGCCACTCATGGTAGCTCATGGCATCCCACTACAGCATGGGCTACAGCCTACACCATTGCCAGCAACTCACAGCAACCTAGCTGCAGGTGGGCTGTTGTTCACCATCTTAGCATTAGAGGGTGCAGCATCACTGGCCCTATGTGGGATCTGAAACAGGGCCCTGCTGCTCAGAGCTGGCGTCCCAAGCCAACTCTTAACCATCTTGCCACTCAGCTGGCCCAAGTTTTTTTTTTTTAATTGGGGAATTGGGGAAGGGGAACAGCCAAGTTTTTGTCCTTCAGTCTTAGTTGTAGAGCGGGAAGCTAGCTCAGCTCCAAGTCCAGTTACCATCTGGCTGCCCATCAGCAGCTCGCCGCCACTCAGCTCAAGGTGTCCTGTTCAATCTTAGTAGTGGGTGGGCTATGCCCACCATCCCATGTGGGAGTCCAACCGGCAACCCTGTTGTTAGGAGCATGTGCTCTCACCAGCTGAGCCATCCTGCCACCTCTTGGTAGCTCAGCCAGGGCGCAGCTCACTGGCCCATGTGGGAATCAAACCGATGACTGTTTTTCTCAGAACTTGTGTTCTTAGTGTTCTTAACCAACTGAGCCACTTGGCTGGTCCTCCATAATCTTACGATTAAATTTCATTCTTTTAGTGGGCCTATTTGTCTGGGCTGTGATCTTCACAAGTGTTTCTATAATGTCATAGCTTTTCCCCCTTCCTGTCCCCTACTCCCTTCCTTGGCTACAACATTTCTAATCTGTTTCTTTGAAATCCTGACTCCTGTTGGCTGTGTTTTATTTTCCCCACTTAGTTGAGACATGATTTCTAGAGATGGCCAGAGTGGAGGAATGTCCTTCTTTCAGCAAAGATAAGGCTTGTGAAATGTTTTCTTTGGAGAATAGGCCTTTTCTATGGAAATGATTTTGGGCACGTTTCCTAATGGATACTCTTCCTCTTTCCCTGTCAGAGCCATGATGGGATCTCTCTTGGATCTTTGGTATAAGAATTCTTGTGGAGTCCCTGGAGATAAAGCTTACAAAAATTTGGGAGCCCATGCAATGCTCTGTCCCTGAAGGAGCATGTCACTCTTATTCTAGTCCATTACAGCCTCCAGCAATTAGTCAAAACTACATTTAAAATCTTCCTACCAGCTTCTGGCTCCAATAGCTTCTGCTCCAAGCAATCATATGTTGGCTGTGATTCTGTATGTGCCTGCCTTTCTGGAATTCAGGATGGCAATTTGCCCTGCTCCCTGAGTTCTCTAATTGGTCCAAGAAAAGTCACTGGCTTTCACCTTGTCTGCCTTTTTCTTGTGTGTCCAGGAGTGATGTATATGTAGGAGGAGAAACCAGAAATTCCTTTCAGTTAGACGTTGAATAGAGGAAGTTTTTATTTTCCAGATCGACCACATGAAACATATTTTGTTTGTTGGCCGGTTGTTTTGTTATTGTTGTTGTTTTTTGTTTGTTTGGTTTATTTATTTATTTATGTATGTATTTATTTATTTATTTTTGAGGACAGTGTCACTGGCCCTCATATGAGGGACCTGAACCGGGGGCCGCTGGCATCCCAAGCCAGCTCTTAACCACTGCACCACTCGGCCGGAACCTGGTTGTTTATTTTTTGAAGTGACTCTACCATTTTCAAATCCAAAAGTTGATTTTTACCGCTTTTTTAATGCATGGCTCTAGACAAGAAGTTTAATATTTTAATTTTTTAATTTTTTTTTGAGGGCAGTGTCACTGGCCCTCACATGTGGGACCGAACCGGGGCCGCTGGCTTCCCAGGCCAGCACTTAACCACCGTGCCACTCAGCCAGCCCAAGAAGTTTAATATCTTAGAACATTTGTTTCAATCTTGAGTAAACTGTACATTAGTTAATAGTGCTAATCTCTTATGATGGTGAGAATTAAATGAGATATAGTACATAAGTAGCATAGTTTGGCCCATGTCAACAAAGAGGTACATAATCAAAATATGACTTTTTTACCTACTTTTCTCTCCCCAACCTTCTCTGTGAGTACAACATTTATGAAGTCTAGTAGATCTGGGCTTAAATATCACATAAAGAACTTATGGTGGGCCCGCCGAGTGGAGCGTTGTTTAACAGCTGGCTTGGGACACCAGCAGCCCCAGTTCGGATCCCACATATGAGGGCCAGTGACACTGCCCTCTACAGCTAAGATGGTAAACAACAGCTCCACCTGGAGCTAGGCTGCTGTGAGTCCCCTGGACAGCATAGCTGCAGCCCTTGCTGCAGTGGGCTGCCATAGGCTACAGTGAGTGGCCAGCAGCCAGCGTGAGCTGCTGGAAGCTGGTGTGAGCTGCCAAGTGCCGCTGTGAGTGGCCGTCCAGAGGCCGGTGATAGATCTGTCTCACCCAGGAAGAACACAATGATGATACCAATATGGGCCAGTGAAGCAATGTCCTCCACAGCTAGACAGAAGAACAAAAGGACAGCAACTTGTCTGTTCCCCTTCCCTGATTTCCCAATAATGCTGTTCCCCGCCCCCAATCCCCCAATAAATAAATAAATAAGAACTTATGGTGACACTTCATTCCACAGAAAGTCTTCTTTGGAGTACCTGGCCCTCTACTGATATTGCCAATTACTTTAGAATCTTGTATCTTTTTGTGGAAGTGGGCATATCTGCCACCAAGTGCTATGTCACTCAAACCACAAAAGTGACTCAAAGCCAGTAAGGAGGTTCTACATTCCTATCCTTGAAATGATAGATCCCTCCACCAGGTAATAGTTATTGAAACCTTTTGTCCCAGATCCATGGACACATTTGCCAGGCCCTAGTCTATTGCCTCTTCATTTTCTCTTACCTTATTTATGTCCTGAATCCTTTACACTGGCACCAGACTTTTGCTTGTGCCCTGCTGTCTACCCCTCAGGCCTCTCAAAGATGATTCATGAATCATAATATTTAGACATGATTCTGTGTCCTCTTAGCCAACACCAGTGATTGGATGTATCCCTCAGGCCATGCAGTCTGCAACTCAGCATTGCAGACCACATCTTTTTTTTTTTTTTTTTTTTAAAGATTTTATTGGGAATTGGTGGAGGGGAACAGCATTGGGGAATCGGGGAAGGGGAACAGACAAGCTGCTGTCTTCTTGTTCTTCAGTTTAGTTGCGGAGGATGTTGCTTCACTGTTGGTATCGTCATTGTGCTCTTCCCGGATGAGGCAGATCGGTCGCTGGCCTCTGGATGTCGCTCACCGTGGCTATTGGCAGCTCACTTTTGGCTGCCAGCCGCTAACACTGGCTGCCGGCCACTCACTGTAGCCTATGGCAGCCCACTGCAGCAGGGGCTGCAGCCCACACCATCACCGGGGCTCGCACAGCCCAGCTCCCGGTGGAGCTGTTGTTAGCTGTTGAGGGCAGTGTCACTGGCCCTCATGTGGGATCCGAACCGGGGCCGCTGGCATCCCAAAACCAGCGCTTAACCGATGTGCCACTCGGCCGGCCCCTGTAGACCACATCTTAAAGATGGGTCTAACATCCAGGATTCTTTGGCAGGATTTGCTCTTAGGACTTCACTTCCATTCTTCTATGTAGAAACCATAGATTTGATGTTCAGCCACCATCCTGACCCCCCCCCCTTATCTCATGTTTATTTAAGACCAATTGTTAACCAAATTCCTGAAATTAAGGGAATAGTTTTTGAACTCAATTCTCAAATGTATCAGCTCTGAGTTCAAATTTTAGTCTATAGAGTTAATTTCCAAAAAGTAGATATGAAGTCAAGAACAGAACGCTATAGTTCCTCTCCTTAGGCCACATCTTTTGTTATATAAACCTTTAGTGTTTTTTTAGTGCTGGACATGGCATTCTCAAGAACGTTATCAACGAAATGGTATTGTAGTATATTACATTCGTTTTCTCTTTTGTTCAAGTTGTGGCCTAGTTAGTATCATTCAGTGAACTCCAAGGAAGTCTTCCTCGCTTTTGATTGTAGCCTGCTACACAGGCTTAACAATGGCTGGAGTTCTAAAATTATACTTGTATTCTTCAGGCCAAATGGTTACTCCCTCGATAACCTGTAGATAGTTCTTGGAAGAGTGATACTTTATGCCCAGGACTGTTTTGATAAGAAGGAAAGAAGAGAGAATGTGGGCATTGAGTGGAGGAAAGGAATTATGGGAACAGAGGGGTCAATATTTGGGCTAGAGGATGATGGAGAAAACACACACACACACACACACACACACACACACACACCCCTCTAAATTTGAAGCTCTACTCCGCCACTAGTTTTGAGGCTTAGAAAAGTTAGTTAAGACTCCATAGTTCACAGTTGTCTTGTATGTGAAGTAAGAACAATAATGGTACATCTCTCATAGCATTTTGATAATACAAGTAAAGCATTTAGCACACTATGTGATGAATATTCAGAGCTCAGTCTGTCTTAGCCATTATATTATTAACAATAACAATAACTTAATTATTAAGGCCTGTGTAAAGTATTTACTATCTAAACCCAAGATAATATAGAGACATTTATTTAATTATACATATATGGAATTTGATCAGACAGCTCTTCATTGAACTTAAAACCTCTTATCTGGAATGATGGTGATAATAAAGAGATCACCATTCTTTCTTTATGTATGCCCAGTGATATTTCTAGAACTGTATTATAAATGACAATTGTGTAAGGAAGACACAGGAAAAAAATCAAGTTTTCCTTATGACCTTCTATCCTCTCACTCTATCACTTCTAAGACCTTCGATACTGGATTTCATATGCTTTAACCTATGAGTCAGTAACCATGAACTTCCAATATCAGTTTATTTACAGTGGGTCACCCATATATCAGGGAGGGAGATCTTTCAAAATGATGGATAGGAAGAGCATGTTTAGAAGCTACCCTGCTGAGAGAACAATAGGTTGCCATAATCTCTTGGAATAACACTAACAGAAGACTATTAGCAAAATGAACATAATGTAAAATATGCTTAGAGACAACTCTAAACCAGTTTTACGAGTTATACACCAAGCACATGATACATAGAATGTAAACATTTACTGTGACACAAGAGACGTGTTATCTTATACCGGTACACACAAACCAGAAAAGGTTTAGGGTCCATGTTGGTACTGTGTTGAAAACCTTGTCTAAGTGTTGGGACTTTTTTTTTCCATGTGCATATTACTAATCAGTTTATCTTAGGATTTCGGCAGGTACCTGAATAATTCATTTTCACCAGAGAGGTTCTGCTAAGCCTCCTCTAGAAGATGACCTTTTGGTCATGTTGAACTGACATATAATTGAAGGATGGACGTGTCATTTACGGGCAAGCAATTTTCTCTTGGTGGAGAGAGTTTTCAGACCATTGAACATGTAAATGGTGGCAGGATTGTTGGTCTAGGTATGACTGAGCAGTTTAGTAACTTACATAATTATCATGGTGGCTTCAAAGCTCTAGGCACCTTTTCACTTCTGATCATAATTTCAACTGCTGACTCCTAAATTACCAAATAGTAGGGAGATAAGTCATGATGCCAGAAGCATAGCTTAGTCATGCCAGGAAACTTCAAATTGGCTTTAGTGAGGGGAAGTTGTATTGAAGTAGGAAAGGGTTGTAAAAGAAAAGTTTTTACGTGTTGAGAACTCACTTGAAAGGGTCATTTTGGGTTTGCAAACTTTAAGGACAAGAGGGATTGCTATTTTGGGAAGGTTTGTTTTTTGGACATGGAACATGAAAAGTCTCCAGTTTAAAGAAGCATGGTTAATATTACTTGGGCAAACAAACATTTCAGAGCTTGAAGGGGTGTGGGACAAGTTTATCATTTGTAGCATAACCAAATTATGGGCATAGAAAGACACTGGTTGATAACAGTACTGTTAGAAAACTGCAGTAAGAACGGGTGTATTTCTATAAAATAACTTCACAAAATGAGTGGCCAGAAACAAAAAACAATATTTAGTACATTAAATATGTTTTTATATGGAAAGATATGGTCTCAGATATATCAAGTATGCTTTCACTTTCACCAAGGACTCTGAAAGCTGGTCAAGGCCTGACAATTTGTGAGTCCTTAAGTGAGGTTTCTTGTTTCTTATATGATTTAGGGCTAATGATTTATAACTTGGTTCTCATACTTTCTCTATATAAATTAGGGTAACTTTCAAATGTCTCATGGAATTTTAAGTGATTCTAAGATTTACATTTAAGTTCCTGAGCTAAATAGGACAGCATTTCTTCTCACAGTTTGATGGATGTCTTGAGCATGCCCCCTAGCTTCTGAGCTTCAGTTGGCCCCCAGTACTCTGTAGTTTCTCTAGTACTCTCTGATAAATTATAGGCCAAGAATTTTTGAAAATTTTGAAGATAAGACTGAATATGTACAAAGTTCTCTTTGTAGTTTATATCGAGGGATCAATGCAAGTATTTTATTTTATTTTTTTGAGGGCAGTGTCATTGACTCTCATATGTAGGACCCGAACCTGGGCCGCTGGCTTCTTAAGCCAGCGCTTAACCTCCGCGCCACTCGGCTGGCCCAATGCAAGTATTTCAAAACGAGGTACTGTACTTCTAGTTCTGTCTCCTTACTCTTTACCACGAAGCTCTAGGAGCTCTGCAGAAGCCATGGGAGCCCACTACCACATCTATGCCTATCTGTGAATTGTAAGCCAGTGCCCCAAAGAAAAGAAATCTGGACATGTCCATCATCTTACAGCTGCACTGAGGGGGCCGGCCGAGTGGCGCATTGGTTAAGCGCTGGTTTTGGGATGCCAGCGGCCCTGGTTCGGATCCCACATATGAGGGCCAGTGACACTGCCCTCTACAGCTAACAACAGCCCCACCTGGAGCTGGGCTGTGCAAACCTCAGCTATGGTGTGGGCTGCAGCCCCTGCTGCAGTGGGCTGCCATAGGCTACAGTGAGTGGCCAGCAGCCAGAGTGAGCGGCCGGTAGCCAGCGTGAGCTGCCAATAGCCGTGGTGAGCGACATCCAGAGGCTGGCAACCGATCTGTCTCATCCGGGAAGAGCGCAATGATGATACCAACATGGGCCAGTGAAGCAACGTCCTCCACAACTAGACTGAAGAACAAAAAGGACAGCAACTTGTCTGTTCCCTTCCCCGATTCCCCAATGCTGTTCCCCTCCCCCAATTCCCCAATAAAATCTAAAAAAAAACAAAAAACAAACTGCTCTGATATAAACCACCATCCAAAAGGTGGTGAAGCAGGCATTGGATGACCCCATCAAAGTCATCCTGGACTGTACTGAGGACCTGCGACTTTCACATTGACACTCACTCTTCCTCCTTCCTTGCTGGGGCTGGCATTGCCCTTAATGACCACTGTGGTGAGCTCTTTTTCTGGTATGGCAATGGACACTGAAAATCTCCTAACCTTGACAGTTTTCATTCTGGAGGGCCTAAAGGAGGGGAGAGGCTTAGGGAACCCTATCTTACCATGCACCATCAGTAAGCTACACCATACCCAGCCAAAAAAAAATTTGTTTTCTGTCTGAGAAAATAAAAACATACATTTTAGGATACTTAATTGAAAGATTTTTTTATAATCTTGGTATATCAGGTATTAAAAATGTTTCTTTATGTGTTGTAAATAAGATACGTTTTGATACAAATGAATTTATTTCTTCTTGCTGATTAATATTTTCTTTATGAAGGAATTTTTAGTAAATATCTATATTACAACTAAAAATATCTTGTAGAATATTTGCAAAATTATCAAGATTTCCTTAAGACTGTGTAAGTAAACTGGCTAAAATAAATATAACTATCTTAGGATAAACTAAAATGCAGTTTAAGCCAGGGACATATTGTTATGAAGTCCAAATATTTGTAATAAAAAAAAATAGGAACGCATCTCTGATAAGAGATTTTCTGAGTTGTAAACATTTATGAAAGTTTTACAAATATTCAAGTTCTATGTAATTATATACATAGTGAATCCTCCTTGTAGAAAATTAAAAAGAATGGTGTAAGATCAGAATTGTCCCCAGGAACCAAGGCTGTAGGGTTACTTGTTAAGGGTAACTCCAGAGCCAAAATGAAATACACCTATTATCAGGTTTTAGATGTTCATTTATATGTGGATGTAACAACTGCATGCCTTCTTTTATATTTTGTTATCTTAATAATTGTTGAGCATTGTTGTTCAGTAATTATGATGTACTAAAGTTGATTTATGTGAAGGAAAAGGATTAGACTGTCTTTAAATTTTGATTCCTTAGTTTTTTTCCCCCCAGTGAATGAAGAACTTTAGTTCTACTTTTACCATTGGACTTAACCCATAAACATAGTAAGGTATGTTGTATATTTAGAAATGAAAATATATTTAATAGAACTAAGGTAGTTTATCAGTGGATAGTCTATGCATGATAAACTACTACTGACTCAGATTACACTCATGTGTAATCTCAGTTTAAACACAATGACTTAACGAAATCCATAAAAATGTATGAAAATATTAAAGAATTTGGCGGTTGTTTTTATTTTTCCTAAATGGATACTTTATTCCCCTGTGGAATCAGAGAATGTTGTCACTGACAGATCATTGACATATACATAATGAAATTATTCATCATGGCAATAACCCTTCATATAAACTATGCCTGCCCCTGCCTTACAGTCGAGGGAACTGATGTCTGTGGTGATGAAGGGTCTTACTTAATGGTGAGCCGCTACTTAGTTGCAGAGCCTGGATTAGAGTTAACTTTGTGTGTTTTTCCCTTACCTAAGTATTAGTGATATATATCATCCTAGTGCGATATTGAGGTACACCACTCACTGCTTGATCCAGCTGCTTTGTTATTCAAATAGCAACCAAACACCATCTCAGACGGCTAATAGAAATATTAAATGTGTGAATTAGTATAGATTTCATCAGAAAAGCAGAAGTCGCCCTAGATTTTGCAATTTGGAAGGGTTTTAACTTGGAATTAGGGGACTGTACAACCATTGGAAGGATGGAGATTGAGGTGTAAGGGAAGCTACTGTTGGAGTTACAGGCTCTGAGTGTTGGATGGAAGGGAAGCCACAGCTGGCTATCTGTGCACCTAAGCAGGTGATTCACAGGAAGAGCTCACTCAGGAGCCACCTCAAACCCTGCACCTGCCGCTTGATTTTGCTGCAATGGTTGTGGAGGCTATAGGCCTTTCCTTCTCTTTACCCTCCATATAAAATGCAAGTGCCTTTAATTGGCTGAAACCACCCTGGAACATAGAGGGGAAAGGAATTGTAGACAATTTAGTTACAGATTTGCCCTTGTGAAACAGTAAAGCATGCAAAGACGCCATGATGATGTTAGGTTGACAATAGGCAACATATAACCCAGCACAAAAAGATGACCCTTAAGGCTGTCAAGCACAGAAAGAATTAGAAAAGCAATATGGCTACATCCCATGCTCCATCTTGTTTCGAAATTAAAACAAAACAAAACTTGGGACTGAGACATTTTACGTGATTAAAAGCTATCTAAAAGGGAAGGTTAGGTATTTACTATAGCCGATATGATGAATGCATGTGCATGTTTATATGCAAAAAGTACAGAAGTTCCATTGCATTTCATGTTCTGAACATTTTGGATTTTTTTTTTTAAAGAAGAATGGCTGTCCAATGTAATATTCACAGGGTCTGGGGATTATGATGTGGACACACTTGAAAGGCCCTTTTCTAGCCTGTTATAGAATGTGTAGTTCCAATACTATTCTCTAAAATTGCAAGGTCCTTTAGGTTTCTCAAAGATAGAAATTTCTCAGAGGTAATACCTTCTAAGCAGTGTTTTGAATGCACACAGAAGTCCCTATCTAGATAAGAAGGACATGTTATTATAATGTGGGTTATTTTGACTTTGAGACATTTTGCCTAGGCAAAAAGAAACTTTTTCCCCTTTGCAAGTAATATCACCAAGATATTTCCCAGCTTCGCTTTATCTCAACCTCATCATACCCCTGGCTTTCTTAGGCCTCAGGATAAGGTAATTGATGGGTTGTGGATCTGAATATGACATATGCCAAAGGAGGGAGGCCAGAAACTGGGCGAGGTTTAGTGATGGAAGGAGACATCTCTTTTACATTGTATCAGCATGCTTTTGATAAAAAGAAACAAAAAATCCAAATCAAACTGGCTTAAATTATGGAAGAAATGAATAGATTGATGACGTAACTCATCTGCACAGATGGAGGATAGACTTCAAGCACGCTTCATATTTTGAGCCAGAGGTTTGGATAGCATTAGGTCTCCAGCTGTATTCCTCTGTGATTGTGTTGGCCCTATTCCCTACACCCCTTCATACCACACATTTGGTTTGTTTGGGGATGATACAGGAGTGGCTTAGAAGATACCACATTGTGCCCAGGAAGAGTTTCTTCAAACAGCTCCCCATCATGCATATGGAAGCACTCCCATAAGACTGATTCATCTGCAGTCTCCTGGTACCATGTCTACATTTCCCTCAACCGCCTTCCTATTGCATTTGACATTTGTTCTCTGTGATCACAACCTGTTAGAACAGGGATTAGCAAACCATATCCTGTCAGCCATGTCTGGCCCACAGCCTGTTTTTGTGCAGCCCGTGAGCTAACAATGGTTTTTCCATTTTTTAAAGGGTTGTAGAGACAAAGAAGAGAATACACTGTATGGACCTTAGGTGGCCCACAAATCCTAAACTGTTTACTATCAGGCCCTTTATACAGAAAGTTGCCAAACCCTGTGTTAGACTGTTATGTGACGCATAAACGAAACCTCCTTCTTTCAGACACATGCCTGTTTGTACCTAATGCAAATCTTTGTACATAGCACTTACATCTTTAAACGGTTCTTCCCATCTACCCTCCTAGGTCAAGTTTTCCTCTTGTTTGAAGAGGATGTATTGCCAGAAAAGGTGTTATTAATTTAGGAGGAAGAAGACTTGTAGGAGGTGGTTGGTGGAGAGAGAGGAGATGAAGTTCTCATCAATGTTAAAGGATCTGAGTACTAGAAGGATATTAGAGAACTCGGTATTCAGTTGCCTCTTGTTTCAGGAGGGGTGATAAGGCCAAAGGATAGAACGGGTTTGGAAAGGGAAGTCGGCTGGTAAGACATACCATCAGGGCCCAGCATGGTGGTCCATTACCATTTTACCGACTCCTGTTATTGTGTTGGTGCTGCATCTTTGACTTCCAGCCTACTTAGACTTACACTCAATGTTGTATCCATGTCAGGACTGTTCCAGAGTTTCCCAGCAATCCATAGTTACTGCTGGAAAGAGGGATCAAGAACTTCCTTAAAGAGATTTTCTTTGTCATGGTGCTTTATTTTCTCCAGCCCGTCTCATAAAAACCTCTTGAGATTTTCCTGGTCTTCTAATGCTTTGTTTGTGTTCTTCCCCAGTAGTTGTATTTCAGTAGCCCTAGCTTCAGTTAGCCATCATTGGCTGCTTTCTAGGATGACTTGGTGCAATTCTGTCATTTATTTAATTTATTAAAGTGGTGGCAAAAAGAATGTGCCAGAAGATGAATGTAACTTCTTTGATTGTTTACTCAAAGATGGCCAGTGGCCTGTTAAAAAGTCCTTCGACTTATTAATTTTCTCAGCTCTCATTCTTTTTGATCTCTCTCTCTCTCATTCCAACTATTAACCAGCTCCCCAATTAGGATATTTACTATGACACCTCTCTCTCCACCTTGCCTTCTGATGTTTCTGATAGTTTCTTTTTTTTATTTTCCTTGGCTTGAATTCTTCCTTCCACTCCTTGAGAATGGGTAGTCTTAGTATATATATTAGTTTCCTATTACTGTTGTAACCAATTATCATGAACTTAGTGGCTTCAAACAATACAATTTATATATGTTTTCTCTGGAGGCTACAAGCTCAAGCTGGGCCTCACAAGTTAAAGTCTAGGTTTAACAGAGCTGTGTTCCTTCTGGAATCTCTAGGGGAGAACCCTTTTCCTTGTCTTTTCCAGCATCTAGAGGCTGCCTCCATGCCTGCCTCATGGCCACATTGTCCATCTTCAGAGTGCATCACTCCAACCTCTGCTTCTGTAATCATGTCTGTTTCCTGACTTTGACCCTGTTGCCTACCTCTTTTAAAGACCCCTGTGATCACATTGGGCCCACCAGAATTATTGAGGATAACCTCATCTCAAGATTCTTAACTTAATTAAAGATGCAAAGTTCCCTTTGGCACATCAAATAAGTTTTCATAGGCACCTAGAATTAGGACGTAGACCTATTTAGAAGCCATTATTCTGCCTACCTCACTTAGGTAGCTACCATCAGATCTCAGCTGCATTTGGTTTTTCAATGTTAGGGGCGCCCTCTGCTTCTTTAAAACAATGTAAAGTATCTTCCAAAAGTATTCCTGAATCCTTAAAGGTTATTGTCTTGCACCTCAAACTCATTATGTGCAAAACTATTCAAATCTTTACTTCAATTTACCTGCACCTCAATTTAAGCTCATACTACCTCTTGAATGGGTTCCATTCAAAAAATTTCCTGTGACTCCCGATTTCGTCATCTCGACTATCAGTACACTCTAAAAGAGTAGTCTAAATTACCTTCCTTTGCTTTGTGTCTTCCATACCTGCGTAGAATCCTATCCTGTCCTCCTACCACCACCTCATGGACAGAAAACACATCCTGCCCAGATTTTTATCTCTTAAGTCCTGTACCCATGATTTGTACCTAAAAAGGACACAATAGCATTACCATGACCTTATTTAAAATGACAGTATACAGGGTTGCACTGATTTAAGATGTGTATTGAAGGAATCCGCTGCCAGCAAACTATACCTAACTGACTATTCCCTGAATGTTTTCATTAGGAAACATTTTTTTCTATCTTAGCAAACGTCTTCTAACACAGTCTATGAATTATTTTTGAAATACCAATCATAGATAGGCTGGATTTATCATGTAATCCTGGGTATTTGAGGCAATGTATCTTTTCTTTATTTGGGTGTTCACTAGTTACCTCCCTATTACCTGAGAAGCACTGTGCCAAGTGTTATGAAGGATATGAAGATGTTTATGTTAAGATGGCTGTCTTCTAAAAGCTTAGTCTCTGGAGGATACTTTCCATTGTGACTTCTAACTACACAACTGTACAACACTAGCCTCTAGTAGGTTTAGCACAGTATCTGATTGAAGCCAACTCCGTGACACTGTAAAATGCTTTTGTGAGGCCCATGAGAACTTGATATATGC
The DNA here is from genome assembly GCA_033961575.1 of Aselliscus stoliczkanus. Classification (NCBI taxonomy): domain Eukaryota; kingdom Metazoa; phylum Chordata; class Mammalia; order Chiroptera; family Hipposideridae; genus Aselliscus; species Aselliscus stoliczkanus. The sequence goes on along the minus strand of CM066737.1, from coordinate 91,454,944 downwards.
CAGGATATTTCTTTAAGAATGTTTTTGTGTTTGATACTTATCAGAAATGAAGTTGCCATTCAGAAGGCATGAATGTTATTTTTTTAGGAGAAAATATTTACGAATTTTATATCTGATAATGAACTTGCATCTAGAATGTATAAAGAATTCATAGAACTCAAAAATAAGAAAACAAACAACCCAATGAAAGTCAATGAGCTCTGAGCTAATTTTTAAAATATGTTCAGGTTATTGACAGGAAAAAAAAAATAGGCTGACAAGGGAGAAGTAAATTTCCAGAGCAGCATTAAAAATATTGTTGAGGGCCAGCCGAGTGGCTCAGTTGGTTAAGAGCTCGCTCAAGAGTGCGAGCTGAGCTCTTAGCAACAGCGGTTCGATGCCAGCCCGAGCTGAGTTGCTGTTGAGCTGCCAACAGGTGGCAGGATGGCTCAGCTAAAAAAATTATCTATCTATCTATCTATCTATCTATCTATCTATCTATCTATATTGTTGATATGGCACAATTGTTTTTATATGCTGCTGTAAGGGAGTCTCTCAGTGGGCATTCTGATCAGACATTACCATCAAATGAAAAAGGCACACTACTAGCATGGGAGCTAGCAGAGCTTTCTGTAAAGATGTGTAATATAATGCTATCATTATGATGCTTACAATATTAGTTAAACATTGGGGAAAATTAACTGCCTCGAACACTTGACTATCTAAGCAAGTTTTGGAATATGCCATTTCTTGTGTTAATTGATAGGTATGTAAATCACTTTCCCCCAAATCTTCATAATTACCTATGTCAGTCACTTTTCCTTTTACTGTTCAAGAACAACATTTTACTCTTTTACACTCAAGAGGATAAGTTATTTTTTTTTTTTTTTTAAAGATTTTATTGGGGATTTGGTGGAGGGGAACAGCGTTGGGGAATCGGGGAAGGGGAACAGACAAGTTGCTGTCTTTTTGTTCTTCAGTTTAGTTGCGGAGGATGTTGCTTCACTGTTGGTATCGTCATTGCGCTCTTCCCGGATGAGGCAGATCGGTCGCTGGCCTCTGGATGTCGCTCATCGCGGCTATTGGCAGCTCACGCTTGGCTGCCAGCCGCTCACGCTGGTTGCGGGCCACTCACTGTAGCCTATGGCAGCCCACTGCAGCAGGAGCTGCAGCCCACACCATCACCGGGGCTCGCACAGCCCAGCTCCAGGTGGAGCTGTTAGCTGTAGAGGGCAGTGTCACTGGCCCTCATGTGGGATCCGAACCGGGGCCGCTGGCATCCCAAAACCAGCGCTTAACCAATGCGCCACTCGGCCGGCCCTCAAGAGGATAAGTTATTATTGTGGTGTCATTTCATTTGAAAGCACACACCAGCATATTTAAGAATCTTTGACATTTGAATATATATTTAAATAAAGTCTCGGATATTGAAAATTTACTTTTGAATAACCATATTGGCTTTCTGATAGTAAGCAGTGAATAATAATTGATTGTGTTAGTGTACTATTTTGAGTACTATAGCAATGACTCAGGTTTATTTGCCTTCCTGTAAATCTATGGATGTTTCAATAATTATTTATCTGTAAATTACTTAACTTGGTAAAACTTTGAATTGAGTGTATGACATTTAAATTTCAGCTTCTCTGAGTACTGATACTATGTTTCCATTATGGAAATATAAATACCAGAGAAATGCTGAGAGAGAATGAGTTTACATATTGATAGGCACAAGTCACCGATATTACGCTGTCATCAAAATCACCACTTAAATTTATTGGTTTAAAATTCTCTGTATGCATAAGAATGCACAGTGTTCAGAAAATAGAATTTTATTTGATTTGTCAGATGGAAAAAAACATTAATTTATCCATTCAATTATTAAAGAAAATTCATATCATTTTGGCTATCTTTTTAGGGTTGATATTTTTCAGTTGGAAATATGAGACTGGTAAACTTAGAGGAAACACCAAGAATAACCATTGGTAGACTAAATTGTAAACTTTTGTTTTTTCATGTAATTTAACTTTAAAGGGATTTAATTTGTGTAAGAATTATTAAATTGGTCCTGTAGACCATTACTCATCTCTCGAGACATAAAGGTAAACAAATAAACAACTTTCTGCCCTCAGGAAGCTATAGTGTGAAGGGGGCTATGGACAAATAAAAGAAACTTTCTGTTTCTCAAAACAAATTCTATGAAAGGCTATGATCATTTTTGATTAGAAGGGATACCAATTAATTTTTAAAACTCAAGCGTATTTGCTATTTAAGAAATGATCACTGGCTATATGTAGGATAGGTGGTGCATAAAATACATGTGAAGGACTTTAACTTGGAGAACATTATGTTTAAAGACAGTGTATAATATGTATATATTTCATAATATACTTTGTATATAAGCATTGTACATAAAACATTGCATTATACCTTATTGACTTATACTATTAGTACATGGTTTATCCACAATTTAGCCTCTCAGACCTACTCTGAAGTTCACTTAACTTTCAAGGTGAACAGTCATTTTTGAGACCACATCACCACTTGGTAACAGAGCAAGATGCCCTGATTTTTGTGATTATCTGGTACACAATCAATCCCTCAGTGACACAAGATGTCCTTATGGGATGGTTACATCAGATTAAAAAGTTAACATTACTAGAACCTCTTCATAAAGTCATGGGGCCAAATTCTTTGGGGGATGACTCAGCTGTTTTTTTAACCCTGTTCCAGGATACAAGCATTGCTACTGCAGGCATGGATATTTCAGCCCCATTAGCAGTGGAGATGAGCTTACCTCACTGTAATAGTAGAGCAGTGGGGATAGTGAGAGAAAGCTGGGACATTTCACATGACAAGTTTCTTTGCATATTCAGGTGGTTTGAGAGGCAGGCCAATTTTAAGAAACAGGTCTGTGGTCCTAAATTGGCTGCGGAGATTATTAATTATCTGTGTAAGTGTTGGAGAAGAGCAGTGTGGATAATTAAATTGAATTTATTTGAACATAGGCAGTTTTTATATTAGCTGTTGAAGTTGCTATTTGTGCAAAAAAAAATCCCTAATAGGATGCTTTCTAAGAGTTTTACATGCACCGTATTTTCATGTTCAATAGAAATATACTTGGTGCATAAATATTTTATTTAGCTACATATTTTCATTTGCATAACCCTCACTTTCTTTAATTCCTAAATATGTATATATGATCTAAAAACCTGCATTAATCTCATGAAATGTATTATAAACAATTTATAACCTGAAAGCATAAGAGCCATATATAGGAAAATTTGTTGGGTTTTAATTCATTAGTCTAATTAAGACTATACTGGACTGGGCCGGTCGAGTGGCGCATTGGTTAAGAGCTGGTTTTGGGATGCCGGCGGCCCCGGTTCAGATCCCACATATGAGGGCCAGTGACACTGCCCTCTACAGCTAACAGCAGCTCCACCTGGAGCTGGACTGTGCGAGCCCCGGCGACAGTGTAGGCTGCAGCCCCTGCTGCAGTGGGCTGCCATAGGCTACAGTGAGTGGCCGGCAGCCAGTGTGAGCTGCCAATAGCAACGGTGAGCTACCATCCAGAGGCCTGCGAACGATCTTCCTCATCCGGGAAGAGTGCAATGAGGATACCAACATGGGCCAGTGAAGCAACATCCTCTGCAACTAGACTGAAGAACAAAAGAACAGCAACTTGTCTGTTCCCCTTCCCTGATTCCCCAATGCTGTTCCCCTTCCCCAATTCCCCAATTAAAAAAAAAAAATCTTAAAAAAAAAAAAGACTATACTGGACTAAGTTGAGTGGTAACTCATGAAATAACACAGATGGGACCAAAACTTGAATATATATTTTCAAATAACATGTTTAATATGAAATAAGAAGGGATTTTGATGCAGACTATAAAAAGATTTTCTTCCGACTTGATTAGCATATTCTCTCATTCATATTAAGAAACCCCTAATGTGTTGATCTTTTCTGAAATTTGAACAATAAATTTTACCTTCATCTACAATGGCTTTGAAGAGGCTTTTTATTATGTGGTAGCTATTTGTACATTTAATTCATTTTTCCTGTCAGCAGTATTGAAAAATTTTATTCATTTATTAGTACTTGCAACAATGTTGAAGTTAGAGAAGTAATTAAGATGTGTGTTGTTTTGCTCTCCTGCAAATATTGAATGTCATTAACATTTTAGCATCTCTTCTGTTAGCTTAATTAAGAGTTGAATTATTTTAAGCAACAGTTGTATATTTTAGTAATTCCAAAAGCTTAATTTACCTGTAAAATATATTTTCATTTCATGTAGTACCTCATATTATTTTCTTTAGTAACACCTTTATATGTACAGGTTGTTTCTCTTTAACACTGTAATTTTACAATGCGACTAGATCTTAGATTGGATTGTACATTTACTAGTACAAAGCATTTTGCTTTGGTTTCAATTTTCTAAACTAAGAGATTATGTTAGAATTAGAGCAGAGTACCGGCCAAAGAGTTCACATGAGAAGATCAGTCAAAGTCGGCATTTTGTATGAGGAAATTAAATACGATCTAGTACCTTTAAAAAGATCCTAGTAGGGCCGGCCCAGTGGCTCAGCTGGTTAAGAGCTTGCTCAAGAGTGCGAGCTGAGCTCTGAACAACAGCAGTTCGATGCCCAGCCCGAGCTGAGCTGCCATTGAGCTGCCAACAGTTGGCAGGATGGCTCAGCTAAAAAAAATAAAAAAGATCCTAGTATCTGACCATCAGTCCTTATAAACATAAATTCCCACCACAGTGAAATACCTAATAAAATATTGTTTGTTAGTGGATGCTTCATTTCAAGTAAATATTTAATATAAAATTTTCCAACATAAAATGATTTGGAAGATGAAAAGCTTCTTTCCATGTGCTTATTATTCATTTGTCTTCTTTCTGAAGAAATGCCTTTTCAAATCCTTGGTCCATTTTTTAATTGGGCTGACTGGAAACAATTTTTTGTGTATTTTTGATAGAAGTCCTTGATCAGAACTGTGTTTTGCAAATATCTTTTCTCAATCTGTGACTTTTCTTTTTACTTTCATGCGAGTGTCCACTGAAGAGTATAAGGTTTTAATTTTGATGATGCCCAGTTTATGTATTTTTTCTTTTGTTGTTTGTGCTTTTTGTGTCCTATATAAGAAACCATTTCCTAACCCAGTGTATTGAAGATTTACACTTACGTTTTCTACTATGAGTTTTATAGTTTTACCTTTTACATTTATGTATTTGATATATTTTTAGTTAACTTTTGTATGTGATATGAGGAAGGGATATAACTTCATTCTTTTGCATGTGGATATCCAATTATCTCTGTACGATTTGTTGGAAAGACTATTCTTTCCCTCATGGAATTGTCTTGGTGCCTTTGTCAAAAATCAATGAACTGTAAATCTGAGGGTTTATATTAGTAGTCTCAATTTCATTGTCTGATCTGAATGTCCATTCTTATGCCAGTACCACTGATTACTATCACTTTCTAGTAAGTTTTGAAATTGGGAATTGTGAGTCTTCCAACTTTTTTCTTTTTTAAGATTGTTCTTGGTATTTTTGTCCATTGTGTTTTCATATGAATTTTAAGCACAGATTGTCAATTTCTGCAAATAAAGGAAGCTAGGATTTTTATAGGGATCGCTTTGAATCTGTAGGTTAAATTGGGATGTATTGTCATCTTGACAATGTTAAATCTTTTGATCTGTGAACATGGGATAGCTTTCCATTTCTGTAGGTCCTCTTTAATTTCTTTCAACAATATTTTGTAGTTTTCAATGTATCAGTCTTGCACTTTTTTATGGAGTTTATTCCTAAGTGTTCTATTATTTTTGATGTTATTGTAAATGGAATTGTCCTCATTATTTTGTTTTCAGATTGTTTATTGCCAGTGTACAGAATTCAAATTGGTTCTTATATATTGATCTTGAATCCTGTACCCTTACTGAATTTATTATTTTTGATAATATATTTGTATGAGGATGTCTTAGGATTTTCTTGATATAAAATCATGTCATCTGCAAATAGAATCCTACTTATTTCTTTCCATTCTGGATGTTTTTTATTTTATTTTTTGACTAATTTCCTAAGCTAGAATCATGTTAACAATGTTGAATAGAAATGGTGAGAGTGGGAATTCTTGTCCTACTTTTGATTAAGCTGAAAGTATCTAATCTTTATCATTTAATATGATGTTAGCTCTGGGCTTTTTGTATATGCATTTTATTGGGTTAAAGTAATGTCCTTCTATTTCAATATCACTGAATTTATTTTTTTATCATGAAAGGTATTGGATTAATTTTTTTTCTTTATCAATTGATATGGTCACATGATTTTGGTCCTTTATTCTGTTGACATGGTGTATTACATTGATTGATTTCGGGATATTAGATTAGCCTTGATTTCCTGGGAAATATCCAGGTTGTTGGTGGTGTATAATTCTTTTTATATGCCACTGGATTTGATTTTTAATTTTTTTTTCTTGAGGATGTTTTCATCTATATTTATAAGTGATACTGATCAGTAGTTTTTATTTATTGGGATGTCTTTGTCTGGTTTTGTTATTTAGAGTAATCAGGGAATCAGAATGACATGGGAAGTGTTTCAAACTCTTCCATTATTTGGAAAAGTGAAGGATTGGTGTTAATTCTTCATTAAGTATGTGATAGACTTTACCAGTGAAGTATGTGGACCTGAGATTTTCATTGTGGGAAGGCTTTAATTACTAAATCAATGTCTTTGTTATAGGTCATTTAGATTTTCTATTTCTTCTTGAGTCAATTTCAGTCATTCGTGTCGTATTAGACATCTGAGCATTTCAATTATTTTCCATTGTTTTCTACTATATATTTTGGAGTAACTTAGTGGTTGACACAGATGTTATAGTTAACATATTAAAACAAACTTTCTTGGGTTAATATCAAGTTAATTTAAATTGTGTACAAAACTTTGCTTAAGTATAGCTATTTTCTCCTCCATTCTTTGTGCTATCTTGTCATACAAATTATATCTTTATATCTTATGAGCCCATGAAAACAGTTTTATAATTATTGGTTTATGCAGTTTTAAATGAGATCGGAGAAGAAAAGTGTTACAAGCAAAAAATACATTTAAATTACCCTTTATATTTACCTATGTAGTTACATTTAATGATGCTCCTTAATTCTTCATGTGGATTTGAGTTACTCTGATGTCCTTTTATTTTAGCCCAAAGCACTTACTTTAGTATTTCCTGTTGTGCAGGTCAGCTAGTGACAAGTTCTTTCAGTTTGTGTTTATCTGGAAACATCTTAATTGGTGCTTGATTTTTGAAGGATTATTTTGCTGTTTATAGAATTTCTTGGTTGACTTCCTTGTATTTTCAGCACTGAATATTTCATCTCACTGCTTTCTAGCTTCTGTGATTTCTGATAAGTCAGCCATTAATCTTAAAACTCCTTTGTATGTGATAGTTGTTTTTTACTTGCTATTTTCAAAATTCTCTCTTACTCCTTGAATTTTGGCAGTTTTACAAACGTGTCTCTGTGAATATTTTTTAGTTTATTGCCATTGGAATGTATTGAAATGATTGGATATATTGATTGATGTTTTTCATCAAATCTGGAAGTGCTCAGCCATTATTTCTTCAACTATTCCACTTAAGTCTCTGCTTGGTTAGCTTATTGGTCAGTTAGTGATTGGAAAAACTTTAAAAAATTGCCTTGAACCAGTAAGTCCCCAACCTTTGCTCAGGAGTTCTCTGTGTGTGTGTAAGCACATCTTCAGCACTCTGACATTTGACAGCCCTGCCTTAGCCTTTATTTCTAGTTTGTGCAGAATCTCAAGGTCAGCCAGAGGTGAGAGATTAGGGCTATCCCAGATCATTTCTGGGCATGCACAGAGCCCTGAACATACATGTGGCCTACTAATTTCCCAGTTGAATGTCCTAGTTTTTCAAAGCCAACTATGGCCATCTTATTCCCCACACTTTCGTTTTACGTGTTTTGGGTATCTTCTTGTTAGTCCTATCTTGTTTTTCCACCTCAGGAAGCTGAAAATATTAAGCAATTGCTGCTGATTATTTCTGAAAAACACCCTAGGTGATAGCACTTTCCTCACTGAGAAAGTTCTGAATCAATTCAAATACAGAGAAGTTCTTTTTAATTTAATTTAATTTAAATTTTTCACTAATAAAATTATTTGATTGATTTATAATCTGTATTCACAAATTGAAGGGTACAGCTTAATGAATATTACCCAAATCAAGAAACAAACCACTACCAGCATCTTAAAAATGCAGTTTGGTGAAATTATCAATCTTCTGCTTTCTTGAAAATAATAATAATAATTTCAAAGTTCTTATCTGAAACTCTGATATTTGGATTTCCTGTGGATCTATTTCATTTGTGAGTTTCTTTTTCTTTCTTTTCTTTAAAGTGGGGAATTGGGGAGGGGAACAGTGTTGGGAAATTGGGGAAGGGGAACAGCCAAGTTGTTGTCCTTCAATCTTAGTTGTGAAGGGCGCCAGTCATCATCTGGCTGCCTGTCGGCAGCTTGTGGCCTCCAAGCTCAAGGTGCTGTTTCCAATCTTAGTTGTGTGTAGGCGTTGCTACCATCCCATATGGAAGTCGAACCAGCAGCCTTGTTGTTAAGAGCTCACACTCTATCCACTAAGCCATCAGGGTGGCAGCTCAGCTCAAAGTGCTGTGTTCAATCTTCGTTGCGGGTGGGCATAGCCACCATCCCATGCAGGAGTCGAACCCGGCAGCCTTGTTGTTAAGAGCACACGCCCTATTCACTGAGCCATTCAGGCAGCAGCTCAGCTGAAGATGACAAGTTCAGTCTTAGTTGTGGGTGGGCGTAGCCCACCATTGAACAGGCAATCTTGTTGTTACACCAGCTGAGCCATCCTGCCACCTGTTGGCAGCTCAGCGACAGCTTAGCTAGGGAGCAGAGTTCACTGGCCCATGTTTTTAAATTAAATTTATTGGGGTGATGTTGGTTGTTAAAATTATGTAGGTTTCAAGTGTACAATTCTATAATGTTGTATATCACCTATATATTGCATTGTGTGTTCACCATCCACAGTCAGTTCTCTTTCCATCACCATATATTTGATCCTCTTTTACCTTTTCTACTACCCCTCCCCCCTTACCCTCTGGTAACCATTAAACTGTTGTCTGTGTCTATAAGGTTTTGTTTCTTTGTTTGCTTTGTTTCTTTCAGTTTTATAACCCACATATGAGTGAAGTCATATGACTCTTGACTTCTCTGTCTGACTTATTTTCCTTAGCATAATGATCTCAAGATCCATCCGTATTGCCACAAATGACAATATTTCATCTTTTCTTATGGCAGAGTAGTATTCCACTGTGTCTATGTACCACTCTTTCTTTATCCAATCATCTATGGAAGGACACTTGGGTTGTTTCCATGTCTTAGCCACCGTGAATAATGCTGCAGTGAACATCGGAGTACATCTGCTTTAACATATAAATGTTTTCAGATTTTTGGGGTACATATCCAGAAGAGGGATTGCTGGGCCGTATGGTAATTATGTTCTTAATTTTTTGAGGAATCTCCACACTGCCTTCTATAGCAGCTGCACCAATCTGCATTCCCACCAACAGTGTGTGAGGGTTCCTTTTTTCTCCACAGCCTTTCCAAAACTTATTATTTGTCTTGTTGATGACAGCCATTCTAATAGGTGTGAGGTGGTATCTCATTGTGGTGGTTTCGATTTGCATTTCCCTGATAGCTAGTGAAGTTGAGTCTTTTTAAAAAAAACCAAACAACATTTTATTGGGGAATTGGGAGAGGAGAATTGGGGAAGTGAACAGACAAGTTGCTATCCTTTTGTTCTTTAGTCTAGTTGTGGAGGACACTGCTTCATTGGCCCATGTTGGTATTATCATTGCGCTCTTCCCGGGTGAGTCAGTTGTTTGCCAGCCGTTGGATGGCCACTCACGGTTGCTCACGGCAGCTCACGAAAGCGCATGCCTGCTGCCAGCGAGCCCCACTGCAGCCTACACTGTTGCAGGCGACTCATGGCAGCCCAGCTCCAGGTCAAGCTGTTGTTCACCATCTTAGCTGTCGAGGGTGAAGCATCACTGGTCCTCATATGTGGAATCTAAACCGGGGCCCTGCCGCTCAGAGCTGATGTCCCAAGCCAACTACTAACCAAAGCACCACTCGTCCAGCCCCAGGCTTTTTAAAGGAGCTATAAGGTAGATGAAATAGTGATAGTCCTCTTGAGATGGAGGTTTGTGGGGAGTTCCAAATCCGGTCTGTCCCCTTCATTCTGTATTGGATTGCTGTTCTCTTCCTCCCCACCTCCCTAAGGGTAGCACAGAGCTGGGAAGAGGGGTATGGAAATAAAGTTAAAATGCCACAAGCTCACTGTTCTTGCTGAGACTCAGCCATTTTTCTTAAAGAAAAATTCTTTAGATTGTTGTCAACTTTTGTTTAATTTCCACAAGTCTGAAAAAGTTGATGTTGACAGTTTTCTTGAGTGTTTTTTTTACTTTCATATGGAAGCGGATTTTTAGAGAGTAATATTTCACCATTCTGGAGGTGCTTCTCTTTTGCATATTTTTATTTTCTTTATAATTGAATATTTTGAAAAATTTTTCATCACTTCACATGTAATTTAAAAAACTTGTTCTTTTGGTATAAGAGTAATTCCAGTACATTAGGGTATACTTGACATACTTTGAAATATTACTGACTTAATTACTTGAAGAACTACACTTGTTGATTGTTTTCTACTACTTAATACATTTTAATATAGATTTGCAATTCCTCTAAATATTCTTTTCAGAATCTTGTTAAGATAGTTATTCATTTGGTCATGACATCTTTTTCTTTGCAAAATTAAACATCTGTTGCCATTCAATAAAAATGAACTAGAAATAGAATATCTGAAAAAATATTTTTAAGTTCATTTGAACTTGAAAAAGTCAAGTTGAAATCAGAGATGTTTTGAAAAGTAGAGTTTTATGACAGTAAACTGCAGTAAGTTACCTTTATTTAGGAAATAACTTGATGTATTTTTTCCACACTATTGTAGAGAAGCAAAATAGAGTCTTCTAATTTTACTCTTGTATTCAAACTTCCAGTATGTACCTTTAGATCAATACCAATTTAATCCAATTTCAAACATCTGTATTTATTGTATATTAAGATGCCACTGAGTTTCTTCACAATCCCTATAGTATGTTCAAAATTTTAAAGATTTAACTGTATTTTATAGTTTGTCTACAACATATAACTTAATAAGTGATAGCAGATTGACTTAAAAAACAATTGTTCTTTTTCCCTAATAATTCATGTGAGCAACTAATGAAATGAGAAATAGGCCCCGATTCAAAACCTTTTTTGTGATGTTTATATATTGTAATGAGATGAAGGAAGTTTTTGTATTGTGGGTTCAAATATTATTTTATAATTTTGAATATGTATTTATGTTAATATTAAGTTAATGTGTTTCAGGAAAAGGCAGCAAATATTTAATGCGATAATGACCTTTTAAATTCTTGTGTTTAGGTTAAATTTTCTTCTTCTGAAATGAAGATCTTTAGTGAATTATTTTTATGTAGTTTTACTAAATGTGTAACTCCCATCCTAATCAAAGATTACATTTCTATCATTACACATCTTTCCTGCTTGCCCCTCCAGCCAATTCCTAAATACCAAAGGTAACCTATGTTCTGATTTCTGTTACTATTAATTAATATTTACTGTTATTGAGCTTCATATCCATAGAAGTATACAGTAAGTAAGCTTTTGTTTCTTGCTTCTTTTGCTCAATATAATGTTTTTGAAATTAATCTGTGTTCTTGTCTATGTAAGTAATTAATTTTTATTTTTTATTTATTGAGTTTTTCCACATAAACACATAGCTATTTTTTGTTCATCACCTTGGAATGGAAATTTTGGGAAGGTTGTTTTTTGTTTGGGATTATTATAAAGAAAGTCCTGGTCATGATTTCTCAAAAGGGGTGTGAAGTGGAACACAAAGCATACTAACAATTCTGTAAAAACTTGTTAAATGTATGTGCATTATATATTAAAAATAGACATACATGCATGTGCTACACATGTAATAGTAATAGTTGTAATAATGGCAGTTAGCATTTGAATGTCCTTGTGCTAGGCCCTTTCCTAAGTACTTCACATGATTTTTCCCATTTCCTCCTCATGAGAGTTCTACAAAGTAGGTAGATTATGATATTATCTCTGATGAGTAACTGGAAATTTTAGAGGATAAACAATTTGCAGAAGATCAGACACCTAGTAAGTGGCCAAGTGGGGATTTGAATTCTAGTTTTTGCATTGTGAAGCCGTATACTATGGCTGCTGCTCCCTAATAGTTAATATTTATTGAACTCTGCCATATGCCAAACACCAGTGGGATGCATGCATGCATGTATGCTCACACTTGCGCACACACACACGCCCACCCCTTCATACCTGTACTGCAATGTAGACAGATAGTCTCTGTGAAGATTAGCCAAAATACCATGTAGAAGTCATTTCTTTGGCCAAGGATTATATGAGGCAGAGGCCACAAACTGACCCTTAAGAAGCAAAAGCCAGTCCGTCAGGAGATGTGTACTGTTTGACCTCTAGAGTGTTTAAAATTTATATTCTATTTGTTGCCAACATTGAAAACTCAGGATGTTACACATTAAACACTAGATTTATGGTGTATTCCATGAAATCAGGATACCTGGAAACCTTGCTTGCTGTAGTGATCTGGAGCTGGCCCTCAAGCTATTTCCTTTGGGCCTGTGGCCAGCTCTGATAGCGTATGGATGCTTCCTGCAGAGAGTATGTGAGTTTGTGAATTTTTTTTTTGGGGGGGGGCGGATAGTGTGTTTTTCCAGGACCCATAAGCTCCCATTCAAGTACTTGTTTCAATCTAGTTGTAGAGGATGCAGCTCAGCAGCCCATGTGGGAATCGAACCAGCAATCCTGGTGTTGTGAATTCTAACCACTTGAGCTAACAGACCACCCTTAGTTTGTGAATTTGACATAGTTTTCTAGTAAGTGGCTTTAAGCTTCCTTTGAAGGATTCCAAAACTCTCTTCCATGCTGAATGAGGAAACAGCATAACTGAAAGAAAGAAGGACACTTGGTGGGGGAGCCTGCGGAATGGGAATTAGGCAGAAATAATCTGCCTTGGCCAAAGACCAGGGGAAAGAGGTGGAATATACCAGCTTGTGAAGTCTTGTGTTTTGAATACTTTTACAAGAAATGCAGAATCAGAGCTTTAACTTTTAACAGGCAAAAAAAAAAGCCTAAAATTGCTGGTTACAGAAAATGCCATTCAATTGTGGTTATTTAAACTGAACAGAGAGCTGAAACGCGTCAAATTGCCATTTTTGTAGGTCAGAAGGAATAAAGTATCAACAAGTATGTATGGTTTGACCTTAAAAGTTTGCCTAGTAGCACTTTACTTTAAACGAATCACTTATTTAATATATCATTTATATTGTAAAGTTCATTTTTATTTTCTGAACCAGGACAGGGAAACCAGAACAAACATCCTGTAATACCTCCTCCATTGTTGTTTTCTTTAAGTTTAATTTAAATCTTTGAAGCATGTTTTTATATTTGTTTTGGAAATGTTGAATTTCCATAAAATCTATTAGAATATTTCTTAAATATATTGAGTTAATATTTCAGTATGTTAGGATGGAGCCATTTGAGTTATATAAACAGATAATACAGTTAACTAAAAACAGAAGATCCTCTTTGAAGTGTTGATGCTTAAAAGACAAAATTATGTGGATGAACATGCATAAGCTTCAGAGAGCTTTTCTTGTACTAGGCATTTAGCTGTCTTGCAACTTAATCATTACAGGCCTGAAAACAGCTGCTATCAGATTAATTAGAGGGAATCCAGGAAATAATTCAACTGAATGTAGCATTCATGTAAGTGTGTTGAAGGCAATTAAGAGTAACTATAGTCATTACTGAGACTTCCAGGAAGTATGCCAAAGGGCTCAAAAGTTATAAAATGCCTTCCCAGTATTTTATATCTATCATCTATCTATCTCTATATATAGATATATCTCCAATATATAAAGACACATGCTAATAAAAATTAAAAATAAATAAAATTGACATGATTTGCTTGAATTATGGGGTATTCACTTCTTTCTTTGAGGTTGATGGGCTAAGAAGAAAACAGTCCACTTCAACTGATTTAGAAAGCAGAGGATTTGTTTGATGGTGCTGTCCAAAGTATTGCAATCTAGTAGAGAAATTCTGTTTCATTTTTATATTATTAGTTCTCATAGCTAAAACAAAGTCTTCAAATAAAGGAAGTTGCTGTTTCACCAAGGGCATGTATCTACAGGAAAAAAACTCAAGAAAATTTCCTAGTGAGGGATTTAAATCCTTAAGAAATCTTGTACTTACCACAGGGCACAAGTTCACCTGATTTCTGTGATCAGTATCCTCATCACCACCATCACTAAGACCCTCAGTTATTATTATCATGACTTGAAGGCTGCTTGCTTGCCATTTCATCTCATTTTCACTTTGCGTAGGTCTCTTGACTACTTTAGTGATTGATAGTGTCTTACCCAACACTTAGCAATGGGAAAATTATGTTATTCTCCGTAACCAATTCTTCCTGTGGGAGAAAGGGATGGGGGCGGGGAATGTAGGTTTAAAAAATTGTGATAATTCCTTTTTGTTTAGTAAGACTACAAGCTGAACTCAGAGAGGTTTATTTATGAGAATGGAAATTTGGTGTGTGATTACATTTATTGTTCATTGCAGTGTTTTAAACCTTCTTCCATGTCTATTATTAAGCATGAGCTAGGCAGAGAGGATGGTTAACACTCCTCATTTTCAGAGTTGTGGCCACACTTCTTCAAAAGGGGCATGAAGTGGGAACAAATGGCCCACTTATCAATTTATAAACAATTTTAAGTGTTTTTAAGGAACATATGTTTGTTTGTTTTAAACAAACTAAACTATGGTTTGGGAATGGCTGAAATGATTGATTAGAGTATTATAGTTGAGACAGGGAACAGATGGGAAAGAGTCGTCTTGTGTCTTCATGCCGTGCCCCTTCTAAGAAACCGGGTAGTAAGATGAGAGTTCCCAGGGGAGGCATAGAGAGGCCTGATGGATCATAAGGGGCTGTTCTCTCACAGAGTGTACTGCAGTTAATTGATAATTCACATCACTTTTCTTTTTGAGACTTAGTTGATTGCTAGGCTTTTGGTTTATGCCGCTTCTGTTTTCACCACAGTTTGAGCCTTCTTTCCTTATCTCCCACTCGAGCACTCCTGCTCATGGCCATTCTTCCCTCTCGCACATACTAAGACCATACACCACCTCCTTTCTTAAGATCCCACCTCTGGTTCCTTGCAAACTGTTATTCTTTTTGCTTCAGTTGGATTCCATTCTTACTGATGATGCTTTTACACATGACTCTGGTTTTTCAACCTTACATTCTCTTAAGTGTTATTGTCTCAATCAAATCACTAGCTGTAGATAATTCATGGATTCTTGTGGTTAGTTCCACTTCACCACCAGAAACAAATGCCCGGGAATCACTCTCGGAAGAATTAGTTATTTATTTCTACACAATTATTGGCTTGTCAGGAAAGTCATGATATCATGACTTTTCCGACAAGCCAATAGTTGCTGTGTGGAAAGAAGAGAAAAAAATATTTTAGGGATAGATATATCACAGAACTGCAGTTAAAAACAACAAAAAAAAAAACTGGAAGAGATCTTAGAATCCATGTTGTGTAAACCCTCCAATTGAGAGGTCTAGAAGCTTAAGGTCTGGAGGGCTTGCACATCTGGTAAGCAGTGGAGTAAATTTTTTTGACAGAAAGTACTAGAAATTAGGTCTTGTAATTCCCTATGCAGAATACTTTCCACAACACTACACAGAATCTAATCCTGAGTTATAGCATTTGATCAACTTGAACAAAGATGAGAAGTCGGATTTTGACAGCTGGAAATAATGGGAGGTAAAAAGGGTGAGTCATCCCCAAGTAAATAATAGACAAAGTAAAGGTGCAGAGAAGAGAAATGACTGTAGTCATTTTAGGGAAGAGCGTATGGTTCAGTATGCCATGAGTACAAAGGCTGGGTGAAAAGACATCAGGAAAGGATATAAAGGGGAGTGCTCTTTTGTAAAACAATGAAAAGTAATAATAAAACCAACTCAATTTTTTTCTACTGACTTTTTTATTACTATTACCATGATCTGGCAATTCCAAACAATGCCTGTGATCAATTATTACTCCTTGAATTTTTTTTTTGTTTTAAATTTTAAATAATTGCCACAGTTGTGGTCAATGTTCAATAATACATATAGTAGCTTCAAGCTAACATATATTTATTCCTTGAATTCTCAAGTGTATTCAAAGAAATTCCAGTTACACAGGTAGCTCCAACACAGGCACACTCAGCTCTACCTGTGCATTTTGAGAGTAAATTTTAAAAGGTTTGAAATCACTAGAGCTTGTTTCAGATGGAGTGCATATCACCAATCCCTGTAGTACTATGTAATCCTGCATTTAACCAATAGATTTGAAATAAGGCAAGTTAGCCCACTGGTCTTCAAGTTTAAGATAAAGAGTTTGACTTACATTCTTCTATCTTGTTATTCTGTGTGACCACTTATAGTTTTGATATGTCCTTAAAGTGTAAAACAGTGAAACAAAATAGAAACCAGGTGGGTTTTTTTTTAGTAAATGCAAATTTTCAGACATAAATGAATTATTTGATTAAATTGCAACAATATTTCTAAAATATAAATGTAGTCATCTTATACATTAGCACATATACTAGACAGTGGTAGGCAAAACAGACTGTATCTAAGTAAAAATATGCTTAGAAGTAAAATTAATATGCCCATATATTTTCTTATATTTACAATATTATACTATCCTAAATATTTCAAACTAATGAAATGAATTTTATTATTATTGAGATGGGTATAAAATATTGCTTTTAAGTATTACCCAAGATAGTGAAGCAAAATATAAATAATCAGATACAATTTTGAGATATTTTGAAACAATAGCTACTTCTAGCTATTTTAATTAGACACAATATGAAATCATATATAGAGTTTTTTATTGAACAGCTATAGTAAGAGCTACAAGCCATGTCCAAACATTAAGTTGAAACAGGATTGACCTATAATGATGGTGACAGATGGCAAATATAAAGTGTCAGTTTATACTTATCTAACTTATGATTACCCTATTTCAATGGAATATTTTATTAACTTTTTTACATTGCATATTTCAAGAACTTGTCTTCATAATGGAAATTCAGCTTGTAACTCTTTCACCACAAGAGAACTTGAAGGAATTAACTCTTTAGGAAAATATGAGGAAGAAATGATGACATCAGTTGCCTCTATTAAGTAAACCTCTGAAAAGATGCACGGAGTAAAGGGGCATTTTAGAAAATATAGTAGAGTTTAAAACTGTGAAATATTTGATTGTAAGTGTTGCTTCAATAGAAAAATGAAATAATACCATACAGATTAAGAAGTGCTATCGTGTTTCCCCCAAAATAAGACTGGGTCTTATACTAATTCTTTCTCCAAAAGATGCATTTTATTCATTTAAACATGTATGAAAATCTACATTTATTCAAATACAGTCATGTCTGACTGAAGATCTTAGCTGGGGCTTATATGAGGGTAAGGCTTATATTACGAGCGCCCTGAAAATCATGTTAGGGCTCATTTTCCAGTTAGGTCTTATTTTTGGAGAAACATAGTAGTTATATGTTTTTGCACCAAAATGACAATGGGTTTTGGATCCCTGATTATTTATCACCTGAAGATGACTTATGGATATAGAATTCTACAATAGAAAGTCTGAAAGCAACTTTATATTGGAGTGAATTTCACAAAGCACATCTTAAAACACATTATTATGAAATAATATTATACTTACAGATGTTATAAAATTACTAGAGTTCTCCTGAGCCTTCCCTCATTTTCCCCCTGATGATCACATTTTAGGTAACTATCATATGTTATCAAAACCAGGAAATTTACATTGGTGCAATACTGTTAACTCAGTACAGACCTAATTCAGATTTCAACAGGAAACGCACTTTTTTAACACTAAAACTTTTAAAGGAATTTTTAAAAATCTTGCTTAGAAATCTGAATTTTATATGTATAGGAAAAAAACACATAAGCTGAATTTATGTTGCTTTATTATAAATATCAATTTCTTTATTAGTTCTCTGAATATGGGGTACAGTATCTTTGACTTTCCATCTTTTTTTTCCCCATGGCATAGAAAGACTTAAACCCTTGTGTCCAAATTGTATTTCCCAATGGAGTCATTGCCAGGAGAAAAACCACTGGAAGCTAGAACGAGACAGATAAAATAGTAATAGGAGCTGTGGGGAAACCCTAGGTTATGTCCCCCCAATCAACTTCTTAATGGCAACAGGCATAGAACCTAATTTACAATGGAAATATGTTTTATGTGTGTACTTGTACAATAGTCCTGTATCTGAACAAATCTACTTCAGTATAACATTACATATATTGAATATTAAGTCTGGAATGTGAGTGGATGATTTCAGAGGAAAATAATTTTCCATGTAATATGGAAAGTATTGTCAATGTTTCTCAAAATATGAGTATTTTAATATTCTAATATCTTAAGCTTGAAGGGAACTATAAATCTTTTTGAAAATGTCTTTTCCAATTTTTATTGTAGCAAAGCATGCAATATTTAATATTCCAATAGTCTACCAGTAGATACATTTACACTCATTATGTTCACCACAAAGCCTTTTATGACTAGGAGATTGAGAACTTCTTATAAGTGCTATACCATAATGTATAACTTAACAGAATAATTTACATAAGAAACATCCAGCTCATAGACTAAACTTAAACTTGTTACCAAGAATTATGTATTACAGATATAAAGTTAAAAATCAGAGACACATTTCAGAGATAATAGCTTTTTATAGCAAAAATAAGGCTAGTAGAAGAAAAACAAGATCAAATGTTATACATATTTATCTTTGTAGATTATTGCTAAAAATACTTTGCCTAAAAAGTGTTCATAGACAGAGAAAAGCTTACACTCACAAAATCTTCTACTTGTAGTATAAATTAAAAAGAGGGGAAATGACAATGAAATTGACAACCATCATATAAGCCATGGTTCTTCACCTTTGATGCACATCATAATTGCCTGGGAGTAATTTCAGAACATATCAGATAAAACCTAGTAGGTGTTAGTCTAAAATATATAAGATAGACACATTTTTCTCTAGGACAGGAAAAGAGTATCAAGTCTAGTATCATTGTTTTCTGTGTAGTATATTTTTCCCTGGATTGGTTTGTAGATGAGTAAGAGTTAAAAGCATTATTAGTCATATTTATTTGACTTTAGACACTTTTAAATTTGACTTCGTATTTCAATAGGGATTATTATGAATATGGAAATAAAATAATGTACAATGGTGTAGTGATCAGATTTAGCTAAAATCTGGGTTCCAGATGCACCAATGAGCTGCAGTTGCCCCAAGACTCAAAAGTGTTAGATAATGTAGGGAGAAAAGAAGTGATCTGATTTCCCAAATCTTTCTCAGCTGAGAGTATAACCTAATGACTTCCTCTGGTTTCTTATCACTCACATGGTACTTATCAATAATTAGAAATATTGGTTGTCGGAAAAGTCATGACATATTTTTTCTGTTTTTCGTTGGAAAAACACGTCATGGCTTTTCTGACAACCCAACACTTTACAATTTTTCTAGCCATAATTTAGAATTTTGTATATTTTACTGTTTATGTACTTCAAGAATAAATATGTTATGCTTATATTATTTGAGGGGCCCGACAAGTGTGGAGACTAGAGCTGAAGTAACAGAGGGGTGGGGGTATGTGTTATGATGTGAATGTTAAAAAATAGTTTTGAAGGTTATATAACAATAATTTTTATTACCTTTATTGTATAATTGGCCAAGTATTTAAAAGTGTGCAGTGGAGGGCCGCCTGAGTGGTGCAGTGGTTAAGTGCTGGCTTGGGAAGGCAATGGCCCCAGTTTGTCCCCCATATGAGGGCCAGTGACACTGCCCTCAAAAAGAAATGTGCAGTGGAAGAAATATAGGTGTTTCTTCCAATGTAAAACATTGGATAGGTCTGTGTTCTAATTCAGGCTCTGACACAATTTAGCAATTACCTTAGGCAAATTGTTTAATTCTTGAATCGCCTGTGGTTTCTGTGAGAAATTTAAGTACACCTACAAAACATTCTAACAAAACATGGCAGACAATCAGAAGGCAAGATATCCCTCCCAATTTTTAATTGTCACATGTGAGTGTGGGACCCGCCCATTCTTCATCTCTGCCTATACTACCAGTCTCGAGGTGGCTTGTTCTGTATGTCCCCAGGATCTATTATTTGTTTGTTGAGCCCTTCCATCTCTCTGCATGTAGCCGCAGACAGCCAGCACATCTGAGTCTCCATCAAACTGGCTAACACTGTTCCTCTGCTCCTGCCCTGGTGAATCCCTGAGACCCTGCCCCATGCAAATTTTGGGCACACCCAGACTGCTTCCAGAAGCTTCTCCATACAAATGGCCTCTCTTGGCTTATGCAGACTATCCTAAAGTGTCTTAAATGTTCACAAAACCCATACAAGCAGCATCTGGCTTGGACATGTCCCATACCTCTGACTGAGCAGTCCTAAGCCCATTACTAGTGGCAGCAGGACTTAGTATGCAGCTAGGCCACTCAAGGCACCTCTAATCCCATCATGAGTGGGTGGTGGCCATCTGTAGATTGCTTTATGGCTCATGCCTGGTGGCCACACAGGACACCTACTACATAAGGAAACTCTGGTGAGACCGGGAGATGTAGCAGCCCTACATAAAAGCAAACACAGGGAGACACCCAAAATGGGGAGATAAAGAAACATGTCCTAAATAAAAGAACAGAAGAGAGCTCCAGAAAAAGAACTAAACAAAATGGAGACAAGCAATCTACCAGACACAAAGTTCAAAACTGGTTATAACGATACTCAGTGCTCTCTTCAGCAAAGAGATAGGCACGTAAATATGGACAAAGAAAACAAAAAAAGGACCAGTTGGAAATAAAGAATACAATAACTGAAATGAAGAATACATTAGAGGGAATCAATAATCGATTAGATGAAACAGAGTTTCAAATCTGCAATTTAGAAGATAAGGTAGCAGAAAACACCAAAGAGTACTGCAAAAAGAAAAAAAAAAGAATCCAAAATAAGGGATAGTTTAAAAGGCCTCTGAGACAAGATCACGTGTACCAACATTCATATCATATGGGTATCAGAAGGAGAAGAGAGAGGGCAAGGAATTGAAAATGTATTTGAAGAAATAATGGCAGAAAACTTCCCTAACCTGGAGAAGGAAATAGACGTAGAAGCCCAAGAAGCACAGACAGTCCCAAACAAGGTGAACCCAAAGAGGCCCCCACCAAGACAAATCATAATTAAAATTCCAAAGGTTAAAGACAAAGAGGGAATCTTAAAAGCAGCAAGAGCAAAGCAGTTAGTTACCTACAAGGGAAGCTCCCATAAGACAGTCAGCTGATTTCTCAACAGAAACTTTGCAGGCCAGAAGGGATTAGCACAAAATATTGAAAGTGATGAAAAGCAAGGACCTACAACCAAGATTACTGTACCAAGCAAAGCTACCATTTAGAATTGAAAGAGAGATAAAGAGTTTCCCAGACAAGAAGAAACAAAGGAGTTCATCACCACCAAACCAGTATTACAAGGAATGTTAGAGGGATTTCTTTATTACAAAATAAAAGATAGAAAACATGAATAACAAAATGGCAATAGCTACATATCTGTCAACAATTACTTTGAGTGTAAATGGACTAAATGCCCCAATCCAAAGATGGGGTTGCTGAATGGATAAGAAAACAAGACTCTTACATATGCTGCCTACAAGAGACTCACTTCAGATCGAGACGCACACAGTCTGAAAGTAAAGGGATAGGAAAAGATATTTCATGAAAATGGGGCGGGGGGAAAGCTGGGGTACCAACAGTTATACAAGACAAAATAGACTTTAAAACAAGAGACAAAGAAGGATCCAGCAATACTACTTCTGGGTATTTATCCGAAGAAACCCCAAATGCTACTCCGAGGGGTACGCGTGCATCCATATGTTCATTGCAACATTGTTTACAGTGGCCAAGATGTGGAGGCAGCCTGGGTGTCAGTCAGTGGATGAATAGATAAACAGTAGGTAGTACATATATACAACGGAATACTCCTCGATCATTGAAGGGAATGGATTCCCACCATCTGTGGTGTCATGGATGGATGTGAAAGGTTTTGTGCTGAGTGAAGTATGTCAGACAGCAAAAGACAGATGCAATGTAATTTTGCTTTTGTGTGGAATCTAAAGAGAAAAATAAACAAAACAGAAACAAACTCTTAAGATACAGAGAATGTTTTGATGGTTGCCAGATGGTAGCGGGGTTGGGGTATAGGTGAAAAATGGGAAGGGATTAGAAGTACAAATGGTTGTTACACAGTGGTCATGGGATATAGGATACAGCATAAGGAATACAGTCAATAATATTGTGATAATTAAGTATGGTGTCAGATGGGTACTAGGGTTATCGGGGTGATAGATGGGAGGAGTATTGGAGGAGCATGGTGAAACCTGTGAAGGGATCAAGAAATACAAATTAGTAGTTACAAAATAATGATAGGGATGCAAAGTACAGCATTGGGAATACAATCAATGATATGGTAATAACTATGTGTAGTGCCAAGTGGGTACTAGACTAGTCAGGGGGATCACTGCTTAAATTATTTAAATGTCTAACCACTATGCTGTACACCTGAAATTAAAATGATATTGAATGTCAGCTGTAATTGAAAAATTTAAAAAGGGTAGCAAAAGGTGAAGGGGAATAAACAATTCAAAATTCTAGGTATAAAGAAAATAAGTCATGGGGATGTAATGTACAGCATAGGAAATATAGTTAATATAATAATATTGTGATAGCATGGTAAAATGTCAGATGGTTGCTGGACTTACCATGGCGATCACTTCTTTAGGTATATAAGTGTTGAATAACTATGCTGTACACTATAATATTGTATGTTAACTATAATGTATTTTTATAAAAATCTTAAAAAAAAAAAAAACAAAAGGAAAATAAACACATAGATAAAGTTAACGATCCAAAAAAAAATAAACTAAAAGGAGTATTTTCTCTGTAAATAATTGACTTCCCCAGAAACTATTTTAATTATTTAGGATTAAGTATTTTTATGTTTGCAAATGTGTCTTAAGCTGGCTATAATGAGAGTGGATGTTACTTGACTGAGATACTGTTTTCTTGAGAAAGCAGAGGTGTAGTTCTTAATGAAGTTGTGTTATGGCATCAGGCACAGTTGGATAGCATTGAAGTGTTGACTTTTTAATACCACAGTTCTTGACAAAAGCTTTGATTATCATTTTGAGATTATATATATCTTGAGTAATTTTGAAAGTGAGTGCTAAGAAAGGATAGTGAAGATATTCCTGATGTGTACACTGCAGTCGGAATATCACAACCTTATAGAAGTCTTCTCTGGTCAATTTAATTGTGAAGATGACTAGGGTGGAACTGGGCAAAAGGTATTATTTGTAATGTTATTTATAAGTGCATTCCAAAAGTAAAGAATAAGGTATGTAGTTATTTCAATATTATAGACTATATTCCCTGAACTGTACTTTACTTGACTATTTTTATAACTGGTAATTTATACTTCTTAAACCCTTTCACCGTTTTTGTTCATCCCTCCAATTGGTAGTAGACCTATTGGGGTGATCACTTTGTGATGTATATAAATGCTTAATTGCTGTGTGGTACACCTGAAACTAATATTATATTATATTATATTATATTATACTATATTACATTACATGTTCAGCTGTAACTGAACAATAAATTTAAAAAATAAGCTAAAAGTCAGAATCCATACAGGAGGAATAGTGTGGGGTCTTGTACATTAGACCTTTTTCCCCTAGAGTTTGCAGAAGTTAGACAATGGTCACACAAACAAAAGATATGCATGGTCCAAATTGAAGATGCCATGTTGAAAATGATATGTACACATAATATTAAATATTATTAGATGTTTTTCTGAAATTCTGAATTTTTAATATTTTTGTCACACATGGCTTTAATTTTATTTATGATAAAGGTAAACATTTATCAAAATCATCAATCTTCTAAAATCTCTCCTCATGGTTTAAAATAATCTAGCTATGTCAGATTAAGAGAAGAATATTGAGTATCTCTACATCTCTGAGTTAAACCATCTCAGGACTTGGCCAGGAGAACACAGGCTACTTTTGGTCTAATTAATATCATTTTATAAAAAAGATTTGATTTTTTTTAGAGCAGTCTTAGGTTTACAACAAAATTGAGAAGAAGGCACAGAGTTTCCATATACTCCCTGTCCCCATACATGCATTGCTTTCCCCATTATCAGCGTCACTCACCAGAGTGGGACTTTTTTTTTTATAATTGTTGAACCTATATTGACACATCACAGTCACTTAAAGTTCACGGTTTACATTAGGGTTGACTCTTAGTTTTGTACATTCTATGGGTTTGGACGAATGTATAATGACACATATCCAACATTATAATAGTGTACAAAGTATCTTCAATGCCCTAAAAATCCTCTGTGTTTTCCTTATTCTCCTTCCTACCTGCAACCCCTGGTAAACACTGGTCTTTTTATTGTCTCCATGGTTTTGCCTTTTCAAAAATTATACAGAATGTGGAATTTTCACATTGGCTTCTTTCACTTAGTAATATGTATTTAAGGTTCCTCTGTGAGTTTTTGGGCTTGATAGCTCACTTTTTTTCACCAGTGAATAGTGTACTATTGTCTGGATGTATCAGTTTATTAATCCCCCCACCTACTGAAGGCCATCTTGGTTGCTTCCAAGTTTTGGCAATTAGGCATAAAACTTCTATAAACGTCTGTGTGCAGGTTATTGTGTGGACATAAATTTACAGCTCCTTTGGGTAAATACAACAGAGCACAATTTCTAAATTGTACGGTAGGAGTGTATTTAGTTCTGTAAGAAACTGCAAAATTGTCTCCCACCAACAGTGAGTGAGAGTTCCTGTTGCTCCACATTCTGCCTAGTATCTGATGATATCAGTGTTCTGGATTTCGGCCATCCTAATAGTTGTGCAGTGGTATCTCATTGTTTTCATTTGCATTTCCCTGATGACATATCATGTGGAACACCTTTTCACATGCTTGTATGCCAGCGCATATCTTCTTCAGTGAGGTGCATTAATATCCTTTTTATATGTAAGTCACCAATTCTTACAAATCTACTGACACCTTGTTGAAACATTCACCAAAAGCAGACAAGTTTTTACTACAGGGTATTAGCTGAACAATAAAAGATGGATCCTTATAAGTGATGTGTAAATAAATCATACTTAGATATACTTATATCAAATATTTATATATTAGAGTTTTATGAGGATAAAAGAAGATTTCACTTCTAGTTATAAAAATCCTACATTTGGAAGGGATTTTAGGAAGTACCACTGTGTGTATGATCCCATTTTGCAGTATTTTGTTTTAAGGGATCATTTCGTCCAGAATCCCTGTGAGACCATCTGGGGAATGCTTCTTGTCATGAGTTCCCAGTAAACTGTATGCTGCTAAACATTGGATGGCCCCAGGGCTCCGTCCTTGGGCATCTTGTCAGTTTACGCTCACTGGCTTGGGGATGTCATCCAATACCATGGCTCTAAATAGCATCTATATGCCAATGACCTGTCTCTTGAACTCCAGATTCATATATCCATCTGCCTAGTGCAAGTTCTGTCAATTCTGCCTTGAAAATAGATCCAGTATTTGGCCACTTTTCAGCACATCTGTACAAGCCCTTTTGCCTCTTACCTATTTTATTTCTGTAGTCTCCTAATTGTTTTGTTTGCTTTCACCATTGTTCCTTTTCAGTTTTTTTTCTCAACATAGCAGCCAGTTTGATTCAGTCAAATACGAATTTTGTGATATCTTCCTCTGTGCAACATTTACTTATAATGGTTTCTCTTCTCTCTAAGAATTGAATCCCAGGTGTCCACAATTGCTTACAGGGTTCTGTGTACAATCATGTGGTCCTCCTGGCTGCTGTTCATCTCCTAGTGCTTCCCTCATGCTTGTTCCACTCCAGGGTACAATGCTGCTCTGTTATACCAGACACCCTCCCTCCCTTATCAGTGTCTGCAATAGCTAGTTCCTTTGCCTGGGATGCTTTTCCCCATTCCTGACCTCCTGACTCACCCCCGCCTCCAACCTCCTTCACACTGCCATCTCCTTCAGATAGTTACTCATATATGAAGGTGTGACAATTAAGTTTGTGAACTCATCCTAGAAAAAGTGCTACATACCTCATTGCTGGATGACACTATGGTCACCTTTGAAGTACTCCCCTTGGGAAGCTATGTACCTATACCAGTGCCTAGGCCACCCTTCAAAGCAATTTTGGAACTCTTTTTCTGGAATGGCCATCAGAGATATTGTCGTATTACCATTCTGATGTCATCAAAATGTCTTCCTTTCAATATTTCTTTTATCTTTGGGCAAAGAAAGAAGTCATTGGGGGCCAGATGAGATGAGTAAGGAGGGTGTTCCAATACAGTAATTTGTTTACTGACTAAAAGCTCTCTCACAGACGGTGCTGCATGAGTGGTGCATTGTCGTGATGCAAGAGCCATGAATTGGTGGTGAAAAGTTCAGGTCGTCTAACTTTTCCATGCAGCCTTTTCTGCACTTCCAAATAGTAAACTTGATTAACTGTTTGTCCAATTGGTACAAATCCATAATGAATAATCCCTCTGAAATAAAAAAATGGTTAGTAACATCATTGCAACAAATTCGCAAACTTAATTGTCAGAGCTTGTATTACTGTTTTGTGAGGCCTTCCCTGGCCCCCTATTTAAAACACAGACATACCTCCCCGCTTAGCTCTTACTACTACTGACATACGACACATGGTTTATTTTTTATTGTCTTTTTCCCTTCACTTAAAAATGTAAGCTTCATGAGGTGGGAGATTTTTGTCTGTTTGGTTCAATATCCCCAATGCCTAGAATACTCTCTTGCTTAAGAAATGTTGATTGATAGAATGAATTAATTCTAATACATTTTAAATACAGTAATTCCTGGATTTACAAACATTCGAGTTGCGAACTTTCACAGATACAAACAGGCCTCGCATTATGAACATTCATAGTTGCGTAACGAATAGTGGAAGTAAGTAGCTCACGTGTCTGCGGGACATTGTCACAGTTGCTGCTGTTTGCTTACTGTACATGTGATAGTGTGCAGCAGGGCAGTGCTCAATCAGGGCCCAGGATGTCCGGAAGCAAGAGCAAAAGCAGTGGGGATGTGGAGGGCACTGCTAGGAAGTGCAAAGCAATAACCATGGAAACAAAAGTGAAAATAATTCAGAGACTGGACCAAGGCAAAAAGGTGGTATCCGTTGCTCGTTCTTATAACATGAATAGTTCAGCCATTGACTTTACATTGTATAATTGTGTCAAAGGTGTATAAGATTCACTTTGTTGGACTTATGAACAAATCTGCCTTACGAACATTCTCCTGGAACGGAACTCATTCATACGTTGGCGACTTACTATACTAGGGAAGTATTTACTGTACAATCTTATCTCAACTGTGTACTTTTATAGTCGAGAAAGGACTCAGTAGGTTTTTTGTTTTTAATTTGGGTTTTGTTATTTAACAGATTCATCTGTTTTATTTTTTTCCCTTTCACCAAACCTGTTTATTAAAAATAGAGAAAATTCACTGTGCCTAGCCAAAAGCTATGTACTCTTGAACTACTCAGCAATATTGGTGCATAATCATGAGGGCTTGTGTTGCTTCCAGACTGTAGTTTGACCTTTACAAATTAGTTCTGAATCAAGGACCACTGCTGGATGAGAAGGAAGGTGTTGGATGAAGACAGAAATTCTAACTCAATCCAGAATAATTAGAAGGACAAAGATAACAAGGAAAGGAGACTTTCAGTGCATCAGGCCTCATTTTCAGAACTGCTGACACCAGCCTGTAATTAAAATAGCATATTCTTTCAAATATTGGACTTCCAAATGCAAAGTGAGCAGTCAAATGGTTCTGTTAATGTGACCTAATTTTCACAGCTAGGTGTTGTGCGTGCTTTCATTCTGAGTCTGTAAATGTTTAGACCTCTGCTTTTTCAGCCCCAAGCAGGTTGTATTACAGTCTAAAACCTAGCTTTTTTCTCTATAACTTTACCAATTTGTGTTTTATAAAGTCTGCTCTGCACCTCTTTATAGAGCTCAGAGCTGTATTATCCTAGGGAGGAGGAGGAAAAGGCAATTCTGCTCCCCCCAAAAAAAAACAACCCCAAAACTATATTCAAAGTAGAATGTTTATAAACGAATCTATTTCTGTTGAAAAGGGAAAAAAATCACCATTGTTCTGCTGGCTGGAAGTGTTGGAAATGTCTCAAAACAACACAATTGGATTAATTATATTTTCATCTTTTTGCACCCATTCACATCTGAGCAGATGAACTTCAGTGTAGCTTTCCATCCTTCTGAGTTATAGGAGAAATGGCAAGACGATCAAGGTGCCTTACATGCTTCTTTTGGGATGTCATGTCAGCTTTACTATAGACTTTCCTGGGTCTGATCTCTCACTTTGAAAATCATATGAAAGAGAAATTGCAAAAGCACCAAGTAGCAAGTTTGAGTTTTTTTATTCTGATTTTTAAAAAATATTTTATTACATTAAGGTGACCTTTAAAAAATATGATAAACATAAATATAAGACTCTGATTTCAGAGCATAGCCAATTTCTCTGAGAACATCTAATCAAAGGACTTAAGTTTCTTCCGAAGGTCAAATAATAGAAAGATAATTTAGCAATATCTCCATAATGAAATGGGGGTGATTTTTAAATTATACTTTTCTTCTAATAAAACCCTCTGTTCAAAATATGCATGCCCTATATTCCAGCAGTTTCAACCATGGTGCTGCTCACTCAAAAATAATAGGTATTTTTGTTCCTAAAAATGTTCATAGCAGTGCTGTTTAGTATAGTTTAAAAGTGAAAACAATCCACATTACCATAGATAAATACTTGCAGTATCATCATACAGTAATAGGAATTAATATCTTATATAGCAATAAGAAGAGACTACTACTACATTCAATGCTATAGGAGAACGCCCCCAAAAATGTTAAGCAAAACTAGATAGATGGAAAGAGTATACATTGTATCATTCCATTTAAGTAAAGTATCAAAAAGAGGAGGGTTGCTTCTGCTGCTGCTTATACATGCATATTTATGAATACTGTATGAAAATTCATTGAGTGCTATATTTACAATTTCCTTACATTTCTGTATATATGATTTGCTTCCATAAAATGTTTACTTAAAAAAAGCCCTCTCTTCAAGGTTACTAAGAGACTGCAACAAATGAGTAGCTCTTGTGTTCCCAATGACTCATTCAGTGGTCTTTCTGGGTGGCCTTGCATAACTCAGCTTAACTGTCACCAGCCTGTGTTGTTTTTAGAAGGTGCACGATAAGGCTTTGCAGAAAGCCTTTCCCACGTGTATTAGGTTCCTTTGGCTGCTGTCACTAGTTACACTATTTTGGTGGCTTAAAACAATGGAAATGTATTGTCTCGCAGTTCTGAAGGCCAGAAGCATGAAATCAATATCACTGTGATGAAATCAGTGTGTCAGCAGGGTCATGCTCCCTCTGAAGGCTCCAGGGGAGAACCTGCTCATTGCCCCTTCTAGCCTCTGGTGGCTGCCAGCATTCCTTGGCTTGTAGCTGCATCACTCCAATTTCAATGCCAGCATCTTCCAGCCCGTCTCTGTTCCATCTTCTCTTTTGTGTGTCAAATCATCCACTGCCTCTCTCTTACAAGGATATACATTCCTGCATTTCTGCTCCCCGCCAATGACCTAGGATAACTGCCCCATCTCATGAACCTTAGCTTTATCACATACACAAAGATCCTGTTTCTACATATAAGGTAACATTCATAGTTTTCAGTGGTTAGGTTTTTTGGGGGCATTTTTGAGCTTCCCACACTATGTGATACTCAGTGGGATATAAGTGAGATAGTGTAGTTTGGCAACTGCTGCTGTGTGGGGACATATAACACAATCTCCAGGTGTAGAAAAATTATTTTTTAGGCTCTCCTCACCCCACTCTTTATAAATTTGCCACTACTCATCTTTTTAATCAATAGGTTGGAATGGTATTGCTTCAGATTCTATAGAAATCACATAATGCCGATATTTTTAATCCTTAACGTTTCTCCTCAGATGAAATCTTTTATGGAACACAAATATCAAACAGCACTGCCCCCAAATCTCATTTTTTTTTCTTTCCACAGTGCTCCTGTGAGGTATGCTGGGAAATTCTAGGGCTCTGTGAAGCTGCTTGAAGATTTTATCTAGTCTACTCATTTCATTTTATTGGGGGTAGCCAACTGGTATTCATGGCATGACATTTCTTTTTCCTAAAGATCATTCACAAAGATTGGGAATACATCCTCTATCTTCACTATTCTTTGCAGCAAACCCCCTTCAGATACCTCTACATGGAAGGTGGTGCTTCCACACAGCGTGTGGTTACCAGTGGCATCACAGAGGCCCTTTAAAGCATTGGCCCAGATTTCTGGATATCGCAGAAACTGAATGTCATTAGGTAGCGAAAACATGTGAGTGGGTTTATTCGAAAGCCCTAAACTACCAATATCCACAGCAATGCATGTCACTCAAGCTCCTATGAGGATTGTGAAAGCTACTTTCTGTGTACTTAGGAAAAAGAATGTCCCAGATGAGCTCTCTTTTTTTAACAAAGTGAAACCACTTTATTGTTTTTCCTTAGAGTCTTGACATTTGTGTTTGCATCCATAAAGCGTATAGTTCGTTTGCCTATTTTTGCACTGAAGTATAGTTGTCATACAATATTATATTAGTTTCAGGTGTACAGTGTACTGATATAGATATAAAATAATGTGATCAGCACACTAAGTGTAGTAATCATCTGTCACTGTGCAAAGTTATCGCAGTATTATTGACTATATTCCCCTTCACACTTTTCATCCCCTCCTATGGCAACCATCAGTTTCAACACTGTTTCTCCAAGTGTGTTTTTGTTTTGTTTTTTTTAGAACGCAAAAGAGTCTGCAGATAAAAGAAATTGTAAAAGGCCTATTCAAGGCTATGATAAAACAAAGCGAAAAGATTGTTTGTACAACAGTGTAAATAAACTTAAAGCTGGTGCACTCTATACTTAAATAGAAAAAGAATGAAATCATGCCATTTGCAACAACATGGCTGGACCAAGAGGGCATTATACTAAGTGAAAGAAGTCAGAGAGAAAAAGACAAATACTGTAGGGTGTCCAGATTAGTTCTTCTTCATGTAAACAGCTCATCTGTTCAGGTTTCCACCAGGAGACACAGATGTCATTAGCTCAAGCCAGCGCTTTGACAGCTTGTAATATCAGAGTAATATAGGGAGCTCCCCTGTTATGCTTAGGTTACTATGTAGTGGTCTTTCTTGCTCGTCTTTGTCCCTCATAAAACCCACAGCATAGTCACATACACATCTTATATTCCACGTGTGAATCCCATATCTTTCTGTTTACCTTTGTCTCTTGTCCTATGAAACTCTGTTTTGATGATCTGAGCCGTCACTGAGGTGCTACTGGCTTTACTCAGTTGATACCACTGCTCTCTTGTTGCATTAAGATCTTAAAAGTAACAGGTGCAGACATATATTAAAAGCAGTTAATGTTGGCAAACAAGGAATACATTTGAAGGGTCTGATTAATTAAGAGGATTTTCTATTTGTGTGGTCCATTGAAACCTTTTCTAGCTGAACTTTTCACAGTAATATTTATTCATCTGCAAGAGAAAAGTATATGATTTGTATAAGTCTGAAGGAAAATCACTGATGTTTGTTTTCCCAGTTGAAGCTCAGACTTACATTCAAATGGTGAGTCTCATGAAGATAAAGTAGCTGACGAATTCATTGTGACAGTCATGAAAATGCCCTCTGACATCTCCTGCTTTGGGGAGTGTAATTGACTACTGGCTCTAGATGCTGCACTCTGTCCATCAGACTTCAGTGCTGAGGCCACCTTCCCAGCCAACGACCGAGTGCAGCTGGGGTACTAAAGCCTGTTCCCCTGAGATGTGGGATTTCTCTGATGGTGATGTTGGCCTGATGACTCCCCGATTGGCTTGGTCCAAACTTCTTTAGATTGCACTACAGTGCAAAGCTGGCTTCCTTTCTGCACATACACCATAGCTCTCCTAGCTTCCCCTGGCTTCCTCCTGTTTTCTTTCATAGGCTGTCACCTCACCCCACCCCCAATAGTTAATGACTGTCTAATTCTATTGTTGTGTCTGCTTCAGGAGGGGGCCTGCATTCACAAATGCAAAAAAAAAAAATCTGCCTTCCTAAATAATTACATATTTATGTCCCTTTCTTTATATTTGGTCTCAAGTTTTAAAGCCCCATCTTTCATCATAGACTTATATACCCCTTTACTTTTCCAGGAACTGTTAGATAAACTTGAATATTTTCTTGACATGGCTTTTGTTGAACCTAGTATTCACTGCCCTTCTATGTGATCTCTGCCAAGCAGTATAGAAAAGTATAGTTTATCCTGCATCTGTCAGTCAGAGGAGGATTGTTTTTCCTATTTGGCAAATCAAGATGACTTGGTGACTGCCAGGTCTCCTGTGATGCTGATATGTCGGGAAACACTTCCACAGGCTACTAGACCCCATTATGCAATTTTGTAATGCATTTTGTAACGCAGACTTGAGTTACCGATTCCCACTTGACTAGGAAGAGTCCTGACACCCTGCGATTTGGGATGAGCGTGTGCTTTGTTTGGTTGTGTCTGTCCACCATCAGGGGCAATGGGGTATTTACCATTCCCCTGCATCTCATTTTGGGAAGTATCATTGTGAGGGAGGTGGAAGTGATTAACTCTTTAACTGCATACTTATTTTGCAAAAAGAGACATTTTCCTGCTACATAGCCTCCCAGATCAGTTATGGAAATACATTAACAATCATTTCTAGCACCTGGATATTACTACAAATTATTTGGGTGCTTTGGAGGTTGAGCATTATCTAAACCTTGGTGAAAATTCCTCCTTTCGAAACTGTTATTTGTGTATTAAACACCCTGCTCTTTCCACTGGCAATTAATACCCCAATTTTATTAAAAACATCTTAGAATGCTGATTTTTATGAACATCAACTTTCAGTCTGGAGACACAGAATGAACCAGTACTGTAGTTACTATTAAAGGAGCAACTGAAGGTCAGGCTATCAGGTGCATTAATTCTTCCAACATTAAATCTTGTAAAAATGGTACTCTATTGGTATTAAGTAGAGCTTCTCCAAAGGTTCATTAACTCTGCTGATCACAAAGTGGTACATCTATTATAAATTTGTTTTATGTAAATGGGACCCCCAATTGACACTATGACCCGATTGCTTTTTACCTAGGATCAAAATAGCCAAAGCCACCATTTGACAGTATCCTTGCTTGATTTCTCAGGCAAAATCTGGGGATAGGTGAGCAATTCACATCTTATGCATTGAAGACAAATTACCTCAATGAAAATTCTATTATAGCTTAAGAAAATGATCTCCCTTAATCAGACACACTGAGGCAGCTGGGAATATAGTTATCTAGCTTCACCTGCTCAAAAGGGCAATGGGAGGTATTTGGAAACCTTTGTTCCACTCAGTTGCTACACATGACCTTTTGAATCTCAATATAGCTACCTTGCAACAGAGAACAGGAAGACATGAGAATTTCAGTGAAGCACTAAGTAAAATTTGAAATGAAGCTAAATATAAGAACTAAATGATGCTAGACTTTTGGCAAAGAAAATACACACATTTTTAAGTAGACAACGGCATGGCGTTTTATACAAACTAGGCTGTTAAGGCAAAATGATATGTAGTATTCATGACCATTTAAAATATTGTATTCCCAAGAGGAGGCCAGCCCATAACTGTGGAGTTAAGTTGCTAAATAGTAGCAGCTGGTATTTGTAATACATTGCCTAAAATTAGAAGAATGTAACAAATTTGTGTTTTACAATGGAAAGTTTCTCTGCAGTCTCACAACAGCTTTGAATTGCTCCCATATTAACCTTGACAGCTTGCTATTTTCAACATTCTGGACCAAAACTACTTAATATGATTAAGTTGGCAAAGCCTGCATTTTGGCATTTTATCCATTCCACATTTCCTTGGTACTGATTTTCCCACCCTTAATTTTTAGACATGGACATGATTTGTGTGCATAAATGTAAATTGGCGTGCTATGTGCCCAGAGATGTTTCTATGTGAAGTCTCGGGTAAGATACTGAAAGAATGAAAGACAGTTTCTTACTGGATGTTCAGTCATCAAAACCCACAGAAAGGATGAGTTATGACCCAAGCTGTATAAGGTAATGGTTGAGTATGCAGTATTGGGGCCTGAATTCTTGCTTTCAGATCTTAGCTGTATGACTTTGGGCAAGTTCCTTAATCTCTCTGTGCTTCCCTTTCTTCACTTGAAAGGAGGGGACAATGACAACACCTCCTCACAGGGTTTCTTCTTTTTTTTCTTTTTTTCTTTTTTTTTTGAGGGCAGTGTCACTGGCCCTCATAAGTGGGACCCGAACCGGGGCTGCTGGCTTCCCAAGCCAGCGCTTAACCGCCGCGCCACTTGCCGGCCCCCCTCACAGGGTTTCTATGAGAATTCAGTGCCTTGATGTTTCAATAGCAGTTAACACAGTACATCTAGTACATTGCTAACTCTTAACTATTATATGGGCTGCTGAATATCCTGATATATATAGACATAAATACATGTCAATCATAGAACAGTGCTTGGCACATAGGAAGTGCTCAATAAATAATAGCTCCTGCTAAAAGTAGAGGCATGGGATGGATCCAGGTTTGCTGAGTACCTGAAGCTTTTAAATTTTTTTTTGGGAGGAATGGCACTTTGTATAAAAGAAAACAAAATTGTGAATGCAAAGTGCCTACATCAACTTCAATGCTATTACCTAAAATAAATTATGAATATAAAAGCCTGCTGTTTCCAGGGGAAGGGCCCATGCTCCTGAAAGGGCACTAAAATTGATGTCACTGACTTCAATAAATCTGCCTTTGAAAAGGGACTTTACAGACCTTATTGAAGTTATTCGCCTAGCCGGTAAAATAAATGTATAGAGGTGGTGAGGAGCAGGGCCGAGATTAATGAGCAAAGATTTGGGACCAGATTTGTATACCTTTATATCTCCCCTCCAACACACACACACACACACACACACCAGACACACGTGCATCCCTCACAAAAATATGTTGTTACAATAAAGAGTCTCAGTCAATGTTAAACATAGGCAGCTATAACATATGTTTGTTAGTGTGTAATAAGTGTGAGGAAATGAAATATGGCTATAGAGATAACCAACATGAGGAAAATAAGGAGTAAAATTAGAAGGAAAAATAAGGATGAAACAAATTATTTCTTTTTTCATTCAGGAATCATTTATAACCTACCTACTAAATACACCAGGTGCTAGAGTTCTAAAGATAATAAGATGGGGTTACTGTCCTCTGAGAGTTTACAATTTAGAAAGAGTTAGAAGATGTATCAATGTAAGTTTAAAAGTGTAGTACAGACTGTCATAGAAACTTTGTAAGGTGGGAACGCTTAATTTTACTGATTGTGGTAACAAGGAACGTTTTTTTTAAAGAGAAGGTACCACTTGAACTGATCATTAGAATAGCGAGGTAGGGGTGGCTGGTTGGCTCAGGTGGTTAGAGTGAGGACTCATAACACCAAGGTTGTCAGTTCGATCCCCACATGGGCCACTGAACTGTGCCCTCCACAACTAGGCTGAAACAAGTACTTGACTTGGCGTTGATGGGTCCTGGAAAAATACACTGTTCCCCAATAAAGTTTAAAAAAGAAAAAGAATTATTATTATTTTTTTTTTAAAGAGCAGTGAGGTTTTCCTGGAGTAGACAGTGGAAGGTATGGACAGAAGCAAAAATAAAGAGATATGTCACATAGAGGATCATTCAGAGAACTAAAAATAATTTGACATTAGTTAAGTATTGGGCATTCCCAGTGGTGTGGTAAGAGATAGGGTGAGATCAGAGTTTAATCAGGTGCCTTACAAAGGAGTGCTGATTTTCTACAGAAATGGTGAGAAGCCAAAAAACATAAAGGTAATTTAATAGGATGTGCACTTGGTTAAGATTACCCTGGGAATGTATTGAAAAATCCCTTTGAAAGGGTTTGAGGGCTGGCCAAGTGGCGCTGTGGTTAAGCGCTGGCTTGGAAAGCCAACGGCCCCAGTTCAGTCCCACATGTGAGGGCCAGTGACACTGCCCTAAAAAAGAAAGGGTTTGAGACTGAGATGAAAATACCAGTTAATTCAGGTGAAAGAAGATGAGGTTAAAGCAATAGTAGTGGAATGGAGGTGGTGGTATGGGGAATGCAAAAAGAAAAAAGAAAGGAAGAAAATGAATCTATAGGATTTGATCATCAATTTCAATTGCATATCAGGATGACGATAAAGAGGAATCTGGGGTGCCTTTGGTTTTTCTGGTTTAGGGAATATAGAAGTAATTAAGTGAGGAAGAGGTAAGGTTTAGTTTTGGTTATGTTATATTTAACAAACCTCTGTATTACCAAGACATAGATATTAGGAGTAGAGGGTGAGTTCAAGGTGTATGGATGGATATATAAATTTCAGCAAATAATTAGTAGCTAAAGCCATCAGAATGCATGTGATGCTACACCAATAGTGTTTAGAGAGAGAAGAGAGTAAACAGAGATTCCAAGGAACCTGACATTTAAAGGGTGGGAGGGAGGGGAGAGAGAGAGAGAGAGAGAGAGAGAGAGAGAGAGAGAGAGAGAGAGAGAGGTTAATAAGAGAAAACTCAGGATAAGAGAATGGTGTTATGGAAATCAAAGGTAGAAAGAGTTGTGCCACAGAGATGAAATATTATAAAATGAGGTCATTAGTGACGTTGGCAAGACCAGTTCCGGGGAGCAGAAGGCACACACCTGATGGCTGTGCTTGAAAAGGGAGAGACGAGAGAAAGTGGAGTCAGCCAATATAGAAGGTGGTATCCAGAAAATTATTTCTTCATTTCTCAAAAGTCAACAGTTATTTCATAGCCTTATAGCTGAGGTTGTCTCAGATCCTTTTATCTTGCAGTAGCATGCCTAGTGTGTTTGACACATATATACAGTGTATCATTTTTTATTGTTCTCCTCTTCTCAGCAACATTAGTTTTAGTCGTAATCATGAAATTAAATAATCATGGCCAAAAAATAAAAATGACCATGTATATTATTATTCCAGGAAAATAAATGAATGAATAAATTAAATATTACAGTATAGCCAAGAGGTGGAAATTAATGGAATAATACTTTTAGTTACATTTATAAGTTTTTCTGAATAAAAAGAAAAATGGATACCTACTTATTGATCTGTTGTAGTATTTAATAACACTAAGTTTTGTAGTTTCGAGCCTTAACTTCTGCAAAGTTGCCAATTACTTTGTAAGAAGAGCCATTTTATTTTAGTTTGGAAAAACATCTTTTCTATGAACATACAGATATACAAATATGTAGTTAGGAAACGTCTTAATTATAACAGTAAGCTTGGCACACATTAAAAAAAAATCCCAATGTTTTCATCTGATTTAATTTGTGTAGCATGTTAATCTCAAGGTCCATCCATGGTCTCACAAGTGGTGGTATTTTATCTTTTATGGCTGAGTAATATTCCATTTTATACATGTACCACATCTTCTTTATCCAGTCATCTATCAAAGGACACTTTGGTTGTTTCTATGTCTTGGCCACCATGTATGATGCTGCAATGAACATAGATTTACATATATACCTTTACGGATAAATGTTTTCAGATTTTTTTTGGGTAGATAACCCAGGAGACAGATTGCTGGGTTGTCTGGCAATTCTATTCTTAATTATTTGAGGAGCCCCCACACTGCCTTCCATAGCAGCTGCACCAATCTGCATTCCCACCAACAGTGTATGAGGGTTTCTTTTTCTCCACAGCCTCTCCAACACTTGCTATTATTTGTTTTGTTGATGATAGCCATTCTAACTGGTGTGAGGTGATATCTCATTGTTAAGATTTGCATTTCCCTAATAGCTAGTGAAGTTGAGCATCTTTTCATATATTTGTTGGCCATTTGTATGTCTTCTTGGGAGAAGTGTCTGTTCAGGTCCTCTGCCCATTTTTTAATTGTAGTTTTGTTGTTGTTGTTGAGTTGTATAGTTTTCTATATAGTTTGAATATTAGCCCCTATTAGAGCTATTGTTTGCAAACATCTTCTCCCATTCGGTTGGTTGCCTCTTTATTTTGTTGATGGTTTCTTTTGTTGCATAAAACCTTTTTAATTTGTTATAGTCCCATTCATTTATTTTTCCTTTTACTTCCCTTGCCTTTAAGGTCAAATTCATAAAATCCTCTCTGAACCCAAGATCCATAGGTTTAGAGAACTTGGAGAAGTTGTTGAGAACTTGGAGCAACAAAGGTTGTTTTCAAGGAGGAATATTTTAACATGGATATTATTTAGAATTGCCAGCACACAGTGATGATAAAACTCTGATTGACATTTAAGGAGATTTTGCTATTGTTTTAAAGTTATCTACAGAAAATACCTGTGCTGTTACCTGCTCCATCAGCCTGGTCTTTGGAACTGTACTCTTTTTCTAGGGGGAAAATGTCTCTCTTTAAGTGATTAACATTCTTTTTCAAAATTAAACTTTTTCCTCTGATAAAATTAAGAGAATAAAGATGTTAAAGATACTCTAATTGTTAAAATATGAAGGATCTCAAACCTGCATGTCATCTTAATAATATTATTTACCCATATTTCCTGATTTCTGTTAGAAGAGTGAATCATTCTGTGAAGAGTAGACAGTGTACCGTTTTGTTGATTAGATTTGATTCCTTACATAGTTTGTAATATACAGAAATGCATTTTTAAATGTTAATCATAAAGCAGGTATAATATACAATAATAATCTACAAAAAGACCTCAATTATTTAAATAATATATTTACAATTTTCTAATTACCAAGTATCCATCTTAGTTTCAGATCACTGTTAAAATATAAATTTGAAATATGAGTAACTTATGGTATTTGTGTTTTTAAAATTATTTAATTCCATTGAGGATCCCAGTTTCTCCATATTATTTTTGTGTGTTTCTTTTAAAGAATTATCCTTTGGGAAAACTGATGCTACTTATATATTAACCTAAATTGCTTTGCCAAAACTATAATTACTTTGTCACTGTTTTCGAGTGTATTATAATGCAGAAAACATAATTCAAACTGTTAATATAATGGTGGAAAGCATGGACTCTGGTGGAGGGTGATCAAGATAATATTCTGTCTGTTTTGCTAAGTTATTTAACTTCTGTGCTTTAGTCTTTTCATCTGTCAAATGGAGCTAATAATACTGCATAGCTCTCTAGGTTGTTTTGAGGGTTGAGAAAGAAAACACATGGCAAGTTCTTATAAGTTATTTTAGGAAAGAATATATAATATTAATTATTTATTCCTTGTCTTTGCCTGTGTTGTGAAGTGAGCGGTGTCCCATATTTAGCCTAATTGTCCCTGAGACCTTACTAATGTGGATAATTTTGACAGAGAAAGTCATAGTAAAGTCAAATCTAGATATACTTTAAAGCAACAATATTTTCAACTTTTCCATTAGCCATATTTTCTACAATGTTAAAGTATAATATATAAAGTATGCTAATTATATTGTTCCCTGTTGCAATTTTTTATTTATTTAGTTTAATTCTATTTGTAAGAGTGCTTCTCAATAATACTGCTGAAAACAATAAGATTGCTTCCAAGCATAGCATTAACTGTACTAGGGACTGACCCACTTCATTTTTTTTTAAAAGATTTTATTGGGGAATTGGGGGAGGGGAGCAGCATTGGGGAATCAGGGAAGGGGAACAGACAAGTTGCTGTCCTTTTTTTTGTTCTTCAGTCTAGTTGTGGAGGATGTTGCTTCACTGGCCCATGTTGGCATCATCACTGCGCTCTTCCCAGGTGAGGCAGATCGGTCGCCGGCCTCTGGACAGCCTCTCACGGCAGCTCTTGGCAGCTCACGCTGGCTGCCTGCCCTCACTGTAGCCTATGGCAGCCCACTGCAGCACAGGCTGCAGCCCACAGCATCGCTAGCCATCTTAGCTATAGAGGCAACCAGGTGGAGCTGTTGTTCACCACCTTAGCTGTAGAGGGCAGTGTCACTGGTCCTCATATGTGGGATCTGAACTGGGCCCCCGCTGCTCAGAGCTGGTGTCCCAAGCCAGCTCCTAACCAATGCACCACTCCGCTGGCCCCTAACCCTCTTCACTTTAAAGGCAATATTAATATCTTTCCTTAAGAAAGGAAGATAGCCACTTATGGTGTAACTAAATAAGCCAAGCATGTCCAAAGGGTTCGCATCATGTCTTCTCATACTTTAAAAAGTGAAGAATATCAGCCTTACGTTCACAAGAGGCTCTCTGGAAGAGAACAAGTAACTACAAATAATGTCAGGAACACTATTTAGTTGTTTACACTCTTTATTTCTCTGACTTTTCCAGTGGTTATAAACTAGCATGTTTAACCCATGGTTAAGATTCACAATAACTAAAACACACAAAAAAGAGCAAAGCATGGAGGGACCAATAAAGAGAGACCATTTCCTATTTAAAGGAATTAGCTCTTTTCAAGATATGTGACTTGGATTTTATTATTATTATTATTATTATTATTATTATTGAACAAAGATACTTTCGGTTTGTGAATTTTCTATGTTTTTGTCTCTTTTTCACTTAAAATTTTTTATTAACTATTGCGGTGATATTGTTTAATAAAATTACATAGGTTTCAAGTGTACATTTCTGTACTACATCATCTATATATTGCATTGTGTGCTCACCACTCAAAGTCAGATCTCCTTCCATCACCATATATTTGACCCCATTTACCCTCATCTACCACTGCCCTCCACCCTTACCCTCTGGTAACCACTAAATGAGTGTCTGTGTCTATGAGTTTTTGTTTGTTTGTTTGTCTTGTTAATTTGTTGTTTTCAGTTTTATATCCCACCTACGAGTAAAATCATGGGTCTCAATTTTTCTGTCTGACTTATTTTGCTTAGTATGTGACTTGGATTTTTGAGCTGAAAATGCAGGCATTTAAAACAGAAATCTCAGATTGTGAGGGTTGAATTCAAGAACACTGTAGTCTACAAGGAGAAATGTATGTTGTAGGGAACTGCAGTGGGCTCTAAAATGAAATTGCTGGGAGCTACATAAGGAAGAGAAAAGAATAGAAACAGAAGGAAGAGCATCCAGATTTACAGCATCCCTGAAGGCAGCAGAGGGGATGACCCCATTACTTTCATTGAGCAATTTGTTCCATCTCTCCTCACACATACGCTCACTAGGGCTTCTAAAATAGAAAGATGCACAACATCCTTCAGCCCTTTCCACCATCTCCAAGAGGTCCCCAACTTTGTTTATTGAGGTTTTCAAACTTCTTCATGTTTTACTATTTTTAGTGTTCAGTTAACCTCCTATTTTTTCTCTCTGTTTGTTTTTTTCTCCTTGACCTAGATCATGGAATTATATTCTAAGAAGCATTTTTCTAAATGCAGTTTGTTAGAAATGACTTGGCAAAGACTGACAAAATTCACAGTATCCTGCAGCAATAGAATTAATGAAGAGTTTTTTGTTAAAAAAACCCCACAAAGACTGATTAATTTTTGATGATTTTGAAATAAAGGACAAGGAGAAAATTCGAAGAAGTAATTTTAGAAAGATAATTTATATCTAAAGTGTTGCAAGCATTTTAAAAACCACTATCCGATTAATCAACAGCTTGGGTTTTTATTGCTTCAAGGGATATCATTTTACAACATTCTCACAATTGATTTTATGCTTATAAATATCTTCCTGCAAACTATATATGAAGATGGATAGGAGACTATTGTATAATGCTATCACCTTTAGCAACGTTTGGTCTTTGTTTCTCAAGGCTTGTGCCATACTAATTTTTTTTTCCTTGTAGAAACTAAATTCCTGTCTCAGGGAAGCTTAGTTGTATCCAAATTTTAAGCAGGCTCATAGGGTTGAGAACCCTAGAGTATATCATGTAACCTTCAGTTGTGCAATCTCATGATTAAGTTGGATGGAGAACAGAGTTCCAGTTATATGAAAAGTATCTGCTTTGTTGGTGAATTTGTGCCACACATTCATAGAGGTCCAGCTTCAAGCCAGCTTCAAGTTGTGTTAAGTGTTGGTGGTACAGTGGTACAAAGATACGGGGTCAGACAATTAAGCTTGCCAACTTGTTGCAAGGAAGTTGTTAACCTCTTTTGATATCAGAGGGATTATTCATTATAGTTAGTACCAACTGGACAAACAGTTAACCAAGTTTACTATTTACAAGAGCTGAAAAGGCTGCGTGTAAAAGTTAGACCTGAACTTTTCGCCAACAATTCATGGCTCTTGCATCATGACAATGCACCAGCTCACACAGCACTGTCTGTGAGGAAGTTTTTAGCCAGTAAACAAATAACTGTATGGAAACACCCTCCTTACTTACCTGATCTGGCCCCCAATGACTTCCTTCTTTACCGAAGATAAAGGAAATATTGAAAGGAAGGTATTTTAATGACATTCAGGATAGCAAGGGTAGTACGATGACAGCTCTGACAGCTATTCCAGAAAAAGAGTTCCAGAATTTCTTTGAAGGGTGGCCTAGGCACTGGTGTCGGTGCATAGCTTCCCAAGGGGAGTCCTTTGAAGATGACCGTAGTGATATTCAGCAATGAGGTATGTAGCACTTTTTCTAGGATGAGTTCTCAAACTTAATTGTCCGACTTCATATGTAAAGCAGACACTAGCCACGGGACGTGTCAGGCTCCACTGGGACCGGTTGTTTTGGAGGAGTAATACATTGCTTTGCCCAAGAAATTGTTAAATCTGAAAAAGAAAAATCCTTTCTTTAATTGACATTTTGTATGTTTAAGTGTCGTGGCTAGCTTTGAAGCTATCAACATAAAAAGCCCCAAAGTTAGTGTCTGATAGTGACTTTTAGGATCATCAGTACGAAGATGTTTCTGGATACCTCCATAATGCTATTAAAACCAATCAAGCAAGTATCCATTAAACAACTAGCACATGGAAAATTAAGCTGGACTTCTATTACCAGATTAATCTAGGGCCTGGTGCATTCTTTCTTTAAAGGGCCAGATAGTAAATAGTTTTGGCTTTGCAGGCTACATGATATCTGTTAAAACTACTCAGCAGCTCTCCTACTGTAGCATGAATGAGTGTGTCTGTAGTGCAATAAAACTTTATGTACACAAACAGATGGCCGGTCTGATGTGGCCTACAGGCCTTTGTTTATTGACTGCTGGAATAAGGGATGGACATGGCAGGTTTCCTGCTAGCAAAAGGTTTTTTGTGAGGGTTATGTCATTTCATATGTGTAATATGTTTAGAACCACGTCTGGCATGTAGTAAATGTGGTACTACTTCTATCACTAATAATAGCAATAAGAAATTATTTTAATTAAATAGAAAAAAACACCTGAACCATTTCTAGGACTTATATCTTGCATATACATTTCTTTAATATTATTGACCACTGCTGTACCTAGATTTCAATGTATGAACCATTCATATACAAGGTCTAAGTTATTTTGTGGATGAAAACCTTCAGATAGTTCAATGTTTCAGTTGCATATATTTGGGCTGTCTCTAGTAACAGATATGAAAAGATTCAGTAATATTTTATACTATCTTTTCTTTTTCATTTGCCATTCATCTAGTCTTTAAATTTTTAACCATTTCCCAAAACTTAGATCATTCAACTGAAGTAGTTTAGTTTTTA
Source organism: Aselliscus stoliczkanus (assembly GCA_033961575.1). Lineage (NCBI taxonomy): Eukaryota > Metazoa > Chordata > Mammalia > Chiroptera > Hipposideridae > Aselliscus > Aselliscus stoliczkanus. Next base: position 91,410,928 of record CM066737.1, on the reverse strand, counting down.
TACTCCTACTTTCTTTTTTTCTGCATTATATTGATATAAACATGTGTTTCTGAGCAAGAAAAACAAAAAACTACCAGTATTCTTGAATATGCTTGAATATACACAGTAACACACCCAACGACAACTCTACCTTATACACTATTCTTGATTTTACAAGATTTTTAAAATCTTTGAAACCTAAAATGTTCCACTTTGGGTGGCCACTGTACTGTACCGCAAAAGACAAAGATATAGAAATTTGACTTGAGTGTCCTGAACAGCAGTGATTTAGTTCAGCGTAATTAAGTTTCAGGAATGCACAGGTCTTATTGACATTTAAGGTTTGTTAGTCCATTTTCTTGGAGGTAAGATTAAGTAGAAAATAAAATACTTGAATTTTTGAATTCAACAAGATCATTTCTGAGTGTCTATACCATACCCATAATAATCTAGGCATGTTACATCTTCAGAGCATAAGAGAACCGATAAAGTTTTTTTGTTTTCTATGATTTTCACTATGGAAGTGCTATCACAAGAAATAAAGGAAAGAGTTGTGGGAAGATATTTTAGATAGGGTGGGGTTTTTTTTTTTTTTTTTTTTTTTTGAGGGCAGTGTCACTGGCCCTCATGTGTGACTGAACCGGGGCCACTGGCTTCCCAAGCACTTAACCACCACGCCACTTGGCCGGCCCTAGACAGGGTGGTTTTGAAAAGCTTTTTGGAGAAGCAGGCATCTGAGCAGAGCCAGTTTGAAATGAAGTGAGACACCAAGTCATAGGGAAGATCTGGTGGTAGAATGTTCATACAGTAGGAACCACAGTGGGAAAGGCTCTGAGATGGGAATGGAGCTGCTACATTTGAAGAACAGAAGGCAACCAGTGGTGAGCATGGGGGTGAATGATTTGAGATAAGGTCAGTCAGTGATCATATAAAGCCTCGTGAGCCACTGTTAGATATGCATAGAACTCCGAGTCAGATGTGAGATGGTTATAGATGAGGCAGTGCTGTGAATATATTAATTGTTTTCCAGTGTTTTTCTAATAGGTCCAGTGGTAAAGGATTATGGTAGTAAGGAAGCTATTATAGAGTCTCATTAGGAAATGACGGTCATTGGACTGGAGTAGAAGCAGTGACAGTGGTAGGAAGAGTGATTTAGAGTATGTGTAGAGATAGAGCTAATAGGACTTGCTGTTGAGGTGTATATAGGATGCTGAAAAAAGAGCTGATTTAAGGATGTTTTCTAGGTTTTGGTCTGTGCATCTGGCGATTTGTGATGCCATTTACTATGATGAGGAAGTTTATACAGAATGGGGGTTGTCAAGAATTAAGAGTTCAGTTTTAGCTATTTTGGTTCATGAGGCTTTCTCCATATCCAGATGGAGCTGTTGAGTAGGCAAACATTGGAATCTAGAATTCATGGGAGAGGTCTGAATTATAGATGTAAATGTGAGAGTCCTCAGGATGTAAATGATATTTAAAACCATCAGCCTGTGTAATATTGTCACAATAGTGAGTATAGACAGAGAAGTCCAAATACTGAGTGCTAGTGTACTTCAGTTTTAGACATTTTGCAGAAGAGACGAACCTGCACAGACGATCAAAGAGTTGCCAGGGAGTTAGAAGGAAAACTAGGAGTATGTTTTTATCCCCAATCACATAGAATGTGCTTCAAAATGGAAGGCATGATTAATTGAGTAAGATGAGAAGTGCCAAAAGTGATCGTTGGATTTGGCAAGATATAGGAGATTGCTGGTCTTGAGAAAAAAGGTTTCAATGGAGAAATTGAAAATTACATTTAAAGATAAAAATCAGAGGTTAGGAAGAAGAAGTAGGGAGTATAAAACAATCTTCCAAGGAGTTTGCTGTATAATGAAGCACGGAAAACAAATGGAGCTAGGAAGTTTGTTTTTAAAATGGGTGATATTCCAGTATATGTATGCTAGCAGAGATAGTCCTGTCAAGAGGGAGAAATTTGTTTTAGAGGAAACAAAGGGGGATTTTTAAATGGCAGATTCTTTGAGTAGATGTGAAGGAAAAGAATCTATTGAACGACTGTATGGTTTGGCCTCAGATAATGATAATAATAGTTATCATCTAACATGTTCCAATTGCTTTTCTAAGTCATTTGATCCTCAATGTAAAATAAGTTCAATTATTATTTTTATTTTACATGGACAGAAACTAAAACACAGAGGATTAAGCTCATAAATGGTGGAGATGGTTTCCATACCCCACTGTATCTGCCTCCAGAGTTCATACTTTTGACCACTCTAGAGATTTCGTATATTATAGCTGGCAAAAAGACTGACTATACAGGTGAAGTTAAGGGACTTTTTCACATTTTTTCATGACAACATGAGATGGTATAGTTCTTGTTGATTCTTTTTTTCACTAAAATTGAAAACAACATTATTGTCTGAGAATGAGGAAAAGAGATGGGCTTAGGGTAGTTTGAGGGGGCAAAAGGTAAATACAGAGGGTGTCAAAAAATGTATACATATTTTTTTGTTTTAGCTGAGTCATCCTGCCACCTGTTGGCAGCTCAGGGGCAGCTCAGCTCGGGCTGGCATCAAACTGCTGTTGCTCAGATCTCAGCTCACACTCTTGAGCGAGCTTAACCAACTGGGCCACTCGGCCGGCCCTTATACACATTTTAAGAGAGGAAAAAACAGTATTAAAATTGTAATACAATGAATGACGCTAGCATTCATTTGATTAACGCCATCTTTTGATCGAACGTCATACTACACATTGCTACGTAATTCAATTCAACTTTGAAAAGTAATATATAGATGACATCTCTTAAAATGTGTATACATATTTTTGGTACCCCCAGTATTTGTCCAGTCAAGTACGGGAGTAAAATGTCCATGGAAATGATTTGCGGTACCTGCCAGTGCCAAGGAGACTTGGAGATTTTTGTCATTATTGTAATGTGAGACGCATCAGTATGTGAAGATGAAAGCTAATCTCTATCCACCTTTGCTCCAAGGTGTGACCAGTGAAGTATAAATGGTGGGACTTAAAGGCAATCTAAAGGAAGAGAGTATGCTCTCCACCTTCATGTTCATTTATCCCATTGTTTGGGATGGATGTGTGATGGCTGGAACTTTGCCAGTCATATTAGGAGATCATACATATAAGTCCCACACTTTTGGGGTGATGGAGCACTGAAATGGACAGAAGTTTGCTTCTCGATAATGTCATCAAAGTCCCAAAGCATTTCTGGACTCTGCCTGCAGATTTCTCTAATAAGTGTCAAAAATGAACTTGTGTCTTGTCTAAACATGTTTGAGAGTCTTTCTTTCTTACACACTTAATCCTAACTTATCCAGAATTTGTTTCCAGAAAAGGGTTGCTAAATGAACAAAACCTAAAAATGTGACTTTGGTTTACTGGACTCAAACAGGTAATTAATAGCAAGCCTCAGAGGTTGAAGAATCTTTCAACATATGCCACTGTTCTGATGTACGTATGGAATATGGGGGAAATTATTTCAAATATGCCTGAGTTTTTGTTCAGGTAAAGAAAATGGAGAGAGGAACGCAGATTCCACAATGTTCTTTAGTCAAAAAATGTGAGTGTCTAGCAAACGGTTCCTTTCAGGAACTGTTTTTAGGTATGTCATTTAATATTTCTACAGCTTCATCCAACTCTCATTTTCTTTTCTTATATACTAAACTCAAGAGACATATTTAATTGAAAAAAATTATCAAAATTTTAGACTTGTCAGATCCTTCGCATATTATTTAACTTTACTGCTACCTACCATAGGAAATCTAAAACTGGCTTCTATTTATCTTCTCTACTATTTAAAGAGTTACTTCCGTGTCTAATGGTATAACTACGAAGAAACTGTAGTCACCAGAGGGAACAGTGACACACTCTGTCACATCTGTGGATCTGTTCCATTGCTCTTGGCCTTTGTTTTGTATTTTGCCTCACAACATATATTTTGTGTTATAAATAAATACATATTTGGGAAGTACCTACTTACTCTGTCATGCAAGTTGCTGAACTAAAGACAGTGGCTTAGTTCATATCTTTTAAGAACGTAAATGTTATTCTTTGGCATTAGTTTGAGTTGATCATTGAGAACACAATTTGTAGTCTTTATATGTCAGAAAGGAAGAAATTTCAGGGCTAAGCTGGCAAGAGAAAAACAGCTTGATTCTGCTTGCCATGAATGGAAAGAAGATAATAGTAAAAGGAATGTAAACAAGTTTCTGAATGGGACACAATAAATTATTATTAGTTTTTATATTTATTTAAATTAAAGTTTATTGAGGTGACAATTGTTAGTAAAGTTACATAGGTTTTGGGTATACAATTCTGTAATACATCACCTATATATCGCATTGTGTGTTCACAATAAATTATTTTAAAAAATACTTTGGGACATGCGGTAATGAGATGAGGTAACACAGAGTAGCTGACCCAACTGAAAAGGTCCTTTTGGTTATACTGTACCTTTCAGTTTTAAAGGTTTGTGTTTTGCAATAGGTGCAGGCTAAGTAAGTATTTACTGCCTTGTCATCTTTTGCTTTCCTTTATTCTTTGACCATGTTGAGTTTAGTAAAATACACTCTTGGCTCATTTAAGTGCTTGTTCAGGTAGGAGAACAATGCATCTCCAAATTTAGCAACAACAACTCACTTTATCAGTCTCCTAAGAGGGGTGGGCTTACAAAAATGTAAATTTCCTGAGCCCCACACCATACCTATTGGATCCCAATCTCTTGGGGTAGGGCTCAGGAATGTGACTTTTTTCAGTTACCCCCAAGTGATTCTCACATATGCTAACGTTTGAGAACCACCATCCTGTACTGTACACTCTGCTTGTAGTGACTACAGTTTAGCAAGATGGACTTTGGTGTCAGGTTTATCTGAGGGCCAGTCTTAGATCTGTTATTTCGTTATGATATAACAATGGACAAGCACCTAAAATTCTTCTAGCCTTTACTTTGTTTAGCTGTAAATTTTGAGATAAAAGGCCACGATATCCATATTTGCTTCTGAGAGTGGAGGTTTAAGTGCTGCCCAATTATTAATAGCATCTTCATTCTCAAAATGATTCTAGTTTAGATAATAAATTATACGATAACTCCAACATGTCGCTGTAGTAGTGTTTTATGATGGTTATATGACACAGCTTATGTAATTGATTTAGCATAATTGGCAGGTACTATATATTTAATAAATGTTCTTATAAATAATGTGATCTTAATAGAGCAAATAAAATATGCAGTTATTTATGTATCTTAACACCATACTCAGAATTGCTTACTGCTTTAATGACTTTAAAAAATAGGTTTTCATGGAAAGGAAGTCACTGACTATTGATCGTTGGTTAGTTTTGTCCTCTGTGGGGAAAGGTCCTTAAATTGAGTCATTTTGTCTTTGTTGTTTTAACTAGCTTAGTTATGCCAGTTGGCATTGTTTTGTGCTAAAAGGCATTCAGAATAGAGACTTTGGGGAAAAAATACATTCACAAGAAGGATAATAAAAGTCTTTAAAGTAGAACTCTAACACGACAAAAAATACTACCGTCTATAAGCCCAATTATCTACAAAAGAGAAATACAGCATTATTCTTCTCTTATTAACTTCTTGATAGAAAAACCTCATTATGCTGCCTTCCATTTGCTTTTCATGTCCAAGCAAGTATCTTCCAACAAGGAGAAAGAGGTGTTCAGGGGTTGTTCTTGTGTGTTTCATCTTGTAGATGAAAATCCTGGACTCTCAACACAGCCAGATCTATGTTTGAATTCCTGTTCAGCCACTTATCTGAAGGGAAACTTATTTAACTCCTTTGAGCTTTATCAGTAAAATAAAGACATTATTAGTGTCTGCCTCCTTGTGGTGCTGTGAAGATATGAGATAATGCCCATACAGTTCTTGGCAGTGTAGTATGCTTCGCTATCAGTTATTATTGTTTAATGCCATTATTAAGAACAATATTGGGGGTAGCTGGTTAGCTCAGTTGGTTAGAGAGGGGTACTGATAACACCAAGGTTGCTGGTTCAATCCCTGCATGGGCCACTGTGTGCTGCACACTCCATTAAAAGAAAAAAAAAGAAGAATATTGAAGATGGTCTTAGAATTGTGTGGACAGTGAATTTGAAAACTGCAACCTGGGGGTATATTTGGCCCATTGGCTTCTTTCTACCCCATTCAGTTTTACTTCTCCATTCTTTCATTACTGCTCTTGTTTGTGTGAAGACAAAAAAGATTAAATCACATAGTATAAGTAGAAAAACTAAATTATATATGAAAATTTAAGAGGAATTCAAGAATTGCTAGGTCAAGTGACACAGCAGATATATATTGTGTTTTGGAGTGCTTGATTATCAACACACGCTAATAAGTGGTTGAGATTTTCATATTCGAGGCCTTATTTCATTGCCTTTCTAAAAATACTTTTATTCTATTTCCAATGACAGCATCATTCTCAATGAAATGTGGAGAATTTTGTGGTTAACATGGAAATAAAAACATTCAAAGTAGCATAGCATTATGAAGCAAAGTTAATTTTTTCAACAAATGGTGCTAGAGTAACTGGACATCCACATGCAAAAAAAAAAGAATCTAGGCACAATCCTTACACCCTTCATAAATTAATTCAAAATAGATCATAGATCTAAGTATTAAACACAAAATTTGAAAACTCCTAAATCACTATCTTAAAGAGATAGCTGCACCCCCATGTTGATTATTCAGTATTATTTTCTTTTTTTTAAAGATTTTATTGGGGGAACTGGGGGAGGGGAACAGTGTTGGGGAATTGGGGAGGGGGACCAGCCAAGTTATTGTCCTTCAGTCTTCATTGTGGAGGGTGCAAGTCGCCATCTGGCTTCCCGTCGGCAGCTCGTGGCCTCTAAGCTCAAGGTGCTGTGTTCAGTCTTAGTTGCAGGTGGGCATAGCCACCATCCCATGCAGGAGTCGAACCAGCAGACTTGCTGTTAAGAGCACATGCCCTATCCACTGAGCCATCCGGGTGACAGCTCAGCTCAAGGTACTGAGTTCAGTCTTAGTTGCAGGTGGGCACAGCCTACCATCAAACAGGCAATCTTGTTGTTACACCAGCTGAGCCATCCTGCCACCAGTTGGCAGCTCAGTGAGAGCTCAGCTCAGGTGCAGCATCACTGGCCCATATGGGAATCGAACCGGCAGCCCTGTTGCTCAGAGCTCACGTTCTAAGCCAACTCTTAACCTACTGAGCCACGCGGCTGGCCCCAGTATTATTTTCTTTATTATAAACTTTTGACCATGTTATGTTTGCCAAGATATGGAGACAACCTTAGGGTCCTTTGACGGATGAACGGGTAAAGAAAATTTGCATTTGCAACAACATGGATGAACCTAAAGTACACTATGCTAAGTGGAATTAGCCAGACACAGAAAGAGAAAAAACTGCATGATCTCATATGTATAATCTAATAAAAAGTCAAAATCATAGTAACAGAATGGTGGTTACCAGTGTTTGAAAGGTGGGGGAAAAGGGGAAATATTAATGAAAGGGTACAAATTTTTAGTTAGAAGATGAATAAGTTCTGGAGACCTAATGTACCGCATGGTGACTATAGTTAATAAAAATGTATTGTGTACTTGAAATTTGCTAAGAGAATAGATCTCAAGTGTCCTTATCTCTCATGCACACAAAAATGGTAATTATGTGAGGTGATAGATACGTTAATTTGTTTGATTGTTGTGATCATTTTACAATGTATACATACCCCAAAACATCATGTTGTACACCTTAAATACAGAGTTTGCCAAAAAATCTATACACATTTTAAGAAGGGTAAAACTATTAAAATTGTAATATTGAATATATACCAATAACAAATGATGAATACAAGTCAAGTTTGACTTCTGCAGTTATAAGAGGTATTCAAAGTGGTTACCATCAGCATAATTTTAATTTTTCCTTTCTTAAAATGTGTATACATTTTTTGGCACCCTGTATATATATATATTTTTTGTCAAAAATAAATAAACAAATCCAAACCCTTATGAAACTCCTAGAGGACAATATAGGTGAAAAGCTAGATGACCTTGTGTACACTGATAGTTATTCAACACCTAAGGCACGATCCATGAAAGGAATAATTGATAAGCTGGACTTCATTAAAATTGAAAAATTCTGCTGCTTGAAAGACAATGTCATGAGAATGAGAGGACAAGGAACAGTTGGGAGAAAATATTTGCAAAAGACACATCTGTTAAAGGACTGTTTTTTGAAAATACACAAAGAATTCTGAAAACTCAGCAATAAGAAAAACAACTCAATTAAAAATTGTGCCGAAGATGGGAGCAGACACCTCGCAAAAAAAGATATTGTGTTGTCGGAAAAGTCATGACATAATTTTTCTGTTTTTTTTGTTGCAAAAATGCATCATGACTTTTCTGACAACCCAATATATACATGTCAACTAAGCATATGAATAGATGCTCCACAGCGTATGTCACTGGGGAAATGCAAATTAAAACAATGAGATACCATTACATACCTATTAGAATGGCCACAATCCAAAACACTGATATCATCAAATGTTGATGAGGATGTGCAGCTACAGTAACTCCTTATTCATTCTTGGTGGGAGTGCAAAATGGTACGGCCAATTTGGAAGACCATTTGGGGGTTTCTTCTAGAACAAAATCTACTCCTACTGTACAATCCAGCAATTACACTTCTTGGTGTTTATGGAGAGAAGTTGGAAATTTAAATCCACACAGAAATCTGTATATGGATATTTACGGCAGTTTTATTTATAATTACCAAGGGCCAGCCAAGTGGCTCAGTTGGTAAAGAGCTCACTCAAGAGTGTGAGCTAAGCTCTGAGCAACAGCAGTTTGATGCCCAGCCCAAGCTGAGCTGCCAACAGGTGGCAGGATGGCTCAGCTAAAAAATAAATAAATAAATAAATAAATAAATAAATAAATAAATAAATAAAATAAAATAAAATATATAATTACCAAAACCTGAATGCCACCGAAATATCCTTCAGTAGGTGGAGGGATAAATAAACCACGGTCTATTCAGACAATGGAATATTATTTAGCACTGAAAGGAAATGAGCTCTCAAGATATGAAAATACATGGAGGAACCTTGAATGCATGTTACTAAGAAGTCACTCGGAACTACTGTATGTTTCCAACTATATGACGTTATGGAAAAGGCAGAAGTATGGAGACAATAAAAAGATCAGTGTTTGCCAGGGGTTGGGTAAATAGGGTGTGGGGTTGAATTGGCAGAACACAGAAGATTTTTAGGGCAGTGAAGATACTTTGGTAATACTATAATGGTGGATACACATCATTGGGCGTTTGTCCAAACCCATAGAATGTACAACACCAAGAGTGAACCATAATGTAAGCTGTCAATTTTGGGTGATTATGATGAGTCAGTGTAGGTTCATCAGTTATAAAAAATATACCACTCTGGTGAATAATGATGATAATGGTGGAGGCTATGAATGTGGGGGTGGGGCGCAGGGGTTATATGGTAAATTTCTGTAACTTCTCAATTTTTCTGTGAACCAAAAACTGCTCTAAAAAAGTCTTTAAAGAAAAGTAGTATAGCATTAACTCTGTAGTATCCTTCATAATGTTTATGTACATAATACTGATATTTAAAATATAGAGGGAAATTAGAGATGCAGACTTCTGTAGATATTATGTTCAGAAATTACAATCTTCATGGCTGTCATCTTACAATGACATATTTCAGATATGTGCAAATGGTGGTAAATCAGAGAAACTTTCAAGCATCAGGTATCTGGTTGACCATCAAATGCACATCAATTATCCTGAATGAAGTATTCTGTGCCAAAATTAAGAGACTGTGAGAATCATATGTTTGGTGTGTAAGCCACACATTCAATAATGTTTGCATCCACTACAGTATTTTTCATTGAACAGGCACCCTTATAATGAACATGGTGTTATTATAAGGAAGCTGGCAGTACAAGTGGCACTTTGTGCGTTCTCATTTCATGCTTTCATTTAGATTTAAGATGTTCTTGGTTTCATTTCCAAGTTGGCATGAATTAGCAGTAAATAGGAATCTGCTGTCTTGTGTTACATTTTCCTTCTCACTTACCGCTTGGGAAAGAATGGAGAGAATTCAGAACAGTGATCCGTTTTGATTGTGGTGATGTACAATAGGTATAAGTTTTTTCCTATCCAAACACCCAGCCAAGTTTCTTAGTGTGTAATCATTAGGGACCATATTGATTTCACAACTTATTGATGGGTGTATGCTTTAATAAAGGATTCCTAAGGAAAGGAGATGGTGATAGTCCCATAGATTAGTGATGGTGGATTTTCAGTAGTTAAGAATTCATTCAATCTAGAAAACAATTGCTAAGAATCACTAATCATGCAGGTCTGAGGAATCGGGTTGATTAAAAGTATGAATAATGTATAAAATGTAATATGTGATGAGAAGGAACACATTGGCTTTAACTCAGGATGAGGCATACATGATTAATTTCTAGTCCTTCCTTTCATATGGACTATGAGATTCATTTTGGAGGGAAAATGCCTCTAGAGAATAGCTCCCCCCCACACTCTCCAAAACAAGCAAAGACAACTGCTCCAAAAGTGGATACATGTGCCACTGATAACTTTGCATCATGTAATGGGTTTCCATCAACCTTGCTTGCTGTATCAGTCAGAATAGTCTACTTTACACTACAGTAACAAACAATCCCCAAATATCCATGGGCTAAAACTAAACAACCAAGGAAGTATTTGCTCTTGGCTCTGGCCACACATCCCTGTTGGGATGAGGATGGGGAGTAGGGGTATGGGCTGTGCTCTATGTTGTCTTCACTCAAGCCTCAGGCCTGACAAAGTTTCCAAGTGGAATGCTGATATTCACTATGACTGGAGGATGGGCAGGGCTGGAAAATCTTGCAATGAAATTAAATGCTGTAGTCCCCAAGTGACCAGCAGCAACTCTGTCCACAACGCTTTGGCCAGAATTATTCTCATGATACTGTTGGTGGCAAGGTGGCAAAGAAATATCATTTTCTCAGAAGAGGAAAAGAACCAGATTTAGAAAAACATCAGACATCTCCACCCCATCTAAGGAACAAAATAACTGTCCCAGGAAAGGTCCAGGCATCCCACCTTAGCAAACATAATATGATTAACCCTAGAGGCACTGATTCTGAGCTCACACTGACCTTATTCCCTCTGCTTACCCCAGGCTGGCAGCTGTGCAAACATGCAGAATGCTTCTCTGGGCAGAACTGAATTGAGTGTTGGCAGTAGCGGAACCTGCAAACTGCAGCCTTTTTGTGTAGTGCCTAATTTAATTCTTATTGAATGAAATATGCACTCAGTTTATTCTTGGTGGAAAAACAATGACAATGTCAAAACTAGTCCACCTATTGAATGAAGATTTTCTGCAAGGTTTTTATTAATTTTGCCTGTCTTTCTAGAAGGCTGAAGCTGATTTTATTTTTCAGTGATACATTTTTGATACTTTGAGTGTGGCAAGCAGGCAACTATGTGCTATATTTATTTTCCTGAGAGGCTCATGCTTAAGGCAATAGGAGTGTAGGTATCTGTAAAGAATATAGTAACCTAGTTTTATTGATTATCAGAAGCCATGAATGCTTTGTGGCCTTATATGTTGCCTAATTGTGACCATGAACGAAAAGTACCTGGCAAGATTGTAAAATACATAAATTCCTGGCCCCTACTTTCAGAGTTTCCAATTAAGCAGGTTTAGGGTGAGGCCCAAGTATCAATGTTTTTTAATATCACCAGGTGATTCTGTTGGGCAACCAGAAGTGAGAACTGCTCTCCTGGAATGCTATGTAAAAGAAACATATTTATTTTGAAATTGTTTTCTCAAACAACTAATTACCCAAGTCTCATTTTTTTAACAACTTTCAACCTAAAAATCAGACCATCCATTTAGTAAAACAGAATCCATGTTTACAATGTTTATGGATCACTTATGGGAAAACACTGAAGTTATTGCATAATTCATGGTATGTTTTGGAATCCTGTCAGTCTCTGTATGTTTCATATTATAGCTTATAAGTCAATTGAGTAGGAAATATGTCCATCCTCAGTGTACTACACAATGTCATATTTAGTGCATAAATAATCCATTATCATAATTATCCCAATATATGATTCAATAAAATAATGGAAAAGTGTTGTAACTAACAGTTGATATGCCTGTTCTAATCTCTTTATATAAAAAAATACTGCAATAAAACATGATACACATTTTTAAAATCGTATTTTGTGTTTGGTAACTAGGGTTAAAATGATTCCGAGAGAGAGAGAGAGAGAGAGAGAGAGAGAGAGAGAGAGCGCGCGCGAGAGCGAGCAATGGAAAGTCGAATTGTGAAGCCACTAATTACAGGAATCTATGTGGTAATAAATGTTTTCTTTCTTTCCTAAAAGAACATTTGCTTCATTCTTTTCAAGGCTACCATTGTAGGCATGTCATTTTGAAAGTGACTAAGACTGAGCATCATTCTGATGTCCAAAGTTCAATGTAAGATTAAGTACACGTGCCGTGAAAGAATGTCAAATGGATCTTACGCTTATCCATCCCTTTGATGTAAAATATTCTTCAATTTTTGTAGAGGAGCATTTAATAGAAATAAATAGTAATTAAGCCACATAATTATGACAGATTGTCAAATTCAAAGAAATCCGGACATAGTAAAGAGAAACTTGATTCAGAAGAATTATTACAAGAGGGGCTATTGCAGCAGGGTGACTGCTCCAACCATGAGATCTGTAAGTATTTCCATGGTCAGGCAGAGAACATCCTTCATAGTGAGGAGTGGACAAAGCTAGAGAAAAGCAGGGTGGGAGGGTGGCATGATCACATGATCATGCAGTTGATTAGGGAATGTTGTCCCCCAAGATCAGTCAATACTCTGTAGGAACTTTAAGGAATGGTTGTATGCTCTTTCAGGCTGAGGATGTGTCAAAGTTCAGAGGTCTGGGAGAAGGAGACAAACTTTAGTTAGGTTGGTCAAGCCAAGCTAGTAGCTATTTTATCCGCATTCGTCAGTGGGTACAAACCTTCAATGAAAAAACATCCAGCCTAAGAGAAAGCTTATAAGAGTTTATTTGACCGAAACTGACAAAAATCTCAATGGAAAGCAAAATCTCAATGGATTGAGAAAATGCTCCGCAAGATGGCCGTTTGCAGCTTATTTTATACATTAGAATCAAAGGAGGAAGGTTACGTGAAATCCACTGGTGGTAGATTAAGGGGGTGGGAGAAAGCAAAGCAGGGAAATCTCTGGGGCTGGATAAAAAGTAAAACGGAGAGACACACTTTTTTACATTGGTGGGTACAGCATAGTTAATAGCATTTTACAGCACATACATATGTGGGGAACATATTTGGGGAATAAGATAACAATGAGGGATTTTGTAGTTTCCTGCTCTGTTGTGGTGAGTTGTGTCCCCCGTGGCATCCAGAAAAAGAGGTTACTCTGATATTGCAAGGCTATGTTATTTTAGATGCAAAAAAGACTACAGACAGGCTTAAGGTAAAGATTGACTTTTGTCAAGGAAGCTACAGGCTAAGGGTGTGACTTCCCGCCATCGCCCACCTTAGTTAGGAATTTTTATGTTCACACCATCCTGTGTGGCTGTTTTCAGTCTCCTGAGCTTGTTAGGTTTAACATGTGGTCCCTTTTACGTCCACATGTTCAACTAATTAATTTATTAGGCAAAGGGAATTTGGATGGTCTGTGTCTACCTGGCCTTGTCATAGGAAAACCTAATGACACCTATGAGTCTTATCCACATCATCTGGGGACGGCTATAAACTTCCAGAACAGAAAGACATAGAGAGATAATTATTTAACCATCGCTGTTTTCTAGGAATGTGGGGCTTGGGTGAAGTTCAGCGTTGTTAGTTGTAGGCTGTGGAATACATAGTCAAGAAAAAGGCACTCAATTTTTAACACTGAGGCAAAGAAAAATGCTCTATAAAACCTTAAACAGATAAGTATTTTATGTTGTGAAATACAGGGATTGAGTGAAGGAGGCAGGAATGAACAGGACCCTAAGGCTGAAATCTTTACAAAGCATGGCTGTGGAGGAATTCACCTCCCAAGTGAATTTCTCTGATTCTCTTAATTTTAAACATTATGGCAGGCTCTGTTCTTTTCCTTTGTACCATGCTGTGAGACCATACTGATAAAGTTCTCTCTGCAGTCTGCTAACAGACATTTATAGTGGAATTTGAAATTATTAAATTCATATACGAATGAGAATATTGCATTCAGACTTATAGATTGTAGTTTTTATCAATGTATGTTTTTGAATGGGTTGACTTAGAAACGAAGTGAAAAATGTGACTAGAACTTTAAGCTGAATTGTTTTTAAGGAAAGTAATATGTGCTATTAGAACTTCTAGCTATCATCTAATCATAGTTTAGATCTCCCAGAGAACTTACAGGTCTTGGAATCCCACCTCCCACACAGTACAGGAATTCCCTTGTAAGAGATTCTTAGTTAACTAGTCATCCCAGCACCCTTTCAATATTTTTAGTACTGGGAATGTCACTCCAGGGCCAACATGACATTTTTGAATACCCCTAATTACTGAAAATTTTCTCATGCTGGACTGAGAGATAGCTACAAAGCAAAAGAAGAGTACTTCATTTGCATCGATGCTTTGAAAATCTACAAGCAAATAAATACAAAATAGCAAATAATCTCTAAATTGAATACCAGTTCCATGGGGACAGAATTAATCCTGGTCTCACTCTCTATTCAGTGACTTTAAATACTGCTTCCCTCGTAAAGCATAATGTCAGTATGGTAGATTTTTCCTATTTTATATTGGTTGCTAATAAACTTTAGGGAAGGGTGTGTCTCAATGGAAGAAGATGCATTCTCATAGTCTGGCCTCCTATTGCCTTTGAGCTATTCTACAAGTCGAAGTAAATTCTTTCGGGTTCCAGGGAGTTTCCACTGACTTCCCTCTCAATTTTAGAAGAAAATCCTTTGTTCCTTCATTTGCAATTCAATTAATTTACTCCATACAAATTTCTGCTTTTGGATTTTTCTTTTGAACCAGTGATGACATCTGTATGGTTTTCTCATTTAATGAGTAAAATTAAAATTTTGAACGTGTGCTCATTTTCATTTGTACATCTGTATTAGTCATTATATTTTCCTAAAAATTATCTTGAAAAAGTTCGGGACGTCTTCCCACCGGATGCCCAGTGGATTTACCTGCCAGAGCCAGGTAAACTTTCTCTCTGGAAAAGGGCAGCTCGTGGGCGATTTAAATCCAGGTTGTTCCTTTTCTTGGCTACCAAAGATGAATCCTTAGTAGTGGTAGAAATTTGTTGATTGTTTTTCTTTTCTGCTCAACTAATTTTGTATTTTGGTTTGGTTTTGGCCAGTGAGGTATCCTCATTGCTGACAGTTTGGGAGTTTTGTTTTATGATCTGACCGTTTAGTGAAGTTATTCCCCATCACTGGCAACACTGATTGGTAACTTGACTTCAGAGTCTTATTGAATGAGCTTTGTAAAGGCATTAATTATGTGTAGAGATCTTATTTCTGTTGGGTGCACGATGACAGAGAATCTGGTTTGTTAGGCTTTCTTTGTCTTCTTTGTCTAGCTTGAGCTCAGTTATGAATTTCATGCCCACCAGAGTGGATATCTAGACTGGTGAGTTTTATATTTCTGTTTATGCTTGAACCATGGCTGAAATTTTAGAGTTGAAGTTCTAAGCTTTCTCTGTGTGTTTGTAAGTTTATATGTCACTAATTCTGAAAGGCCTTTACCTCTTATTGTGTGAATGTGTAATAGTACCTTACCTCTGGATGGTATTAGACTGCAAAATCTCTTAAAGGAGCTCTATTCTGATTAGCTTAGAGATAAAAATTGGTTGTACAAATAGAACATTCCTAAAATTCCCAGAAATTAAAGAAATTGAACCTCTAATACCTTCAATGTGCTAAAAGAGTATCTTTGCAGAAATCAACTTGAGCTATCTTAATATTTTAATTTCATATAATTTAGGTAAATCTTTGGTATTTGAAACTAGTTTAGACTAGTTGTATTTACTAAAAACAAGCTTTATTTTTTCTGAATTATCAGCATTGAGTATAATATTGGGTTGTCGGAAAAGTCATGATGCAATTTTGCAATGAAAAACAGGAAAAATACGTCATGACTTTTCAGACAACCCAATACAAGGACATGTTATTTATCTACATGAATGTATTCTTCCTAAATGTATGAAGTTTGATGATGAATAGCAAGCATTACTTCTACTGAAATGTCTACAATTATTAAAAGTGCAGGAAAATAGTGGGATAGAAAGTCCCAGGCCATTATCCTTCCATAGAGACACTGACTTAATAGCAATATATGGACAAAATTGCTTTTGTGAGAACTGTTAAAATTAGTTAAAAGGTTGTAGCATCCCAAGTGATCCCAAGCCAAGAAGGGCTATATCTAAATGGATAAGAAAATTAGTGGCATTTTGCATGCCCTAGCCCCATCCTCTTTGGCACAGTGCAGCATGATCCGGAGAAAACTGCGAACTCCTGGCTTCTCCCTCAAGAGGAAAAAAGAGTAGAACATGAATGCAATGCTTTGGATTTTGGGCAGGCTGCTTGAGGGACTGGTTTTGGCCTTACCTGATTTGGAGTGCTTTTGGGAACAGCAATTTGAACACCAGGTTGGGGCTGCTGAAAAGAAAGGTAAGCACCATGGCTTGTTACTGTATGAGAGACTGCAGTCCTGCAGAAAGACACTGGAAAAGGAAGAGACTATAGGCTTCTGAATAGAAATGGGAAAAATTTCTTTAACTGGGAAGTTATACACACAAGCCCAGAGAAGACGCATCCTCAGAAAAGGTTTGAGCGGCTCCCAGAATTTGATCAGGCTGGTTGGTGAAGATCTTCCCCTGTATGAAGCCCGTTCATAAAGACTTGGAGAGGTGACTGTTTTTTCAAATGCTTAAATATCAACAAAAGATCACAAGGCATGCAAATAAAAAGGAATCCTGGCTCAATCCAAGGAAGAAAGTTAATCTCCAGAAACCAACTCTAAAGAAATAGAGATTTATGATTCCCTGAGACAGAGTTCAAATAAGCTTCTTAAAGATGCCTACTTTGCTGAAAGAGAAAACAGACAACACTAAATTTAATCAAGAAAATTATGCATAAACAAAGAGATGGAAACTATAAAAGAAGAACCAAGAGAAATTGTGGAGTTGAAGTACACAATAAATTGAAAAGTTCACAAGAGGCATTCAAAAATGAATTTGACCAAGTAGAAGAAAAACATCAGTGACCTTAAAAGCAGGTCATTTAAAATTATCAAATCACAGGAGAAACAAATGAATCAAAGTGAAGAGAGCCTAACATAGTTATGAACAACATCAAGTGGATCAAAATATGAATTATGGGTGTCTCACAAGAAGAAGAAAGAGGTGAAGGGGAAGGGAGCTGATTTGTTGAAATAATGATCAAAAACTCCCCAAATTTGAATAAATGGGCATACAAATTCAAGAAGCTGAACATTCAAGTGCAATGAATTCAAAGCAACTCACACCAAGACAAATTATAATCAAAATTTTAAATGTCATAGATTCTTGAAAGAAGAGAAAGTGACTCAATACATAAAAAAGAGCTCCTATAAGGATGGTGGTGGTTTTCTCAGAAACCTTGCAGACCAGAAGACCATGGGGGTGATATATTCAAGTTCTGAATGAAAAAAAAAATGCCAAACAAGGACACTATATTGGGCAAACTGTCATTCAAAAATGAAAGAGACATTAAGACATTGCCAGATAAACAAAAGTTGAGGGAGTTCATCACCACTAGACAAGCCCTATAAGAAATGTTAAAGCATGTTCTTCAAGTTGAAAGAAAAGGATGCTAGACAATAACATTAAAGGATGTGAAAATATAAAATTCTCTGCTAAAGGTAAATATGTAGACAAATATATAATATAATACTATCGCATTGTAATATTGGTGCAGTAGTCACTTAATCCTGACATAGAATATAAAAGATAAACATTAAATATAACTATAAATCTATTTAAATAGATATGCAATATAAAAGTATATAATTTGTGACATCAATAACACAAAGTGGGGGGTGAAAATGTAATTAGGTAGACATTTTTTTCTGCTTTATTGAGATGTAATTGGCATATAGCATTCTGTATAATATGTTTATTTTATACTTTTATATTTTGGAAAATGATTAACAGCATAGCATTAGATAACACCTCCATCCCATTACATAATTACCATTTCTTTTTTTTTTTTGTGGTGAGGATATTTAAAATCTAGGAGTAGAGTTTTTATATGTAATTGAAGTTAAGCTGTTATCAGTTTAAAATAGTTTATTAAAACTTTAGTATATATTATGTAATTACCATGGTAATCACAAAGAAAATACTTATAGAAGATAGTTCTATAAACTAGTTATAACATGTCAGGTTTCCTCATTGAATGATTAGAAATAGAATTGTGAACATATGCTCATTTCTGTATCTGTATGAGTCATGGTTTTACCTTTAACTGATGATTTTCTCTTTTCACAACCCCGTTTAAGACTCTTTTCCTTTTTGAATAAATGAAGTAATCCTGGATAAACAATCACTTATAGTGAAAATATAGGTGTTTGATCTTGTTAAAGTTTAATATTGATAATATAGGTTGATTTAGTATAACTCTGGTCAATAGAACTTTTTGTACTGATGGAAGTTTTTTCTATCTGTACTGACCAATCAAATAATCACTAACTATGTTTAGCTGTACAGCAGTTGACATGTGGCTTTTGCCATTGAGAAACTGGATTGATTTAATTTACATTTAAATAGCCACATGTGGCCACATATTGGACAGGGCAGATCTAAAGAATGAGAATTGGAGAGCTTTCTAATGGCAGAAGAAAGAAACCTGGCTTCAAAAAGTTTTTAAAAATTATGTTACTCTAGTAGAAACTTTCTATCTTAAATAATTTTGGACAATTGACACCCGAATTTAATAAATCAAAGAGGGGACCATTTGAAAGTATCCATTATTTTTATTTTTTGAATAATTTTGTACTAGTTTCACATGTACAAAACAACATAATGATTAGACATTTACACACCTCACAAAGTGGTAACTCCAACAAATCTACTACCCATCTGATATCATACATAGCTATTACAATACCGTTGACTATATTCCCTATGCATTGCTTAATCTGATTTTTTATGATTAATCATAAAACACATTATTATTTTATCATTCCAACTTGAGCTGAATGAATGATGGACACAAAATATAATTTTTGTAAATTATTTAGTAAAGCATAGGTATTTTACACTTGCAACATTTTAATAACCCTTCCCCCAAATTCTTGTGTGAAGTTTTCCTAATGTGTTTTATCTGCCAGTTGATATATAGATACCATTAAAATTAATTTTTGAAAAGGATAAAGTTATGACTCTCAGAAATGTAAAAAGAACATGGTTCAAAGATTTTATTTAGCTCACTAATTAATGAGGAAACTGGTAAGATGTTACAACTGGTAAAAGAAGAAAATCAGCAAAACAAAACAAAACAAAAAAACAGATAAAGCTAATTAGGAATTCTGAAATGAATTTACAAATAGATGCAAAACCGCTCATTACACATAGGTCAGCAATCAGTTGCAGCTCCAGAAGGCACTGTTCATTTCCATTTCTATGGACAAGAATCATTTACATTATAATCAGTTTTCTATAATTTATGAAGATGTAAAATAACTCAAAGAAAGTGAAAGTATAACCCAGAAGAGTACTCTAGACAGTATACCCAATACATTTTGTTGCCCATTTCAAGGACTTTCGCAATTTTTGCTTATAACCCTCATAAGCGTTAATAAAGGTTTTTACCTTGCCCTAGTCTACGTCACTTCAAACTAAATGTCACCTGTTGAACTTATTTGTTACTTGTTTGGCCCAACTATCCATTTTAATATAGAAAGTTGATATTCCAACTCTTAAGCTGAGTATAAAAAAAAACTCAGCACAGAGTTAAAAACATGAAAATGAAAACAGGAAGAAGTTTTAGAGTGTGAATTAAGCAATTCATAACACTTTAATAATGATCCAACCTTTTCTAAATTCTTCAAGAACAGGAATATTTCTGAGTGTTATTATATTCTTTTTCACATTGCTTCTCTTCCTTTAGATCTGATTTTTCAAAACTTTAGCAGTGTATCATTATGTAACGCAACATATTTTTTTGGCATTTAAAAAAAAATAGTAAGTCTTTTTACATGAAGGTAGATAGTTTTAACTCTTATTTTCTTTGTGTAATTAATAGAGTATCCATCTGCGGAGCACAACAAAAGTTGCAAATTATGTAGAACATCTCTCTGACATATGAAGAGAGAACAGGATAGAGAACAGGATGATTGGAGCAATGTTGCTTTGGTAAGAGCATCTCTTGGAAAATGCCTCTAAAGTATCTTAGAGAGTGAGAAAAAGGATTCTAGTGGTCTTTCACAGTTGTGTCAAATTTTAGATAAAATTTTAAACTTGTCTGAGTTAGTTTTCCAGTGTTTATATAGCTCAGTAATGAAAAAAAATTATTGATGAGAAGTATGGGTTAATTTATAATAATTAGCATGATCAATTTGAAGGCTACTACTTCAAAATACTTATTAGGTTTTAGATAATATATTATGCAGTATTTAGGGCATACTTATGCACATGTGTGTTTATCACCTATCTTTTTTTTTTTTTTTTTTTTTTTTAATTTAATTTTATTTTTAATTAGTTTCAGGTGTACAACACAGTGCAATAGTTATACATTTTACCCCTCAAAGTGACAACCCCCCCACCCCCAATAGTTTCAGGTGTACAACACAGTGCAATAGTTATACATTTTACCCCCCAAAGTGACAAACCCCCCACCCCCAATACACCCCCCCACACCCCCCCATATCATACATATCTATTACTCTTCCTCTGACTCTCTTCCACAGTATAATCCACATCCCGTGACTATCTATATATATTCAATTACAGTAGGTATACCACCTCCACTTTAGTAATACAGTGCAGTGATCAAACCTCTACTCCATCCATGAAATGGTCTCCCTAACAAGACCTATGATCATCTGACATTCCACAGAATATTTACAACATTATTAATTATATTCCCCAAACTGTTTTTCCTATCCCAGTAGCAATATTGTAGTTGCCTATTTTTGCTGTCTAATCCCTTCCCCTTCTCCCTCATTCCCATTCCTCTCCAAATTAGCAACCCTGATTTTTCCTCTATATCTATGAGACAGTTTCTGTTTACTTTGCTCATTCATACAGTTTTTCATATTCCACATATAAGTGAGATCATATGGTATTTGTCCTTCTCTGACTGACTGACTTCACTCAACATTATAGTCTCTAGGTCCATCCATATCATTGCAAATGGCACGATTTCATTCTTCTTTATAGCGGAGTAATACTCCATTGTATAAATATACCACAGTTTCTTAATCCAGTCATCTACTGACGGGCATTTTGGTTGTTTCCAAGTCTTAGCTATTGTAAATTGTGCTGCTATGAACATAGGGGTGCATAACTTTTTTTGAATAAGTGTCTTGGTTTTTTCAGGATAAATACCTAGGAGTGGAATTGCTGGGTCAAAAGGTAGCTCTATTTCCAGTTCTTTGAGATACCTCCATACTGACTTCCATAGTGGCTGCACCAATCTGCAGTCCCACCAACAGTGCAGCAGGGTCCCCTTTTCCCCACAGCCCCGCCAGCACTTGTTGTTTGTTGATTTGTTGATGATAGCCATTCTGAAAGGAGTGAGGTGGTATCTCATGGTGGTTTTTATTTGCATTTCCCTAATGACCAGTGAGGTTGAACTTTTTTTCATATGCCTGTTGGCCATCTGTATGTCCTCTTTAGAGAAATGTCTCTTCATATCTTCTGCCCATTTTTTAATTGGGTTGTTTGTTTTTTTGGTGTTGAGTTTCATGAGTGTTTTATAAATTTTGGATATTAACCCCTTATCAGATATATCGTTGGCAAATATATTCTCCCATTCAGTAGGCTTCCTTTTTGTTTTATTAATGGTTTCCTTTGTTGTGAAAAAACTTTTAAGTCTGATATAATCCCATATGTTCATTTTTTCTTTTACTTCCCTTGCCCGTAGGGATGTATCAGTAAAAATATTGCTCCGAGTAATGTCTGCAAATGTACTCCCTATATTTTCATTTAGGATTTTTATGGTTTCAGGTCTTACATTTAAGTCTTTAATCCATTTTGAATTTGTTCTTGTATAAGGCGTAAGGAGATGATCCAGTTTCATTTTTTTGCATGTGTCAGTCCAATTTTCCCAGCACCATTTATTGAATAGACTATCTTTACTCCAGTGTAAATTCTTGCTTCCCTTGTCATAGATTAACTGTCCGTAAATGCTTGGATTTATTTCTGGGCTCTCTGTTCTGTTCCACTGATCAATGTGCCTGTTTTTATGCCAATACCAAACTGTCTTGATTACTGTGGCCTTGTAGTAGGTTTTGATGTCTGGTAGCGTGATCCCCCCAACTTTGTTTTTATTCCTCAGAATTGCCGAGGCTATTCTGGGTCTTTTATGATTCCATATATACTTTAGGATTATATTTTCTATTTCTGTATCACCTATCTTAAGTAATAAAATATTGCCAAAGAAGTTAAATTCCCTTCTCTGTGTCCCTTTCCTGATCATCTCTCCTTTCCCCCAGAGGTAGTTACCATCCTGAAATTTGTGTTCATCATTCCCATGAATTTTTTAAATTAGTTTTAATTACAGGTGTATATCCCCAAACAATGTATATTATTGTTTGGTAGTTTTGAACTTTGTATGAATATTATGATAAGATAGGTATTCTGCAGCGTACTTTTGTTTGGTTCTTTCTACTTGTGAAATTGTTCAAGTTGATGTGTATAGCTCTAGTTTATTCATTATCAGTGTTATCTGATACTCCATTGTTTAGTCTACATTTATTATCAAATGATTGCCTGTCTAGTAAATTGAAAGAATGTGGTGAGAAACCCACATTGGACAATATTCTAATTATTATAATTACTTTCAGGACTATTAAAATAAGTTTATTATAAATCAGTTAGCAAGGAAAAAGAAATATGCATATTTAATATAAGCATAAATCAGCTTTTTTATTACTTTTGTACCAGTAATTTAAAAATAAATAATATGCTAATTCAATAGTAAGGTGCTGTTTATCTCAATTCTACTTAATTTGGAGGAAATATATGAAGTAGGGAAACTAAGGGTACCAGTATTGATTAGTGCTATGAGGCAGATAACTTGCAAAATAGGTTGGAGATTGCTTAGTGAGGTTCTGGTGTCAATCATGATGAAGTAGCTTTGTTTGATGTGCCTAAGGACCCTGTTTAATGAGTTGTGTCATCTTAATTGGCTACACATTGGAGAAAAACATAAAAACAAGTTAATCATAATGATATCTCACAAAAGCTAATCTGTTAGCCAGTGAGCATCTCAGCCTAGAAAATGTTTCTGGCCATTTGCTCCTTACTCCACATTAGCTTTAACAGGTAGAGAAACGAAATGTATGAGATTAGATGCTACTAATTACTTCTGATTGACATGCCATTATAGGCTTGTTATAATACAGAGGGCAATAAGCATGTAAAACAATGCACATTCAACTGCCAGAGTACAACACAGTGACAATATTTTTTCTTTCCGCCATGTTCCATCATTGGAGATATCACAGATCTGCATGGATGTTCATGTATGTTATCCATTATGCAAATATCCTGTCTTTACAGTGTAAGTCATTTCTTAGTAGGAGACTGTCTCCGTTTTGTTTGAAATCCTTATTGATGTTTTTATGCTAGTATACGAATAGATATTTCAGTTGTATTCCAATCCAACTGGAACTTGTTTTTCCTTTTATTCAGACATCAATTTTATGTAGTAGTGATTATTATGCTGTCATGGAAAGGAAACCAGAACTAACAACAGTTAACAAATACATCTCTTTTATTACCTATTTCCCAAACAATCACCATTTTATTTACCACTTGACAAATGCAATCTTATTTTATAAGTAGCAAAAACTCTGTATGCAGAGTGTCTTTTTTATAGTACATTTACCTTTGTCGCGTTCCTGCACCACAGAGCAGGTGGGAGTGAAGAAGGGGCAGCGAAAGGTTAAGGAAAAGAGAGAGACACACAAAATAGGAGAGAAAACAGTTCGGAGCCAGGGGACTTCAGCCTCGTGGACTGGAGCCCCGAATCAGCCCGACGGTTCCTTTTATTATCTTACACATAAGCAAAGGTCAATGTAGCTTCTGCAGTCCATGAGTCTCACACCCAATAATTAACCTCCAGGCCTAATTTCCCAAGCTTGCAAACTGCCATTACCAGTGGCCCCATAAGGTTATTGTCATGCACCTTTTAAAAGACAGAAGCTTCCTCTGCCAAGGCTTACTGATAAGACTGCAGGGAGGACAGGTACTATCATATCAATAGGTCATTTCATAGGCAGGCTGCCAGAACCTGAAGCAAGGGGTTTACGCTCCTTTTATCCTCTCCCTGATTTCTCCTATGGCACTCACTTGCACCCACGGACACCCACGGGCACCCGCTGGCATCCACGCGACTGTGTCTGGCTTGGGTTGTCCCTCTCGTGGGATCTTACTCGTCTCTCACTAACCGGCCATTCTTTGGTGACAAACAGGGATATATACAGTAAGCATAATATTGAAGTTATGATCTGTCTTTATGGAGAGGTGCATGGAGGCAGACAGGCAGGCTATAATGTGACAACCTTCACTTTAAAAAAATGTAAGTTATTTCTATTAACTGCAATATTTTCGATTATACAGGAAACGATTCTGTCTGAATTTTCCTATTCTGGTGTTTCCTGGGTTAAATAACATGATATAAAAGACCATATTATATTACTGTATTATTAGTACTATGCTAATAATATAATACTAGGATTTAATTTTTGCCTATACATGTTAGAACATATATTTGATTTTGTATTTGCATAAAGAGCATATTATTGCAAGTCCTAATATTTCTCAGATGGTAAGGCAAAGCTGTATTCAAATGAGAATATACGTTGAAGAGTCCCCATCTATAAGCTTGCAGTGAATAAATGATTTGGAGAACAGAATGTTTAATGATATGTTATTAATGCTAATATATTTGGGCTTTTCTGGCACAGTATCACTATCTCCATGAAGAAACTTACATTTGTAATTGAAACATTTTGATCTGAATTTGAAAGGCTAGGCTAGAAATTAGATAGTTGGTACTATTTGGAATGAAACACTTAATCTTTCTTTTTTCTTTTCCTGAAGATATTTTTTATTCACTAATTTCCTCTCCCCAACATCTTTCAAGTTATTAACTAGATTGCCTAAGGGAAAACCATCTCCTGAAAAATTGTAATAACTTCTTTAGGGATTTTTCATACTTGGCTTTAGTTTCTCCTACCTTTCCTAATAGAATCACCCTCTTTGTTCACCTTCTAAAGGAGACATTGTAAGGAAGCTTTCCTACAGGGATTTTACAATATCTAGGGAGGTCTGACTCCTTTTTTCTTAAGCTAGACACTTCCTCCTGAAAGAAGCCTTTTATCAGCATCTATTATGCTCCTTATCCACTGCTATAAATCCTCTCTATATATTTTTTAAATAGAACAGATTATATTAGGAATCCAGTTCCAATGCTGTAATCCTTGAATTTAGTTGTGAGTGGTTTCTTTTTCTTAATCTCTATAAATGCTGATAGATGCTTGACGAGAACTTGCCTTTTTTGTTTGCTTTGTTCAGTTGTTCAGCTTTAATGGTAAGTGATGAGGGAACATGGATAAAAGAAAATCTTGAATGGCCATGAAATCCTCATTCAGTTTGGAACAAACACTGTAGTTTTAATATCCCTGCCACTTAACATATGTATGTTCTTTGGTGTGTGAACACTTGTCCACAGAGTTGAATTGAGTATGACTTGAAACTCAAGGGCATTTTTAGAATGCATTTTGTTTCTGATCATGCATTGTTAAAGAGTGTGTTTGATTCCAGAGCTGTTTATTCCCACTGTGCTCCTCAATGAAATATCTCTAACTCTATATTTTTTCAGTCAATATTAAGTGCAATTGAATTTCAAGAAAGAAGTAGGTAATTTTCAATATAGAACAATTTATTGTACTTAGTAGCATCAATTTATTTTTGGAAAGTGTTTCATTATATTTAAATTTCTCACATACTCAAAGCACCAAGGAAAAGTATAGAGAATAGCTTTCTATTATCGATTTGAGGTCCTGTAATATAGAATGGACTTATTTTTTGTACTGGGTAAACCTTTTTCTTTTCTTTACCATATTATGGCTTTGCTAAATCTGATAAGTTTTCTCATTAGCTTAGCAAGTCTAAAAAGCACCTTTATTTGACATTGTATTTGCTTTCAAAACATGTTAGAATCATGACAGAATAATTGGTAAACCATTGGGTACTTTACATATATCCACTTTATTTATTTATTTATTTATTTATTTATTTATTTATTTATTTGAGGGCAGTGTCACATATGTGGGACCCGAACTAGGGCCGCTGGCTTCCCAGGCCAGTACTTAACCACTACGCCACTCGGCCCACCCCACGTTAGTTATTTTATAATGAAGTTGCTTATAGGAGATACTGAGTTGAAAATTGGTCTTATCTGGTAGATGAGGGTAAACAGAATCAAATATATGGTGATGGAAGGAGAACTGACTCTGGTGGTAACCACACAATGTCATATAAAGATGATGTATTATAGAATTGTACACTTGAAACCTATGTAACTTTACTAACCACTGTCATCCCAATACATTTTCATTAAAAAAAAAAAGAAAAGAAAATTGGTCCTATCAGTGTAAGTCCAAGAATTCTAGTCCATCAGTCAAGCAACAAATAGTCATTGTAACCTCATGGAAAGCACTGTGGTAGCTTATTTATGAATGAATAGCAATATTTCCTTTTGTAATTAATCTGAAAAAAAACACACAAAAAACAGTGAATGTGTTTGCACTCCTAGTTCACAGCACTTCTTCGTGAAATACAGAATCAGTTCTCTGCAATTCCTGCTCATTAACGATGTTGCACTTGTCTAGGTTAAGTACCTGTAGGTGGCATCTAGGAATAACCAATTCAAAAGTACTTAATGAGAATGCATCCTCATGATAAGCTATTGGGTCATCCAAAGTTATGGAATCCAAACTTAGCAAACACAGGTAGGATTCACAAAGGAGAGAAGGTGGAATAGGAACACTGTTAGAAACTAAGGTAGAACTCTCAATCTTGTCTCAAGGGCTACTTGGCCTCTTCCTATTGTGCATTCATTTATGCATTTATCTATCTAACGAATGTTTATTGAAAACCATGTGCCTGGACTAACCGCTAGAACAACAACATGAAACAAGAAAGATTTGATTTCTTAAGAAATATAGTATGTAATTTACATACTTAATAATTCACCCTCGTAAAGCCTACAATTCAGTGGTTTTTAGTATACTATGTATAGAGTTGTGCAGCTGAGGGGAAGCAGAGTTTGCCACCCCAAAATGTGTCTTTTGGGATACTGATTATTTAAAGCTGGTTATTATTATTATTATTATTTAAATTTTATTGGGGAACATCCATGGTCATTGGTGACACATTGCTTTCATGCTACAATGGCATAATTGACTCTTTTAGGGAGGGCGCAGCTCACAGTAGCCCATGCTGGGATCGAGCCAGCAACCTTGGTGTTATCAGCCGGATGCTCTAACAAACACAGCCAACCAGTCATCTGCTTAAGCTGGTTATTTATAAGAAACAAAAGACTTGGGGGAAAACTTTGACTTTCCCCCTAACTGCCTAAAGGAATATACATAGAGGACCTGCTCCAGGAAGGGAGCTATGATCACAGATAACTACAATTTAGTAGGAACTAGGGCTCGATAAGGAGGAACCTAGGAAGACCCATTTGTTCCAAGTCCTCCCTGTGTCCCATCGTCAAAGATGGCCCAGCAAACATTTATTTACTGAACATTAACTTTTCCATCTCCTGCGAATTGCCTTCCTGCCCTTTGAATCTCCAAACCACAACCCTCACCCTCACCCGCTAGGCCCAGATGGCCTATAAACCTTCACTGCAGGATCTGTCCTGAGTCTCATATTCTTTTTTTTTTTTTTTTTTTTTTTTGAGGGCAGTGTCACTGACCCTCATATGT
The DNA here is from genome assembly GCA_033961575.1 of Aselliscus stoliczkanus. Lineage (NCBI taxonomy): Eukaryota > Metazoa > Chordata > Mammalia > Chiroptera > Hipposideridae > Aselliscus > Aselliscus stoliczkanus. The sequence continues at coordinate 91,382,686 of CM066737.1, read as the reverse complement.
GGGACCGAACCAGGGCCGCTGGCTTCCCAGGCCAGCTCTTAACCACGGGACCACTCAGCCAGCCCACTGAGTCTCATATTCTTATGGATCCCCTTGCATACATACATAGAAAATTTTATTACCTGTTAAAAAAAATAATAATTTATGTTTCCTGTTAATCTGCCTCATGTTAATTTGATTACGAGACCAGCCAGAAGAATTTAGAAGGGTTGAAAGAAAATTTTTTCTCTTCCCCCACACAGCCATCACCACAATTTGAGAACATTTTCTTTACCTAGAAAAAAAAACACCTTGTACCCATTACCTGTCCCTCTCTGTTTTCCCTCCTCTCAACCCCTGGCAACCACTAACCTGGCAACCACTGCTTTCTGTAACTATGGATATTCTGCATAGTTCATATAAATATAATCATATCTGGTCTTGTGCAACTGGCTTCTTCCACTTCACATAATATATACAAGAAACTTGATTTTTACTGCAGAATAATATTTAATGATATGGATATAGCACATTTTATTTAGCTTGTCATCAGTTAATGGACATCTGAGTGGTTTGCAATTTTTTTGGCTACTATGAATAACACTACTATGAACATATGAAAAGTTTTTGTGTGGAGATATGTTTTCTTTTCTCTCGGGTGTATACCTAGAAGTAGAATTCTGGTTCATAGAGTACTTTTATGTTTAACCCTTTGAGGGACTGCCAGAATTTTCCAAATAAGCTCCAGTATTTTTTTGTGTTTTTTTTTTTCATTTTAATTTTTTTAGATTGCTTTCAGGGGTACAAAACAATGTAATAGTTAGACATTTACACCCCTGACAAAGTGATAACCCCCTCCCTCAATCTACTACCCTCTGGCATCGTATATAGCTGTTACAATTCCAATATTTTTTTTATTCCTAGTGGCATTATACGAATGTGTCAATTTCTCCAGGCCCTTGCCAACACTTGTTGGTGTTTCTGATTACAGCCATCCTAGTGGGTATGAAATGGCATGCCATTATGGTTGTAATTTACATTTCTCTAATGACTAATAATGTTGAACTACTTTTTATGTACTTATTGGCCCATTTTTATATATTCTCTGGAGAAGTATCAGTTCATATGATTTGGCCATTTTTAAATTGGGCTATTTGCATTCTTGTTGAATTTTAAGAGTGTCTTATACATGTATTCTGGATACAAGTCCCTTAAATATATAATTTGAAAATATTTTTCATTCTGTGGGTTGTCTTTTCTCTATCTGGGTGAGGGTCGTTGAAGCACAAGAGGTTTTTTTTTTGTTTTGCTTTTTTGTTTCTTTAAAGTTATTGGGGTGACAATGGTTAGTAAATTTTCGTAGGTTTCAAGTGAATTTTTAATTTTGATGAAGTTCTATGTATACATTTTTTTCTTGTGCTTTTAGTTTGTAGCTAAGAAGACTGCCTAACCTGAGATCATAAAAGTTTTCTCCTAAATTTTCTAAGAGTTTTTTAGTTTTAGTTCTTACATTTAGGTCTGTGATTCATTTTTAGGTAATTTTTGTGTTTGGCGGAGGAAGGGGTCTACTTTCATTATTTTAAGATGTGGCAATTCAGTTTTTCCAGCTTGATGCTTGTTCTTTACATGTGAAAAAGCATCACCTGGGGTTCTTGTTAAAATGCAGATTCTGGTTCCTAGTGGGGCCTGAGGGTCTGCTTTTCTACAAAGGGTCCAGGTGATGCTGCTGGTAGTGGTCCTTGGCCTCTATCTTGAACAGCAAGGAGGTAGCCAATGACTGACCAAGTAATTGCAAATGCATTCTATTGTAAGTGTGCCTCCGCTTTGATCACCCCTGAGGTCTGGCGGTCTTCACTTCTCCCAGTACAGTTATTATTACAAGATCAAGTTCCCTTAGGTCAAGCCATAGATTGAAACATGCTAAGTAGTATCATTAAGTCTGTGTTTTTAATTTTAACCAGCAGAGATCACCTGGTTAGCTACTTGGGAGCCAGATGTTCCGCTCTTATCCCCATCAGCTATGGCAAGAGATTGTGGATGGCAGTTCTCGGAGAAGACTTTTGTAGGCTGGCCAGAGACTGAATAATCTATTTTCAGATATAGCTGGGATTTTTTTTTTTAACCTTTAAATTTGAGAATTTCTAAATTGTAATTAATAAGAGTGAGACAATCTTCAAATCATTGTTAATGAGTAATCTTGGGCTAAGAAGGGGGGAAATAGAGTTTTCCTTGAATACCAGTGATCCTCCTCATTTTATCTTTAGCAACATTGCGTGGTTTGTGTGATTCCAATAAAGGCTCTTATTGGAACACAGGTAGTCCTGGTGCAGACACCTTGGAGTGGGCAGTCTCAGTAAGGTACTGAGTCTTTGTGGAAGCTTTCCCATTTATAGACTGAGAATGATAGCTGCTCTGCAGAGACATTTTAATGACTTTGTTTCTGGAACAGAGTGTAGGTGCTGAATCTATGTTAGTTTTCCTGCCTTCCTACTTCCAGAAAAGATTTTCTGTGATTTACATATAAATGACCGAGTATAATAGGGCCATTAAATTAAGGATCAAACAAGAGACATCTAATGGTAAGAGAACATAGTGTTTCTATGAAATCTGGGCTAAAGATGGTTACTCTAGCTGAATAAAAATTTAGCTTTTTGGCATACATGGTAAAAAGAGAAACATAATCAATTAAACAGCTCTTAATATATAAAGATAAAAATGTGTACTAGTTTGTTAGGAGAAAGAAAATATTTTTCTGGGCCGGCTGAGTGGCGCTTTGGTTAAGAGCTGGTTTTGGGATGCCAGCGGCCCCGGTTCGGATCCCACATGAGGGCCAGTGACACTGCCCTCTACAGCTAACAACAGCTCCACCTGGAGCTGGGCTGTGCGAGCCCCGGTGATGGTGTGGGCTGCAGCCCCTGCTGCAGTGGGCTGCCATAGGCTGCAGTGAGTGGCCAGCAGCCAGCGTGAGAGGCTGGCAGCCAAGTGTGAGCTGCCAATAGCCGCGATGAGCGACATCCAGAGGCCAGCGACCGATCTGCCTCATCCGGGAAGAGCGCAATGACGATACCAACAGTGAAGCAACATCCTCCGCAACTAAACTGAAAAACAAAAAGACAGCAACTTGTCTGTTCCCCTTCCCCGATTCCCCAACGCTGTTCCCCTCTGCCAATTCCCCAATAAAATATTTAAAAAAAAAAAAGAAAATATTTTTTTAATATTAAATTCGCGTTTAATTATTTAGAATGGCTACAATAGAAAGACTTAATTGGCAATGTTTCAAAAACATCAAATAATAGACACTTTGTTTTATCATGGTCCATTAAATTCTTCTAGTCTCTTCCCACAGCATAGTTCCAAATTTTTAGGTGTTTGTTACATCAGCATGTTGCTTGTAGTTACTCAAATCTGTATTAGATTCCTATTGCTGCTGTAACTAAATGCCAGAAACTTTGTGGCCTAAAAAAACACAAGTTTATCATCCTACAGTTCTAGAGATCCAAAGGCTAAAATCGGTCTCACTGGGCTAAACTCAAGGTATTTAGAAGGCTGAGTTCTTTCTGCAAGCTCTAGGGGGTGAGGGGGGGTCTGTTTCCTTGTCTTTTATGGTTTCTAGAGTCTGCCTACATTCATTGGCTTTTGATTGCCTTCCTCCACCTTTAAAACCTGCAATATCAGCCTAGTCTTTATCACTCTGCCATCTTTATTGGTTCTTTTCTGCTTCCCTCTTCTCCTTTTATGAACCCTTGTGATTACATTAGGCCCCCCTTCAAAATGTAGGATAATCTCCCTATTTTAAATGTTAGTGATCCATAGTCTTAATTCCATCTGCTACCTTAATTCTCCTTTGTTATGTAAATTAATATAATCATATGTTTCATGGATTAGGACCTGGGCTACTCTTTTTGTGGGGGGAGGGGGAGTGATCGGTACATTTTTTTCTGTGTACCATAATGACCACTTATGATACTAATCCTTGAAGAATTCTGTGAGCATCATATTTAGTTCTGATTGCGTAAGACATTTCTTTAAGGAGCTTAATTAATAGAATCTAAATATATAGCTTTTTTTTGTAGTTTTATATGATCTAAGCATTAAGAGATTTTTGAGAAATGAATCTTTATCCCTGGGCTCTGTTTTCACTTTTGAATATTGATTGTCTCAATTTGGCTTCTCTTCTGAGTGACATATCTGATCATTTGATGACACAAGATTAGGGTTTTTAAGTTAGAACCATTTAAACAATCAATTTTACCTCATTTATCCAATGTTTCTGTCTGCCCACTCTTGCTCTGTCTTTCCTATGAATGGAAACCAGTAATTTTTTAGTGAAGAAGAGTGAACAAATATTAACTTATGATAGGATATTGACTTTTATATATCAGATAATAAATATACCAGGTCCCTTTCATAGTACAAAAGTAAGTTGCTACAGTGCCAATAAGCTTGCAAACAAATTTGCTAATCAACAGCTGCTAGGATTTATCCATTTGTCCACTCATCATCTATTGAGCATTCATATCGGAGATGCACTAGTGAGACTTGGCTCACATGGTACCAAAACAAAATTGGTTTATTGGGAAGAGAATAGTATGAGTTCATAATAATGGATATTACTTCTTTGTGTGTTACAAAATAGAACTATAGTTGTAGATTTTTCCACACAAAATTCCACTCATATCAGGATATACTATGTTGCTATCAGATTCAAGTAACATCATAATCATAATCATCACCACAACAATGATAATAGTAGCTAGTGTTTACTATGCTATTAATATATTCCAAGCACTAATCGAAGAGGCTTTTAAAAATTAACTTATTTATTTAATAATCATAAAAATTATAAAGTGCATTGAGCACAGGTAAGCCCAAGGCCATACTGATTATAAGCGAATGAGATAGAGTAATTAGTATGAAAATTGGTCTGAATTTCCAGATGAAAAATTCCAGCACTTTTACTTGGAGCAGTATATATAACCTTGTGTGTTGAGCTAAGAACTACTGCTATTTATTCATCGTAGCAGTAGTTGGCACAGTGGGTGCTTATTTGAGCTTCAAGCATGAGTGTCAGACCTGCTGTCAGTGAGTACAGTAGGCAAGGTGGCTATGAATCTGACAGGCCACAGCTTTATAACTGGTACAATACAATAAACATTATCATATTCTTAATAAGTTAGAAATGAGTGAAAAGTTAAGTATTTACATAAAAGAAGTTGCTTTCTCAATTTCTGTTTTCTTTGGTATGTCACATTTCTTAGCTGCAGTTTCCTTGTTTATAAAACGAGGGTATTTGTTAGATGTGTAAGGATCCTTAGCTCTATAATTTCTGTAAATCTGGGTTCCTTTTATTTAACATTTTATCACCAAACCTATTTATTTAAACGGCTGACAGAATATAAGATTTAAACCCAATGGATTATTTGATTGAGTTAAATCCAGAAAACCTATAGAGAAAGAAAACAGAAAATAAGTATGTACAGAGGGTGCCAAAAAAATGTATACACATTTTAAGAAAGGAAAAACTGTATTAAAATTGTAATACTCAATATATACTGTTAACAAAAAATGAATACAAGTCACATTTGACTTCTGCAGTTACAAGAGGTGCTCCAAGTGGTTACAGTCAGCGTATTAATACACATTTTTCCTTTCTTAAAATGTGTATAGATTTTTTTAGCACCCTCTGTATAAATATATAATGTATATATTAAATAAATATAATGTATACATAATATTATACAACAATATAATGTATAATATATAGTGATATATAATATTATACATCATATTGTCTTTTATATATTATATAATAGAGAAATATCTTTTTTATAATATTTTAGCACGTATGCATACACGCATATAAGACTTCTAATATTTACCATTTAAGTAAAATCGTGTGTTGTTACCTAGGAAATTAAAGTTGTCTCCAAAGAATGCAATAATTAAACAAGTAGAGAGTTTTATGTAATACGTTGCCTTAAGATTCTCTTTTGATTTGGTTTGAAGTATCCATTACTTCTTTGGAATTTGGTTTTTTCTTACATTTAGTTTCAGATAATTTCTCTCTCATTATGCTTTTCTCCCATAGTCTCTGAGGTAAACACATTTATTAACTGTAGTGTAATAGGTTTCAATAGATCTTTAAAAATCAGTTATAATGTATCATTTTTCTGTACATTATAATCATCATCACTAATCTGTGCTCTGAAGGTATTGTATATACTTGTATTTTTTGAAGTTTGTGGATCATATTATAGACAATGATGAGAAAAAAAGGGCTTCTAGTTAAGTGAATATTGAAAAAGTATCGGAATTATAGAATTATTTATTTATGTTTTCTGGGGAACCTTCATCTCAATGAGTTTTGAATATATTATTTATAGTGAACATGAAATGTGAATATTAAAAAAATGTTTTTGCTAGAGAATTTGCTAAAGAGCAGAAAAAAAATCACCGTATAGTGTATGTGTGTGTGTGTGTATGTATATATGTATATATGTATGTGTGTAAGTGTGTAAGTAAGCAAGTATAAAAAAGAAAATCTACCGAATGTTTTACAATGATTTTCCTGTAATTGGGATGAGTAGAAGGGTAGATTCAGAATGGATTTCTTTTTCTACCTTATGAACTTGTGAATTACAATATTTTGAATGACATTGCATTTGTATAATAACTACCTAAACATGTAATAATATTAAGAGGAGTCTCTCCAATTCCTATACTAATTTAACTCCTGAAATTACAAATTGCATGTTATAGGTAAAGAACTATAGGGAATAGATAAAATACTAGTTAAAAGTATTTTAACTAGAATTAAAGCAGAATTAATTTTGGAAAATTTAAAAATTATGCTTAAAATATTTATATATCCAATCTATTTAGATAAAAATTTGGTTTAAAGCAATTAATCAATTATGATGGTTTGTAGTCTTTCACTCATTTTTTTCATTTATTTCATGAATATCTGTTATGTAGCAAAATACAAAGACAAAATGTCACATGATACTCTCAAGCTTACAGTGTAATTTATGCAATGTAAATCTAATAATTAACCCAAAGTTTAGTTTAACATTCATTTTGTTGATAATAAATGTTAGTGTTGTTTAAAATAAATCTTGGAAACAAAACCTAAAATGATAAAACTTAGTAAAATAAGTTATTTTTTCAATGTTGCAAATAATATTAGTTCCAAAAATAGTTTTGATGATATTTTGAGGAAAGTGTCTTATTCCTGTCCATTAAGTACAATATTAGCTGCAGATTTTTTTGTAGATGCTCTAAATCATGTTGAGGCTGTTCCCCTCTATTCCAAATTTACTGAGAATTTTTATTATGAAAGACTGTTGGGTTTTGTCCAATGCTCTTTCGGTATAAACTGATAAGATGATATGGTTTTTCTTTTTTAGCCTTTTAATGTGCTGGACAACACATTGATTTTCCAGTGTTGAAATAGTGTTGCATATCTGAAATAAATCCCACTTGTTCATGGTATATTATTTTTTTTATGCCTTATTAGATTTTATTTGCTAGCAGTTCATTGAAAATTTTGACATATATATTATGAGAGATATTGATGTATAGTTTTTCTTTGTTGTAATGTCTGTCTGGCCTTGGTATTAAGTTAATGCTGGCTTCATAGAATGAGTTAGGAAGTTTTCCCTTTGTGTCTGTTTTCTGATACAGATCGAAGAATTGATATCATTTCTTCCTTAAATGTTTTGTAGATTCACTGGTAAAATAATGAGGGCATTGTGTTTTGTTATTGGAAGATAATTAATCATTTATTTCATTTCTTTTTAGATATATACCTATTCATATGATCTATTTCTCTTTGGGTGAGTTTGGGTAGTTTGTGTCTTTCAAGGAATTGGTCCACTTCATATAATTTATCAGATTATTGGGCATATAACTGTTTATCGTATTCCTTTATTACCATTTCATGTCTGTGGGATTAGTAGTTATGAACCCTATTTCATTTTTGATATTGGTAATTTGTGTCTTCTCTTCGTTTGCCTGGCTAGTGGTTTATTGATAATGTTGATCTTTTCAAAAAGGCAGCAGCTTCTGGTGTTGATTTTTTTCTATTTTTCTTCATTTAATCTCATTGATTTCTACTCTAAATTTTACTTTTTTCATACTTGATTTGGGTGCAAATTATTCTTTTATCTGTATTTTCCTAGGGTGAAAGCTTAAGTTGTCAGTTTTTAGAACTTGCTCTTTTCTAATTCCTATACCTAGCACTATAAATTTCCCTAGAGGCACTGCGTTTGCTGCATCCCATAAATTTTGATAAATGGCATTTTCATTTAATTCAACATATATTTAAATGTCTCTTGAAACTTCTCTTTGACCCATGGGTTATTTATAAATGTGTTGCTTAATTTCCGAATATTTGCATATATTCAGGCTTCCTTTCTGTTACTGTTTTTTTAGTTTAATTCCATTCTGGTCTGAAAACATACTCCATATGATTTCTATACTTTTGAATTTTTTAAGGTGCATTTTATGGTCCTAAATATGGCCTATATTAGTGAATGTTTCATGTGAGCTTGAGAAAAATGTGTGTTCTGCACTGATTTGATGGAATATTTCATAAATGTGAAAATAGGGCAAAGCTAATTAATGGTGCTGTTCAGGTCAACTATATTCTTACTGTTTTTCTGCTTACTTGATCTGTCAATTAGCGAATTGAAATCTTACAATTTCATAGTGGATTTATTTATTTCTCCTTTCAAGTCTATTAGTTTTTACTTCATGTATTTTGATTCTTTCTTGTTATGCACATACACATTTAGGATTGCTGCATCTCCTTGGATAATTTGCTCTTTTGTCATGATATGGTGCTATTTTTTATCCCTGCTCATTTTCTTGTTCTGAAGTCTGCTTTATCTAAACTTAATATAGCTATTCCAGCTTTTATTTGTTTGTTTGTTTATTTATTTATTTATTTATTTTTTGAGGGCAGTGTCACTGGCCCTCATATGTGGGACCCGAACCAGGGCCGCTGGCCTCCCAAGCCAGCGCTTAACCACCATGACACTCAGCCGGCCCAAATCTCCATCACATTTATTTATTTATTTTGAGGGCAGTGCCACTGGCCCTCATATGTGGGACTGAACCGGGGCCGCTGGCCTCCCAAGCCAGCGCTTAACAACTGTGCCACTCAGCCGGCCCTATTCCAGCTTTTAAAACAATAGTGCTAACACTGTATTTTATACTACATTCTTTTATTTTGAAGCTATGTAAGTCTTTATGTGTAAAGTAAATTTATTTGAGACAACATATGGTTGAGTCTTTTTTTGACCTACTATAAAAATTTCTGTCTGTTAATTGGTGCATCTAGATTATTCACATTGAAAGGGTTTTGTTTAACCTCCTTTTTTCCCCTTTATTAACATTTTAGTATTTTAAACATTATATTTAACTTGATTCTGAACCTCTTTCCAAAGGTTAATCAAACCTTTCAGGAAGATAATGAATTCCGGAAAAACTTTGTTACCCGATAATATACATCTGAGAGGATTAATGATAATCTTTACTTACCACTCATACTTATATTTTACAAAACACAATTATTTATATGTTGTTTTTAAATAATGTTTCTAAAATATTATGATGTATTATCAGCAACAGCTTTTTCTTTTTTTGGGAGAGGGTTCTGGCTATAATAAAAACTGCTTCATTTCCTTTCACAAATTTGCAAACTCACTAAAGGTTCTCAATCTGTTTTTCCACAAAGATGTAACAGAACTTTGCTGTTGAATTCTTAAAAATATGATTGTTTTTAATAAAACTGTTTCAATTTCATCTGGATTTATGTTGTGTTACTGTGTTTAAAAATTCTTCTTTACTCTTTACTCTTAAAAATTTGAAGTCTTGTGATTTAACCAGGTAAATATCAATTCTACCAATTCTCTATCAACCACAAGGCAATGTCCTTATTTAAAACAAATAAATAAAATACCTCTATATCTTTTCATTCTGTAAAGTTTGAGAATGTGTGAGTCAGACAGTAATCAGTTAGAAAGACCATTCAGAATGCTATTATTTGATCATAATTCTCTTGGCTCTCCCACTTGAAAAAAAACCTATATCTCTAAGTCTCTAAATCTCACCTCTTTCAAGGAGTTTTCTCCTTTTGATCTGAGAATCACTGGCACCTTTGCCTTCCTCAGCCCAGTCTGAACACATATCCTAAAGGATATGTGTTGTGTCATGATTTCAACCAGAAAAACTCACTTGATGTTAGCAATATATAGAATCTTAGGATCTGTGTTGCTCCTCTTATTTTACAGACCAACAAATATTTCTTAAATTCCTATTGCATATATAGAAAAAGGATATAAATATAAATATATTTATATACAAAGGCTTAAAGTACAGCATCATAGAGGCTGGAGAGGAAAGAGTTTCAAAAGGTAGAAATTGGATACTTAAAAATGGAGACAGAAAGCATAAAAAAGAACTAGTCATAAATGAAGAATACAATAACTGGAAAAAAAGAGTACATTAGGAGGAATCAACAATATATTAGATTGAGCAGAGAATCGAATCAGTGACTTGGAAGAAAAGGTCATAGAAAACATACAATCAGAAGAGGAAAAAGAAAAAAGAATCCAAGAAAATGAAGATAGTTTAAGAGACCTCTGGGACAACATTAAATGTAACAACAAGAACTGGAAGGAGAAGAGAGAGAACAAGGACTTCAAAATCTATTTGATGTATGACATCAAGGGTGAGGGGGCAAAAAAAAAGTTTAATAATTGTGCTTGTCATTAATTTAAAAAAAAGGGTGATGGGGCAGTAAATGGGAGGAGGAGGGTTGTCACTTTGTAAGAGGTGAAATGGATAACTATTGCATTGTTTTGCAGACCTGAGACTAATAAAAAAAAGATTAAGTTATCAAAATAAAATATGAGAAGACTTATAGAGACATTCAACACAGTCCTCATCTTTTTCTGGCTCCAGCACATCTGGGGGAGTGTGATAAACACCCATCAGGAGGAGTAGGTCGCTCCTTTGCACAGTGATTCTCAAGAGGCTTGCCTTTTAAAAAATAAAAATACAAAACCAATACAAAAAAAAAACAACGTATTTGAAGAAATAATGACAGAACACGTCCCTGGTTAAGGAAGTAGATATACAAGCTCAGGAAAGCACAGACAGTCCCAAACAAGATGAATCCTATGAGGCCCACACCAAGACATATCATAACTAAAATGCCAAAGGTTAAAGACAGAGAGAGAATCTTAGAAGCAGCAAGAGGAAAACAGTTAGTTACATAGAAGGGATCCCCCATAATACTATCAGCTGATTTATCAACAGAAACTTTGCAGGTCAGAAACAATAGGCAGGAAATATTCAAAGTGATGAGGAGCAAGGACCCACAACCAAGATTACTCTACCCAGAAAGGCTAACATTTAAAATCAAAGGACAGATAAAGAGCTTCCCAGACAAGCAAAAGCTAAAGGAGTTCATCACCACCAAACCAGTATTACAAGGAAAGTTAAAGGGGCTTCTTTAAGACTTAAAAAAGAAGATAAAATATATGAAAAATGAAATAGCAGTGACTACATATCTATGAACAATTACTCTAAATGTAAATGGATCAAGTGCCCCAATCGAAAGATAGGATGGCTGAATAGATAAGAGAACAAGACCCTTACATATGCTGCCTATTACACCTGAAACCTATGTAACTTTACTAACAAATGTCACCCCAATAAACTTTAATTTAAAAAAAAGAGAGAGGGAAATACTTCAGATCAAAAGACACAGATTGAATGTCAAGAGATGAAAAGGATATTTCACAGAAAAAAACCCCCACAAAAAACTGGGGCAGCAGTACTTAAAGCAGATAAAATATACTTTAAAACAAAGGCTATAACAACAGACAAAAAAGGGCCCAGTAATCTCACTTCGGGTATATATGTGAAGAAACCGAAAACACTACTTGGAAGGGACATGTGCATCCATATGTTCATTGCAGCATTGTTTACAATGGCCAAGGTGGGAGGCAGCCTGGGTGTCCATCAGTGGATGAATGGATAAAGAGGAGGTGGGGCATATATACAATGGAATGTTGCTCAGACATGGAAGGGAATGGGTTCTTGCCATCTGCAGAATCATGGTGGACTTGGGGGGTATTGTGCTTAGTGGAGTAAGTCAGACAGCGAAAGACAAATGTTGTATGATTTCACTTACAAGTGGAATCTAAAGAACAAAATAAACAAACAAAACAGAAACATGGTCATAGATACAGAGAACATTTTGATGGTTGCCAATTGGAGGGGCATTGGTGGGATGGGTGAAAAAGGGGAAGGGATTAAGAAGTACAGATTTGTTGTTACATAGTATGGGAGTTACATGGGATGTAGTATATAGCATAAGGAACATAATCAACAATGCTGTAATAATTATGTATGGTGTTAGATGTGTACTAGGTTTCTTGGAGTGCTAGATAGAACACACGGTAAAAAGAGTGAAGAGACTAATAAATACAAATTAGTAGTTACAAAATAGTCATGGGGATGTAAAGTACAGTACAGGGAATATAGTCAATAATATGGTAATAGCTATGTTTAATGCCAGGTGGGTACTAGACTAGTCAAACTTCTTAAATTATATAAATGTCTAACCACTATGCTGAAATTAATATAATATTGTGAGTCAACTGTAATTGGAAAACGAAAAATATTTTTAAAAACGCAGAAATAAGGGCTGGCCGAGTAGCTCAGTTGGTTAAGAGCTTGCTCAAGAGTGCGAGCTGAGCTCTGAGCAACAGCAGTTCGATGCCCAGCCCTAGCTGAGCTGCCACTGAGCTGCCAACAGGTTAGCAGGATGGCTCAGCTAAAAATCAAAACAAAGAAAAGGCGGAACTAATCATCAGTGTTAACACATTGTATGCGGGCATTTGAGCGATATGACAAGTTTACTCGTTTCCCACATTCACATTGTAAGCGGGCATTTGAGCGATATGACGAGTTTACTCGTTTCCCACAATGTGTTAAGTTCAGTACTATGTTTTCATTAAAGATTAAGAAATGATTTTCATTTAACAAATGAAAGTATTTCTAAAAGCTTTTGGAATGAGTCTTACTATATACTACACTGGTCTTTGTATAGTATAGTAAGTATACCTGACCCTAGAAATTCTAAGATAGATGAGTAATGTTGATAATGGTTGCTGCTTAAGTGTGCTTATGTGTAACCCCAATTCATCACTGTCCAATGGTTAATAGATTTAGTGTGGCTGCATTTTAAAAAAGTGCATTTTTTAAAATAATCTGTCTTGTTTTTGTCATGGCGGCAATGGAAAATACAGTTTTATTTTGATATAGGTTGTAGAATTTATTGGGAAAGGGTATCTGATGGTATTAAAAATGCCTTCCTCAAAGCAATTTCAGATATCAAAGTTACTTACTGATGATTAATCTCTTGACACAGTCATACACCAAGAATTTCTTAAAGGCAGTACAGAATACTAATGGTTGATTTTTTTTTAAGCCAAGAAAATGCAAATGGATTCTGAATTGAATGAATGTTATACTAAAACTAGATGATGAATATTTGAAATGAAGTAGAAGTTTCTTAGCTGGAGAATCCTATGAATCATTAATATTTTCACTATTGAGCAAGTTGATTTTGCAGTTCAGCACAGTGGCACATATTATCAAGTCAAGTCATCTGTTGCTTAGGTGGTTAAAAAGTATTTTTCAGGGAAGTATTTTACTTGATAAATAAAACACTTTGTAGAAGTAGCTTGGGTCATATAGCAGGGTCTTTAGTATGGTTAACAATCGAGGTGAAAAGAAAATAATGCACAAATTCTGGGAGCAGAAAAATACAGATTTTGCATGCATCAATAATTTATTTGGCTGGAAGCATAGGGCTCGTGGATCCCACATGCTGTGCCATTTTCTCTGCTAGAATTGCTCTTCACTCATCATTTCCCCAGTCTTTTATTCATCTTTAATTTTTAGCTCAAATATTACTTCTTCAGGGTAGCATTCCCAGACTCTCAGATAAGGTCAGGGCCTAAACTGCACTTATATCCTTCTACCTGGTACTTCTCACACCTAGAATTAAAGATCAGTTGTTTGATGTGTGTTAATTATCACCAGGGAATAGAAAGCTCCCCATTGGCATGGACCACACATATCTTGTTTACAATTGTAGCCCTTTGGCTGGAAGCAGGGCTTTGAACATTTTGTCTACTCACTAAATGTTTGGATGACTGAAAAAGGAGATGAAAAAAAAATGAGACTAGAAAGTATATTGGATTCAGATCACCATGGACTTGGATTTTTTCTTACTTTTATGGTTTTCAGTTTTTCTTTAGTCATTTAGGGAACCATGAAAAATGTGTAGCAGTATTTTGACAAAAGGAAAGCAGAATTATATATAGAAAGCTTTTACGGGTAGCAAGAGTGGATGGAAGTAGCCTATCAGAGTCATTCCGGCAGTTCACCTTGAAGATGATATGGCAACCACAATTCAAGATATCGTGGCCCTGGAAATGGGTTCATGATATATACTAAGAGAATTGATAGCATTTTGCCTTTGAGTCATTGTGGAAAGGGATTGTTCAAGATAATTTCAAAGTTTCAAGCCAAGGGATAGGATGAATTATAATGACATTACTGAAAAAAATGCAAGTTAAGAGGAATAACATGTTAGGGGAGAAATAACAACAAAGATAAAGGTAATGAGTGCCCTCAATGAGAACCTGCTTTCTGTTTTGTACTATCATACACACTGCATATGTTCTTTCTAACTTTCTTAGTAATTCAGTATGACTATTCCTTTTAAACGCTTATGGAAGGTAAGGCTCTCAGAGATTAAGAAACCTGGCTAAAGTCATACAATAGGAAGTATCAGAATTTGGATTTCATTCAGGATTTTATGCTGGCATCTTTCTGCCATATTAGAGAGGATAAGATGCTAAGTTAGATAAATGTTAGAAACTATACATGTACACACAACATAGCATTATAGTAAATTGTGCACATATAATTATATGTGTGTGCATATATGTATGTGGAAGTATGTGTTGAATTCAAGAAGTTAAAACTGATTTATGTATGGATATTCAGCAGGTGGTTAGAATTTTGAGACAAGATTCTTGAGTAATATTGAAGTTGGAAATAGACAATTGATTCCCATATAAAGTTCCTATATTTAAAATAATCCCAAATGTGGGCTGGCCGAGTGGCTCAGTTGGTTAAGAGCTCACTCAAGAGTGCGAGCTGAGCTCTGAGCAACGGCAGATCGATGTCAGCCTGAGCTGAGTTGCCATTGAGCTGCCAAGAGGTGGCAGGATGGCTCAGCTAAAAAAAATAATAATAATTAAAAAAATTAACATTAAATAAAATAATCCCAAATGTGTATACAAACTTACCTTTCTAAATTTTAATTCTGTTAGATTAATAATAGCCATAGGAGGGCATGTGAAGTGAATGGCAACCCCAACCTCTTTTATGTTTCTTTCCTAGGTCAGGTTTTAAAAATAAGAATCATCAGTAAAAGTTTATGGTTGTTTTATTTTTTCAGAATGTTTTCATGAAAAAGGCCTTGACGTTATTTTACTCACTTTATATTAAAAGTACACTTCTCCTTTTTATTTATGTTTTATGTATTCCATCCGATTGTTTTTTGTGGTGACAGATAACTTAAAGCCTTTTAAAAATAGGTGTTTACAAGGTTCCAATTCAGATACTGTGGGTTTCCTTCTCTTGTAATGGCAGGTCCTAATGAGCAATGTAATGATCCAGGAAGATAAGAAAGGGGACTTAATAATTGAAAATTGACTATAAGGTTAGTTCTGTAGGAGTATATTAAAATCATAAATCATCGAGTATTTAAGAGGTGATTATTTCACATTAGAATGGAGAAAATGAAAAGTACCAGAAGGGAACATGTGCCAGAAAGGATTTTGTCCATCTTTGTAAATTCGTGTGCTGTTGCTCTAGAATATTGGTTCTGAACAGCCGATGCTGAATATTTTGATTTTTGAATTACACATATAATTTTATATTGTACCTCATAGTCTCATGCTGAATAACATGTTGCCTTTGAAAGGTATTTCAGTTTCAATGTAAGCATGGCTTATTTCTTCAAATTGATGCCAAGCTCCCCCTTTAGGGCCTGCGTATATTTTCTACAAATACTTACATTCTGCACTATGCCTAATGAGAAGCTGAATAAAGAATAAAAAATAATTCCTAGGGAATTTAGTGACTACGGCTTCTCTAGTACTTAGAAATATGGGGAATATGTGTTCTTATCAAACAACTCAGGGAAAATCGGATGAAATGGCACAACGTAGTTGAGTTCAGTTACCTCACCTATTAAATAGTAATAATCTTACAATGTACCAGTTGTGTGCTATGAGAAAGAGAGTTTTAGATACTACTGAGAGAATGTTATTGCTATTTTAATTGTTCCTAATAGTATAATGTGATATACCGGGTGTGCCAAAAAATGTATACACATGACTTGTTATTGGTATATATTGAGTATTTCAGTCTCAATACATTTTTTTCCTTTCTTAAAATGTATATACATTTTTTGGCACCCTGTGTATACTAAAGCAAAGTTGGACCATAGTGTTTTACATTTTTTTAAATTTATTTTTTAAGATTTTATTGGGGAATTGGGGGAGGGGAACAGACAAGTTGCTGTCTTTTTTGTTCATCAGTCTAGTTGCAGAGGAAGTTGCTTCACCGGCCCATGTTGGCACCATTACCGCGCTCTTCCCGGATGAGGCAGATTGGTCTCCGGCCTCTGGATGGTCGCTTGCTGTGGCTATTGGCAACTCACGCTGGCTGCCAGCCACTCATGCTGGCTGCTGGCTGCTCACTGTAGCCCATGGCAGCCCACTGCAGCAGGGGCTGCAGCCTACACCATCACCGGGCCTCGCACAGCCCAGCTCCAGGTAGAGCTGTTGTTAGCTGTAGAGGGCAGTGTCACTGGCTCTTATATGTGGGATCCGAACCGGGGCCGCTGGTATCCCAAAACCAGCTCTTAATGAATGCGCCACTCGGCCGGCCCGTGTTTTACATTTTTATATCCAGGAAAAATCATTAGGAGAATAATTTGTATGAGATGATTTTCTGTGAGCAGACTTAAAAAGTTTTAATGTTTCTACATTTTGATTGAAGAACTAGGAAATTCAGTAGAATGACAGCCAATACTTAGGCAGTGTGTTGGGTCAGTACACAAAAAATGAGTAAGGTAAACATGGTCCCTACTCTCAGAAAACTTAGAATGATCATGGTAAAAAAAAGAAAATACAACATAAATATCAGGACATGTAGAGTCATAAATTATTCGAAAAATGTAAAATGTTCATTGTACAGACATCGACCATTGAATAACTGTAGATGACCTCCTTATTAAGTCACTGTATTTTCCAGATCACTGTCAATAAGCCCACCAACTTTTATTACTTATGTTGAAAGGGACATTTGGTACGTAAAATTTGAAATGAATTGTTTCAGAATCTCACTGTGTTCTTTCTTTTTGTTTTAATTAATTAATTAATTAATTAATTTTGAGGGCAGTGTCACTGGCCCTCATATGTGGGACCCGTACCAGGGCCGCTGGCTTCCTAAGCCAGCGCTTAACCACCACACCACTCGGCCGGCCATCACTGTGTTCTTTCAATCTTTGAAGTTATCTTCAACGTTTGAGTCTTCATGTCTTCATTTACTTATTAGGGATAAAAATGTCTATACCATCTCTATCACAAGTTGTTATTGGAACACTTTGAAACTACAAAACACTGAAAATATTGGATTACTATTTAAGTCCAGCTTGATATGGGTGTTTTCAGATATGGGTGATTTGGTGCCTGCCAGCAAAACATATGTTAGCTCAGCAAGATAGATTCTTCATAAATTCTATGAAAATATTCACATCATGAACTTTACATTAATAAAAATTAATCACTTAAAGAAACTATTGTTTGTTTCCTTTATCTCATCACAAATTTAGGCATATGAACTACAGTTATATGAGAATCCAGGTTTACAGTGAAAACTAGATTCTTGCTCCTTTCTTTTAGCTCCCTGGCATTTTCTGGTGTTTCAGGAAGAGTTAGGGAAAGTGTAGGTGATACGTAGGTGATATGTAATTGTAATCCCTCAGGCTCCAAAGTCTAACAGACTTCCCTTTGCATCCTCACCCCAATACTAACTACACTTCCTTCCTTAGAGGAGTAGCTTAAAAATAGTATTTTTGAATGCCTATAATATCCCAGGCACTGCTGCAAATGCCTTTCATATGTGGGTTATTTAATTTTCCCAGCATCTCTAGAAGTAAATTACTGTTGTTTATATTTGATATATGAGATATCTTAGCTAACAAACGGTGGCAACAAGATTTGATCCCAACAGTGTTTACTAGGGCCTTTGCTCTTTACCATTACACCATGCCTCTCAGCTTGTCATCTATAACAGAGATCTTGTCTATTTTATAACTTAAGCATTAACTAAGACAATAGGTGATGAATAATTAGCAATTTAGCAGCACCCTGTAAGCACTCAAAAATATGATTAGAATGGTACATTCCAAACATCTATTGGTCTCTATATTTATTTTTGTCACTTGGGTAGTGATATGTGCAACTGGCATAACTTCTGAACAGGGCAAAAGAAAAAACAATCTAGATAGTTGTTCATTTCATGTAGTTAATCAAGAACTATGAAATCAGTTACTTTCAGTAGGATGAAAACATTAAGTACAACTTAAAAGGATATCGTGTTTTTGATGGGCTGATTGTTAGTGTGGAAGAGGCTATATTTCTTTCCCATGAACACTGTTCAATTAGATGAAGTTTCTAATTTTACTCAAGAATATAAAATATAGAATAACAACAGAGAGCAGGAGTGGATGTAGCATATACCTCGCCACCTAGTATCTCTAATGAGGACAAATGGCTCCAAGAAACACGGTGTCGCCATTCATAGAAAGTTCAGTTCTTGCCGGGAAGTTGACTTTTATTATCAGGGCTTATGGCACCATTCAAGAAGTTGTAAATTAACAGTATATGAATATGCATTTACCCAGTTCGGTTCCCACATATGAGAGCCAGTCACACTGCCCTCAAAAAGAAGAAAAACAAACAAACTCTGAATATACATTTAAAGGGAATGGTAACAAGCTCAGCATTAGCCAGGGCCACCACCTCTTCTGGGTGTTACATAATCAGGAACCACTGTACCCCAAAACTGGAGACAGAGACTGCCTCCAGCACTCAAAGGACAGCTCTTAATTCTCAAACTCGAACAGTCTTTAGAACAGTGCTTGAGATGTAAGCCTCAAACTCTAATTGTATAGGCAGCATTTGGGGATCTTGTTAGGGGGATGTGATTCATTCAGCCTGTGGTGAAGACTAAGCCATCTGCATTTCAACAAATTATCAGATAACGCCCATGCAGCTGGTCAGTAGAAGATACAGGGAATAGCAAGGCTTTAGAGCCTGGATAATGCATTATCTAGGTGAGTTTGGCATAACCATAAGGAATTTTCAAGATCAATCTTGTCTGATACTCATAGCCCAATCACTATATTTTTAAATCTGTGTTCTGTTTTTGTTTTTTTTTAAAGATTTTTATTGGGGAATTGGGGGAGGGGAACAGCGCTGGGGAACCAGGGAAGGGGAACAGACAAGTTGCTGTCCTTTTTTCCTCCAGTCTAGTTGTGGAGGATATCGCTTCACTGGCCCATGTTGGCATCACAGCGACTCTTGGCCGCTCACTCCCGCTGCCGGCCGCTCACACTGGCTTCCAGCGACTCACTGTAGCCGATGGCAGCCCACTGCAGCAGGGGTTGCAGCTATGCCATCCAGGGGACTCACAGCAGCCCAGCTCCAGGTGGAGCTGTTGTTAGCTGTAGAGGCAGTGTCACTGGACCTCATGTGGGATCCAAACTCAGGCCGCTGGCGTCCCAAGCCAGCTCTCAACCAGTGCGCCACTCAGCCGGCCCTGTGTTCTGTTTTTTAAGTTATCATTTATATTTCAGGGACCTTTTATTTATTATAACTGAGATCTGGAAAATTTGTTCTTTAAATGGTTCCCAGTGTATGTACTGAGTCCTCAATTCCATCAACCATGTTTATCATCATTGCTTGAACCACATAGTGTAAGCATTGGAATTTGGCGTTTGTTGTCTCTGCTGAAAAACTCCTTTTCTTTGAGTCCTTTCTGATAAACACCATTATTTATTTTCCACCATGGAATAATAGCACTTCAGTATTGAAGCATAAAACCAGAATCATATCCTCATCAGAATGTATTTTAACTTGAACAAACTTCTCCTCAGTGCGTGAGGGAGGATGCATTGTTAGTGGCATGGACTTTGTCTCTTGGTAAAGAAAAGAGAATATAAGAGTTGTGTTTCTACTGTATGTTTAAGATAAAATCAGTTTCATGTGAGCGAACTTTCTTTACAGATATTGTAGCAAGGAAAATGTTAACAAAACTCATGTACCATCTTTTCTTTTTTTAAAAAATGTTACCGCTTTTTATTTATGTGTTTATTTTGTGAGGGCAGTGTCACTGGCCCTCATATGTGGGACCTGAACCGGGGCTGCTTAACCACCGCGCCACTCGGCCCGCCCTCCTGTACCATATTTTTAAAGATGTTTTCAATATAAATTGTAATTTTGGAGATTCCCGTTTGGTTTGTCTTGAAATCAAATGAACTCCATTTGTGATATGATACATGATTGGTAACAATTTGGAGCCAACAATATTTTAAATTTTGAATTTTAGTTCATGTAGACCTGGTGCCTACATGAAATTTATTGAGATCAAGTAACTTTTTGATTGCATAATTGTGGGTTGTCATGATTGTTCAATTACAGTGATTCTTAGTACGGGTGGAAAGGAGGCATAACCAAAGTTATCTCTGTACATTTTTCAAAAGTGAAAGCACTCCTTGTCATCCAACCCCTCACCAACCCTGTATTTCAGATACATTTTACTGGGTTGGAAATCTCTGCCTGTGTGTTTCCAGATAGTTTTGTGATAATAAAGAGTTACTGAGTTGCTGTATTTTAAAAAATTGAACTATAACTTATTTCGCTTACTATAATAATCTCAAGATCTATCCATGTTGTCACAAATGACAGCATTTCATCTTTTCTTATGGCATAGTATTCCACTGTGAATATGTACCACATCTTCTTTATCCAGTCATCTATTGAAGGACACTTGGGTTGTTTCCATGTCTTGGCCTCTGTAAATAATGCTGCAGTGTACATAGGAGTACAAATATCTTTACAGATAAATGTTTTCAGATTTTGGGGGTAGATACCCAGGAGAGGGATTGCTGGGTCATATGGTAATTCTAGTCTTAATGTTTTGAGGAACTTCCGTACTGTTTTCTGTAGCAGCTGTACCAATTTCCATTCCCAACAGTGTATGAGGGTTCCTTTTTCTCTACAACCTCTCCAACATGTGTTATTATTTGTCTCGTTGATAATAGCCATTCTAACAGTTATTTTTTAATTTTTGTTTATTTAATTTTTGAAGGCAGTGTTACTGGCCTTCATATGTGGGATCCGAACCGGGGCCACTGGCGTCCCAAGCCAGCTCTTAACCACTGCGCCGCTTGGCCGGCCTGCCATTCTAACAGTTATGAGGTGATATCTCATGTGGTTTTCATTTGCATTTCCCTAATAGCTAGTGAAGTTGAGAGAAATAAGTCAGAAAAAGTCAAGAACTATATGACTTCACTCATATGTGGGATATAAAACGAAAGCAACAAAGGAATAAGACAAACAAAAACTCATAGACACAGACAATAGTTTAGTGATTACTAGAGGGTAAGTGGGGAGGAAGGAGATAGAAGAGGTAAAGGGGGTCAAATATATGGTGATGGAAGGAGAACTGACTCTGGGTGGTGAACATACAACGTGATATATAGATGATGTATTACAGAATTGTACACTTGAAACCTATGTAATTTTGGTAACCATTGTCACCCCAATAAATTTCATTTAAAAATTGAAGTATCTACATACCATAATTTACCATTTTTACCATTTCATGTGCACAATTCTATAGCATTGAGTACCACCTCACAATGTTATGAATTCGTCACCACCATCCATCTCCAGAAGTGACTTAACTGGTTTAGATTTTTTTTAACTTAGATTCTTCTTTTCTAGAGTTTATTACCCATGTTCAGTTAAATGTATACACATTCTAAATTTATGAGACTACTTCTTAAACGGGAGAGTTGAGTTCCATCTGTCTGAGGGCACTGAAAAAAATTGACTTTCAAAAATATGGTTTCTGTTTTGCTGTTGTTGTTCCTTGTGACTTCATTTTATAGGAATATTTTCTTTAAACATATTCGCAGTCAGTTTGACAAGCTGTCACTTCTGGCAAATGCTACTTTTTCCATGAGTAATTTTCTTCATTCTATAAACTGTATTAGTCATCATATCTTATTACACTGAGTATATCCTTTTAACACTGGTAATGTAAAATTAATTGACTAATAATTCTCACAAAAAATCATATTGAATCAATAATTAGAGAAACAAGGGCATATTCCAAAAGGAACAAATTATTTTTCCTTGATAATTACCATGGCCAAACCAATTAAATAAACTGAAAATTAAACAAAATGAATAAATTTTCATCTGAAATAGATGCTATCAATAAAATTGTGGGAATTTGAAGTAATAAGCCCAGTACCGCTATGCAAGTTAAGCTTTTGAAAATACCTTACTGTGTAAGGAAATTAAAGTATTTGTTACTTTAATGGAGCAACTCTTTCAATTAGTTGAAGGGCTGGTCACATCCTCTTCTCCAACTACAATTCATATAGTCTCTGGGAAGGAAAAGTACCAGATGCTATGAAGGTGAAAACAGGGGCAACTAATCTTTTATCAAAGCCTCCAAGGGATTATCAAGGGTTTACCAAGGATCAAGGAAACTTCCCAAGAACAGAGACTTGATGCTAAATAGATGTTTGCTGGGAAAAGACAAAGATTGAATGGGAAGGCCTGATCCAAAACCCTGAGTCAGGAAGACAACAGAAGGAAAAATAGTAGGGCCAATATTTGGATCAGGAAGGAGAGCTTGGTCTTGCTGGACATAGGTGGCAGATCATGTAAAACCTTACAAAGGGCTTTACACTTTTTGGATCTGTAAGCACAGTGGGAAGCCACTGAAATATTTTAAGGGGAAATTAGCATGTTTTAATTTCTATTTTTAGAAAAATAGCTTTTCCTGCTCAATGGTGAATATGAGGCAAGAATGTTTATGAAGATAAAGTTTGGCAGTTCTTGCTGAAGTCCAAGAATACTTATTTACTCCCTCTTGGCCTAAGTGAGATGAAAGATGCTACAGGAATACCACATGTGTTCAGTAACTGTCGGAGTGATATACTTGCCTACAGGGACCCTGACAATACTTGAACAGCTGTTAATGTCTGTTGCCCTTAGGAAATTGATTTCATCAAGCATACAGTGTTTCAGCCCCTATTAACTTATTTCGGAAGGCATTATCTATCTGACTGTGATTGCTTCACCCAGTGCTGCTATGGTCTTTGTATGAGTGTGAGACACCCAATGGCTCTCTGGAGCCATAGTTTATAAATGAGAAATTTAAAATAGTTATCTTATCTTTGAAAATTCCTCTTCCCCCAGACAATTAATATCATATGTTCATCAAAGTACAGACTTTGGAATCCAACTTGTGTTTGAATTCTGTCTCTGCCACTTCCCAGCCATTTGAACTTGAATTAGGTATGTAGGCTTCCTGAACCTCAGTTTTGTCATCCAGAAATGGGGATAATAACACCTACCTTGTAAAGTTGTTGTCTATGTAAAGTGATCTATGAAAAAGACGTAGATTAGTGACTCACATAATAAGCATTTAATAAGTGACAGATGCACAAATTGAAAAGGATGCTATAATGGACAAATGTGCTTGAAGTCTACAGTGAAAGTTATCTTTATGAAATATAATATCTAAATGACCATATGAATATACTAGGGGCAAGAATGCCTATCAGAGTTTTAGAGTCAGTATATTAAGTTTAAATATAGTTCTCTTTTCCGGGTTAGCTTATACATTTGCATGTATACTTATTTAAATTTATGCTATGTTAATGAACTGCCAAGCAATAAACTGCATTATCCAGACTTAAAATGTGAAAAGAAATTAGAAAATGATCATGTAATTCTAATGCCTGATCTCTTTGGAGATGCAATGCCCAATATCAGAGAATTCTGATGCCTTCTGTTGGTTTGGTGCAGCTGTTAGGTCTGTCATTTATTTTATTTTTATTTTTTTTGAGGGCAGTGTCACTGGCCCTCATATGTGGGACCGAACTGGGGCCGCTGGCTTCCCAAGCCAGTGTTTAACCACCGCGCCACTCGGCCGGCCCTTGTCATTTCTTTTTGAATCAACTTGTACACAGAACGTTTTTGTGTGATAAACCTCAACAGCTTTCTCAACACTTATATTTTAAAATGCAAATCATGCTTAAATGGGATTAAAATATGGTACCCTGTTATACTGTAAGTCCACATTTTTCCTATACAGTTGAGGCTTGGTTTACATGAGTTATCATGTGACCTATATCATTGCTGTG
Source organism: Aselliscus stoliczkanus (assembly GCA_033961575.1). NCBI lineage: Eukaryota > Metazoa > Chordata > Mammalia > Chiroptera > Hipposideridae > Aselliscus > Aselliscus stoliczkanus. Next base: position 91,358,088 of record CM066737.1, on the reverse strand, counting down.
AATCTTCCTAGGTGGCTCCAATGATGACAGTTTCAATGATGTGAGTGTTTGCAGAAGAGTTGCTCCTAATAAGGGAGTAACAAGGTTGTCTTTCAGACATCATTCAGCCTGAAAAGTACTGTTTTACTCACACACAGCTATAAATGTCTAAAAACTCCTTCTGGCATCATCAGGAGCACAAACAGTCAGACTTGCAGCTTTTGTAAGTTCCACGCTAAGACTTACCTCTACTTCCTTCAAAACTTATATACAAAGAGCTGATAGCTATATGGTGACCAAAACCCTCGATGGATTAATGTCTCGCAGTCGTTCAATTCCTACCAGAATACAAGACTCTCTGTGAACAGTAGCCGCATCAGGAACAAACTGCTCTCTCTGAGCCTAAAATTAGGCTGTCTGCTGCCTGCCCATTCATTGAGGACAAAGGGGCCAGCCATGGCTGATGATAAAGCACAAACAATGAATAGGCAGCTCTCATTCCTAGGAGATTCTCTCTGGTGTTTTATACAAAGAGGTACTACCTTATATGTGTTTCAGAAAGAGAAATCACCTGGCTTGGCTCTAAATTTGAGAGAAACCAACCCAATCCAGTAAGAAATTCTAGTTCCTTCATGTCATATTCTGACCAGTAAGAACAAGGATGCTGCCATCTTGAGAGGGATAGGTGAGAAGATGGAAGTGGAGGGGAGCCCAAGCACCCTGCTTGAGAGTGGGGCTAAAACTAGAATGTGAAGGGAGGAGCAGAAAGCTTCTGATCTACACAACTGAATGGTATGTGGATTCATCTAGAAACAGGAGTCAAAAATAGAGCAAGAGAGCTACAATTTCTAGTCTATGAAAATGAGCTAGACTGTACTTTAGAGACTGTGAATATGCACAGTTCTTTAATTTGATCACACCATCATTTAAATTATAATTTTGAGGGGGAAAAATCATTACATTAGATAGTAGATATTAATTACAAGATGCAAATTGATTTTGAAAAGATAATATGGAAAAAAATAAAAGGTGAGTCTTGGAATAAGGAAATTTGAGGGTATTGCAAGGTTAAAATGAAAGATTTCTAAAAATATTGGGAAATATATATGCCCTATCTGGTGGGACCCATTTTCCCTCTTTCCTTTCTCTCCCTCCTACCTTCTCTCCACTCCACCATTTCTCACTAGAAACCACCTCACTGTGGCCAGCTAGTTCAAGGAAACCACCTGCCCTAGGAACTAGCTAACATTATATCCAACTATAGAGAAGCAGATTGGGGGAAAATGAAAGGGGGCCTTTCAAGTTAAGTAAGGGCATTATTCTGCCTACTTCTGGCCAAGTGTTCTGCCAAAGGCATGTTTGGATCCACCCTGTGGGTTTACTTCTTTTCATTGAACCCTTTGGTTAAGTTTATAATGTCAAATATAAAGAAGCACCACTGGCACTGTTGAAAAGATAACTTGATTTGTGTGGAACCTGTTGCCTTTCAACCACTAACTGATGTATCAAATTGGGCTTAATTAACACAAGTTAACAGTTTTCCTGAGGTAAAAAACTTGCTTTGGAGTGAACAAATCCTTATAGAGCAGGTCCTCAAATAAAGTTGCATTCAAGAACTTTTTGTTATAACTTTGATGAGATACTGTGGGAACCTAACTCTTGTTTATAGCAATTCGCCTGCGGTAAAATCGGTTGTGTTATATGTCTTGTGGCTTTATGTCACAGAACGTAGCAATGATAAATGAGGACTTACTGTACTTGTGAGATTTTATGATCATGTTAATTGACATTGCGTGAAGAAAGCTTGCCTTAGATTTTAATATAATGGTGAATAAGAAGAAATGACGAGTTGCTTTTTCCCCCTATTTTTACTTTTCTCACACTTCTGTGTTTCATGTGGGAAATAATGTAATGTTGAGTGAGATATAGCACTTTTGTTAAGAGAGTCGTATAACCCAGAATATGTATAGTTTTTTAAAAAATAAAATGATCTTATTCTGCTATATTTTAAACGAGCTTTTAAAAACATTTGCTGTATTCATTGAAAATTCAGTATTTTAAATGTGCCTAGATTTTCAAGTACAATTAAGTCTATATTCTGTCTTAAGATTTCATTGGATATAAATTATGTTTAATTTTAAGTCCTACTTGTATATCTTATGAAATCCCTAAATCCTCTGTGAAGGCATTTAACTTTAATTACTTTATACTTTTTCAATTTTTACATTTATGTGTACTCCCTTGCATTTTTCTTTGCATATATTTGACCCACCTAAAATGTAGTGACTAAACATTTTTATATCCCCTTTCCTGCTTAGCACAAGACTTCTACATGACAAATGTTCTGTACATATTTAATTTGTAAGCAAACCTGTAAAAGTCTGACATGTGGCATCTATGCCTTTGCTCTTTTTTCTTTCCTTTTTTTTTTTTTTATTAGTTTCAGGTGTACAAACAAGGTAATAGACATTTATACCTCTCACAAAATGTAACCCCCCTGCCCCAATCTACTAACCCTCTGATATCGTATATAGCTGGTACAGTTCCATTGACTCTATTTCCTCTGTTGTACTCCATATCCTGTGAGATATATATATATATCTCGTTATAGTTGACCTTCAAGATATGGGACCCAGATAGCTTTTTTTTTAAAGCATTGTAACAGAAGAAGAACACCTCTCAGAAGTCAGGTGTGTTTGATAATCATTGTGTTCTTACCTGAGGTAGTACTCTGTTGAGTAACTTATACGCCCTCACAACCTCCCTTTCTTGTACAACAAGTAGTTTGAAACTAGATTGTCAAATTTCGTTCTACCTTGGTAGAGTTCACAGGATCAAAACCAATAGTGTTATTTATACATTTCAAAAAGCTAGTGTCAAATCACAACAGAAAAATGGTCATCGACCTCCAATGGTGACAAACTCATTGCTTGACACTTGGGCAGTCTGGTCATACAATGTGAAATTCATGTGTGCATTCCTTATTAAAAAGGAGTTAAATGAAGGGCCGGCCGAGTGGCGCGGTGGTTAAGCGCTGGCTTGGGAAGCCAGCGGCCCCGGTTCGGTCCCACATATAAGGGCCAGTGACACTGCCCTCAAAAAAAAAACACACGACAAAAAAAAAAACACAAGGAGTTCAATAGGAACTATCCATGCTCAGCACGTAGCAAATATCTTTGCCAAAGCGGAAAGTAAAGAACTCAAATAAAATATTTTTTTGCTGTAATTTAAAATATTTGTCACTATTTTCAATGATGAAAACCTACTTCCTTTGCCAGGTGTAATTCTTGCTTCATTCAATTCAGAAATGTGTTGCCTTTTTTTATATTTTTTTGGAATTAAATAAAAATAAAATAGTTTGACCCTGGATCGATCATTTCTGACAATCTTGGCCCTTTCCTCCCTAAAATTTTAGTAACACTGTCAGTTGGATCAGTTCTTAAGAGCTGGAAATCCAGAGAAGACAATGATCAAAAATTAAAGTGCTTTCTTGTATGACTAAATTGATATTACCTACTTTTTATATAAGGTCATTAGATAAACCGTGAAATCTGTACTTCAAAAGTTTATTCTAGTGTACTTCCCTAGAATTTATTTATTTTTCTGTCTTCTTTAATATTTGTTAAATTTATTGGGGTGACATTGGTTAGAAAAATTATATAGGTTTCAAGAATACAATTCTATTGTAAATCACCTATGTATTGCATTGTGTGTTCACCAGCCAGAGTCAATTCTTTTTTATATATTTGAACCCGTTTACCCTATTCTGTCACACACACACACCCCTTAACCTCTGGTAACCACTAAACTGTTGTCTGTGTCTATGAGTTTTTGTTTGCCTTATTCATTTGTTGCTTTCAGTTTTATATCCCATATATGAGTGAAGTCATATGGTTCTTGACTTTTTTGTCTGACTTATTTTGCTTAGCATGATAATTTCAAGATCCAACCATTTTGTTGCAAATGGCAGTATTTCATCTTTTTTATGGCTGCGTAATATTCCATAATATGTATGTACCACATTTTCTTTATCCAGTCATTTACTGAAGGACACTTCAGTTCTTTCCATGTCTTAGCCACTGTGAATAATGCTGCAATGACCACAGGAGTACATATATCTTTACAGATAAATGTTTTTTAGATTTTTTGGATAGATACCCAGAAGAGGGATTGCTGGGTCATATGGTAATTCCATTCTTAATTTTTTTGAAGAACCTCCATACTGTTTTCCATAGTGGCTGCACCAATCTGCATTCCCATCAGCAGTGTGTGAGGGTTCCTTTTTCTCCACAAGCTCTCCAAACACCTATTACTTGTCTTGTTGATGATAACCATTCTAACAGATGTGAGGTGATATCTCATTTTGGTTTTGATTTGCATTTCCCTAATGGCTAGTGAAGTTGAGCACTTTTTCATGTCTGTTTACTGTGTTTGTCTTCCTGAGAAAACACTGTTCAGGTCTTTTGTCCATTTTTTTTATTGGATTGTTTGGTTTTTGTCGTTGTTGAGTTTTATAAGTTCTTTATATAGTTTGGGTATTATTAGCCCCTTATCAGAGGTGTTGTTTCTAAATATGGGGTGTAATCATAAAATACTGTGAATGTTTAAATTAAAAAAAATATTATAGTAAAAGACAAATTGCCACTAATCCCCATCAAAATACTCCCCCTTGCTTTGAACACACTTATCCCATCATTTTTGCCACTTTCTGAAGCAGTCCTCTTTCGTGAATGTCTTTAATTGCATTGTCCTGGCTGCCTTGATGTCCTGAATTGATTCAAAACATTTTCCTTTCATGGTCATTCTGACTTTGGTGAAGAGCCAGAAGTCACACGGTGCTAGATATGGTGAATAAGGTGGATAAGGACATACCGTAATATTTTAATTTGACAAAAATTGCTGAACCAGCAGCGATGTGTGACATGGATGGTTCTCATGATAGAGGACGAAGTAAAGACACTCACGAAAGAGGACTTCAAGAGCTGCTTCAGAAAGTGGCAAGAATGACGGGATAAGTGTGTTCAAAGTGAGAGCTGTATTTTGAGGGGGATTAATGGCAATGTGTCTTTTACTGTAATACATTTTTTAAAATTTAAACATTCACCATATCTTTTGATCACATGTCGTATCTCCTCCATTTGATATGTTGCCACTTTTTTTGTTTACAGTTTCTTTTGTTGTGCAGAAGCTTTTTATTGTAGTTTAATATAATCCCACTCATTTATTTTTGCTTTCGCTTCCCTTGCCTTTGAGGTCAAATTAATAAAACGGTGTCTGAAACCAAGATCCATAATTTTAGTACCTAATCTTTCTTCTATGCAATTTATTGTTTTAGGTCTTATGTTTATATCTTTGATCCATTTTGAGTTTATTTTGGTATATGGGAACAGATAGCAGTCTGGTTGCATTCTTTTGCACGTGGCTCTCCAATTTTCCCAGCACCATTTATTGAAGAGGCTTTCTTTTCTCCATTGTATGTTTTTGGCTCCTTTGTTGAAAATTATCTGCCCATATGTGGGTGTATTTCTGGGTTTTCATTTCTATTCCAATTGTCTGTGTGTCTTTTTCTGCCAATACTATGCTAGTTTGATTATTGTTTTGTGGTATAAATTGAAGTCAGGGAGTGTGATACCTCCAGCTTTGTTCTTTTTTCTTAGGATTGCTTTGGCTATTCGGGGTCTTCTGTGATTCTATACAAACATGATGATTTTTTTGTTCTATTTCTTTAAAAACTGGCATTGGGATTTTGATTGGGATTGCATTAAGTCTGTATATTGCTTTGGGTAACATTGTCATTTTAGCTATGTTAATTCTTCCAATACATGAATACAGAATCTTTCCATTTCTTTGTGTCTTTTTTTATTTCTTTCACTTTTGTCTAAAACTATAGTCTTACAGTTTTAATTGTATAGGTCCTTTACATCCTTTGTTAAGTTTATGCTCAGGTATTTTATTATTTTTATTGCAATTGCAAAAGGAATTGTTATTTTCATTTCTTTTTCTGAAATTTTATTGTTAGTATAGGAGCACATTGGATTTTTGTACATTGATTTTGTATCTTGCCCCTTTACTATATTTGTTTATTGTTTCTAATCGTTTTTTGTTAGTCCTTAAGGTTTTCTATATAAAGAATCATGTCATATGCAAAAGGTGACAGTTTAACTTCTTCATTCCCAATTTGGATACCTTGTATTTCTTTCTCTTGGCTGATTGCTCTGGCTAAGACTTCCAATACTGTGTTGAATAACAGTGGTGACAGGGGAAATCCTTTACTTGTTTCTGATCTTATGAGGAAGAGCTTTCAGTATGATGTTAGCTGAGGGTTTGTCATATATTACTTTTATTATGTTGAGGTACTTTCCTTCTATTCCCATTTTTTCAAGTGTTTTAGTCGTAAATGGTTGTATCTTGTCAAATGCTTTTTCTGAATCTGTTGATATAATCTAATGATTTCTGTCCTTTACTTTATGTGGTGTATCACATAGTTTGATTTGCATATGTTGAACCACCCTTATGCCCCTGAAATGAACCCCACTTGAATGTAATGTATAACTTTTTAATTGTTGTATTCCATTTGCTAGTGTTTTGTTTAGGATTTTTGTGTCTGTATTCAGCAGAGATACTGATCTGTTCTCTTTTTTGTGTGTTATCCTTGACAGATATTGGAATCAGGGTAATGTTAGTCTCATAATATTGCCTCTTGTTCAATTTTTTGAAGAGTTTGAAGAGGACAGGTACTAAATCATCTTTGAATGTTTAGTAGTAGTCACTAATGAAGCCATCTGGTGCTGGCCTTTTGCTTTTGGGAAGGTTTTGGATAATTATTTCAACTTCCTTATTGTTGATTGGTCTATTTAGATTTTACCGTTCTTCATAATTCAGTCTAGGGAGGTTATATATTTCTAAGAACTTGTCCATTTTTTCTAGGTTATTGAATTTGGTGACGTATATTCCTTTATAATATTCTTGTATGATCCTTTGTATTTCTGTGGTATCTGTTGTAACTGTTCCTCTTTCATTTCTGATTTTGTTTATTTGTGTCTTGGTATATGAGGATTTCCTGTAGCCATTTTATCTTTTGTTTTCTGGTAGCTCTCTGTCTCCATTGTTTCTTTGCCTTTGTGTTTCTGTCTTTTATTGTAGTTTGATAGTAATTACGATGTTTTTCCTGTGTTTCCTCTTTTTTTATATTATGTATTTCAGTTCTAGATTTTTTTCTTTTGGAATGGCTTCCATTAAGGTTATGTAAAATAAGCTTTCATATATACAGTCTTTTTTCTTCAGCTTGGATCTTATTTCAGTTCCCCTTTGCAAATTCAGACCTTTACCCCTTCCCGTTTATGTTTCTGTTGTCACAAGTTATCCATACTTACGTTGTGAATTCATTTTGGAGTTTCATTAGCAAATTGTCTTCTTCTCTTTTTCTTTTTTTTAGTGTTTTTATCTTTTTTACCTTTTCTGTTATTTTTAAATGTACTGTGCCATTTTCTGTGTAGGGGTTGCCATTTCTTACTTCTGTCTATCTGTTAGTAATCTTACATATAGTTTTGTATTCTTTTGTCTTTCTGTTTCAGGTAGAATAACCTCCTTCAGTAATTCCTGTAATGTAAGCCTTGTGGTGGAAAATTCCCTCAGCTTCTGTATATCTGGAAAGGTCTCTTTATTCCTCCTTCATATGTAAAGGATAACTTTGCTGGATATATTATTCTTGGTGGTAATTTCTCTTTCAATAGTCTAATATTTGATGCCATTCCTTCCTGGCTTGTATAGTTTCTGAAAAAAGGATGATGATAATCTAATCGTCTTTCCTTTGTAGCTTGCAGCCTTCTTTTCCCTGGTTGCCTTGAGAATTTTTTCTTTGTCATTAATTTTTGACAGTTTCCATATAATGTACCTTGGAGAAGGCCTTTTAGGATTGAGGTAATTAGGTTTTCTGTTTGTGTCTTGGATTGGATGATCCAGTTGTTTGCATGGCTTTGAGAAATTCTCGTTGACTCTTTATTTGAATAGGCTCTCTTGTTCCCTTCTCCCCCGCTTCTCATATATCCATTATTTTTCCCCCCCCCTTTTTTTTTTTTTTTTAGCTGAGCCATCCTGCCACCTGTTGGCAGCTCAATGGCAACTCAGCTCGGGCTGGCCTCGAACAGCTGTTGCTCAGAGCTCAGCTCGCACTCTTGAGCGAGCTCTTAACCAACTGAGCCACTCGGCCGGCCCTACCCATTATTTTTATATTGCTTTTTCTGATGAAGTCAGATAGTTCTTGTAGAGTTCTTTCTTTTAACTCTTAAGTCTCTGTTTTCTTCCATGTTCATCATTTCCAGATTTTTGTCTTTGGTACAACTAATTCTTTCCTCCATCTGGTCAGCTTTATTTTCTAAGCTAGCTATTTTATTCTTCAACTTTTACATTTAATTCTTCAGCTCCAGAATTTCTATTTGGTTCTTCGAAAAAATTTTAGTCTCTTTGGTAAAGTATTCATTTTGTTTGTTAATTTTTATTTCTGAGCTCATTAAATTGAGTTTTCTTGCATCTTGTTGAGTTTTTTCAGACCTGTACTCTTGAATTCTATGCCATTTAGGTCACATGTTTTTAAGTTTATTTTCTGGAGATTTTTTTTATTTTCTGTCTGAGCTACCTTGTTACCTTGGTTTTTCTTGGTAATTGATGAATTCTCTTCCTGCATATCTACTGGAATGAAATCTGTAGCAAGTTGATATAAAGAGGTCTTTCTTTTATTTTCCAGCAGATAGCACTGGAGCATTTTATTTTCTCTTGCCCTTTCCTGGCTTCTGGCAGTGAAAGATTTCCTGGGGAGGTGGGCGTCTCCTCTGTGACCAAGTCACCACAGTCTCAGGGCACCACCTCCATGGGAGGATGTGGTGGGTGATGGGGTTCTGAGCCCCTGAAATTGCCTTGTTGTTCCTGCAACCAGAAGTACAACTGTGCATCTCAGCAGCCCTCAGTGTAACCCCTGGGATCACGCATGAAAGGTGAGGGCGGGGTGGGCTGGGAGAGGCCAATGGTATGTTTGTGTCTTTGTTGTCCTCTGAGTAGTGGGGACTGTCAGACCATTGGTCCTTTACCCCTATATCTTGTCCCTTGTCAGTGAGATTAGCCACAGTGTGTGTCTGCCACTCAGGACGTGTCTCTTGAGTTCTCTGGGCTGTATATATTCTGCTCTTTAATCTGACACTGCTATAGATTTTTTCTGGGGCCCGCACTAACACTGGGAGAATGTGGGAGAGATGAGCTCTGAGAGGCTGGGGGAAGGCAGCCAGGCTCCTTGGCTTTGTTTTCTGCCTGGCAGTGAGGGCTGTTTGACCAGTCATAGCACTTCTGTATTCGGCCTTTGCCCTGAGATCTGTGCCCCAATCACTGGGTTCAGTCATGTTATATGCTGATCATTCAGGCAGGATTGCTCAAGGCCACAGAGAGTGCACCTTCATTCTCAGTCCTCCCCTCTCCCAGGACTACAGTGAGCCCCAAGATGCATTAGTAGCCCTGTCTCTGCACTTCTCCTTTCCCTCTTACCCTGTTTGCCCTGATTCACCCACCTTCAGATATTTCAATGTGCAGATATTTCAGTCATGTTTGTGTGTTGCACAGGGAATCCTTTGTTGAATTATAGCTGTTTAATTTGTTGTTACTTCCAGGGTAGAGGTCAAGGGGACGCCTCACACCACCATGTTTCTGACGTATAATTTAAATTCATGACATTTGAAAAATATAAATTGTAATTAAACATTGAGAGAACTTTTTGTGGTTATTATATATTTTTAAAGTATTCCATGGTGAATATGACCTATAAATCTCTTAATTGGTTGAGATCAAATTTTCTTTTACTTTCCGTAGAAACATTTGGACTACAACAGGAGTAAAAATAGCAGATTGATAACATAATGTTATTTATTTTCAACTTTCATTTTGATTTATATGTCATCCAAATGCCAATGAATAAAAATCATACTACATTGTCAAAATTCATGGAATGGTTCACTTGAGATTTATGCATTTGGTTTATGTAAGGTTTGCATGAAAAAGCAAGGTTATTGATCTCTAGTTATTGATATGCATACTGAAGTATTTAGGGTGAAGAGTACCAGACAGATGTCTGAAACTCATAGTGAAATAAAATGGAGTGATGGGTGGATAGGGAAATGAATAGATGTATATATGTATATGTGATAAAGAAGTATAATAAAATGTTAATTGTACAACCTTGATGGTGGGTATATGGGTTTTGACTGTACAAGTTTTCCAACTTTTCTATATGTTGGGGTTTTTTTGTTTGTTTTGTTTTGTGTGTTTTTTTTTAGTTTATAGATACTGAAATTTTATTTCTAGATCCCACGGAAAATTAAAGGAGTCTGTAGTTGTTATTATTTTTATGGTTTTTTTGACACTAGAAAAATAGAAAATCCATTCCTTGAGCAGTCAAGGATAAAAATATATGTTTGAAAATTTCCATAATTGAATGTGTAGAGAAAGCTTAAAACATGCTTGAGTTATAGTTGTATAGAAACTTTTAAAATAATGAAAGTATTCATGCTTAATCAAAGTTCCTTACATTCACAATAGTTATTAGTTTTGTTGTCTGGAAAGCATGTAATAATGATTCTTTAAAAATTAAGTTGGAAAAATAGAACTTTTATTGTTCAAAATTTAGATATTGTGCGTAATATTAAAGTTTAAAGATGCATTGTTCTTTAGTTTCTGCTATTAATGGAGCCATTATTTGCCACTTGTTATTGAACAATTTCATTAATGCTTTAGACATCCTTTGACTTTCAATATCATTTTCAGTTAGAAAGCTGTAAAGAACCAGTTTTATCTTTAGATTCATAAGTACATTTTCCATTGAATTCAGGAGATAATCAATGAAAATGTATTAGTAAAATTTTGATATTTATTAAGTACTTTTAACTTAATTTTTGAGGAGAATTGGCTTAAATTTCTAAATGGTATGTTCACAGTCACTAAAGTATTTGGAGGGAGAGTGTAAAGTGGTTATATAATAGTCCAATAAGTGAAGTTAACACCTGGCACTGTTCCTATTATTGGCCTTTGGGGTGAGATCTCTAGTTGAACATGGTGTCTTCTTCCAATGACTCATATATACAAAACTTCAATTCATAGCTCCCTCACTAAAAACAAAAGCAGCAAAGCATAACTGTTTGCTTTAAAATCCTGGTAAAATAAAGTTAGACTGCATCTTGGCATTAATTCATTTGCAATGTCAACATTTGAAAAGAAAGCTCTGGGACATCATTTTGTGTACCAATTTTTTAAATATAAAGGCTCCATTTTATTAATAATGGTAATTTTTAGTAAAGATCACACATATCAATAGCATAAATTTCAATACCTCTTAATGGAGGGAATTCACAAAGAAAGCAAATCAGTACCAGTTAAAACTAATTTGAATGTCACTAATTACAATATGAATTCACATATCTGATAAAGATTACAGGTGAACAGAAGTGCATGTGAACCATATTTTTATTCTTTCTATGAATGCTGAGTGACATATGGAACTGTGAGACTCATGAAGTTTTCCCCAAAGTACCTAGAGAGCCTAGGCTACCAATTGATAAACACAGTTTTTCTGCTTTGCCTGTACCTTTTCTAGACAATTTCCAAAGAATGTCCAAATATGGATCCTAGAAATGAAAGGGGTCTTCTAAATTTGTAAGGGCAAGATTCATACAGCTTTCAAGTGAAACACCCTCTGGCATGAGATTAGATACATACTGGGAAAACAAAGATTTTAACAAGAACAACCTGAAAACATAAATTGAAATTTTACTTACAGTATTGGAATATTCAAATAAGGGAAATAGATTACTTTAAAACTAAAAGAAGAAAAGGCATGTGAAATTTTTTCCAGGTCATTTCATTTTCTGGCTTCCTTTATAGTGAAATTTAGTTAGGCTTTTGTCTATCATAACAAATGTTGCTACAGATCACTTCTGTCATTTTGACTTTTAGAAGGCTATATGATGGGAGGAATTTTTTTTTATTCCATTATGTACTTTATGGAAAACTGTATACAATCGATGTGAACAAGAAAGATAATTTGCAAGGCCACCAAATGCTTGAATCTTTGTTGCATTTCTAAGTGTTATTATGGTGTTTTAAAATTTCCATATGATAGCTAGAAGGAAGCATTAATATTTAAATATAGATGTTAATACCAAAGATAAAGCAGATTAATACATTTGAATGAATATTTAAATTCCTTAATGAGAAGATAATTATTTAAAATTAACAATGTGGTTATAATTTGGAGGGTTAAGTCATTTGTGGCATGTGCCAGTACTGTCCAACTCAGTCATCACTTTTTGCCGTATATTTCTGTATTAGTTCTTGAAGCTAATTCTCAGCATGTATTACTGTATTGGGTTGAAACGGGTGAAGGAGAAGAGAATCAGGCTTTAATAGGAATGTATGATTTAAAATGTGAAAATTGCCAGTAGGTAAAGGTACCATAGAAAATCTTATGAATCACCTGTTTCTATAGGTTTTATATATATAACGCTGTGCAGTAATTATCAAGTGTAAGGAAGTTTTAGAACTAACCATCTAAACAAACGAAGCAAAAGAATTGTATCTTGTAGCTCTTTGGGTAATTGAACTCTTTGCTTTTCAAATTGCTAGCAAACACCTAATAGTGGATGGGGAGGAATAGGGTAGGTGATCCTACAGCTGAGCTTTCAGTGAGGTAGCCATTAGCCATCTGTGACTATTTAAATACAAGTTGATTATAATGAAATAAAATGGAAATTGTAGTTCATTTGTCTCCTTAGCCATATTCCAGTGGTCACTAGCTTTATGTGCCTAGTGGGGACCCTACTGAAGACCACAGAAAGACATTTCCATCATTGCAGCATTGTTCGCCAATGTTTGTGATTCTCCCAGGATTTCCTCCATTTTAGTTAAAGACTAAACTTCCGAAAACATAACAGGTTGTTTTGAGAATTATAAAAGCTATGTGGGATCCAAGTTAAATGCAAGAACTATCCATTTTATATTTTAGTTGTTGCTTTTCCTCAAAATATTCCTTGTTTTTTCATTGGAAGTCATACCATTGCTTTTTTATTTGGAAAACACTTAGAAGACTTTTCTTTTTTTTTTTTTTTAAATTGGTTTCAGGTGTACAAACACAGTGCAATCGTTATACTTTTTTTTTTTAGAGGGCAGTGTCATTGACCCTCATATGTGGGATCCGAACCAGGGCTACTGGCGTCTCAAGCCAGCTCTTAACCACCGCGCCACTCGGCCGGACCAATAGTTATACTTTTCACCCTTCAAAGAGACAACCACCCTCCCCTAATCCTCTTCCCTACTCCCCCCGCCAATATCATACATATCTATTACAATACCATTGACTCCACTCTCACACTATACTCCACATCCCGTGATATATATATTCTATTATAGTTGACATACGATATTATAAAACATCAGCTTCAGGTGTACAGTACAGTGATCAAGCCTGTACCCCATCTATGAAATGGTCTCCCTAACAAGACATGTGACCATCTGACACCCTACAAAATATTTATATTATTAACTATATTCCCCAAGCTCTCTTTCATATCCCTGTGGCAATATTGTAGTTACCTATTTATGCTGTTTAATCCCTTCCCCTTCTTCCTCACCCCCCTCCCAACTAGCAACCATCAGTTTTTCCTCTATATCTCTGAGACTGTTTTTGTTTACTTTGCTCGTTTATTCAGTTCTTTAGCCTCCACATATAAGTGACATCATATGGTATTTGTCTTTCTCCAACTCACTTATTTCACTTAACATAATGTTCTCTAGGTCCTTTCATGTCGTTGCAAATGGTACAACTTCATTCTTTATACAGGAGTAATACTCCATTGTGTAAATGTACCACAGTTTCTTAATCCAGTTGACTACCGATGGGCATATCGGTTGTTTGCAAGTCTTGGCTATTGTAAATAGTGCTGCAATAAACATAGGGGTGCATATATTTTTTCGAATTAGCGTCTTGGATTCCTCTGTGTAGATTCCCAAGAGTGGAATTGCTGGGTCATACAGCAGTTCCATTTCCTGTTTTTTGAGATATCTTTATACTGATTTCCACAGTGGCTGCACCAATCTGCAGTCCCACCAACAGTGCACCAGGGTTCCCTTTTCTCCACACCCTTGTCAGCACTTCTTGTTTGTTGATTTGTTGATGATAGCCATTGTGACCGGAGTGAGATGGTAACTAATTCTGGTTTTTATTTGCATTTCTCTAATGATTAGTCAGGTTGAACATTTTTTCATATGCCTGTTGGCCATCTGTATGTCCTCTTTAGAGAAATGCCTCTTCATATCCTCTGCCCATTTTTTAATTGGGTTGTTTGTTTTTTTGGTATTGAGGTTCATGAGTGTTTTATAAATTTTTGATATTAACCCCTTATCAGATATATGTTTGGCAAATATCTTCTCCCATTCAGTAGGCTGCCTTTTTGTTTTATTGATGATTTCCTTTGCTGTGAAAAAAATTTTAAGTTTGATGTAATCCCATATGTTCATTTTTTTCTTTTATTTCCCTTGCCCAAGGGGATATATCAGTAAAAATATTACTCAAGGTGATGTCTGTAAACTTACTCCCTATGTTTTCTTCTAGGAGTTTACACCATATACGAGAACAAATTCAAAATGGATTAAAGACTTAAATATAAGACCTAAATCCATTGATATTTTAAAACAAGAGTACTCATGAATAGGAATTACTGATACAGACACTGTACAGTCCTTTCCATTAAAAAGAAAGTGGTCAGTACAAAGAGACAACCCCCTATATAATCTCAGGATAAATCGCATTTTTTTCTCCTAAAATTCTTTAGTAAATTGTGGTTTACAGCCTTGCTTATCACAACCCATCTCAATGCCTGCATGTAAGTAGTTAAATATCATTGTCGGATCTCATTTTAAATCCATAGCCACAATTCTCAAGTGAGCACTCGACATCCCCAGGTGTCCTATTCCATTTCTGTTTCCCGTTCTCCAAATGATTTTACAGCTTCTCCTCTCTCTTCAAACCTCCCTTTCACAATAGATCCTGTTTCCCAAATGCCTAACCTTCCTTTGTATTTCATTGAGGAAAATATTATAGTAGTCATACCTGAGTTCCCTCATCCATCCACCTGCAAATACCTACTCATTTGGTTCTGAATCTACATTCTTGACCTGCTGTGCTATTTTAGTGTCAAAGACAGCCTACGTTTCAAAACCAGTCCTCCCACTTGGACTCTGGAGTTCATTTTTTCATTTTTTCTCAACTTATTCTTGGCTTTTATCCTGAAATGATCTCTCTTTTCCTTCAATATCCATTTCTCTGTATCTACAAATATGTTTTGGTGTCTTCTAACTTAAAAAAATCAAAACAAAAATAAGCTCTTTTGATCATCTTTTCCTTGTGTTGCCTTGGTTTCATGCTCTTCTGATACTGACTCTCTCTCTCTCTGTCTCTCTCTGTTCTCTCTCTCTGTCTCTCTCTCTGACTGTGTTAAATTAACATGTGTTAACTGGAGTACAGGGCTCACACAACGGACCACAAGAGAAAATAAAATGGAGAAGCCTATTACAGGCCATGTAGGAAGTACATGGTCATATTCCCTGGTGTGGAGGTCAAGGTTGAGTGCATACAGAGATCCTGTGACACATGTTTTATTAGGGTCCATGGGTAGAGTGCTTTGAGGTTCCTGTCCCGGGGCCAGAGTAGTCAATTCAGACCAAAATTAGTGAGTTTTGGTAAGCCCCATGGTGGTCTTTTCTATGGGGAATGAGGCATACAGTTTTTGAGAGGCAGGGGAGATTTGATCAAGAGGGCTACAGGGGAAGTCAGAACAGGAACTTACATTTGCTTGTGACTCTGTGGGCTGCTATCTAGGACATGCCCTTGCGTGGGGGCCAGTGTCAGTTTACTGTCTTCTCAGGTACCTTGGCCAACCCAGCAGTGTCAGGATGGAGTAGCTTAGCTAAACTTTTGACACACAGACACACTAACTCACAATCTTGAAGGAATTATTTATAGTTTATATTGCAGTAATTTCCCTCATAGTATTTCTTCAATTTGGTTCATTAAGCCTGCTTTTTCCACAAAAACTGTGTTTTTTTTCTTTCTTTTTCTATATCACTTCTTTTAAAATCCTAAGGCCAAATGACCATTGTGTTGCAACCCAATTGCCATATCTCTGTTCTTCCTTGACTTGATCTCGGAGCAGAATTGGGCACAGTTGACTACTTGATCCTTCTGGAAAAACTCTTTTTTCTGAATTGCATTAAAATCTTCTAGTTTTCCTTCTTCTCAGCCTCCTTTTCTCATCATTTCTTCACCTCTGAATGTCAGTGTGAGTCCTATAGTCCTACTTTTCCAGGTTAATTCACTCAATCTAATAGCTTTAAATGCCAACTATATGCAGATTAACCTCAGCAGTTTTTATACTCAGTTTGGTTTTTGAACATGAAATTTATTTCTCAAACAGCCCATTTGGGTATGTATCTGAGATGTATCTCAAACTTAACAGACCTCTTGATTGTGTTCCAAAAGCCCTCCAGAAATAAATAACAAACAGATGATCCTGTTCAACCTGTTACTTTTTCTTTTTTTTCACAATAAACATTTTTTTAATTAAAGTTTATTGGGATGACAATGGTTAATAAAGTTACATAGGTTTCAATTGTACAATTCTGTAATCAACCTGTTACTTTTCCAAGCTCCCCAGCTTAGTATAGTGCATATAACATGACTAATATGAAATTTATGTATACTTTCATAAACTTCATGTATAATCTATCCATTAATCTTGTCTCCTCTACCTTACATGTCCCAAATCTCTCTACTTTTCTGTTTCTTCATGATCACCGCCTTATTCCCTCAATGTCTTTCTCCTAGATTATTGCAGTTGTTTCTTATAAGATCTTTCTATTTCTGTCATCCTATAATTAAATTTCCCTTCTTCCCCCTACAGATGAAATAACCTTTTAATAGACAGAACAAATACTACTGCTGTGACATCCCTTCACTCTAGGCTCAGGCCAAGCTTTCTCTTGCCTTAGAGTTTTTCTGCACTAGCTTGTTCACCTGTGTGAAATGTTCCTACTCTGGATATTCAGTATATGGGCTTCCCTTTGTTTTGCAGGTTTTAGTTTAAATGACACTTTCTTTTTGTTTTATTTTATTTCAATTAAAGTTTATTGGGGTTAGCAATGGTTAGTAAAGTTACATAGGTTTCAGGTGTACAATTCTGTAAGACATCATCTATATATCACATTGTGTGTTCACCCCCCAGAGTCAGTTCTCCTTCTATCACCATATATTTGATCCCTTTTACCCTCATCTACCACTCCCTCCCCCGTTTCTCAGCAATGACTTTGCCATCCAAACTAGGGTAGCTACTAGTCACTCTTAATCACTTCAACCAGTAGGTGGGGAATTTACACTCTGGAAAATCTTTCTCATTTTGCTTAGTATTTACAGGTTTATTCTTTATCTTCATCTTTAAAAATAATCTCCATCATATCCTCAGGATCTACAGCTTTGCCTGTCCCCAAATTAGAGCTTTCAATAAATGAATGTCTGAAGGATGAAGTCAGTAGAATTTGCACTATTGGTTTTCAAGTGCCAGTTGATATTTAACTATTTGAGATTATGGGGCTACCAGTGATCCTTATTCTGGTGGACATGTCACTGAGATAAACAATGACAATATGAAAATTGTACATTATGATCTGGTGTGCCTATATCCTGTGTATCACCTTCCTCTCCTCTTCATCCTTGACTGCAGTCACCATGGCAGTAAAGCATCTCTGAAATCACATTTATAACACATCCCACTTGGTATATGTGACTGTTTTTGAGAAACGTGTTGAAAAGCAGCTAGACAGCCCGATAATTATTTAGTAGCCGTCTTTCTTCACTGAGCAAGTGTGAATAATACCTTTGTTCTCCGCCACCAAGAAATAAACAGAACCCCTCCAGAATTTAAGGCCTGGGAATGATTTTCACATTTGCAGGCATACAGATATTTGCTTTTGAAGTGCAACTGGTTGACACCATGATTTATATCTGTTTATTTCAAAATACGTAATAAATCATCTATATGGCTAATATGAACAATTTGTAAAATAGTCCTGTCCTTTTAATATTTCTATGTTGTTAGAAGAGGATCTCTCACATCTAAACCTCATAAATAGTGTTTTCCCCCTCTTTGTGTTCCATTGCAACAAAATGGAATTTAAGATTGAATATTTTGGTTGAGCTTTTAAAAGGGAGAGTGTTAATTCATATTCTTGCAGTAGTATCTTATTAAAAGCTGAAGTAACAAAGGTAAGAGTCAGTATCTTATGGACAGCTTAGATCCACACAAGGCCCTTTGTCCATAATGATTTGTAAACTATATATTCAGTATATAATGGTACTTTGACTTAAGCATTACATCAAGACCATAGTCCTCCCATTTTTCCTGGGTGGTATGTATGAGGTAGATATCAGCTTTGACTCATATCCAAAGATTAATTTTTAAATATAACAAAAATATTGAAAACTCTTGAGTGTAAGTTAGAAATTTGACCATGAATTTCTTCTGCAAAAGTGAATTGAGAAAGGTGTCTGAGTTTTTAGGGAAATATCAGCTTTAAGCTGTGCTATAACATCATTGAGTAATTTGGTGGAGTAGGTTTTTTTGAAAATACATGTATAATTAAATGGGTGATATGGCATAGGTTTTGTAACTATTTAGGTTAATTGTTTAAACTTGGTTAATATAAAATAAATCAAGGCAATGGCCTACATTACTGCATTATCTCTATTTTAAACAGTGTTTCCTTGACAGTTAATTCTAACTAAGTTTGAGAACCTTAGGCACTTTATTTCTCTCCTCCCATCACTTGTGATTGGCCCCTATTTTGTTAGAAAGTTTGAAAATTGAGCTCATTTTTAAATTAAATTTGATATTTTTATATTAGATTCAGGTGTACAAAACAGTATAATGATTAGACGTTTATATCTCTCACAAGTGATAGCCCCTCCCCCAATCTACTACCCCTCTGACATCGTATGCAGCTTTTACAATACCATTGACTCTATTCCCTATGTTGTACATTACATCCTGTGACCACACACACACACACACACACACACACACACACACACATTTAATTGTAGTCGACATTCAATATTATTCTTTATCAGCTTTGGGTGCACAGCGCAGTGTTCAGGCATCTACACAACCTAAGAAATAAAGAAAATTGAGGTCTTTTAATTCTAAAGAGTAAAGCTATCAGAAAATTTTCAATTAGGCATAAATGCTATGTATGAAAATGTTTAGAATTTAAGTACTTCTCTTTACAGATGAAATTATGTATATTTGGTTTATTATTAATGCAGTTCCTAGTATGTATAAATTATTCAATTTGAAGTTATTAAAATATTTTACTCCAAATCCTATTATTAAAATCAGTAAATATAAAATAACTTGAGCAATATTTTATTTGTTATCATTAATAAGTATTTAACCACACTATTTCAAATTAATTATAATCAGTTAGTTAATGATGTATAAATTATTAAATCAAACTTATACATTTTACTTGGAAAAGCATTATATAGTTCATTGAAAATTATTAAAATGTAAATTGAATTGTTATTCATTATTTAATATTTTATTGCCTATCAAACTAAATGATAGTCACACAAATTTATTTTTCAGGGTTATCAGTTATATTTTTAACATAAAGTTGGATTTGCATTTGTTAATGCATGTAATTATACCTAGAAAAAGACTTCTGATCATATTTAACACTCTTCCTTCAATAGCAATTTTTACGATGTATTTTTCACAAAGGGAGAGCCTTAGTCTCATTTATATGTAACAGATACATTGAGTTAGAGAGGGGTTAATGAAATATATATCTTGCATATTCTTATTTGCATTCGTCATAGTAGAATCATTACATTTTGTTCTTTTTTTGCAAACATCTTTCTTCAACGGTTGCTTCCCATCTCAATTCTAAAGAATCCCTTATTTTATAAACAATGTCTTGTAAGATTAGTAAACAGAAAGAAACCTCATTGAGAATGAAGGAGGAATGTCAGAAGGGGGAGCTCTCAGGCCCTAAGATTGCAAACACAACAGGAAGAACTCATCCTTGCTTATAGCCTTCCGGACTTGCCCTTCCCCCCTATAAAAGAGTTTCCTCTCCTTTGTTTTAGTGGATTTGTGTGTTCTGGATTGCAATTATTTGTTGGTCCCGAATAAACCTATTTTTTCTGGGAGAAATGTCCAGTTGACTTTTTGTTTTCAGCCAACAGTCTCATAATTTCCCTGCATTCGATACAGAAAATTTTATAATTTAAGATTTTTCTTGATTCTTGCTCTTGTACTGAAAAGAAATGTGTGTTTTTTGTTTAATTGTTATGGAAAACTACATTTTCAAATTCAAGTGCTAGTATCTTGGAGAAGTAATATTTTGCTGTTTCTCAGTTTTTTTTCAATGTTACTAATGAAAGAAACAATTAACCTTAATATAAAACAGTGTAGCAAAGGGGAAATTTCTTCATGGGTGCCTTGAGAAAGAGCTATTTAGACTTTTTATGTTTCTAATTTTTACCATTGAGTATACATGTATAACTTTACAATTTTTTTGCAATTCAGCTTATTTGTAATACTAACAGGTAAAGTAAGAAACAATCATTAAGAAAAAAACAATGGGAAAGAAGTAAAAAGGGGAAAATGCAGTCCTAATTTAATAGCATACATATTTGGGTTCTTTTCTTATGACAATTATTGAAGAGGAACGTTTTTATATTCAAATTGTCAAAGTGATCTCAAATTTTAAAACTAACATGAATCTTATGCAGTTCTCCTAAACTTTTATTCCTAAATACTTCATTCAACTACCTCCTTTTCGTTCATACTCTAACACCATATGCCTTTCTCTGTATGATTTGTTGGATGAATTAATTCATAGAGTTAATTAAATTCATTAGTTCCAAGAATTGTGTTTTTTTTTTATTTCCATGAGCCAGCACATTTTCTTCAAGTGTGCATTAATCATGTGTCAATAACCTCTTCATGTGTAGGCTATGGACTTGGTATAGGTGTCAGTGGATTTTCAGCTCAGCTTTATGCACCTTAATTGTCATGGGTTTGTTTTCACTGTCCCAGACCCCTCACTATGGAGGCAGAGCTTGGAAAAGCAAACGTTCAGGACTTTACCACTGGAGTTTTCTCCTCCATTAAACCTCAGTGATCACCATGATATCTGTCTGAATGTTCAGTTCTCTGAAACCATGTAGAGACAGTGTTGGAAAGTGTCTTCTACCAATATCCTTATCCTGTACTTGAACGTAGCTTGTGTATTATCAGTCAGCAGGTTTATTTTCTCCCATCATTTAAAAAGAATTCTAAGGCAAATAGATCTAACAGAGCTAAATCTTCTAAGTATAAATAAATCACTGTCAAACCACACTGAAAAAAATTCATCTTCATGGTACTCTGAGCATAGTACTTTACCCTATAACTAAAAGTGTTTATGAAATCTTTGTGTTAGTCTGCTTGATTGTTGGTATGGACATTTTTTTCTTGACATTAAAAATTCATTTTTTATAACTGTTTTTATTGAGATACATTTCATATACCATACAATTCACCCACTTAGGGTATACAGTTCAGTGATTTCTAGTATATTCTCAGAGTTATGCAGCTATCACCATAATCAATTTTATAATATTTTCATCATCACAAAAAGAAACACTGTGCCCATTTAAAAATTCACCCTTCATTGCTCCCAACACCCCCAAGCCATAGACAATTGCTAACCTGGCTGTTTTCTGTTTCTGCATATTTACTTATTCTCTACATTGTCTATTAATGGCATCTTATGATATGTGATGTCTTGTGACTAAATTCTTTCATGTAGTGCAATGTTTCTGTTTTTGTTTTTTAATTTAATTTTATTATAATTATTAGTTACAGATGTACAAAACAATGCAATAATTTTTTTTTCACCCCTTACAAAGTGACTCCCGCCTCCCCCTCCCCTGCCCTCCCACACCCGATATCATACATATTATTACAATTCCATTGTCAGTGCAATGTTTTTGAAACCCATCTATGTTGAAATATGTATCAATACTTCATTCCATTTGTTGCTGAATAATATTCCATTGAATGGATATATTAATTTTATTCATCTGTTTGTCAGTTGATTGCCTTTTGGCTCATTACTACAATACTTTTGGCTATTATAATGCTGTGAACATTAATTTACAAGTTTGTTGTGTAGATGAATGTTTTCATTTTTTTCAGTATACACCTAGGAGTGGAATTGCTGGGTCACATTGTGAATCTATATTTAACCTTCTGAGGGACTATGAAATGTTCGTGCCATTTTACATTGCCACTGTGTAAATGTATAGGATTCCAATTGCTCTATTTTCTTTACCAACACTTGTTATTGGTTTCTTTTTTAGTTATTAATATTATAGCCATCTAGTGAATGTGAAATGATATCTCATTGTGGTTTTGCTTTGCATTTCCCTGATGACTAACGATGTTCAGCATGGTTTGAGGTGTTTATTGTCCATTTGTATATTTCCTCAGGAGAAATGCCTATTCGTATGCTTTGCCCATTTTAAAATGGGTTTATTTGTCTTTATCATTAAGTTGTAAATGCTCTTCATATATTTTTGACACAGGTCCCATATATATGATTTGAAAATATTTCCAGCAGTTCTGAGGGTTGTGTTTTCACTTTATTGATGATGTTGTTTGAAGCACAAATGTTTTTAAATATGAAGTGTAATAATTGACATTTTATTGCTTGTAATTTTGGTATATCTAAGAAATCAGTGACTAATCCAAGTCACAAACATTTACTTCTATATTTCTTTTAGTTTTAGCTTTCTATTTTTTAAAGATTTTATTGGGGAATTGGGGAAGGGGAACAGAAAAGTTGCTGTCCTTTTGATCTTCAGTCTAGTTGTGGAGGATGTCGCTTCACTGGCCCATGTTGGTATAATCACTGTGCTCTTCCCGGGTGAGGCAGTCGCTTGCCAGCCATTGGAAGGCTGCTCACGGTGGCTCACGACAGACCACTGAAGCCGCACTGCAGCCTACGCCATCACCAGTGACTCATGGCAGCCCAGCTCCAGGTTGAGCTGTTGTTCACCATCTTAGCTGTAGAGGGCACAACGTCACTGGCCCTCATGTGGGATCCGAACCAGGACTCTGCTGCTCAGAGCTGGTATCCCAAGCCTCTTAACCAATGCACCACTTGGCTGGCCCAAGTTTTAGCTTTTAAATTTAGCTGTGTCATCCATTTTGAGTTAAATTTTATATATGGTATGAGGTAGGTGTCCAATTTCATTTTCTTTTAATTGCATGCCAGTTGTCCCAGATTATTTGTTGAAAAGATTGTTCTTTCCCCTATTGAACTGACTAGTACTCATGTCAAAAATCAGTTGACCAGGGCCGGCCGAGTGGCGCATTGGTTAAGCGCTGGTTTTGGGATGCCAGCGGCCCCGGTTTGGATCCCACATGAGGGCCAGTGACACTGCCCTCTACAGCTAACAACAGCTCCACCTGGAGCTGGGCTGTGCGAGCCCCGGTGATGGTGTGGGCTGCAGCCCCTGCTGCAGTGGGCTGCCATAGGCTACAGTGAGTGGCCCGCAGCCAGCGTGAGCGGCCCGCAGCCAGCATGAGCGGCTGGCAGCCAGCGTGAGCTGCCAATAGCCGCGGTGAGCGACATCCAGAGGCCAGCGACCAATCTGCCTCATCCGGGAAGAGCGCAATGATGATACCAACATGGGCCAGTGAAGCAACATCCTCCGCAACTAAACTGAAGAACAAAAAGACAGCAACTTGTCTGTTCCCCTTCCCCGATTCCCCAACACTGTTCCCCTCCACCAATTCCCCAATAAAATCTTTAAAAAAAAAAAATCAGTTGACTATAAAAGTGAGGGTTTATTTTCATATTCTTAATTCCAATTATTAATCTATGTCCTCTAATATCAGTATTACACTGTTTTGAGTACTATATCTTTAGAAACTGAGAAATGTGAGTCCTCCGATATTATTTTCCTTTTCCAATATTATACATTTTGCATTCCATATAAATTTTATGTTCTTTTTTTTTAAATTTCTGTTTTTTATTAAAAGCCATTGGAATTTTGATAGGGATTGCATTGAATGTGTGGATCAATTTTGGGAGTATTGTCATTAACTCTAATTCATGAACACAGGCTGTCCTTTCATTCATTTAGCTCTTTAATTTTTTTCTACAATTTTTATCATTTTGGTAGTTAATGTTATTCTAGGAATTTTTCCATTTTCTAATTTATCTAACTTTGGTAATATATTGGCATACAATTGTTCATAGTATTCCCTATAATCCTTTTTTATTTCTGTAAGACCAACAGTAAGGAATGAAGGCCCTCCTTTAGTCCAATTTATGTGATTTGAGTTTGTTTTATCTCAGTAGCCAAAATATCATTCTTCCTTGCTTCCTTGATATTTTTAGTACTAATTACATAACAAAGTCTTATATATAGGATAACTGGTAAAAAACAACAACAAATTTAAACCATTTTTCTATATCCTGTGATAACCAGGGTGTTGGGGACAGGGATCATAGCCTCTAAATGTAGATGTGTGAATAACTTAAAATTCTCATCTTGTTGACTTCTTTCTTTCATGTAAGTATGATGATGATGATGATATACATATATATTCCTTTTTAGTGCTTCCATCAGAAGTTCTCTACTTGGCAATTATGCTTTTGTTTCTGCTATATTTGAGTTTCATGTCCTTCATTGAAAATTTTCATGTTTGAAAGCAGACTTTTCCATCAAGGGTAGAAGAGAAGACACTGGATAATCAAACGATGCTCTGAAATTAAGAGCACAATTTCAGGAAAATGGGTTGCCCTTTAGACCCCATTTCCTTACTCTTCTAGCTCTTTTTGTTCTAATCACATTGGCTTGCAGTTCCTTGACTTCAAGTACACTCTTGTTTTAGTGCCTTTGTAAAGCTCTTTATTCTGCCTTAGATATCCATGTGGCTCTCTTTCTCATCTATTTATGTCTTTGTTCAAAATTCCAGTGAGGAGAAATCATACCACTTTATTTAAAGTTGCAACATCTTCTTCCCCCCCCCCCCCCAGAACTCATCATGTCATGTCTATAATTTTAATTTTCTCCTTGGTATTCATCACTTTCTAATATAGTATAGTATATCATTCTTTCATTCATTCATTCATTCACACTATCCCACTTCTCTAGAATATAAGCTCTCTGAGAGAAGGATGTGTCTATGTGGTTTCCACTGTGCCTAGAATACTGCCAGATACATTGTAGTCACTTAATAATTTTTAATAGAAGGTGACTTAATAAATGATCTAGGAGTTGAACCTATTCAGAAGCTATAAACAAAACTTTTATTGTTTGAAGATTTTTTTAAACGAAAGTATAGTTGCAATACAGTATTATATTTGTTTCAGATATACAACATAGTGGTTTGACATTTATATAGGTTATAAAGTGATTACTGTGTTCAGTCTAGTAACCATTAGTCACCATACAAAGTTATTATGATATTATTCACTATATTCTTTATGCTTAAATGGAGCTGTGTTAGAGTAATATCCAATCTTGAGCTTGAACATAATGTTTCAAAATGGTTTTATTTCTTTAAGGGCCTTGAGGATGCATTGTGAAGTTAAAAATACAGTGTATCTTCTTCATGACAATTTGACCTGAAAGTCTGATAATGATAATATGCCAAGTATACTAGAAGATAACACTGATTATAGTAACAGTGATCAATGATGGGCAGGTCAGATCAGGACTGAGGGAGCTTGAAGTAGCTTATGGGGAGGCAGTAGTTTTGGGCTGCCCTGGGGGCTTTCAACACTGGCAGCCCTGTCATGGAGCTGTTACAGGAGATACTGGTTCATATGTGTCATGAAGTTTTTAAGCCTGGTCGATGCCCACACCTGGCCACTATGGACACTGGATTTCTTCTGAAAGATCAAAGAGATTATCTTATGGATGCCTTTGTGAGCTGTTAACAGACTCTTATTGAAAAGGAATGCTTAGTGCTGTGCTGCCAGCCTGTGGGGCTCCCATCTTATATTCTTGTGCATGAATGTGGATACAAAGTATGGGTTATAGTGGTCCTCTGTACCTAAATGTGCAGCAGTGCCTAAGATGCAGGCTGAGCTTGGTCCTAGACATAGAAGCAGGATACAACAGAGTTTAAGCTGCGTGTCATTTGCCGGGGAGAAAGCACATCTTCCATATATTGGGCTGTCAGAAAAGTCATGATGTAATTTTTCTATGTTTTTGTTGCAAAAATGCATCATGACTTTTCCGACAACCCAATATAGAACTGAGAAAATTGTAATAAATATTCTCCATGGTTTATAGCTAATCGAGCATTCTATGACTTTCATAAGATTGTTAACACTATAGTTTGATACTTTCTTACATACCTGAAGACATGAGGTGTTTTAGATGATTTCTTTGGAAAAAAATAGCACAGAGAACTTTCTAATAGACTAGATAATAGAATACACTTCTGTCATTGAAACTGTAACAGTGAGTATTGAAAATGAATGCTTTGTGTGTTCCTGAATATAATGCAATAATGTAATAACTATATGTGTATGCACACGTGTGCATATATATCATATTCTGGCAGTGCTTTTTGATGAAAGACAAGGAGACTTTAACCAAGGGCTTTTATCTGTGGCTATGCTGCTTGCTGTATATATGAAAATGGGTGATACATGCTTAATTCCTTTGAGCTTCAGTTTCTTCCTCTTCACAATTAAAATTTTACATCACAAGAATTCAGTTTCCTTTAAATTGTACACTCGATGACATCATATTCTTCAATCCATGCATGCTGCTTTGACTCTTTTGGCCAAAACAAACAAAACAAGAAATGGTGGCTCCAATACAGATTTGCAAAGAATTTGCCAAATTTAAATTTTTGAGACATTTCTTCTCAAAAGCTCGGCTTTTGCCAAAGCATTCTTTTGTAGATGCTTTCCTTTTCTGATTGGCTCAAACACAATTAATCTTAGCCTCTTTGTCTGTCCTTGCAATTGATGCTATATTCTCTGTAAGGCTGATGAAAAATTCTGTCAATGAGAAATATATTGAGAATTTTTAGTTGGCTTCTTTGTTCATTTATTATCATGTCTTTGGAAATGTATTCATGTATATATCTGCATAAAAATTCACTGTCTGAAAACAGTGAATAACATTTGGCCCCTTGTGTTGCTGGTTATATTGAATAATTACTCCGAGTTCCTCCCTCACCTCAGAGAGTACAGAAACCTATGCTGAACATCCAAAATCATGATTTGTCATGATGACAGCGATGTTGTGTCTCCATATAAGGCACAATCCATTATTTTGCTTGGGTCCTTAGGCTGTGAAACTGAGCAGGTTTTATTTTTCTGCCTACTTGAATAAGGAAACTCCCATAAGGTAAAAAATGAAAGGAACTGATCTAAAAACACAGTGGTTGGTATGTAACTGCCATGTTGGATGGTATTTGTAGTTACTCTCTCCAAAACATTAAAAATTAGTGGTAGGGGCAGGAAGAGGCAGGAAGAAAACATCTTTTCTGTTCATGCAGTCTTTTTCAGTGTCTACATGCTATCTTTCAGTCTGGAATAAACTTATGATTACTACCACATCACACAAGTTTCTCAGGCTAATGAGGACACAATGTATTTCATACATTATAAAATGCACTTTCCCTGCTTACATTTTAACATCTCTGAAATTGGGAAATACTTTATTTTACAGTGAATTAGTAGTGCTTTTCTTGCTTATTTGAGCTAAATAACATTGACCCTTACCATCACTGTGTCTTGGATTCAGACAAATTTGTTATGTCCAGAGGCAAATTTTGACAGGGAATTACAGACCTCTGATTTCACACTATGTCTCAGGTTTACCAAATAGCAATACAGTTTTCTAAGTTCCACTGATTCATCAACTCATGACTGAGGTTTGACTATGCATACATGTGCATTTTTACTTTCTTGAAAGCAGGTGCAGCTGCACAGCATGTATTCAGCACACATGGTAAAGAGTAACTTTAAAAAAGAATCTTCTTCTAGTTAATATGTGGATACAGAAATAATAGAAAAAGAAAAATATGTTCTCCAAATGCAAAGAAAATTACATTCATATAAATACCTCTTATTACCTTCTCCCCAGCTCTGCAGAAAATATGAAACCAGTTGGAATGTTCATTTTATGTGGCTCTCAAGGTACTGTTCTCATAAGAGTAAAATGAGAAACAGTAAATTATTGTGAAGTATAGTAATAAGAGCAAAGAAGGCATATATTTATGAGAGCAAAAATATCGAGTACCATTTGGCCAAAGGATTGCAAAACTCATTTGAATGGATTGTTTTAACCACTGTAAATAAAAATGATTTATCGATAAAAACCTATTTCTCAGATTTCCCCCTTAGTTTTACTGATCTCTTAAGAAGTGTTCCTTTTGTTATGAATAGTTTGGAATCTGATCTTCTTATCAAATAAAATGGTTGCAATAACAGAGATGGTTTTCTTTCTAGAAGTTTTAGAAGATGTCATTACGTGTCATTCTAGACAAATAAGGTGTGGCCGGCTTCAATGTTTCAGAAATCTCTAAGGAAAGCAGTAACATGTTGATTCTATTATGCCCTGCTTGAGGAAATGGAAAATCACAGTCAGGATAATGCTATCTCTGCCAGTCACATTTGATTGTGTGGCATGCTCGCCTGTGGCCCTCTCTCTGCCATTTGAAGGAGCAGATAAATATCAGCACTATGTCAGATAAACCCTACCCATTGCTTTTTGGATATATCTGCAGGTGATGGAGATTGCCATGACATGCCCAATGGTTTGTACCAGAGGTTTTCCATCAATGCCTTAATTCAGGAATGGATAATTGATTGAGTGTGGGAACTGTTTTTTTCCCCACTCTGGAAAAGATTAGCCACTGTAACTTTTTCTTTTCTTTTTGGTTCTTTTTGTTTTTATGTCTACTAGATTTAGGGATAATCAGATAATATATTTTATTGATTTATTTATTAAATTTATGGGCCTGCCGAGTGGCGCAGTGGTTAAGCGCTGGCTTGGGAAGACAGCGGCCCTGGTTCGGTCCCACATGTGAGGGCCAGTGACACTGCCCTCAAAAAAAAAATAAAAAAATTTAAGGGCCAGCTGAGTGGCGCGGTGGTTAAGCGCTGGCTTGGGAAGCCAGCAGCCCCGGTTCGGTCCCACATATGAGGGCCAGTGACACTGCCCTCAAAAAACAAAACAAAACAAAACAAAAATTTATTAGGGTGACAATGGTTGGTAAAATTATATAGGTGTCAAGTGTACAATTCTATAATACATCACCTATGTATTACATTGTGTGTTCTCCACCCAGAGTCAGTTCTCCTTCCATCACCATATATTTGACCCCCGGTTCTTTTTCTTTTTCTTTGTGTTATTATTTCAGATTTATTTATGGTACTGACTCAAGCAAATATTTAAAGTATTGATAGTTTTAATTGCTTTAAACAGAAAAAATATTTGGAATGCCATTCAAATGTGAAAATATGGCTTCAGTGATTTGCAACTTCCAATGAACAGTCTTAGATGTATGCTAGCCTTAGCAATCGATAAGATTTTATTTCCTTTTACTCAACAGACATTTATATTTGTAGAAGGCACTGGGCAATGCTCAGCAAAAGGCTCATACAAAACTCTGGGGAATGCTCAGCGTTTTCAAAGTGTAGGGGTACATATTTTGTTTTGTTTTTGACTTATATCTCTTGTTACAAACTCCTTGCAAGATGGTTACTTGTAGCTAGATGAAACTGTTAGATTTAAGGAAATTTATGAGGGTAGAGACAATTAATAACCTTCTGACATCACCATTTGGCATCACTGGTTTTTATTTGTGGCACTTCCATATAATCCAGCTACATCTCAATTGGCCTCCATCTCATTCATTATAAAAGAGATCTGTGCTCTGAGCTGAGCAAACTCATGTGTTCATCAACATCAACACCATTCAGGGGCTGAAATGATTAAATAAGGAAGATGCTTTTAAAAATTTACAATTTTCCCTTTTAAAGATGAAAGCTCATTAATATTTTCTATGGAAGTAACCACAATATTTAGTTTGGCTTCATTCAACCTTTCAGATATACAAGTATATTACATGCTTTCTCCTAATGCTTAAGAGTATGACTATATTATTTGCATAGAAGTCCTTTTATCTCTACTAGGGTATAAATTCCTTAGGGAAACACCATGCTTTATATAGCTTTATTTTGTAAAGAGTACTCCATCAACGTGCATGTCATAGGTCCCTAGGTCTTTAAGAAATCTAATAAGAGTACTACTAGCTTCTGTTTCTAATTTCCCTGAAATGAAATACTTCAATCTGTAAAATTTGAAGGAGTATTTTTATTTTTTATTTTTGTTAGCTGAGCCATCCTGGCACCTGCTGGCAGCTCAACGGCAGCTCAGCTCGGGCTGACATGAACCACCGTTGCGCAGAGCTCAGCTCGCACTCTTGAGCGAGCTCTTAACCAACTGAGCCACTCGGCTGGCCCTTGAAGGAGTATTTTATAGAAAAGGAAACAAATTCTCTAAAGACTCAATGTAAAATAGGAACAGAGGGGAAGAGGATAGGATGAGACATGAGGATTTCTTATGCTGATAGGCAATCTAGTATGCTAAAAGCCATAATGAATTGTATTGGAAAGTATTGGCCTGCTGTCCACTAGCAGTGTTCAGTCAGCCTGGACAAGTATTCCAGAGGACTTTTCTAGAGAGGATTTGCTCATCTAATTGATGGTTGACTATAAAGCAATGAAATGTAATAAATTATAATTTATATTGCATGTAGTATAACATTTTTATGCATGTAGGAATATATACTATAAACATAAATGCACACTGAGACCTTGGCGGGAGGGTATGGAGACAGAAATAAGCTTAAGGTGGGATCAGTTAAAGAAATAGTATGAGTGTCAATTTGAAGAATTTGAATTTGGTAGTGAGCAATATTGTGAGATGTCGATCAGGACGAAGGTTACCAAAGTAGGGTTGTTGGAAAAGTCATGATGCATTTTTGCAACGAAAAACATAGAAAAAATATGTCATGACTTTTCGGATAACCCAATAAGATTAATCCATCAGCAATATATACTAACCATTTAAAAGAAGGAGGTAATCATGGAAGTAATTTTTGGGGCTAAGAAACCAGTGATATTTCCCTATACCTTCCAATTAGAGGCTTCATGGAGGAAAAGCTGGCACAATTTCATGATTTACTACACTGAAATGAGGAGGAAGATTGGCAATTGGAACATGGGGGATACTTTTTTCTCTTATTGAAGTTTCCCCAACCTCTAAATAGGAAGTCATATTATCTTAAAATTTCTCACTAATATTTACTAGAGTTGCCAAGCATATTAGTAGGCATGAAAATTACTGATATTAGATTCTAATGTAAAACAATCAATCTACTGGGTATAATTTATATATAAGACTGGAAAGGTCTTATTCTAATGGCCTGGTAAAATGCTTTTGATACTTAGTTTGAACTCCACAAACAGCTGAAAGCTTGATAATTCATCTTCCCAGTTCCCTCACTGCCCATAACTATTATTACCTTAAAGCATTTCCTGAATTTGATTCACCATTCAACTCAAACTACGTTTATTTGTATATCAGAGCACTTGAATGCAAATTCTGCAACTGCTGCTTTGGGACAAATCAGCTGGTCTGTAAGCTCAAAACTTTTTCAGTTGTGAAGGTAAAATTAACTCACATGGGTATATACAGTAAACGTAAGTCAGTTTAGTTGTATTTATTTTTAATTATGGCACCAGAAGCTCAGAAGTTTATTATTTTTCAATAATCAGGGATAAATCAGCTGTTTCTATTTTTGTTATGATGGTAGAAGATCATAATATTGTTATTTTTAAATAATCATGGACAAGGCAAAAAACATAGATTCCTCAGGCGAGTTCAGATTTGTTAAGTTTTTTGTGACAATATATGATACTTTTTTAAAACCTTGTATCTAGTGTTACAAATAATGAGACATTAG
Source organism: Aselliscus stoliczkanus (assembly GCA_033961575.1). NCBI lineage: Eukaryota > Metazoa > Chordata > Mammalia > Chiroptera > Hipposideridae > Aselliscus > Aselliscus stoliczkanus. The sequence goes on along the minus strand of CM066737.1, from coordinate 91,325,962 downwards.
GATAATGATTTGAAAATTCTCTTTTGGTGTGTCATCTTTGGATTTTATTTCAAAGTTTCTAAGAAAATCTCATTAAGTTTGCCCTCCCGTACCATTTTTATGAGTCTGCCTCATGTCCACTGGGAATTCAGTTCACGTTTCAATGACTTTACAGTGTACTTTGTTTTCTGGCTTTTAGAAGTACATGATATGTTCAGATGACAAATCAGTAAAAATCTTTTTGCATGGAATTTGAAATTGTTTTTTTGTGATGTCAGTGAGAACGTAAAAATTTCTGGAACTTCTTGGATTTTGTTATGTTTCCAATTGTATAAAAAACGATTACAGTAACTAAAAGACTACGTTTTATCTAACATGAATAATAGCTACACCAAAAATTTAGCATGTTTTGAATTTACTTTAAGACTAAAGACAAAGTAAAAACAAACTACATGTGATTTTTATTTAATATCTTCAAATGGAAAAAATACTTTTAATGTGGGATAGAAGGATTTACTTTTTAAAGATAAGACACAAGCTGACCATTTTTTGTCTGACTGTAGTTTTTTGAGGGCAGTGTCACTGGCCCTCATGTGGAATCCGAACCAGGGCCGCTGGCGTCCCAAGCCAGCTCTTAACCACCACGCCACTCGGCCGGCCCTGACTGTAGTTCTTAATGTTGTTCAGTAAATAAATGCACAGCAGATTATTTTCATTATTATACTTATCCAATCATATTTGAAGTCTGTGATTGGCATTTTCATCAAGTCTGTTTATGTATCTGTATTCCCACCCAAGTTCTAGGTTTTGGGAAGTACTGGATACTAATTATAGGATGTTGGGATATCTATTTCTCTCTCTCTCTCTCTCTCTCTCTCTCTCTCTCTCTCTCTCTCTCTCTATCTGTATATTATAATATCTCTATCTATCTATCTATCTATCTATGTATCCACACACAGAGGGTGCCAAAAAATATATACAATTTTATTCAGTTTTTTCCTTTTTAAAATGTATATGCATATTTTGGCACTCTCTGTATATACTCTGTGTGTGTGTGTGCGTGTGTGTGTGTGTATGTGTTTATATGTAGCCACATATATATTCATACGTACATACTGTTTTCTGTATTTATTTTTAATTAAATTTGTTGGGGTGACAATGGTTAGTAAAATTACATAGGCTTAAAGTGTACAATTCTGTAATACATCATCTATATATCACATTGTGTGTTCACCACCCAGAGTCAGTTCTCCTTCCATCACCATATATTTGACACCCTTTACCCTCATCTATTACCCCCTGCCCCCATACCTTCTGATACTATTTTCAGGTATTTAAATGAATATATTTGTCCAGTAAGTAGCAAAAGAAATTGTAATGTCTAAAATACTTTTAACTGAAGAGTGTTTATGAATAATTGATAGGCATTGTAAATAGGAAATGGGGTAGAAGGACATTCTAACTGATGTAGTGTAATACAAACATAGCATACCAATTAAGATTTGATAAAATATGAGTTATATGGTTAATCTAATCCAGAAATGGTTTACACAAGTACAAAATTGATCAGGGTTAATATCAAATCCTTAATTCATATCTTTTGTAAAAATATTTAGTCAAATTTCTAAAGATTGATTTGAATAATGGATCTGTACCATAGTCATTTTTATGCTGCTTTTTCCCTGTGTGTATAACAAGTTTAATAATTTACTTACATTGTTTAATTTTCAACAATTCTTTTTTTTGTATGTTGTAGTTTTCAAGGGAGGCCAAGAAATTATAGTGATTTAAAGTATGGTCTCTGAAATGATGCTGCCTCATTGGACATCCTGATCCCACTGCTTAATTAAATATACAATTATGGGAAAATTACTTACGTTCTCAATGACTCACTTTCCTTACCTGTTATTGTGAGAATTAAAATACAGTAAAATCTTGAATTGCGAGTAACATGGTTTGCAAGTTTTCCACAATACAAGCAAACATTTCTAATACATTTTAACGTGGTAAACGAGCGATGTCTTGCAATATGAGCAGTTTGTTTCCAGAAAGAATTATGCTCACAAACCAAGGTATTACTGTATTAGAAAACATTGTGAGGGAAACCTGTATAAACTGCTTTGGAGAACACCTGGTACCTTGTGAGAGCATTCGTGTTAGCCATAATTATTAAATTAACAAACTTATCTTTCAGAGGATGGTAATTCTGGAGCAATACATACCTAACAGATTTTCCCATTTTTAACCCTAATGATATTTATTGGGTGCCCGTTATATTTAAGGCACTGTGCTAGATTATAAACATAAAAAATGAGGAAGATAGGGTTTCCACTTTCAGTTTTTTACAATTTAGTATACTCCCTGAAGCCAGGGTTTGTATATTTTGATGATATGCAGCATTTGATACAGTACAGAGCATGGGCATAACACTTAATCAAAGCAGAGTGCTAGTTGCTTATGTTTATCACAATGTCTTTTTCCTTTTAAGGAGTTTAATTAGTATTTATCAGTTCCAATTCTATTACCCATTTAACAATTGCAAGCACTGAGGAACAGTAAAGGGAGCATAATGAATGCTAATAAGCACTCACAACATTTGACAAAGCTGTCTCTGGAACTGCAGGCCAGATAAACATAAATTGGAAGCATGGTGATCAGGTCATTCCATTTTTCTTTTTACCATGCAGTGTTAGATACCCTTGCTTACATAGATTTCCCTTTTGACCTGTTTTGTTTGTGTGTCTGAAACTTGAATTTTGTGTATTAACAGGGATAGAGTCCCATAGTAATGCTATGCATGTGTGTGTCTGTGTGTGTATGTGTCTCTGTGTGTATACACATAAATATGTGTTTGGGGAGGTTTCTGGGAATCTGGGCATTAATTTTTATCACTCTGAAGTTTAATTCCTTATTAGAGGAGACGTCATTGCATACCAGAGGGTATACTGGTTTATTCACTTATTCAAAATGCGCGGTATGGCTAACACATGAGGTGCTATGAGGGGTACAAAGATAAGGATAACATGTGGTCCGTTCTCTCAGAAAGCCCTCCAGGAACTTTATTGTTTGGCAGAAGTAATAAATCAGGCACACAAGTGTTTATAATTACTACTTATAAGAAATAAACAATGTAGAGAAATATCCTCAGTAAGAATGTGGGAAAAAATGCTTGTTTTTGATTCTCAGAGCAAGCTTCATGAAGAATGTAGCATTTGTGCTGGAAATTGAAGTGTATGGGGCGAGATCTGGAAATGGAAAGTGGTGTAGAAGAACATTCTAGCAAGTGAACATGGCTGCAGCACTAAACTGACTATGAGTGTTTCCTCTACCACCACCCTGCTTGTGAGATGTGGCAGCCATTAAGCAATTAATAGTCTGAGATAATTGGCTTGTAGTTGACTTCAAAAGACTGATCTGCAGAAGTATGACTTCTGACTAAAAAGTACTCCAGTATGACAATGTATAGACAACTATAGAATTTATAATGGCTGCTTAGGTTCAAATGGGAATGAGTTATTAAGTTCTGATTCAGCATCTCATTTTTAAGTTATTTACAGTTGTTCAATGGATTTCCTTTTCCCATGTAACTGTCCCTATGTTGCTAAAGACCTTACTTCTGAGCACATAGGCTTCATTCTCTTTACTCCCTCGGACCGCAGAGTGGATAACTTTGCACTTTTGAACCCTCTTCCTCAGACCCATTCTTCCCACTGCCTCTGAGAAAAAGTCACTGTCCCTGATCTGAACCCAGAGTCCCCTTTCCCAAACCTCAGAAACAGAGAGGATTGGGTGCCATGCAGATACAGGCAGCAGGATGTGATGGAGAAGTGGCATTGAACTCTGGCACTTACTTGCTGGATGGCATTGGTCATGGTACTGAGGTTTAATTTATTCATTTGAAAAGATCGAATAATCATCAGTCTACTTCAGCTTTTATCCGAATTTGAGATAATACATGTAACATTAAGCACCCTTAACAATAATGTGGTGAACATTCAACACATATCTAAAGGGAAGTTGCCACTGTTATCATTACCACTACTACTAATTCAGTAAAATAATTAGTCCCCAATAGGCCTTGGTAAATAGATATTTATTGAATATCAGAGTGCTCTGGGTTAGGAATGAACACAGTTAACACTGTGACAGCTGGTCTCCAAAATGGCCTTAAAAACCCAAACAAATCTACTTTATTTGGCCTCTATTTTGTGTACCCATCCTGCATGAAATTTCTTCAGAGATCACTGATGGAAAAAACTGAATTGGACAAAGTATTTTTCTTTGCTTAACATGAATAAGCCATGTGTGTTTTCAATGGCAGTGTCTATGTGAAGGTATTGAGACTGTCAACAGAGATTTAGTGGACTTTGCCAGCGGCTTGGAAACTAGGGCTTGCAGTCCAATCTAGCTCATTGCCTGTTTTTGTAATACAGTTTTATTGGAACACAGACATGCTCATTGGTTCATTTATTGTCTATGCCTGCATTCAGGGTATAAGAGAGTTGACAGACACAATGACCTGCAAAGCTGAAAATGCTTACTCTGGGTCTTTGCAGCAAAAGTTTGCCAACTACTAACAAACTTTTGCAATTACTGTGTTACAGAGAATCGGTGTTTTAAAATTAACGTCTTACAGAATATCAACATTTTATGATTACTGTTGATAATTGTGAATATTAAATATCATTGCAATGTCGGGGTAAAAAATGTATTTAAATGTAATGCACTTGAATAATTAAGGGACAGAGTTGGTATCTGCTTAGTCTCATTGGAGTGAATACCATGGTAAGTTTCAGAAATTGAGATTTACTTTTTTTTTATTAGTTTCAGGTGTGCAAAACAATGTAATAGTTATACATTTCACCCCTCACAGAGATAGCCCCTCCCCCCAATCTATTGCCTCTCTGACTTCGTATATAGCTGTTACGGTTCCACTGACTCTATTCCCTAAATTATACTCCATATTCCGTGACTATATATATAAATTATAGTTGACATACAATATTATTCAGCTTCAGGTGTACAGTGCAGTGGTCAAGCATCTACACCATCCATGAAGTGGTCTCCCTAACAAGACATGTGCCCACCTGACACCCTACAAATTATTTACAACATTATTGATTGTGTTCTCCAATGCCTTTCATATCCTATGCCAATATTGTAGTTACCAATTTATGCTGTCTAATCCCTTCCCCTGCTCCCTCATCCCCACCCCCCTCCCATCTAGCAACCATCAATGTTTCCTTTATACCTCTGAGACTATTTCTGTTTACTTTGCTCATTTATTCAGTTCTTTAGATTCCACATATTTTATCACTTGTCCTGTAGTCTCAATTAAGTTGTCTTGCCTTACTTTCTAGGGCAGTTGAAAATGTATCAAATTGCAGTTGACAAGGACAATATAGTTCACTATCGTTGAACATCTGAGCTCTGGCAGGCTAGATGGTAAAGGAGAAATAAGTGAAATAATTTTTTATCATGAGAGAATAGAAATTAATACCAACTGCTGCAATTAAATAAAGTTTATTCTAGTGCTTTTAATGCCATTTATTATATGAGCTGCTGGGAGGCAGTACATGGTAAATGTTCAGAGGGATAAAATCTGTGTCAGGGAGATTTGAGCCTGGATCCCACTTATAGAACTTATTGTATCCCTGGCTGTGGGCAGGTTATCTATCCTCTCTCAATTTCAGTTCTGTCTAGAATTGTTGTGAGAAAAGTATGAAAGATTGCATATATATAATATCCTTTTACATACAGCATAGTCATTTTTATATTGTGGTGGTGTTTAAATTGTTCAGAAACTCTTGACAGTTAATAAAACCTGTAAATTTTAGCTAGTATGTTTTTTAGCATGCTTAAATATCTTTCCTGAAATCTTCCCTTACAAACAAATGTTGAGATCTATGCCTGTCTTCCTTATAATATTATCATCAATAAACTTATTTAAATATTACTTGATCAATAAATGATATTATTGACATTTGCCCTTACAATTTTGAACTTGAAAGGTTCAGAAAAAAAAAGAAACCCAAGTATGTAAGATTACTTAATTTTTGAAGTAATATCGCAGTGGCAAATGTGTTTACTAAAAATAATTAATAACACTTAAGTGAAATTATTAACTGGAGGTGATTACCAGTAAAGTGTTAGGACACATTTACTTTGATGTTAATAGAAAGTAAACAAAAAGGTTTCCATTCAAGTAATTTACATATTAAACATAGAAATAAAATATCTCTAAGTCAGTGTTTTTTATTCTGAAATTTAATAATATAATCTCTATTATTTCAATTTCTTAAGTTAAATCTACATTTTTTTTGATAATGTATGACCTAGAAAGTGGTGAAAATAGACTGTGTCCTAATTTGGAATGCCTAAAAATACCCTAATATCTTTTAAGACCAAAAATCAGAAGGGTATAAATTGACCAGAAAGGTATAAATTGAAATATTGATAGCTAATGTTTATTGACTTTGGTTTTTTATGCCAAGTTCTGTTTTAAGTGCTCTCATGCATTATCTGGTTGAATCTTGAAAACACCATGAGGGTAGATACTATTGTTATTTTCATTTTACAGGTGAATGAACTGAGGCACAGACTAAATAGCTGTCTCAAGGCCACAAGGCCAGTGTTAGAGTCAGGAAGCAGATTCAGGCAAGGGAGACCAATTCGAAAACACTTGTGCAGGGCCGGCCGAGTGGCTCAGTTGGTTAAGAGCTCACTCAAGAGTGAGAGCTGAGCTCTGAACAACAGCTGTTCGAGGCCAGCCTGAGCTGAGTTGCCGTTGAGCTGCCAACAGGTGGCAGGATGGCTCAGCTAAAAAACAAACAAACAAAAAAAAAACAAAACACTTGTGCATAACAGCTACCATATAGCTCCAAGAAATAGAACATCATAGAGAGTTCTCCCTTTATACTGAGATACCCTATTAAAACTAAAAACAACACAAAAAGAGCCTCACAGAAACAAAGACCAAAGGGGTGGTTACCAGAAGGGAGGGGGCAGGGGATGAGTAAAAAGGGGGAGGGGAATATCATCAATAGTATTTTGATAAGTTTTCAAGGTGACAGGTGATTCCTAGAGTTAGTAAGGTGAACACATTGTGAGGTATAAAAACGTTGAATCACTATATTGTACACCTGAAACTAATATCACCAACATAAAATTGTATACCAGCTGTATTCGAATAAAAAAATGAGAACACTCATTTAAATATTAATATTGGGGTGTTGGAAAAGTCATGACGTATTTTTTCTGTGTTTTTCGTTGCAAAAATGCATCATGACTTTTCCTGCAACCCAATATATTTAAGAATTATTTGAAGCTAAAAACACATTTCTAAACCATTATTTTTTTTATTTAAATCTGGCACTTAATGAGTTGGTGAATATCTTGGGTTTTGATGCAAAAGACTGAAGGAAATCTGGAATTCAGAATATTTCACAAACAATTTCAAAATTTGAATTTAGGCATTGTAGGTTTATATGTGTACATAAACAGATTTTTAAGTATATCATGCATAAAGACAACCTGAAATTTTATTTCTCAACCTTTCTAATCCTCTTAAAACACTGAGAAATGCTCTTTCTTCATATATGTAAGCCAACCATCTGCCACTAACGACTATGAAAATAATTGGAAATACAGAGTAAAAACTTTCTCATCTAGCCCAATTTTTTAGGGAAGTTAATATTTTTAAAATTATTCCAATTGGAGAAATTGCAGGTTGCATATTAGGGAATGCAATTTGCTAATGTCACTGAAAACAAGGAAACTAATATTGAAATACTTGAAGAAAACAAAACTACTTTTGACTGCTACCATCTTTGAATAAAAAAGAAAACTATTTGTGGAAGCATGTAGGTGTTTGCATTCTTAGAATGAAAGATATTTGGTGTTACTTTAAAAAAGGTAAACAAAGGCAAATCTTCAGTAAATTGACATCTCTCTCAATTTTGTTTTTTGGCTTCCACTTGGGTATTAACATGGGCCTGTGCATAGGTGTGTTTGTAGTAGGGTAAAACAAGGGTCATAATAAGTTTGATACATTTGTGCTAGAATTATGAATAGTTCTATACAATTAGAAAAGGGCAATACTGTGGTTTAATTTGTTGAAAACATGGTTCATTTAATGGGTTTTCATTTTCCTTATAAAAAATTGAAGTACTATTTTAATACTTACAAAAAACTATAATGTGGGCATATTGAATTGTTCAGGAAAGCTCATTTGTATTCAGTGTGGATTCTTGAATATGGAGTATAGCAGCCAGTTATGTGAAATTGATGATGTTTACATATTATGAATAATACAAGGAAAATCCAAATCTATTCAATTAACATTTTATGTGCAAAATTTCAGCCACATTCAAGACAAATCTTATAATAATTTATACTACAATCATTTGGGCTAATCAGATACCCAATCATGTTTTAGTAGATTTCCCTGGGAGAAGAAATGGGATTTAAGCTTATTAATCTGTGTGGCATGCAATTATACTAACACTGAGGTGACCAAACCAATATGTTTTATTCTATTTGGAATAGAATCACTTCTTTAGAGTAGTAGATATTTCTGAACTTACGAAGACCAAAGAAAATGTGCATTTATGATTTTTACTGCTTGCTTGACTGTGTATTCATATTTCTGGCTTGTTCCTGAAAGGATTTCATGATCCTTACAAAAATACACGCAACACAAGGTAAGAATAAACAAATGAGGGTTTGGGGATAGGTGTTTGGAAGAAAAGCTGATGTTGGAAGTAAAGCTGTCCTGAGCTGTTTATTACTCGTTGAAAGGCATTACACTATCATGAGTCCACCTTCATGAAGTAGAGCCATTTTTTTATCCCTATGTAAACTATTGGACCTCCAGTCTTCCATTCTAGAAAAAAAAAAAAGTTTATTTTTAATGCCAGACCATTTAAAGGCAATTATTTTGAAAGTGCAGTTTCTGAAAATGTGTTCATTTTGAGTTCATCCAAGACACTGCCGGTCAGCTGACAGTTTCCACACATCTGTGGATTAAAGAAACCAATATTTAAAATAATTGACATTATGGGCCAGCCGTGTGGCGCATTGGTTAAGAGCTGGTTTGGGACGCCAGCAGCCCTGGTTCGGATCCCACATATGAGGGCCAGTGACAACTGTCCTCTACAGCTAAAACATCTCCACCTAGAGCTGGGCTGCGAGTCCAGGCGACAGTGTAGGCTGTAGCCCCTGCTGCAGTGGGCTGCCACAGGCTGCAGTGAGTGGCCTGCAGCCAGCGTGAGTTCCTGGAAGCCAGCGTGAGCTGTCGATAGCCGTGGTGAGTGACCATCCAGAGGCCGGCGACCGATCTGCCTCATTCCTCATTCGGGAAGAGCGCGATGATGATAACAGCATGGGCCAGTGAAGCAAGGTCCTCCGCAACTAGACTGAAGAACAAAAGGACATCAACTTGTCTGTTCCCCTCCCCCGATTCCCCAACACTGTTCCCTTCCCCCAACTTCCCCCAAAAAATCTTTAAAAAAAAAATTAAAAGAAATTCACCTAAGATATATAAGCATGTCCATTCACCTGTTCTCATTTACCCTACATATACGCATTTTCTTGGTTTACTTACAGTAGACTATATGATCATTGCAATGACACTGCATTGGACCATTGCATACCACACATAAATACTAATTAATGCATTAATGTTTTAAACATTTTAGCTTCTTATTGATGTTAAATCATTGATGTAATGTATTTTAAAATATCCTATATTGCACAGAAACCTTTCTAGGTTGTTATGTAGGTGTCAAGAAGTGTTTTTGTGATATTTGGAAAAATTGATTGGGGCTTTTGGATGATCGTGATAGGCATTATTATTTTCATCATTTAAAATAATGAAATGTAGATTCCCAGTAACCAAAAATTTTCATCTAACATATAACGGGAGTGGATTACATTGAGACAATGAAAGATATTTGTAGCTGAAATGATGTCTTCATGTATGACCACAGAGAGATTTTAACAATCAGATCAGGCTATGAAATCCTAACGTTGAACTTCGCGCTTTTTTTTTTTCCTTGATAAATTATATTTTTTCTTCTTGTGTGATAGTTTGGAGAATAGTCAATTTATTTTACATTCACTTTAAATTTTTAGTAAAGTACTTCAGATGTCTTAGACATTTATCTAATAAGCTAGCTCTTCAAAAAATTTGAATCATTTGAAATTGCTAACATTCAATTAATTTTGAGCTCTCAGAGTGCAGATTTCACATAGTATAACCTAGTATTAAATTGGTTATTGGTATTTCCCACTGATATTTCATTTTTAGTCTTCATTAACTATAACTGAGATTTAAGTATCTTTTTTGTTTTAATCCACCCTTTAAGAGATGTTTAACTTTTTTTTTTTGAGGGCAGTGTCACTGGCCCTCATTATGTGTGACCCGAACCGGGGCCGCTGGCCTCCTAAGTCAGCGCCTAACCACTGCGCCACTCGGCCGGCCCAAGAGATGTTTAACTTTTATAATTTTATTACGTATTTACCTTTATTAGATATATAACCATTATTTGCATGTATTTTACCTATTCCTATATCTTTTGCTGATTTCAATGGTCATTCCTATTTCTTTTCTACGAAATCATCCTTAATTCATTAATCCTTTTTTGTTAGTATATCATTGATTTTGAGTTTATTTCTAATCACTTTTTAGAGAATGTGATTTTGAATGAAAATGCTTCTGAAGCTGTGCACATCTTATATAAGTGCCTTTTCATTTCCTTTGGGTGTGATTAAAATCCTGAATGTATATAAATAATTGGGTAGTAACATTTCCTTGCAAAATACTATGTTCATACTGCCAAATCCATACTGAGAAAAGTAAGCTACATATGTCTTTACTTTGTGCTTTAGAAATAAAGAAGACGTGATGAATAGTAGAGGAGACCAACATTAGTTTCTGGGATGATGGAGGAAGATAGTAAAAGTGGTTAAGAAAAAGTCTGTCTAGTAATACAATGGGAACTTCAGTGTCATTTGCTATCATTTGTCATTGTTTGTTAGAGAAGTGTGCAAGGGTAAATATCTTCAGCTCTTATAAAATTAACTTATACTTTCCACTTTGATGTTTGTATAGAAACATAACAACCATCATATTGTAACCATAAAGGAGTACAACATCATTTTTGAAACAGGAAAATAAGAAAAAATAAATAAAAACTAATAATCTTATTCGTTAGAGATTTTTTAAAGTTACATTTTCTTGTATATTTTTTCAATCTTTTTCTATAAGTGTCCTTTTAAAATATAAAATTTGAATTATTTAATGCAAACTATTTATATCCTGTTCTTTTTTATATGCCAGTGAGTTTTAATTCCTTTAAATATTTTAAGAACCTTGTTTACAGTGTGTATAGTCTTTCATCTTAGTAATATATTTTTATCATTTTTCCTGTTGTAAGTAATATGATGAATACTCTCATTTATAAATCTTTGTATGAATCCCGAATTATTAGAGGAAATTCATTGGAATGTAGTTAATACTCTTAATCCTTGTTAAATATCGTTTCACAAAACTTGTACCAGTCTATACTCCCCCATATCATATGATTGTGTTTCATCCCATTATCCTCAATATTATTTTAGCCTTTTTCAATTCAGCAGATAAAAAAAATACTATTTTGTTATAATTCTTTATCATATGATTCGTAGTTCATTTGAATTTTTCAATATTTTCCTGTTTAAGAGAAATGTGATTCTCTTATGTAGAATTCAGATTTCTGTTATGCATTTTTAATCCATGTTTTCTTATTGATTTGTAAGAATTGTTTATATATTAAGGACATTAACATTTTATATTGTAAATATTAAGATTTTTCACCTTAGAAATATTAAAAATATAATAGAATGTGCCTTTCTGTCAATATGATTTTTTGCTTGTTAGTATGTTTTAGTTTGTGTGAAATACAGGGTGCCTGTTCAGTTATCAAGCAAAGATTCATTTTCTCATATTTTTATGTATGCTTTTATGTATTTGAGAATCTTTCAATGCTTATTTGCTGTCTGCAGAAACAATTCTGTGATATTTACATTGGATCATTGGAATATGTCCTCTAAATACAGTTTGTTTGTAATAGTACAAATTATATTTGGTTTTGTTCTGTTTTTTCCTCAATTTCTGAATCAGTGGTTTGATTTTCTGCATTTTATGAGAAATGGGGAAGAGTTCAAGTCCACTAAGAATATTGTAAACGTATTTCTTGTACATGCTCATTTAGTACTGTTAATATTCTCACAGGGATCACATAGCAGTGCAAACATATCTCAGTAAGAGTAGTTGAAAATAGAATCTAAGGATAGTATAACTGTAAATTAAGTTTGGGGAGCTTTTTTCTATGGCTGATTTTGTTATCCAAATGACTTTCCATTGTCACCCAGATCATTTGTAATTGCTTTGGCTCCGTAATTAAGTGCTCTGATGCATAAGTCTAATCTCTATCACTATATAAAACTCTTTAAAATTTTTTGGCCTGTTGCCTCTAAAAGTGTTTACTTATTTTGGTTTATAACCACCTGAATCATTCATGGTTTCCTATATTCCTAGTGCTTGTCATACTATTTCACTATTTTTTGGCTTTTGTTTCCAGTGCTATTTAAGTATCTCAAATCTAAATCCTACTTACTCATATGTTATAAGGTTTTGCTCAAATGCTTTATTGTGAAATTAAGGTAAAAATATTTAGTGGGGTACCATTTTGAGCCCTACTTCATTTGTAACTTCAATCTTTTGGGGCTGTTTAAAATCCAGTCAAAGTTATAAAACCTTTTATTCTATTAATATATATATGTAAGAAAAGCTTAATAGACAATGCTGATAGGGATAAAACAAATATATATATATATATATATATATATACACACACACACACACACACACACGCATACACGCATGTGTGTGTGTATATTTAATAAGTGTAGGAGTCATTCCATATAATTGGAATAATACAAAATGACTTTCCTCCTCCCAAAAGTATCATTCTTGCATTAATTACTGCGTGTGTGCGTGTGCACACAGGTGCACACATGTATAATAAAGATATAGAAAATACTGAAATTATATCTGTCTATCCAGATCAAGATTACACAACCTCAGCACTACTTATATTTTGAACCTGATACTTTCTTTGTTGGGGAGAGCTGTCATGTGCATTGCAGGATGCTTATTATTATCCCTAACGTCAATCTCTAGATGCCAGTGGCACCCACTTTCCACTCGTGTCTCTACATATTGCCAAATGTTCCCTGGGGAGTAAAATTGGGAACCACTGATCTACATAGATGTAATTTCATGTTTTCTGAGAAAATGTTATAAACATTTCTATCCATGTAGACATTTGCTTCAGCCAAAGTATAAACTAGATTTTGTTTCCTGTATTTCAAATATAAGGTGTTACTTTTACTTTAAGAAAGCATGAACAGTCCAAACACTTATTAACATTCTTTTAACAAGTCTTAGCCTGGGGGGAAAAGGAAGACAGTTTTGAAATGGCATAATAATATATATTTTTTTTTCTGTTCTGAAATTTAGGAACATCAATTGTTTTTTCTATGGTGCCTGTGTTCTTTGGGATAAAAATTCAGTTTTGATGTCAGTAACCTAGACTTATATTGGAAATCATAAGCATTGAAGTGAACAAGCCTTGTATAAAGTTATCTCACCATGTTTTGATTTCTAATATAATTATACGTTATGAATGTAGTCCTTAACGATGAGAAAGGTTTTTTGGCTTTAAAACAAAAATTCCATTTTTTAAAAAATTGTAGCTTCTTTTCCTGGCAGTACCACTATATTTCAAGATAATTTTATTTTTTCCTCAGTTCCCCATTTCAAAGTTTTAGTAGGTAGAATTTGGCTTTTAAGACCCAGATTCCTTTCTTGAGACTTGTTTTTTTATTTTCTTCCCAAGACTGCATTTGATTCTAATTCTGTACATATTGTAAATATTTTTGGCATTATTAGCTGCCATCAACATTTCATTATGTGGCATTTTTAATCCATAATTCTGATAACTCCCTCAGGTTTTTTTGAGCACGGTTTCAAGTATTGTGTTTAAGAAAAGTACATGGATAATATACCAGGGGTGCCAAAAAAAATGTATATGCATGAGTTGTATTTATCTTTTGTTATTGGTATATATTGAGTATTACAATTTTAGTACAGCTTTTTCCTTTCTTAAAACATGTATATATTTTTTTCACCCCCTCTGTATTTTCTAAGATGCTGTAAATTAGGACATATATTCCTCTTCTGTAATTTCTTGGCTGGAAATAAATTATTTAATCACCACAGTTCATTCTGAAAAATCTGTTCCAACATTTTAACATAATTTTTCAGAGGAAAATTAAGATAATTTGAATTTTTTTTGCATGTAATGTGTTTTTTCTGCCTGACAGTCTTCTCCCCTTCTTCCTCTTCTTCTTCCTCTTCTATTATTATTATTGTTGTTGTTGTTGTTGTTGTTATTATTATTATTAGTTTTGGGTCTTTTAAACATCCAGTCACAATGTGTTTGTTCATTTGTGGTTGCTTCTCATAAGTGGTGCCTAAAATAGGTGATCTTCAAATATTTTACATTTTATGCCCTTCTCATCATGCCCCCAATATATGTATATTTATTTGTGAATTATGTGCATGTTTTGCTCTTCTAATATATCTATAAATCCTATTACTAATGATTAAAATGAGTGTAAATAGAACTTCCAATGCTTTCTTCCTTTGCTGCAAGGGATTGCTCAGTATCCTCTAGGAATGTACTCATCCTCTGATGAAGACCACTAATCTGGATAATGGAGAATCCTTAAATACACATGTTTGGATCCTTTTATTTTCCTGTTGACTTTTCAGTAGTATGCTGTATCATTTCGAAACTTATAATCCTTAGTTTGGTTCATTTTACTTTGTGCTACTTCTATCATCTTCTTTTATTTGGCTTTCCTTTCTTTTTTAAAAATTTTAACTGTGGTAAAATGCACATAACATGAAAGTTACCATCTTAAACATTTTAAACTATACAGTTCAGTAGTGTGCGGCATATTCACCTTATTGCATCTCTCTTATTTCTTGACAGTTTTTTCCTGTCTGCTTTAGAAGCTTAAACAAAGAATTCGTACGCATCAGTGCTGTCTTTAATTTTATTTTTCAAAATTATAGAAACAATGCAGGAATTTATGTCTCTTATAAATAAAAGTTTCAAAATAGGGAGATACCGCAGAATAAAACACGTATCACACCCTACTTTGCCTTACTTCACCCACTCTACCCCACGTTGTGCCACAATCTTATTTGTTTCACAGTTTATGACATTTTTATGTAGAGTTCTGAATAGTGTAGAATACCCAGTTTTCTCTGTGTATTTGTGCATATATGTATACATACATATATTTTATATAATTATACTCTACAGATTTTTCTGTGTCTTGTTATTTTGACCTAATAATACATCTAGGAAAACTTTTCATGAGTGTATGTTTAAATATAAGATCATTTAAAGAAAACTGAGAGTATTTTTAATATGACTTTTAATTTTGAAAATAACTGGTAGTGGTTAAAAAATTCATCACTGCAGAATTATGTCAAGTAAAGAAAAGCTATCTTAAATTTCCACCCACATCTGCTGCCACCCTTTCTCTGCCCAGGAATAAACAGTTGAGATTTGCCTGTCTATTCTTCCAAAAATGATCTGGGCATATGCAGAAATATGTCCTTCTTTATTTGCACAACATTCCATTCTCCAACTCACTTCTTTTTCACATAGTGGTATAGAGTTATCTCTGTACATATAGCTTTCTTTTTTTCTTTATGTGCTACATAATGATCCAAACAGTGGATATATTTTCCATTCAATGACTATATTAACTATTTATATCCTCATGAATGGTTGATTTGAGTATAAATTTTGTTATTATGTAGCATGCTCTGATATACATACTTTTACACATATTTTTGCATATTCATGGAAGTTTAACTGGGGGATAAATTTCTAATAGTCAACTTTCTTGCGCTAAGAGCATGTGGGTGTTATGTTTCTACATATTGCCAAATGTCTTTCCTAAGGGATCATACTCATTTATGTGGTATAAATTTGCTTGTTTGATCTTACAGTGTGAATTTTTATTTCAGTTAACATCTCAAAAAGCTCCCCTTTTGTGGGGCCTGGGTCATCTCACACATTCCATTAAGTTAGCTAAGTAGGTTTGGAATGAGGGTCCCATTCTCTGGTTTTGCAGTCATTTTTTTAGAGTGTGTATGTGTTTTTCTTTTTACTATTCCTAGGACGTACACCTTGGCTTGGTGCTTGTCACAAGACAGCTTGTTTGTCTTGTTCTTGGCAGTGTGCACTCTCCACTTGTGTAGAATCTTAAGAGAATGTTAGGAAAAAGAAAGGCAAGCCATTAAAACTCAGGCTCATGTTCTTGCATAAGGTCAGAATTCAATGTCCATTGAGAAATAGCCAGAGAAATAGTAAACAACAAGTTCTTTTACATGCGTACTTAGATAACTCTTCATCATTTGAGTGGAAAAAGAACTTCAAAATTATTTTTTAAACAGCCCCTTTAATAGAATTGAACTTGACTTAGTAAGATAGCTATTAATGTATGTATCAGTATCTCTCTGTTTTGGTATTTAATACCCTGAAACCTACACCTGCATTTCGAGATACAGAATTTCAGGCAGGTTCCAGCTTGATCATTTAAGAACGTGTGGAGCTTGTGGAATGAAAGCGAGCTTTTTTCCTCTCTCAGAACACAGTCAACAATTCTGAAGGTCTGGCAAAAAAAAAAAAAAAAGCCTTTGCATGAAGCAATGTACTTAATTGAACAAAATTTCCCCCCTCAATTTCAGTTCTGCCTTTTACCTAGCAGGGAAGATAATCCTTAGGAATTAATTTATAGTCTCTCTGGACAGCTTCAAAACTTCACAAGTCATTGAACTGGCATTAACACAAGAGAAGCTTGCACTTGATTTCATTTTAAATCCTCTAGTTCGTTGCCTGTGAGATTCACATTGATTTCAGTGTAGCTTTCACATGGGCCTGGGCAGCAATATCTGTCTATCAGGAATGCGAGTGCTAACATGATAAAAATAATAAAACGATCTGTGTGCTCTTAGCAGTTGTGTCCTTGTGAGATTTCATTTTGCTTTATACCATGAAGTTACTTAGTAAAGCCATCTATCATAAAGGGTACTGTTGGAAGTACTATCTTCTCATGACGAATGATGTAGAAATAAACTTCTTTCATAACAGTTCATTCAGTTGATAAACATTTTGTGCCTTTTATTCTAGGAGCACTGTGTTAGGCATGTACTCAAAAGACCTGCATAACCCATGTAACCAACTGAGCTAACTGGTCAACCCCCAATTTTTATTTTCTTAAAGGTTTTATTGGGGGGTTGGGGGAGGGGAGCAGCGTTGCGGAATAGGGGAAGGGGAACAGACAAGTTGCTGTCCTTTTGTTCTTCAGTCTAGCTGTGGAGGACGTCGCTTCACTGGCCCATGTTGGTATTATCATTGCGCTCTTCCAGGTTGAGGCCGTCGCTCACCTGCCATTGGATGGCCACTCAAGGCGTTTCACGGCAGTTCATGAAAGCTCACGCCAGCTGCTGGCCAGCCCCTCTACAGTCTGTGCTGTTGCTGGTGACCCACAGCAGCCCAGCTCCAGGTGGAGCTGTTGTTCACCATCTTAACTGTAGAGGACACAGCATCCCTGGCCCTCATGTGGGATCTGAACCGGCGCCCTGCTGCTCAGAGCTACCGTCCCAAGCCAACTCTTAACCAATGCAGCACTCAGCCGGCCCCCAGTTTTTTTTAAAACCAAGTTCTTAGCATTAAAACTGCCCAATTGTGTTTCTGGAAAAAGATGATTATGCTTTGTTTTTCTTTTCTTTTTTTTTTGAAGCATAAATGGATATTCTTCATTAGCTACTTATAAACAGAAGCCACTGCTCTTGTTCTTCTTATTTCTTCTTATTCCCATTAGCTCACAGGATGAGAATTCTAAAGAAGAGATTACTTTGGGGTATTCAGATTCCATCTACTGTTAGGAAGAGGGGTGACTGAGAGAGTGCCAAGCTTCGGAGCTGGAAGGCAGAAGGTGGTTCTTTCTTGAATAATTCATGTTCACTCTAATAGTCAGTGCTTTGACCTCCTTATGTGGCCTTTCAAACTGGTGATTCTATACCAATTCTTCCTCCCTCCACCCCACCTTGTAGGTTTAAGTCAGTATGACACAGTGCTATTTTTAAATCTTCTTTAGGCGTTCTTTTGTAAAGATTTCATGGTGTAGTGTATCAATTAAGCAGATCCAAAAGTTACATTGATATTACTGCAGATGTTCAATACTACAAGACTGTTTCATCAAGTCTTTGGTTCTAGTGTCATCATCAAAATTTTAATGTGAACATCTACATAAAACTTTTGCTGGAACAGTTACAGCTGACTTGAGGGGAATACTTTCAGTATTTTTTTTCCTGAGAGGAGTAATATTTAGTCTTAAGAATGATTTCTTTTTGCTTTGCCTGTAATCCTTTAGGCATCACAACTAAAACCTTTGTAATGATAGTCTAGTGACTATCACTTACTGGAAATTTTCTGAATGGTTTTCCATAAGCAGTGGCCAAGTCAGTTAGAAGCTGTCCAGTTTTTGTCACCATTAGTTTGGTTGCAAATTCCGCCGTTTGGTTTATAAATTTATTGTTGCTATGATATAGCAGAGCCTCCAATGTGCAAAAAAATCTAGTCCAAAGCAATGTTCAAACAATGATATTTGGGTCAATTCCATGAACACTTTGATAGTATCTAATTTCTTCTGCTCAAAATATGTGGGGATTTCCTACCGACACTGAGGCATGCATTACACTCATCACTTGGTAGCTCCATCCCACTGGATGTGGTCCAACTATGCATCACTGAAGGCATATCAAACAGGCTTTTACAGTGTGACAGTATAAATTGCTGGAATCATTTTCTTAAGTCTCTAGACTTATTCTTCTTTCAGCCTCACAAATGTTCAATATCAAATCTGCCATTTCGATTTATATCTAGGTTCCTTTTCTTTGTACCCTTACTAAGTCAGAACTCTTTAACTTAATTACCTTGGTCAATGAGAAAAGACATTTTTGAAAACTTTCTTCTTTTAATAAGTAACTAATTTTTTTCTTATCCCTTAAAGACCTTCTTCCAAGTATTTATCTTTAAAATCTTGTCTTTCTGGGCACACCGTTTGGGTTTTATCATCTATTCTAATAGTCTTACTATGAGCAGTGGACTTCCAAACACCTAGGTCAAACCATCCCTGAGTTCCACAGCCCAATTTTGAACTCCCTGACGAACATCATTAGTTGTTTGGCTGGATATTGACATATATGATTGAGAGTGCTACAGTGCAGGCATGCATAGCCCTAATCTACCTAGGAAGAAATAGTCAATAAATCTGATGTAGTGGAAAAAATATCCTCCCCTTAAAAGGCTATTTCAAATAACCCCTCAGGGGAGTAAAATCCACTTTTACTTATATCTTCATTTTTAAATAGGAAACAAAAATATTGAGGAAACATACAGAAATCTTGTATCTGGAGGAGGGTGTCAGGCACCTTTGTTCCCTGTTGTATGTCAGCTCAGTTACTGTAAGTGGATTCCCACATTCTTAGGTTTTGCTAAGGGCAGTGAGGCCATATGGCATACTTCTGCTTGTAGAGAAACAAAAGGGGGATTTTCTTCTTTACCAGAGGTACCTAAATTTTTTTTTTTTGAGGCCAGTGTCACTGGCCCTCATATGTGGGACCTGATCCAGGGCCGCTGGCTTCCCAAACCAGCGCTTAAGCACCGCGTCACTCAGCCGTCCCCTAAAATTTAAGTTTGAATATCTCTTAGGCAAAGATTTCTTTATAAAACCCTAACATAATTACAAGCTATTGGCCTTTAAAAAAAGTCCCATAGATTATTTTGGATGTACTTAGAATACTGACAACCATTAGTCAGAAGCTATTAGTTCTGTAAGTCATTAGTTAATTATTACTGTATAGAAGTATTAGATAATGATGTGTAGTTTGTTATTAATATGGGGGGGTGAAATACGAAGTGATGGCAGGTATAACGAGTATATGTATGTTCAGAAAAGCAAATCTTGCATTACGTCCTATCTATCACTCACTGTGTGGAGGTTTTGATCCTGACATTGCCTGACTCTGCTACCTTAGGCAGGCATTTATTTGTGTCCTTGAGCCTCTTTTGGCCTAAGTGAAAAATGGGGATAATAAGGTCTGCTTTATGGGACTACTGGGAGGAGAAAATGAGAAAATACAATTGTAAGAAGGGAAATGGTTACTAAATCACAGTATTTCTAGAACATAATAAGAGTTAAGCATTATGTAGAAGGAAAATCAAGTTCAAGTATGTGATAATTATGGAGGCAAGTCTCAAAATTCAATTTTATGAGGGAAATGCAGGAATCAAAATTCTACAGATGTTAAGCAAATTTATGTGTGTGTGCACACGTGCATGGAAAGAGAAATTTGGAGAGGACATGCCTAACCAGTGACAATAGTGGAAATACAGTTTTTTATTTTCTTCTTTGTATGTGTCCTTAGAAGGGATTAGCTGTTAAACTGAATAGGTATTTTATGTACTTTTATTGACTAATCATTCAATAAAAGGAAGTCATTTTTAACAATGGAATTTTTTTTTTTTAAATAAAAGCTTGCTGTCTGGCCATTTAGCCATCCAGCCATCCTTCCTATATCCATCCATCCATTCATCCATCCATCCATCCATCCATCATCCCTCCATCCATCTATCCATTCATCCATCCTTCCACCCAATATACTTTGGCTTTTGTGTCAAGGACATATACCATATAGTCAAGCCAACTAATTGAGAGTATATGATGCAGTCAAGAGAAAGTTTAAAACATAGTTACCAACTTGCCTTAAGCTATACAGTAAAAACTTGGATAGTGAGTAATGTGGTTTGCAAGTGTTCCACAAGTAGAGCAAACATTCCGAATAAATTTTAACGTGCTAAACGAGCTATGTCTTGCAACAGGAGCAGTTTGTTTCCAGAATGAATTTTGCTTACAAACCAAGTACATTTTAACTGGGTAAACGAGCAATGTCTCGCAATACGAGTAGTTTGTTTCTGGAACAAATGATGCTTGCAAACCAGGGTATTACTATATATTGCTGGGTTTGATGTTGGTGTATTTTTAGATTTATTTATTTATCATTGAAAAAAGATTTCCAAGCCTGGGTTTTGCTTAGTTAACCAAAACCTACAGAGCAAACGTGTTTTTGAAATTAATTTTGGAATTCTAGAACTTTCCCTATTAAAGCATGCCTGGCTCAACTTGACTTCCTGAATTTTCTTCTTAAAGTTACATGTTTTTTAATTTCAGTCACAAAAGACTTAGAGATGTAAATTGAGTTATTCAGGCAAAATATTGAATTTCAAAGTGTTGATACAAGGCAGCTTGCCCTTATGGAGAAACCCTTTTATTTGGTGTAAGCATTTTTGTCCAGTTTTAGAAGACTTAGGACATAATACTTCAATAGCCACATACTGATTTCTTAATCCCACCTTTCATGTGCTTTAATTTCTGTGATGATGTTTGTTAGGTTTGTAATCTTGGCTGGCCTTGGTATGCAGATGAAAAAAATTATAGCTATTAGACTGTCACAGTGGTAGCATCAACTGTTTACCTCTCCAGCATTAATTTCTTTATCATGCTGAGAAATTTTATTCTTAGATATTCAAGAGTACCATTTTCTATGTAGCAGTGTATATTGGGGATATTGGATAGATAATGTTTTTGCTTATTTTATTTATTTCCATTAATCTTTGAATGCTTTGTTTTTCTACCATCATGAAAATCTAAATTATGTAAGCAAATTTCACTCCTTTATGAGAATTTGGAAATTAACCAAATTGGTACATAAAGAACAGATAGTTAATTTATTCAAAAAATAGTGAATATATACTGTGTGTCAGTTACCATGTCAATTATACTAGAAGATAAAAGTTCTGATTGTCTATTGATATTCTAATCTTAGTTTCTTTGGTTCATAAGTTTCTAACTCCATAGTCAATCTTTAATTCTAAATAAATTTGCATATCATAATAATTAAATACCATTTGCTTCTATAATCTTATGGATGTGAAATAAAAAGCAATAATAGCATTGAAGTTGTAAGTCCTTAGGATAATGTTCTCAAAGATATATCCTTAAAAACCATACTTATTCAGACATATTTTTTCAAAATGATTTATATATACCATTGTCATCCCTCCCAGTCATCTTTTTTATTTTTTCAGCTATGTAACACTAGCCTAAAAGTGTACATGTCAAGTATTTATATGTGGCATATATACTCAAGTATCTTCCACGTCTAGTCCCACATCCCACAAAAAGCAAATCAAAAAGGAAAGAGAAGTATAGGATTTTTAATATAATCAAGCTACACTGCTTTCCCTGATTTTGAAAAATCCCTCAAGACATGGGTTTAACATGTTTTCTTGGCTAATGTGATGGATTTTCTGTTCTACAACCATCTCAGTCACTAGCAATGGCCAGCTGCAGGACTATATTGCTCTACAAAGGCAGAACCATCTCGGTAAGCCCGGATGTTGTCCTCCTGGCCGAGATTCACCTCTAAGTTATTTATGAAGTTTTCATGACATATCACGGGGTCAGAAAATTCTGAGTGATTTTTTTCCATATTGTTAGAAAACATGGACGAAACAAAAGACGAATGTTTCTGGTGAAACACATTCAGAATTCTGTACAAAACAATACATTGAAGTCCAAGGGAATGTGTGCTGCCTTTGCCCCTCAAGGTTCTCCTTTGTAATCTCTAGCAGGTAATCTATAAACCCCCATGACCTACGAGCACAAAACAAGGTCGGCAGGTACTCAGGCAACATGGTATCATTAGCAATAATCAATGCAAGGCTGTGTTTTCTCGCTAATACATGGGTAGAGTACCAAATTATTGAGCAACACTAGATCTCTCTTCTATTGAGCTCATTAGTCTTGGAAGACCTCGTTAATCATTTAAGCTATAAGAAAAATATAACCTAGGGTTTGGCAGAACAATCAATGAGACATAAGCGAAAGAGTGTTTGTATATTTGAAGAGGAAGGTAGGAAGAATTGCAAGTGTAGCATAGGAGTTATTGGACCTATTTGGGTTCAAGGATGAAAATTGAATCTATTTTATTTGATTATGGAAGGGGGTTTGTTTATGGGGAGGGGTTATATTCATGGCTGCCAACACGGTCATAGACAGAAAACAACTCTTTCTTTATATTCTCATATCTATATTCTATAACAGTTTAAAATTTTCATTTCCCCCCCAAGAATCATAATCAGTATAATCAATTTTTAACCTCATATTTAATTGGTCACCACAGCCTGTCAATTGTACTATCACATGTCCTGCCTTCTCCTTTGACTCCATGCTTACTGCTGGCATGTTATTTCAAAACTACCTGTTTTGTTTTTCCCGAAATGTTCTAATAATCTGATGATTGGATTTTCTGTCACTTTTCTCAGTCCATCATTCATAGTGAGTCAAGGACACCTTCCTAAAACAGTCAGTTACTTGTTTAAAAATAGTCCAAAGCTCTCCATTGTCTACCCAGTGAAATCAAAACATCTTGGCATGGATATAAAGCACTTCATAGCCATTCTTATCATTTATTAAGAAACTCATGGGCCAGCCGAGTGGCTCAGATGGTTAAGCATTGGCTTGGGAGTGAGAGCTCTGAGCAGCAGGGTGGCTGGTTCAGTTCCCACATGGGTCAGGGATGCTGTGCCTTCTACAGCTAAGATGGTGAACAGCAGCTCGACCTGGAGCTGAGCTGCCGTGAGTCGCCGGCGATGGCAAAGGCTGCAGTGGGGCTGCAGTGGGCTGCCATAAGCTACTGTGAGTGGTGGGCAGCCAGCGTGAGCAGCCGGCAGCCGACGTGAGCTGTAGTCCAATGGCCAACGACCAACTGCCTCAGCCAGGAGAAGTGCAATGATCACAATACCAACATGTGCCAGTGAAGTGCCGTCCCCCACAACTAGACTGAAGAATAAAAGGACAACAACTTGTCTGTTCCCCTTCCCCAGTTTCCCAACGCTGTTCTCTTCCCCCACTTCCCCAATAAAATCTTTAAAAAAAAAAAGAACAGAAACTCATATTACTAGGCACATAACATAAATATCTCCAACTCCCAAGCTAACTTTGGAGGTGGAGTATTGTTATCTCTTGTTTTTGTAAACCAGAATTAGATACACAGAGAGTTTAAATATCTTTCCAAGTTCAAAGAGCAGGTGTAAGGAACAGAAGTACAATAGAATTGAAAACATGTCCTATGACTGCTGAGCACAGGCATTTTTCGTTACAGTATAGTTGTATTTTAACTTGACCATCCTGCCTTTATAGATCCATCACCTGCTTCATTTACCTTCTTGTATGTCTTTGACACATTCAAACTGACCCACCATGATTTAAATCTGTTACACTTTTTTTCCATTGGCTATGCCCTTCTTTCTGTTTCCTTTGTAGTTATTTCGTATTTAGATAACATCTACTCATTCATCTAGGTTCTGTTTAAACATCTTCTCTAACGTCTCTTTCACTCTATTGAGTTTGTCCTGTACTCCTGCAATGTTTCAGAGCATGTGGTTCATACTTTGATTACTTGTACCAGTCCCATTTTATTATACTTACTCATTTATGTATTCAGAAGTGATCAGGATTTCTTCAGGACAGAGCACTTGTCTTCTTACTTTCTCTTTCACAACACGACTGTCCCTTGGACCTGCTCAAAAATACTTGTTGAAGGAGTGAATTTTCTCTACAGCTCAACTCAGTGCATTTTCACAATCACTCTGTTTTTGTAAATCACTTTAGAAAATTAAACCAAATGTATCTTCATGTTAATTAATAGTGTAACTTTGCATGTGTTAGAATCGTTGAGAATTGGATATTCCTAAGATGTATTTCCTGCATGACCACCACAGCTCCCTTTTTAAAACTTTTGTAGTACAACTCATCAGCTTTTTTTTTTTTTTTTTTTTTTTTTTAACAAAGAACATCTTAATTCTGGCCTTGGGTAGATTCGATGTGCTTGATTGGACCTTCTCTGACTGATTAGGTAAATGGTGAGAGCTGGACTCTCATTTCTTCAATAGTTTTCTGTTCTACACTATTGATGCTAGTTCTGTCTTTGGCTCAAGGTTTTTGATTTTTTAAGACAAATATACAACTTGTAAATTGAATGGTCCTGTGTAATTTTGCAGAGCTCATCAGCCTAGGTTTCTTTCTACAAACTTATTGTAGTAATTATGACTCTTAAAAACTCATGCATCTGGTTTATGGCTACCCTCTGGTTTATTTAAACAAGAAATATTTTGAAGATTATTTAGCTAAGATGAACCAAGTACTTTCCCTATTTAGGAGAAACACAGTGTACCTGGGA
Organism: Aselliscus stoliczkanus; assembly: GCA_033961575.1. NCBI lineage: Eukaryota > Metazoa > Chordata > Mammalia > Chiroptera > Hipposideridae > Aselliscus > Aselliscus stoliczkanus. Next base: position 91,300,485 of record CM066737.1, on the reverse strand, counting down.
CAGAGCACAAAGAAAACATTATTATGAAAAGTTGAATGAGATCTCTCTGGAGAGAATTCATATTTGTTTTATGGTTGTGCTATGATCAGTGAGTTAACCATATAATTCTACTTAAACACAATTTTTTGAGGCCCTACTATGGGCTTGCCTAAGAGGCCATGTGCTTAGGATAAATTAGTGCAGTGGTTACAGATACCGGCACTAGAATCAGATTTGGCTGTGAATCCTGGTTTTTGCTAGGCCTGGTGTGTGATGACTGCAAGTTCAAGAAACACTGAGCTTCCGACACATCTAAAATATAAATAAAAGTAGTATTTACCTCAAAGGGATTTGTGATTATTAAATCAGATAATGTAAGCATAGACTAGAATATGGTATTTGATAAACATTAAATTTTGGCAGTTTAATTATTGAGGGTAGGTTTCAATAAGTTTTTGTCAAAATGAGTAATGAATGAAACATAAACAGATGTTATCGTGATGCTTTTTATGTATATCTCTTTTATTGAATTTGTGACCCAGTTGTAAAAACTGAACTCTTCTTTGAGTTTAGCTAAAGAAAACTCTATCAAGATCTAATATATGTAAATCCTGATTTAATTTTTCCTGTAGTACTACTACTAATATCTTTTTTATAGCATTTATATCTTAATACATTTTTCCCATTACCTTCTTTCATCCTTGGAGCAATTCCTGTGAGAGAGGTATTATGTCCCTTGTTTTGTAAATGAAGAGACTAATAAACAGGGATTAAGAGACTTGATCTGTTGCATCTAGCGTGTAAATGACGGGCCCACTCCTGGAACTCAGGTCTACTTGCCACTGGACTTTCTGCCTGTTCTCCCTAAATGTTGGTCAGTTTAAAACTGGTGAGTGTTCAGCTCTTTTGCACAGTAAAATATGGATATAGTATATTTATTTGGAGAGGAGAATAGGGAGAGGGAGATGGAGGTAGTAACTGTCTAACTGTTTGTACAGATATAAAGGTAGGTGAATAAAAACACGTGGAATGTGCTTACACATTTTAAATGCATTAAAGTGGAACATAAAGGCTTTCTATATCGACTCAAGGTATGTTTTATTTAGAGATATTTAACAAGAAATGTCAAGTTACTTTGCAGTCAGGAAAATTAGGTTCGTACTCCTCAAGTTTTTAAGATAAGGTCTTTTTTTTTTTTTTTGAGGGCAGTGTCACTGGCCCCCATATGTGGGACTGAACCAGGGCTGCTGGCGTCTCAAGCCAGCGCTTAACTACCGTGCCACTTGGCCGGCCCAAGATAAGGTCTTTCGTCATCTGTTCAATGCTCATCTCTTTAGTTCATGCCCTGCCATTTGCAATGCTTTCCAAACATACGGTATGATTCAGTTGTATACAAGTATTGTGTTTTCCTGTAGTATTCACTCTGCCAGCACTCTCCCTGCTCTTACGTTAACCCAGGATTGTCCTGGGAAATGTCCAGTGACTTTTTTTTTTTTAAGATTGCATTGGGTAATTGGGGGAGGGGAACAAACAAATTGCTGTCCTTTTGGTTCTTCAGTCTAGTTGTGGAGAACGTTGCTTCACTGGCCTGTGTTGGTATTATCATGGCATTCTTCCCAGGTGAGGCAGTAGCTCGCTGGCCATTGGACAGACAATCACGGTGGCTCACAAAAGCGCATGCCAGCTGCCGGCCAGCCCCACTGCAGTCTACGCTGTCGCCGGTGACTCACGGCAGCCCAGCTCCAGGTGGCGCTGTTGTTCACCATCTTAGCTGTAGAGGGTGCAGCGTCACTGGCCCTCATATGTGGGATCTGAACCCAGGCCCTGCTGCTCAGAGCTGACATCCCAAGCGAACTCTTAACCAATGAGCCAGTTGGCCGGCCCTATCCAGTGATCTTTGAAGACAATGAGCATGTTGCCCCATATGTGGAACTTTGTTTGAGTTCTCTACGTTGAACACTCCCTGGACCTCCTAGTACTTTACTTGTGCTGTCACATTAAATTATATTGATTTAAGTCATTATTCTTCAGTCCTAGCTCAAGTCCGGGTGCAAATGAGAGATCTGTAAATATTTTTAAATAAGCTGAAAAGAATTAGAATATGAGTATTTGTTTTTAATTAATTGAAGGAAAGTTGAAAGGTATAGAAGAAAAATTGAGCAACTTTCCAGTTGTCTTCTTTCAACCCCAAATGTTCATTCAGTCAACACATATGAGGCCTGACAGTTGAGTTCGCAAACTCACGCTAGAAAAAGTACTCCATACCTCATTGCTAACTATCATTATGGTCACCTTCGAAGTACTCCCCTTGGAAAGTACTTGTTTACTGGCTAAAAATTCCCTCACAGACAGTGCTATGTGTGCTGATGCATTGTCATGATGCGAGAGCCATGAATTGTTGGTGAAAAGATCAGGTCATCTAACTTTTTCATGGAGCCTTTTCAGCACTTCCAAATAGTAAATTTGGTTAACTGTTTGCCCAGTTGGTAAAAATTCATGATGAATAATCCCTCTGATATCAAAAAAGATTGTCATCATTTTGACTCTTGATTTGGACTGATAGAACATTTTTGGCTATGAAGAATTGGCTAACTTGCATCATGCACTTTGATTCTTTGTTTCAGGGTCATGTTAGTACACCCATGTTTCATCAACAGTGGTAACATGGCCCAAAACATCATCTTGACTCTCCAAAAGGTCTTGGCAAACTTAGATTTTCCTTTGATTTTATTCATTGGTGAGCTCCTTCAGGACCATTTTTGCACACACCTTTCTCATGCCAAATTTTCAGTTAAGATTTTCCTAACTATTTCTCTATTGATGTTTACTTGGTCTGCTGTGCTTGTCACAGATATACAATTTGACAAATTTTTGCCATGTTTTCATCTGTTCTGCTCGTTTCTGGCTGCCCTGACCTCTCTTCATCAGTGATGTGTTCTCTCCCTTCAGAAAAAAATTTAATCCATTTGTACGTTACCATTTTCTTCATGGCATTGTCCCCATAAACTTGGACTAACATGTCCCTGATTTCACTTCCACTCTTGCCAAGTTTAACAAGAAATTTTATGTTTGCTCATTGCTCTAATTCAAGCTCAGACATTCTCACAATGGCACATAAAAACACACAATAATGAACACCACTCAGCAAGACACTGCCAGACGTCAATAGGAACACAGCTGTGAGACACTGAAGTACCAGAGTTATGAAACCTTACCGAGCTGTTTGTACAGTGCACAGTGGCAAGTTCATGGACTTAATTGTTGGACCTCATATTCATTAGTACCTCCTAAGTGCCTTCTTGTCATCAGGAATTCTGCAAAACAGAATATATAACAATTTTACCCTCATGTAAACAATATTTTAATGTAAAGAAACATACAATAAACAAAATAAACATGTAAAATATAAAATAACTTCCATCGTGATAAATACATTGGTGAAAGCTAAAGCAGGAAGGTGGGATATAGAATTCAGGGAGGGGCCTGCGATTTAAGTAGGGTGGACATGGAGGACTTCTCTGAGTTGGTGATATTTGGGAAAGAACAGGAGGAGATAAAGGATCAAGGCATGAGAGAGTCTCGGGGAAGAGCGTCCCCAGCAAATGTAGGTGCAATGCTAAGGCCATGAGGAAAGAAGGTGCCTGGCAAGTTCAAGGAAGTGCTTGGAGATCCGAGTGACTGGGGCAAAGTAACAGATGGAGAAGGAATAGAAGATAAGTTCAGAAAAATCATGGAGGTCTTGTAGGTTAAACAAGTGCTAGTTAATAGAATAGAGTAAAATAGAAAGTGAGCTGAAGGGTATGAAAATGGCTCAGTGTCATCTGACTTAATATTTTTAAAGGACTACCCTGGCTTCTCTAAGACAATAAACTAAGGGAGGATGGTATGTCAGGTTGAGGAAAGGTATGGGAAAAAGGAGACCAGTGATGAATCCATTAAATAATTTAGGCAATAAACGGTGGTGGCTTGTTCCTGTACCGTAGCAGTGGAGGTGGTGAGGAGTGATTGGAATGTGAATATGTTTTGAATATAGAGGGGACAGAGTTGCTGAGGAGTTGTATGCATGCTGTGAAAGAGGAGGAACAGTCAAGCAAGGAATTAGGATTTTAGGCTTGAGCATTTGGGAAGATACAGTTGTCATTTACTGGGATGGGGAAAAGTCCAAAAGGAACAGATGTGAGGAAAGGGATTGTTTGCCAAATTCTTCTGTAAAAGGCCACCTAAAAGAACTCTTTTGCAACCACATAACTACTCTTTTAGCAAAAAGCAGCCATAGGTAACAGGTAAACAAAATGAGCATGGTTGTGTTCCAATAAAACTTTATTTACAAAAGGAGTGATCATAGTTGATTTGGTCCACAGGCTGTAGTTTGCAGATTGCTTTTCGAATCCTCAAATAAATAACTGTTTCACAGAGGAAGGAGTTATTGATTGTATGAAATGCAGCTGATTTGTCAAAGAGAGATGAGACCTAAGAATTGACCATTAGATTTAACAATGTGGTAGGAATAAGTGACCTTGACAAGAGCCATTTCAGCGAATGTTGGAGGTGAACACATCATTGAAAGAAACATTTGGGTCAAGAAAAAACTGAGAAGAATTGGATGTAATAGCAACTGCTATAATTATTTTTTTAAGTTTCACTTTTAAGGGTAACAAAGAAATGGGGCTATCACTCTGGGTGAGGAATGGGGTCAAGAGAGGTTGTTTTTTATTTTTTGAGGGCAGTGTCACTGACCCTCATATGTGGGACCCGAACCGGGGCCGCTGGCTTCCCAAGCCAGCGCTTAACCACCGCGCCACTCGGCCGGCCCAAGAGAGGTTGTTTTTAAGTAGGAAAATGATAGCATAGAATACTCAGGGGAATAATCCAGAAGTGATGGAGACATTGGTGATGCAGGGGACAGTGGGGTTGACTGCTGGAGCCATGTCCTTTTGTAGGCGAGATTGGATGGAATCAAAACACATAAGATGGGCCTGTAACAGGAATACATACTGGTGACCCACAGTGTTAGGTATCAGTGAAGGCATGTGGGCAGATGTAGTGACAGGAGGCTGGGAGAAGTTCTTTACTGATTGCTTAAATTTTCTCAGACAAATGGGAAACAGTGTCATCGACTGAGAATAGGGAAGGAGGTCTCGATAGTCTGAGGAAGAAGGGAATAAAACACTTATCAGGACAGGGGGTTCTTGAACTTTGTTTCACATTGAATTCCCTGAATGAGCATTTACAAATTCCAATGCCTAGACTGTCACCATGATGGATGACTCAAAATCTTGGGGTGAGGGCTGGCTTAAGCACTTTTTAAAAAATTCCCCCAAATGCAGGTACATTTGAGAACCATTGATCGAGAAGTATAGGAGAAAAGTGTCCTAAAGAAATAGAGTAAGATTGCTGGTCAGGCTAAGAATCAACTTGAAGTTGATGGTTATGAATTTACAATGAGCCTAGTCAGAATGATGGTGGATTTGCCAACGGAAGATGCAATGAACTGTAGCAGGGTTTCACATGTATCAAATGAGGTCCAGAAGTGAGAGAGGGCACAGGTATATGAGCACAAGAAAATGGTTACAGTGACAAACCATGGGGTTTATATTTCATAAGAAAAGTGAGGACACGTAGCATGTGAGGATGGTGAAAAGCCAGTAGGATGAATGAATTGCAGGACATGGTGATATCAAGGAATTGTGCGAATTGGGGTACTAAGATAGAGTCAGACAGAAGCTTAGGAGGTAGAGGTTAGAAAGTGTCACACTTAAAGCTGATCTTATGACAAAATCCAGGGTATGACCATGCTGCCAAGTGGCCAGAGCAGAGTGGAGGACAAGATCTCTGTAGTCAAGGAGTTTGATGAATTCCTAGGCCAAAACGGTGAGAGAATTGTTTTCTGTAGATACTTAAAGTACCATAAATTATGACAAGAGTCATTATTGGAGAGACTGACAGTGGGGCAGGTGCTAACATCTTCCAGAATGAGGGAACATCTTGAACTCACGTGGATAGCTCCTCACTCGCCCACTTTCACGGAGACTGTTTCCTCTTTAGACAGTTTTTAAGAATGCAATAATATCAATTTTCTTGCACTTTACTCAAGATGATACTTTCATGTGTAGCCAGGTATTAGCAGCTTCCTTTTTGCCCTGTTTTATGCTGCCTGTTAGTAATTCACTAGTTTCGAAGGCTAATTGTGTCATCATTGCTTTTTACACTTAAAGATAGAATTATGCAGTCACTATTTGGGGAGAGGCAATTTTTCTTCTTGAAAGAATGTACCTCTTAGCTACAAGATTGCTCCAGCAGTGGTAATAGAATTACTCTCCACAGAGAATACATTTTGTGTCTCTTGCTCTCACTTTTAACATTAGCCTTAATCTGAGAGCAAAATCAGCAATCCTAAAGCAAAAAGAAAATAATTATATTTCTGAAAACAGAGTGAGAAAAATTACCAGCATGCTGAATATGTATTGCCATCTCCTGGGTAACACATTCATGGTGATGGTGCTTGCTTTCATTTTCCCCTTGGTTATGGGAACATGTTATGGGGGAAAATGCAGCACGTTGATGAAAAGACTATTAAATCTTTCGAAAGTTGAAAATACCTGAAGCCCTCAATCCACCACATCAAATGGGAAACGACTCCTAATGATAGAGTTCTCTGTGCTCCACGTTCAGCAGTGCTGACGGATGGATATTTTCATATCATTCCTGAAATTATAGTGCATTTGAACAATGTGCATACTTGAGGTATAGAGTACAAATGTTCGTTTTTCTATGTCTGAGATAGCAGAGCCTTTGAGCTAAGGCTGGGTGTGATTTATGATCTGGCTCCACATCAATCACTAAACATGCAAATTGTCTCGACTCCCAAGAGGGCCATGGCTGATTCATTGAGATGGAATGGCTCTCTGTCATTTGAAGGGAGTTCTCTCCTCCTATCTCCAATCCTTTCCACAGGCTGTTTCATGTGAACAAACCAATTTTTCCGCCGCCCCAATTTTCTCACCTCTTCAAATTGATGTTGTCTCTTCCAGCACATCATTACAAATTCACCTAGGTGATATTCCCACTCCACTGAATGTTACTGACCAGTCTTACGCATGCATATATCAAGTCAAATGTTTGTTAACCCGTGTGACATTTGTTACGTTAATCTGGTGCTATGTCCACTATTTCAATTTTTCTACCTGTATTCACAATCTCATTTCTGAGATGATTCTCCCACAGAAGTGCTTTATCCAATAGCTGCAACCTGGAGTCAGACTTCCCTATTACAGATCATGCATCTTATTCCATACACCCTCTGCTACATTGACCATTTATGATGATTGTAATTGGTTTGTAGATTTGACCTTTTAACTGAAATACTCTAGAACGTAGATTTTCTGTCATGAGGAGTTTTGCAGTTGGGTTGAGGACAAGTGTTTATATGACTCACCTGGGTAGTTTCTTCTCTTTTCTCCCTCTCTCCCTCCCTTCCTTTCTCCATTCCTTCTTTCCTCCCCACTCTTTTTTTTTTTTTTTTGAGGGCAGTGTCACTGGCCCTCATATGTGGGACCCGAACCGGGGCCGCTGGCTTCCCAAGCCAGCGCTTAACCACCGCGCCACTCGGCCGGCCCTCTTTTTTTTTTTTTAACACAGCATTACATGTTCTTTATTTCCATCCGATCCCACTAGGAAAGCTGCTAAGCCTCCAGGGTCAGGTATCTGAAATCTGATAAAATTCTCTGCTTAGCCCAGTGTCACAGGTTGATTGAGCTGGGCTTCCTGTAGGCTGACTTGACAAGAGGCCAGGTCGCTTTCTCACCCATCACACCATGCCCCTCAAAGGAGAATTCCTTATTAATGGTGATGCTAAATAACTGATAATCCTCATCATGGATTTTTGATGAATACATCTGAAAAGAATCCTAAAGTGATCTAACAGTCGTTTTGTTTGTTGTTTTAACAGACTAAGAAATTGAAACAGTTCTATTTCAAGACTTCTAAACCAATATCTTTCCTATTATATCATACCACTTCTCAAATAATGATTTGCTGATTACTAGCTATGTGCAAGAAAGTATATTAAGACCTTTAAAATGGGTAAAGATATGGTTCCTCTCTCAAGGCACCTAACTTCCAGTTGGCAAGATAATGCAAGCTCTTTGTTCCTCTCCCTCACTCCTTAGCAGGATGTCCATATTGCCTGATGCACCAAATTGTGGTTTCTTCTCTTCTTCCTGCCTTTTCTTCCTATTTACCTCCTGCATGTGATAAAAATGTCCGCCTGCTCTTCTTCCCAGTAGAGCCTGTGTTTAGTGCAGTTAGAGGAAGATCCAAAGGGAAGTCTGCACCATCTCCCTTTTGTGTCTGTTCCTGCCTAGTCTTGAAGTATCCCAACTCAACCCCTAATTTTCTCCAGCTCTGGAAACCCTGCTGATCATTTAAGGCCCAACAGTAGTGCCTTCTCCTTCACACAGCCCTCCCTCCCATTTTCCTGCCTCACTCCCCAGACCCTTCTGAATGACTGCTTTTGGGATTCTCCATAGCTCCTATCCTATGTTGTCCTTCTGTACATATGCATTAAGCCTTTATCGAAAGATTATACTACGTCAGACTCTTTGATAAGAGGACTGAGGGATAAAGCAGCTATCCCCCCACTTTGAGGGCTCTTGTCTATTTTTCCCGAGAACTGATCAGTAAAATCTAATGGGTGTTGTGGTGTGTCTGGTTTCTCTTTCTGTTTCAATGTTCCACATACAGCAGCAGGTTCAGCATAGGTGCTGTGTGTCCATGGCCTCCTTAGATTTGCAGTTGTTTTCCAGTAGTGCTGCCTGACTCTTTGCTGATATCTGTACGTTTCACAGGGTCCTCGGGGAAGCCTGCTATAATCATTTGTGAGAAAGCTTTTCCAGAACCAACCCATCAGCACTGGGTTCAGAACTTGGCTTCAGTCTTCCAATGTCCTCATTTGTAATACGGGGATAATGATTGTCCCTACGTATTTCTTATTTCCAGACAACCTTCCAGCTTGACAGAGTTGTGGGGATTAATGAAGTCATTACATGTAAAGCACTTGGAATACAGGAAGCACTCAGTCAATATTATTATTCATATGGTGTTCTTCAGTAAGCAGAGCACCACCCTGTTTGTATTCAGTGCCTTTCTTTCATGGAAGCTTCTAATCAAATAAGAGTATGTATTCCATTTATTTTGAACATTTCACTTTTGAGGGAGGTTGAGATAAACAAGTTTCCTAAAGATAAATAGACGCATCAGTACATTAAATCATACACCCTGTATCTTAAGGTCAGTAGTCCTACACTTAACCTGGATGTCATCAACTTTCCTGGTTCTTTAATTGGTTACTTTTTTTTCTTTTTAAAAACAGATTTATTGAGATATAATTTTCATACCATACACTTTACCCCTTTAAAGTATACAATTTGATGGTTTTTAGTATATTCACAGTTGTGCTACCATCATCACAATCAATTTTAGAACATTTTCATCACCCTGTAAAGAAAGCTCATATCCTTTAGCTATCACCTACAAACCCTCCTTCCTCCAGCCCTAGGCAACCAATAATCTAATTTCTGTCTCTATAGATTTATTTTATTTTATTTAAAAAAAATTTTTTTTTTTAGAGGGCAGTGTCACTGGCCCTCATATGTGGGATCCTAACTGGGGCCGCTGGCGTCCCAAGCCAGCTCTTAACCACTGCGCCACTCAGCTGGCCCTCTATAGATTTATTTATTCTGAATGAATTTTATAAATGGAATCATACAGTATGAAGTCTCTTGTGACTGGCTTCTTTTTCACTTAACATAATGTTTACAGGGTTCATCCATGCCGTAGTATGGATCAGTCATTCATTCGTTTTTATGTCTGTGTAATACTCCATTGTATGGATAGAACACATTTTGTTTGTTCCTTCACCAAATGGAGATTTGGTTTATTTCCATCTTCTGGCTGTAATGAATAATCCTGCTATCAATATCCATGCACAAGTTTTTGTGTGGACATATGCTTTTATTTCTCTTGGCTATATACCAAGGAGTGGAATTTCTAGGTCAAATGGTAACTCTGTGTTTAATACCATATATATATATATATAGTTTTTCAATTACAGTTGACATACAATATTATATTAGTTTCAGGTGTATGACATCCTGATTAGACATTTCTATAACTTACGAGGTGATCACCCTGATAAATCTAGTACCCATTTGACACCATACATAGTTATTACCATATTATTGGCTATATTCCCTATGCTATACTTTACATCCCCATGATTATTGTGTAATTACAAATTTGTGCTTCTTAATCCCTTCCCCATTTCACCCATACTCCTATCTGGCAACCATCAGTTTGTTCTCTGTACCTATGAATCTGTTTGTTCACTTATTTTGTTTTCTTAGATTTCACATATAAGTGAAATCATGTGTCATTGGTCTCTCTCTTTCTGATCTACTCCACTCAGCAAGATACCATCTACATCTGTCCATGTTGTTGCAGATGGCAAGATTTCATTCTTATCTATGGCCAAGCAATATTCCATTGTATATACATATGTACCACCTCCTCTTTATCCATTCATCCATTGATGGACACCCAGGCTGCCTCCACATCTTGTATTCTTGGTTGTAGGTCCCCATTTTTCATCACAGTGAATATTTTGTGCCAATCCCTTCTGGCCTGCATAATTTCTGTTGAGAAATCAGCTGACAGTTTTACGGGAGCTCCCTTGTAGGTAACTAACTGCTTTTCTCTTGCTGCTTTTAAGATTCTTCCTTTGTGTTTAACCTTTGGCATTTTAATTATGATGCGTCTTAGTGTTGGCCTCTTTGAGTTCATCTTATTTGTGACTGGCTGTGTTATCTGGGCTTGTATGTCTATGTCCTTCACGAGTTAAAGAAGTTTTCTGTCATTATTTCTTCAAAGAAATTCTTAATCCCTTGCTTTCTCTCTGCTTTCTGGTACCCCTATGATGTGAATATTGTTACATATGATGTTGTCCCAGACGTCCCTTAAACTATCCTCATTTTTTTGGATTCTTTTTTCTTGTTGCTGTTCTGATTGGGTGTGTTTTGCTACCTTATCTTTTAAATCACTGATTGATTCTCTGCTTCATCTAATCCACTGTTGATTCCCTTTACTGTATTCTTTATGTACGTTGTTGTATTCTTCTACTTAGTTACTTTTGTTCAAAGGTTTTTAAGCATAGCAGCATCATTCTTAGAGAGCAATACATTTTAACCATAAAGTATCTTGAATTTAACTATTATTACATATCATGTAAATATGTTTCAACCATTTTAAGTGATTTCTCCTTATATGAAATAAACATGCATATCATTTGGTTTGACTGGATCTTGGACTACTATTTATTTTGCTGAAATTTCCATCTTCCTGCCCACCACAGAATTATTTAAATTACTTAGATAGCTAGAGTGGTTCTCAGACTAAAGTATCTCTAGCTTTCATTCCATTGCTTCTTGTTCATGTGGGAATTTCTTCCCTTCTGTATGTAGACATCAGAGAATACTACTCTGTGAAGGCCTTGGGATTCTTATCCTTTACCCTTTCCCAACAATCTTGGTAACTCCCCTCCTTTGTGTAAAACAGTATTAAAGTTATTCAAATGTTTATTATGGCCTTTTTCTACTTTTGATATTCCTCTAGCATCAGCACTAATCTGAAGCGTGTCTTCCTAGGTTCTCTTCCCTCATGACTTATGATTTACTAAGGATTAACATTAGCCTAGGAGCAATGTACTTCTTCCTGTCCCAACCACATTTAGAAGTTCCAGTTCACACTGACCTGGAAACTTAGCTTTGGAGGGCATTTTCGCTCATCCATTTGTTTTATATTTTAATCAGCACTGCCTTTTACTTCCATAGTCTGTTATTCTGATAGTAACAAAAAATTATGACCCAAAATATAATTACTATTTTCTTGATATTTATCTACTGAGGAGCTTTGACTATGATTTTTAAAAGTCTCCAGATGATTTAATAGATTAACAAAGTATAATCATGAATGAATAAAGTACCCTATTCATCTAGGGAGGGAGCAAGACTGTATCACAAAAATCTGTGTGATAAAAGTTTCAACAACAGAAGTGGAAATGACTGTGAGATCTTTGGACACTAGTATACTGAAGACATAAAAATGTGTCTTTATTATAAAATATTATAAATATTTTATATTTACTATTATACTTTAAGTAGAATAAATAATGATAAAGTATCTTCTTTATGCTGCTAATAGGACCGAAGTATTTGAATCGCCTGTGTGAGACATAAAGCCAAAGTTCTAGAACAGTGCTGTCCAATAGCATTTTCTGTTCTGATTGAAATTTTCTGTATCTTTGCTTTCCAGAATGGAAGTCACTATTCACTAGTCACATGTGGTTATTGAATACTTGAAATGTGGTCAGTGAAACTGACCTAAAACTGTATTTTTAATTTTATTTACATTTTAAATTTAATTTTAAATAACCATCATGTGGCTATTGGACAGAATAGTAGTACTTTAGAGACTTCTAGACTACCCTTAAGATGGTAACTCATACAATGCTAGGTCATCCTGTCATTCTCAGGCCAGTGCCACGCTACAAAGAAACACACATCTACATTTACCAACAACCAAAGAAAAAGAAAACAATCAAAACAAACTTTGAAAGACAAGTTTGATATTTACTAATTTTTTGGAAGAGTGGCCAAAGTGTTTAGGGGTCCTTTTTACTCATTCCACTCCTTGAAGACCTCTCACCACTCCCTCAACCAATCTTTTCATATCAGGCATCCTCTCCTCTCTCACTGGCCTCCTCATCCCACCTCTTTGGTAGACATTTTCAGTTCTGCTTCTGTACCCATTAGTCGAACCAGTATATCAACAGGTCCCTGACTGAGAGAACTAAACACAAAACCCGTATTCCCAGAGAGAGGATGGGACAGGCTGTAATTATAAATTCAAAATTTGCTATCTGCCATAAGAATAAATATTTTTAAGCTGTAAATTTGGGTTATATATTAGAATCGTTTATAGATGTCACCCTTTTCCTACCCTCTAGGCAAGATTATTTCTAATCTGAATTTCATGAGGCCTCTAGAGTTTTAAGAAAAGCTAATGTTTACTGAATGCTTTGAGTAGGAGCAGTATCTCAAGGCAAGAAAACATCTCAAGATCTCTTCCACCTCTTTGATCTGGTGAAAAATTGAATAATAAATATACACTGGATATGATTCAATCCAATGTGCGCATTACTTTGTAAGTCAAAGTAATTAGCAGGGGGAAAGACAAAAAACAAACAAACAAACAAAATAAAAAACAGATGCCCTGCATCTTTCCTGAATTGGGAGCTTATCCTTTAGATTTTAGGTTTTAGTCCTTTGGGATTCATTCAACAAATATTTGTTGAGCCTTGAGTGTATGTTAGTCACTGTTTTAAAAACAGTTTACATGCAGAAAGAAAACAGTAAAATCCATAACATAAATTTAAAAACACCAATTGTGTTCACAGTAATAGAGGAATGAATGGGGTTGAATGATAGAGTATAGGAGGAGAGGGGCACTGTACTAATGCATGGTCACTAGAAACTAAGTCCTACATCAAACACAGAGTAACACATATGCACAGAGAGTTTCCTTAACGTTTTGTGGATTTGACTTTGGTATAATCTATCCTTTTATATAATATACATTGCCATTCATGTATGGCCTTTGATAAATCACAGTCTGACCTTTTGAATAGCAGATGTGAGGTGAAGATTTCAGGTTATTCCATGAAAGTGCTAAATGGCAATCATCAGTTGAGTTTGAGGATTCCCCTCTTACCTTAAGGACCACTATCGGTGCAATTATTTGCTTTCATCCATTTATTTTATGAAAATCAGTAGAAATCAAAAAATGAAATGCTGATTTTGATAATATGGGCACATGGAAATCATACATGTCACATTAGCCTTTTATGGATCTAAACACATTAGACATCAACGGGTAAATAGCTGGCTCCATTGAAATGAAAAACAGCAGAATCAAAAAATACAGGGCCGGCCGAGTGACACCTTGATAAAGAGCTGGCTTGGGACTCCTGCGGCCCCAGTTTGGATCCCACATATGAGGGCCAGTGACACTGCCCTCTACAGTTAAGATGGTGAACAACAGCTCCACCTGGAGCTGGGCTGCTGTGAGTCCCCAGGATGGCACAGCTGCAGCCCCTGCTGCAGTGGGCTGCCATAGGCTACAGTGAGTGGCTGGCAGCCAGCATGAGCAGCCGGCAGCCGGTGTGAGCTACCAAGAGCCGCAGTGAGCGGCCGTCCAGAGGCCGGTGACTGATCTGCCTCATCTGGGAAGAGCGCAATGATGATACCAACATGTGACAGGGAAGCGATGTCCTCCACAACTAGACTGAAGAACAAAAGGACAGCAACTTGTCTGTTCCCCTTCCCCGATTCCCCAACGCTGTTCCCCTCCCCCAATTCCCCAATAATTTTTTTAAAAAAAAATACATAGAGTATGCCAATAGTTCAAAACCCTTGAAGTTGTTGTGCCTAAAAGTTAAGATCTACTTGAATAGTTTAGAAATATATGGAAGGTCTCATGGAATGGAAACAGGCTTCCTGTCATAAGAGTTTATTCAACTTTTGCACATTCAAAACTGTATTGAAAAATTCATAATGTAGAAAATAAATGAAATCTTTCTTATATATTATGTTTATTCCCAAAGTGTTATTTCTTCCCATTTTTATATCTGATAAAATGGAGGTTAAGTAACTTGAGGAACATAATGTTGTTAGGAAAGTACATAGGTAGGATTCAAATTCAAAATGATCTGGCCTTAAAGTCCATGATTTTTCTAGTGAATGATTTATTTTTAAAAGTATATTTAGGGGTGGCCGGTTAGCTCAGGTGGTTAGAGCACAGTCACATAACACCAAGGTTGCCGGTTTGATTCCCACATAGGCCGAGAAGCTGCACCCTTTACAACTAGATTGAAACAACTATTTGAGCTGGAACTGATGGGTCCTGGAAAAACACACTGTTCCCCAATAAAAATAAATAAATAAATAAAATAAGAAAAATTTAAAAATAAAGTATATCAGGGATATTAGTTGAATTATCAAGAAACTGTTTTCCTTTGTCATTCACATAGACAGGAATAAGGACTGAAATTGCAACAGATAAAATAGTTGAAATACCTCATTTTTTCTTGCCGTTGTCAAGAATGAGAACTTTATTTATTTATTTATTTATTTATTTATTTATTTATTTATTTTTAAGCTGAGCCATCCTGCTACCTGTTGGCAGCTCAGCGGCTGCTCAGCTCAGGCTGGGCATCGAACTGCTGTTGCTCAGAGCTCAGCTCACACTCTTGAGCGAGCTCTTAACCAACTGAGCCACTCGGCCGGCCCTAAGGATGAGAACTTTAGATTCTGTTTTCTTTTTTAAAATCCAGTTTGTTTTCCTATATAGAAAAGGCATCCATTTATATTTAGTAATTTACTAAATTTTTATTTTGCTAATTCCATGGGAAGGATTATTTTTTTTTGGATTAAGTGTAGTCATTTGGTATTACGATTTTGGGAAGTAAAGTGCAAAATTCTGTTAAAGACTTAGTGATTTGAATTTATCATAGGAAGAACCACTCTTTGCAATGTATTTGCACTTTGATGTATATGCAAAGTTCTGTTTGAACTTCTAGACCTTATTTTTTTTATTTTATTTTTTTTATTTTTAGAGCAGTGTCACTGGCCCTCATACATGGGACCGAACCGGGTCCACTGGCTTCCAAGCCAGCGCTTAACCACTGCGCCATTCAGCCAGCCCTAGACCTTATCTTTGAATTTTCACTGATACCTTAAGAAATACTGGCTCATTCATATTTTAGGATTTCTCTCTCCGTCACCCTGGGTACATATATATATAGAAAGAGTATCTCCCTTGTGTATTTAACTTTGAAATGTTGCCTATGATCAGTTCCCCAACTTTAGAGTAGGTGGGATTTTTGCTAAAAACCTGAAAGTATGCACAGGAAAGTTGTTGAGAATATTCCATAGATTCCTTAGTCTAATTTAGCAACAGAGTCAATTTATATAGTAGCTTGTTTTGCAGAAACATGGCCCTATCAGAGACTCAGTTCTCCATGTTTTGTGGGAAAATTACCCTGGCTGATTTCAGAAGTTACTGTGGGAACACATTTTGGAACAGTTCTGCCACCCAAGCCAGAAATCTGGATACTTTGCTCTTCCTTAAGTACCAAAATCAAATATCATGAAGTTCTGACATCCCACTTGCTCCCTTATTTGCCCTAAAGGATGTGGTAAACTTTTCTTCAGGTTGAAATATTTGAAATAAAATGAATACACACACTAATTTCTTTACTTGAACAATGCAGTTGAATCCTAATTACTAAATTCATATACTGCTTCTTCCCAGGGAATATAGAATATTATTGTTATCAAGATATGATGCTATAATACATATATCCTCACTGGCTACCTTCCCTCCCAGCTCTCATTAGTGGCTTATTGGATTAAAATAGAGAGGCAGAAGTCTTACGTAGAAAGAATATGGTGACATGAAGTGGTTTTTAGCTTGATAATTTCACCGAATATATGAATCTACGTTCTCAGTTATTAGAAGTGTGCTAAATGCCCTCTGTGTGTGCATCAGGACAAGTGGTCTAATCAAGTTCAACTGTTCTGTGCCTATTTGGCTCAGCTTAATTAAAATTCAGCCCCGCTTTTGAACAAACTGCAGTGCTTTGGCAGACCTTCAAAGGGCTATAATGCAGCAAACAATAAACGTGAGAAAGGCACACAATAACAATGAATACAATACAAATATCCCTGCTGCTCACAAATCAAGTAGAAAGTAATTCCTGAAGCATTCTCATCTGCTTCCGGTGATACAATTAAAATTTTTGGAATACTTGATTTGCAAGTTTGCCCACATGCTGGTTGTCAATGGGCTTGCCTTTTTTTTTTTAATTACTGAAGAAGCAAAAGAAGATGATAGTAAGATAAATCACAATACAAATCCTTTTTTTAATTTTGATAATTCTTGTTTTATTTGTTGCACATACAGATGAAAAATTGCATGAAGAAATTTTTACCTATATGAGGAAGAGAGCCCTAAGTCACCTTCCATTCATGTGTGGTGGTTGGGGGAAGTGTATATCCTTGGCGATCATCTTTTTTTTTTATTCAATTCCCTGTCTTTGGCTGACTGCCCTGCTCCCAGATTTTCTCACAAACTGCCATCTGTCATTCTCACTGTCCCCCACATATACTCTTTCAGGACCTCCAGCAAGCCAGCTAGAGAATTTCACAGCTTGGGGCCTAGGGAGTATATGTGAAGTTGCAGCCACTTCGGGGTGGATTTCTAACCTACAACTTACATAGGCATCATTGCTAGATGTTTCTTGGAAAGAACTGCAGTGTCCTGGGGATATGGAGACCTGGAAGGAAGTCCCAGAACACCTGTGGTTAGCTGTATTTTTTACTAGTCTGCCTTGGAAGCATGGAGATTGAAAAAGCTGGATCTCCGTATTTCACATGTTCATCTTAGAGCATGAATGTGTGTAAATTCATATGGAAGATGCTTTTCAAAATTCAAATAAATATTATCCTTACTCTTACAATGCAAGTGATTACTGCATCTCCGATTTATCAATGAGTGCTTTTGTCTGGTTGGGCTCAATATGCAAATACCACTTCACCTTGTAACTGAGATATATAAAAAAAGAAAGATTCACAAGGCATCCAAAATGTGTACACTGGGATGCCAGTCGTTCAAGATAGCTGAAAGTGTTTTCTTATAGTTTTCACCCGAATAAAACACTCTCTCTTCTGTGTGTATGTTGTAGGTTTGATTTCGGCTTCTGGGTTTTATTCAGTCACTGAGCTAATTCTTACAAGGTGTGTATCGCCATTGTCTTATATTTATCACTGATTTCTGTAGGTAAAAGTGAGATAGGCTGGGATAGAACCATGACAATGGTTCACAGAATTCTTGGCCAGTTGAACAGCTGGTCGCAGGGCCAAGAGTTTCGGGACTGACTGTTTCTGTGGCTCTATCCCATGGCATCTCTCACTAGCTGTAATGGAAGCCATCTGCTTTTTACTTTCGTTATGTTCTGTCTATTTACCTACTCATTGCTCCTAAACATTCTTTTGTTGTTCTATTAAAATGACAAATGACAGAAAACAAATTTGAAAGCGTTACTTAATTATTAATATAAGAAACAAGCTGCCTTAGCACACTGAAAAAAAACATAATTTTGAATTTGAGAAGCCAGGTCAGGCATTCATTTGTGTTCAAAACACCACATTAAGATACCTTAATTGTTTTTATAGAAGACTTATACCTGTACTGATATACTGATACATATACAAGAATCAATGAAATTTCTGCTGTAGTGTATTAGCTGTGACATTTCAATTCTGTACCAAACAATTATATAGATTCTACATGTCTATAAAGACAAGGTTGTAAACACAACTAATATCATTTCTGTACTTAATCAGAATTTCCATGTGAACAGAAAATAACAATAGTCAATATTTATTTTTTCTGGATATTTCCATCATTTATTTGCTTAGTAAATATTTTGAGAAATCCAATTTATGCTTGTAAAAGCTAAAATTTCCTTAAAATGCATCATGAATGTCTAGCTCAACTTTCTTCTAATAAAGTTTATGATAGGAAAAAAATCATTCCTAGGTAGTTATGTTAAACAGTTATGACAAAAAAGAATGACTATCAGGTAAAACAAATCAAGTTTACAATATTTTCAAGATGCTTGGTGATTTTATTAATTCTTGTATTTTAACAAGCAGATGTCTTTTCTGATGTTGTTCTTTATGTTCGAAATTATAATATGTTAGTTGCTACATCTGAGCAACCAAGCAAAGGTAAACATCTCAAAGAGTGTTGCTTCTTTAAAGTTAAACACAGATAAAAACAAATTGAATGGACCAGCAAGCCACCAAATTAGCACCTTCACTCTCCAATTGATCAGTTGTTTCATTCCACAGTGGACATAACCTTAATCTGGTTTGGGCATTATATTGAAACTTCATCAGTCTTTGTTTCAGTCTGTCTCGTTTCTGAGCCAAATCCTCTAGCTTCCCTTTGATATCATATCTAGGATAAGCTTACCTTGTTGTATTAGATCTCAGAAGTTTCTTAAAACTAAATCATGCCTAGTAACATGGGTAAGTAAATAGATCCATAGATCTGGATAGGTGATATCTGCATCAAATGAGAATTAATCTAAAATCCTTTGACATATTAAATAGTTTTCTATTTCAGTGAAACAGACAAGCATTCACTGTTTATTTTCAGCCTGTTATTTCAAGCTTATGTTTCCCACTATTTTTCCCATTTCTCACTTTTGACCCATGTGTAAGAATGAAGCTAAAGTTATATACCATGTAGTTACTAGGGGAGAAACAAAATAGGTGGAATCTTAGGCCAGCCACTCTGCCAGTGAATATCCATTTAGGTCTTTTCATATATTTTTCCACGAACTGCAAAGATATATGACACGAGGACAGACAGATGTTTGGATATCTCTAACTATAGAGGCAAAATGCCAAATTTGATCACTCTCGAGTGGTTCACCCAATAGTGATGATAAGCATATATAGGATGCTTTTATTTGTGACTATTTTCATATATCTTTGGGGATGTTTGGATTAGGGATCTGTCTTCTTTTCTAATTTCAAACACCTGAATGCCAATGAGGTGTGAAATTCATAGCTTTAATTTCTCATACAATTTGGGACACAAATTATAATTTAGAAAAAGAGACAGCTAAATAAATTAGTGTAGACACATATATCCTTACATACAAATGCTTTGATAGTGGATGCTTGTTCATAGAAATCTGACAGACATAGTTTGCTGTTATATCAACTTATATTTGACCATGATTTTTTTCTAAGTGTAATAACTCTTTTCTCTCCTTTTGATTCTTTCATGGGAGTCTTTTAAAGAGACAGTAACACATATCAAAAGCAAAAAGTGAGTCTACTCTGTATACACGTGTTTATGAGAGCATGCACAAAATACTCGTATTTTTAACTAGATTCTCAGAAAATATTGAATCTATGAACAGTAAAACCTGACAAACAAGAGCTTCAAAAATCTGAGAACTTGAAACATATCAGATAAGATATGAAACGGTGTTATAAAAATGTAACTGGATCCCAGTAAGATAGTTTAAAAGTGCATCAAGGAAGTTATATAAAGAGAGGAGATTATTGTTTTTCTGACCTTATATTTTATTGAAACTCAATCTTTCATTCCATGATAAATATAAAAGTTCAATGATATATGTATATCTCATCCTTGATCTTTCTGAAATGTTATATATTTACCTAAAAAGTCCTGATATTTGATAATAAAATTCAAATATTTTGGCAAAAGGTTTTTTTCCAAAGACTGAGATGATATTTAACTGAAGTTCTTGTTTTAAAGAGTAGTATAGAGACAAATATCTATTTGGGTAGCTTGCAACTTAAGAACAAACTATTGTTAATGAGAATAAGGAGATAGAATTTTATGTTCAAGGATAATAACCTTTTTAATAAATTAAATGAAAATGTGGACTATAGAATCTCAAATATGATACAGATGAATACCAAAGACTACTTACTAGTAGTGTTTATATTTTTATTTAACAAGTATTTATTGGGTATCTCTTCTGTGGGAGATATTATAGTAGGTACTAGTAATTATGTAAGTAATAAAACAGACACAAATATTGACCATAGGCTTGCATTAGAGTTTGATACTATAAAATTTGGTGTTCTTTCAACCAATTGTGGGTTAAATTCTGGCTTAAATGTTGAGTGACTGGATGATTTTGAATTTGAATACCTTGAAAACTAAGGCTTAAATAGGATTTAAAATTTGGTGGTCAGTGATGAACTTGGGAAATGAAATCAAGGTAATCTGATCCATAGAGTAATAATTTTTCAATTATTTTAGATTAGATAGTAAGTATATAGGAGTAAATTGTAAAGTCCAAGGTAATATAGAAATAACAGTTGGCTTTATAATTATTGTTCAATTTGATTTAATATCCCTTGGTAAATTAATTTATATAAATAACAAATATTTATTGAGTACCTGCTATTTGGGAAACACAGTTTGAAATCTTGGGGATATTGTAAGCAACAAGAAAACAAGGTCCCACTTTTTGGAGTGCTCAAATTGTAATGTGGATATATAGACAATAAACAAAAATATACAAGGTGTGATCAAACAATATGGTGAATGTTTAAATAAAAAAAAATTATTACAGTAAAAGACACATTGCCATTAATCCCCCTCAAAATATTCCTCCTCTCTTTAAACATACTTAGCCCATTATTCTTGCCACTTGCTAAAGCAGTTCTGTAAGTCCTCTTTCTTGAGTGTCTTTAGTTGCGCTATCATGGCTGCTTCCTGTCCTGAATCATTTTTGACTTTGGGGAAGAGTGAGAAGTCACACAATGCTAGATCGGGTGATTAAGGTGGATGAAGACACCCATAATGATTTTTTTGTTTGTTTGTTTTGTTTTTATTAATTTCAGGTGTACAACACAATGCAATAGTTATACTGTTTACCCCCCAAAGTGACAACCCCCCACCCCAGTTCGCCAACCCACTCCCCCCCATATCATACATATCTATCACAACTCCCCTGACTCCCCTTCACAGTGTACTCCACATCCCGTGACCATCCACATATTCAGTTACAGCTGGCATACAATACTATACAACATCAGTTTCAGGTGTACAGTGCAGTGATCAAGCCTCTACTCTATCCATGAAGTGGTCTTCCTAACAAGACATGTGACTATCTGACATGCCACAAAATTTCTACAACATTATTATATTCCCCGAACTGTGTTTCATATCCCTGTGGCAATATTGTAGTTGTCTATTTATGCTATCTAATCCCTTCCCCTTCCCCCCATCCCCACCACACTCCCAACTAGCAACCCTCAGTTTTTCCTCTACATTTACGAGTCTATTTACTTAGATCGTTCACTCAGCTCTTCAGACTCCACACACAAGTGAGATCACATGGTACCTGTCCTTCTCCGACTGACTTATTTTACACAACATAATAGTCTCTTCACAACATTATCAGTTACATTCCCAAAACCTTCCCTCTCTCCCACTTTCCCACTCCCTCCCAGCCAGCCACCATCAGTTTTTCCTTTATATCTGCTTGTATGACTTCAATCTTCTTAAATTTACTGAAACTTGTTTTGTGGCCTAACATGGTCTATCTTGGAAAATGTCCCATGTGTACTTGAGAAGAATGTATATTCTGTTTTTTCAAGGTGAAATGCCCTAAAAATATCAACGAAGTCCAGCTGGTCTAAAGTATCATTTAAGGCCCCTCTTTCTGTGTTGATTTTCTGTCTAAAGGGTCTGTCCATTGGTGACAATGGTGTTGAAGTCCCCTACTATGATAGTGTTACTGTTGATCTCTGTCTTTATGTCTGTTAAAATCTGTTATATGTAATTAGGAGTTCCTCTGTTGGATGCATAGATGTTTATTAGGGTTATAGTACCCTTCTTTGTCTTTTATTGTGGCATTTTAAAGTCTATTTTGTCCAAAATAAATATTGGTACTCCAGCTTTTTTTTTTCTCATTTCCATTTGCATGAAATATCTTATTCCATCTGTAAACAGCATAAACATGTGTCCTATTTTCTTATCCACTCAGCCACTCTCTATCTTTTGATTGCAGCATTTAGCCCATTCACATTTAAAATGATTATTGATAGGTGCATATGTGTTGCCATTTTGTTATTTGTATTCCTGGTCTCCCTGGGTTAGCTTGTTTACCCCTTTCTTTTGTTTAAAAAAGCCCTTTTAACATTTCTTGCAATGCTGGCTTGGTGGTAATGAATTCCTTAAGCTTATTCTTTTCTGAGAAGCTCTTTATTTCTCCTTCAATTTTAAGTGATAGCCGTGCTGGGTAGAGCAATCTTGGTAGTAGGCCCTTATTTTGTGTCACTTTGAGAATCTCCTGCCATTCCCTTCTGGCCTGCAGAGTTTCTTTAGACAAGTCAGCTGTTAGTCTAACAGGAGTTCCTTTTTATGTAACCTGTCTTTCTCTTGCAGCCTCTAGGATTCTGTCTCTGTCTTTAACCTTTGCCATTTTCACTATGATGTGTCTTGGTGTGGACCTGTTTGGGTTCAGCTTGTTTGGAACCCTCTGCACTTCCTGGGCATGTATGTTGATTTCCTTCACCAGGGTAGGGAAGTTTTCAGTCATTATTTTTTCAAATACATTCTCAACCCCTTGCTTCTTCTCTTCTCCTTCTGGTATTCTTATGATTCGAAGGTGGTTGCATTTCACCTTGTCCCATAGGGCTCTTAAACTGTTTTCATTGTTTTTTATTCTTTGGTCCTTTTGTTGTGCCAACTGGGTGATTTCTGCTATTTTATCTTCCAAATCGCTGAACTGATTCTTTGCTTCATCTACTCTACTGGTGATTCCTTCGAGTGTGCTCTTCATTTCAGTTATTGTACTCTTTAGTTCTAACTGGTTGTTTTTTTATGGTTTCCCTATCCTTCTTTATGTACTCGCTAAGTTCCTTAAACATTCTTATCATCAGTGTTCTAAACTCTGTCTCTGAAAGGTTGGCTCCCTCTGTTTCATTTAGTTCTATTTCTAGAGGTTTCTTCTGATCTTTTACTTGTGACATGTTTCTTTGTTTCCCCATTCTGGATGTCACTCTGGGATTGCTTTGATGTATTAGATAGATCACCAGGAGAGCCCTGGCTGGATCATGCAGGCACACAGGTCACGTCCCAATACTCCCAGGAAAACTCCCAGTCTCAGCCTGTCCCAATCAGCTGCTCGCAGATCAGACCGAGCAGCCCGACAACCAGTCACCAGCCTGGCAACTCTGCAAGCGCAGTGTGGCGAGCGGGCACCCGAAGTGGCTCGCGCACTCCTGGGTCTCAGTGAGCAGCCTGTTGGAGCCGGAGGGCACCCGCCCAGCGTTTCCCTGGCAACGCAGTATAAGCCGGGCGGAGGGTGGGGATCCGAGGAGGCATGTGCACGCGCACGCACACACTGACTTCTGCGCCAATTCCACCAGACCAATGAGGTCTCGGACCTGATCCTCCGTGGGAGGGCCCAAGCCCGACAAAATGGCGCCCTCCCTGCACCACTCGCGTGCAGGCTCCGCACCACGGAAACAACAGGCCCAAAACCTCCAGTCCCCGCGCCAAAGGTGCTCAGTTCAGTCCGTCCCCGCAGGCTCCCGGCTCATACAGCCACTCCCTCCACCAGGAACCAGGTAAGTGCTCACCGGCGA
The DNA here is from genome assembly GCA_033961575.1 of Aselliscus stoliczkanus. Classification (NCBI taxonomy): domain Eukaryota; kingdom Metazoa; phylum Chordata; class Mammalia; order Chiroptera; family Hipposideridae; genus Aselliscus; species Aselliscus stoliczkanus. Next base: position 91,276,177 of record CM066737.1, on the reverse strand, counting down.
GCAAGCCCGGGCGCCGGCCCCACTGATTCTCCAGCCGCTCGTAGCCTCACTGAGCTGAGCAAAGAGAGTCCTCACTAATTTACTGCCAGCTATCTTAGAACTCCTCTTCCCGGCAAAGGAACTCTGGGCTGGTGAGCTTGGGGTGCGGCCGGAGGGTCTCTCCCCCAACCAGACAAGCTTCCCACAGCTGGGGCTTCCCTCACGGGGCTTGCCCTCTCTCGTCTCCGCCCGTCCTACCAGACCCGATGCGGCTTCCTCTTTAAGTTCTTCCTTTAGTGGTTCTGTTCATCTAGCGTTCTGGGGACCTCCAGGGTTGAATGCTGTATAAATTGTTTGTAATTTTGATGTGATCCTGGGAGGCAGTTAGCACAGCATCTGTCTATTCTGCCATTTTACTGGAAGTCTCCCGTAATGTTTTTATTTGACAGAAATTGCTGTATACCCGAAGCGAGGTGTTACATGGAGTGTTGTGATGATGAAAGGTGATTTACAGCACACTTTAAGAAACACCATCTCTCCTTGTTCACTGCACTGTATACCTGAAATTGATGTTGTATAATATTGTATGCCTACTGTAATTGAATATATAGAAAGTCACGGGATGTGGATTATACGGTGGAAGGGAGTCAAAGGAATTGTAATAGATAGTATGATACGGCAGGGAGGAGTGGGGGGGTAGAATTAGGGGAGGGGGGTTGTCACTTTGAGGGGTGAAAAGTATAACCATTGCACTTTGTTGTACACCTGAAGCTAATTAAAAAGTATATATAAATAAATAAATTAAAAAAAAAAAAAAAGAAACACCATCTCTCAACCATAGCTCACACTTGACTGGCTTCACCAAAAAGTTGAAACTTGTCACACTGTTACTAAGGTTCGATGCGCCACTTCCCATATTGAAGATCCCTGCCTTTCTGTTGGATGGTACTCAGCATCAGCATTCACTGTAGTTTTTGATCATAACGAAAAGGCTCTGTGTCACACATTGCTTCTTGTATACGGCAATTTCTGTCAAATAAAAACATTACGGTGTGTCCTCATCTACGTTATTCACCGGCTCTGGCACCCTGTGACTTCTGCCTCTTCCCCAAAGTCAAAATGACCATGAAAGCTAAACATTTTGATTTGATTCAGGACATGGAGGCAGCCATGCCAGCACAACTAAATACACAAAATAAGACTTCCAGAACTGCTTCAGAAAGTAGCAAGAACGATGGGATAAGTGTGTTCAAAGAGAGGGGGTGTATTCTGAGGGGGATTAATAACAATGTGTCTTTTACTGTAATAATTTTTTATTTGAACATTCACCATATCTTTTGATCACACCTCATGTATATAAGTATATATGGGAAACCGTCTTTAGTGATCAGCAATATGGTGAAAATAAATCAGGGAAATTACTTTAGACTACATGGGAAAGAGTTTGAGACAGAGGGAAAAGCTAACACTGTGGTGCTAATGCTGGAATGAGCTTTGTGTGATTAAGGATCTGAGAGAAATCAAATGTGACAAGAGAAGTAGCTCTCAAAGTGTTATTACCAGACCAGCAGCCTCTGTATTTAATTAGTAATAATATCATTTTCTTATTAAAGTCCTTGAATTGAAAATTATGTTGTGGTTAAGTAAGACCTTAACATTTGGGGAAATTGAATTAAGAGTATATGGCAGGATCTTTCTGTTCTATATTTGTAGTTTATATATAAGTCTGAAAATATTTGCAAATGAAAGTTTAAAAAAGTAACGAGCTACTGTAAATCAAAGTGAAGGGTTTTAAGTAGTGGAATGCTGTGATGTAGTGTGTACTTTAAGAAAAAAATTCTTGCTATGGCGGTGAAAATGGGTGGGAAGAGACAACTAATGTATGGGCAATGATCAGTGGAGGGACTGTTGCCATTCTCCAGAGGAGAAATGGTGTGGCTGACACTGGTATGATGGTAGTGGTGGTAAGAGCTGTGGGCATGATAGGAGACTTTGAATTAATAACTTACAAGGCCTGAATTGGTTGTGAGAGGGAGGGACAGAAACAAAAAAATCAAAGGTGACTTGAAGTTTCAGGCCAGAGCCACTGGATTGATGTACTGAGAAGGCAAAGACTGAAGTGGGAGGTTGACAAATAATGATGCTTGATTAATTTTATAAGAAAATTATTAAAGTAAATCTAAATAGGCAATGTGCAATATTTTAAGTGCATTATTAAATTTTATTTAATTTTAAAATTATTAAATTTGTCACCAATATAGCTTGATGAATGCCTTATTAGCTATAAATACATTTCTTTTGCTTGGGTATTCTCATATTTATCCTGAGATTTTTAATTGAATGCATTTTGAAAACATGAAATTGTGCAGTATATTAAAGAAAATAATTAACAATACCAACAGGTATTCTTAATTTTGCTCTTAAGAATTTTTGCCTCCATATGTAATTTATCATTTTACTCAATAGACTTTGTGGAGTGGCTGCTTTGTACTAGGCACTGATCACTGGGGATATACCATTGAACAAACCAGACCAACATATCTGTCCTGATAGAGTGTACATTCTAATAGAGGTGAACCTGACAATTAAAAAAAAAAAGTTAAATGAATGGTACGTGGATGAAATTGAAAGTTTAAACAATAGATAATATGACTGTTAAGTCAGATGATACTCAGCATATGAAGAAAAATAAGGCAGAGCATGAGGGTTGGTAATATGAGTGGAGGAAAATGGTTGGGGTCTGGACGGGATTTTAATTTAAAATAAGGTCCTTAGGAAAGACCTCATTGATTAGGAGTTGAAGGAGGGAGCCATGAGGATAACTGTTGGAAGAACATTCCAGACAGAAGGAAGAGTAAATGTCCCATAGGTGGTGGGCAGGGTGAAGGATGGGCAGAGTGAGAAAAGGTTGGAGAAGTAGGGGAATAGGCTCAAGATGACATGATTTGCCTGACTTAAAATTAACACAGTAGTGGGCCGGCCAAGTGGCGCATTGGTTAAGAGCTGGCTTGGGACGCCAGCGGCCCCTGTTAGGATCCCACAGATGAGGGCCAGTGACACTGCCCTCTACAGCTAACGACTGCTCCACCTGGAGCTGGGCTGTGAGCCTCCGCAACGGTGTAGGCTGCAGCCCCTGCTGCAGTGGGCTGCCATAGGCTACAGTGAGTGGCCAGCAGCTAGCGTGAGCTGCCAATAGCCACGGTGAGTGACCATCCAGAGGCTGACGATCTATCTGCCTCATCCGGGAAGAGCGCAATGACAATACCAACATGGGCCAGTAAAGCCACATCCTCTACAACTAAACTGTAGAACAAAAAGACAGTAACTTGTCTGTTCCCCTTCCCCAATTCCCCAACGCTGTTCCCCTCCTCCAATTCCCCAATAAAATCTTTAAAAAAAAATTAACACACTAGACCATAGGGGGCCACGGGCTGAATTGGAGAGGCCAGTTAGTTACAAGACTATTCTAGAAATTCAGGTCAGAGACAATATTATCGAAACTTGAATGGTAGTTGTAGAGGACAGTGAGCAATGGTTGGATTCTGTATATATATTGAAGGTAGAGAGCTAGTGAGATTTGTTGATGGATTGGACTTAGGGTATAAAAGAAAAAGTGGTTTCAAAGATGACCTCATGATTGGGCTGAATGACTAGAAAGATGGCATTGACATTTATTGGTATGGAAAAGATGACAGGAAAATTAGGTCTGGATAGTGGATGTGGTCAGTAGGTCATTTGGGACCTGATAACTTCAATATGCCCACTAGACTTTCATGTGGAGAGGCTGGCGGGCAGCAGGCTATAAGAAATCGGAGACTAAGTGAGACGATCAGATCTCTGAGTAGCAAATATTGCTGCACTGAATTAGCAGTGATATTTCAATTGGCTTTTGTTTTTGTTGTTGTTGCCAGGAACTTAATATACAAGAATAAGTTCTTTTTAAGTTTAAATGTATTGAAGACTGATTCCTAAATTCTTATGAGTATTTTGTTCAGAATAATATTGTTTTAATAAAGAACTTGGAACATCAAACACAGCTTAATTGCATTGATATTATTAAAAGACTGGGGACTTACGCATGTAGTAAATTTAATAAAAATGTTACTCTCTTAGAGAGGAGTATTCATAGTGGGTTTTTTTTCTTTCTTAAAGCAAATTGTACGTCTTTATCAGCTCTTATTTTTAATAGAATGTGGAAAACTAAAACTAAGATCACTCCACTTTATGGTATTTTGCAATGAAATAAGGAAATTCATGACACCATGTCATGCTAGTTTGAATTATCTTTGAAGACTTTGATTGGAAATTGTTTACTAAACACTGTAAATGGTATATAAGAACTATTATAAATTCTGCATGTGAATATAACCTGATATAGCCATCAAGCCATTGTGTGCCCTCTGTTTTCCTATTAAATGCATGGAAGTAATAAAGCAATAACACCAGCTATTACAAGGTTGGACAATTAAGTTCCGGAACTCATCCTAGAAAAAGTGCTACATACCTCATTGCTGAATATCACTATGGTCACCTTCAAAGTACTCCCCTTGGGAAGGTATGCACCGACAACAGCGCCTAGTCCACCCTTCAAAGCAATTTTGGAACTCTTTTTCTGGAACGGCCATCAGAGCTGTCGCTGTACTACCCTTAATGTCCTGAATGCCATCAAAATGTCTTCCTTTCAATATTTCCTTTCTCTTCAGGTAAAGAAAGACGTCATTTGGGACCAGATCAAGTGAGTAGGGAGGGTGTTCCAATAGTTATTTGTTTAATGACTAAAAAATCCCTCACAGTCAGTGCCATGTGAGCTGGTGCATTGTCATGATGCAAGAGCCATGAATTGTTGGTGAAAAGTTCAGGTTGTCTAACTTTTTCACGCAGCCTTTTCAGTACTTCCAATTAGTAAACTTGGTTAACTGTTTGTCTCGTTGGTACAAATTCATGATGAATAATCCCTCTGATATAAAAAAGAAAAGGTTAGCAACATCGTTACAACAAGTTCGCAAACTTAATTGTCAGATCTTGTATATTTGAAAATAAAAATAATGCTATACACCTATAAATGTGAATATATTTTCAACTCTTCAATGAAATTATACTTTATCGAAAGGAAGCCTGTTATTTTTATCTTTATCAACCTTTCTGTATACCTGAAACTGATGTTGTATAATATTGTATGTCAACTGTAATTGATTATATAGATAGTCACGGGATGTGGATTATACGGTGGAAGCGAGTCAAAGGAATTGTAATAGATATGTATGATATGGGGGGTGGAGGAGTGGGGTGGCGAATTGGGGGAGGGGGATGTCACTTTGAGGGGTAAAAAGTATAACTATTGCACTGTGTTGTACACCTGAAACTAATTTTTTAAAAATGTTTATTTCAGAATAAAAGAATTTAAAAACAAAACAAAACATAAAAACCTTTCTTTACCAGAAAAGACTATTGTTATTATTAGAAAATAGAGAAGCTCAGACATTTAAGTAAGGATTGGAGAGAGGGGCAATATTACGAACCCTACTCTTGAACAGGAATCATTTTTAAAAGCACCTATATAATAACTTGGAAAGAAGAGGTAGAAGAAAAAGAGGAAGGGAGGAGAAATTTCTACCTAGGGATTGTTTGGCATTGATCAAATTAAGGAGTTTCTAATGCGGTTTTCTCTTAGAATCTGACAACTAATATTCATTTTTTTGCTGTCAAAGTATTGTGATTTCTCAATCATGAGTGTAGGGATTTAGAAAGACAGGCAAACTTGGCCGGCCGAGTGGCACATTGGTTAAGAGCTGGTTTTGGGATGCCAGCAGCCCCGGTTCAGATCCCACATATGAGGGTCACTGACACTGCCCTCCACAGCTAGCAACAGCTCCACCTGGAGCTGGGCTGTGCGAGCCCCAGCGATGGTGTAGGCTGCATCCCCTACTGCAGTGGGCAGCCATAGGCTACAGTGAGTGGCCGGCAGCCAGTGTGAGCGGCTGGCAGCCAGCGTGAGCTGACAGTAGCAGTGGTGAGCGACATCCAGAGGCCTGCGACCGATCTGCCTCATCTGAGAAGAGCGCAATGACAATACCAACATGGGCCAGTGAAGCAACATTCTCCGCAACTAGATTGAAGAACAAAAAGGACAGCAATTTGTCTCTTCCTCTTCTCCAATAAAATCTTAAAAAAAAAAAGACAGGCAAACTAATAAATAACCTTGTCCACACCCTCCCCCCCCTTTGACAAATGGTGGTGGGTCAGAGGTCCTCCTTCTAGAACAAGGGTCAGCAAATTTTTGAGACTGAAGAGCCACCAGGGGTCAACAAACTGCTGCTCGCCAGCCACATGCGGCTCTTTGGGTATATACATGTGGCTGTGAACTAATATTGAAAATGAAAATAAAACTATCATAGTTTCATTTATAAAATTTTTAAAGGATATTATTCACATAATGATGATTATGTAAAAATTTATTTATGGCTGTTGAATAATTTTTAAATTGTTGTGAGGGACATTATTGGCTCTTCCAGTGGTTGGCAAACTTTTGAGATGGAATGTACCCAAAGAGCCCCATGTGGTTCCCAAGCCACAGTTTGCCGACTCCTGTTCTAACATCTCACATGCCAAACAAATTATTCAGCTACTACCATCAGCCCTCTTCATGTACCTGGCAATTTCCTGTCCTCCTACCTTGATCTTGTCTAAGATCCACAATAGTACAGAATGTGTAGGTGCAAAAGGACTGTCAACTAGATGATAAATGTAGAAAGCTAACTTTGGGGACTATCAGTATAGAAGATGCACTCCCCAAAAGCTTCCTTTGTGTTTACGCAACACAACACTTATTAACTTCTTCACACTAGAAAAGGCTCATTCTCTTTTTCAAATAACATTTTTATTGACATATAATCCACATAGCATACAATTTACCCATTTAAAATGTGAAATTCAGTTATTTTTATACATTCACAAGAGTTGTGCAACTATCACCACAATCAATTTTAAAACATTTTCATCACCCCAAAAAGCAACTCCATAGGCATTAACAGCCACTCCCCATTTCACCCGCAAGAGCCCGCCTCCCTGCCTCAGCCCTAGGCAACCCACAATGTACTTTCTGGCTCTATGGCTCCGCTTGTTCTGGGCATTAGTATAAATGGAATTGCTCAATATGTTGTCCTTTGGGACTGGCTTCATTCACTTAAAATGAGGTTTTTAAGATCCTTCCACCCTGAAGCATATATCAAGTACTTCCGTTATTTTTATTGCCAAATCATAGTCCACTGTATGGGTAGAGCACCTTTTATTTATCTGTTCATCTCTTGATGTTCATTTCAGTTGTTTCTAATTCAGGCTATTATGAATAATGCTATGAACAGTTCTGGATAAGTTTTTGCAAAGACATGTAACTTCATGTCTCTTGGGCATACTCCGAGGAGTGGAATTGTTGGATCATATGATAACTGTGTGGAACCTTTTGAGGAACTGCCAGACTGTTTCCCAAAGTGGTTGCATGATTTTACATTCCAAAGAGTAGTGTACTATGGTTCTGAATGCTCTATGTCTTTACCAACAATTATTATTACAGTATCTCTCTTTGTGGTGTGGTAAAATACACATAACATGAAATTTACCATTTTAACCATTTTATTATTTTTTTTTTATCTGAGCCATCCTGCCACCTGTTGGCAACTCAGTGGCAACTCAGCTCGGGCTGGGCATCGAACTGCTGTTGCTCAGAGCTCATTTTAAAAATTTTAAAGCATACAATTCAGTGGCATTAAGTACATTCCATGTTGTGCAACTGTCACCATTATCCATTTCCAGAACTTTTTCATTATTTGATTACAGCTATCATGGTGGTAGGAAGTGGGTATTGCGTTTTGGTTTTGATATTCATTTCCTTGATTTTGAGCATATTTTCATGTAATTATTGGCCATTTATACATCTTCATTGAAGAAATTTGTATTTAAATCTGTTGCCCATTTTAAAATTGGGTTATTTGTCTTCTCATTTATTGAGTGATAGTCATTAAAAGACTCATTCCTCAGTTAACTATGACTGTATCACATAAAAACCTCAACCATTGCATATTGTCAGGTTAAATATATTTGTCACTGATCCTGGACTTGCCCTTTCTACATATAGGACATCTTTTTGACATCAGAACAGTTAGGTTGGGTGCCTGCATGTTAGGGATAGTGTGGAAGAAGTTGTACAATAAATAAATACTTTCACACCCTTTTCTTTGCAAACTTTCATCTCTGAAAAACACATATGAAGAAATACGTTAAATGACAGAAGCTTTTGTGGTGTAACATTGATTCATAGGATATTCATTTGTTTTGTTATAAACTGTAATACCAGAGAGTGCTTTGAAGAGGATCTTTCTTAAATCCTAATCTTGAGGAAAGTATTAAACAGGTATTATTCCACATTTGTTCATATGAATGTACTTATTCGTAAAATGCCTACTAGTTGATTTGTTGATATTTGGATTATAGTAGAGCTGAATGAAATTTTCTGTTTCCACAGTTTATATGGAATGTGTTTCAAGATGATATTTAGGCTATATGACAGATATTTTGCTCCATTACATTTATCATTTATTTTTGTGGGTTTCAAAAAGAAGAAATCATCTTATTGACCTGCTGTCATGCTTAATTTATGCAGCATACTAAATAAATGATAATCTGTGGACTTTGCCAAGCAAGAGAGAGGGATAGAGTGGGATTTTATTTGTAAATGGGTAACTATAGATATATACAGTTAAGGTGAAAAGGAAGTGATGGCAAAACCAAGACCGTGGTTATCCTAACCATTTGCAGTTTCTCAGTCTATTTCTGCAAAAGTTGAGTCCCTTCCAAGATCTCAAGCACCCCCACCCCTTTGCCATTCCCACCAGATTGATTCCAAGCAATGGTAAATACACCTGGTATGCAAGGGAAAATACTTCCTTTTGAAACCAGTTTTGAAGGAGACTCCAAGACATTGAAGGGAGCCAGATGGTGTACAGACCATTCTATGGAGTTTATGATTACTTTGGCTAAAGCAGCTGGTGTCTGCAGTGAAGAAGTTGTCATGGCAGAAAAAAAGTCCCCCTTCTCCCTCAGTGCAGCTGGGCTTGTTTAAGGAAGGCTTTTCCCAGGCGAGTGTCTCTCTACATTGGGCGTTTGTAAGTCTGTTGTACTTAGAGAAGTTAAACCAGTTCTATTGAACCAAGTTGACAAAAAAACACACACACACAAATGAGCCAATGTTAAGTTTTTCAGCTCAGTATGGCTTAATTGCCTCTTTTTTTTTCTTTCTTAAGTTTGCACCTCTTAGCAGGTCTTTCCTGTCTAGCATCAGGAATAACAACTGAGACTATTCAGGGGGGAAAATGGCACTCTTCCAAAAGTGAAAATGAACTTCAGCACAATTCCTGGATTCAAAAGGATTGCAAAGGAGAATTATTTCTGCCAGCTTTAGTCATTTGACAGCTCCGTTCTCTTTTTCCAATATGTCATCTTAAATCTCCCTCAACTTACTAATGAGAAGCCTGCATTTAATTCTTTGATGTTTATGGTGAGAAACAGAGAGACTGAGAAAAAACTTTCACTCTGTTTACATGATAAGTTTAAATGTAATTAACTGTTGTACTGTTGTTGTGAAGGTATTTTTGTATTCTCATTATATAGAATTTAATGACACTCAGTGTTTTGTAAAAATCATCTTGGAGTTGTAAAATAATAGGCTTTATTGTAGCTACAGGAATGTTTATCTGAACAGATACGTAAGTGTTTCTGTAAAGAATGGGTCTCTTTTACTTTATCAGCAACTAAGGGAAAGGTTAATGGCTATGATGTATCTTTTCTATGGTGTGTGAAACATGCAGTGTTCTGGGGCTGTTGAGATTTATGGTGTGGGAGACAAAGCAGGTGCTATTCCAAGCCTTCTTTCTAAGACAGACTGTAAACACGGGCCTGAACTTATCTGTCAAAAAGTAAGTTAAAATAACGTGAAGGAAAGCCTAGAATTTCACACTTTTCCATACCTTCCTGTCTCTAGCTCAGGAATTTAGCCAGTGTGATTAATGACCACTGTTATTTGTGAGCTTTCCAAGTCCCTACAGATGTAATGAACTGGATTCTTCAGCCACGTAGAAGGAAACAGGGTGTTAGAGCTCTACCACACGATCTGTACATAACTGTGAGCTCTCCCCAATTGGAAAGAAAGAGGAGAGAGGAAAAATCATCTCTCTATATTACACAGGCAAACCTTAAAGCATTTTCCACACCCTCTTGTTTTCCTCCCAGCTCCCTACCCCCCCACACTTGTGCGTGTGTGCGCGCGCACACACACACACACACACACACACAGTCTATTTTCTGTTTTTTGATAATCCAGGATCAAAGCCTAATGCTACTTAATCTTGTTTCTTAAATCATTTTTCATATAAAGCCAGTCAGTCAGGGTACTGATTCGTTTGTCAAAACATCTTATAGATTTTTCCCGTCCTCTGTTAAATTCGCACTGCCACCTCATGTTTACGTTATTCTAATCCCTGAGGCTCCAAACCCTCTCCCCATCTTCAGACCATGCAACTTGTTTATTTTCATATGTCCTTTATTTTCATGCTAGTAGTTTCCTATATCGTCTCTAGTCTGACCCCACATCGAGGCTTGTACATTTTCTCTTTTTGTTCTCTCTAATAGATATCTCTTCTGTCTGGAGCTCAACATTTCTTTCCAGCAAGATGTACTTTTAGAAGCATCTTTGATAATCCTCCTCAGACCGGCCTCACCTAGTAATCATACTCGTCTATTGTAGGAGGAGGAGGGTACGTTCTTCTAAACTGCTTGCAAAGTTTTTATTCGATAATAGCAACCATATCTTAGACTCCTTAGGTAAGGAAAATAAAATTTGTAGCTCATTTTAATTCTTTCAATGGGTAGTTACTCTGCTGTATACACGGGTGGTATTTGATTCCTTGTCCAATGTAATTCAAAGCAGGTCAGTTTGCAGCCTGGAGGACGTGAAGAACTACGAATTCTAAACATCCAGTAATCTCACATCATTCCCGAGTTCCTCCCAAGTACTTGTGGGAATTACATTCCTTACAAGCCACTGAAAATTTTCAGTGTGGTGCTTGCTAAAAGATTTCAGAAATTAGTCTGTTGGTCAATACCAGTGCTGAAAACCTCGTAAGGACCAAAGAAAGAGAACATTTCCAATGATAGGATCAAGAAGTGGGAGAAATTAATGTGCATCCCGTACCAATGTTTGTTCAGGCGGCTCCTTAGCATCCTTCCCATATGGAGTGTTCTTTTGACTAGAAAAAGGATTAGGCATTGCCAACGGAGAGAGACGCTGTCTGTTGAAGCTAATAGGGATTTTCATTTGCATCCCATGTTTTCATTTTGCCAATTACAGTTCTTTCTCTTGTTCCCACCCTGAAACCCCACACGTGCATTGCACATTTATGATGCTATCTTTCTTCTTCTCCATTGCTTGTTCATTCTTCTCTAAATTCTGAGCTCCTTGAACACAGGTCTTATATCTTGTTTACCTGCATGTACCTACAGTTATCCCTTTGCCTTACACACGACAGGTGTTCAACAAATGTTTACTGAACAGAATTGAATCATTTTTGAAAAGTAGTCTATATAATGGACTCTGATGGTTTCCTTTTATTCTACAAAAAGTTTTTCTATCCTAATTTTCCTTAAAAGTCTCCTACCACCCATAATACAGTATGCTATTTCATCAGGCCGGAAAATGCAGATGGACACAGCTGCTCAGGTATTCATCTTGTCATCTTTTGAACTAGTCTTAAAGACATTGATTATATTTCTCTTATGGAAAGCAATTATCCCATTTAATGGTAGTTCCCTTTTTACAAGTTTGTCTTCCTAGTGGACTATGACTTTCTTTTTCCCCCATAAGGGACACTATTTCTTAGTATTCCCAAAACCAAGTATGATGTTTGGTAAATAGTGGTTGCTCACTTCTTTTTTGTAGAGGTTCATCTCCACAGGGTCTTTTCATGCCATATTCATCCTCTGTGTAGATTGTCTTTAGCTTGTCTGCCATAGGATTTGTGCATCACAGTATCATTATCTCTTAGCCTCCTACATTGTTTTACCAATTCCACTTTTTTTTTTTTTTTTTTTTTTTTGAGGGCAGTGTTACTGGCCCTCATATGTGGGACCGAACCGGGGCCGCTGGCTTCCAAGGCCAGCGCTTAACCACCACGCCACTCAGCCGGCCCCAATTCCACTTTTCTTTTCCACATTTCCCAGGCGAGACACACATTTATTTTTGTTTACACTAAGATGGCCTTCTCCTTAAGAACAGGGCCACGCATGACACAATATTTGTTACATGCTCTGAAAAATAAACCATAACACATGTAGGAATAATTCCATATACGTTACTGTAATTTAAAAGTGCTTTTTTTTTTTTTTTTTTTTTAAAGAATTTATTGAGGAATGGGAACAGCCAAGTTTTTGTTCTTCAGTCTTAGTTGTGGAGAGTGCAGCAAGCTCAGCTCCAAGTCCAGTTGCCGTCCAGGTGCCCGTCGGTAGCTCAGGGCTACTCAGCTCAAGGTGCCATGTTCAACTAGTTGCAGGTGGGCATAGCCACCGTCCCATGTTGGAGTTGAACCAGCACATGCTCTGTCGACTGAGCCATCTGGGCCGCAGGTCAGCTGAAGGTGCTGAGTTCAGTCTTAGTTGCGGACAGGCATAGCCCACTATCAAACAGGTAGCCTTGTTGTTAGGAGCATGTGTTCTCACCAGCTGAGCCATCCTGCCACCTGTTGGCAACTCAGTGGCAGCTCAGCTTGGGGCTCAGCATCACTGGCCCATGTGGGAATCAAACCGGCAACCATATTGCTCAGAACTCATGCTCTTAACCAACTGAGCCACTCAGCCGGCCCTTAAAAGTGTTTTTATGAAAATCCTATTTACAATAATAATTTTTTTTTTTTAAAGATTTTATTGGGGAATTGGTGGAGGGGAACAGCGTTGGGGAATCGGGGAAGGGGAACAGACAAGTTGCCGTCTTCTTGTTCTTCAGTTTAGTTGCGGAGGATGTTGCTTCACTGTTGGTATCATCATTGCGCTCTTCCCGGATGAGGCAGATCTGTCGCTGGCCTCTGGATGTCGCTCATCGCGGCTATTGGCAGCTCACGCTTGGCTGCCAGCCACTCACGCTGGCTGCGGGCCACTCACTGTAGCCTATGGCAGCCCACTGCAGCAGGGGCTGCAGCCCACACCATCACCGGGGCTCGCACAGCCCAGCTCCAGGTGGAGCTGTTGTTAGCTGTAGAGGGCAGTGTCACTGGCCCTCATGTGGGATCCGAACTGGGGCCGCTGGCATCCCAAAACCAGCGCTTAACTAATGCGCCACTCGGCCGGCCCAACAATAATAATTTTTCAGTTCACGGTGGTACCTAAGATGCTCTCAACAAGAGACAAAATACAATGTTTGAATACAAGATCTGGAAAGAGACTTAGGGAGACTACTTGGCATATAAATAAGATGTATAGAAGGTAGGAAATGACTCCCTGTTTACAGAAATAGTTGGTGGCAGAGTGACTATATAACCCAGGTCTTCTGGCATAAATATAACGCTACATATCACTCATGGCAACTCATGTCTTTATTCACATCGACCTTGTCTTTAAATGTGTGGCTTATCACAGAAAAAAAACAGTGGTCTTTGTACAGCTTTATGAATGAATACTTTCTGGTACATACATTTATTTTTCACATTTAAATATCTTAGTGGACTTGGATTTTTTTTTTAAATTCTTAGGAAAATATGCTTAAATAAGTATATTGTAAAAGACATTTAAAGGTTCATTTAAAAGACAAAAAAGTGTGAATTGATGGAAAATGAGCAAACTTATTCAAAGTGACTTTCATTTCAAATTCGTCCTGATATCAGATATTGAAACGATGCATTTACAGCATTGTTCTTCATATTACTGAACCGAAACAATTTGAATGTCCATCAGCAATAAAATGGATGAGAAATTATGGTAAATTCACACAATAGAGACCTATTTGGAAATGAAAATGATGGAACTACAACTGCGTGGTTTAACATGGATAAAGTTTGAAGCATAATCAAAAGAACTTAGACTCAAAGGAGTACCTATTTTGTGATTCTGTTTGTATAAAGTTATAAAGTTCAAGTCTATGTGGTTAGAAATTAAGATAGTAATTGCTGCTGGGAACGGGGATGGGGTAGTAATTGGGAGGGGTGTGAATTACTAAAGATTTTAGGCTTAATTTACTCAAAGACTCAGAGATCCTGAAAGATTTGAATCAAGAGACGAACACCAACGTGGCCAGTAAAGTAACTGCAAGCATGAAGATCTTCCAAGAAGAATTTAAACAAGGGAAGGGTTGTAAGGTTGCCATAATCAGGACACATCTGAGAGACATTTAGACAATAAAATTGGTGGAACTCGTGTTTTGATAGAATGTGGATGAAATGCAGCAGGGAAGCCACTGAGGGTCGTTTGTGAGTTTTTCTTTTCCTGGACTTGTACATGTTATGTCACAGAACTAAAGGGGAAATGTGTTTAAAAGATCTAGATTCTTCTAAAATTTTACTCAACGTGTTTACATGGAATCCAGTATAGACTGAAACTATAGTGATTTTATTCAGTTCTGCAGCCTCAGTACATGTTATTTTGTTCAGTTAATTGAAAATGAAAATATGCCTGACAGTACGCTAATTTATGTACATGCTAATCTGACAGTATTGTAGATCATAGGTCTCGTCATACCTATTAATTTTGGAAATGAGAAAAAACGAAACTGTATACTCTGAAAGAAGTCCCTATGTTACATATGTAAAGTATAGTTGGTTTAACAAATGCATATGATGAATGTGTATTATATTTGATAATGAATATGCATATGTTTGTTAAGTATTTTAACAGAGTTTTAAATGATAGCAGGTCTTAGAAATCAATGTTTTTATAGGAAAACTATTAGTTTCAAGTGTGTACTCTAATAAGGTAGAAAGAGAAAAAATGTGCTTTGCAATTTTCTGCAAATGCTAAAAATTAGAGCAGGTAAAGGATTTGACATAGAAAATACACTTGATATCTTCCAATGAATTGATCTGTAACAAACTAATTTTCTTAGGCGGTGAACACAGAAATGTGATCCAAGTCTTGCCAAAGTGAACATTAATAGAAAATAAATTATCTTTTGAGTATTTGGTAGAAACACCAGGAAGGCTTCATAGAGGGATGAAATAATCCATGAGGCATGATTAACATGCAAACATTCCATTTTAGGTAATACCTTTGGGAAAATTCGTATAAAGCTCATAAGATATATACCAAACATAAAGAGTAAATGCTATCAATGCCTGTTGTGGTTCCCCCTTGTGGTAGTGACAGGTATAGTCTTGATGCCCCATTGAAACATTGCAGCGAGCTAACCATATGTTGTTTAATGGATTCCATTTGACATTTTGAATTTGAGGACATAGCAGAACAGAGCTATTAATAGTGTATTGAACTGTGAATTAATATGATCCATCTGAAGGCAATTGACTTTTTAAACTCTTCCTATTCATATAGAGAAAACTAACTTAAAACTTAGGAGTAGCACATGGTTAAGAAATTTGGTACACTAAGCCACATTAGAACTGTGCAAAAATGATGCCTTCACACGATTTGTTTAATAATGCATTATTGTTGGTGTTTTACATGGCATTTTAAAAATAGGTAGTAAAATGTCCCTCAAGTTTGCCAGTGATAAGGGATATTTTAAAACAAATGTGATAAAAGGCCAAAGTTATAGTATGTGTGAGACACATATAAAGTATTCCTTAACGTCAAGCTAAATGCATATTATGTACATTACTATAGAATATATGAGATTGGACTTAGATGTTTTTCTCCCATTTGAAATTTTAGTGAACCTCATATCGCCAAGGATGACTATACGAGTGTTTTCCTTCAATTCCTTATAAAATAAGCCTTTTGTGACATGTTTTATCATTTCATTTAAAAAGAGTAAACTTAACATGTTGAGAATTCCATAAAAGCAATTGCAGAAAGCAATTCTATAATTCCAGAGTTTCATTATAGGTAGAATGGTAAAATCAACAGTCAATCTTATAGCAGCAAGAAAGATGTTTGAGCATTATTCTAATAGCTGCTAACTTTTAAAACTAAAGACTTAAGGGAAAAAAATGGTCCACATTTTCCCCCATTTGGATTTGTCCATGGTTGTGAATAAAGACCTATCTTAATTAAAATGTTTTAAATGTGCAACTAAAATAAATATGGAAAAATCACAAAAAAATAAATATGGGAAAATCACAATAAAGGACCCCAAACTTTAGTATGCTTCTTAGTCATCATACTTGCCCTTCTGGTTCTAAATGCACGTATTCCCAATAAGGTAAAAACATAAGAAACAGTCATATGTCTTGACATTAGCCTTTAAAAAAATCAAATTTACTAGAATACAATCTTGTAAATGGACTGTAATTTAACAAAAGAATTTGCTACAATGTACTCTTAAATAAATCTTACGCACAAATATATATGTATAAAAACGGGGAGATAATAGTCATGTTTCAGCTATAAACTCAAAGGCAATATCTTGGCTACCTTCCGTGTCCCTCGCCTCCCACGTCCATTTCTAACCTCTGCCAACATGCTGTGCACATGGGAGAAGGAATGTAAGGAGTTATCAGGGGCTTTTAGCCCCTCTGTCTTTCAGCTGGGCATTGCCAGTGAAGAACAACAGAAGATCAGTGAGAGGGAGACACTGAGTGTGGGATAATTTGTTTTCCTGTTTTCCTTTCTGCCAAGCATTCTTTGAAGTAAACTGGTGATGAGATATTAAAAAAATAAAATAAAATTACATCCCGTGTCAGAAAGCCTTCTCAACCTAGCTCGCCCTCTATCTCTGGGTTCTGATAGCTATTCCTTCCCTCTGCTTTGTCCTGAAAACATTTGTGTATTGTTGTTTATAGTAAATCTTCTCAAATATCCCAGTTCAATTATGCTGTTTGTTTCCTGGGAACAGGAAATACCCGATATTGACTTTTTCTAATTGGCTTTGAGAATCTTACAGTGACAGTTGGAGGCTCAATTTCAAATACCTTGAAACTTTAAATTTATATAATTTGCATATTTATAAAATGCCTATATTCATTCATTTTTTTAAAGACTTTATTGGGGAATTGGAGGAGAGGAACAGCGTTGGGGAGTCAGGGAAGGAGAATAGACAAGTTGCTGTCTTTTGGTTCTTCAGTCTAGTTGTGGAAGACATTGCTTCACTGGTCCATGTTGGTATCCTCATTGCGCTCTTCCCGGATGAGGCAGTCACTCACCGGCCATTGGACGGCTGTTCACGGCATCTCTTGGCAGCTTCCAAAAGTGCACGCCAGCTGCCGCCAGCCCCACTGCATCCTACGCCTTTGCCGGCGACTCACAGCAGCCCAGCTCCAGGTGGAGCTTTTGTTCACCATCTTATGTGGGATCCGAACCCGGGCCCTGCTGCTCAGAGCTGGCGTCCCAAGCCAATTCCTAACCAACATGCCACTCGGCCAACCCTATAGATTCATTTTAAATCGTAATAAAATATGTATCATGTAGTCAAAGAGTGGTTTTAAAGGAAGACCATTCATGTTGGTGCTTTATAAAATGTTTTATGTGGGTTGTTTAAAAAATTTGGAATTTCACTCTATGTAGAAGTTGATGTGTTTTACTAAAGAATTATATTCAACCAGTGAAATTTACTTTAGCTAAAGATTTCCAAATTAGATTCAATGTTTGTGAATTGTACATTCTTTAGCACAAGATCACTGACAAATTTTCTAGTTGAATAAATGTATATAAATTGTTAAAGTAGACTAAAGAAAGGAAATTTGAATTTTGCTGTGACTGTTGGAGAGAAGGTAGTAGGTGATGTTTTTCCTGTTACCAGTAACACTAAATTAAAATTATCAGAGTTCTCTTTATATGTGAAAAATTATAGAGGGACCAAGACTTCAGGACTGTAGTAGTTTCTAACGCGTATGAAGCATCACGTTAATGTTTAACTTTTTTATATCAAGAAATATTACTAAAACTAAATTAGAAAAAGAAAATAATTTTAAAAATAAAAATCTGATGTCACAGTTAAGTGTCTGTTCAAAAATACATTTTTGTAGACAAGGTTTCTGGCTATGGTAAAATATGGAATTCAGCAAACCCTTTCCACCCCAATAATAATAAAGCTAGACAAAAATCGATGAAAAGAATTGAGTCAGCACTTTTGAAATTCAACAAAGGCATACAATAATCTGAGTAATAGTATATAGCTTTGTAGTATAAATTACAACTGTTCGGCATTGTGTAGGTGATGGAGTATCATGTTGTGATTAAGAGCTAACACCCTGGGTTCAGAATGCCAGGTTCAAAGCCTGGCTCTGCCACTTAGTTTTGTGACCAAGGGCTGCTTATTTATCCCTTCTTTTTCCTCATCTATAAGATGGATTTTTGTAGGTATTTGTATCATGTAATACATATTAACCACTTGAAATAGAGGCAGACACATGGTAAGCACTCCAGGAATATTAGTTATTCTGTTTTATGTACTTTTCTTCATCATCATGTGTTAGTTTGGAGAGGGAAGAAAAAATCCACTTGTATAATTATTTAGACTAGTGCACCTATATTTGAGTTGCTATAAAATGGACCTCACCATATATAGTGTACATTGCACTGTGAAGGGATGCTTCTGTCCCCCGAAATTTACCTATAGCCCATAGGACCAGTTGCTGATGGGGATATAAAATAGTACAGACATGTTATAAAGGATGTATTAGTTTCTTAAAAAGTTAAAAATACACCTACCATAAAAATACACTCAACCCTTCTACTCCTAGGTGTTTACCCATGAGAAATGATGGTATTTCTCTGCAGAGCTGTACACAAATGAGCATGGCAGCTTTATTTGCAATAGCTAATGCTGGAAACAAGCCAAATGTTTATGAACAGATGAATTGATTTTTTTAGAATAGTGGTTTATCTATACAATGGAAAAGCTCAGTAATAAGGAATGAACTATTGATATATGTAAGAATGTGAGTAAATCTCAAAATGATCATGCTGAGGGAAAGAAGCCAAACAAAAAGTACACACTGTGATTCCATTTATATGAGATTCTAGAAAATGCAAAGTAACCTATAGTGAAAGACAATAGATCTGTAGTTACTTAAGGACGTGGGAGGTAAGGTGGGAAGGGAGAGATTATAAAGGGGCTTGAAGAAACTTTTGGGTATGAAGGATATGTTCCTTTTTGTGTGTGTGTGGTGATGGTTTCCTGAGTGTATATATATATATGCAAAAACTTATTAAATTCTACCCATTAAATATGTCTGACATTTATATTTGATTGTCAATTATAACTCAAAGCTATTTTTAAAATTACATTTCTTCCATAAACTAAATTAATGTAGGAAATTAACATTTTCTTGGCTTGTTTTACTGCTTTTTTAATATTGAATTCGATTGGCGTTTCTCACTAAAATCTGAACATCAGCTTGGGGTCACTGTCAAATGATGTCCTACAGTCTGTAAGATATTATTTATGCCCCATAATAAGTTAGAAACTAGAGAGTGGTATTTGATCTGATAATATTTCAGTTGAGTATCTTGTGTCTTTTATGTGCAGATTTCAGCAAGCTCAATGTATGGAACTATTTGTGTGTGTACACTTCCACTCCCACACGTACAGCTATACTGCATTTCTATGGAGAGGGGAGCAGCTTATGAAACCATTCTGGCAAGAGTGGTTGAATTATCCTTGATGTCATATAGAGTGATCCAGTCATAAAATTTTAATTTATGCATATAATTACAGGGAGACTTAATTCATTCAAAGGGAGCAACATGCAAACTGTTACTGTAAGGAGCCATCTCTTATTTATCACTTTACTGATAAAATTGTTTTGCAATCTAAGCAACCTTTGGTAGGATATTTTAACAGAAGTCTAAATATTCTATATTTTAGTCTTCCAAACTGTATTGTCAGGAATGTAATGCTTTGTCATTTTGCTAGTTCATCTATGTAAAATAGGCTACCTTTATTTCAAAATGAGAATTACTTTGAAACTTCTAAGGCTTAGATATTTAAATGCCATGATTATGCTGTAATGAATATTTAAATCTTCAGAGTCAGACATGGTTGCTGCTAATGCCAATCAAGTCTAGGATGACCAAAGAAACCTGCTTTCATGAATAAGTAATCTTTCTCCCCATGAGTTTTCAGAACAGTCTAAGAACTCATGTGGGAATAGGAAAAATGCTGTTTGAATGACATTTTATCTTAAAAAAAAAAATGGATCAACCCCAGGAGCAGATGTAGCATATTAGAGTATGCTTGACCCGTTCACAAGGCTTTGTGAGTTTTGACCTCTAAATAAAATGCTTTGTTTGATTCTAAGCTATAC
Source organism: Aselliscus stoliczkanus (assembly GCA_033961575.1). NCBI lineage: Eukaryota > Metazoa > Chordata > Mammalia > Chiroptera > Hipposideridae > Aselliscus > Aselliscus stoliczkanus. Next base: position 91,255,748 of record CM066737.1, on the reverse strand, counting down.
CTAACAGTGTGAGATTGGTGTCTGAATATCTGAAGTCTTTATCATTCTCAGAAATTATATATTGGAAATCCACTATGAATTCTATAAGAATTTAATGGTTGCTATTATTTTAAGTTTATATGGTATTAATGTTCTTTTATAAATAAATCTCCTAAGTTTCAAAGGTTAGTATGACATTGGAGCTTTGACACTGAAATTTTGCTCTGGTCATATTTCTCTGAGTAAAACCATTTTCTCAGTATCACAGTGAATTGTATAAAAATTATGTTAAAAATCGAACTCTATTGTGGAAGTATTCTACCAATATTTGATGCTACAATGGTTTAGTTGGATGGTGTATTATTAGAAGAAAATGTCTCAACAGGATAATTAAAAGTGAGAACTAAGAAAGACCTTATATTAGATTTAAATATCTTCTAATATCAAAGGACTTGTAATCTATTTGCGGAATATTCCTGAGTTTTCAAAATAGAGCAGTGTCCAGTAAGTCCATAAAGCCTCTCAAATCCGTCCCCCAAAGACAGGACAAGAAATATAGTCTTCAGAAAGAAGCTCATCTTGGAAACTAGAGCCAAGTATATCAAAGGCATAATGCTTTTCGGGGGCAGCATTTCTGTGCTGTAACTCAGAAGAAAATCCAGATAAGGGAGTAATGGTTACTGTCTAAAGAAGTCATTTGAAACAATAGAAAAATCCGCGATCTCTACTTTTGCTGCCCCTAAACTTGACACATCCCTAATTAAAATGTAACATTTACCAAACATGTAGGTAATGTGCCAGGGAAAAAGTATACAAATATGCTTAGAACAGGCCTGCAGCTCTTAAGTATGTTATTTAGTGGCTAGAGAACATGGCCATTAGATATGTACATAACTGATACTAATATACAGTAGAGTGCGATAAGCACTATTCCTTTAGTACCATTTCTAAATTCAATAAATATTTACAGCTGAGCTCTACTGCTGAGTAGATCAAAGTGCCTAAAGTGTGGTCCCTGGTCTCACAGAGCTCACAGTGCAAATTGGAAGATAAACACGTAGAGTATAGACTGATACAGCCTATACCAGAAGGTTCACAGGGAATATGGAGACAGACATATTCCATGAGTGACGATGTGGCAAGTTCCTGATGAACTTATAGTGGCTTTGGCCATTAAATAGGGTGTATTTGCAAAGTAAAAAGCATAACAGAGGGAATGATTGAATATATGACACAGTATTGTATTATAGTTACTATTTCAAGGAAACATATATGGATATTTAGCTCAATAAGATTACATGGGTAAAAACACCATAAATGAATTTGATATATGTCTTCTTAAAATTTACCATCATTTGTTAATCTAAAACAGCCTTTATACCCCCTTCAAAATAATAAAAAAATAAATGTCTCATTGTAAATATCATCGTAGGTTGTATTTTCTAGGCAACATAGGACTTTTTATGTGTATATTTATACAGAAAATGAACAAAATGTATAGTTTGGAAAGTTATCGGTTCTTTTGGCATGCCAATGTGCCATTTGCTATGGAGGTTTTAAAATACCAAGTATTCAGAAAACATTGTGTTTGTGTGTATGTTACTATAGCATTAGTATGGTAACTCTGATATATTTATATTTTATGCAGATTTTTATACAATTGTGATATTTAAACATATTTTAAACAGAATACTACATATGCACATACATGTATGCACATACACAGATATATATGTACATCCAATAGGTGTCTGAAAGTCACATATTTCCAAGAGCTATATGTTCATTGTATAAGAATCAGTGGTGAATTGGAAACAAGGAAAAGTATTATGTTTTACTTTTAAAAACATTGGGATTGTAAATTATATTGGATAGTAAATCAATGCTTCCCTTTTGTCCTTTATTTTCACATTGTCATCAAATGAATATGACTGTTCCCTATAAACTGACCAAATGATACGATTCAGTGTGCACCTGTTAGAAGCAAATAGAATAATGAAAACAGATGTACTGTTTACTTGTACTGGGATGTTTTAAGAGGAGGAAAAACATGGAAGGAGCATTCCAAGTGAGTGGTGAATCACTACCACACATTGCATGTTGCCTCCATGGCTTAATTGAATATGGATTTGTGTGCCCACAATCTGTTTCCATAGATTAAAAATAAATGTGGAGTCTTTACCTGCCTATAGCAAATGCTTTTCTCTCAAAAATCCTTTAATCATCTGAATATCACCAATGCAAAAACAGGACCCAGGTAAATCAGAGAAAACTGTTCCTTCTTTGAGCCTTTAGGAACTAGACATTACCATACCAACAAGGACCTTTATTTTATCAAGTTTTAATGCCTCTGCTTAATTTCCATTGCAACAGAGTTTTGCAAAGCCAGGCTTGAAGGCTTTCTTAGGATTTTATAGACTGTCAGTGTAGCCATGGTGGATGTTGAAATGAAGGAAACCTTAGGTTCTGTCCAAAAAAACCCAATATATGTGTAACCAAAAAGCCACACTTTAAAGAAAATATCAATCTGTTTATTAAGGATGACCATCATTATATGCATATAATGAACAGTATTGGATGATTGAAGAAATATAGTATTCATACAGGGTTTCAGGTTTCTCTGACATATGCTATTTGGAAGATCTATTCTCATCGTAATATGAATGATGGTAAGTATGTATTACTAGTTCATTTTAAAAAACAGGTGATGTACTTTAAAAATATGTTAGAACTCCTTTCTATTATGACTCAGTTGATTGTCAAAGTTAGCAATTTGCTTTGGCACTCATTACATTCCATTTTATCAGTTCAAAATTGCCTGTATTTCTGTGGACATATCATTTATTGTTCTATAATAAAATAATAGGATCCTGATTTGCATGATCATGGAAATCACTGAATCTCTCAGTTCTCAATATAATTTTTCCCATTCACCATTTCCAATTCATGATTATATACCCTTGCATTGAAATTTTCTGATTAAAGAAAATTCATAATGTGCTGATTTCCAAAGTTTTCTTGTTTTCCAGCAATTGCTCTATGTCTTTGGTTTTATTGCTTCATGGACCAGACTAGTTTTTCATAGTATGTCCAGTAATGTTTAAGGTCATTCAATTAATTTTTCCCTGGTGGATTTAGAATATTAATTTATTGATGCACTCATTCATTCCTGTATTTATAAATACATTGAGAAGGGCTACCATATTCTAGAATTCTCCAGAGAACTTGGGAAATAGAGATGACTATGTTGGTCTTGTCATCCCGAAGACTTCACAGTGTTGGGAGGGCAAAAGACACTTAAGCAGATAACTATACAATAATGTGATAGATTCAGTAACAGGCATCTTCATGAATATTCTGGATGCATTCGGGAGGAGCATATCATCCTAGGATATCAGAAAGAACTTGAGTAATCAAAGACTGGGTCTTAAAGGACAAATGAGCGTTGGCCAGGTGAGGAGAACATTCTGAAATGAAGGGACTTGAGCAAAAACAAAGAGGGGAAGAGATTCCAGGAAACTTGGTAATCCCATATTAGCGAAGCTTAAAACATGAGGCATTCGATGTCAACAGACTCAAGTGTATTAGGCAGGGGTCAGATCACAGAGTGACTTTCTTGCCATGTTAAAGAGCTTGGACTCCATCTGTGGGTGATTGTTAACCACTTAGGGGTTTAAAGTAGGGAAGTGACCTGGTCACATTTCCACTTTATTTATTTATTTATTTATTTATTTATTTATATTTATTTATTTTCTTTTTAGAAGGCAGTGTCACTGGCCCTCATATGTGGGATCCGAAGTGGGGCTGCTCACTTCCCAAGCCAGCTCTTAACCACCGCACCACTCGGCCGGCCCCACGTTTCCATTTTAGATAAATCTATTGGCTATATGTCCAATGGATATGTTAAGAGATCATCAGACTAGTCCAGACAAGCAGAGATGGAGGTAAAATTTGACTCTAGAAATGATTACGTCCAAACAGTACTAAGTCAGACACAGGAGACCACATATTTGCTCCAAATCCATAGAGACATAAGGGCAATCAATGGTAGCTATGTGCTGGAGGGAGTGGGGGTTGGGAGTGATTGTTAATGTATATAGGGTTTCTTTTTGTAGTGAAAATGTTCTGGAATTTGATCGTTGTGATTATTGCACACTATTGTGAATATACTAAAAACTAGTGAATTGCATACTTCAAAAGAGTGAATTTTATGGTGTCTGATTTCTATTTCCAAAAGTCTCTCACTAAATAAAAACAACAACAAAACACTTAGTGATGAATGAAAACTGGAAGGCGATGGAGAGCCCTGAGAAAACTGCCAAGTTTCTTGCTTTGATGACTGGATAGATTGTTTGTTGTGTTACTAGTATGATAGAGGACATCAGAGAAGGAGATGTTTGTGGGGTGGGAATCAGATAAAATTGGTGGTGGGTGGTGTTGATTTCAGTTTTACAGAGTTAGAGGTCTGTGTAACATGCATTTGTACCTGAACTGGTGGTTGGCCCACTCCATAGATGTAAATTTGGTGGCACCTGGCCTAGAGTTTCAATGGGTCCTCAAATTTTTCTGCCTCCATATATTCCAGAAGCACAACAAAGTCTCATTAGCAGCATCTCTCTTTGCATGCCAGTGACTCTCATTCCAGGAGTGGGGGATATTAGACTCGACCACGTTGAGGATTGTCATTTTAAAAAGCCAGCCTACCAGAGATGCTGATGTGTTCCATGGAGAAGTTTTGTCCATGCTTCCCATGGCCTCCAGTGGAAATGATTGATACCAGCAATGGCTAATACCATGAGGTGAGGTGTGATCATCTAGAGTTTGTATCAAGTGCCAAAAACATTTAAGGGATAAGAGAAGGAAGAGCAGTACCAAAATGAGCAAATAAAGAAGAAACAACAGGGCTGGCCAAGTGGCGCGGTGGTTAAGCGCTGGCTTGGGAAGCCAGCGGCCCTGGTTCGGGTATCACATATGAGGGCCAGTGACACTGCCCTCAAAAAAAAAAAAAAAGAATAAAGAACAACCATAGGAAAGATTCTTGGCAAATTATAGTTTTAAAATCATTGTTTATTGAGTGAATGAATAAATAAGTGAATGAGTGTGATTTCAAGGAAACCAATAGAGGAATTTTAGGAAAGGTAGAATGATCAGGTATTTCAAAATCAAGAGATAAATTCAGTAAGGTAAAATCTAAAATCTGAAACATGTCCATCGGGTTTTGCAATTAGAAGGGCTTAGGTGATTTTAGTAAGTTGAATTTAAGGGATGACTAGTGGTCCTGGGCAGGAGGATGGCAATGGCCGTGCAGTACTCTCTTCAGAAACATGGATGATAAAGGAGAGGGACTGAGAACATAGGAGGGCTCTGGAAAAGAGGAGAAAGGTTGAACACTGGTTTTCCAACATCACATCTTTCTTTTCCTAAATAAAAATGTCTATGATGTTATTCACAAATCCTGTTTAACCAGTTTTTTTTAAAAAAGATTTTATTGGGGAATTGGGGGAGGGGAACAACATTGGGGAACAGGGGAAGGGGAACAGACAAGTTGCTGTCCTTTTGTTCTTCAGCCTAGTTGTGGAGGACGTCGCTTCACTGGCCCATGTTGGTATCATCATTGTGCTCCTCCCGGGTGAGGCAGATTTGTCGCCGGCCACTGCACGGCCACGCACAGCAGCTCTTGGCAGCTCACGCTGGTTGCCAGCCGCTCACGCTGGCTGCCGGCCACTCAGTGTAGCCTATGGCAGCCCACTGCAGCAGGGGCTGCAGCTATGCCATCTCGGGGGCTCACAGCAGCCCAGCTCCAGGTGGAGCTGTTGTTCACCATCTTAGCTGTAGAGGGCAGTGTCACTGGCCCTCATGTGGGATCCGAATCCAGAGCCGCTGGCGTTCCAAGCCAGCTCCTAACTAACATGCCACTCAGCCGGCCCTTAACCAGTTTTTAATTGTCCTGTAGCACCAGAATTAAACTGTGCCCAAGTTTCTGATCATTTCATTTCTTTATTTGTGTAATTTAGAGGTAATTAGGAGTTTATCCCTTGAAAATGCCTTCCTTCTTTCTATTCCATTTTATCCGGTAGTTGTAAAATTCACGTATCATTTTTTTTTTAGTCTGTGTGTAGAAGTCCCTGACAAAAGCTGGGACTTTAGTGGTATCATACCTGTAAGAGACATGTCACAAGTTGATGACATTTCCGTTGTTAGTAATTCTGCAGCTGTCCGTCTTATTCATCCCACTTGTTAATCTTGGTATATCTCTTCTTTAAACCAGTAGAAATAAAGTTCCGCATGTATTGCTTATAAAAGCTATACATAATGACACCTAGAAACACTTCATTGTGTACTGCTTAAGCACTCTTATTTTTACCAGCATTTCTGTTACAGCGAGGTTTCCCTTTTCCCTTTCCTACTTTGTGTTTTCATCTTCTTTGACTCTTCCCTGGATCCTTCCTTTTTGTCTATGATTTAAAAATTTAGAATCCATTTCACTCAGTATCTTCCTTGTTTGTGTCTGAAAGCAGTGGATTGACTTTACAACAACACCAAGTTAGTTTTATTTGAGTCTTTCATATGTTTCCAAATTCCCTCCTTCCTTTCAGGGTGGAGAATTCTACAATTATGTCTACAATTGTTCCTGTTTTCTTTTTCTTCAGGATATAGTCACTCCTTAATTCATAGCTCACAACTGTTCATGAAACTGTGCTTTTCAAATGCAGCAATCTCTTTATTATCAATCTAGTGGCATTTTATAAATCATTCTCCTTGAAATTCTGGCAAAAGTAGAGACTTTCTAAGCTGTGTGTGTGATCCCCTGGTTCTTTCTCTGCATTTTGTGGCCACCTCCACCAGCTCCTTCAATGGTTCTCTTCATTCTCTCTCTCTTCCATTGTCTGTGTATCCAAAGCTACAGCTTTTACCATCTGCACTTTTCTCTCTATTCAGTCTACTGCCCCGCGCCCACATTCTCAAGGCACTTATCATCATCTCTGTCAGAAATTTTGCAGTGTATATCCATCCCTCATCCTTGCGTCCTTCTAGACCTCTGGCTACCCTCTCTCTCACTTTTCCTTGAATACTTTTGCTTATCATTCCTACTGTAACTTTACGTTGGATATGCTTAAAGCTGTATTTGATAGATAAGTAGATTTCTTGCTTCATCATAAATCATAATGTGCACCAGAAATGTATTATTTCAGTACAGACCCTGATCAGGATATAGAAAAGCAGAATAAAAAGTGATCATAGAGAAAATGAAAATTCTTCTGAAATTCTCTTTTTTCATTCCAAACATTGCTTTAATAGTCTTAAAATCTAAATGTGGCACAATGATATTAAAAGTTTACCATTGCTTATTTTGAATGATCAGAGTCCTAAATAGTGGATGATTGATTAGCTTAGAAAATCCCATTTTTAAATTAAAAAACAAAAAATCACAAGGGCTTATGCTTAAAGCTGTCCTTATTCTTTCTCAACTAATACCCAAAACTCAACTTTATCTGATGACTTGATTCCTTAGTGAGCAGTAATTTAGTGCAACAATCTTGCTTCAACAAGTATTACAGGACAGTCTAGATTATCTTTAACTATCACTTTAGGCTTTGTAGGTATATTAAATGACTATTGATTTTAATGTATAACATTGTCATCATTCTTTGGACTTAGAAACCAGACACCATCTCCAGTAAACTACTCATTGCAACCCACACTTGTTAGCATAATCAATTTATCACACTCGTTTTATAAAGTTGTACGAGAACCCCACAGAAGGGTGTTACTAAAAATTACCGCTGATGTAAGCTTTTCATATCATGCCAAAGGAAGGGCAGTTGACACTACCAAGAAATAAACTCTACTGCAGCCTCTTTAATCATTTGTCAGGATGTATTATGTCCTTGTCAATATCAAGGGGTAAACACTGTCATTAATCTGCAAGTGAGGAAATGAGTAACCACATCAGTGTTCAGGAGCCTAGCTGTTAATGGGAATTCATCTTTATTGCATCTTTCTCCATCTTTAATTTTCTCCTGTTGTTCCCTTTCTATAAAATGTGCAGCTACATGTAATGTTTGGAAAAAATATATAATGCATTATTAAGATGTTGGCCATTGTGAAATTTGCTGGGTGTGCTTAGCAGAACAGGCACTGACAATGCAATAGTTAAGCTGAGCCAGCATAGATTAGTCTAAATGAGAACACACCAGCTATAAATTTAACAAAGTGTTCATTTTCTAAAGTGATTGCTTTATGCATTTGCAAATAGGAAATAACAGAACATCCAACTCATTTTTTTCTAGACAAATAAAAAACTTGAATCTTGAAAAGCTCTCTTTATGAACCTTTAAACAGTTATTTTAATTTCAGATGCTGTCACTGATGTGTTATGTAAAGGAGGGATATTACTTACAGTGGATGTGAAATAGAATTGCATTTATAGCATCTATTATTTGACTTAAATTGCCACTTATGTCTTGAAACCTCCTATGGAGAATCTCTGACTTATCTATATTAATTAGGTGAGTATTCAGATTGAAGCTGGATATAACAGTGTTTTATGTCCATCACATTATGCTACGCAATCTAGTAACATTACATTTCTCCTTTATAGGGTTTTTAGTTAAAACCGACACATAAGTGATGTGCCCAGTTTATCTAGCATTTCAATGACTGTTACCCTCAAGGAATTGGCAAATCAGATGCTTATCCATAAAAATAGTTAAGCTCCAGGAGGTACAAAGACTGATTGCCCAACTAATAATAAATCACTATTTCTTGAGTTTACGCCTATGTAAGATACTGCATGTTGTCTCATGTAATCTATTGAAGACAGTATAAGGTGTATATTATCACACAGATAAATGAAATGCCTTTTGTCAAGACCACACAGCTAGTAACTCATAGAATTTGAATTTGAACCCAAGTGTGTCTGGCTCAGAAATCTCAGCCACTATGCATTGGGTTGCACTGCCTCTCAGAGTATTATTTGGTCAAGGACAATCTTCTCAGATTTTAATTTGAAAGATGTCAGGTATGTTTACCTGAGTCATAAAAGCTCCTTCATTAAGGATGGGGTGTCTACTTTGGTGAAATCTCATATTTATATTTTAGAGATTTGACAGGCAATCCTTTTATACAGAACATGGTAGGTTGAGTCACATAGTTATTAATAGCAGGGATTCTACACACTGAGTGATTGCCTTGGTTCAAATTATGACTGACACTTCCTAGCTGTGTAACCATAGGGATATTACCTAACTGTTCTGTGCCTCAGTGTAATGACCTGTAAAATAGTCATAATTGTATTGGGTTATTATGAATATTAAGTGTTGTAATAAATGTAAAGCAATTGAAACAAGGCCGGCAGCATAGTAACTGCTTTGTAAACAGCAGCTGTTTCTTACCATTTTAAGAAGTAATGTCTCCAGCGCGTATATTTCTAAAAATAACATGGAAGTATATCTCCCATTTAGCTTCATAATGTCCTTAACACTTTGTAAGCGGGCATATAAAGCTATATGACGAGTTTACTCGTTTCCCACAAAAAATGTGTTAATAGCAGTACCTAATTCCCATTTGCTGCTGAGCCCTACCTTTCCGGCCTTGATTCATTCTCTTTTTGGGGGGTATGTCAACAATCCAAACAAAGATCTCTGCTTTAATGTAAGCCAATTTTAGTGGATAGGCCTTGAAGTGATGTCCTTATTTTGCCTCAACATTTTTTAAAATTAAAGTTTATTGGGATGACAACAGTTAAAAAAGTTACATAGATTTCAGGTGTACAATTCTGTAATATATTATCTATATATCCCATTGTGTGTTCACCACCCAGAGTCAGTTCTCCTTCCATCACCATATAGTTGACCCCCTTTACCCTCACCTACCAACCCCCTCCCCCTTTACCCTCTGGTAACCACTAAGCTGTTGTCTGTGTCTATGAGTTTTTGTTTCTTTGTTTGTCTTGTTCCTTTGTTGTTTTCAGTTTTATTTATGGTGGCCAAGACATTGAAACAACCAAAGTGTCCTTCAGTAGATGATTGGATAACGAAGGTGTGTTGTATATACACAATGAAATACTATTCTGCCATAAGAAAAGATGAAATAATGCCATTTTCGACAACAGGGATGGATCCTGAGATTGTTATGCTAAGCAAAATAAGTCAGATGAAAAAGACGAGAACCACATGATTTTATTGTCTCAACATTTTTACCATTTTTCCCCCTCATCATCATCTCCATTCTTGCTATGTCTTTGTGCTTCTTTCTACCTTCAATTTGCTAACACTTCCAGGTTTTTCAAAATTCAACCGAAGTACAATATTATTGCCCCTGAGAAGTCTTCTCAGACTTAGGTCCCTTCCTTCAATCCTCAGCCCTTCAAATTTAGATGTGTCTTCTCAACCAGCCCATAGCATGTTCTTTTTTTTTTAATTTTTAAAAAATTATTATTATTGTTTAATTAAATTTATTGGGGTGACAATAGTTAGTAAAATTACATATGTTTCAGGCATAAAATTTTGTAATACATCATCTATATATCGCATTGTGTGTTCACTACCCAGAGTTAGTTCTTTCATCACTATGTATTTGACCTCATAACGTGTTCTTAACCACACACCAGAGCCCACAGCGTATCCCATTATAATAGATGATTTACTTGTTTAGATTTGCCACTACATCAAGGACCTTAACTGACTCTATGGTATATGTTGCCAGAACAAGAAGCTGATAATTCTTGGAAGAATTATTGAAAAAACAGTGTCTCAACATTGAAATACTGGACAATTATAAGTAGTACCACCATGTATCACCCTTGCCATCAGGCCACATTAGAATAAATTAATACTAAAATCAAAATAAAAATTTTATAGGTGCTTTGATAATAAAAAGTACACTTCTACTTCAGTGTATTTTTCACTACACCATGCTGCCTAGGAATGAAGATAAACATGAAAAGATACTCAATTACATCACTCTCCAAGTTTCAATGTTGGCAAATTACTCTAGGTCATGGAATAATCGTAAAGTGCTGTGTTTGCATGTCTCCTTACAAAGATGCTAATTTTTGGTGACCTTTCCAACAACCTTGTGAAGGGGTCACGGCAAATTACTAATTTCTATCTGAAATGTAGAAATGTTGAGACTTGATAAGTTACCTGAAGCATAGCATGTGCTCTCCTAAAGGTGATAAATGTCTGTTGAAGTTAAGTCCAAAATTGCTGCAAAATCACTGGAAAGTTTATAAACTAATTATTAATTTTCACCTTTACCAAGTGAAGGAAAAGTAGGAAGCAGGTAAATTAAGATTTAGAAGGCTCTGTGATGCCATCGGGACCTTAGTTTCCTGATTAATGTTTTATCCTTTCTCATCTGTTTAGTTAAAGCCAGCACTCTAATGTTATTGAAAGGTGTAGTACTTTAAATTAAATATATTGAATCAAATAATAGGTAGCTGGCTACTGAAATGATTTGTCAGAAGACATGATAAAATTTTTCTTTATCAAATTCTAAAAGTCATTAATCCCCAGCAAGACTTATTTTTTAAGCTTATCAAAATTATATTACAATTTTATTTATGTAAGTGTAATTATTATAGCTTATAAATTTCATCAAATATTTTGTATTTTCAGAATAATTTGATCATATATGGTTATTTGATTATATTCACATCTTAATTTTAGGTGAGATAATGTTATAATGGTTATATTTAAAAATGACCTTCTTAGTTTTTAGAAATATGAACAGAAATAATTTATGGATGAACGATGTATATATGGGATTTGTATCAAAATAATATGGGGGAGGGTGGATGGAAGTTGAGAAGAAACAAGGTTTTCTATAGGTTATTTTTTTATTATTTTTTATTTTTTGAGAGCAGTGTCACTGGCCTTCATATATGGGACCCAACCCGGGGCCGCTGGCTTCCCAAGCCAGCGCTTAACCACCGTGCCACTCTGCTGGCCCTATAGGTTATTTTTTGAAGTTGTGTAATAGGTACATGGGTGTTAATTTTATTCTTTTCTCTAGTTTTCTATATGTCTGACTTTTTCTGCATAAAGTGTTAAATTACTTTGTATTTTTGCCTTACAATTTATGTACTAATTTATTTTTTGGTAAGAACTGGGCAAAAGGTCAAATAGAACATTGTTATTTTGAATTTTCAATTTCAAACCTCCTAATAGGGGGATTGAATATAAATGTTGCATGTGGTGGTTTGGTGATAAAGAGCTTTGACAAAGAGACCAGATTGAGTGTAATGATAATTCCACTGAGATCTTGAAATACTCCTATTTGAAGAGCAAAAATGTGCTTACCAAGTGTTCAGAAGAGAATGCCAAAGACAAGTTGAATATTATATTAAAGTATTGATGAGACTGAAAATGAGACTTGAGTCCTTCTGGGTGACAGAGTGTCAAATTTTTTTCTCAAGTGCACCATCATGTTTTCTTCTCTTTTCATCATCTTGCATAACTTTTTTACTAAGTGCTAACTTTTTTAAATGATGTATTTAGAGCTGGTAATTATTTTAGTTCAGTTCTGCATGAATAACACTTCCTGATATTCTTTTTTGAGTTCAGAGAATATTTACATGTATTTTTAATCTCCTGATTATTAATGGTTTGCTGTTACTGAAGGTAATAGCATATTCTTTATGAAAACAGGAAGACACTATAAAGCTTATGAAGCTAAAGCCGAGATAGGCTTTCTTAGTTTTTTAATGACAGTGCCCTGTGGATATAAGAATCAAATTACTTATTTTCCCTTTCTAATTTTACTAACCATCTCAGAGAAGTGGTTCAGCACAATCATTGCCAATTCTACTCGAAATCAAGAAATCTTTTAAGTATCCTTAAAAGCGCCCATAAGAAGCCTACGGCAATGTATGTCTTTAGAAGATAGTTTGCTTTGTGGGGCATTGTGTTTACTTAATGACATAAAGAATGAGTGGAGGAGAAAGCAAAACTTCTCAGGAACGGGAGAAGAGTGGCCACTGTGGATCAACTAGGCTTTTAGTGAAAATGAACATTTTTTTGGCCTTGTGATTTTTATGAAACCATTTACCAGGCTGTGGTAATTTACAAGTGGAGTCCTTTGAGGCTTTATCAAACGTACAGTGCTCTTTCTTGTCATCCTCATCAAGGATTGGCACACAGTGCTTACACAGTGAAAGTTTGTGGGTTTCCAAACACTGAAATGCTATTTGATGACTATCGTAGTCATGACATTTATGGTGAGACCACACTGAGATACGTTCAGATGGATCCCTTTAGGATGTTCCAGGTTCTAATATTAATATAAAGGATCACCTCATCACAGGTGACTTATTCAGTCTGTATTCCGTAGAGAATACCTATTGCCATATAGAGCATTAGGCTGGACTTCTCCCAGTGATATTATTCCTTGAATAAACTTTTATTATTTGGTTTTAATTCCCTTGATGCCAGGTATATAGTAAGCTTTCATCACTGTTTATTAATCAAATGAAGGAAGGAATCATTTCTAGCTGTACAATATGGGGGAATGTTATTAAAGTTCCTTGCATGTAAGTTTCTTCATATGTACAACAGGGGTAATAATATTACTTAACTTTTAACGATGTTGATAACACTGATATATAACTTATATATAAGTTCTATCTCGCTCCCCGGCCACATCCATCCATCATCTGTCTGCCATGCCTAGCATAGCAGCAGGCAGATTGTAGGCACTGAGGAAATGTCAGTCTTCCCTTCTCCCATCATGCCCTGTACTTTTACAGGGATGGAGCTTGCATTTGCACAGGTTGTGCACTGCACAACTTCAGAGGGTGGGTGACCTTCTTGTAGCAAATAATACAAATGGCACCAGTGGAGATTTATAGCACGTGATTTGAGAAACTGAACATATTGGCTCCACATTGTTAACCCACTGATTCTCAACATGGAAGCAGTTAGATGCCTGCATCAGAATTACCTAGAAGTGATTTCTAAACATGCAGATTCCTGCGTTCCTCTTCAGATCTACCTAAGCAGAGTCTGTTGTGGTAAAGCATATAGATCTGCATTTTAAAGGGCTCCCCAGGTAACCATTTTGAGAAGCTTCCTTGTGATCTATTGGGTTGTGCAAAAAGTCATGACATATTTTTTCTATGTTTCTCGTTGCATAAATCAGTCATGACTTTTCTCACAACCCAATAATTCAAGGACCATACAATTCAAGACTGTTTTGCCCAAGTCTTTCTTAAGCATACTGAACCTTTGTTCTGTGTTTTTAAATCATTTTTTCAATTACAATGGATGTTCAATATTATTTTATATTAATTTCAGATGTACAGAGCAGTTAGACATCTACGAATATGTAATTTACGCAGTGATCCCCCGGATTAGTCTAGCACCCACCTGGCACTATACATAGTTATTACCATACTAGTGACTGTATTCCCTATGCTGTACTTTACATCCCTATGACTATTTTGTTAACTACCAGTTTGTACTTCCTAATCCCTTCACCTTTTTTACCCAGCTCACAACCCCCCTCCCATCTGGCAACCATCAGTTTGTTCTCTGTATTTAGGAGTCTGTTTCTGTTTTGTTTGTTTGTTTATTTTGTCCTTTAGATTTCACATATAAGTGAGATCATGTGGTATTTGTCTTTCTCTGACTGATTTCACTTAGCATACTACCGTCTAGGTCCATCCATGCTGTCATGTTTGTTCTTTTAGTTCTTTAGTTTAGTGCCCTTTGCCAGAAAACAAAAAAAATATATATATATGTACCCTGGAGCTGGCCGAGTGGCGTGGTGGTTAAGCGCTGGCTTGGGAAGCCAGCGGCCCCGGTTCAGATCCCACATATGAGGGCCAGTGACACTGCCCTCAAAAAAAAATATATATGTACCCTGACCTTTTATTTCTCTGTAACTCTGGATCTGCAGTAACAGGTATTTGTACATATTGCATTGTATATGTTTCCTCTATAACTGTCATCATATTCCTTCATCCTGAGGGTTTAATATCTACCTTCTACCAGCTTTCATGTACACATACACACATACTTAGAGTCCAATTGAATTGGGTTTGAACTGTGGGTCTGCCACTTTGGGGCAAGATAAACTCTCTTGGTTAACTGAAAAATGCAGCCACTAAATACCTGGTTCCTAGAGTTGTATGAAAATACAATGGAATGAAATGTGAAGAGCTTAATATAACATGTGACAAATGATGCTAATAATACCTACTTTATCAAGCTGCATGAGAATAAACCAGAAGTTGTTTAGCATATTGTGTGGAACATGCTGAACATAGGAAAATGATAGCTATAATTGAAGAGACTAATATGTACTTCTTATATTCCATCAGGTTACTAATTTTAATAAATTCATCAAACATTTAATGATTACTTACTAAATACAAGATATGAAGGGTGGAACGTAAGGATAAATATTACATGAGCTCTTCCCTGAAGGACCTTACCATTTATCAGTCCACAAATAACCACATACAATAAATATTTCATAATGGAATAATAGAATAAATGCTAGTGTAGATTTGCAAGCAAATGATCAGAACACAGAGGAGAAAGAATTTAAATTTCAGACAGTGATGTGGTCAGGTTTTCATAGAAGAGGAAGGTAGAATTTGGTGTCTGACTTTAAGGATGTTTAAAGTGTGGCTGTGGAGAAAGGAAAACACAGTTTGGCCTAGAATGGATGGCTGGGTGGAGAATGTAGGGGGATATGCTTGAGGGGGAATTGGGTCTGGATCTTAGAGGCATCAAATGCCAAAGGCTTTGAATCACATGCTGTAAGCAATGGGGAACCATTACGAGATTTTTGAGGAAGGCAGTGACATTAGCTGATCTGTACCTTAGAAATCTTAACAGGATGTAGATTATATTCAAGGTGTTAAAGAGAGGAACTAGAAGCACCATTTATGAGGGTTCTTCATCATATTAGCAAAAATAAAATTAGAATGAAATAGAGATTAGGGAAAGAAGGTACAAAACTATCCCTCCAAACTCAGGATGTTCTGAAGCTACTTATGAACCCTGGTGCTGAACTGGGACAGTACCAGTGATAATAGAAAGGAAAAGAAAGAAAGGAGGGTACACACATGCACGCGTACCCACCCACACGATAATTGGATAATTGGATTAAATAATGGCTATACAACATAAATAATGAAAATACCTGCAAAAATAATGTAAATTTATTCCAAATACACAAACAAAGCTATTTTGGAAACTGCAGCAATCTTTTATATTATTCTCTAAAACACTTTCTGACAAAATGAACAAAGATGTCAAAATATTGACTCCTCTCACATGAAATTTTGGCCTACTTTTCTATTTATTTATGACAGCTTTTGTGTCTCAAAGTATTTTGTTTTATTTATATAGAGATTTTTAGGGATATACGAATTTTCCTCTTTTGTTTTCTAATGCTGATATAGAAAAAATTTATTGATTTGTGTAAATATTTTTATTTTGAAACTGAGTTCTCTAATTAGGCCAGACTGCTTTTCAGTTGATATTTATATTTTTTTCAGGCAAACAGTCATCTACCCACGATTTATATACCTCTGATTTTTCTTGTGTCATGTCATTAGCTGGGTCTTCCAAAGCAACATTGAACAATAACCATAAACACATGTTTAAGTTAATTTTTTACCATTGAGAAGGGTTTTATTTGTTTTTGAGGTATCAATTGACATATAACATTGCATATGTTTAAGATGCACAACCTGTTGATTTGATTCTATTACTGCAAAATGATTACTATCATTAGCCTTAGTAAACGTGTCCCTCACACCATAATTACTTTTTCTTATTTGTGAGACTATTTAAGATCTACCCTCTTAGCAATTTTCAAGAATTCAATACAGTATTAACTGGAGTCATCATGCTGTACAATAGATTCCCAAAACGTGTCTTAGAAGTGGAAGTCCATACCGTTTGACCAACATGTCCCCATTTCTCCCACCCCGTGGCCCCTGGTCACCACTGTTGCACTGTTTTTATGAATTTCAGGCTTTTTTGATTCCACGTGTGAGATCTACAGTATTTGTCTTTCTCTAAGTAGGATGTTTTAGATTAACTTTATTTGATAAAGAATGGATACCTATACTCCTGTTTGCTTTGAATCCTCAAAATAGACATTGAGTGTTAAAGAGCTTTTAATAGATCTGTAATATTTTGACATGACGCTGATCTATTTTTCATGTCTTTTTTTTAAAGATTTTAAATTGGGGAATAGGTGAGGAAACAGCATTGGGTAATCTGGGAAGGGGAACAGACAAGTTGCTGTCCTTTTGTTCTTCAGTCTAGTTGTGGAGGACACCGCTTCACTGGCCCATGTTGATATTGTGATCATTGCACTCTTCCTGGCTGAGGCAGATGGGTCGGCGGCCATTGGACGGCAGCTCACTCCTGCTGCCTGCCACTCACAGTAGCTGACAACAGCTCACTGCAGCCCCATTGCAGCCTATGCCCTCACCAGCGACTCACAGCAGCCCAGCTCCAGGTTGAGTTGTTGTTCACCATCTTAGCTGTAGAGGGCGCAGCATCACTGGCCCATGTGGCATCCGAACTGGAGGCTCTGCTGCTCAGAGCTCACACTCCAAAGCCAAATGTAGTCAACGAGCCACTCGGCTGGCCCCATGTCATCTTTTAGCATAACATTTATACTAGTTTCACAAAATAAGTTGGTAGTTCATTCTTTTTCGTGCTTTGCAATCATTTCATTGGCTTTGGAATCTTTTGTTTCTGGGAACTTTCCAAGTGTTTGCTTTTAGCCGGCTGAATGGCTCAGTTGATTAAGAGCTCGCTCAAGAGTGCGAGTTGAGCTCTGAGCAACAGCAGTTGGATGCCCAGCCCGAGCTGAGCTACCGCTGAGCTGCCAACAGGTGGCAGGATGGCTCAGCTAAAAACAAAACAAAAAAAACAAGTGTTTGCTTTTAAAATTATTGAAGCCATGGCTTTTATTAGAGGAACTTTACCACCAGTGATTCTGATTCCCAAGCTGTACTAAAACATATCCTGGAATAGATCTTGTGTTCAATTTTTAAAATAATAAAAAGATCAATTTTAAATTCCAATATTAATATACATATTAAAGCTCCAATAAGTCTTTTTAAAGTATTGTGGTGATAGGCAGACACATTAGAAACAACAATGAAGCAGAATAATGAGTATACAAACTGGAAACGTTTAAATGCAAATGTAGCCTTTTATAAAGATTTCATTTCAAATAATGGGAAAAATGGTTTATTTTTTCAATGACAATTGGTCAGATACTACCATTTGGAAAGGAAATTTGGATTCCTTCTATATAGCCTATACCACAGTTAACTTTGGGGGGTTAAAGATGTAAATATAAAATTAAAACTACAGAAGTACTAGAGAAAGTCTTAGAAGAATATCTATATAATATTTGGGATAGAAAATGCTTTTAAAAATATAACCATAGAGGAAGAAAACCATACTGGAAAAAAGACAAATGGGTTTAACTATATCATAACCTTTAGAGGTGGTTCTTAAATATTTGAACTACTGATATTAAATCCCAAAGTTGCCAGCAGTCTGTGATGGAAATTCTAATCTGTATTGTCATATACCTGTCTTAGTTAAACAATAGGTTTTTGTTTCAACAATTCAAAACGCAGTTCCTTTTTCTGCCTTTGATTGCTTTCTGTAGAAATTGCTCCAGCTGCCAGGCCAAATTTCTTACCCAGACTCAGGGGCTTTCGTCAACTATTCAGTAGGGCATTGATGCTGCCAAGTTGGCATCAACTCTCTTATTAGCTACAAGAAGCCTTGCGACAGAAGCTGTCAACACTTTATCTGTGGCATCTCAGTGGCTGTGAAAGATAATCACAATTTAGTCAAAAGACAAAATATTGTCCAGTTACATTTGAAGAAGATTGCGTTTAAGTAGAGAACACATACTGTTTCCCTCTCCTGTTTTTACAGTATTCACAAACATTGTAAGAAGGATAACTATGTTCGTGTACTCTTTGTGTTTTTAAATGAAAAAAGGAATCCTGCAGAAATTGAGAAAGAGGGCAAGCACACTGATTTTCTGAGGTAATATATTTAAGAATCTGCATCCATTAATAATTTAATTCTCCAAAGATCAATTTGAAGCCATTTCCAGCCATCCATGCACAAATAGAAAGCAAAATCTTATAATTCTCTTGTGTTTAAAGAGTTATATGAAACAAGGTATTTTCACTCCTAGATTTTCTTCAATCTCTTAATTATTGCTAGAAAACATTGTCAAGCTTGGAAAGCCCTTTTAATCAAAGTTTACCATATTAAAATTTGAAGTCCATATAGGTGGAAACATAATCATCATTTACTGTGTTTTTAATCTTTGAGTAAGCATTGGGAATTAATGATTGTCTTTGTTTTCTTACCTACAAAAATGTGAATACTCTTCTGCTTCACCCACATTTGATCAAAGACAAATGTGTGTATGGCAGTGGAACAAAATGTTTCACAGAATTTCAATATTCCATACACGGTATTAATGAGTATTTGTAAATAGTTCTATGGCCAAGCAATTTTAGGAAAAACTGGAATTAATACAGGTAAATTTACTAAATGCCTGCTGGACTTTTCAGAACCTTTTTTTTAAATGTACATTCAGATGGGCAAGGTCCCTCCAAAGTTCATAGTGTCCAGCATGTCCTACAAGAATTTGAACAGATACACAGTATCTATTGATATCTCTTGAGGAACTTGTGTTCTTTTTTTTTTTTTTTTTTTTTTTAAAGATTTTATTGGGGAATTGGTGGAGGGGAACAGCGTTGGGGAATCGGGGAAGGGGAACAGACAAGTTGCTGTCTTTTTGTTCTTCAGTTTAGTTGCGGAGGATGTTGCTTCACTGTTGGTATCGTCATTGCGCTCTTCCCGGATGAGGCAGATCGGTCGCTGGCCTCTGGATGTCGTTCACCGCGGCTATTGGCAGCTCATGCTTGGCTGCCAGCCGCTCACGCTGGCTGCGGGCCACTCATGTAGCCTATGGCAGCCCACTGCAGCAGGGGCTGCAGCCCACACCATCACCGGGGCTCGCACAGCCCAGCTCCAGGTGGAGCTGTTGTTAGCTGTAGAGGGCAGTGTCACTGGCCCTCATGTGGGATCCGAACCGGGGCCGCTGGCATCCCAAAACCAGCGCTTAACCAATGCGCCACTCGGCCGGCCCCTGGGAACTTGTGTTCTATGGAATGTAATTTGGAAATTGCTACGGCAAGGCCTTGTAGAATATGCAGTATGAAAAAGCCTTACATCACGTGATAATAGCTGTTGCTCTTAATTCATCTACGCAATATTTATTGATGACAGAGCCTTGCAGGTGCCATGCTGAATAGCTCGGTAGCTAGAATTTTTTTCTACTTCAGCTTTATAGTACGGCTTACATCAGTGCTTCATGTATGAACACAAATGTGTCCAGGTAAAGCAATTTCATGCCATCTAAAAGAAGGTATTCTATGTTTGATTATTTAATTAAAAAGACAGTTCATCATCCTTACCTCTTTTTTTACCATTGTATATGCGGTTAATAAGTAAAGTGTCAATTCATTTCAGTGTTAATTCTTTTCATATTAATATATTTTGATTATCGTCACTTTCAAAATTTGATAAGGGGAAGGTGAGTCCCTAAATAACACAGGCATTTTCTCCTATTGCTTAACTTGTTTCTAATTTCTTAGACGTTTTTTTTTTATGTGAGTCTCACTATAATAGAAATGCACTCCTGTAAAAGAAATTTATAAAATATAATCACCTTCTTTATTTTGGGAATCAGTTAACCTCAGAATCAAATTGTGATTTCTATGGTCTGTAAAGTAGTTACCACATTTTCTGAATCATATTTTACGTGTGTTCAAATTGAAGGCTAATATTCACATTTTAAGAAATTGTATGGCACATTGCCTGCAAATAGCAGGAGTGTAGAGATTAAGATGTTTTACCTTGAGAATTTGAGATTTGAAGGGATTGTATTTCTAACACACGAATGTACATTAACTGTCAGGAAGAACTAGAAATTATAGCTGTGCCTTATTGGGACATAACATGAGCTCAAGGGACCCCTGTTCTCATTGTTCATCTGTCTCTGACACATTTCCATTAAGAAGACATGATCAGGTCAGTTTCCTGTGATCTAATATGGAACAGCTCAGATAAACAAGGTTTCAAATTAAGGTATCTCAGAAAAGCAATTGGCTTCCTAGCACCCTGACCTCTCTTTGGCTTGCGCATATATTCAGCCTGGGCCCAGTCATTGGAGAACAGCCCCTACGATAGCTTTTCTCCTTTCACATTGAACAAGATCCAGGCAGAGCTGCTCTTCAGAAAGATTTTCACATGCCCTTTTTTGCCCAGAGGAGCAATGTTTCGGGTACTTGGAAACTTCATGGCCTGTCAAGTACACACATGTTAAAGTAATGCAGCTGGGAGATTTTTCTGACAACTTATGGAAAGTAATGTTTTAATCTAAGCTCTATGTGGGTGAGCACCATGAGACAAGTCTAGATTAAAACCTTTTTGATTTTCTATTTACTCTTTGCAGCTATTTTTTAATTTGCGGTGTCTGTACTCAGAAATACAGGTAAACATCTGCTTCTAGAAAATATACATCTTGGATCTATATCCTAAGTACATGGTAAACTACATACATGGCCATTTCAATTTGCTACAAGTAATGATGGAACATAAATATATATATACAAATGAAATAAACATTTATTTGTCTTTAAATGAATGGTTCTCACCATTGTATTGTTCCTCAGTAGAATGCCATGACCCAGCGTGTTCCCATCAGTAACAGTCTCTCTTGACACTCTGTGCTCCTGGGATCAGGGCCATCGGTGCCACTGTGTGGGGGTGGTTGAAGTTTGAAAATACATTGAAGTTTTTTCAGAGTGGTGTTCACTTACTAGACAAAATCAAGACCAGTGACCCATAGGCTAAAGCAGGAAATCATAAAAATACATTATACACCAAAAATAAACATTTTACTTAATAAAATATACAAGTACCTATTTCATGTAGGGCTGAGAACTTTTCCTTAAATATTTCCATATTGAGCTTCTGGGTCTTCTTTGCAAAAACTCTTTTTTTTTTTTTTGAGGGCAGTGTCACTGGCCCTCATATGTGGGACCCGAACCGGGGCCGCTGGCTTCCCAAGCCAGCACTTAACCACCACGCCACTGGGCCGGCCCAAAAAATCTATTCTTAAGGCATTATCTGCAACTTCTAATTTCAGTTCCTTTAAAATGCAATAAAACATAAATGTGCTACTCTCTGAGCAATATAACCTAGCAATCCCACTTCTGTGTACCCATATAATGGAACTTAAATCAGAATTTAAGTTCCTTAAAGAGATAACTGCACTCTCATGTTCATTTTAGCATTTCTCACAATAGCCAAGACATGAAAACAATCTAAATGTCCATCAACAGATGCATGGATGAAGAAACTGTGGTTCATACACTGTGAAATATTATTTAGCCTTAAAAAGAGAAGGAAACCCTGCCATTTGTGACAACATGGATGGACCTGGGCATTATACTAAATGAGATACAGCAGACACAGAAAGACAAATACTATATGATCTCATGCATATGTAGTTACTCAATCTAGTCTTTTCAAAACTTAGAACTTACTTTTTATAGAAGCAACCTTTTTTTCACTCATGTTTTGTCCTTTTGCATAATTTGTAATTACAGAATTATATAGTAAACTAGTAAACATAGGTTCTGGAACAAACACAGCAGACTGCGATGGAGTAGACAACTGTCCTGTCAAGGAAGCACTCAGTGTTGAGGAAATGGAGATGCTGTTTCATCTAGCAGGTCTATTCCAAAAAGCTCCTACTCTTAAAACCTCCATCCAGGAGTTTATCATAAGTTCTTCAAATTCCCTAGTTCCCTGTCCTCTGCTCTGCTTTCTACTAATCTGCTTCCTTGAGAACCAACACTTTATATTATTTTGTTATTGCATTTATTGGGGTGACATTGGTTAGTAAAATAATATAGGTTTCAAGTGTAGAATTCTGTAATCCATCATCTATATATCACATTGTGTGCTCACCACCCAGAGTCAGTTCTCCTTCCATCACCACATATTTGCCTACCTTGACCCTCTTCTACCACGTCCCTCTCACCTTACCCTCTGGGAACCACTAACCTGTTGTGTCTATGAGTTTTTGTTTGTTTGTCTGTCTTGTTCCTTTGTTGCTTTCAGTTTTATATTACACATATGAGTGAAGTCATATGGTTCTCAACTTTTTCTGCATGATAATCTCAGGATCCATCCATGTTGTAGCAAATGGCAGTATTTCATCTTTTCTTATGGCAGAGTAATATTCCACTGGGTATATGTACCACATCTTCTTTCTGCAATCATCTATTGATGGATACTTGGGTTGTTTCCATGTCTTGGTCACTGTAAGTAATGCTGCAATAAACACTGCAGTACATATATCTTTTTTTTCCCTTTTTTATTTTTAATTAAATTTATGGGGGTGACAATGGTTAGTAAAGTTACATAGGTTTCAGGTGTACAATTCTACAATACGTCCTCTGTGTATCACATTGTGTGTTCACCAGCCAGAGTCCATTATCCTTCCATCACCATATATTAGGATACATTTGTCTTTACAGATAAATGTTTTCAGACTTTTGAGTAGATACCCAGATGAGGGATTGTGGGGTTTTATGGTAATTCTAATCTTAATATCCTGAGGAACCCTCAGTTTAAATCAGTCAATAGCATCTGTTGAATACCCCCATCTTCTTGAACAAATTGATTTCTTCTTCCTTTAAAAATAAATCTGTGGATATTTCCAGCCTACTGGTGTGCCCTATTTACTAAGGAGGTGGGTCACTTCCTGATTTCCCAGGAATTAACGAGCTGGGCACTGTACAGGGAAGACCAAGGCAGAAATTCGCTTCAGTGTTGTTTCTCTACATTGCCCCCTTTCCTGCTCCAGTTTTAAGTGTCCTTCCAGGTTTTTTACTGTTCCCTCTGAACACAAGGGAGTGCTCTTGCTTGAGCCAGCTGCTTCTCAAACCATTAAGGATCACCTGGGGTCAGGGACGGTGGGGGAGGGGAAGAGGAGCTTGTTAAATGTAGGTTCTGATTCAGTAGGTCTGAGGGGGGGCCCGAGGTTGTGCATTTGAGCTTCCCAGTGCTGCTGCTGCTGGTCCAGGTTTCACACTGTGTAGCCGACCAGGGTTTAAGCAACAGTAATCCATGAGTTTCAACCGCTGTGTCTTCTTGGCATTTAAAATTTTCGTCTGCATTCTCTGATATTTGTTTTCCATGTATAACTGCTAAGATGTATTTGCTACCATCCAAGAATGTATTCCCTGAAAAAGGAAAGGAAGGGAAAGAAAAGAAATATAAATCCTTTTATTACTTTAAATGGAGAGAGGAAGTGTGGGATGTTTTCACACTGGACTGTTGATGGTGTCAGCTCTTTTGCCTGTGAATGCAGGAACTGTGTCAGCTCTCTGTGATCCAGGAGATCAGAGTAGCTAATTTCCAGAGTTAACCATCTGCCAAAGGTCTTCCCTGCAGGCTCACATCACTAAAGGACAGTGACTTGTTTCAGCATCAACTGTTAATTGTAGATGTTGTAGGTGGTTGGTTAGTATGAATGCACAAACATGGTGGAACCCATGGGGGTGTTTTTCCTTTCTTTCACTGTATTATCATTGGTGTAGCATTTCTAATGTAATGGAAATTTTGCTCTTTTATAGTGAAGTGTGAATTTTGGACTGACTTCTAACCTAAAGTGCATGAATCCTTCTCAGAGATAACTGTGTCCCTCTGTTTCCTCAAAGAGCATAAATATGTTAGTGAATGTTGTCACTGTTTTATCTTCATGTAGCCCAGTGAATATTTGCACCCTTGTGCATTGAGGAAAAACTATTTTTTTTCACTCATAGAAAGGTGTATAATGTAATGAAAGTTGTAAACCTTCCTCACATTCTAATCTGCTTTACCTGAGATCCCATGGAGGTATACCAACCAGGGAGAATTTTCTCTCATCTTTATTGCTACTATCTACTGTTCTTTGTTTGCATGTACATACCAATATTTATTCATCAGTATTTTCTGGGCTCTACTCATGCTAGGCAGTGTGTGGTGCCCACAGATACAGTCTTAAATACCCAAGAAAGACACCCTGCCCCTAAGGGGCTTATAGTCCAGTTTGTCTCAATTGACACAAGCAACTGAGCAGAAAATTATTCAGATAAAAGAGAATAATATGTGTAGTTTGAAAGTACTTCCACGATTCATTGCCGTTTTGTCTTCATTAACATTTCTGGGAAAAAAAAAGAAGAATTAAACAGTATAGATTAGGCAATTAGTAAGAGACAGAGTGCTGAAGGAGAAGATAAACTACACTTGGGTAAAGGTGATGGGAATTCTAATAACCCACACACTGTGTATCAGTTCTTCCTTTCTTCCAGAAATATTTATTGTGCCCCTAATAAGTTAAACCAAGAAGATCATAGTTCTGTGATAACAATAGGTTTCGGATACAGAAGAAGAATGTTGTCTCAATAAGAAGTTCACCAAAACACTGAGATTCTGTTGCCTCATTTGTAGGATATCTAAAAACAGTGAGCTGAAACAAGTGATTTTTCTAGTTTCTCTTCTATTCCATAATATCTGAGAAGGGAGAAGAAGGGATATGTGAAGAAACTCTGAGCTGGAGCTGAAAATGACTTCCTGGAACAATATCAGAAGTGAAAGTTAACATGTAGTTCCATTGACTATGAGATTCATGCCCCCCAAATCCTCCCCTAAAAGATGCAATTTTCATTTTGTTAGTCAACCAAATCATAGCTGGGGCTTAGGACATAAGACCCACATGCCCATATCTGGCATGAGAAGAAAGACTATATTTTGTGTTTCAGCTTGTTCTTTCTGCATAAAACCCCAATGGGTTTGGAGTATAATGGGTTTGGAGTGTAAGGCCATAAGGAACTTGGTGTTACCAGTGACTCTCAAAGATTTCTTCTACTCATTTCCTCTTGGAAGACACCTAGCAACTAACTAGTTATGCACACAAACGTTTGAACTGTGACCAGCCTCTGTTTTCTAATTCCCATTGGAACTTCCATTGTAAGAAGGATTCTAAGGAGTGCTGAGGACATTTTCTCATTGCCTCTGAAGCAAAATATAAATGTGTTCAATGACTTTGTGACTTTGGACAAGATTCCTAAACTCATCTTTTCACAGATGCTCATTTATAACATGGAGTAGACATGGTTCAGGATTTAATAAACTCATGTATATAAAGTGTCTAGTAAAGTGACCAGTATATATTCAGCCCTCACTATATTTATAATTATGATAGTATTGGTTTTATTTATGAGAAATTTTTTACTGAACTGGGAAACAACAGATGAGACCTAAGACGTTTACGTTTTCCCTTTCTAGATGTGTTTATATTATAGGAGACACTAAAAGTGGATGTTTCTCTTCAGATTATTTTACTGTTAGGTTTGAAAAATTAATGGATTTGAAAATCCATAACTACTGAACTTTCTATAAAAACTTAGGGCAATAATATATTTTGATTTGGGTTTTGATTCCAAGCAAAAGCAAATCAAACAAACAAAATCCCTCCTAGGAGTAATTTAATATAAAGCTAAAAATTGCCTTAGGATATACTTCCTAGCTGGTAGAAATAGTCAAATTGAGAGAATTGTTCTCATGGGTGTCACACACCTGTTCTCCCTAAAGCAGTGCAGTGGGAGGTATGGTATTAAGTGGAAGCAGAACCGGTCACCAAGTACTATTGCAACCCTTGTTCCAGGACACCAGCAGTGTTGCTAACAAAATAATTACACTTCTCTCTGGCTGTCATGGCTCCTTATAGTCACTTCAGATATTCTTACCCCTGTGATCTCTTTCTCTGTAACATCAATTTCCTTTGCCCTCTTCTGAACATCCATTTCCCAGATTTCATTTTCAAACTTCATCCATTCTTTTTCCCGGTTCAGAGCAATTTGTCTCTCTTACCAAGGATGTGTCCAAATAGATTCTTTCCTTTCAGGTCCTTAGACCCACCAAATTATGCCTGGAAATGACCACACATCGTGTTGCTATTTCTTTATTTTTCCTAGTTCACCTGTTTTCTTGAAAGTTTTCACCTGTTTAATAAAAAGGTGTGAGTCCATCCCCAGCATTACTGAAGTTCACACCTTTTCCTCTACCTGGCATCTCTTCACTTGGGCATGAATCACAGATTCACCCCAAGTATTCCCTTCTATTTCATGAAAACATGACCGTGCCAGAACACCAGAGGCCTTCCTTACTTAGCCTGGCTAATCTAGAAAACAAAACCTTCCTGAAATTCATTAAATAAAAAATGGCTAATTGAAAATTAATGTAAAGATAACTCAATGGAATCTTAAAACCTAGTCTTTCCAAGTGATGTGCTTTGGCCTTAATAGGGCTTGTGTTTATTTAATTTTAGGCTTCCCTTGGTTTTTGCGACAAGGTTAGCAGAGGAAACAAACCCAAACATCTTGTAAACTGTCAAGCTGGATGCTCATCTCAGGGGAGCTCTGAGGGTATCATGTTTTAAGTGTTATCTTTCTGGAGCTTGGAATGCATCTGCTGACAGACAGCTCCCCTGAGTTATAGCAGTGTAACCATGTTAAGACAGTTGCATAAACTGATT
Source organism: Aselliscus stoliczkanus (assembly GCA_033961575.1). Classification (NCBI taxonomy): domain Eukaryota; kingdom Metazoa; phylum Chordata; class Mammalia; order Chiroptera; family Hipposideridae; genus Aselliscus; species Aselliscus stoliczkanus. The sequence continues at coordinate 91,228,094 of CM066737.1, read as the reverse complement.
CAGACAAAGTATTTTTTCGTAAAGTAACAACCAGATGGAACCTCGAAAGACCTTTCTTTCTTGTTTTTTAAGGACTGAGAAGTTGAGTCTTGTTACAGAAGCCATTTAAAAGATATTAATGATGATTTTTCCTATTTTAAGTTAAGAAATGAGGAAGATCTCATGGCTCTTTTTTAACCCTCAAGATTAATATGTGGTTAATAACAGAGCATCTTTCAGTCAAACAGTGGCATATGCAAATTAATGGCGTTATTTTGTATTTGCAGATCTCATTTCTTCAGAGTAATGGGAAATGCTGCCCAGCATTGTTTTATTAATCTTCATAATGAATGTGAGAGGGATCGGTAGGCGGTATTTCGGATCATTCACGTGTAATAGATTGTTTTTAAATGGGACAATGAATACACAATAAGTCTAGAAACTTGTTAATGCAGTGGAAGTTTAGCAGTGGAAATGAACTAATATCTCCAGAAAACCTTTTAGTCTCTATTGCTTTTCATAATGATTAACTAGAATGTTTATTATTTTTTCTCAATATTACCAAGATTGCCCATTTGACATGTGGCAGTTTTCCAATTTGCAGCAGACCATGTGTGCGGATGTGTGTATGTGATAAATAAAATACTTAAGATAGCTGATAGATTGGGAATATTTTGCCCTCTACCGGCAGCTCAATAGAAGAGGCAGAAACTACCAGGGGTGCCAAAAAAATGTATACATATGACTTGTATTCATCTTTTGTTCTCAGTATATATTATTACAAGTTTAATACAGTTTGTTCCTTTCTTAAAATGTGTATACAATTTTTTTGGGACCCTTTGTATTATTCAATGTGAAGAATTGGAAGATGGTAGATAGAATTTGGGCAGGGCAGCTCCAGTGGTTTAAGGCACCTCACTTGGGCTCCTAGTCACACCAGAGACCACATTGCAATGGGACAGGTCACATACAGTGGGTATAGATCAATGCAGAAGCTAAAGCTTTGTTTTTAACTTGGGTACTGCAATGGCTGCGGTTTCTGGACCTGCCACCCAGTTCAAAATTCACTGTAGTTTTTAGTTCACTGTAGGCTCTCCACAGATGGTAAGTGAATGGGTAAAGCATAGTAATACAAAGTAATGCAAGTTGTTTTGTTAGCAGAATGTGTGATTGCCAAGTAAAATTATTGTTCTTTATGAAGTTCCTATTTGTTTTACATGCACATATTCATATGAAAACACATTTTAAAACCAGATGCCAGCTGAATTTCCTTTTTTTTTTTTTTAAGACTGGCTTTCAGCGTGCTACTTATTATATACTAGTCTATCATGTTCCCGAAATCCAATTACTCCTCTGGTCATTTTACAAATTTGTTCCCAAGGGACATGTCATTGGATTTGTTAGCTTATCTTTGGAGTAACATATTCATGGAACGGTTGTGAACAGGGATAGAGAGCAGACAGCACATGCTTCCTAAGTGCTGCTGACATGCCAGACCAAGCCCTTTGTCACTTAATTCTCACCACAGGGATCCAGGAAATCACCCCATTTTATAGATGACAACACCAACTCTATAAGAAGCTGGGTAACTCGCTCAGGATTACAGAACCACAGAACTCAGATGTGATTTTGTGTGCTGATGGCAGAGAGTCGGATCAGCTAGCAACCATGTCCCTAGCTCCAGTTCCAGAAGAAGTGATTGCCTCAGCCTCACTCAGCCTTGTCAGATACGGGAGTGGGTGTCATCAGATTCGGTCTCACCACCATCTTTGGAGCGAAGCTAGTAGGGCATCCTTGATTTTGATTGTCCTAAAACAGACGAAGGCAGAGGAAAGACCCACATTCTTTCACGGACTGAACAGACTTGAATGGGTGAAGCGGTCATGGCCATTATCCTGTCTTGCTAATTGCTGCCATTTAGAGATGAGTGGGGAAAAAGGATCTATCACTTTACAGTATACAAAATCCACTGAAGTTAACAGATATGAAGGGTGATGTCCAAGCTGAAACAAACTTTGTGTGGCAGAGCCTGGAATTGAAGCCACGTGTCCTGATGATAACTGTGGTGTCATCTCCACTCCCCACATGACCATAGCCTCTTGGAGTCATTGCTTGGGTGTTAATATCTTTGAATAAAAAAATAAAAAGTGGTTGTATATTTTTCAGAATATCTTTAATTTCAGATACATTCGTAATCCATCAAAAGGGATGCTTTATATAAAGGTTTGTCTCTCTACATGATGTATTAATGAAGAATGGCAGGGGACAACAAAACCAAAAAAGCCTTATAGTGAAGTTTTCTCAGCCCAAACCATAGCTGTTTGAAGAATGACAATCTGGTATCACACAACTGCCACTAGTCCTAATTGACTTTCCAGGTTTTTAGATATTCACTGGTATGTCTGGTACTTATGACTAAAAATGCCAACTAACAATCTATAACAGTATTACAGCACAGATAGCACATTGTCAAATGCTGCCATGGATGAAAATTTCTCATTTGCTCTCGATCTGTTAAGATGAACCACTTGAGAGTTACAGATGCATTTATTACCAGCATTTTCCAAATGGCAGGGACATTTGTTGCTAACAGTCTCTGATGGCAAGAAGGGGTTTGGGAATAAGGCTAAAGTCAGCTAACACTTCTTAAACTAGACAGGGTATGAATAGTGAACAGTGAACACCTAACATTAGCTGTGACCGTCGAGCCTAATATTTAATGAAGGCACTATCTTTTAACCTTTTCAGTATACATTTGACCTTTTTCTTAAAGCTTCCTTCATTTACTGAAATGGAATCCTCTTTTATTTTTTTTCCCCTCCAATCTCTTAGATAATGTATCGTGCATCTTTTTACATATTTGTCATATTTTATCCTTGTATTGGAACTACTTATGTACCACACTTTCCCTTTCACGCCTCTGTCCCTCCAATACCCCATTCCTTAAGAAAAATGTATTTTCCATACGGGAATGGCTTATGCAATTTTTATGTTTATATGGGTGTATGTCATCAGCCTCTAGCACATATGACTGCTGGGCCTGTCTCCTATTAGTGTCTCATTATATGAATGAAGGAATGAACTTAGGAATGAATTAAATGGGTAATGTAGTTCAACTTACTACATGGAAACAAAAATGACATAAGGCATGCAAGCTTAGTTTTAGAGTTTGAATCAAAACCACCATCCTACTAATAAATATGGATTTATTATTTTTTTTGCATCAAGGTGCTGGAATTGCCAGCCAAATGTTTAGTTAGCATCCCATGCCAAAAATTTCCACTCATCAATGATTTATTTCAATGATAATTACTCCAAATCTCTGAGTGTATGTATCAGATGTTGAATATTAGTGTCCTGGTGCTCAGGGAGTCTTTCCCAGGCTTTTACATGTGTTTCTCAATGTGATTCCAATTTTAGTATACAAATCTTTTATTTACTATCAAACCACTTAGCATATAGCAAATTTGTTAAGAAAATAGTGTTTTTTGTATTTCTTGAATATTCGAAGTAATATCTCACCCATTCCAACTTTGCTGCTCTGTTAATGTTCAGGTAGAGAGGAAAATTAGGGAAGGATGCCAATCCCATATGTAAGACAAAAATGGAAGTCATTCACAAGTAGAATCTGCATTAATCATTTCCTCCTGAGTGGTTCTGTATTAGTGCTAACTGTAGTAGTACCAGCTTAACTCATGAAGAGTTGGTCACCACTTTTTTTCAAGTGTACAATGCCATCAATTTCAAAATACACCATTTTATGACCCATGGATGAAGAAAATATATGCTGCCAAATGAAACAATAATGGTGTTGACTGTAAGCTATAGGTTGATTTCAGAGATCTTATAATGGATTAAGGGCCTGGGTCTTAGAACACATGAAATATGGAACTTTTAGAAGTATTTATATAGTGCATATTTAATAGTGTATACTTTCAACATTGATATCCTTCTTTGAAGAGTGCAGATGTACACAGTGTTCATGACATGTACACGTACTCTTCTATATGAAATCTGTGTATAGCCTAGCATGCTTTGCAAGACCTGTCTCTGCAACTCTAATTTCTGCAGGTGTGAAGATCTGTCCACTAGCTCAGATTCTTACATACAAACTCTAAGCAGGGCTGCCACAGCCTTCCAGAAGGTAACATCTATGCCACAAATCTCTCACATTCTTTTCTCAGGCACTTTTCTTTTTTTTTCTTTTTATCTATTTTATTTTTCTTCTTATTTTTTTAAGTTCAAATGGAATGTGGTGACAGTGATCAACAAAACTTTTCATAGCGTTCATTGGCCTATCTTAGGGCAGGCTAGCTCAAAGCTGTTTTCTCTACACAGAAAGTGAAATATTCTTGAACGTTGTAAAAACCTTCACCAACATGAATATAACCTTCTCCCCTATTCTTTCTAACAAGCCACAACTTTACCTTATGAGCATTTGACTTTTAAGTAGCTAGCGACAAAACATTTTTCCAACCCCCCTAAGTTTGAATGGCAGCCAGTAAGCATATGACTCACACATCTCAGTAGACAATTAGAGTAAGAAGGATGCTAAGAAGGGTGAGGTCCAACAGGACAGTGACAATGGGGAACCTAAGCCCTGCTGTTTGCTGTTCTACACATACTTGACTTGACCTTCAGTTCTTCAATCACAGGACAGACAGCAAACTGCCCAGGCTTTACTCCTGTGATCCTTTGTAATCACTGTCTTGTCTCCTTTCTCTCTCAAGTTTATCATAATCTCTGCTATGGGTGCAGTGTCTAGTACATACTACTACTAGCTACGAAGGGCTAATAGTTTTTTAGCATTCATTATGTGCTTGGCACTGTTCTGTCTCCCACCTGTTCATCAATTTCACTAATTGACCATAAAAATACATTTATATTTTGGCTTCATTTGAGATTTACAGTAAAGTTCAAAGTGCAGTTCTCTTATACGCATCATCCAGTTTCCCTAAATGTTAACATCTTGCACAACTGCGATACATTTGTCAAAAGTAAGAGGTTCACATTGGTTCATTACTCTTAACTCCAGGCTTCCTTTGGATGTCAGCAGTTTACTCACTAACATCCCTTTTCTGTTCTAGGGTCCAATCCAGGATATCACATTGAATTTAGTTGTCATGTCTCCTTTACCTCAGTCTTTCACTATTTTCCATGATTATGATGCTTTTGAAGAGTACTTATTGGATATTTTGTAGAATGTCCTTCAATTTGGGTTTATCCGCTGTTCCTCCCATATGTAGACTGGGGTTATGAGTAACAAATTCACTTTTCTCAACTGATAAGATTCTATTGTGATTCTATTTTACAAATGAGATAACTGGCATAGAGAACAGTTGAGTAATTTGAGGGCCTGGGTTGGAACCCAGAAAGTCTGGTTATAAACCCTGAGCTTCTATCCCTATGTTATATTGAGTCAGAATTTCTAGATTTGAGTCTTGACTTAGTACTTACCATCTTTCTGATATTTTTTGGATTCAGATTCATCACCTGTGAAACAGTACTAATAATTTTACTTACCTAATGTGGCCATGCTTACCACAGTGTTTGGGGACCCGAAGTTTCTGGAACATATTCGCTGTTAGTGTTGCCATTGTTTTTCAGGAAGTCAGCTATGTCAGTTTGGTTAGCTACACAATCGTGGTTCTGTGAACCTGAAGGAGATAGGAAATTAATAGATTTTGTTGATTCTGCCCTTGATCTCACTTCTCAAATGAGGTGTGTCAGCACTCTGTTTATGTGCCTTATTTGTAGAGAGAAAGTGCTTTCTGAATTCTGCAAATAAATCCGTGTCCAGAGGGAAAATAAATGGGTACCCTAATAGTCCCCATAAGCTTGGGATCGAAAAAATAAAAAGCAAAGCCACTTTTCCAATGAACTTTTAGAATTTCTAGGAATAGATAACTTTCAGAATCAGTCTGTAGTAATATAAAAACAAAATAACAGCAAAGAAAATTCCAACAACATTAGCATAGCAGACTGTGTCCATACACATGCTTATTTATACATGCTCTTTGGAAGCTCATACTATGGCAGTTAGCTATACCAAAATTTTTATGCCAGTAATGTTAAATACTAACAAATTCAAAAGCATCTCATAGGTTAGCATATACATGAAAGTGTGGATGTCTTTCCCTGAAGTAAGAACTGAGGGAAAATAAAATAGGTATAATATGTGTTCATTTTATTTAAAAGCAAAAACTGAAAAGTTACTCCAAAATGGCGTTATTAAGTTTACCTTGGCCTTCCCTCTTTCTCATTCCATATAGTTGTTACTATGGGCAGGGCACTTTCCTTGGTGCTATGTCCTAAATCATACTTTTACAGTTTACACAGAATTTTCTTCCCAAAGATTATAATGCTTGGAAGTATTTTTCCAATATAACAAAGCCGGCATTTTCTCTTATGGGACTATTGGTGCTCTTGTACTAAAATATTGAAATGTAAACTCCATAAACCATAAGAAAATGCCCATATTAGAGACAGAAGGCAGCTTGGTTGGGGATCACATAGCAGATGGCTTCATAGGGTGGGATATTGACTTCGGCATGCTTCCGGTCCTTTCTAACACTAAAGTCCTGTTTCTCTGATGTTACGCTACCTGGTTGTAATTAGAAGGCTCTGTGATCATTCAAAGATTTGGAAGTCAGGCTTCCTGCCGTTGTTTAACACTTTGGAAAGATCAGTAACTAGGCTTTATTCAGATTTTTCAAGTCATGTGATGCTATCCCCATGGCCTATCATGGGTGTAGTAGTGATTAATTGACCTTGTCCAGCAGTTCATATTTTTTTGTTTCTCTTAGTAGTGCCAAGCAATAAAATAATGGAAAACATGATTGCTTTGTTTGGATTTCTCACTACATGTCTATGAAATAATATTGGGATTCCATGTCTGTAAATGAATGAAACTCTGTAGAGCCTTGCCCTGTATTCCCTCCATTTCACAGGGAAGAAAATGTATGTCCAATTTTAAATGGGACTCTAGTCCCTTTATCAATCTTTCACAAGGCTTTCATTCTGTGTCTGTGATGGATTGTGTCAAATCAAGCATGTTTATTTCTCTGCTCCACACAAAAAATCTCAAAGTTCTTATTTCTCAGTGAGAACAGAACCCTGCTTCTCCTACAGTCTTCTCTGCGTCAGTGAAGGCTATTCTGTTCCCAGAGCAAAAACCTCATTTTTTTTCCCCTCTTTCTGTCGGACATGTTTTTATTTCTTTTAAAATTAAATTCATTGGGGTACCATTGGTAAGTCAAATTATATAGGTTTCAAGTGTACAATTCTATAAGGAATCATCTATATATTGCATTCTGTGTTCACCATACCTTGAGGGTTATTCTTGATTCCTCCCTTCCCAGCATACCTCACATGTAAACCAGCAGCAAATCCTGATGACTTTAACCTCCAAAATATGTCTAGAATAGGATGATGTCTTACATCTCTGTTACTAACACTCTGGTCCAAACCACCATCTTCTCTTTCTTTGCTTACTCTAAGTAAACTTTCTACCTAGCCTACCTCCAGCTTTGCTGAACTATGTTCTGTTCTCTCCAAGCAGCCACAGTGATTCTTTTCGCTATAAGTCAAATCCTGTGTCTCTCCATCTCAGATCAGATTCCAGATTCCATGCCATATACAGAAAGTCTTTCTCCCTCTGCCTGGCTGACAATATCATCTCTTCTTCTCTCCCCTCCCTCCACACTGGCTACACCACCGTAACTTACTGTGTTTGACTCCACCATAACTTTCCTGCTCAGAACTTTAGAAATTCATGTTACCCTTTTCCAAAACATGACTCTCTAAGATATCCATCCTCAAGGTTTGCACTCTTACTTTCTTCATGGCCCTTTCTTCCTGTACCACCTTATCTGTGAAGCCTTTTTGATTACCTCAAACCAAACACCACCACCTCCAACGCACTCCTCACTCCCTACCCTTCTTATCGTACTTTGTCTCCATATCACTTACTACCACCTAACATTTTATTTTCTGTCTCCCTCCCCCCATTAGAATATTAACTGCATGAGAGCACAAATGTATCTGTTCATGTAAATTGCCTTATCACTAAAGCGTAGACTAGTACGCTTTAGGAGATCATAAATACTTGTTGAATGAATAAATTAATATGGTTTAAAGATAGACTACCATTAAATTGCACTAGGCCAAATACATATACAGAACAACCTTCAATAGTATATAGCATGGTTTATAGTTACACATATTCAATATCTAGTCTTGGAACATAGTTTAAAAACTTCTAAAAATAAACATTTAGTGCTATAGAAAGGAAGATGTCAATTATTTTAACTCATATGACATTTGAGAAACTATATGGAACTATTCCTCAGTTATGTTTTCACTATAGATATAGGAACACTTTTGTTACTGAACATTCTCTTTAGTGCAGTTTTAAATATTATTTTACTACTGGGAAAGTATAGTTATGCTCCTATTACTTGCTTCAATCATCATTCTCAAATGCACTATCAGTAGAACTTGCAAAAACATTTAATGGTATTAGATTGATTTTTTTCCCCACAATATATTATTAACTGTGCTGTGCTAAAAGTAGTCATTTCATTCAATAGGAAAAATAAACCTGGCCTAGAGGAATGAGAAAACAAAAATGCCCTAGTGTATTTTGAACAGCAAAATACAGTTTTCAGGTGTGTTTTTTGTTTGGTTGTTTGTTTTTTTACTTACAGAAAATTTGCAAAAGGATGAATTTTTTTAAAGTTTTATATGTTACTAAAATTAGAAAAATAACAAGACTGACAGAATACATATGTTAAGTTTAAAGACACATTTTGAATACACACATTATATTACTTAGAAGTCATTGTGCTAATAGATTGATTTTTAACTTACTGGAAATTGGTATTCTAATTTAGATGCATGCATATGACTTCTCATGTCTATTTTAGGATAGATTTAATCATAAAATGATTTTACCTTGGGCAAATTAGAATAAAATCACTTGAGTAATTAATTTAGGTGTTTCAAGGAGTTAATTTAGTTCACATAAATAAGAACTTTGTCTCAAGGAATCATTTAATGCTCTGTATAGCCATTTGGCCTAGACTTTTTTTTTTTCTTTTCTAGAAGACAATCTGTTGACAAGGTATTTGTCATTCTTTGCTATATTGGGCACTGTATTAGAGTCCATAGAAACTGATGCTTCAATATGGGCATAAGTTCATTAGCAATGGGATTTTGATCAGTCTCCAATTAGAATCATTACTTTTACAAATTTTTTTCAAGCTCATAGCTGAGGATAATTAATACTTTTGAAGATTTAGGTCAACTTACAATTTATCTTAATCACAGAGTGCTATAAACGGGAATATCTTGTCAAATATACATAGAGGGCTCCAAAAAATGTATACACATTTTCAGAAAGGAAAAAAACTGTATTTAAATTACGCTGATGGTAACTACTTTGAGCACCTCTTGTAATTGCAGGAGTCAAACATGACTTACATTGATCTTTTATTATTGGTATATATTGAGTATTACAATTGTTTTTATTAAAGTTTATTGGGGTGACAATTGTTAGTAAAGTTACATCAGTTTCAGGTGTACAATTCCGTAATACATCACCTATATATCAGATTGTGTGCTCACCACCCAGAGTCAGTTCTCCTTCCATCACCATAGATTTGATCCCTTTTACCCTCATCTTCCAACCCCTCACCCTCACCCTCTGGTAACCACTGAACTATTGTCTGCATCTATGAGTTTTTGTTTCTTCATTTGTTTGTCTTGTTCTTTTGTTGTTTTCTGTTTTATATACTGCATATTAACAAATTAATACGGTTTTTGACTTTTTCTGTCTGACTTATTACGCTCAGCATAATAATCTCAAGATCCATCCATGTTGACGGAAATAGTATTTCATCTTTTCTTATGGCAGAATAGTATTCCGTTGTGTATATATACCACATCTTTATCCAGTGATCTATCGAGGGGCACTTTGGTTGTTTCCATGTCTTGGCCACTGTAAATAGGGCTGCAGTGAATATTGGAGCACATATTTACCCATAGAGTATTACAATTTTAATACAGTTTTTTCCATTCTTTTTTTTTTTATTTTATTTTATTTTTTTTTTAATTTTTTTTTTTTTTTTTTTTTTTTTTTTACAGTTTTTTCCATTCTTAAAATGTGTATACATTTGTTTGGCACTCTCTGTATATATGATATTAACAATAGAGATATTTTTCATTGTCATGTGCATTCTTCTACAGCTTGCAGTAACCACAACATTTCACATCAATAAAATATTAGTGCTGATTTGGTTTAAATCTCTAATATATGTGTTCATTCTAAATTTCTCCAAGTAATGTTGGGCATGAATATTAACAGAACAATTGTTTATATCACCTGTTAATGGAATATACATGACTTCCACTACATAATTTTTTCTCTTCATTTGTGAACCTGTTTTTCAGTATCACACATGGGCAAACCTTACTTAGTAATCATGACAGTTTAACCATTCTGAAGTGTAAAAATAATCCATTACTTTTTAGACAGTGAGAGTATTTCAAAATTCTATACACATGTGTAGAAAGTTTTATTTTTCATTTATTAAAGTAAATTAAATGACATTATCACATTAACTCTTTTAAGCAAGTAGGGTTCATTTATATAAATGGCCGTGTTACTATAAGAAGTGTTACCCTACTGATCTGAAAATGTTAATTGAAGTTCCAAAAATTATACTCAGGGGGTAATTTGCATCCTGGCAGCTATGTGCACATTAGGACAATTAAGTGTCAAAGGACTCTCATTTTATTTCTTGGTTATTATGTCTAAGTAAATTGATGGCACATTATTGAGATCTGTTCAGGATCCAATGATTAAAATAAAAGTGATGATCTCATCATGGTATTCACATAGCACATTTATTCGTTTCTGTTTTGATTTATAGCTTATTTTTACCTCATGCAGTTCAGGCAAGTCTCCTTGGCGCATATATATATATATTAGTGTTTGATAATCTGTACTAATGGACTACAAGGGTAGCAATATTATCTAATGAAGTGGCTAAGCCAGAATCTTGGAAATAAGTTGTGATAGTTTGAAGCAGATCATGTTTGTTTAGCCTAATTTTATCACTGATGCACATTTATTAAGGAGGTCTGGGATAGGTGGGTAGTTTAGAATGGCTTAGATTTGAATAGAAAGAGAGTAGTAGTACAGCCAGCTTCTAGGAGTAGAAGTACAGCCAAAAAAATATTTAAAATAAACACTGAGAGTCAGCATTTGGTGTTAGCTGATAATTCTCACAAGCCTGTTCTTTATTGAGCTTTGATACAATTACATATTAGTTAATCAATTTCATTATATATATATATGACCAGGACTTCTTAGTTATATTTATTATTATTTTCCTCGATGTGACTCTTAAGCATGCTCTGTCCATGAAAAATGACCAAAATATTAATGTTAAAAATATGAGGGCCGGCCGAGTTGCATGTGGTTAAGAGCTGGCTTGGGATGCCAGTGGCCCCGGATTGGGTCCCACATATGAGGGCCAGTGACACTGCCCTCAAAAAAAAATATGAAAGAAATTATACTCACACCACTCCAGGGTAAAATGTCATATCTATAATTGAAATGCCTATTTGAATGAAAGAAATATGAATTGCACTTCCATATATACATTGCTGAATATAACAACCTTAAAAAATTATTTCTTCTTTGCGTTCTGTATTTAGTACTAAAAGAAAGTGATTTGTAGCTAATATAACATTCTAGTATATTTAACATTTATCCTAGGAGTCCTCCAGTACTGTAGTCGGTCCCATTCATTAGAACATTTTGTACTTCACTGCAGAGTGACTCCTCAGAAGAGAATCTGTTGAATTTCCACATCTTTTCCAGCATCAATCACTTTGATTAGGGTCTCACTCCACGAACCAGGCAGCTTCTCTTCCACAGCAGCTCCATATGTCACCTACAGCTGTTCCACTTTCTAGGCAGAATGTGACTCTTTGACTCATAGTTTGTGTCCCTGTCAAAAAGACAGTTGATAACTCCTTTATTACTTTGATTTTTCCCAACTCTCTCAGGGATTGGAATATTACTTGTGGCCAGTCCTGACACGGAACTGTAGAATACAGAAATATATCCATGAATGTTTTGAGAAGTGAATTATCTACATCAGTGAACATGCTAAGGAACTGTTTGAAGAGTGGGGACAGGGAAGAAGCTTTGCTTATGAAAAAAATTCATCGGGGAAATTTTTACTGTGCAACCCAGTGATGAAAGGCTACCATCATTTTCTTTTATGTTAATGGGGATTCGGTTGACTTCCCTTTTTCTCTGTGGTTGATTTATGGTCTGCAGATTTTATACTGAAAAATATATTTTCCCAGGTGAATATACTTGTGTATTATACCATAGAAGACCAGAACAATGATTATATAATACTGAATTGTCAGAAAAGTCCTGACACATTTTTGCTATGAAAAACATAGAAAAAAAAATACATCATGATTTTTCCAACAACCCAATACATTGTAACTCCAGATCCAGTGGGATCTTCTATATGTTTTAGAACCTCCTTTCACCCTCAACACCCAAAACGTTATTTGCAGTATTTGCATTATATGAAAACATGTAGAATAAATAAAATGGGAGCAAAACATTTTCAAACTAAAAGAAACTAAAATGGTAGACTGGTTCACTCATATCTGAAAATGAGCTCTTCATAGAGCTTACTGTAAAAAGGTAAACAAAGCAAAAAGTCTTTAAGAAAATAGTTTATTACCTGTAGCTTGTATTTTGGGGAAAGACAATAGAGCTTTTGAACTTGAGCTTCAGGGATTTCAATGAAAAAGCAAGCATCAAGAAGCTTGATTATCCTGTTGAAAAAATGCTCTTGGGATGTGTTTGCATAATTTGGTAAGACTTTTAGTATTGAACTTCTGTTTAGTCATAATATCTACCAAAGTCAAAAGACACTAGTTACACCATGAATGGTCTAAATGAAATCTCAGTGTACCTACTCGTGGATTTTGGAGGGATATATGAACATTTACTATTACCAAGATCATCCCATTGCCTTTAAAAATACTAGCAGGACAAAACAATGGAGTTCAATTGATTCTTGATTTTCGTATGCTATACCCTTGAGTTTCAAATGGCTCTGTGGTAGCAACTTCCCTCATTGGTGGAAACCTAGAAGTGGTCTAAATTTTTTCTTGAAAATGCTATTGTATCTCAAAGGTAAACACACTAGAATATTTCAACTTCCCATACAGAATTACACATTCAAACTAAAGCCTAGTTGTTTAACGGGGGGAAAAAAAGAGACAGATGAAGTAATATAATTATAGATTTGATAGGAGGTTGCAAATGAATAAGCAGTTGGCAATTTTAGGAGTTAAGAACCCTGGGGCGGGCCGAGTGGCGCAGTGGTTAAGCGCTGGCTTGGGAAGCCAGTGGCCCCGGTTCGGGTCCCACATATGAGGGCCAGTGACACTGCCCTCAAAAAAGAAAAAAAAAAGAATCCTTGCAAAAATTATCATAGCCATATTTTTTTGAGTTCATAAAGCCATATTCAAGTAGAAACACACACACACACACACATACACACACACACTTTTAATAAGTATAAGAATCAGAAGTAAGTCATTCTGTGGCTCAGTGCTGATCTTTACATTTTTAGCCCATAATTACATAAAATACTTAATTCTACTGATCCAGGTCATGTCTACCTACCAAAGTACTCTGTGCACTAAATTTCCTCTCCTGTTTTTCTGATGAAAATGTTCAGGTCCAAAATATAGCTGATCAGTTAAGTGTTATAGGAAGGTTTTGATTAGAACTTCCATTCCAGTAAGCTAATCATTAGAGATGTTCAAATTGCCTGGAAAGTTACTGGCATATTTTTAAGGAGCCAGGAGAACAACTCACTAAGATGTCAGGGAGTCCATGACAGTTAGACTTCTAGCTAGAAGTAGGAAGGGATTACGTGTGTGTGAGAAAATGACCGCAGGGTTAGATCCGTCTGCCAAGTAATCTTCCCCCTGACCTCAGTGAGACTGATTTACTTTAGCTGTTCACAAATTACTCTGATTCACTGACTGTTCCCCATCCCAATTCAACTAAATCACAAGATTTTTTAAAAGCTTCACTATTACATTTAAAATGTGTGTCCATTTGTTTTATTTCTAAACAATATAGTGAGATATTTTCAATGACTGGAGAAAGTAAGTAGAGTGGTTGGACCAGGAGTAGCCACAAAGCAAGGGGAAGTATAAATATACAACAAATAAATTATGAAGCATCATCTAACGTGAGCCCAGGTACAGTGCGTTAAATGAAATGCATTGATCTCTTTTACAAATGGTTAATATTTTACAAGTGGTTAATATCTTGTTTGAATGAATTACTGTAAAACCAATCCATAAACAAAAATGTTATATGGCATAAAGCTATAAAGAAAGGGCATTGAGAAACAGTTTGCAGGAAACAACAAAAAAGAAATACGACTTTGGTCATTTTGAATGCCCAGGTAGGAAAATAAACTATCAAAAGAAAGAGGATGCCAAATGTTAAATTTATTCTACTCAGATTTAGCAAATATATATTGAAAAGAACGGTGAAAGAGTCCAAACTCGTTCACACTTCCTCTTTGCAAAAGGCTTACACTCTGGTGAGGGAGAGGGAGAAATGTATTCACTGAACTGTTGAACAAGTGCCTCCTGAGTCTTAAAACATGTATCGCAAGATAGGAAGATATATAACACATCCTACACATCCTATTAAAAAGTTCTCTGTCTTAATAATCCTGGGCATATTTTAATACTCTCTTTACCTTCATTCTCTTACTTTATCACCATTGACCACTTGGGCACCAAATCTTATGATTCCATCACCTAATTTGTTCACATAATTAATTGCTTTAGTTCTTTATTCACATCTTTCCATTACCATGTAACTTCTTGATGACTAGCTCCACAATGTTGTCAGATATTAGCACTTAAATACCTGTTAAATTAATGAATAAATGAATGTATGCAAGAATACAAAAGTAAAGATTTATGAATATAGAGTAGAGGGAGGACATTTCTAACTGGTGGTACTAGTGAAACCAGTGTGATTGATACGAGCTAGGTCTTAAACTCTGGAGGATTAGGAATTTTGAACATGAGTGGTTGGGACATATAGATAGCTTACATGCTAATGGTATTTCTACTTTAAAGAGCTGAAATTAATACTTTGAAATCCATGTCCAGATTTAAGGCTTCCATCTATAATTTCCTTTATCTACATCCACATGCCAGTATTAATGTAAATTATGATTTCTATTTATTCTTTTTCAAAGCAATTTCCACTCGTTTTTCATGTTAGGAAGTGCTGCAGAAAAATAAGGTGGCAGTTTTGGATTGTCTTTATGATAATAATTAAATGTGATTGAGTAAGAGCTAGTGGACAAATATTCAATTTTCGGAGTAATAGTTTTTATCGATTCATGGCTCATAACTTCCCAAGATAATTTTGTAATGCTTGGTCATCCAGAATGAACTGTACTCAGTTGGAGAGACTCAAATAGTCATTTTTTATTTTCCTGTCTCCCTCATCAACTAAATCTTACTTGTTGCTATAACCCATTGTTTATAAACTACTGTAAAATGTATCTGGAATCTCTATCACATTTTATTTCTAATATTTACCTCCCTGACCTCCATTAGTTTTCTCATTTCTGTTGTATTCTGCATACCGCTGCTTGGTTTCTGTTTTTTAAACACATATCTTGTCATATGATTACTGATGCTTAAACATTTTTCATGATTTCCCATTGCCTTTAGAATATGAGCTTCTTGAAATGGCATTAAAATTTATACAGTCTGCGGTGGCCAGACTGTATAAATTTATACAGTTGGCTCAGAGGGTTAGAGCGCAATGCTCATAACACCAACGTTGCCGGTTCGATTCCCACATGGGCCAGTGAGCTGTGCCCTCCACAACTAGATTGAAACAACTAGTTGACTGGAGCTGATGGGTCCTGGAAAAACACCCAGTTCCTAATAGAGATTTTTTTATAAGAGATTTTTAAAAAAAATTATACAGTCTGTCCCACTCATATGTGTTCATTCTTTTCTCTGTCACCCCTCTTTCTAGCCCCTCCAATATTGTGTAACCCAAATAATCCCTAGGCTTCATGAGATGCTGTCTTTGAATGGTATCAAGTTCAAGGAAGCAGTCTGATATCCAAAGGGTAAATAAAAGTATTTCAAAATTATTTAACCTACTCCACCATGTAACACCAAGGTAGAAAGGGGAAGAAGTATTCAGAGTTCACAGTTAACCTCTTAAATATTCTCGCCACCATTAGGACGACAGTCTCTCATTGTCTTCCACAGCAATCTTTCTTCTCTCTCATACTCTGTAGTCATTGCTTGATTTTCTACTCTATCCCCTTAACATTGTAGTTGTAAATAAATTAGGCTGTTTGTTTTCTTTGGTATTCTTTCCATTGCTTCACTCATTACTCAGCTTTTTGTTTTGTTTTACAATGAAGGAAAGCTCAAGAGCTGACACTACAAGCAAGAACTCTTTTCTGCCAGTGTCAGGGAAATCAAAGAAAAATTAAAACACTCTTTTTAAATAACTTTTTTCTTCGTTACAGATCTATCTTCTATCACAGTTATTCAGCACATGCTACAGATTGAGATTCCTCCTTCCCACTCCTTCTCTTCTTTCTCATGATTCAGATTTCAGTGTGTTTCAGCTTAGATATCCCAATTCCTCAATTCAGAATTGTCTGTATCCTTCCCTTTGTTTTCTCAGCTTCTTGCCTATTGATCTAGTGCGCTGTCTGCCTTGAACAATTATGTCTTGGCTGTTTCCTCTCCTAGATTGTGAAATACATGATGGCAGTGGTCTTATTCACATTGTTATCCTCCATGCTAAACACAGTGCCATTTACAAAGGGGAGAGTATACATGTTTGTCAAGTTGATTTAAATTGAAGGACTGTATTTCAGAGGTAGGTTTAAATAAATTCACAAGCAGTTACCTTTTAGACTGTCAGTAAAAGCTCCATTCTTTTGAGATCAGAAAATATACGCATCATTAATCACTTAAGAACATGTATCACTGGTTTCAATATAAAATCCACTCATATGGATGGTATAAGGCATGTAAATTATATCCAAAGAATTTGGGCAAAAAGAAGAAGTTTCTCTTCTTATTTCTAAATTTGTTGGAAATAGTTGGACCAACACTACAGAAACATCCCTTTAATCTCATCAGCTTTACCCAGCACATACATTTACTTTATAAATGTGGTTATAAATTGCTTACTTTTGAGTATGCGTGATAAATGTCTGCATGATTAATATTACATCATTCTAAATGTTTTTATTTTTTTTGAGGTCAGTGTCACTGGCATTCATATGTGGGACCAAACCGGGGCCGCTGGCTTCCCAAGCCAGTGCTTGACCACCGCACCACTCGGCCGGTCCTAAATTTTTTTAATGTCATATGCATTGCTGAGGAAACCTACACAACTATTTAAATTAAACATATTTGAAAATACTTAAGTTGGTCGAAGTTTTGAATCTGAGCCTGTGAAAAAATATATATTTTTAAAAATTTAGTTTTTCAATATAATATATAATATAAACACCTGAATAAGAGATTTCTTTACAAGGAAGCTGTTTTGGGCTGGTCGAGTGGCGCAGTGGTTAAGAGCTGGCTTGGGACGCCAGTGGTCCTGGTTCCGGTCCCACATATGAGGGCCAGTGGCACTGCCCTAAAAAAAAAAAAAAAAAAAAAAAAGAAGCTGGTTTTAAAATGTTTTATTCTTGGGGCTGGCCGAGTGGCTCAGTTGGTTAAGAGCTCGCTCAAGAGTGCGAGCTGAGCTCTGAGCAAAAGTGGTTCGATGCCATCCGGAGCTGAGTTGCCATTGAGCTGCCAACAGGTGGCAGGATGGCTCAGCTAAAAAAAAAAAAAAAAAAAAAAAAAAAAATTCTTGTGAATTTAATTTAGGGATGCTAGCATCTGTATTATTACTGTCCAATAATTAAGGGAAGACAAAAATGATATAAATATGTTTTAAAATGTCTTTCTTACTATGGAAAATGTCTTGTTTCATCATGTAACATTTACCTTAAATAATAATACCAGCTCTTAGACATAATGTAAAAGTTCCAAATTATTTTAATGTAAACTTACAAAGTCGTATTGTAAATATATGAAAATCAGTTAAGGACTTTTGATAACTCGCACTTCACGCTTTTCAAATTTGGAAGTACACAATAGAAACATTTTGGACATTGTAGAATAGATTTAAAGGTATAATTTTATAGTAAGGAAAAAAATAAAAACTTCACATCATAAGTCATGAAATTCTGTATGAGCTCTTTGTTCCTTAATATGAACTAGCATTACTTTCTTTTTTGGATATATATATTTTA
Source organism: Aselliscus stoliczkanus (assembly GCA_033961575.1). NCBI lineage: Eukaryota > Metazoa > Chordata > Mammalia > Chiroptera > Hipposideridae > Aselliscus > Aselliscus stoliczkanus. Next base: position 91,209,678 of record CM066737.1, on the reverse strand, counting down.
TTTATTTATTTATTTTATTTTTTATTTTTTGAGGGCAGTGTCACTGGCCCTCATATGTAGGACTCGAACTGGGACCGCTGGCATCCCAAGCCAGTGCTTAACCACCACGCCACTCGGCCAGCCCGATATTTTATTTTTTTAATTAAGTTGATTGGAGCAAAAATGGTTAGTAAAATTACACAGGTTTCAAGTGTACATTTCTATAATCCATAGGTAAAGGGCGTCCAATATAAAATTACTTTCTTAAACTTGCTGAAAGAAATAACAAGTGATCCATTTTTTGGACCTGCCAGCCTAAGTATCAAGAAGGCAATGTAAGCAAAGGTAAGTCAATTCTTTATAAATAGGGAATACTTCAAAATATCTGACTTGTGAAATGGTAGGTGTATATGGCCGTTGCCTTCTGAAGCTGTCTGACAGTAGACACATTTGTTATTCTTTCTTGTCCTCAGTGGCATAAGGAGCTGTGGTTTACTCACTGCCCTTTTGGATTCTTTCCAGCATGCAATAGCCCATCCTGCTTTGAGTTTCTTGACATCTCTCCTCTTCCTTGTGCTGTGGTGGACTGACCTCCTGCTGGTAGCTTTTATTCAGCAAAGCTTTTGACATTGACTCAAGTTCTTTTGGCTACATGATCTTTGCATTTGGATAGCAACCTCCAAACAAATTACCTAAAACTTTTCCATTTTCCCCATCACATCAAACTGCACATATCTGCATAAATGCAAGTCAAATAAATGCTACAACTTGTCCAGGTCTCCACCCTGGCAACTGAGTAGTGACACAGAAGACTGCAACATCATGAAGAGTTGTGTCCTGTAAATTATAGTCACTGCCTTCATCTGCATCCTCACTACAGTCAGCCATTGTAGATTTCTGGCATTTTCCTTCTGGCTCATCCTCATTCTCTATCATGGATATTTCAATAGTCTGTCTTTTTTTTTCTTTTATTAGTTTCAGGTGTACAAAGCAACATAATAGTTAGACTTTACACCCCTCACAAAGTGATAATGCCCCCACCCAATCTACTACCCCTGTGACATCATCTATAGCTGTTACAATTCCATTGATTCTATTCCCTATGCTGTACTCCATATTCCATGACTATATATATATATATATATATATATATATATATATATACACATATATACACACATACATATATATATGCACACGCACACACCCTGGGGATGCCAAAAAATGTATGCAGGCGGACACTTTGGTCTGTGTTACTCAAGCAGTAGTTCACCATAATCAGAAGTGTCTGGATGCTGATGGTAACCACTTTGAGCACCTCTTGTTATTGTAGAAGTCAAATGTGACTTGTATTCTTCTTTTGTTATTGGTATATATTGAGTATTACACTTTTAATACAGTTTTTCTCCTTTCCAGAAGGTGTCAAAAATGTATACACATTTTAAGAAAGGAAAACTGTATTAAAAGTGTAATACTCAATATATACCGATAACAAAAGATGAATACAAGTCATGTGTATACCTTTTTTTGACTCCCCGGGGTGTGTGTGTGTGTTTGTGTGTGTATAATAATTTACATTCAATATTATTCTTCCTCAGCTTCGGGTGTACAGCACAGTGGTCAGGCATCTACACAGTCTATGATGTGATCCCCCTGATAAGTCCAGTGCCCATCCGGCACCTCCATAATCTTTACAACATTAATGATTATATTCCCCAAAGTGTATTTCATATCCCCGTGACTACACTGTGACTACTAATTTGCACTTTCCAATGCCTTCACCTTCTCCCCCATCCCCACCCTCTCCCATCTGGCAAGCTTCATTTTTTTTCCTTATATCTGTGTCTATTTCTGTTTTGTTTGCTTGTTTATTCTGTTCTTTAGATTCCACATATAAGTGAGATCGTATGATATTTGTCTTTCTCAATCTGTCTTATTTCACTTAGCATAATATTCTCTAGGTCTATCCATGTTGTTGCAAATGGTAAGATTTAATTCTTTTTTATGGCTGAGTAATACTCCATTGTATAAATGTACCACAGTTTCTTTATCCAGTCGCCTATCATTGGGCATTTCGGTTGTTTCCATATCCTGATTTTTGTAAATAGCACTGCAATAAACATAGGGGTGCAGATATTTTTTTGAATAAGTGTTTTGGATTCTTTGGATAGATACCCAGGAGTGGAATTGCTGGGTCATAAGGTAGTTCCATTTTCAATTTTTTGAGGAACCTCCATAATGATTTCCATAGTGGCTGCACCAATCTGTAATCTCACCAACAGTGCACAAGGGTTCCCTTTTCTCCACAACCTCAAACAGCACTTGTTGTTTGTTGATTTATTGATCATAGACATTCTGACCCGAGTGAGGGAGTATCTCACTATGGTTTTCATTTGCTTTTTTGTAATGATTGCTGAGGTTGAGCATCTTTTCATCTTTTCATTGGCCATCTGTATGTCCTCTTTAGAGAAATGTCTCTTGATGTCCTCTGCCCATTTTTAAATTGGGATGTTTGTTTTTTGGGTGTTGAGTTGTATGAGTTTTTTTTTAATAAATTTTGGATATTAACCCCTTGTCAGATGTATCATTGGTGAATATCTTCTCCCATTCAGTAGGATATCTTTTTTTCATTATTGACGGTTTCCTTTACTGTGCAAAAACTATTTATAGATAAGCATTAACTATTTTTAATAGAGTGCTATTGTATGAGGTTACTTTCACTTAGGATGCAATGAAAATGTATGGCTTATTTCAGAATGTGTTTCTGATTTGTATAATGGAGTTAAATATTTCAAGACCTTATATTGTATATGTGGAATGTTTCACCATGGCAGCAAATTCTTAATAAATAATAGGTTTACTTTACTCTCTGAAGAAAGCTAACCCATACTTTAAATTATATGCATTAACACCAAATTTTTATTATTTGAATATAATACTTAAAAGCAATATGTGCTAACTGGCCCACTGAACAACAGTTCTGAAAGTACTTTACAAACTATAAGACACTATCCCAACTATAAAGTGCTTTTACTAATCAATTTGGAAATCATAACACCTGATCCAATGATCATGCTTGTTTTAAATGGAACAGATGCAGAATGTGATGATATACCACATTAAAGTTATGAGGGATAGATTTCGGTGCAATTACCAGCCATGTAGTGAAAGGAGCTAAGCTCTGTATATTTCTGCCAATGAGGGAACTATAGAATTTCATGTATTTAAAATTTTACGTGTAAACTAGCTTTCAAAAATTGGGTAAGACACAATAGTGCTTTTTGTATTGTGTGGTGTATACTGTGGTGGTTCTTCATTTGTCACTCAAACCCAAAGCTAAATTGAATACTGGAAAATGAAAAAGCAACTTAGTCAAATCAACCTGTGCACAAAACTCAGCATTATGGATTCAGGTAGAGCCAAGTACTTGAACTTTTTCAGTTTTCAAAACGTAGTCTTTTTGAAGTTTTGATTGTATAATAGCAGGAATTCTGAATACAAAGGATATGCGATGTAAGGAGAAAACTTGTTCCATAATCTGTGGTGTACATGTTTTTATATGTAATTCATATTGACTTAGTATGTTTTCAAACAAGAGAATGGTATTTTACTAGAGTTAGTTAATAGCAGTAATACGGAAGTGAATTTCAAGTGCAAAAAGAAACTTCAGCTTACCTGAATGGTTATAGGTAGGAAATCAAACACAAGTATATTTTTTTCCATAAAATGAAATAATCCTTGAGTGGACTTGCAATATGGCAAAGAACAACCATGCCAGCATTCTGTTTTCCTGAAAAGGCCTTGTCTTTGAGTGTTGGATAATTTTTCTTAATACTGAAGAGTGTCATAATGAAGTATTAATTGAATGATATTTGCTCTGGAAACATTATGTATAATGATAAACATACATTAGTTCATCAATCACAGGGTAGTAATAATTAAGCACTGATGTCATTGACCAGGTAAATTATGGCCTCAATGATTCAGGTATGAGATTGTGAGGTTCTAGTGTATGGATATTGCAGTGGAAATTAGAATCAAAATATATGGAGGCCTTTTCTTAAAGCAATAATTAACAGTACTAGGAGGTGCGCTTATCGTAAAGAAATAATAAAAGCAATAACATTTTAAACAGACAAATTCATACTGATTTGATTTGATGTTGTATAAATTTTCTTTACAACTCTATTGTGTGTTTTCATCAACCTGTGACATTTTAGATTTTTACCATATTCAGGTTTTATTTCATTAAGCTTCCCTTTTAAATTTTGCCTTCATTTCATCCTCTTCTGATAATTCTCCTGACCCCAGATTCTTTTGTGAAGTCCATGCATTTTAATATTTCATGAATGGCATCAGGAAGTTTTGTAAAATTTTCTCTGGTTTCTGTGGAATAAATTTCAAGGAGTTGTTTACGTTCTAAGCTTTGAGATGAATGTATCCATATGGATACAGAAAATGTCTATAGGCACCTCTTGCTCTGCTCCCTGAGCCTTGAATTGGAAAAGCTGTGTGTAGGCCCAGTGGTTTGATAACAGTATGAGCAGCATGGTGCATAGGGTATGTGGTGTTCTCAGCACACCTTTCCCAGAATGGAACCTCTGCCCTTTGAATGAGATGGGATAACGGTGATCAGGGCCTGGCTCCAATGGTCTCAACATGTCACCCCTGGACTAGAGCCTATGCCCTATAAGTGGGGGCCCAGTAGAGAAAGTGAACCCCCATTGTCTAAGCTGCACTCAATAGGAATTTAGCCTCTGTACCACTGCAACATGGGACAGCAGGGGATAAGAATGCTGGTATCCTGCCCATCCTGAGAAAATAACATAGCCCTTAACTGGGAACTGGGGACAGAGGGAGCCCTGCATTGTTGACACCTGCAGAAATCGAAGGGAGGGAGCCAGGTGGTGACTTGCATGCCACAGACTCTCCCTTTTCTTACTGGGATTTAGTAGAGTTTTTTGAGTAAATATTTCATTTGTTGTATACCCTTAGGATAATTTGCTGTATGCTCTTAGGACAATTTAAATGGTTGGGTTTTTTTTGCATGTGTTCTAATAATGTTCACCAATTAAGGTTGTTTCCTGGGGAGTGGGACTCCTGAGCTCTTCATTGTGCCATTCTGGAAGTGGAATGTCTTCCATGCTATATTTTAAAGGCCTTCTGGAATCCTTGTTGCATCAACATAAAAATACTGTAGTATAAATATTTCTGTATGTGTCACACTACTAGTAAGAAAAAAAATCACATGATTTTCCAAACAGCCTTGACTCAGATTAAGAAATAATATACACTCAAAACAAAATATTAATGTTTTAGTGAAATGAGGAAAATGCTAGCTTCTCAATCACCGTGGCATGTGGGCGTGGTTTTTTAAGTGAAAGAAAATAATTCCCTTATTGTTATGCTGGAACTCTTTCATCATTGAAATGTTCCACCGAACCACTTGTTTCATACCAGTTAAGAGCCTAGCTACAATTTAAACTGAGTGCTAATAACAATGTTTATAATGCAGATAATAGGGTGGGAGGGACAAGGGTTTATATAATTTTCTCACCTTCATCACCTTTCATTCCGAGCGCAGCACAATATTGGAATCAGACGGCTTGGGTTTGAATCCTGGTTTCACCACTATGTACTGTGGCCTTTGAAACAGTTACTTTCAACTTCAGTTTCCCATTTAATAAAATGGAAGTAGTAATAGAACACAATTTTAGGGCTGTTATGAGGATTGTGGGCCACTGATGATTCGTATAAAGTGCTAAGCAATTCCTGATATCTAATCATACATATAATAATAATTTCTAATATATAATAATTAGTCTAATATGGTAATAAAATGAGAAATCATAAAATCTCTAATGAATTATCTCCTGAGCAGCTTGACATAATCAGCAGAAAATTGAAGTCTACAAACCTTATTGTTTAATGAAGTATAGATTGATTAATAGATGAGCATTTTTTAACTTCTTATATTCACTGGTTTCAGTTTACTAGATTTTCTTCAACCTTATATTATTGTAATAATACCTTCTCTACCAGAATACATAGCAATTTTTTATTAAATCATTCACTGCTATCAGTCACATACTTTTTTAAGAACTGAAATTGTTTTGTATACACCCATCATGCAGGACCTGAAATGAGGCAAATCTTCCACCTGCTGTTCATTGAGTATCTTTTACCAAACCTCCTTAGAGTGTGCCAGGCACTCTGTTGGGCATTTGGAATGCAGAAATGAGCAAGACATGGTTTCTTCGGCCGAAAAAGGGAGCTAGCCATGAAAGCAAACCACTAGGATAAATTTTTATAGGTATTGCTGGAGGGATACCTCCCAAGTATTGCAGGAACACAGAAAGCAAAGGCTTCCTGGCAAAGCTTCAAAGAGGGCACGAAGAACACATCTGAGGTTGTTGATCAAAGCCAATGAAGAATTTTCCAGGTATGCTGAGATGCAAGACAGTGCTTTCTGGCACAGAGAAAAACAGATGTAAAAGCATGAAATAATGAAAGTGCTTCTGTTGTGCAAGAGATGCTGAAAAGTCCAGGTGTCTGGAAAGTCCAGTGAATTGGATGAGGAAGGATGATGGGCTGGGAAAGAAGCGGTAGGTGAATGCCAGGTGGTAACAGACTTTTGTGCTTTTTCAACGAGTTTGGACCTCGTTCTGTAGGCAAAGTGAAGAGAGTAGGAATGACATGCGCAGTTAGGTCTTTTTTTTTTTTTAAAGATTTTATTGAGGAATTGGCAGAGGGGAACAGCGTTGGGGAATCGGGGAATGGGAACAGACAAGTTGCTGTCTTTTTGTTCTTCAGTTTAGTTGCGGAGGATGTTGCTTCACTGTTGGTATCGTCATTGCGCTCTTCCCGGATGAGGCAGATCGGTCGCTGGCCTCTGGATGTCGCTCACCGCGGCTATTGGCAGCTCACGCTGGCAATTGGCGGCTCACGCTGGCTTCTGGCCACTCACTGGAGCCTATAGCAGCCCACTGCAGCAGGGTCTGCAGCCCACACCATCACCGGGGCTCGCACAGCCCAGCTCCAGGTGGAGCTGTTGTTAGCTGTAGAGGGCAGTGTCACTGGCCCTCATGTGGGATCTGAACCGGGGCCGCTGGCATCCCAAAACCAGCGCTTAACCAATGTGCCACTCGGCCGGCCCACTGTTAGGTCTTTAGAATAGTAACTGTGGCTGTGTTGTGAATGATTGAAGGGCATGGTGCTTACATTTTTATTGCAGTGGTCTAGGTCAGGTAGGTCAGACCTGGATAAAAATAGTTATATACATGACATCTCTTCTCTTCCATGTTATAGAGTATATCCTTCCTAATCACTCCTCTTCCTAAGCAAATAATTTAGTCTTGTTTTATGAAACTGGTAAGGCTATTAAGTTCAACCACCCATCTTTCCTTGCTTAGCCATCATTTAATGATATCCATATTGTAAGGGAAGCATGTCCTAATTTGAAAAATATATATATCAGATGCCTTTGAAATTGTGCATTGTAGTACAACGTGGAAATTGAAGTACATCATGAAATGTTTTGAAATGTTGCTAATGATATTATGTACTACCTACATAATTGCCTTGAGAGGAAATAAAGTTAATTTTGTGTTTATTCTGCCCTAATAATGAGAGAACATGGTAAATATTTGGGAACTTAATCAAATGTGTAGGTTGTTTTAAAGCGAGCTCTTCCAAACAAGGAAATTTAATGAGAAAAATATATTGATGCATACATGTGGTAATTACTTGATTTGGTAGTTGAGATTTATGTACGTCTTTTCAAATGATTTCCAATGGCTATTCCTAATCCATTCTGTTGTTATTTTCAGCTAAAGATTGTTGCGAATGTCACTAAATAGCACACTAAACACATTCACCCTCCACGCCCTTCTTCAGGTTTTTCCTACAGCATGCGTGCGCACACAGACACCCCTCCTTGCCATTATTATTTTTTACAGAAACCTATGATCTTCTATCATGCTCTTCTATTATGACATCTGGGTGGTTGTTTTTTTTACAGCAACTAATTTTCACTTCTTACCTTTGTTCCTGCACTGGAGGGTGCTTTTAAAAATTATTCTGTTTTTCTGAACATTACCAATAACAGCCCCACTAGCCATTGCGGATGTCGCCATCAAATTAACACATGGGGTGTGTAAATTTACAGTAAGAATGAAATTTTATTAGAGATAATAGCTCTTGCATTGCTCAAGAACAGATCACCCCATGACCATCTGGTCCTGTATCAGTTCATTTCTCTTGTAATTCAGGAATTAGTGTTTTCTGAAGTACATGGGATGGGGACCATGCTTAGAAGCTTTGTCAGATATTAGATTCTCTTGAAATTTATAAGTTCTTTTGTTATTTTTGGGGTAAATAATTTTCAATGCCTAATGGTATAAAACACATTTCTTTATATTCTCATGTTTCCTGAATACTGTTAGAATTTTTAAAAAGCATGTTTTTCATTTTGGCAGCCTACTTTTCATTGTCAAAAGCATTAAAATGATATAGATTGTTTCCATAATGAATAGACTGCTGTCCTGACACTGTTGATTCTAAATTTTGTCTTTCGTATATGAGCCTTAGAGTGTTGATAATTTTCTTCGAAGCAGAAGATATCAGCACCCTAATTAACACCTTCTCCATTCCTCTCCTGTACTTGAGAACTTGGCAGCACTACAAATGGAACAGAGGCAAAAATACTAAACACGAACCTACCACAGATGGGCATCAATTGTCTCACATGACCTTGGGGTTCTTCCAAATTTATGTTGTGCAATAATTCCCCTGGATCCTGCTTCCCATCTCTCAATGCCATGTTTTTCCATGTTCATTGCTCAAGCCTGAGACATCATGTGCCAAAATTTGCAAGGAGTCACATAAGTCTGGCTGTTTGGGTACATTTAGTGTGGGATGAGTAGAAAGAGGTATGTGAATATTTCAGGGTTATTAATAGTTTTGCTCTATACTTGGTGAACTGGAAAATAGGTGGTTGATCATTTGTAAAATAGTGGAAATTATACTATAAATGATTTTAATATAGTAAAAAGTTGTAAAATATTCACGCATGAAATGAATAATAGCTTAATGTTAATCAAAGCTTTTACTTATGCCTTTATTTACTTATCTAACCATATTTCACAAAAACTCAGGGCCCTCCAATTTTATAGAGAATATTACTTATTTTAGTAGATATAGTCAGAAATCAGTACATAAAATATCGTTAAATCAGATCAGAGGTGCATGAAGGTTGAAAAAGAAGTACTAAAACTTTTTAGCGCTTGAGAACTCCTACAAGGTAATCCTGTTGAAGTCCCACCATAAGCGAGTTTTCCTTTTGTGTTATTTGTGTTTGCATTTGGTTTGCAAGGAAGAGAACCAGACTCTGTCCACTTTCATAAAGAAGATAAAATATAGCAAGAAGGATATTGGGTGAGTCCCAGAGTTGTTGGATGTCTCTCACAGACCTCAAGATAGACAAGAAAATAGCATTTCTAGGAAGTGTAATAACAGAGTTTTGTAAATACTCTCTAGAACATTCTAATCAAGATAAACCTGTTCTAATAGTTTCCCTCAAAATTCTCAGGGGAGTATCTGATTGGCCAAGTTTGTTTCTTATGCATGCCCATGTCCTGACATTGGGACAGTATGGTTGACACTACCACTAGGATCCCATTAATTGAGAAATGACATTGCTTGTCTTTGTTTTTTCAACTGCTGAACTATATCCTGAATGATTTCTTCTCTCCCTGTCTTCAAATGGAACAGGAACAGAAACTTTTCCTTGCTGAAATGAATACTTAATCTTTTTGTAGTTTTAGGAGTTTATAAACTGAAACAAATGATCATCAAAACACAAGTAAACAATGCTAATAGGCTGTGTCATCTCAGTTCTTTCTCTGTTTGCTTTGTTATTCCAGAGATATATTTGTGTTGGTACCAAGGTTAGAATTGATTGGCTATTTCTTCCATTTCTGAATCTGATTCCTAACTATCTTAAAAAATTCCATTTCATGCACCCCACCCCCAACTCTATTTCTGGGTCTGTGCAATACTTCAATAAACATTGATGTGAGCCTACTATGTGCCAGTCCAGAAGTGGTAAATATGTTTTATCATATATGCCAACGCTGGTAAATCAATTGAGGCTATGGTGTGTGGTGCTGAGACTTGGGAGGGAAAGAACACTGGACTCAACAGCATCTGTCATGAATGAGGAAAGGGAGTAAGTGTACACTGTCGTTTTCTGTTCTAGACATAATACAGGCTAGGGGTGGGGGGAGGCATAAGATGATAAACCTAATGTGGTCCAGCCCTTGTGGAGATTTTCATCATCTACTTGGTATCCAAGTAAGAAGTGCCCATAGCATTTTAGGTGAGTGGAAATGAAGACCCAGATAGGGCAGTGATTCTAGAAATGGAAAGAATGACATGGATAAGTGGATATTTTATTTGTTATAGCTGGAAAGATGCTCTAATGACCCTAGGACTGAAGGCACATTCTTGGTCACTAAAACACCAAAGAAGGGAAGCAATGTCTTTTTGCCATTTTGTTTGCCTGGCAGTTTATCTAGTTCTATCCTTTGGTGTCACCACCCTTTTCTTTCTATTGTCTTTAGTGTAGTCTTACAACATACAAATACTGGGTTTCACCAGCTTCGGTGTCTAGTCATCCATAGTTTCTTCTCTGCTCCCCAGCCAACTTTTTTTTACATGTATGATTCCCATCCAGTGATCTGAAACAGGCTAGTTAACTAAAATAACTATAGGTTTTAAAAAATGGTAGAACTTTTTCTGGCTCAAGGACCCATCTTTTCCCACTTACTTAGATTCTCTGACTCCTCATTAAGGAAAGAAAATTGTTCTATAGACTCATCATCATTGGTTGATGATATCAGAATGCCTTAACCATCAAAGGTAAATGGTAGTTACAGTTTTCGTAATAGAGTCTCAAATTACTGACACTTCGCTCATTAATGAGGAGAGTAATGTAGCATCCTTTCTTAGAAACTGTTGTGATCTCCCCCTCCTTCCGGGTATGAGATAAACTAATTTTGATCTTCTCTGATCTAAACTCATTCTAATCCTATGATTTAATCATCCCCTTTAGTTTTCACTTAGTCTCACTTGAAAATTGCTTTCATGACGTTGTGATTTGGGCAGGAATTGGATCACCTCACCTCGTGCTGGTTCTTGGGGGATTCATGGCAGAATCCATCCATTTGGTATTCTGGTCGTGTCTGCTGATTAAAATTGTCAGTTAGGGACAGTCAAGTTGTTCACTTGGTTAAAGCACATACTCTGGACAATACCATTGCTGGTTCAATTCCCGCCTGGGATGATGGGCTGCACATCCCCCACCCCCAGCAACTAGATTGAAAACGGTGACTGGACTTGGAGCTGAGCTGTGCCATTCACAACTAGATTGAAGGACAATTAGTTGACTTGGAGCTGATGGGTCCTGGAAAACACACACTGTTCCCCATTAAAATTTCTTCAAAAAAAAGAAAGAAAAGAAATGGTGAGTTGGTAAAATTTATAGTTTAGAAACTCAGCTTAGTTGAGGCCTTCTAAAGATCCCTGGCTTATTCAACCACTATAAACCAACCCATCCCTAAAAGTGTCTGCCTTGTCTTCCTTCTTTTTCCAGGAAAGGCTATTTCTCTGTTGTAAGGTTACCAGGACCTCTTTACAATGAGCCCAATGACTGGCCTATAAAAACTGAGGAAGTCCGGGGAGGGCAAATTATGTCATCTCTGTGCCTAATCAGTCGGCTTCATAAGCTGACTTATAAGCTCTTGTGTTTCCACAGTCACCCTGCACAGCAGTTTCCCCCTACTGTTCAAAATGGAGACAGAAATGTCCTCACTACTTCATAATTTAGGAAGCATACTTCTTTTCCACTGAAACATAAAATGGGGAAATAGAGATATGCATCTCCATCACCTATATCTGTTTCCTGTCCTCCTCCCACAAACCTCCAGTAAAAAAAAAAAAAACATTCACACTCATAGTATTCAAAAATTTTAATCTTATTACATTACCAGTAGATAAAAGAAATTATAGAGATTTTATGAAGTTTTTTTTCTTTGTGTTATCTATCACCTTTATCTCTTATTCACTGTCACTAAGGCTTCAATCTGTTATGTTGGATTTATTGAAATAATTTTTAACATGTCTCTTGCCTCTTTTTCTCTTCCCACTCCAGGCTATTTTGCATTCTGTTGCCAGACTATTCTTCTGATCGTTCTGCTTTGATTACACCATTTTTTTTTCTTTAAAGCACTCCAGAATTCTGTCTCATCAGTTACCCAGTATTCCCTTTCTTAAACCCTACTTATTGTAATTTCTTTAGGATATACCGCTAAAAACCCTACTTATTGTAATTTCTTTAGGACATACCCCTAAATTTATTGCTTTCTCTTATCTTTGTTTATCATATTGCCCCTTACTGATAAGATATCCATCATTGTCTGTTCCTTCAAAGCCTCCCTTTAGATTCTCCTGAGTGAAACTGACACCCTTCTTAACTGTTATTTCCTCCTACAGGGTCACCAGATAATTTAATATGTAGAACATACCTTGAAGTGAAATCGTACGTTTTGGTATTCTCTCTTTTCTTTGTATATGTGCTCATATATGTTTCCTCCTAACTCAATTGGAAGCACCTTAAACAAATGATTATATTTACTGTTTTCTTCAGCTTTCACAGTGTCTAATGGGCAGTACTGAGCACTAAATATTTACTTTTTTAAACAAAATTGAATAGGAATTAAAAAAACACATACAGAAATAAATGGATTTGGATGATAAGAATCTTGCCTTTTTATGCAGTTCTTTAGATGAATTTTCTATGTTTTAATGAATAAGCATGAACTACTCTTATAATTTAAAATTATATCACTTCAACAATACTGTAATTTAATTACATTGCGATCCACATAGACTGTGCAGTTTTATTTACCAAACACCAGTAAGTCTGTGTTAATCATAAAGCAGTACTTTGGTGTACATTTCCAAACATTTTATTTACATTATTAACTTATAATATTTGAAACATGCTGCTTCTCAACTGTGACCATGATTACTCACTCATATTGATATGACATCAGTGAAGAGAGTCAATTTCTCTTATTTAGCTTTAAACTAAATCACCCTGACAGGAATGTAATAAAATTAGAGTTGTTTAGAACAGATGGTTCATCAGAGATTTGAACCCAGGCAAACAAGGTCTGGTAGATTCTGTAAATCATCAACGATTTTAATTTCAATTAATGATTATGTTAGTAGTTTTCTTACAAAAATTCTAAGGATTTAGACACAACACTACCTTTACATTTTATATGTATAACATGAGAGGTTTGGTGTAGAATGATGTCTTGTGTCTTTCTAAGTTGTAACATTCTGTGGTTATATGATCCGTCAATTAGTTTGTGAACTGTTTCTGTTTATAGCTCACAGAACCTTCTGAAACAAAAAGAGGTTACTCAACATCTTTATTGTCCAAGAGTTAAAGTGTTTTCCATGTGTGAATATGTCCAGATGTTACAGAGAAACATAACATTTGTGAATCCATCTAAGGTTGGTACAGGAATTTCCCTAAAGAGGAATGTACATATTTGATTCAAGGAGGTAGCCATTGTACTCAAAAATTACTTTGGTTAAAAAACAGCAATGATGCCTTCCTTATGAAGGAATATTTAATTGTCCACTCTTGGATTCAGATGTTCTTTAGTTGTAAACCAAACCAAAGATTTTGAAGACAATGCCAGGGAGGGGGGCAGGAACAAACACCAGTAAATGTTGAATTTATGGCATAGGTTAGCCATTTTCTCATGAAATTTAGACCAATTTAGACAATATTATAAGAGTATATGTTTTCCAGAATGAAATGTTCATGTTCAATTTCCACATAGTAAATGTGTATAAGTGAATCTGTTACCTTAATATTTGGATACACAGGTCTGCTTTGAAACGTGTTCTGTTGTTAAGAAGAAAATAGGTGTGCTTATTCTTGAGTTTGGCAATATCCAGGACAGATTCATAGAAGAAAAATCTGTGTATTAGGGCCCTTTCTCTCTATGGAACACCTCTAATAAAAAGTACCGAGTTCCTATTATCTTGCTTTTTAAATTAAAATTTATTAGGGTGGCAATGGTTAGTACAATTACATAGGTTTCAGGTGTACAGTTCTGTAATACATCATCTATATATCACATTGTGTGTTCACCACCCAGAGTCAGTTCTCCTTCCATCACCATATATTTGACCCCCTTTACCCTCATCTACCATCCCCTCCCCCTTACCCTCTGGTAATCACTAAACTGTTGTCTGTGTCTATGAGTTTTTGTTTCTTCATTTGTTTTTCGTGTTCCTTTGTTGTTTTCAGTTTTATATCCCACATATGAATGAAGTCATATGGTTCTTGAGTATTTCTGTCTGACTTATTTTGCTTTTTAAAAATTATTTTCTGGGCTGGCCGAGTGGCTCAGTTGGTTAAGAGCGCACTCAAGAGTGCGAGCTGAGCTCTGAGCAATGGCTGTTCGATGCCAGCCCGAGCTGAGTTGCCATTGAGTTGCCAAAAGGTGGCAGGATGGCACAGCTTAAAAAAAAAAAGATTTTCACTGGAGTATAACTGAAACTGTACATCTCACATATTTTAGCAAACATATCCAAATATTACAATTACTAAATAATTTAATCCATTGAAAAATGTGACTACTGCTTATATAAGAAATAGTTTTTTTTTCTCAAAAGTGTCTAATAAGGGCTGGCCGAGTGGCATGGTGGTTAAGCGTTGGCTTGGGAAGCCAGCAGCCCCGGTTCGGTCCCACATATGAAGGCCAGTGACACTGCCCTCAAAAACAAACAAACAAACAAACAAAAAGTCCAATTGGAATGCTTAAAAGTGTTACTGTTTCTGTCCTAAGTTTCCTTTCTTTTTATTTATGTATAGTTGACATACAACATTATATTAGTTTCAGGTGTACAATATAGTGACTCAACGTTTTTTTACTTTACAGTATGATCACCTCAATAAATCTAGTAATCATCAATCACCATGCAAACTCAAACTCATCACAATATTATTGACTACATTCCTCTTTACCTTTTACAGCCATCTTCCCGCAACCTTCCCCTCTGGCAACCAGCATTTCCTAGTTTTCAAAAGAAAATATTTTATCTTCCTTCATACTTATTATTTACAATTCTTCCTAACTTCATTTTAATAGTTGATATTAACACTGTATATTGCTGGTAATATTTCCTTAATTTATCTTCTTCCACCCTTCTATACATACTCTCCTTTATTAAAAAGAAACAAAGTGTCTACCAAGATACCAGAGGAGAAAAGGTCAGAAAGATAAAAGGAAATTTCAGTGTATACCTAGCACCAAACAATTATTATTACCACCAAGGAAGGCATAAAGCCACATGATAGTTATCACAAATTCAGTATGTTTCCTGGAGAGCATTGTACTATATTTTCATAACTTATGCCAGGCAACTTCTCTTTATTTCAAATTGCTGGGTATAATTTTCAACCAGGAAGGAACTTTCCCTTCCAATTTCTTGAGAAATTTAATTTTTATAGTTGGACATCTAATCTGATTATTATATTTTTTCCGATGAGTTTTTACTTCATTCACTCATTCATTCATTAGCAGACACTATTTTGGGGGTGATCAGTTAGCTCAGTTGGTTAGAGCGTGGTGCTGACAACACCAAGGTTACCAGTTAGATTCCCACATGGGCCAGTGTGAGCTGTGCCCTCCTTAAAAGGGTCAACTATGCCATTGTAGCATGAAAGCAATGTGTAACCAATGACCATGGCTTTTTCCCAACAAAACTTAAAAAAAAAAAAGCAACACAAAACAAAACTATTCACACACCATATGTCATGAACTTCATTATTCACGGGATGTATAAATATCCAGTGCTTTCTCTCTCCTTTGAAGCATGTTGTCATGGGAGAATACAGAGAAATATGCATTTCAACTACAATGTGATAAACAGGGTTGTTTCAGTGTGTGAAAGGGAAATGAAAATCAAACATGGGAAGAGACCCCTTTGCGTTGCAGATTTGAAAAGGCTTCCTGGATGAGGTGATCTTGATGGATACAGAGGGTGTTCCAAGCAGCTAATGTTGGATAGGCAGGGATAGGCAGAAATAGTCCAGGTCATGTGAAAGGATTTTGCAAGCATATAATATGTTCTTGGTCTGAAAAGACTTTTCAGAACATCTTGACTCCAGAAAGGGGAAGTGTTGAGGTAAGTAAATAAAATGATAAATATAGAGACTATAATGAATGGCCTTGAAGGCCACGTTCAGGAATTTGGACTGCACCCTAACAGATTATGGAGGATTTTGAGCAGCTGCATAATTAGGTTATTCTAGTGGGAGTGAGCAGAATTGGCTGGGCGAAAAGTCTAATGGACACAAAAAGCAGTTTAAAAGCTATTGAAATAGTGCAGTGCGAAATGATAAGAAAATCTATCAAGTGAGTGGAGATTAAATAGAGTAAGAAACAAACCAGGAATTATTGAGAGGCCAAGGTAGCCAGTTTGATGGCTGATGGAGACAGCAGACAATATTGGAGCAATCACAAGTGAGGACAAATCTAGGGAGGAATCCTATTTAGTTTGAGACGTGCTGCATTTGAAGTGCTCGAGGAGAGAAGTATTGAACATTTGGGAAGAGAGGGTGGTGGTCATAAATCTGGGAGTCACAGAGCTATAGGCTAATCCAGGGGAGAGCCTGAGCTGGGAGTGAGAGGAGAGGAAGCATGGAACGGAGAACAAAAGCCATCCCAGAATATCACCCTGTGGGGCTTCAACATAATGAACAGCAACCATGGTTTTATAAAGTTCTGTCAACTAAGGATACATCACTAATATTTCATTCGTTTTAGAGTGGCCCTCTCCTTTCATACACTTGCAAATAGAATCCTAATCACATATGATTACAACCAGATAAATGTGGTCACCCAGAAAAAAATAAGTCATGACAGATTTGAAGGCCAACAAGAGTTTTACACACGGTAGAAAGTTCGCGAACTTTAATTGTCTGACCTCGAATAATCAGTGTCCCATAGATTAGCTGTTACCTTGTTGGAAGCACATTTTGTTCCACGAAGAATCAAAGTGTTAAGTTATTTTATTTTACTCATGGTAACAATTTGCTTCCTACCAAAATTTCATGGAGAGATAATAGGTTATTATTTATTTTTTACTGAGTATAGACCATGAAGATTAAAAATAGCTCATGAATAACGGAAATAGAAACTCTATATGTGGGATTTTATGTAATTATGGTAACAATTCCTTGAAGATATTGTGGTCTGTTATGTAAATATGTATAATTATGATAATTTCAGAGCCCATGTTATTTACTCAGTAGTTTAACAGCTCTTTCACAAAATAGTCACTTTCAGAACTCAGGAGGAGTATAGCAATACTTTCCAAAAGCAAAAGAAAATGAGGGTGAAGTTAAAATGTATTTTTGTAAGCAAGATTTCAGAGTTTAAAGATATATTTAGCCTATGTTTGCATTCATACAAAGAAATACCACTGTGGTGTAGATCAGTGTTGCCCCGGATAAGGTCTGACACATGTGAAGACTGACTGTTGTTAATAAATGGTCAGAATGAACTGGTGGTGTTCCCATAGGTTTTTCTGGACCTTAATTGTTTTTCCCCTGTTGTTCAAGGGCCCATTATGGAAGCTGTATGAAAACTGTAACCAGAAATCTAGAATTTCAGAAGGAAGAAACCCATCATCTACCTATTGGGTTGTCGGAACAGTCATGACGCATTTTTGCAACGAAAAACAGAAAAAATACATCATGACTTTTCCAACAACCCAATGTTTATTCAGGACTAAAATGTGCATTCAAAGGGTTAAATGGGAGGACGTCTAAGTCCAAAGCACATGTCCTATCATAACATGCCATCCAACAGGCAGAGGCAGATAGATAAAGAACTGTGTAAAAATAAGTTATAGGGTCACTATACTATACTATTCTGGGAGAAACCATTCCTATTGTAAAATAGGGGAGCCCTGAGTTTTACAAGTGTTATCATAGAAATATAAGTAGGGTACAGAGAGGGCACAATTTTATATGAGAGGGTGGCACAAAGATCACTTGCGATGAGCCAAGTTTTAATGTATTGATTAGGCAACCAGAGTGACAGGTGAACGTATTTGGGGGTGTTTGTGTGTGCACATGCATATAGTGTGCGTGTATGTGGAGGGTGTTTCTTTCTGGTATAAGGGAACAGTGTGAGCCAAGGCTGGGATTCTTCTTGGTGTGGAAGTAATTGTTTTCTGTTTAGACAGCTACAAAGGATCGTGCCAGAGCAAAAGACATGCCTAGTCACCAAAAGCATTTTTGTCATATTTTAAGATTCTGGACATGATTTTGTAGATACTAGAGGACTATTAAAAGTACATGAATAAGAAGGTGACATAATTTTTTGTTTTCGAAAGATCACTCTAGCAGTAACTTGAAGGAAGCAAAAAGATCAGTGTATCAATAATAAGTTAATAATAACTAACATGCACTGGACATGTGCTGTGTGACACACATTCCACCAATGCTTACTTATATTATTCCATTTAGTGATTACAGCAACTCTGTGAAGTAGGTAATATTATGTGACCTTAGATTGAAATCTAAGTATTGATTTTATGAGACATCAAAGCAACAAAGGAACAAGACAAAGAAACCAAATCTCATAGACACAGACAGTAGTTTAGTGGTGACCAAAGAGGAAGGGAGGAGGAGGGTGACAGGTCAGGGTAAATGGAGATCAAACATATGGTGATGGAAGAAGAGCTGACTCTGGGTGGTGAGCACACAACGTGATATATAGATGATGGATTACAGAATTGTACACTTGAAACCTATGTAGTTTCACTAACCATTGTCACCCCAATAAATTTCAGTTAAAAATAACCATACTATCGTAAGAGAAATATTTGAAAAGGGAAAGTCAAAGGGCCAATGATGAATTTGAGAAAAACATGAGAACTTTTCATTCCTTGCCAGTTTGCATGCTTAATGTGGTTATCCATTTTATATGAGGATAAGGGAAAAGGAGAAATAAAGGATGGTTCCCAGCTTTTGTGGCTTATATATATATATATGGTGGTTGTAATCACTGAGAAGGTAGGGGGAAAGGAGCTCATTTGAAGGGAAGATAGTAAATTAAGTGAGGATATTTGATTGTGAAGGTATTTAAGAGGACGTTGGATACATGGATCTGAAATTTAGAGAAAGGTGTGGATTGGGCACATGGGTTTGGGGATTATCAACATACAGGCAGTAATGAAATGATCGGTTGTCTACAGAGGATATGGTTTGAGAAGATGAGAGAGATTCAGCCAAAGTATCCATTGGCATTCGTACCAATATTTAGAGAGCCAGCAGAGGAAAAAAAAAAAACCCATAAGGGGAGAATGAGAAGGAATAGTTAAGCAGAAAAGGCGTAAAGGAAAAGTGTATTTTTTCTAAATGGAATGGTGAGATGCAAGGCCAAGTGTTCCACAGAATTGAAGTAAGGTGAAAGTGAAAGAGTCCAGAGGATTTGAAAATGAAGTCCTGCCAGCTTTCCTGAGGGCATGTTCAGTAAAGATATGCACAATAATGAAAGCCACCTTGAGGAGAAGGCAACAAAGCAATTCTTCCAAGAGCCCCCATAGTGAAGGAAAAAGAAATGGTGTTCAGGGTCTTTATTGTTTGCTTGGAGGTTTTTTATTGTCTGGTTTATTTATTGTTTCCTGTGCTAAATATTTAAGCATATATATATATATATATATATATACACACACACACACACACACACACACACGCACACACAGTAGAGGGAAGGATGATTATAATACAGTAGAAACCTCACCTGAAAAAAAAAAGAGGAATCGGATTAGAGCAAAGAAGGAGTAAGTGGCTTTGATCTATGAATGAGATAAAGGGCCCATTTTTATCTGTAACAGGAATGAATTAGGATGGAGGGAAGGGTGGGTTCTGATATAAATGCATGCAGAAAAGTCCTAACATTTTTTCACTTAAAATCACAAAAAAGACATTTACAATAAATGCACTAAAGAACATAAAAAAGTGCTTATATAGCACTCAAAGGAGACTCTGCTTTCCTCACTTATTCTTCTTTAGAGCAAATACTTTCTGGCCTGAATAGCCTGCTTAATTTATATAAGAGTTCATCTATATTGTCCAAGGGATCAGCAGGCATTTGCTCCCTAGGAAAGGACAGTTTAAGCAACATGTGAGGTTTTTCTGATCAATAGGGCTCATTTTTAAGAGGAAGTTAATTTATTCGAGTCATTGATTGTCTTTGTGCTGTTACAGAGAATGTACAGTGCTGCTGCGATTAGGAATAACACACGTATGGAAAAGATGATTGCTCTGGTGTTAAATTGTTTAGTTCTGATTTTAGAATTTCCTCTACCTCTGAAAAATTTCAAACCTCGATTTATATTCTTATCATTTTAAAAAGTGGATCTAGGGCTGACCAAGTGGCTCAGTTGGTTAAGAGCGCAAGCTCTGAGCCACAGGGTCACCAGTTCGGTTCCCATATGGGCCAGTGAGCTGCAGCCGAGCTGAGCTGATGCTGAGCTGCCAACAGGTGGCAGGATGGCTCAGCTGGTGAGAGCATGTGCTCCTAACAATAAGGTTGCTGGTTAGACTCCCACATGGGATGGGAGGCTGTGTCCCCCCACAACTAAGAATGAACACGACACCTTGACCTGAGCTGCCACGAGCTGCTGAAGGTTGGCCTGATGGCGACTGGACTTGGAGCTGAGCTAGCTGCGCCTTCCACAGCTAAGAGTGAAGGACGACAACAACTTGTCTGTTCCCCTTCCCCAATTCCCCAACACTGTTCCCTTTTCCCAATTCCTCAATAAAATCGTTAACAAAAAAAAAAAAAAGAAGTGGATCTAGTATATCATTGCCCTCATCCACCGGCAATAAAATGGCTCAACTCTAATTTGGAGAGTCCAAGTAGGGGGCAAAAGATCCATTTGGATATCCAGCATGTAGACTACCTATTCATGGTACTCTCTTTCGAAATGTCTGTGGAAGAACTCCCATAACAGATATTTTATTTTTTATTTTTATTTTATTTTATTTTTTATTAATTTCAGATGTACAATACAATGTAATACTTAGACATTAACACCCCTCTCAAAGTGATAAGCCCTCCCCAACCTGCTCCCCTTCTGACATTGTATATAGTTGTTATAATTCCATTGACCCTATTCCCTGTGCTGTACTCCACATCCTGTGACCGTGTGTGTGTGTGTGTGTTTGTGTAGTTGACATTCAATATTATTAGGCTTCAGATGCACAGCACAGTGGCCAGGTAGCTGAAGTGGTCTCCCTAATAAGACAAGTGCCCATCAGATACCCTACAAAATCTTTACAACATTATTGATTATATTCCCCAAACTCTCTTTCATGTCCCCATGACAATATTGTGACTACCAATTTGTGCTTTCTAATCCCTTCCCCTTCTCTGCCATCCCCACCCGCCTCCCATCTAGCAACCATCAGTTTTTCCTCTGTGTCTCTGAGACTATTTCTGTTTAGTTTGCTCATTTATTTGGGTCTTTAGATTCCATATATAAGTGAGACCATAACAGATATTTTAAAGGGTAGGATCTGAAATCAAATTTTTGTAATAAGCTTTGCCAAATGTTAAATTCTTGATGACCATGTTCTCATCAATGTGTTCATAATAGCAGGTTGCTAAACAATCATTAACATGACCCTCTGAAAATAAAATGTTGATTTCACAATGTCACAGTCGTATACATCATTTTCAATCTGAGTCCTCTTTTGAACCCATTGTTCGAAGTGGTTTCTACATGAAGTTGACTTGGAAATGTGGTATAATCATCAGCCTCTGACTTTTGCCACAATATTTCATCTATTCATAATGTCCTCACGCATTAAGATTGACTGTATAATCATTTGTTTGGGTTCAGACACTGTAGAAAATCCAAAATAGTATTTTTCTTACTTTTTAAAACTGAGAACATTATCAATGAAGTTACAGTAGGTTTTGCTAAGTTTAACCTAGTAAAATATGCATATATAACCCATAAACATGTATAGGATAGGATTAAAGTATGCTCTGATAAAAAGATACTTTGGGACAAACCAACCATATTGCATTTGTTACCTGTCACTCAGCTGAATCCAAGTCATCTGGCTTTGGGCAGCTATACACCCTAAATGAAAATTCTATAAGCCATTCCATGGCATGCTGCTCAAAGCCTATAGAAATCTGTCTAGGTCTAATCAAACACCCAAAGAACATGACATTTTGGTCAGCTTGCTTTTACCTACTCCTGGAATCCTGTTCTACCATCTGTGAAAATTGTGACAGGTGTCATGAGTCATTACACAGCTATCAGCAAAGCTGTATGATTGTCTACCTAATGTTTTTATCATGATTTTTCATTGTAGTTATGGGAATAAATATCTCTGAGTTCTCAGAGCTCCAGCACAATTGATCTGGTACTAAATTAAATCCAAAGAGAATGTAACATATTTTTTTCTTCACATTACTGACACACACACACACACACACATACACACACACACACACACACTCTTTGACAGTTTTGTATTAAGCCATCTCTAACACAGTGCTAAATTGCCTGTAGATATGGCAGACTGTGGCTATCATACAATCACTGTTCTTGTATTTGTGACTACTGGTGTGTCATTTTCTTCAGGAAGGGTTTTTTGGTTTGTGTTTGCCTACTTACATGGAAATCCATTCAAGGAAATGGGAAAGTATAACCGGGGGTGGAAATATTGTTTTGGGAATGATGCACATGTTTATGGAAAACCTTGTATTTATTGTTTTATGTATTAGTGATGCATATATCCACTTTTAACTTCATACAAATCACAGGGATTACAACTGTAAATACCAGAAGAAGCAGTCTCCTTAACAAATAGGGCTTGCATCAGCAAGCCTTGATAATGAAAGCATCAGCCCACCCCCATCTTGGTTGACCAAATTAGAAACCCATTTAGCACACAATTCTAATGCATAGGAGATTATGGTGCTCTAATAAATCCCTAAACATCCTCACAGCCAGCATCAAAATGAGGGGCTGTCCAAGTTAAATATAGAAGCATGTATCTGGAGGGGCAGAATTTTGCTGCTTGGCATGTTTTTATTCATCACTCACTCAGTATTTGTTCAGTAGTGGCCCGTGTGCTGTGCTAGAAACTTTGAGGACTTTTTGCCACCAATCAGCCAAGGGAACTTGAGATGATCCCTCAGGCTCCCCTGTTACTACAGTAATCGATGAGAGGAGATACTTGCACTCAATATTTTCTAATCTTCTTAATGAATCACAATTTGATTACTACTAGCTAATAGTAAAGGAAATGATCAGCTTGTCCTGTGGTGAATGTATATAGTTAAGGATTCAGATAGAAGCTATGTACAGAAAGTACCCTAAGAATTTTTCTCTTAGGAATAATTGACAAAAGTTATATGAAAACAAAGAGAGTGACTGGTAAAAGACCTTCCAAGGTAGTGCTTATGTCTTCAGAGAGAAAGAGACACTGGATGGACTCATATTGTTGGAAAACAGGTAGCCAAGCAACTGCTTGAAAAGCCACCAAAGGGAGTCTTCTTCAAAGGGGAGGGCGCCATAGCTGAGATAATCCTTGGTTTAGCCTTTGACAGGCTTGCTTCTCAGCACTCGCGTCTGTTTGAGCTATTATATGCTGACTTCAGCATGGGAGCACTGAAATTGGGACATGACTGCACATTTCATTACCAGGGCTGCTCTCCTGAGCCCTGAGAAAATAATCCTTTAAAAAAAAAACCTATGCCTGCCAATCCAATAAAAGGGGTATACAATAGATAATCAAGTTGTCTTGTTAGATTATTCATTTATAGAACAAAATTGAGGATGAAATCGTGCTTGGATGAATAGAGGTATGATTTTTTTATCAATGAAATGAAACTAACCTAGCTGTTAAAATAATTTAACCACCAGTGAGAGAGCTTGTTAGGCTTAGTATAACCGAATAGTCACATTTTATAGAAATGACTGGACCTGGATTCCAAAATGGAGCAAACTGCCTTGGAAAATATGCAATTAAAGGAAACAAAATAATTGGGCTATCTTATTCCATGTAAGGCTTTTAAATCAATAGAATCTTATTTTAGGATATTCATACATGAGAATGTTTACTTTTATATTAATGTAGCAAACACCTAGGGAGTCCTAATAGTTCAGTTTATAAAATTAAAAGAAATGCAGATAATGAGGGCTTATTTCCAAATTGGGCAACAGTAGCTGGTGTTCTGAGGAAGGCCAAGATCATTTATTTTTTTCAATAAGTGTATATTGAGATTCCACTTCAATTGAAGGGATGCATAGATAAATATAGATCCTGCACTAGAGAAGCTTAACGATAGTGTTGAAATAATAGAATTCTATTACAATGTACTAATAGAATTGTAACAATTCTAAAATGAAAATACTTATTAATATGTAACATTACTATATAACATACTGAGCCATAATATTGCATTCTATAGAACTTGGAAGAATTTCAGAATTAATCTAGATAAGCCACGTGTTTTGGTCAGTTGTGCAAAAGGGTGGAATTATAAATAGGCAGCTGGGAACTATGCAGATGAAAGAGCTGTAGCCGTAGTGGTGAGGATGATGATGATGGTGATAACGAGACGAAAAAGGAGGAAAAAAGGAGAAGAATATTAACCAATACTATAGAGCTTACTGCATGCCAGACATTTTTCTAAAATTTTTTGCATATATGAATAAAAATCCTTTGAAATATGTAGTATTATCAGTCTAATTCTACAGTTAGAGACATTCAGGGACAGAGGAATTAGCCTGTTCAAGATGACACGCAGTCAGTACGTGTATGGTTGCTGTTAAAATCAGGGTATTCCCATGAAAGGGGAATGTGAATGTTTCAGAGAAAGACCGAGAAGTGTTGATGGCTGACATCACTCAAATATCTATAGAAACGTGTATATAACATGGTGTGTTACAAGGGTGGGTAGACAATATGGCACCTTGGAAAGGGTAGGTGATAAACTGGGGAATTTACAAGCCATCTACATGTGGCTAGTGAAACCCAGCTGACTGTGACCCTCCAGCAATGCTGCCCCAATGTTATCACATCATCCAAGTTTGTAAAGAATCTGAAATCTGGATTCATAAGCGAAGCCTCCAGATTATGAAGTATTGGACAAGTGAAACCTCCAAATTATTAAATAATTGGCAATTCATTAGAATTTTTAAAGGTAAAATGTTATTTGGGCCCCAGAGAACACATCATTCACTGAGCCTGAGGCGACCCGGGAGCCACCAGTGCACCATCCCATCATTCTAAGGGGCATTTCCTGACTTCCTCAAGTTTCTCGTAGCCTGAGCTCAGAACAAAATATACAGTAGTTAGAAGTCATTTCTTTCTATAGTAATAATCCTACTTGCTTGGTGAGTTGATTTCAGTGCTAAAATATTGATTTTAAGAGTAAATACAAGAGCATGTAAAAATCAAAGTTCAGCAACATATTTGTGGTTTATTTTATTTCCTTAGATTTTATCCTCTGACTTTGAGAGCATCCCTAGGTTTACCCTGATTCACTATCCTGAGCTCTGGCTGTCTCCATCCATGTCTCTTACACCAGATTATGAAGGTCACTAGAAAAAAAGAAAAATCTCATGTCCAAATAATAAGTTAGGAAGCCCTGTTCGAAACCCATATTACATTATTAAATCCTTTTATCAGGGAATTTCAAGGTAGAGTTTGACTCACATTTCTGATAAATTCAAATGCCTTGAAATATCTCAGCAAGACTTGACACCGACACCACGTGTTTCTTGCTTGCTATCTTCCTGCTTTCTTCTTCATTCCTCCTTTCCTTCCTTTCTCACATTTATCCCCACCCAATATGCTCAGGCTTTGGGTTTTCTGGGTTCTTAATACTGTGATCTGTGATCTCTAATCCAATCATAACTTGATTTTTTTTGGCACCAGATACTTTACAAACTAAGGGGTTGAGATTATAAAAACATTGACAAGGTACAAAATGTCCCTGATAGAGGGATGTAAATGTTGAAGTCTTGATACCAGACCACATGAGGAATACTTAAATAAGCTAGGGAAAGAAAGAAAGACTATTTAGGGGAAATATGATAGCTGTTCTGAAATACTCACAAGGTCAGCAATGAAAAAACTCTAGTGTTTAGCCTGTTTGAAAGCTTATTCGGATTTGGAAAGTGTGGAAGCTATGGGAGGTGGATTTTAGTTTAATATGTGAAATATTTGTCCATAAAGAGTGCTACCTAAATAGCATAGTGGCTACCTTAAAAGTAGTTGAGAGTGGTTTCAAGTTCCTGATTTTCTTTTAAATTATTTTTTAATTATTATTTTTTTGAGGGCAGTGTCAGTGGCCCTCCTATGTGGGATCCGAACCGGGGCCGCTGGCGTCCGAAGCCAGCTTTCAACCACTGCGCCACTCGGCCAGCCCTCAAGTTCCTGATGTGTGCTCTCTCTCAAGAAATCTAGAGAGAAACTATTAATATAAAGTAATGCCATCTTTGAAGATGATTTCCATGTTATTACAGAGGAAACCATTTTATCTAAACTAACTATAAACATTAAAACAGATTACATTATATATCAACACTAATAGAGACCCAGGGTTCATTGCTATATAAAAGTATGAATAACCATCACATTGTCTTGGCATGTTGTTTGTTTTCTCAATATGTCGAACAACAAATGATTAACAAAACCAATACATGCAGAGAAAACTGTAAGAAAATAGCAAATGTTTCCATAATTATTCCCCTTTAGGATATATTTTTTTACATTATAAATTGATTAGTTACATCAGATAGTTTTATTTTTAAGTTCAGAAAGTCTGCATAGCACTTTCTGTTTGCTTGGGTCTTCCACAAAGCTATTAAAATGCATAACATGTCTGCTTTTCAACACTCTGTACCTAGTAATATTGTTCAAAATGTACTAGCCTCACTATTTTGGGCAATGTTATCAAAAGAGTGTGGAAATCTTCTAGGAAAATCAGACAATTTAAGGTAATTCAAGAAAAATAGTATTTTTTATTTTAAATGATGTGGTTGATATGCAATCATTTATTTCCTTGTACTATACAGATCTGACTTGGTTGGGGTATATTACAAAGTGACTGGAAGACAAATGTTGATATTTAAGTGGTGTTGGATGCACCTTTAAGAAAATACTAGGCTATTATAGAAAATTCTAATTCAGAAGAAGTAGATTTTAAGTAACTATCAACTAACACATATTTCTTTGCAAATGAAATAAAAATAATTCCCTAAACAACTTATTGTTTTTCTTTTGTAAGTAGATTTTTTTATTTTTAAATTATGCTTGACATTCAATATTATTTTATATTTATTTCGGTTGTATAGCATAATGGTTAGACATTTGTATAATTTAAGAAATGATCCTCCTCTCCCCCTGATTAGTCTAGTACCCACCTGGCACTATACATAGTTATTACCATATCATTGACTATATTCCCTATGCTGTACTTTACATCCCCATGACTATTTTGTAACTATCTATTTGTACTTCTTATTCCCTTCATCTTTTTCGCCCACTCCCCCCAGACCCTTCTCCCCTCTGGCAACCATCAGTTTCCTAAACAATTATATTCAATGTAACAAAGGGTTATAGAATATCTTTATGAAGAAATGACATAGTCTGCATTGTAATCTTAGTCTGTGGCCCTGAGAATGTTAGTCCCTACTGTTATTCTCTACAGAGTTCAGCATGTCATGCTTCAGTGTTCACCAGTTGTCAGGGAAAAATGTTGGTGCCCTGGAAAAAATGAGATCAGTCTTACCTGTAAGCAAATTGGTATTGATGCCTTTTGTCCTAGAAATGCACCTGCATTTTTGTAATGTTCAAAATGCTATTCTCATTTTGATTTAACTGGTTATTTTCTCAGTTTATTCTGCATGGTGTGGGAGCAGTCGAGAGGGGAGCAAACGAAAGGGTAGGGAAAAACACTGCTGGATCTAGAGTAGGGAGACACAGTTTGGATTACTCGAATGTGGATTTTAAATTTAAAATCTTGTTTTGTAGTTTCCTCATGGTTATTATTAATTTTTCTGATTAACGGTAGAGAAATATGAATGCACACACACAGACACATACATGCATGTGTGTGTGTATGTATGTATGTGTATCAGCTTCTTTCTATTTTTCTGCATTGCCTGTTTTTCCCTAATAGTGAACTGCTGTGCTGGAAAATGAGGGGAAAGCCGTATGGTTCAGTTTAGCATGTTCAACACAAATTGTGTGGCTTCGTTTTCTGAGATCTTTTTCTTACTTATGTATCCGAGTGAGATGGAAGCATTTATACTGCTTAATTTTTTAGGCTAGGTGTCAACAGGACCAGTCACTATCAAGGCACGACTCTTACTAAGTGGCCTGCAGGTGATCTCCACCCTACTGCATTCTATAACATTCAGTGTTTATACCTCAAGCTCCTTATTTCTCTGTTTTTTTTTCTCCTGCATCTCTTTCAGATATTTTACTGCTTAGTGATATCTCCTATTCATCAAGCCACTAGATGGTTTGAAACAAGAGTTTTCTTAAAGCTGGTCTGAGGCTTAAAAGAAATAGGAGGATTTGTTAAACAGATATTTTTTAATTCCATAAATTTTCATATTTTCTCTACTTGTTCCCCTCTACCTAGCTTTTGGAAACCTCCCCAAATTATACCCCTAGGAGAAAGCAATTCAAGTAGGAGAACCCCTTCAATGCTTTTTTAGAAAGATCCGAGGAAAACTTTTATATTTAATTAATGAGAATTCAACCCTTTAAAAGTTTGATGAATTCTGAAACTTATATAACATGATTCCATATCTAGGGAGGAAAAAAGATGCAAAAATGACCCAAAACATTGACCATACTTTTGCTATTAAAGAGAACTAGATTTCATTCAACCGAAATGGGTTTTTCACTGAGTTGAAATGACCTGCAGCATTATAGAATTGGCTGCTGCTTGCTCTGTCAGAAACCAGGCTGTGGAAAGCCAGAACTCTGTTCTATATCTTCTACAAAGATTGTGCTTAGGGTTTAAAGAAAAATGAAAAGAATAAGGTGGGAAATTAGAATATGTTGAAGGTTGAGAGATTTTATCCTTGACTTTTTACATAATTCGGGAAGGAAATAACCCAATTCCTCGCCACTTTTAGTGGCAAAGCAAGTCAAAACCATAGAGGCGGAGAAGTTTCTCTGCAAGTATTTTCACATGATTTATATAAAGATGTTGGGAAAAATCTTGCGTCCCAGGCTGGACACAGCTGCCTGATACAACAATGCCATCTATTGGCTTTCAAGGAATGGCACTGACCACAGCTTGTTTGGAATGTCAGCAAAGGGGAGAGTTTAGCCTTTGGGAGCCTGTGAAGAGAAGCTCATTAAAGGAACAGATGCTATTTCTCATGTGCTTTCGTCTTGCATGGGGAACTATATGTGCTGCATATATTATACACATATAAATGGAATGCATATGGATGTGCTCATGCATATTATCAACTTTGTGCTGGATGATGAGCTTTTCTTATATTTTCAGAGTAGCTGGGTTTTGTTTACCTATGGACAAGTAGGTGTCCTACAGGAAGACTCATTTTTATCAGAATAGGCAGCACTCCCCTTTTCTTTTTCAGTATTATACCTAAGTCTTAGTCTCTCACCCCTCCAAGTCATTTTTTTTTCTAGGCAGACTTAGAATGGAGAAGCACATAGCATAGGATTTCTCTCAGTTGAACTGAAGCAATTCTATACCCAGGGTGTGAAAGACAAAATTTGGCTGCCCGAGGAAAGAATAAAACATTTGATTGTGGCTGTCTTAGTTTCTTTGTTTGCCTTTGAAGTGCATTAAAAGATGTGTCCTATAAAATCAGTTGTAAAAATTTGTGATCATTTTGAAAGAGTCTAGATTATAAAAAAACAAACAAACACATGTATAATATTTACATGTGATTCAGAAAATATACAGGGAACACACATATTGTTTTAAATAATATTAATATTAAGGGGCCCTGAAGCGCAAAACTTGAAAACAATGAAGATAGCAAAATTGTCTACCTAAAATGGAGCTAGAAGTTAAAGCAGTAATTAATTCCCAATGATTTTGTTTCTGAATATTCAGATACTGCACAAGAATAAGGATCTTGACATGCAGTAAATTGGATACATTTTTCCCGGATTTCCTCAAAGATGGTAAAAAAAACATATAACAAGATAATTGGTTCAAGGAATTCTCATGTTATATTTAGTTTTATGTTAATGATTGTACATATATAATATAGTTTTTGAAATCATTGCAGATTTTTTAAAAACCTGTTTAAAGCAACATTTTTATTTCAACAACTCTCTTCCCCCTCATTTTCATTTATCTGATCACTTGTTTTAATTCTTGGGGGTTTTATGTGGCACTTCACCTGACTGCCACTAATAAGTAATTTGGCTAATTGATTGTCAAATTCTAATTATTGCTATGCAAAATAAGTGTTTACTTGAGGATAGTAAAGACTAATTCTTTCATTTAAAACATTTACACTAATAAAACTCTGTTCAAACAAACGTTTATTTGAATACTCTAGCTCATTTGAAAGAATTTAGTTATAAATTAAGACGTATTGTTTCTACCAACTGAGTAAAAATATAAAATTCTACATTGTTTTCCAAACTTAAGTTTGCCCCAGCTTGTCATGTCTACCATATTGATTTCTATCTGTGTTTTATATACTTAATGTCTTTATTTAAATTGATTCTCATTTTGTTAACAAAATATATTTTAAAAAGGAAAGTTTATAATACTTCCATAAATGAAAATCTAGACTTTCCATAAATAGTAGGTTATGTAAACTTTTTAAAATCATTATGTTGTTGTATTAATAAAATAAGTAAACCATTATTGCATCTAATTGATTTGCCAAAAGTGAGGTAACTTTTTTATGTAGAAAAATTGAATTGAACTATATTTCATCAGCCAGTAATAATGGCATATTTGGTTTAATTCATTAAACGAGATTTTTGGTCAATCGGAAGTTTCCATTTTTTAGTTCTATTCTAATGTTAACCAGTAGTGGAAATCACAACTTGAGGATGTAAGTTCTAGGAAAGGGTAAACATTATTTAACAAATTTTTCTAGCAGTGTTGAACACTAAGATTAATTCTAAACATGAGTCACTTTGGTTCAACAAAAGCTTTGTGTCAAGCTTTTGTGTAAGAAGCCAGTTGATGAACATCAGCTCTTAGGAAAGAGTCTGGATTAACCACTCATTGCTGCCATTTTGCTTAAGAAATACTTTAAAAATTACATCCAATTGTTTAACCATCTCTTCCTTCTCTATAGAATATTTTCAGTAGAGTCTTCAGATAATTCTGTAACCAGGTCAATCAGGTAAACTGGGTTATCAATAATCGTTGGTAGATTTAATATACAGATGTTAGGGAGACATGTTCTCAGGATACTGGTTGGGATAATGCAGAATGATCACCTTCTAGAAAGAAACATATATGTAAGGCACTGTTCTAAATGTGCTATGTTTGTTAGCATCTCATTTAACCCTCACTACAACCTTTATTTATTTTTTTATTTTTATTTTTATTTTTTTTTGAGGGCAGTGTCACTGGCCCTCATATGTGGGACCGAACCTGGGCCGCTGGCTTCCTAAGCCAGCGCTTAACCATTGCACCACTCAGCCAGCCCTGACAACCTTTTTATGTGGGTACTACTATTACTCCCATTATGTAGCTAACAAGCTGAGGATCACATAGGTGAAGTGATTTGAATGAAGTCTCAGCTAAACTCCCTGCCTCTGTGAGCAAAAACAAGATATTGTATGCTATGACTCTGCCTCATGCCAGAAGGACCTGGCCTCTGGCTCCAGGCTTGGCCTGTAGGACCTCCTCAGGAACCAGAGCTCCAGCTAGTCCAGCCCTGAGGGATCATTCCCAAGGATGGACCTGACCTTTTCTGCGTATCCCTTCCCAGGAAACCCCATGCAGAGAGTCTGATCTGAATGTGTCAGTGTGAAGAGGAGGAGCCAGGGGAAGGAAGAATGGCAGGCTTTCTCTAATTCTTCCTTCATGTCTATTCCACCTGGTCTAATCTTCTGCTTCTTCCCACCTTCACAGCATAAGCAAGTACATTTTAGTCTCGATAACTTTGAAAATGATTTCTTGTACTTTGAGTACACATACCAACTTCAGGGACCCTGATGAGTAAAACCAGTTCCAAATTTACAAGTCTGCTAGGAAATGTTTGACTTCCTTATAAATGTATAAATGTATAATAGAAGTTAGTTCTCTAGAAATGCTAAAACATGTAATGCATATCTGAAAATTACAATGAGTCACTATCAATTAAGTATGTCATTATGGTGTTATTAAGCGATTTCTTAGTTGTATCTTAGTTGACAACTTTGTGGCTTTCTTTCATGTTTCTAGATCTTTTTTTTGTTTGTTTTACTTAAGAGAAATGCCTATTTATTTAAGAAATTTTAGAATATACACCTAAGCTAAAATAAAAATAAATAAAATCACTATTAATCTCAGTGCCTAGAGATAATAACTTTTAAGATTTTTTTGTGTATGTCTGTCTCCATTTCCATTGATTTTTAATTTCAGTGAAATGAGAACTCCATTTCTTTTTTATGGCTTTTGCTTTAAGGGAGTAATTTTCTTTACCTTAGTTGAGACTATGATATTCATTCCTCTTAAAGTCCTTATTTTTTATTGATCTGTTATTTTTATATTTAGAATACACAAAATATTCTTTCCTCTCCAAAAAGATATGGAAATCATATATTATAACAAAGTATGATGCTTATTTTCCATGCAAAGGACGTCAGTGTTTTATTTCTTCGTCCTTGAAGACCTGTTTATCTTTTCTCTTCCCTTCAATTTTAGGAGGGCGCTGGTTTTTTCCTTCTTGCTAGGCTGCTCTTGTTAACAGCTAGAGTCACAAAAGGTAGGCAGTTCTCCCTATATTGGTTAATGGAAGATAGTTTTTGCAAATGCAGAGGCCCTCTCAGTCATTTTGCATTGGTGTAATTCAGTGGTTTTCAAAACCTGGCTGAATAATTGAAGCACTAAAATGTTTAGCATTTTAAAGACAGCAAATGTTTAAGCTACACCACAACCACAGTCCACAAGATATTCCCGATGTTTCATGGTTTAAGAACCCCCTGATTGAACCAATCCCACTAACCCACATCAAATCATAGTAACTAGCACATGGTAGGCTCAATAAATATGTATGTTTTAAATGAATAGAATTCTGGCAAGATTTACCCATGTCAACCATAGGTAGGAAGTACATAGAACATTGTTTTGTTTTGTTTTTAAGATTTTTTTTTATTATTGGGGAACAGTGTGTTTTTCCAGGACCCATTAGTTCCAAGTCAAGTAAATGTTTCAATTACTTTGTGGAGGGTGCATCTCAGTGGTCTATATGGGGATCGAACCGGCAAACTTCGTGTTATGAGCACTGTGCTCTAACCACCTGAGCCAACAGGCTGCCCCCAGAACATTGTTATTTGATGACCCTAATCTTTTATACAGAAAGAAATTTTATACTGTTCACAATTTTCTCCAAGAATAGTGGTCCCCTTCCAATAAATTGTTTTATACTGTGAGCTTTTAGATATAATTTGAATTCATGGCTGTGCTGCATTTGCCATTTATTTTAATATCTTTCAAGAAGCCTGCCTGAAGATAAGAGCTTAAGTGGTATGTTTTATATTTTTGCCAGTACCTTTTGTGTGGTTTTGTTTTTAATGGCAGTACAAATAAAATCCAAATATCCTGGCCCTATCTGATACAAGTTTGGTTGTTTATTTGGCAAGTAAATTCCTCAAGCATTTTGTTTGTACCACTTTGAAATGGGATTGATAGATTGAAAAACATAAACTTTAATTATCTCACATTGAAAGAGGTATCAATGTTCTTTAAATGTCTAATTCCCCTCGATTACCACCATGAACATTTTTAGGATTCACTTGAAAAATATTTAAGTCTATTTGAAACTAGAATGCCAGTGACTATTAATATACTGTTCAGTGTAATACTACACACACAAATGCGCGCACACACACACACACACAGAAAAACAGTCATGCGATTGTTTAGTATAACTGTGCCCTGGTAAGGGGTTTAAAAAAAAAACACAACAGATAAAGTTTAATGAAACACCTTCAAATATGGCCATTGTTTTTTTCATTTTGTATTTTTTTTTAAAGATTTTATTGGGGAGGGCCCGCCGAGTGGCGCATTGGTTAAGCGCTGGTTTTGGGATGCCAGCGGCCCCGGTTCGGATCCCACATGAGGGCCAGTGACACTGCCCTCTACAGCTAACAACAGCTCCACCTGGAACTGGCTGTGCGAGCCCCGGTGATGGTGTGGGCTGCAGCCCCTGCTGCAGTGGGCTGCCATAGGCTACAGTGAGTGGCCCGCAGCCAGCGTGAGCGGCTGGCAGCCAAGCGTGAGCGGCCAATAGCCGCGGTGAGCCACATCCAGAGGCCGGCGACCGATCTGCCTCATCCGGGAAGAGCGCAATGACGACACCAACATGGGCCAGTGAAGCAACGTCCTCCGCAACTAGACTGAAGAACAAAAAGACAGAAACTTGTCTGTTCCCCTCCCCCGATTCCCCAACGCTGTTCCCCTCTGCCAATTCCCCAATAAAATCTTTAAAAAAAAAAAAAGATTTTATTGGGGAGTTGGGGGAGGGGAACAGACAAGTTGCTTCAGTCTAGCTGTAGAGGATGACACTTCACTGGCCCATGTTGGTATTATCATTGTGTTCATCCCGGGTGAGTCAGTCACTCCCCGGCCACTGGACGGCTCCTCGCAGCAGCTCATGGCAGCCCACGAAAGCTCATGCCAGCTGCCAAACAGCCCCACTACAACCTACGCCTATGCGGGCGACTCACGGCAGCCCAGCTCTGGGTTGAGCTGTTGTTCACCATCTTAGCTGTAGAGGGCGCAGCATCACTGGCCCTTGTGTGGGATCTGAACCCGGGCCCTGCTGCTCAGAGCTGGTGTCCCAAGCCAACTCCTAACCAACATGCCACTCGGCCTGCCCTGGCCATTGTTCTTACAATCCAACTGCCCATGTACACCTTCTGCCATAAGGGGACTATTGGTGCAGCCAGGGTAGCTGTACAATTAGTATGTGTATATGTATGTGTATATGTGTGTGTGTATATATATATATATATATATATATATATATATATATATATTAGATATGTCTATCTATAAAGAATTTAATTTTTATATAATTTTGTTTTCAAATACTGGCCAATTCCTGGTGGAAAATACCTATCATGTAAGGGCAATTGCCAGTTATAAAAAGCATTGTTTAGATGGAAATCCAGAGTATTCACCCACTGTGGTTATTACTTGTTCTTACCCAATCATATTTGAACAAGTTGTTTCTCAATAATTTATTCAGATGCTAGTATTCAATTCAAAATATCCTTTCCCTAAAAATACTTCCCTGAAGGAAGTATTTAAACAAGAAAAATGTGTAAGCAATGTGTGTACTATTGTGTACTCTGTATATATTTATAGTAAATATATATGTAATGTAATGTATAGTAATATATATAAAATATATATATCATAATAAGTAGTGTAATAAAGATTTTCAAGGTGTTAGGATGAAAGAGATTAATCAAACATGCCTTTATATGAGCTGAAGGACTAAGATATTTCAGTCTTCAACTTCGAAAGTATGTGCTTTGGTCATTTCAGAGTTTTTTGAGATCATTCAGAGCCCATGTAGAAAAGTGTAACATAGTGAAAAAGATTCAACTCTAATATTGGTTCTGCCAAAAAAAAAAAAAAAAAAAAAAAAAGGAAAGATCAGGGTAAATAGTACATACCCTTCTATTCCATGATTTCCATGTCAGGAGAGATCGGTGTAACATAAATATGAAACAAGTCATTTAAGCTATAGACTTTGTCCATAAGCTCATCTTTAAATTTACCTTTGATATGTTCATTCATTCCATCGGAATATCAGTAGTATACTTTACAACTTCCCCTTAAAACTGATAATCATTGAAATAACCACACTTTGTCTGTTCTTTCACCTTCACTAATTATCATAAATATGTCATGGGAAGCTGCCTTGCCTGCCAAGGTTTGTATTGTTGTTTCTACATCCACTTTGATTGTTCTTTCGTGAGGTTATCATAAACTCATAGGATTATTAGAAGAACTCTTGAAACGAAAAGGAATGTTCTCATTTTTAGACTGTAATAACTGAAGACACTTTCTAGTGCCTTAATGCATGCCTAAGATAAGGTCTCTTTCAAAAGTGCAGAGCAAGTACTGAAGCTTTTCCACTTAGGAACAGGAAGAAAAATCTATTATTAAGTCCCTTTGTTCATATTCCCAAGGTATCCAAAGAATTGTTTAATTGTTCAGGTCCTTATGCATCTCATCAAATATGAATATAAATTGGTCCTTCCAGTAGTTAAGACCAGTCATCCCTATTTCTTCCCTGCTGATCTCTACTTGATTGAGTTTCTGTTCCAGAACATTCTTATCGACATTGACAATCACTTGTTTCAGTCCCTCCACACACTCCAGCTCATCACTCACATTGGTGTCATACAAATGGAATGGATCTTGAGCTTATGGCTTAAGAGCCAAAGTGTCAGCAAAAGCACTTTCCCCAAAAGAGTAGATATCTAGCAAATTTTTTTTTGTACCATTTCATTACTTTTTCAATCTCTACTGATTATACTTCATCTCTTACATGCAATTGCCTTTGAACTGATCAGATGTGATGGACTTAATCATGTCCTCAAACTCTCTCAAATCTGATCATAGGCTCAGGACACCTGCTAGAGATAAATGGCCTAGAAGTAATGACCTTGTTGACTTCTAAACTCTAATTGATCATGGGCAGGGTTACTGTGCTCTTGTTCTGGGATATAACTATGGATCTATGAGAGTTTCTCAAATGAAAGTTGAAACCTCTATATCCAATTTACTAGAAAGGACACCAATTTTCTGGTTAATTATAGTCAGTTAGAAAGGCTTGAAAGATGTAATGAGACTTCAAAATTGCCCAACTAGTACTTAATGATGACCTTATCATCACTGGGTAAGAGTTAGGGCTACAGTCGTTGAATCTTTCCCTTCGTTCTGTCTCCTCTGTGCTCTCTTTTCTGTTCCTCATACACCTTTGCTCATACCCTTTGAACCCAGGGACACATGTGCATTTCCTGCCACCCCTACCTCTTTGCCTTTTCCTACTCTTCTCCTTTTCTTCTGTCTTGCCTCTTCCACTTACTACGTGTCCCCT
Organism: Aselliscus stoliczkanus; assembly: GCA_033961575.1. Lineage (NCBI taxonomy): Eukaryota > Metazoa > Chordata > Mammalia > Chiroptera > Hipposideridae > Aselliscus > Aselliscus stoliczkanus. The sequence goes on along the minus strand of CM066737.1, from coordinate 91,172,265 downwards.
ACATTTTTTTGTGTTGTAGTTTAAACATGTATTTTCTGTGGTTATCCTAGTTTCCTTTGGTATGAATTCTTCACTTCTAAATCATTTTAATGCATCGTCACTTAAAAATTCCATTATCAGGCCAGCCGAGTGGCACATTGGTTAAGAGCTGGTTTTGGGATGCCTGGTTCTGATCCCACATATGAGGGCCAGTGACACTGCCCTCTACAGCTAACAACAGCTCCACCTGGAGCTGGGCTGTGTGAGCCCCGGCAATGGTGTAGGCTGCAGTGGGCTGCCATAGGCTACAGTGAGTGGCCAGCAGCCAGCGTGAGTGGCTGGCAGCCAGTGTGAGCTGCCAATAGCCGCGGTGAGTGACCATCCAGAGGCCGGCAACTGATCTGCCTCACCCGGGAAGAGCGCAATGACGATACCAACCTGGGCCAATGAAACGTCCTCCACAACTAGACTGAAGAACAAAAAGACAGCAACTTGTCTGTTCCCCTTCCCTGATTCCCCAATGCTGTTTGCCTCCTCCAATTCCCCAATAAAATCTTAAAAAAAAATTCATTATCAAGTTTCCTATTAAAGGCTTGTTACTCAAAATATGGCCCGTGGATCCGCAGCTCAGACATTACCTGGGGACTTTTTAGGAATACAAAACCTCCCCAGAGCTTGAATCAGAATCTGCAGTTCAATAGGAACCCCAAGTCAATGGAGTGTACCTGAAAGATTGCGAAGCACTGTGTGACAATACATTGCTCCCATACTAAAGTAGCATTAAAAAGGGGTTTACAAAGTAGTGTCAGTTATTTGTAATTTAAACTGGGGGAAAAGGGCTAAAAGAGTTTAGTTTTTTTTTTCCTTTTACAATGGAAGCTTTGTAAGGACAGAGATATTCTTCTTAAGTATTTAGTAATGTTTTTAAAAACTTTAAAATATGATAGTATTAGCTGTTCTTCTAGAATTTTTTTTAAAGATTTTATTGTGGAATTGGGGAAGGGGAACAGCCACATTGTTGTCCTTCAATCTTGGTTGTGGGAGACACAGCTAGCTCATCTCCAAGTCCAGCTGCCATCGGGCTGCCCATCAGCAGCTCAGGGTAGCTGAGCTCAAGGTGCGGTGTTCACCCTTCATTGTGGGCGGACATAGCCACCATCCCATGAGGGAGTCAAACCAGTTACCTTGTTGTTAAGAGCACACCCTCTAACCACTGAACCATCCTTCCACCTGTTGGCAGCTCCACAGCAGCTCAGCTCCTGCAGCATCACTGTCTGAATGGGAATCAAACCGGCGATTCTATTGCTCAGAGCTCGCACTCTTAACCAACTGAGCCACTCTGCTTGTCCTGCTAGGAAGATTTTTAATCAGTAAATATTGAAAACCTTATATAACTTGATTTATGTATATACACTAAGGAAAGAGGTAAAAACTAAGCTTCAGTTACATCTTTGAAAGTCTGCAGGCCACACATTTTGTTATGTTTATGTTTGGGTGATAAAACAATATATTTTTTTTTAAGCTGAGTCATCCTGCCACCTGTTGGCAGCTCAACGGCAACTCAACTCGGGCTGGCATCGAACCGCTGTTGCTCAGAGCTCAGCTCGCACTCTTGAGCGAGCTCTTAACCAACTGAGCCACTCGGCCAGCCCTAAAACAATATTTTTGACTATTGATAATTATAGGTACTGATGGTGGAAAGTTTACAATTTGACAAGCAGTGTGCAAAAACACTTTATGGAAGTGAGCCTATTTAGTGCTTACAACAACACTATTAGACAGCAGAGTTACAATTTTCATTTTCAGAAGAAGAAATTGAAGCCAAGTTTCATAGGCTCATCAGTGGCAGAGCTCAGATTTAAATCCAAGTCCGTCTGATGCTAGCACTTCACTTTGTAAATTTCACGTTATACCACCTGCCCTCGTAGATAATGCATGATGTGGTTCATAAGTTTAACTAGAAATAAAAAAACTACTTTATATCATGATAGCATCAAATTATAACCATCTGTAAAGTTTTCAGCATGGGAGGTTAGTATTCTTTCAATAATCACGGTAGAATCAGTTATCTCCCATTAGTCTTTTTACAGAAGACATAACTTCTAAAATCCTCAAAACATTTCACTCATGTATTATTATTTATTAATATCTTAGTTCTGGAGTCAAACTCTGAGTTCTCATCATGCCCCATGCTTTTATAAGATATGTGACCTCATTCATATTAGTCTTTTCTCAAGTCAAAGATTTCATCTTTAAAATGGGGATATAAAAGAGCATTTATCTCACTGTGTTGATTCGAGGTTTACCTCGAGTAATTTATGTAAGTTGCTTAACACATCGCCATATAAAAATTAAACACACAATAAATAATATCTATTATATTAGATTTTCGTGTCTTTAGAATACAGATTTTGTTATATGCATTCTTTTATATACTGCTTCTGGTGTAATGATGGGTAGTTTGGGGGTTGTGCTGAGCTGATAAGCATCAGAAACCCTATCAGTAGCTCAAACAGATAATGGTATATTTTTCTTCTAAAAAAAGAAATCCAGAAGCAGGCATTAAGAATTCAAGTTTTTTTCCCTCTTCCTGTACCACCATTTTTTAGTTTGTGTGTTTTATCCTCAGGTTCACAGCATTGTTTCAGCGCCAAATGAAAAGGCTGGGGATATTGGTGGGAATGCTAGCTGAGTCTATCTCTCCATGTTAAAATGTTTTCCTGGTATTCCTATCAGAGAATTTCTCCTTGCATCTTTTTGGCAAGAAATTGGATATATAGAGCTACTCTTAACTGCAAGAATGTCTAGGAAGGTAAATATTTTAGCTTTGTAGTCTCTATACAAAGAAACACCATGTAGAAGAGGGTCCTGAATGCCCTGGGGTACGTGATCCAAAAATATCCACTCCAGTACTCATTAATCAGTCATTCAATGAGTCAAAGAAAAAAGTCAACATGAAACACTTTAATAGAATGCATCAAACCTTTTTTGTAGAAAATGACATCCTTATATATTTAAATATGATTCCCTTTATCCAGTATTTTGCCTCCAAAGTGTTTGAAGTAAGGAATGAAACTTTACGCAGATAATTTATTTTGGCAGTGTTGCCATGGTGACACGGAAAAAAACTGTCCCTAGAACAGACCCTGAAAAAAACTGCTCTTAGCAAATACTCGGAGGTGTTTCTGCTGCTGCAGATAATCACAGTAGTTGCCAGAAATTAAAATGTGCAAAGGATAAATACAAATCTTTCTCCTCTGCAGTGCTGGTGAGATCTCATTTCTTTTTAAACCTCCATAGTCTTGTTGTCACACGTTGCAGTTTCTTTCTTTGCAATGTATCTGTGACAGCTCACTTATCGCTATTTTCATCTCAGTAACCACTCAAACTTTTGTCAATTGTGGATGTGTGATCTCAGGAAATTCTTACCTGGCCTCTTGGTTTCTGCCAATCTTCCTGGATGTCATCCATTCATAGCACTGCTGGGTGCTTCCTACCCCTTTCCAGTTTTCTTCTGTGTTTTTATTATTATTACTTAATCCTGAAAGCCATCAACATACTGTACCCAATGCAGTGTGATCTCACTGTTTCCCCCCTTTCCACAACCTGGGAGCAGCTTCACATTCATGAACACCCTCTCTTTTTTATCCTCACAAAAAGTCTTCCTCATTATACTTTTAAAGAGATACCCTATGTACTTTACTAACCATGATCAATCCAATACATTTAATTAAAAAAGAGATACCCTTGACCTAGAATGTGTTTTATTAATGCAAGAGGATCTAAACGAAACTGACTCCATATTGTATTTTTTCTGTCCATTCTTTCTTCCTTGTCAATATGTCTTTATTGATTCCTTGATTCACTAGCAAATACTTTTTGAGTATCAAGTGTATGCCAGATCTTCTGTTAAACATAGGATTTATGGAAATAAAGAAGTTAGGGTGTGTTCTCAAGGAGGATATAATCTATTGGGGAAGGATGATTTTACACTACTATTAGGATAGCCTCTAGATTTTTGGAAGTCTTGTGCTGCAAGTAATCAACCCTCTTCTATCACCCCCCCACCCCACAAATACACACATACATTGATATGAAAGTTTCTCACAGGAAGAGGAATTCAGTCTATCTCTTTCTTTTGGTGTTACAGTCTCTACCACAAGCACATAATAGGATCCTAATAAACGTTAGCTTTCTAAAATAATCTGGGGATATAATCTGTAAAAAGTGAGATGGAGTGAGATAAGGATAAATTATTTTCTTGACTTGTGAGAAAATGACAAAATATTATATAATATGATTCAATGAAGTTTTATGAAAAATACATTTTTTGACTTCAGAAATTAAAAATAATAGACATAAGACCTTTCCCTGTGTCTGCCTGTATGTAGTATGAGATTGTTAAGCAACCTGGTGGCAGACTAGAAATTTGAACATAATCTAAATAGACAGAAAAGATTGTTTTCCCTAATTCTGCGTTTTTCCTGTGAGCCATGTTCTTCAAAATCTATCAAAAATCAGCATCAGTTGATATTTTCTACTTATACATAATTTTATTTTTCAACATTTACTTGCTTATCTTTGAGGGTTTTTTTTTCTTTGAAATACACTTTTGACACTGTGAAGTTATTATGCCAATGTTGATTTTTGCTCCTGGAGGGATATTAGATTAAAAAGACATATAACTCAGTACCCACCTGGCACTATACATAGTTATTTCAATATTATTGACTATATTCCCTATGCTGTGCTTTATACTCCTGTGACTATTTGGTAACTACCAATTTGTACTTCTTAATCCCTTCACTTTTTCACCCAGCTCCCCAACCACCCTCCTATCTGGCAACTATCAGTGTATTCTCTTTATCTATGAATCTGTTTCTGTTTTGCCGTTTTTTAAATTCTTTCTTTAGATTCCACAGTTAAGTGAGATCATATGTTATTTGGCTTTCTCTGTCTGACTAATTTCACTTAGCATAATACCCTCTAGGTCCATCTATGAGGTTGCAATTAGTAAGATTTTTTTTTTTAAATGGCTGAATGTATATATGCACTACAATTTCTTTATCCAATCGTCTATTGATGGGCACTTGGGTCACTTTCATATCTTAGCTATTGTGAATAGCACTGCAGTGAACATATGGGTGCACATATCTTTTCAAATTAGTGCTTTGTATTTCTTTGGCTAAATACCCAGGAGTGGAGTTGCTGGGTTATAAGGTAGTTCTATTTTTAATTTTTTGAAATACCTCCATACTGTTTTCCATAGTGGTTACACTAATCTGTGGTCCCACCAGCAGTGCACCAGGGTTCCCTTTTCTCCATATCCTCACCAACTCTTGTTGTTTGTTGATTTATTTATGATAGCCATTCTGACTGGAGTGAGGTGGGATCTCATTGTAGTTTTTATTTGCATTTCTCTAATGATTAGTGATGTTGAGCATCATTTCATATGTCTTTTGGCCATCTGTACCATATGTCCCCTTTGGAGAATTATCTATTCAGGTCCTTTGCCCGTTTTTAAATTGGATTGTTTGGGGTTTTTGGTGTTGGGTTGTTTGAATTCTTTATAAATTTGGGATATTAACCCCTTATCAGATGTATCATTAGCAAATATCTTCTCCCTTTTAGTGGGTTGTCTTTTTATTTTGATAGTTTTGTTTGCTGTACAAAAACTTTTTAGTTTGATGTTGTCTAATTTGTTTATTTTTTAATTTTGTTTCCCTTGCCCAAGGAGATAGATCAGAAAAAGCATTACTGAGAGCAATGTCAGAGTTTACTGCCTATGTTTTCTTCTAGACTAATGGGGTGGGGGAAGGTGGGGATCACTAAGTTATATAAATGTCTAAGCACTATGCTATATACCTGCAAGTAATGTAAAATAATATTGAATGTCAACTGTAATTGAAAAAATAAATGAAAAATAGAGTGAGGATATAATCATGAGTCCAGCTGGCACAATGAATGTGATTCTACTTGTTAGGCAAACTGCATAACCATGCCCCTTTGTCAGAATTCATGTGGGCCAGCAGGAAACATCAAAATCTGTTTCCCATGGGTCTCAAAAAAAAAAAGATGATGAAGAAGAAGAAGAGGAAGAAGAAGAAGAGGGAGGAAGAGGAGGATGAGGAGCAAGAGACGGTGAAGAAGTTGTTCTTATAAAAGAGGGATGTAGTGAGTAATTTTTCTGGTAGCTACTGGAACTCATGTACATACCTTTATGCACTTTTCTCTATGACTTATCTAGTAAGTCATAATTTCCACAAAAATATTTGAAAAAAAATTTAAAACCCAGTCAGAAAACTAAAATATAACTCAGTATCTCAATTTATGTTCAAACACATGAAGAGTACCTCCTTTTACTCCTCTGGGTGAAAATTGAACATTCACAATGTATTCATTTATGTGAACATTTAGTTACTGAAGTCAAACTCTGAGTGATTTTTTTTTCATATTATGTAAGATTACGTAGTTTTTTCCTTCCATAATAAGGTCATCTTTTTCAGTGATCTGTAATATTTCCCAAGAAGTTAGACTCTGCAAGTGTTTGAATCTGAAATTATTATTCGTTCTCTGTTGGCTCAAAGATCTCACTCATTGGAATGAGAAAACCCTTTCTCTTATTGCTGGAAACATTTAATGTATGCAAACTTACATTTGGCTTGAGAGTGTTTTTAAAAATAAACTTTTCAAGTTGGAATGTTGGTACTGAATTTAAGCTTTTATGATGCTGTTTGATTTGGCATATGTTCCTTGTGATATCTGCATGAAAACACTTTGCATTCGAGAGACTTTCCCTGCCTCATTAGGACATTTTTACTCAATGTATAGTTATCTGTAGGAACAGGAAGAAAGCATTTGCACCCAATAGACATTTCAGTAGGATTTAGCAGTAAGTACTTTAAAAAGAACAGCAGCAGTCATGTTGAACCTTTGTTCACTTTTTTAAAACAAAGAAACATTATAAAATTATCTTTTTTTCAGCAATCCACAGAAGGAAGGTTCTCCCTCTAGTCTGTATGAAAATGTAGTCTTCTTCAGGAAACTTTTCTGTTATGCCTTATCCACTTAACACACTGAATATTATTGAATTTACTCAGCGTAACTGCTAATGCTATAATGTGGGCCACTGGTTGAATATTTGGTTCCTTCACAGAGAGAACATGTATCTATTAGGATGCATTTGACTTCTTAGAATAGTCAATCCTAGAGGTTTAGACTTGTTAAATAGTAAATAGAAGTATTTAGTACATGTTTTTAGACAAGTAGAGATGAAAAAAAAAAACTGAGGGTAGTTGTTTCCACTGTTACAAAGGTACACATATCATAAGTGGACAGCTCCCTGATTCTTGACAAATGGAATACACCTAGGGAATTAGCATATAATTCAAGAAACAATGGTACCAGGATCCTCCCACCCTGAAACCTCCTTTTTGCTCTGTTGTAGTCTTGACCCTCCAAAGGCAACCACTATTCGAACTTATGACAGCATACATTATTTTTCTCCTTTTTGTACTTTTTATAAATATGACCATACATAATGTAATTTTTTGTTCAACATTACGCTTGTCAGATTTACCTATGTTGATGCTTGTAATTGAAGATTGTACTCCTTACTGTGCAGTATTATAGCATGGGAAATACTCTGTAATTTACACTCTACTGTTTAAGTAATTTCCAGTTTTAGGTATTATTAATGATGTTACCATCAGCATTCACTATATGAGCATTTAGTATATGTCTTTAAATAAACATAAATACACACTTCTATTTGTGTGTCAGGTCTGACAATTAAGTTGGCGAACTTGTTGCAATGATGTTGTTAACCTTTTTTGATATCAGAGGGATTGTTCACTGTGAATTTGTACCAATTGGACAAACAGTCAAGTTTACTATTTGGAAATGCTGAAAAGGCTGCATGAAAAATTAGATGGCCTGAGGATCCTATTTTGAATTTTGTAAATATATTTCCAAATCATCAGGAAAAAATATAATATTGCAAACTAAAGAACGTGTGCAATGAATTGTATTTAAGCAAAAATGAAGATGTGAAAACTGGGGGTTGGTAAGAGTATATTTATATTAGGTCATAAAAGAATATATTGAAAAAAGGAAAGATTTGTACCTTGAGTGTAGTAGAGAGTTAAAATAATAAAGCCAGGCTTTTGAAAAGTGACCTAGTTTTTTCCCCTCTTTTAAAGAATGTGATAGGTCATTGAGCATAAAATAAATCCTTGTCATTTCAGAAAGTGTACCTGTTCTTTTTCTGTAGAAAATAAAATCCACCTATAAAACATGAAGATTAAACTTGGAGTAGATGATGAAAAATAACTCTAGTCACCCAAACACGGTTTGTGGTTTTTTGTGTTTTTTTTGAGGGGGGGGGGGTTTGATAAATTTTCTAACATACATTTAAATCATTAACTTAAGATATTCGTAGCTATATTCAAGTTTACTATGTTTCACTTTTTAGTATTATTGAATTATTTTAGGACATCTGATCTTGTAGGAAACATGAAAGATTTTGGTATTGTTTTTATTTATTTATTTATTTATTTATTTATTTTGAGAGCAGTGTCACTGGCCCTCATATGTGGGACCTGAACCGGGGACGCTGGCTTCCCAAGCCAGCGCTTAACCACCGCGCCACTCGGCCGGCCCTGGTATCGTTTTTAATAGTTGTTAAATGAACTGGCATATTAACCTTTCTGAGATTGTGGGAGGTATTTACATTGAGTACAAAGTGCCAGTTTGTACTTAAATCGATTTGGTTTAAAATTTTTTAAAAATCTTAGTTCGGTGACATTCTTTCAGTTTATCTCTCACTGTCAAAAAGTCTCCTTCAGTGTCGTTTTAAGTGAGAAAATCAATGGTATTTTGAAAGATTGGCTTGAAGAAAACTGCAGTTTGGTTTGCTTTGATGAGAAGGAAAAATAATTTCCAATATTAGATTAGGCCAAAAAGGAATATAAAAGGGAGTTTTACTGGAAGATCTTTGCCTTTTTTATCCTTTTAAGCCTTCACAGAACTATTATACGACTATTCCATTTGTCTAAGATGTTCCTTTAAGCAACTTTCTAAGCCTCGGTGCATTTATCTTAGGCATTGTACTCTTTAGCTCTATTGCCAGAAGTCTTTTGTTTAAAAAGGCCTTTGGTAAAATTCTTTACATTTGAATTTAGGCCTGAACAGCAATAAAAAAAAGTACTTAATATCGCTGCCTTTATGTAATGATCAACTCCTCTTTCGCCCTTCTTTATATTTTTGAGCCATTTTCCTGAATTCTTTTCTAAAATATGGTTAAAGAAGAATTTGACATAAATCTTATATGTGTGCTCTGATTTTTAAAGAGTCTTGATTTTTACTTGTGTGGGTCCAAATATAGAAATATAGAAATTCCCCTCTCCTCAATTAGCTACCAATGGTTTGGAACTTAACGATTTTGCCTCATGTGATTCTATTTGTTTGTAATCCTATATTCAACATTGTACTGAAGTCTGTTAAACATTGATAAGCCGGTTTTTATGCAGCAGGTCCTTAGAGAACATTGCACTAAAATGCTGTAAAGACTGGATTAGGTTTAGGTATTGTAAGGTGGTTTTGAGACATTTTTCTAGTGTCTGTTCTTCCAAAGGTGCCAAATCAACTTGGCCTTGATTTAATATTGCTAAAATTGTAATGTTGAGCTGACTGGAGCTTTGCATACTTCCAAATGAGTTTTTATGGGAGTGATTTAACAAATAGTTCTTCTTCTTCCCTTTTTTTTATCTTTTTTTTTCTAAGTACTGAGGAATGCAATACACACATGGGACAGGATTGTGTAGTTGCTGTGAGACACTGAGTTCTTTGCCAATATCTTAAGTTCCTTTCATTGCTATTCTAGTTATACCTTCTTTTGTTATCTCTTGCCAGGATTCTAACAGCCTCATCTGATACTATTTTTATTTGATTAGGAGAGTTGTATTGTGTTTAATTTCTTCTGAGTGTTACAGAATTAAAATCATCCTGCATTCTACAGATAACCACTATTAACATTTGGGAATATATCTTTCCTGTATATGCTTTCTATACAGAGTTATATATTTTGAAATTTAAAATGGCATTGTGCTTTACAGGTTGTTTTATGACTTGCTTTAAAATAATTTACCATATATTTCATATACACAAAATAATATATATCTATATCCATATATAAAATATAAAGAGTAATAAAGTGAACATCTCTGTAACTACCATCTAGCTCACAGAATAGTTCTGATACTTTGAAGTCCCATGGGGCCCTATGAATGTTAATCCTTCCCCTCTCTTGCAAAGGTGACTGCTCATCTGAATTTTGTATCTATCGTTCATTCTCTTCCTTTAAAAAATACTGTTTTAGTGTATACATATATGTCCAAAAAGTTTTTGTGTATTTTCTACCTAAATGTTATAATACATGCAATATTTTCTGACTTATATTTATAATTCAACATATTCTCTCAGGTTCCTCCCCACTGACTGTGGTCCTATTGTTTGGACTGCTATTTAGAATTCTTTGATATAAACATGCAGCACTTTTATTATTATTATTAGTTTTTCTTGGGGAACAGTGTGTTTTTCCAGCGCCCATTGGCTCCAACTCGAGCAGGTGTTTCAATCTAGTTGTGGAGGGCGCAGCTCAGTGGCCCATGTGGGGATCCAACTGGCAACCTTGGTATTATAAGCACTTGCGCTCTAACCACCTGAGGTAACCGGCTGCCCCCATGCGCCACTTTTTAGTTATGCTCTTGTTGATGGGAATTGGCTTCATCTCGTGTTTTGCTTTAATAAATGCTGCTCCTATGAAAATCATTGTATATGTCTGTTGGTGCTCAAGAGCAAGAATTTCTTCGAGTCAGTGACTAGAAGTAAGATTGATGGGTCATCGTATATGTGCACAGTCAAACTTAAAATTGATGCAGTATTCTTTTCCAAAATGGTCTAGAAATAACCCTAAAAACATTAGTGTGTAAAAGTTCTCATATTTCCACACTTCTGTCTACTATTAGTATTGTCTAAAGCCTTAATAAAATACTATCTCATTTAATTGACATTTCCCTGGTTAATAGTGACATTTGATATCTTTTTATATTTATCACTTCCGTCTTCCTTTGCATGAGGCAACATCTGTGTAATAATTTTTTACATATTCTGTGTAATAATTTTTGTTGGTCAGCTTTGCATTAATAAATATCTTCTCCCTGTTTGTAGGATGTATTTTAACCTAACTAATTTTATATTTTGAAAATCAGAAACTCCTAATTTTAATGTAGTCACATTTCATAACCTGTCCCTTATGGATTGTACTTGAATTTGTTTAAATAATTCTTCCCTTCCATAAGATCATATAGACGTTCTCCAACATTTTCTTAAAAAATAATTGAATTTTTTCATTAAATCTATAATCCACCAGGAATTGAGCATTTGAATGGTGTGAGAGAGCAATCTGATTTCTTTTTTTCCCCAGTATGAATAGTCAGTTATACTAGCACCTTACCTTGAATAATATATTCTTTGTTCACTGCACTGCAGTAGCTGCACCTGTCCTATATCAAATGTTTTAGAATAAAGCCAGCTGCTATAAAAAATAACCTCCCTGGAGGTGATCAATTAACTCAGCTGGTTAGAGCATGGTGCTAATAACACCAAGGTTGCCAGTTCAATCCCTGCACGGGCCACTGTGAGCTGTGCCCTCCCTAAAAGAGTCAACTATGCCATTGTAACCTGAAAGCAATGTGTAACCAATGACCATGGCTGTTCCCCAATAAAAATTTAAAATAAAAATAACTTCCCAAATTTCAGTGGCCTAATAAAAACAGTGTGACTGGTTTGGGTCAATGTTTTCCTCCACTTGATTGTTCAAAGACCCAGGCTCCCTCCCTCTTGCATCTCCACCAGCCACTTGGGTACTCTGCATCCAGCTGGCAGATGGAGGAAGAAAGGGGAGAGAAAGCAATCCAACTTCTTAAACACCTTGGTGAGAAAATGATCATATCACAACTCGTATTCCTTTGGCAAAAACTAGTCACTTAGTCCTGTGTAGATGGAAAGGGTTCTGGGAAATACTGTTTTCTGATGGTCAAGAGCTTCTTAGAGGCATCTCGACTCTATAGAAGAGTATGAGTTTTGTAGTTCTCAGCTAGTTATCTCAGCTACATCAAGTTAGCGTGTATGCGTTAGTCTCTTTCTGTCTGGTGGGGCAAGCCCCACCACTTTGTTGATCTTCCATTGTGTCTTAGCTATTATGTTTCCTCTTCGTCAAGTATTAAAAAAAAAATCTGGCTATTTTAATTGGAAAGCATTGAATCTGCAGGTCAGTCTGGAAAGAATCAATATATTTACATAATGAGCCTATATATCCATTAGCATTGTATCTCTCTATTGACTTATATGGGCTTAAATGTCTTTAAATATCCTTTATAATCTAATCAAAAAAGTTTTAAATAACTTTTTTAGATTTAGTATTATGGATTTTATTTTTTGTTAATATTATATTATTGTTTCTTAATACTATAAACTATCTTTTCTGAAATTTTGTTTTCTGTCCATTGTTAATACATAGATATGCAATTAATTTTTGTATGTAAAAATCTTGTGCTTTGATAGCTTGGTTTGATTTGTTACTAATTCTAATAATTTGTGTTCATATATTTTTGGGAGACTGTGTGTGCAAATCATGTTATATGTATAAACATAGGATTTATGTTTTCCTCTTTTTTTTTTTTTTTTTTTGAGGGCAGTGTCACTGGCCCTCATATGTAGGACCAAACCGTTCCTCTCATTTTTATATTCTCTTTTCTAACTGAGTAGGAGGGGGTGATAGATACCTTTGATTTGTTTCTGATTTTGGAGGGAATTATTTTGACATTTCATCATTAAATATAATGTTTTCTATAAATTTCTATTTATAATGTGTTATATATGTAATAATATATTGAAGTATTCTGTTTGTTTATATTTTGTTTAGAATTTTCCATCTATGTTCACAAGTAAAACTGGCCTACTTAGTGTCGGTATCAAGATCCCCCCACCCTTGGAACACAATAAGCTTTTATTATTTTTTAATTAAAATTTATTAGGGTGACTATGGTTAGTAAAATTTCATAGGTTTCAAGTGTACAACTCTGTAATACATCATCTATAGGTAGATGAAGGTAAATGGAGTCAAATATATGGTGATGGAAGGAGAACTGACTCTGGGTGGTATCAAGATTATATCAGCTTCATTTGGGGGTTATTTTATCATTTTCCATTTCCTAAAAGAGTTTCTGTAAGTTTGGAACCATCCGTTTTTCACAAGTATGGTAAAACTTACCCATGAGACTATTAGAGCTATCCCTGCCACTCCCCACCCCAGGATATACGTCAACCACTGATTTTGTTTCTCTAATGATTAAGGAACTCTTTAGTTTTTTTTTTCATTTCTTCTCAGGTCAGTTTTTACAACTTCTTAGTTTCAAGAAATTTCTTTAGTGTATTTCAGCTTTCAGATTTATGGGCATACTTTCTTAATATCTTTTAAAATCTCCTTTGTAAATATATGTGTACCTCTTTTATTCTTGTCCTGATCAATTTTCCATGTACTTTAGAATTTTTATTCTCTCCAAATCTTGGCATCTTGATGTTCTCTTTTAATTTTTATTCTTATTTTCATACAATTTTTCTTCTACTTTTTTAGAATTTATTTAGTTGTGGTTTTTTTTGTCCTTATGATGTGTATTTAGGTTATTTTCTATAAATATTAACAATCTCTAGTTTTCTAAAGTACCCAAAGTCCTATGTTCATTTACTTATAAGTATATTTAAATTACCATCATGATTTTATCTTTTACCCATTAATTATTTAGAACTGTGTTTTTTAAATTTCCAAATGTATTTTTATTTTTATTTTTGTTATTTTTGTCTGATTTGATTGTATTATTATAAAATTTTTGAAATTTTCTGAGGTTTGCTTTATTGCCCAGTACATGGCAACTTTTTGTGACTATTTCATATGAGCTTAAGAAGAATGTGTTTGGAATACATTTGGGAATATGGTTTTTACATGTTCATTAAATCAGGCTTGTTATTTGGGTTGATGCAATCCATATTTGCGTGTTGAAATCTCCCCCTGAGCTTGTGGTTTTGAATATTTATCCTATAATTCGTAATTCATTCAGGCCTTTTTTCCCTTTTTATATATATATAATATATATATATATATATATATATATATATATATATATATATTATATATATATATATAATTTTATATATATAATATATATATAATATATATAATATATATTATATATAAATAGTATGTGTATATATATATATATATACACACTATTTTAAGAAGTTTAAAGTTTAGAATAGTTTTATTCACCTGGAGGATTGATCCTTTAATTAGTATGTGGTGACCTTTTTCTTGCTAATAATGGATTTTAGTTTAAAATGTCTTTTGTTTAGGACATTATTATATAGTTACCTTAGCTTTTTTTCGGTTTGTATTTTCTTAGCAATTGTTTCTCCCTCTTCAAGCTTTCTGCTCCTTGTATTCAGGTATGTCTCTGTCTCTTTAAAGAGTATATTGCTAGGTTAAAAAATATGTATATCTACATAGATATATAGTTTGACCATGTTTGTCATTTAACTGGAGAGTTTAGTTCACTCATATTTTCATGTGTGTTTCTCATGCTTACTTTTATACTTGAATTTGTAGCAGAATATTTTGTTATTGATTTGTTTTCCTTTGCTCTTTTTATCCTGCCTTTCTTTGGATTGACTGAGTTTTATATTGGTTTATATTGTCATTCTAATTTTCCTTCTTCCGTTTTGGAATTTATGCTCTCTTTCTATTATTTTAGTGGTTATCCTTAAAATGGGTTATTTCAGAAACCAAAAAATAACCAATTGTTTCATTTTTTTCCTTATAAAGAACTTTTATAATTGCTCATCTTACCTGCTTTCATTACCCAGTGTTTAGTTCTATTTTATATAAATTAGTCTTCAATTTTAGATATTATAGCTAAAGGTTTACAGGATGAATTTAATTTCAATTTACTCATGGTTACCACACTCTTTGTATACCATTTTTAGAATGCTTAGATAAGTATTGAGATTTTATCTGGTAGGAAGATGGGAATTATGTACATATTCTATCTGAGGAAAGGTATGATCAAAATGATACTTAAGGGAGACTAATCTTGTACAGTCAAAAAATGAATGGGTGGAGGTGGAGATGAAAAATAGAAACACAAATTAAAGGCTATTTCAACAGTCCAGCTATTCGAAAGAATGATCTGAACTAGTGGAGTGGTTAAGGAGAAAGGGGTTAATAACCAGAAATAAAAGACATTGTGAAAGAATACAAATCATTTAACAACTGGTTTGTCGTGAAGTGGCAAAGAAATCAAAATGACGATGAGGTTTTGGAATCCAGGTTATTATAAGTTGGCAGAAATATTAGGAAGTAGGAGAGTCAGGGAGACGAGTCCCTTTGAGGAAAAAGAGAAAGCAATGCCTATGGCATAGAGTTCCGAGTAAAATAGAGTACTTGAGAGAGAAGTTAAGACTGGGGAAATGGACATTATAGAGTTCAACATTGGGCTGTTGGGAAAGTCATGACATATTTTTTCCATGTTTTTCATTGCAAAAATGCGTCATGACTTTTCCAACAACCCAATATATACAAATAGTAACTGTAGGCAGATATGGGAGAGAGTCAATATTCCAAATGAAAGGGCTTCATGTAAAACTGGTTATAGGTATACCCTGAAGAAAATATTCACATTTGGAAAGCCCAAGGAAAGTCAGCACTGGATATATAGAGTTGACGTCAGGGAGAATTCGTTCTTGTGGAATATCATCTATGTATGGTACTGAGATAGGTATTTCGTATGTCTATTATGTCATGTAACTATCTAAAGATGTGATGGTATAGTATCAGTGAAGGAGACTATTTCAAACTGAACAAGATGTTCAGATGTGTCAAATGATGCAGAAGCAATCAGAAGAGAATTAGAATTAAGGAAGAGGTCTTGTGTCATTAGAATGTAATTGATGAGTTTTGCAGAGAATAAGTTCCAATTAAGAGAGATGAAAGCAAAACTGTGAGGACTTGATATGAGAATGAATTTTGTACTAGTGAACATTGAAATGCAAACAACATTTAATAATTCAGTGACAAAGGATTGTAGACAGGTTGAGAGAAGATGTTTTTGGTTTAAAATGGAAAAGATGAGCTATGTGAATACTGTCTATACATAATAGGCACCAACAAACATTTTTGAATGAAAAGCTAAATGTTCAGAGTTTGAAAAAGTGAATTCAGAGGGAAGGACAGATAAACAATCAAAATGTACTGAATCGATAAGTTCTATGATTTTAAATTTCCAACAATATCTGTAAGAAACAATACTTTGTGAAATTGCCCAGATAAAGCATAAGCTCTGGACATTTTGTGATTTTTTTTTGTACATGTTTTTAAATGGCACAGCAAGTTTAAGAAAATCAAACAAGCACTGATAAAACATTACTGAAGAAATCTCAACTTGCTATTAATAACAATTAGCAGTTGCCATTTAAAAGGCCAAAGAGAGACAGATTTTGATAAATGATAGATTCCTACGTAGGAACATGTGTGCATGTACGTAGTAGAGGTGTTCTTAATATAGCATTTTATAATTCATCTCAAATGTTAGCCTCTTTTTATCTTTGGCATTCAAAACATACCTTGCCCAATCATAATACCAAATACTTAGAGTCCCACATGACTGTTTTTTGTTGTTCATTTAAACATGCCTGTTCCTGGTGACTTTTTGCCCCCTAAGCGGTTTTGTCCATGTTGATTTTTCTCAATATCTCAGCATTGCCATAGTTATTGAAAGTGATTTTACTAGCAATATAAAAATTCGTTGAGACATGTAAATGTCTTACTCTGAAATGAAGAATTGACTCAGATATCAACACCTGCAGGATGGGCTATCATGCCAAAATTTGTTTTTTAGATTTGATTCTAAATTTTAATATTTTCCTGCATAAACATTTGTCTTTTCAGTGTAATATGTTTCCATGCATATTTATTTTCTATATAATAACTAAATAAAGTGTGTTTTCTATATATGTACTTACATAAATGTGGTAGCAATGTGATATTGATAATAATAACAAACTAAACATTTACTGATTGCTTATCAAACACCAAGTTCTGATCAAATGCTTTATAGGTATCATTGTACAAAACATTCAAATAACCTTATCTGAGAGATACTATTATTCTTATTTCACAAGAAAGAGAGGAGGGTGAACAAAAGCACAAAGAAGTTCAAATAATTTATTTGCACATGATTACAAAGCTAGGAATTTATGGAGCTGAAATTCTAAGCTCTGCATGCTTACCCCAACATCTACTCTCTACTAAACATAATATACTGTGATTTTTTTTTTTTTGGCTGAGCCATCCTGCCACCTGTTGGCAGCTCAACGGCAACTCAGCTTGGGCTGGGCATCGAACTGCTTTTGCTCAGATCTCAGCTTGCACTCTTGAGCGAGCTCTTAACCAACTGAGCCACTCAGCTGGCCCTATTGTAATTTTTATATTTGTTAAAATTCAGAGATGCAGAGGTTTTGAAAAGAGCTTCTATTTTGAACCATTTGTTTTCCAGAATAAAAACAAATGTATAGATTTCCTTTCCTATGATTATGTCATAATAGTCATGAAAACATAAAGTATATATCATAATATATTGCTTACATGTAAAAACAAGTTTCACTTACATACTTTGGAATAATATACTCAGGTACCAAAACTTATTATGCTTAGGTTGTAGTAGCATTATTATTTAGGTTATGTTTTCTATGCAATATCTACTATTTTTAAAAACTGGATTAGTTTTGAAGAAAACTATAAAACTGTGAAGAGATTGTTACCTAAATTGCCCTAGGTTTGCAACAGAATATAGTAAGTACTATTAGCTTTGATTATACACATATGTGATATGCTGTCATGTATGAAATGATATTTTGTAATTACTTCATAATAGATTATTTTCAAAATACATAGATCAAGGGTGATTGAGCATTATATTTTGATATTAAGAGTAAATGTGTTGAAGCAAACAGATAAGAAAATAATTTTTGTAAGAACCCTAATCTGAGCCCTCAGAACATTTTTTTTTAAGATGTTATTGCAGAATTGGGGGAGGGGAAGAGTGTTGGGGAATTGGGCAAGGGGAACAGACAAGTTGCTGTCCTTTTGTTCTTCATTCCAGTTGTGGAGAAAATTGCTTCACTGGCCCATGTTGGTATCATCATTGCGCTCTTCTCGGGTGAGGCAGATGGGTTGCCGGCTTCTGGGCGGCCGCTCACAGCATCTCTTGGCAGCTCACATCGGCTGCCGGCCTCTCACGCTGGCTGTGGTCCACTCACTGTAGCTTATGGCAGCCGACTGCAGCAGGGGCTGCAGCTATGCTGCCCCCAGGGACTCACAGCAGCCCAGCTCCAGGTGGAGCTGTTGTTCACCATCTTAGCTGTAAAGGGCAGTGTCACTGGCCCTCATGTGGGATCCGAACTGGGGCTGCTGGCATCCAAGCCAGCTCTTTACTGACGCGCCACTCAGCCGACATCCCGATCAATTTTTTTAAATGTGTTATATTTGATAATAAATAT
Organism: Aselliscus stoliczkanus; assembly: GCA_033961575.1. Taxonomy (NCBI): domain Eukaryota; kingdom Metazoa; phylum Chordata; class Mammalia; order Chiroptera; family Hipposideridae; genus Aselliscus; species Aselliscus stoliczkanus. Next base: position 91,153,617 of record CM066737.1, on the reverse strand, counting down.
AGGTAAATATACTAAATATTTGTCTTAAATACAGTTCATAGATTTATAAAAGGATGAATAAATATGAGTATATCTTTAACATATTTAAATAATAAAAGAACTCATTGTGTGTATACTTATTTATATTCTGCAAGTGTCCAGAGGTAGGAACTGTCTTCTTGTCAAGATGGTTTATAGACGACAATTTCCCCAAATTAAAAGGTTATTTTATAGCCACACAAGAGACTTAGCCAACAGTTAGGTGGACTTCTGGTTTCTGGTCTGGCAAGTAAGGAGCTTAGAAGTTGCCACTCAGTCCTAGCAATAGGTAAAAAGCTAAACAAATTGAAAAAGAACCGCTTTATAGAAATGTCACAAAACTAAAGTCACAGAGTAAAACGCTGCCCCAGAGTTCTACAGTAATAGTTCTACATTAATAGTTGGAGACTTCAGTATTCCATTCACAATAATGGATAGAACAAGCAGACAGAAAATAAGTGAATAAAGGACTTGAACACAATGAAAAAACTAAATCTAACAGACATAGACAGAACACTCTATCCAGCAAAACAGTACACATTCTTCTTAAGTGTAATGGGACATTTTCTATGATAGACCATATATTAGGGTACAAGTTAAGTCTCAATAGATTTTATTTTATTTTATTTTATTTTATTTTATTTTTCAATAGATTTTAAAATATAGACAGCATACAAAGTGTCTTTTCCAACTAAAATCAGATGAAGTTAGATATCAGTAACAAAAGGAAAACTGGAATATTCAGAAAATTGTGGAAATTAAGTAACACATTTTTATTCAACCACCAATGAATCAAAGAAGAAATCACAAGCGATATTGGAAAATGCTGAGAGACAAATGAAAATGGAAATACAAGATACTAAAACTTATGGGTTGCAGCAATGTGGTACTAGTGGAAATGTATAGCTATAGATGCTTACATTAAAAAGAAGATGTCTCAAATTAACAACCTAACTTTACAAGTTAAGGCGCAGGAAAAAGAAGAACAAACTAAGTTAGAATATGGAAGGAAAGAATAAAAATTGGGGCAGAGATAAATGAAATAAAGAATATATAAAAACAATGGAGAATATCAATGCAAATCAGCAAAAATGACACATCTTATTTAGATAGACTAAAAAAAGGAGAGCAAAGAATCAAATCACTAAAATAAAAATGAAAGCGGGGATATTACCACTGACTCTAAAGTCATATGACACTTAATAACGGGAATACATTCTGAGAAACGCATCCTTCGGCAATTTTGTCATCATGCAGACATTACAGAGTGTACTTACATAATGTTGTAGTCTACTACACACCTAGGCTATATGGTATAGTCTATTGCTCCTAGGGTACGAACTTGTACAAAATGTTACCATACGAAACAACACTAGATTAAGTCAAACAAAAAAGAAAAATACAGAAAGAAAATGAAGCCATCAAGAAAAGTGGTAAATGGGCCTGCCGAGTGGCACGGTGGTTAAGCACTGGCTTGGGACGCCAGCGACCCCGGTTCGGGTCCCACATGAGGACCAGTGACACTGCCCTCAAAAAAAAAAAAAGAACTGTGGTAAACATGAAATATATGATGCTGCTGCCTGTGTAACACAGTGTGCTGTTTTACAGAAAACTTTTTTTTATAAATAGGAAGAATACATTCTAAAATAATGATAAAAGGTATAGTATAGTGAGTACGTAAGCCAGTAACTTAGTCGTTTATTACCATTATCAAGTATTATGTACTGTTCATACTTGTATGTGCTATACTTTTATATGACTAGCAGTGCAGTAAGTTGTTTTTACACCAGCATCACCACAAACACGTGAGTAATACATTTTGCTACGATGTGACAGCTATGATGTCACTAGGTGATAGGAATTTTTCAGCTCTGTTGTAATCTTAATGGGACCACTGTTGTATAATAGGTCCAGAGACTAAAATGTGATTATGCAGCACAAGCCTGTTTAAAAGTGTATGATGAGGATTTTAAGAGAGTGCTATGTTTATATACCAACAAATTGGATAACCTAGATGAAATGGAAAAATTCCTAGAAACACAAAACATACCAAGACTAAATCATGAAGAAATAAAAAAGTAGGGCCGGCCGAATGGCTGAGTTGGTTAAGAGCTCGCTCAAGAGTGCGAGCTGAGCTCTGAGCAATGGCGGTTCGATGCCAGCCCGAGCTGAGTTGCCGTTGAGCTGCCAACAGGTGGCAGGATGGCTCAGCTAAAAAAAATAAAAAATAACAAATAAAAAAGTATGAATAGACTTATAATTAGTAAGGAAATTGATTCAGTAATCAAAAATCTCCCAGTAGAGGAAAGTCCTGGGCCTGATGGCTTCACTGGTGAATTCTCCCAAACATTTAAAGAACTAATACCAGTCTTTCTCAAACTTTTCCAAAAAATTGAAGAGGAAGAAACACTGTATGACTAATTCTATGAAGCTAGCATTACATTGATACCAAAGCCAGACAAAAATATTACAATGAAAGTAAACTACAGACCAATATCCCTCATGAATATAGATGAAAAAATCCTCAACAAAATATTGACAAATCGAATCCAACAATGTTATGAAAAGAATTATACACCTCGTTTAGTGGGATTAGTCCCAGGTATGCAAGGCTACTTCAGCATTAAAAAAGCCATTAATGTAATCCATCACATCAACAGGCCAATGAAGAGAAATTACATGATGATATTAATAGATGCAAAAAAGAATCATTTGACAAAGTCTAACACCCATTCATGAGAGAACTCTCAGCAAACTAGGAATAGAGGCAGAACTTCCTCAACATGATAAAGAATGTCTGCAAAATACATACAGCCAATATCATATTTAATAGTAGGAAATTCAAAGATTTCCTGCTAGGGTCAAGAACAGGGCAAGGATATCCTCTCTCTACACTGCTTTTCACCATCATACTCTAAGTCCTAGCTAATACAATAAGACAAAAAAGAAATAATAGGTATATATAACTGAGAAGGAAGAAGTAAAACTAGTCACAGATTACATAATCTATGTAGAAAATAAAAAAAAGAATTGACAAAACAAGAAACCTCCTGGAACTAATAAGCAATTAAAGCAGGGTTGCAGGATACCAGGTTAATGTACAGAAGTCACCAGCAATTAACAGGTTAAATTTGAAATTAAAAATATACTATCATTTAAAATAGCACCCTCAGAATGAAATACTTAGGTATAAGTCTAATAAAATATGTACAAGTTCTATGAGTAAAAACCAAACTCTGATGAAAGATATCAAACAAGAACTGAATATATCCATGTTCATAAATAGGAAGACTCAATATTGTCAAGATGTCAGTTCTTTCTAACTTGATTTATAGATTTAATACAATTCCAATAAAAGATCTAAGCAACATATTTTGTGGATATCAACAAACTGATTCTAAAATTCATAGTGAAAGGCAAAAGACACAGAATCAACAACTGAATATTGAAAGGGGAAGAACAAATTAAGAGGAATGACACTATCGAACTATAAGACCTATTGTAAAGTTATAGCTATCAGTCTATAGAATCAGTCTATTCTTTCTATGTAGAAAATCAAAAAAGATCTTTTTACTACTAAAAAAATACAAGATCTAAATGGAGGAATGGCTGATTTTAGATCTGGGGCAAGAAATATTCAAGATAAACCTGGAACATCGGATCATACCAGAAAGCAAGGAAGCTATGAAAGACTATTGGACCTATTGCCCCAAATTAAGTAGCCAACCTGAGGGGTTCATACTAGCCAACTGCAGAAATGCAATAGTTAGGCATCAAAATGAATTATATCTTCAGTGAAATTAAATACAAAAAGTTTGTTAAATTCTATAAATTCCTAATGACACTTAAAAAACTAAGTGGAAGTTTTTGAAGAAAGCAAGAGAATTAAATTATTATTCTTTAATAATTGAAGATAAAAATTCAAGTATGTATTCTAATACAGTAGGATAACCAAATAGGTTATGAGTAACAATTCTTGGCTGGTGGCCTCCTTCCCGCATCTTCAAATCCAGTAAAGTCACATGTCTCTGACCCTTATTTCTGTAATCTCATGTCCCTCTCATCCTGGATGAGAAAGGTTCTCTCATTTTAAAGTCGCATGATAAGATGGGGCCAACCCAGAAAATCATAAAAGGATAATTTCCCTGTATCAAATCCGTAAATTTAATCTCCACTGCAAAGTCACTGTACTATGTAAAATTGCATGTTCACACATTTCCATGCATAGAATGTGAACATCTTTGGGGTGGCATTGTTCTCCCTACTACCTCCAGTCTAAAATCTGATTTATAGAGTACTTAGTATTTGTCAGGCTAGGTGATAGTTAATACTTTCAAATATCCTGTGAAATTACTGAAAATCTAAGAGGTGGGTTACCAACACTATTTAACTGAAGTAACTTATCTCTATATGAGTATTTCTATATAAATATTCTCTATAAAGCACTTCGATTCCAAAAGCAAGAAATTATTCATTAGGGAAATAATTTTTCTTTAAATTCTACTAGAAATATGACTTGTTGAGAAGTACACCACCATTTATTTAAACTCTTATAAGTTAGAGTTAATACCTACATATATGTCTTTATCAGTATAATAAAATCACCGTTTCTATAGGTTCACTTCTTCCATTTTTTATTTATTTATTTTTTAAGGGCAGCATCACTAGCCCTCATATGTGGGACCAAACCGGGGCCGCTGGCTTCCCAAACCAGTGCTTAACCACCGTGCCACTCGGCCAGCCCTATAGGTTCACTTCTGATGTGAACCTATAGTAACAGATTAGATGAAATATTATCTTCTAGTTAGAACAGTTAATTGCCATGAATATTCCACAATAAATACTCTTAAAAATTAGTTTACTTGCATTAAATTTATTTTAAGCTGTCTCTTGCTCAGCTGTAAATTGGATGCTTTCACATACTCCATCATGAGCATAAAGGGAAAAGGGGATGGATTTAAATATAGGGTGATAGGAGAACTGACTCTGGGTGATGAGCACACAATCCAATATACAGATGATGTATTGTAGAACTGTACACTTGAAACCTATATAATGCTATTAACCAATGTCACCCCAATAAAGTTAATAAAAAATTAAAGGGAAACCATTGTGTATTTCTATTATCTAAGTTTCCTTGCAAAGCATTTTGTAGTATTCATTTAGCAAAATTTGGTAATACCTGTGACTTTGAAATTAGCAGAGGCAGAAACATGTACCAATTAATAATAGTTAAAAGTCTCAAAGGTGTAAGGATTAAGGCGAACATGAAATAGAATCACTGCAAGAGACTAATGGTTGCAGAGCCTCCCAGTATTTGATATTACTCTGATTTAATGGTTGGAAACATTTCTGAAATAAATAGATCCTGGCTCTGACATTATGCTGAAGGACATGTTCAGAAAGAGCTTTCTTTTCTTACTGCCTAGATATGCCCTTGAGCTAAGCACTGGCAATTTTGAAGGGGCAATGTAAAAGGAAAGAGTAGGCAGTATTGGCAGGATATGTGGAGTTTCACATTTTCGGTTTATAAATGCAAATGCATAATGTCAAGTATAGAATAGCACATTTTAAGAGTGGTTTAGGAAACAGAAAAAGGAAAAGAAAGATCCTTAACTTTCAAGAAGTTTAGAGGGAATTTTTGCAAACAGATTTGATAATAAAATAACTATTCAGATGATACCTAGAAAAATATCCAACTGTAGAACATGACTAAGACTTTTCTAATAAATGCCATTATGACATGCTCTGTGGTAAACAGTAGGCGATGTGTATGGACGTGATTTTAAAATCATGGGATATGGTGTTACTCTTTGCTATGTCATGATAGCATTATTTTTACTAGTTATATGCCAATGAAGAGCAACTATATCAAGGAAGAAAAAAATGCAGTGTTTTTTTTTGTCTTTGTTTTTTGTTATTTGGGGGTTGTTAAAAAAATTTTATTGGAAAATTGGGGAATGGGAACAGTGTGGGGGAACCAGGGAAGGGGAACAGACAAGTTGCTGGTTTTTTGTTCTTCAGTCTATTTGCGGAGGACGTTGTTTCACTGGCCCATGTTGGTATTATCATTGTGCTCTTCCTGGTGAGGCAGATCGGTCACTGGCCCCTGGACGGCTGCTCATGCTGACTGCCGGCCACTCACTATAGCCTATGGCAGCCCACTGCAGCAGGGGCTGCAGCTACTCCGTCACAGTCAACTCACAGCAGCCCAGCTCCAGGTGGAGCTATTGTTCACCATCTTAGCTGTAGAGGGCAGTGTCACTGGCCCTCATATGTGGGATCCGAACCAGGGCCGCTGGTGTCCCAAGCCAGCTCCTAACCAATGTGCCATTCAGCTGGCCCTGCAGTGCTTTTTAAAGAGATATAACTAATACATTTAAAAATTAGGGTTTACTTTGGAGCTGCACTCTCCAATATGGTAGCCACTGGCCTTGTGTGCCATTGAATACTTGAAATGTGGCTAGTCCCACCTGAGATGTGCTATAAGTGTGAAACACACTGAATTTTAAAGACTTACTATGAAAAAGAAGTTAAATATTTTATTAAACTGATTACATGTTGAAATAGTAATATTTTGGATATATTTCATTAATAATAATACATTTATTATTAAAATGAGTTTCAACCATTTCTTGTCCCTCCTTGCAAATGACTAGAACATTGAAAAATTATATATGTGGCTCACGTTTGTGGTTTGCATAATATTTGTGATAGAAAGTGTTGTTCCAGTCTTTCCTAACGATTGAGATACTTCCCCCCTTCAATCTGGGATGAAATTTTAATTTATAAGTTAATGATGAAACTATAAATTAAAAAGAAATATAATTAAAAGATATGGTAAATAGTAAAGTACTCAAATTAGTGTGTCAAAATTCCTCATTGACTTTTATTCTTGAATGAATAATATATAGAAGAGAACTGGCCCAAAAGGTATTTACAAGTGTGTCCACCAATCAGAAATGAGAGGGAGAAATTACTTGAGCTCTATGCGTTAGATCCTGTCCTCCAGCTTATTCTCTTTAGAAAAGTCTGTGCCACTAATAAATAATAATTCTCTTGCCGGTCTTAGGAAATCATTTTCTCTATTGGAATCCTCAATAGAAAAGTAAATTACCTAGAAAAGATTTAGCAAGGAATTAACTATCAACTTAGGGTTTTTGTTTGTTTGTTTTTTGTTTGTAACATGTAATAGCTAACTTACTCTCATCACTCTGGCCACAAAACAGGCTCTATTTTCAGCCCACATCATTTAAATCCGAAAAGACTTGCTGAAAAGGATTAGTAAAATGACAACAGGTGCTGGGAAGTGTTTCTTAGGTTGGCCCATGAATTGACACTTGAAATTGTTCATCTTACAAAATGAATCATTGAAATCAGAATGTCAGTGTAATTGACAAACCACATGTCATCTTTTTTCCTGTGTGAAAAACAGATCATTTCCATAAAAAAACTATAAAGCCTATAAAAGAATAAGAACGTAATGATAAAACAAAAGAGGATAAAATTAAATAGGTATTTATGGTAATGGATTTCATGCTGAGTGATAATTAAGAATAAAGGGTAAATTGCTCAAAAAATAGTACATTGGGATAGGAGTAGTGTACTGTATACTAGTGTATCTTCAAAACCTCACCCCATGCTCAGCATTCTGTAGAAGGAAAAAACAAATCAAGGGCTAGTATTATATATGCAAACTGTGCACAGGCAAGGTGGAGAATAGAGAAGACGGCAAAAGAGAATATAATTGTAATGCTGCTCTAAAAATGACCAAGATGTATTCTTCATGCCTTTTAGCTTTTCGGACATGAATTCCTGTAGCCTCCCCTTGTCTTCTTAACCAAAAACTAGCGCGGGCTAAGGAACACATTTTTATAAAATGGTTCTCTGCACCATTTCTAAGAATAATAAGTGAAATTAGTCAGACTGCTGTTCTAACACTGATTATTAGATCCACTCCCTACCAAAATCTGCAGTTAATTGGTAGAATTTCAAGCTTTGTAGGTTTCAGTTATTAAAAGCATCATACAGTGAACATACAAAGGCTGTCCCCAAATGACTTTTTTTTTTTTGAAGGCAGTGTCAACTGGCCCTCATATGTGGGACCCGAACCGGGGCCGCTGGCATCCCAAGCCAGCTCTTAACCACCACGCCACTCAGCAGGCCCCTAACCAAATGATGTTTTAAATTGACTATTGAAAGCCTTTTCTTTCCCTCGAAAGAGCCATGGCCAGCTTAACATATGTTTTAAAATGGATTGCTTGTTGTGTTGTTCATCATTATTATGTTACAGATTCTCCAGGAAACTGCAGATCATAAAAGTCCTCTTTGCGCCAAATGTTGTGTAAGGCACGCTGCATTTTGAAAGAAGTTAGCAACACCTTAGGATGAATGTGTGTAAGAAATATATGTGAATAGATTCAGGAAATCTCTCCTTTCTCTGGTCCCTTAATCACTATTTGCAATTTAGGATTAGGTTTGGGCTGTGCAAAGCATGATCATTTTATTCTATAGAATATAACACCAGGAGTTCAGAAATGTGGGTTTGTGTTTGGACTGCCCTTATTTTGTTGTGTATCACTTGGTAAGGGAGACAGGATTAGATCAAACAAAGAGATACTTAGTAAGAAACACTGCAGAAATGTATGTGAAATTTATTTTGAATAAATTTCTGAAATATTCATTCAGAAAAAGTTTGGGGCAGAAATGAGTTAAGCAAATTTGGTAGAGCAAGGTGGCTGAGGGTTTAGATTTTGGGAGTCGTAATATATCCTTTTGTGACTCAAATATGCCATTTGTACAGTGTGGGTAATTCCACGTACATCTATGTGTTGAAAGAATTAAAGAACATAATACAATTAATTCACTTAACAGAGTACCTGGAATATATATTTAATGCTCACTTTGTTGTTAGAGTGGCTGCTTCTAGGAACAGCTAATTTTGCAGAATAATATGGACACAGACTGTCAAGAGCAAATGGAATGGTTTCAGGTTCAATTTTTTCCTACACATGGCTTGTGAGCTGAGTGCCCATTTTAGTAGAAAATATGTTCTTACAGAGAGATCATTATTAGAGGTGATTAAAAGTTTGATTATAACCACTCTTGTGTTTCATAATTTAAAAACATTTTCACAAAGTCTGTGATGAATTTTTCCTATTTAAAATTTTTATTCTTAATAATGTGCAGCATTAAATATAATTAGAATTTCATAAGGCATCTTGGGAGTTACACTTTCACATATTAAACTAGGCAGAAAAAGATGAATTGCATAGGTGGTCAAGAACTCAAAGGGAAATAAAATGATACGAAGATAGTGAAACATGGTTTATGGTTCTTAAAAGAACTTTTAATGTGGCTACTTATTTTCTAATGAATACAAGTAACAAATTGAATGCCCATCTATGAATAGAACCTAAATTAACAATTTTGAAGTTTAACAGTGACATAAAATTAAATGAAACTTTTACCTTCACTACCTTTCACAGGGTCATTTATTGATTAAATTATCTCCTGTGCTTGCTGCTTGTCTTACTACATCAGTCACCCATGAATTTAAATTAGAGGCATTTTGAAAATATAATTAGGAAGTCATTGCTCGTATCTATTAAGCAATAAATTTATATTTTTATAGTACCTCAGCTATAGTGTGAACCTTTGAATAATTTATTTCTCACATGAAATGGGCAAATTACAAATATCTAGCAAGTTGTGATTCTGAATAGTGGTTCTTTAAAGGATGAAGGACAATAGTTAAGCTGTGCCTTTGGTCATGCTTGGCAATATGTAATTATTATCTGTGGTTCCTCAAAATGAACTTAATCTCTAATATGTAATTCAAATACTTGTGGAACCATACAGTGTAATACTTGGGTAATCCAAATGACTCATAAGTAGATGCTAGTTTTTATAAACACTATTTTTAAAATAACTTGGAAGCTAGGCTTATTATTTATTCTACAATTGGTGGAAGTGGTGGTGGTGGTGGTGGTGGTGGTGGTGGTGTTTTCCTTCTCCTTAACCTCTTTTTTTCTTCATCATCATCATCATCCTCTAAATGTTCTAGATACAGGCAAAATGCTTTTACACCGATTGTCCAATTCAATAGTCCTCAAACTCTAGAGGTGTCAAAATCACCCAGATGGCTTGTCAAAACACAGAAAGCTTCGGAGTACCCCCAGGATTTCTGATTCAGCGGCTATGAGATGGGGGTCTTAGTACTCAGGTGAGACCGACACAGCTAGTCAGGGGCCACACTTTGAGGATTACTGCTCTGGCAAATGCCTGTTTCTTTTCCTGCCCCTTGTCTATCTTTTTACGCTAATATGCCTAAAGGTATGATGTTACTGCTCTTTGCTCACTGTACACCAATCTCTGTGGACTCCCCAAATAAATCACCAGCCCTGATCTCTCCTATCAGGGTCAGCCCATTCTATCAGCTGATATAGAACACCTCCACTCTGAACCCCACAGGCTCTTCAAATTTAATTAGCATGCCCAAACTGGAACTCATAAGTCAACCCCTACAAAGATTGTTTCAATCAAGAATCATCGAATTTTCATGAGGAGCTTTTTTGCATGGTGTTCAGGCTGCTATAATAAAATAATACCACAACTGTGTGGCTTAAATAACACACCTGTACTTCTCACAGTTCTGGGGGCCACAAAGTCCAAAAATCAAGGTGTTAGCAGATTTGGCATCTGGTAGAGGCCCCTTCCTGGCCTGGAAGTGGCCTTCTTGCTGTGTCTTCACATGGTGAAAAGAGAAAAAACAAACTCCCTGGTCTCTTCTTTGGCACTAATTATATCACGAGAGTCCCACCCTCATGACCTCATTTAAATCGAATTACCTTCCAAAGGCCTTACCTTGTAATGCCATCTCATTGGGGATTAGGGCTTCAACGTAGGAATTTTCAGGGACACACTTGGTCCATAACATATGGTCTTAAACGATCCTCCCAAAAATTATAGTTGTAAATGAAAAATAACTATTATAATAAATATACATAGGAGAACTTGAACAACACCTTGAATGGGGTGATCAAAAATGCCATCACCAAGGAGGGCCAACAGTCATCATGTGTCCAGGAAGAGATTCCCTGAGAGAACAACATTACTGTATCGCTCTTTGTTTCACTTTTTTTTTTTTGAGGGCAGTGTCACTGGCCCCCATATGTGGGACTGAACCGGGGCCGCTGGCTTCCAAGGCCAGCGCTTAACCACCGCGCCACTCGGCCGGCCCCCCGCATTGCTCTTTGAACATGGCTCAAACCCATGGCCCAGCAATAAGGCACTTGCCTAACTTCCTGACCTCAATTCTCCCCACTTCCCATCTCCCAGTTTGCTTTACTACCTTACTAACTTACTTGGATCATAAAGAAAATGCCAGATGCTCTCTCGTTTGTGGGTTTTCATTGTTGCTTCTTTTGCTTGACTCACCCTTCCTCCTCCCTAAGTACCTTATGTCTGTTTCTCCAGTGCAAACCAGCTGGTCCTCAGGACTAAAATTAATGTTACCCTTTCTGGGAAACCTTCCCTGCTGATTCCCCTTTAATGGATGGTATAGTAGCTCTCCCCAATTTAGAGATATCGTGGCTCATTGCATTGTGTTATAATTTCCTGCTCAGTTCTCCATCTCCCTGGCTTGACTGTGAGTTCTTGAAGGATGGGAACTGTCTTATTCATTTTTGTTTCCTCAATTCCTAAAACAGTATTAGTTAAGAAATAGCTTCTTAATGAGGATACTGAATGAATGGATGGATGGAAAAAATTTCAATGCCACACATCAGTGGTTAAATCTTCATTTTTATTTGGTAGAACACTGATTCAAGAAATGAGCAATAATGTTTAGTTTTATATTTGGCAGTCACTACTAGAGAGACACAATTGAATCTGTTCCATGTTCTTCATCTAATTTGCAATTCAAAATCACAACTTGTGGGACCTTTTACTGCTCCATTATTTAAGGTGGTTTGCAAAATTTGGGGAAACTATAGTTTACTTTCATATAGAATCTTTTCATATGGGTGTTTTAGATATGAATAATTTATTTTCTAATACATAATATTTAAATTTAAACAGGCAAAGAGGTATATAATCATGATTTTGTGTTTTGTGTTTAGGGAAAATTAAGAGACAATGACTAAAAGATTAGTATAATAAAATTGTATTTCTAGGTTGTGGAATTAATCTGCACTTTTATTTTCTGTCTTCTCTATTACTAATGTAAATTAACATTATATAAAGAAATAATGTGTTTTTTAATTCTCAAGATTTAGAGATACTATGATTTTCTAATGACCTTCCATGGTTTCTATTTTTCTCTGAAAGGGAAAATTTTTTTCTATCCTTTTCAGACTAACCATCATTACATCTATAAAGTAAATTGACTCACAATTCAGATTCAGATGTAAAGTGGCTGTAAAGTGAAATTATTCACAAAATCGTCAGGAAGAATTTACTAGTCATTCCAAGCTCTGGTATGATATAGGGAGACTGACCTCCCAATAGTCTCTGGTGCTTGCAAGCATTAAAGAGAAAACAACGTGTTTAGAAATCCTAATTGCAGTCAAGCACTACTACCAATGATGGGGATATGTTCTGAGAAGTGCCTTGTTAGATGATTTTTGTTGTGCAAACATCATGGAGTACACTTACACAAACCTAGATGGTATATATAACCTACTACACACCTAGGCTATATCATATAGCCTATTGCTCCTAGGCTACAAGCCTGCGCAGCATGTTACTGTACAGAGCCACATGAGATTAAATGATGCACAAGAGAAAATGATGCCATCAAGAGATGCTGTAAACACTAGATGTATGAGGTTGCAGCCAACATAACACAGAATACATTTTTCCAGCAAAGTTTTTTATTTGGTATTTAGAAAGACTACACTCTACGATAATGATAAATAGTATAGCTTAGTCAATACATAAACCAGTAACATAGTTGTTTATTATCACTATCAAGTAATATGTACTGTACATAATTGTATGTGCTATACTTTTATATATCTGGCAGTGAGTAGCTTCTTTTTACACCAGCATCACACAAACATGAGTAATGCATTGCACTGCTGTGTCACTAGGTGATAGGAGGGATTTTTGAGCTCCATTATAATCTTTTGGTAACACTGTCATATATACACTCTATTGTTGACCAAAATATCATACGGCACATGAACGTACCCAAAATACAGCAGTACATTCCTTTGAGTTTTTGTACATAAATGCCGATGCAAAGGCAAAGTGTTGACATTTTTATTGGTATTTAAAACTTTCTAGACATTTATGATTTCATTTTGAAGGTCAATCTGTAGTTGAATTTTTTTTTTTAATTCTTGAATATATTTGTGCTTTATCCACACTTATCTGTCTTGATCCAATGGGAAAGGGCTTTTAATGAGTCACAGCATTGTCACTTATCAACAACTAAGAAATAGCCAAGGACCGGCCGAGTGGCGCAGTGATTAAGCGCTGGCTTCAGAAGCCAGCGGCCCCAGTTTGGTCCCATATATAAGGGCCAGTGACACTGCCCTCAAAAAAAAAAAGAAAGAAAGAAAGAAATAGCCAAAAGATTATAAATTTCTTATTTGGCTTACAATCATTTTTGCAACTTCAGAATTCCAGGCTATTTTATTCTTCATACAATTGAAACTGCCTTCCTTTCCCTTTTGTTCCTTGATCATGCCATTCAGTGAATAGTCCAGCACTATAATTCACCCTCTTGGGCTCAGATATAGTATTTCCAGTTACATTTAGTGTTTTCTATTGTAAGTGGCCCAAATCAGCTGGACCTTCCCCTATTCACTTGAGAGGAGTAAGAGGCCTCTTACATGCACAGCATCTAGAATGGTAACTCTTCACAGATGCTTAATGGATTTTAATTTCTGTCCCTTCTCTCGTTTTATTCCCCTTTACCTCCTTTGCTTACTTAGAGTTTTTTAAAAAATTACTTACTTGGCTACCAGTGTATTAAAATGCATTTTATTCTGAAAATGGCAAAGCATTAATAATAGAGATTTTTGAAGTCAGATTTACTATATCTGGATGGTAATTGGGGATTGCAGCTGCGTAGTCAGATGTACCTTTACATTAGAGCCAGTGATAATTAAGAGCCATATTTGACCGTCAGTCACTGCTGAGAGGAAAACCGTGTTCTCCACGCGCATGCAGCTGCTGTGTGGTGTGTTGCTGCGTTCTGTGTTACAGATAGCTGCCCACTGCCATCACTGTGCAGTAAATCTTAGTGCTAGGCTCTTGTCATTTTTCAGAGTAGCTGAAAAATATATACGGCTTTCCATTTTATTGAATGAATTTGAATTCATCAAGGGCATTGAATTGTGTAGTCTCTGTGTGCCTATATATACTGGCAATATGGATAAGCTGACCATTCTGGGCAGATTAATCAAAGAATCTTACCTAATATTTTGGAAGTGTGATTTTTTTCTGTCTCTTTTTACCTTGCTTTAAGGGAATACCTCTGATTCCCACCCCTCTAAGGTATCAGCAGTTACATTTTGACTCATGCTCTCATTAAAATTTCTCATTTCTTTTTTGATTTTTAACATTAAATTTATTGGGGTACATTGGTTAGTAAAATTATATAGATTTCAAGTGTACATTTCTATAATACCGTCTCTATGTATTGCATTGTGTGCTCACTACCCAGAGTCAGTTCTCCTTCCATTTTTAAGGAGGGAAGGGAAATCTAACTGATGGCTGTTTTAACCTTTCCGTGTAGCCAGTGATGCAGAAGAGCAGCACTTCAGGGACTCTTCGACCCCAACAGCATTGAATTCAGTGTCTCTAATAATAAGATTTGGGGGGAGGGAGCCCTGAGGATATGTAGTCTTTTCACTACTGTCGGTCAGTGGCTCTCAAATTTGGTGAGCACCAATCACCTGGGAGATTTGGTACAAATCCAAAGGTCTGGACGCCATCTTACTCTGTGGTGGGCAATTCTGATACAGACTTAAGTTTGAAAACTGCTCTAGATGTCCATATAAATAAAAAAAGATACGTTCTTTGACCACAATAGGAGCTTAGAGAGCATGAGTTGTCACAGCAATCCGCATCCAATGTGGTAGAGCTTTACTGAATTCTCTTGTGCTTTATGGCTTCCCTGGAGGGAGACTGGACAAGAAACAACCGTCCTAGTATCTGCAACCCTCAAATCTACACATCTCTCAAAACAACACTTTGTGTAAGCCGGATGCCAAAATTCTTGTGAGTATCACTTGAGCTAAATGTATTTTTCCCGTGAAGTTGCAATCTGTGTAAGTTCAAGTACAGAAATGTTATTAACTAGTACATTTAATTCTAGGTGCTTTCCCAGAGCCTGCTAGGTAGTTTTCAAAATATGTGGTATAGGCACAGTATTCATTTCTGAAATCCAAAAGCATGCTGTTAAAAGCGTATCTTGGTCCCAAACATTTCAGAAAAGTTTTATTAACAACATGCTTAATGATATTGGCTTCTTCTGAAAAACTGGCTTGTTTTTATCCCATGGGCACTGCAAATGATATGACCCATCATGCTGCCCTGTAAGTGCAGGTACTGGAAAGCTCTAATCCAAGTCTTTGGTCTCCCTTGATCAAGAGCTCTGTACTGCTGGTCACCTCATCACTAACTCTCTCACTTTTCATTTGTCTTAATAGCTTCATCTACTATTAGTGTTGTTGTTATCATTATTATTAATTATAATTCTTTTGCTGAATGCGTTTTGTAATAAGATTCTTTAGGATTAATTAGAATGTGTATAATTTAATTAGTTCTTCCTTTAGTTGGGGAGATAGACTCAGATAGATAAATTACTCGTCCTGAGGCAGGGGAACATTTGGCATAACTGCCTTTGTTGCCTCTGTCTCTCTCCCCATAATAAACCTTTAGTTCTGAGGGTAGCTTTCCTGGTGAAATAAGGAGCATACATTTCCTGCTAGGTCAGACTCCTAGTAGTTAGCAGAGCAGGTATTAGTAATCCAGCACTCTACTTTTTCATTGAAAGTCTCCAGGAGCATCTACCCACCAGACTTTCCCTTTGTGGTTCCGATTCCAAAAGTTACTTCTGCTGTGAGTGGTTTGATGAAAAGTGACACACCCTCAACAGCAATGGCAGCGTCTCTGGGAAATACGAGGATCCCAAAGAGAAAACCCATGCATGGTGTGGGTTTCCTGCTCCAGGTCAGTGGCTCAGAGCGTGAGGAAGGAGACAAATGACAAGTCACTGAAATTTCCCTCAGGTCTTGAATTATCAGCCTGTATAGCAAACAATTTTGATTGTGTATTTCAGCAGTTACTGTGATTTCCCTTTTTTTTAAAAAAAAAAAGAGTAATAGACTATTTCTTAGAGCAGGTTTAGATTTACAGAAAAATTGGACAGTCAGTGCAGAGGATTTCTATATGTTCCTTCTCTCCCCACCCCAGTTCGCCCTGCAAACGTTTTTCATTAGTATGGTTCATTTATCACTATTTATGAACCAATATTGAGCCATTATTATTATCTAAAGTTCACAGATCACATTAGGGTTCCCTTTCTGTGTTGCACAGTTGTATGGGTTTTGAAAGGGCATAATGTCATGTATCCACCATTACAGTATCATCCAGAAGAGTTTTACTGCCCTACAAGTCCCCTGTGCTCCATCTGTTCACATCCCCCTCACCACCTTGCTTCCTCAACCTCAGGCAACCATTGCTCTTTTTTCTGTCATTGTAGTTTTGCCTTTTCCAGAATGTCATATAGTTGGAATCATATAGTATGTAACCTTTTCATACTGGCTCTTTCACTTTATGCATTTAAACTTCCTCCATATCTTTTCATGGCTTGGTAGCTCATTTCCTTTTTTTTATTATTTATTAAATTTATTGGGGTGACCTTGGTTGGTGAAATTTTATAGGTTTCAAGTGTACATTTCTATAATACATCATCTATATATTGTATTGTGTGTTAACCACACAGAGTGGAGAGCTCATTTCTTTTTATGACTAAATATTAATAATATTTTGTTGTCTGGATATACCATAGTTCATTATCAATTCATCTATTAAAAGGCTTCTTGGTTACTTTCAACTTTTAGCAATTATGAATAAAGCTGCTGTAAACATTTGTGTGCAGGTTTTGTGTGGACATAAACTTTCAGCTCATTTCGGTAAATACTTAGGAGCATAATTGCTGGGTGGTATGGGAAGATTATGTGAGAAACTGCCAAACTGTCTTACAAGATAACTGTGGTGATTTGCATTTCCCCCAGCAATGAGTGAGAGTTCCTGTGGCTCCACATCCCCGCCAGCATTTGGTGTTGTCAGTTGAGATATACATCCCAATAGGTGTGCCGCACTTTACTTTGAACACTTAACAAATAGCAATTTTGAATTCACAACATTCTTTCCCTGTAATTATTAATATATGTCCTCATGCTCTATATGATCATTGCCCTTCTCATTTTGCCCACTTTGATCCCTCCAGAGTTCAGTGTTTTCTCTTCCCTCAACTGGTGTCTGGATGGGCATGCTTGCTTTGCCAGTTCACTGTACTCCCACCTTCAATTTTCATTCTGGTGTTTACCTCTCTAGTATATAGCATCAGCCCCAAGATGATGTTCCTTTCTCTCAGAACTCAAAAAGTGACATTAAGATGACAGTGAGTCATAATCTAACTCCATTTTCCTAAATGAGCCTCCTCTCTTAGGCTCCTTTGGTAATGTTTTGCTAATTCTTTGGGTCTATTACCTATGTTTGATTGTTAAGGAGAATTTCAAACATACAAAAATATATTAAGAATGATATAATGAGGACCGGCCGAGTGGCGCGATGGTTAAGCGCTGGCTTGGGAAGCCAGTGGCCCCGGTTCGGGTCCCACATATGAGGGTCAGTAACAATGCCCTCAAATAAATAAATAAATAAATAAATAAATAAATAAAATAAAATAAAATAAAAGAACTGTTGTAAAAAAAAAAAAGAATGCTATAATGAGCAACCATGTACCTATCACACATTCCAGCAATCACCGACTCATGACTAATCCTGCCCCATCTGGTCACCTGTTCACTTTTCCCACTGTTGTACTATTTTGTAGCAAATCGCAGACATCATCCTATTATTTTCCACACATATATGAATACATATGGATTCTTGTCTTTCTAACATAAACATAAAATTATCATCTCACCAAAAATTATAAATTATTTATCTTCAAATACCTAGACAATGTTCAAATTTAAGTTAGGATCTAATAAGGTCCATACATTGTGATTGGTAGATTTATATTTGAAGTCTCTTTTAATTCATATGTTCCCTCTGCATCTTTTTGCCCCCCTTGCAGTTTATTTATTGAAGAATTAAAGTAACTTGTCCTGTAGCGTTTCCCATAATCTGATTTTTCCTGATTGCATCCCTGAGATGCAGTTTAACATTTCTCTGTATTTCCTGTAAATCAACAGAACCTTTATACAAGTTTTATTTACTTTGACATGACTATGCTAACATAATTTTTGCTTTGTGATAATGGCAGTTCATTACTAATTCCCTCCTAACCTCGCCTGAAGGGGCGTACCAGCATATCAGTTTATGTTAATCCTGAAATCTTTAATAAAGTGCTAGATAAATTATGTAAAGACTTGCACTGCGTTGGACATCTAATAGATGAGATAGCTAGACTAGATCTCTGGACTCCAGATATTGAAATCAAATTCCCTTTCCCCCTAAGCATTCGGTTACTTGTGTGAAAGTAGCATAACTCTTTTGAAATGGTAAATTACCCTCATCAGCAAACCAAGGAGTGCATTTGCAGAATGTTTTACTTACTGTGTGATGTTCTGGTAAACATACACATACACACACACACACACACACACACACAGACACACAAACACACACATTCCTATATATCTTTGAATCACATAACTCCTGTCATTGCGTAATCATGCAGCTTTGTAGGTACAGCATTTGGGCTCTTCATTCTGACATCTAAATAGGAATCCTGATTAGGGAACTCGCTGTGTGCTCTGGAACAAGTTACTGAACCTAGCTTCTCTGCCTGCCAGATGGGATTTTTTTTTTTTTGAGGGCAGTGTCACTGGCCCTCATATGTGGGACCCGAACCGGGGCCGCTGGCATCCCAAGCCAGTGCTTAACCACTGCACCACTCGGCTGGCCCCCAGATGGGATTTTTATCAGTAATGATCTTATGGAGTTGCTTTGATTATTCAATAAAGATAATGTGTGGAAAATGCTTGCTAGAATGCCTGGGTTGTAATAGTAAATGTTCCATAATGTCGGGAACTATAGGCAAGGGAAGTTTTTTAAGAGGATACTGAAGTAAAGAAAGGTTGAGGGAGATTGGCTGGTATGTAATATATTTGTTCTTAACACAAGAGCTTGTCTCTTGTATAAGAGCTGACCTGGTAAGTGGCTGTAATGCTGTGAGGGAAGGAATAGGCATTTTGAGTTGAATCTCAAGTTGATAGCAGTGCTACTTGTGTCAGTTGCACACAGCCATAAAACCTTAGGCCACGCCAGACTACTTAATGCTTACTTTGGCCTCAGCTAGAATGAGGTTGTTTCAATTTTGTTAAAAAAAAAAAAATTGCACACACATGTATACACGTGCATACACCTACGGGGTGGGGGGGCGTAGTCAAAACATCAAACAAG
Source organism: Aselliscus stoliczkanus (assembly GCA_033961575.1). Lineage (NCBI taxonomy): Eukaryota > Metazoa > Chordata > Mammalia > Chiroptera > Hipposideridae > Aselliscus > Aselliscus stoliczkanus. The sequence continues at coordinate 91,133,943 of CM066737.1, read as the reverse complement.
TTTTTTTTTCCTTCTCTGCACAATCTTATAATGTTGATATGTATAGTATCCTTAAGGCATAATTCTTTGTGGTCAAATTTAAGTAATGGAAACAATAGTCACTACTTTCTGGGTGAGATTACAAAGCACTCCAAAGAAGTTCTCCCCCACCTTGAAAGACACTTATGAAGTGATGCCATAACTGAATTAAGTTGAAATTGTTCTAAAATTTTCTTGAGATTTTGTAATTCTTCACTTAATTTCACTCTCCTGAGTAGGTGGTAATTACATATACTTTATTCTTCCTCTACTCGACTCTTTCCTTAGTACTTCCTCTACTCTAAAGTGAGGATACTTTAAAACTTTAGTCTATTTTATAATGATTTACACTTTTGGTTAATTCACATATTTAAAATTTTAAACTGTTTGAAAAATAATTTCTTGTCCATACCTTCGGGTTTTTTTTTTGTTTTTTTTTTTTAAGATTTTATTGGGTAATTGCGGAAGGGGAATAGCCAAGTTGTTGTCCTTTAATCTTAGTTATGGAGGGTGTAGCTAGCTCAGCTCCAAGTCTAGTCGCCAACTGGCAGCCCCGTCGGCAGCTCAGGGCAGCACAGCTCAAGGTGCCGTGTTCAATCTTAGTTGCGGGGGATGAGGGGTGGGTGAGGAGTGCGTAGCCCACCTTCCCATGCGGGAGTCCAACCAGCAACCTTGTTGTTAGGAGCATGTGCTCTCACCACCTGAGCCATCCTGCCACCTGTTGGCAGCTCAGCTGCAGCTCAGCTCGGGCACAGCTCACTGGCCCATGTGGGAATCGAAGCAGCGACCTTGTTGCTCAGAACTCCCGCTCTTAACCCACTGAGCTGCTCGGCTGGCCCCATAGCTTCTTAAACGTAGTATGTGTGACTGGAAAAAGCAACTGCTACTGACTGGCCAAAGCTAAAAGTTAAAATGTATGATGATGAGGTTGATGAAATTTGCGACCTTATTGTAAGTCGCCGTGTCCTTGGAAATTAAGTGTGCCAGAATCTACATAGTATATTGACTAAATTACCCTAATGTTTTTGTTGACTTTTAATAAGAATTCTTTAAAGCAATTCAATAAATAACACAGAAGCAATTTTAATTTTTACATCTGACTCTTCCTTAAAATTTCCTTCATATGCCTGCCTACTTTATGACTTTACATTTGCAAACATACACACAAAAAGCTGAATCCATAAGCTATCATGCTTTCCCTGAGATAACTAGAATGCATTAAAACATGACCTCAACCAGACATCATTACTTCCAAAGCTGATTCAGCTCTTCTAAAAATAATCTTTGTTTTTTATATTATGAGAACTTTTTACCCTTCAATGAATGGTGTCAGAATGACACTAGAAAAAAAATGTCAGTGGTTAAATCTTGCTGGTCCACAAATAACTCTCTAGTTGCTAAATTGCATTTTAGCTATACCTACAATATTGAATAGGAGAATTGACAGTTGACAGCTAGGTAAAACTCTATCAATTTCCTGCAATAATTGGACAATACCAGATTAACATTTAAAAGACATTAAAGGGCCGGCCGAGTGGCACATTGCTTAAGAGTTGGCTTGTGGGCCGGCCGAGTGGCATGGTGGTTAAGCGCTGGCAAGCCAGTGGCCCCGGTTCAGGTCCCACGTATGAGGACCAGTAATACTTCCCTCAAAAAAAAAAAAAAAAAAAAAAAAAAAAAAGAAGAGTTGGCTTGGGATGACAGCTCTGAGCAGCAGGGCCCCGGTTCAGATCCCACATGAGGGCCAGTGATGCTGTGCCCTCTACAGCTAAGATAGTGAAAACCAGCTCAACTTAAAACTGGGCTGCTATGAATCACTGGTGACGGCATAGGCTGCAATGCTTCTGGCCAGCAGCTGGGATGCACTTTTGTGAGCTGCCATGAGCCACCGTGAGAGGCCATCCAATGGCAGGCAAGCAACTGCCTCACCTGGGAAGAGCGCAATGATAATACCAACATGGGCCAGTGAAGCAACGTCTTCCACAACTAGACTGAAGAACAAAAAGGACAGCAACTTGTCTGTTCCCTTTCCCCGACTCCCCAATGCTTTTCCCCTGCCCGAGTTCCCCAATAAAATCTTTAAAAAAATAAGACATTAAAAAGACTGGGAGAATTAAGAAATATTGAAATGTCATTCCTTAACTGTTAGTGTTTTTAATATAACTCATTTTGGTGTTTAAATTATTAAGGCTATATTGAATAATGACAATAAGAGTTTTTCCCACCTAAATTATGCAGTGGCCTTTTAAGCAGAATGTAAAATTGAGGAGAATAGGGCAGCCAGTTAGCTCAGCTGGTTAGAGCGCAGTGCTCATAACACCAAGGTTGCCGGTTCGAGTCCCACATGGGCCACTGAGATGTGTCCTCCACAACTAGAATGAAAGAAGTACTCGACTTGGAATCGGGGTGGAGAAGTTCACTGTTCCCCAATTTTAAAAAAAATTGAGGAGAATAATTTCCCAGCCTGGCACTGGCTCAAGTCTCAAGACAGTGTAAACAAACTCTGTGTTGTGTATTTCCCATCTCTGGCAGCCAGCTACAGAAGGGCAGGCAGCAGCCATGGATTTCTTTGGTCACCCATTTCCCAGAGTCCATGTGCAGACACGGGGAAAGAAAAGCAAAGGTGTCTGGAAAACATGGCATCACAGGGGAAGCTCTTTTCCAAATATCTTCTTGCCTTCAGAGAAAATTTTCTGGAGCACAAAAATAGCCAGGAGGGAAGAATGACAGGTGGAAAGCAAAAAGGAATAGTCTTGAAAGTTACTAATTAGAAAAATGATAAAAATGAGGACACACATACTAAAAAGAAGAATAATATTGTAATTTTAAATAGAACTCAGTAATCTGCACCTCTGCATACTTTGAGTCCTGGCTTTATCTTATGAGTTCATCTTTATTCTCAATTTACCTTGACTCGTCTATTTTTATGCTCGTGTTAATAGATTTTTGTAAGAGACTTGTGTCAGTATGGTTTGGCTTCGTTATACTCTGAAAGAAATCTCAGTGCTTTTTTTTTTTTTTTTTTTTTGAGGGCAGTGTCATTGGCCCTCATATGTGGGACCCGAACCAGGGCCGCTGGCTTCCCAAACCAGCGCTTAACCACCACACCACTCGGCTGGCCCCAAATCTCAGTGCTTTTTAATGGTGTTGGTTTACTTCTTTCTCATGTTACATGCCCCATGGTAGCTGTGGCCATGGTCTGTGCCTTCTCCATTCTTCGATCCAGGGTGAAAGAATAACCACTATCTGGGGCATGATGTTTTCATGGCATAGAGAAAAGGACAATGGTGCGAACATGAAATAGACTTTAAAATTTGCGCTTGGGTATGGCTTGAAAAAATAGTATCATCTACCACCGAAATTCTTTCTGGAAAAAGGCATGGTTCAGTAACATTAACTTTAAATTGATGTGTGTAAAGGGATGCCATTAAGCTAGAAACTTAATAAACAATGATGAGGATAGTTTTAGTTTATTAGATTACTATTAAGCACTTACAATATAGAAGACACTTGAAAGAGGTGAAGATTAATAAATACCTGTATGCTACATTTAAAATTCTCTCATTTCAATGAGGAATTACAGTAATAGATAAAACGAATGTACATGCATCTACTGGTGAGTGCTTTCTTTAGGCATAAAAGAGGTGCTACTTTGCAGAAAGTTAGTTAGATAAACTATAAAACACTGAGTTCTGGAAACTTAGGATAGTTTCTATGTGAAAATCTATTAGATCATGATAGTGGTAAAAATGATACAATAATAATAGAGGACATTTATTGAGCATATACTATATGTCAAGAACTTTAAACATTTTCAGTGTAGTTTAACAATAATTTTTTGACATACATACAATTATTCTCATTTTACATATAAGAATACAAATACATACATATGAGAGACTTATTATTTATAAGATCTGCTCAGCATGGATCGATGAAATGAAGCACAAAAGGGAAAAGATGTTTGTAAAACATGTAATTATTATTTGTACTAGTGTGTATGTATATTTACATATTTATATATACATATGAAAAGTTTCCAGTCCTGTTTTCTTGCAATTATGTGACTGCTCCTGTAGCCTAAGCTCAAAAGACATTTTCCAACAGATACAATCAAAGGCTATTTGCGAAGCAATCTCAATAAAACTTACAAACATGGGTCGTAAGGGTACAAGCAATTGATAAAATGCCTCATTTCTTTGTAGGAAACATTAGGGGAGAGGTAACGCAGTATGACTATTGATGGTGTTTTAGTAAATATTTTGACACTCTGATACCTTTATTCTTATGACTAAAGCATAGCTCTATCATTATATCCTGTCAAACCTGCCTGCAGTCATTGCCTGTATCCTGCATGTGAGGAGAGAATTCTGAAGGGGGAAAAAAATGCAAGACAAAGATTTCTACATAATGCTTTGTTAATGAGAAAAATTGGGGCATTGTATCCTCTATGTGTAAAATAATATTCAAGAAAAAGCTGTGGTATAATTAATCATTGTTCATTTATGTATTTATTACCCTTGATGTCTTTTTGTAAATATTCCATTGTTCTAAAGCAGCACACTCTTCTCTAATTTGCAAATGTTATATCTCTGTTGTCTAAAAAGAACAAATTTCTTTCTTTGGAACATATTGTCAATATGAAATATGCATGATGAAAGACAGCAGACAATCATTAGTTAATTAATTAACAAAGCCATTAGGGGATATGCTAGTATTTCACAAACTAAAACTGTGTAGTGAAGGGAGGTTAGGAGATTATTTCTGGTAGTTTTTACAGTTTTTGTGTTTTTTTTTTTTAGTTTTGAGTTGAAAAATACCAATCTCAATAACTTAAAAAACCCTTGTTTAACATCCATTCAGTTTGGAACAGGAGACCATAAAATAAGATTTTGATTTATATATTTATTTCATTTGCCTTTGACAGAGTATAGATAAACACTATTTAATTTGTCAGTTTGGTTTTTTACTATATAAAAGCTTTAAATGATTTAGAATAATATATCTAGTAATCTTGTCCAGCCTTATTCTTTAAAAGGTACCTTTTATTAAGATAAAAAGTAACTGAAAAATAGATTGGGCTCTGTCCTATGAAACACTTAGAAGAACACATCATTTCTGTGATAATCTTGCCATAATGTATAACTTCAACTTAGTTATGAGAATACATCATACAAATCAAAATTGAGAGATATGCTACAGAATAACTGACCAGGACTTTTAAAAGTTTCAAGGCCAGGACAGACAAAGAAAGACTATGGAAGTGTCACAGATTGGAGGAGGTTAAAACATGGAAACTAATACAATATGAAATCAGTTGGACCCTGGATCAGAAAAGAAACTTAGTGCTTCTCTTTTTTTGTTTTGTTTTGTTTTGTTTTCTCTCACATACCTATCCAATTAGAATGTAAACCTCATTGAAACAATATTTTTTGTTTTTAATGGCTCTATACTAAATACTGTATTATAAATTCATATTTGTTGAATGAATTTAATAGGAAATATTACCTAGAGTCAGCCCTGCTTATTAATGTATTAACCAAACAAATTATTTTGAGTACCTTTTATGTGCTAGGACTTGGAGCTAAGAATACAATGCACTTTAGGTTCTCTTACTTAGGTTCCCAGGGAAGAGGCATGAAATAAGATACAGTCCAGTGTTATAAGAGGAAACGTCAATCTGGGTTTGTGCTCTCTAGTTTCTGCAGGGAGATATCTCACAGCCTCTAATCTTTTTTTTTTTAAGATTTTATTGGGAGATTGGGGGAGGGGAACAGACAAGTTGCTGTCCTTTTGTTCTTCAGTCTAGTTGTGGAAGATGTCTCTTCACTGGCCCATGTTGATATTGTGATCATTGCACTCTTCTCTGGTGAAGCAGTCGCTCACCAGCCTTTGGACAGCCGTTCACACCGGCTCACAGCTGCTTACGCTGGCTGCCAACCACTCACGGTAGCTCATGGCAACCCACTGCAGCAGGGGCTGCAGCCTATGCCATTGCCTGCAACTCATAGCAGCCCAGCTCCAGTTTGAGCCATTGTTCACCATCTTAGCTGTAGAGGGCACAGTGTCACTGGCCCTCATGTGGAATCTAAACCAGGGCCCTGCTGCTCAGAGTGGGCGTCCCAAGCCAACTGTTAACCAACATGCCACTCACCCTGCCATCACAGCCTCTGATCTTACTGTCATTCTGCCAGCACCTCCCTGTGGAAGCAGAAGAGCAAATGACCAACTGGAAGAAGTTACTTAGCTTGTTTTGCAGAAGTAACCCAACACCAAGAAGGAAAAAAATCAAGGCTATGATATTCAGTTCTGTTTGAGACCTTAGTGACAAAATTAACTCACCTTTCTGTTTCTAATTCAGGCGGTTTGCCATCAGGCATGTCACAATCCCTGAGTAGTAGCCATTCCAAGGAACTTTGGCAGAATTCTTAATTATGCTTCTTCAGGCTTAAGTTCCAGCAATTCCTTCACATAAGCAGGCTCTGCTAGAGTGTGGGAGACACAGAAGGAAACTATGTTGGCAACAATTGTTCTGTCTCTTTCATTTTCTTCTGAATCAGTCCACAGTTGAAGGATTCTGTGAAGTACCAAAATTAGCTATTATGGTGGTGGTCACATTCCCATCTCAACACTAGCAGTTGAAATGTCTTGGGCATTTTAAGATTTATGTTTTATGTGCAGTTCAGGAATATTTGGATTCAAATATCTGTAGATATAAAAGAGATGGGGCAAAAATGCTCACACCCAAAAGTAGTGTACCCAGTTAAAATTTGTATCTGTGTTAATAAAGACATCTTGATTTAGGATTCTTAGTTACCTTTTTCTAGAGAGCTGAGGTTGGAATTTGAGGGTATGTGTATATTTTCTTGCCAGGATTGAGGTGGTATCACCACAGTGACCAAAACTATGATGAAATTACCATTTATTTGAGTAATGGTTGGACTCTGTCTACCACAAAAGGGAAAAATGCCTCAACAAATTCATCATTGTTATGCTTCTTGCCACAGTTTATTCTCTTCTACATTCAGTGGAAGTTCTTTAGACCCTGTGACTTCATCAATCATAAGCTGTTTATTATTTCAGAACCATAAGACTGTAGATCATAGGCACATTCAAAAGCCTTTCACATCAGTCTACCACATACAGAGAATATTTTTTCAGAGAGACCAATTAGTGCTTTTATTAATCTTACCAACATAGAAAAATAGACATTAAGTGCTACTGATATATCTGCAGCCATGATAAAATTCTCTCAAACTATGTGCTCACTGCCAATGGAGCAGAACTTTGCAGGGGCAATGCAGCACTAGTTTTACATTCAATGAAGGGAAGTCAGACAACAAACACAGGGTGCCTTTTGTGAATTACCGTAGTTCCCCCTTATCCGTGGTTTTGCTTTCTGGTGTTTCAACCATGGTCCAAAAATATTAAGGAAAATTCAAGAAATAAACAACTCATAAGTTTTTTAATTACATGCTGTTATGAGTAGTGTGATGAAATCTTGCATCGTCAAGCTCCATCCCATCCAGGACTTGAATCTTCCCTGCATCCTGCATGCTGTGGACTCTCCCTTCCCCTCAGGCACTTAGTAGCTATCTTGGTTGTCAAATGACTGTTGTGGTATCACTGTGCTTGTGTTCAAGTCACTCTTATTTTACTTAATAATGCCATGCTCACATGATTTTAATTATAGTAAAGTTTTAGGATTGTTTTATTTTATGATTAGTTACTGTTAGTAATCTCTTATTGTGCCTAAATTATAAATTTTTATCATAGATATATATGTATAGGATAAAACATAGTGTATACAGAGTTCAGTACTCTCTGTGGTTTCAGGTGTCTACTGGGGGGTCTTGGAATGTGTCCCCCATGAATAAGGGGAGACTACTGTACCAGATGGTAGAATTTTGTAAGACTTTTTATAGTGCTATTTGATTATTAAATTACTTCTCCATTTTGGAGTTTGTCTCACAGATAGTATATGCATACATACACACATATATTAAGCTTGTATATACATTTATATACATGTATGTATATGTGTTCATGATATATGCATATATTAAATGTTTATAAAGTATATATGCATATATAATATATATGCACATACATATATATTCTATATATAACATTTACATTACATATAATCTCTAAAAGATAGAAGAACACTCCAGATTTTCAAATTATTTTAATTGTTTTTGTAACTGTTTAGGTTTATTGGTAAAATAATTATGAGTTTATGAATCATTGATCAGTCCCCTACTCTCATGAGAATAAGAGAATATTTCAGTCACCAAAACATGGCACATCCTCATGAGCTCACTATTGCCACCTGTTGTCAAGGTAAAGACACCTTCTCCTAGGCAAAGACACAATCAATCAGGTCAATTATTTGGAGTTAAAACAAACATCAGTCATATAAGCAGAGATGTTTTGCTCAATATCTAAGTGATTTAAAAATTAATTATTTCATGTAACTGTTCATTCAATGACACAAAAATGGTTCTTTGTTTTTGAAGAACACTATTTGTAGATTCTATTAAAAACCTCTGACTCTCTTAGCAGGCTACTTTCTCCACTTAGCAACAAAAAGACATACATTTTAAACAATTATATTCCCTTTTGTCAGGCTGTGCCAGATCAAATCTTTGGAGTTATCAACCTCTTCTAATAACCTGAGATGGTAATTGTATAATGATAACTAGGATGTAGTTTATTCGAAGCTAATGACTTTCTGAAGCATTTGGGGTGCTTATATTTATTCTGATAGGCCTAGACCTAACATTCTCATGAAAAGAACAGGCTGCAGTTACAGTTACCTGGATAATTCCATCTTATTTTTGGTATAATCCTTTACTTTCAGTTGCTCACAGCTGTCTCCTTCCTATCAGTACCAGTACTCCAGAATCTGAAACTGCTTGATAATCAGTTTTAGAGGACAGAGTCACTGTGTCTCATATGTGGGATCCGAATCAGGGCCGCTGGCATCCCAAGCCAGCTCATAACCACTGCGCCACTTGGCCGGCCCTGTAATTTCTTTTTCATTGTTTTACTGAGGAACAGACCAAATAATCTGTTAAGACCAGAAGATTCCAAACTATGATGGTTGTTTTTTTAGATGATAAGAATACTTTGTAGACTCCCCATAGGATAGTTTTGTTACTTGCTGTAGCCAGTGAGTAAAAAATGGGTAATGACAAAGATCTATTATGCTTTAATACTATATCATCTACATATGTTTAAAAATACTTATACATGCTATTTATTCAGTCTGTTCAGGTTTTCAGAACCCTTTCAGTAATTAGGATGCCTTTCTTAGGTCTCTATATTGAAGCATGAGAACCAATGGTTTACAGTGATTGATAATCAGTTGGGTGACATTAGATTTCCCAGGACCCACCCTATTTGTTATTTCACATATTTTGAAAAGAAATGTGATAGAATGAAAATAAAAAAGACCTGCACTGTCGCCAATTGTCACATAATTTGTTCCCTGAACTCGTTGTTGACCAGAGACCCTTGAAACAGGGAAATAGATGTGACCAATAGAGATGGAATAATAAGAAAATGTCAGATTTCAAAGGGATCTGAGGAATTACGTAGCCCAACCTCCCTTTTTTTAAACTAAATAATCAAAAAGGTTAAGTAACGTATTAAGGTCACACAAGCTGTTGATGGTGAAGCCAGGCAAAACCTGAATTATACACACTTTGAAAGCATCTTCAAATATAGCAAGTACTATAGCAGTATTAGTACTTCAGTTGCAGAAATGTCCAGAAGATGGAGATGTGGAGACTGAAATTATCACACAACCTAAAGTCATTGATTATAATGTATTCTATGTACTTTTAGAGGCACAGGCATGTGGCTTGGCATCAGAAGTGGAAAGGAAAGAAGACTGTAATCGAATGAGTGCTGGATTTCAGGTCACAATTGCTCCTTTAAGTCTCGGTGTTACCACCAGCTATATATGTGATCTACGGCGTATCTCTTTTTTTTTTTTTTTTTTTTTTAGAGGACAGTGTCACTTGCCCTCATATGTGGGATCCAAACCGGGGCTGCTGGCATCCCAAACCAGCTCTTAACTACTGTGCCACTTGGCCAGCTCCAGCATATCTCTTAAATATCCCTTAGTCTTTATTCCTTTACTGTAAAAATGGGAATAATAATACCTTCTGTGCCTACCATTTAGGAAAGTTGAGAGAGTCAAACCTGATATTTGAAAATACTTTGTTAATATGTATGGAACATGTGGTAAATAAGTACAGTAGTCCCCTCTTATCCTTGGGGGATACATTCCGAGACCGCCAGTGGATGCCTGAAACCACAGATAGTACCAACCCTATATATACATATATACACTATGTGTTTTCCTATACATACATACCTATGATAAAGTTTAATTTTTAAATGAGTCATAGTAAGAAAGTAATGATAATAATAATCAAATAGAAAACAATTGTAACAGTATACTATAATAAAAACTATGTGAATGTAGCCTCTATTTCTCTCTCTCTCATAAGAGATCTGATAATCAAGGCAGCTACTAATGGGCAGGGAGTGTCTACAGTATGGAGAGGCTGGACAAAGGGAAGATTCATGTCCCAGGTGGGAATGGAGCGGGACACTGTAAGATTTCATCCCGCTACTCAGAATAGTATGCAATTTAAAATTCATGAATTGTTTATTTCTGGAATTTTCCATTTAATATTTTGGACCACCATTGACCCCAGGTAACTGAAACCATGGAAAGCGAAACCACAGATAAGGGGGACTACTGTAGTCCACTTTAATAAATATTTTTTGTGGCATTCCTCTGTATCACACATTGCACCAAGTCCTGTGAATACTATACTGAATAAAATAGATGTGATCATATGTTAAGGATTTTTTTTATTCTGGTAAAATGACTATATAGGTTTGGCATTACATAATTTAGCAGATGTATTCTTGTTTATTGTCCTGCTTGAACTTTCCAATAGTACTAGGGGGACAGGTTAGATCAAGCAATAGTAATAACCAAACAACAGCGATTAACAGTCCTAGTCCATGAATGTGAAAGAAATTCAGGTTGTTTAAATACAGCTATGTGGTGGAGAAGAAAGAAGGCCAAGGTGGGCACAATGGGAACCATAACACGAGGAGCAAATGAAGCATCTGAGTATTCCATTCTGTGTGGTGATAAGCATTATAGAGTCATATGATCATACCGGGCTCCTTTCAGTAGATACGAGGTACATATTTTCACCCAGATATTATAAACTGAGAAACTATAGCTTAAAATCACCACTTGACCTGCCCTACGTGGCACACCTAATGAGTGCAAAAGCAAGTATTCCATTCATAGACACCCTGACTCCATAGCTGGGGTTATCTTCATTGTACCAGGTTCCTCCCATCACAAGATACTGATTGCATTGCAGGACATGAAGCGACAGCTTGAGAACCAACAACGAACTAACTAAAGTATACCATGCAGCAGCTTTTCACCAACTCCCCTCCTTTCTGAGTCTGCTGTGTTAATGAGTGGTTCCCTAGCTCTTCTGGCTTAAAAATCAAAGTGGAATCATCCTGATTTATCACCTCATGTGAAAGAAGTTGCCAGCTCCTATCTGTTTCACTTTCACAATGTTTTTAGTCCTGCTGCTTCCGCATGGTTTTGACCTGGCTGATTCTTCTAGTAATTGTTGCCAAAGCTCCTACCTGCCAGCCCTGGCTGGGATCCCTCACCTGCCTGATTCATCTGTCTTAGTTTGCATCCAGGCAGTAGCAGACCATAAGACAAGGCTTCAAGTGCTGGTAGTTTATTTGAAATGTGATTCCCAGACATACCAGTCAGGGAGTGGAGAAGTGAGACAGTTAAAAGAAGTCAGCCAATAAAAGGTGTGTTACAAGAAAGTCACCACTGTGGAGAGCTAGAGTTCCTATTGAGGGATCCTAGGAACCAGTGTAGAGCATCCACCTCAGGGTTGTTCTGTCTGAGGATCACAAAGCTTCATTCATTCATTTCCCTTTGGTCATTAGTTTAGGGCTACTCCCGAGGGGCTTAAAAAACCCGTCAGCTCTTTTTGCTTATAGTGCAAGTGGAAAGAGCCTATCAGCCAGCCAGGGAAAGCCTTCAGGCTCAGGAGCCCAGGTCTGACAGTTGGAAGTCAAGCCAGAGTGCACAGAAAAGATACCAGCCAGGAGAATGTGTCTGGGACACTGACCATGTGTGCTCTCCCAGCCTTTTAGTGTATGTCTCTGCTTGAGGGAGCTACATTAGGCACCTCACAGTAGTCCTTGTGACTTCCAACCTTCATGCCTCTTCTCATGCTTTTTTTTTTTAATTGAAGTTTATCAGGGTGACAATGGTTAGCAAAGTTACATAGGTTTCAGGTGTACAATTCTGTAATACATCATCTATGTATCACATTGTGTGTTCACCACCCAGAGTCAGTTCTCCTTCCATCACCATATATTTGACCCCCTAACCCTCTTCTACCATCCCCCTCCCCTCTTACCTTCTGGTAACCACTAAACTATTATCTATGTTTATGAGTTTTTTTTCTTCATTTGTTTGTCTTGTTCCTTTGTTGTTTTCAGTTTTATATCTCACATATCAGTGAAATCATATGGCTCTCGACTTTTTCTGTCTGACTTATTTCACTTAGCATGATAATCTCAAAATTCATCCATGTTGAAACAGATGGCACTATTTCATCTTTTCTTATGGCAGAATAGTGCTTTTCTTGAGCATTCTTTTTACCTATACTTCGAAATCCATATAGTCAAATGTTACTTGTTTTTCACGATACTTATTGTAGGCAACTGTTCTATTTGTTGTTTATTTTTTAAAGATTTTATTGGGGAATTGGGGGAGGGAACAGCATTGGGGAATCAGGGAAGGGTAACAGAAAAGTTTGTGTCCTTCTGTTCTTCAGTCTAGTTGTGGAGCACGTCGCTTCACTGGCCCATGTTGGTATTGTGATCATTGCGCTCTTTCCAGCTGAGGCAGATCGGTAGCTGGCCATTGGATGGCTGCTTATGGTGCTTCACAGCCACTCGCCGTGGCTGCTGGCTACTCACGATAGCTTACGGCAGCCCACTGCAGCCCATGCCATCACCGGCGACTCACAGCAGCCTAGCTTCAGGTCGAGCTGTTGTTTACCATCTTAGCTGTAGAGGGAACAGTGTCACTGGCCCTCATATGTGGGATCCGAACTGGGGTCCTGCTGCTCAGAGCTTGCACTCCCCAAGCCAACTCTTAACCAACGAGCCACTCAGCTGGTTCTATGCATTTGTTTTATATCAGAGTTTCATATCATCCACTGGCACTGTGTCCTGTGTATAATAGAGGCTTAATAACTGTGTACTCATTGTCTTAATGCATACCAACTTGTGAACTTTTCATTACTCAAAGAAATCAGAAAAATTCTAAATATGTGACTTTCTGAAATTCCTGCATACAAACTAGATTTGTTTCTAGCAATTAATTTGTAATGTCCAGTGAATAATAGAAATAAATCAATTTGGTCAATTACAATATTTAGTACTAACAAGTAGCTTTCCATCATGAGAATTTGATAACTGATATTTCTTACAGTAAAATGATCTTTGGTCTGTGTATGTGTTTCCTGTTGCTGCTGTATCAATTTACCACAAACTTAGTGGCTTAAACAATACAAACTTTTTGTGGTTCTGGAAATAAGATGTTCAAAATGGATCTCACTGGACTGAAATCAAAATGTCAGCATTTCTTTCTAGCGGTTCTAGGGGAAAATCTGCTTTCCTGCCTTTTCCAGCTTCAGAGGCTGCCTATCTAGAGAGCTTCGCTCTTGGCACTCTTCCATCTTCAAAGCCAGCAGTGACCTGGTTAAGTCTTTCTCACATTGTCTCTCTGACACTGACTCTTCTGCCTCCCTTTTCCCCATTTAAGGCCTGTGTAATTACACATACATTGGGCCCACCTGGATAATCTAGGCTCCTCTCCACATCCTAAAGTCAGTTGATTAGCAACCTTAATTTCATCTGCTACCTTAATTCCCCTTTGCCACATAAGGTAACAGGTTCATGAGATTAGGACATGGACATCTTTGGGTGGCCGTTATTCTGCTTACTATTGTATAATTGGGATGTCCCACTCCCCTCCACCCCAACTCACTAAAATAATCCTATGCATTTGAATTTATCTGGTAAAATATTTGAGGTGTAGTCCAAAAGATTTTGATGCGAGGGACCGAGTTATGGTTTCAACAAATGGGGTCTCATGTATCATAAAACAAAATGGCTGTTTCATTTTGAAAGACAAAAGTTAATTTAGAAAATTAGAACTTCAGTATATACACATAATACTTTTGCTATGCAAGGTTCAGATATTGGCCTACTTTTAGCATTTCCAAAATAAACTTGTAATTTGTGTCATTATCATAGATGATTATAAAGTAAATTACTTATACTGACCACATAGAGCAAATGAAGCCATTTAACTTATGGAAGTCTGTCATTGAGTGTGGAGTTTACATTTGTACTTGATTCCAGTGGTGGCTAAAGGACTTTAGAAGGATCTGCTGTTCATCATTAGACTGGGACCTTAACAGTAGTCAAGAAATTGAATCAGAATATAAACATGTAAACTGAACATATGAAGGAAATGTACACTATATAGACCAATGAGAAAATTTGAAAGCCATCTCTCATAAGCTCTTTGCTTCTCTTGGGAAGTGGTTGCTGTTCACAGAAATAGCACTCATTGGGCTTTGCCTGCTCATGACCCAAATCTATTGGGGGAGATTTAAGACCATTTTCTGTGATCTCTCTTTGCACTCCCCACTTCCAACAAGGCCTTACACACATGCATTTCCTGTGGCACCCAACTGGGTCTGCATCTCCCAGTCATTTTTCATGATTTGGACAGTCCCAGATCTCTCAATCAAGAATGGCTAGCTTGGGGGCTGGCCGAGTGGCTCAGTTGGTTAAGAGCTCACTCAAGAGTGCAAGCTGAGCTGTATGAGCAACAGCAGTTCGATGCCCAGCCCGAGCTGAGCTGCCGCTGAGCGCTGAGCTGCCTACAGGTGGGAGGATGGCTCAGCTGAAAAAAACTGAATATTCTTTTGGGTCGGCCAAGTGGTGCTTTGGTTAAGAATTGGCTTGGGATGTCAGCGGCCCCAGTTCAGATCCCACATATGAGGGCCATTGACACTGCCCTCTACAGCTAAGATGGTGAACAACAGCTCCCCCTGGAGCTGGGCTGCTGTGAGTCCCCGGGGATGGCATAGCTGTAACCCCTGCTGCAGTGGACCGCCATAGGCTACGGTGAGTGGCTGGCAGCCAGCATGAGTGGCTGGCAGCCGGTGTGAACTGCCAAGAGCTGCTGTGAGCCACTGTCCAGAGGCTGGCGACTGATCTGCCTCACCCGAGAAGAGTGCAATGATGATACCAACATGGGCCAGTAAAGCAATGTCCTCCACAACTAGACTGAAGAACAAAAGGATAGCAACTTTTCTGTTCTTCTCCACCAATTCCCCAATAAAATCTTTAAAAAAAAAAAAGAGTGGCTAGTTGGTTCTCCTTCCATCACCATATATTTGATTGCATTTACCCTCACTTACCACTCCCCTCCCCCCTTACTGTCTGGTAACCACTAAACTGTTGCCTGTGTCTACGAATTTTTGTTCCTTAGAACTGACTCTGGGTGGTAAAAACACAATGTGATATATAGATATTGTATTATAGAATATATTCACTTGAAATCTTTATAACTTTATTCACCATTGTCACTCCAATAAACGTTAATTTAAAAAATAAAAATAAATAAAAAATAAAAAGAATGGCTGGTTGATTACTTCTTAACCCAGTCGTTTTTCCTCCATTTCTTGGAATCAAAACTGTTACCAGTTAATCTCGAAATTTATTTCATGGAACAGTAATACTAGTTTGCTGATTCTTCCTCTCTCTAACAATATAAAGAATGCTTACTACCAGTTGCCTTCCGGAGAAGTGTGTTTGGAAAATGATTAAGTTTTTAAACCAGAAAGATTAGAACCTAAACAGTGATGCTAGTGTGTTTTCATCTTCAATGCAGTCCTTTTTAGAAGATAAGTTCTTATTCCAGGGACCCTGACTTTAATGTAATATCTTTAATCAAATCTACTTGTTGCTTACCCACTTAGTACCAAAAGAGGTTTTCCTCTTTTTATAAATTCTGTCCACATTTATAAAGGTCTTAAATGCTTTCTGAGATGAGCTGTGCTATAAAAAATATGCATATAAGATAAAATCCACTCTTAGTTGACCAGGAGTTCAAAATGTTTGTTGAGTCGAAGTGAACTGAATGGGTCATATCTACACTTGGACATCTGTAATAACTTGAACTCTCTGTAGGGAAAGTTCCATTGTTGTCTGAAAATAAATCCTTTCTTCCAGGACTAGCTAAAAGCCCAACTAAACCAGAGCCCTCAGGTACATTCATTGTCTTCATTAACTGCCTTTGTTAGAAACACCATTCATATAACAATATGTCCACCAGAAGTACTTAGAAATGGATGGCATTACTTATGCTGATTTTTGAATTGTAAAAAGTTGTGGAGATTTCTTACTAAAATTTGACATAGGGCTCCATGTCATGAGTCTTCCCTTTAAAAAGAATCTTGAATATTGTAATTTCAAATGTGCATGCTTCTGAATAGATTTATGTTGTTTTGCAACCAAAGATTTTGTTATATTCTACCTTCATTCAAACATGAAATTAGTAGTTACCAGTATTTTAGAATATGTATTATATTTCCAGCCCCTTTATCAGACATTATTTTATTTTTGCTTTGATTTTTCTAACATTTATTAGCATTATAATGTGATAACCACACACAAGATATTAATGTAATTGTATATCAATAAACCTTGGACTGTCTGACTCCAAAGATGGATGTAATTTTTTTTTAGTGTGCAACACTGCTTGCAATTCTCCATGAGCCTAGCACAGTGCACCCTGTTGAGTTGAAGCATACTGTGGAGTGGAGAAACGACAGTAAATGAGATAGGAAAGAGAAGATCGTGATTATGACGCCTATGGAGATATCTTCTTAGAACCAGACTTAGAAGTCTATCATAGGCCACAGTTAGCATTATATTCACTTAGAAGAATGTAAAACAAGAACTGGCATCAAGTATCCTCCCTTGAGAGTTTGTCTTCGCAGCAGTCTGTGTAGCTGTCCACACAGCCACCTGAAAAGGTATATTTTAACCAGCCCTTAATCCCTATACCATGAAACAAGAATTGGGCAGGTAAGGGAATCACCCAGGCTGAAAAGCCTCATTTCCCTATGCCAATATCTCTTATATGAAATCTGTAGTCAGCCTCTGGGAACATGGCCAGTTCTAAGTCGTCACACACTGGAAGGAAGTCCAAAGATACAGCATCCAGATTAGGCATTTTTAGTTCATTTATAGTTTCTTCTAGTCAATGAGATTTACCAGTCAGGACTCATTCTTTTCATAAGTGTGTGGCATTATAACATATTTGATATACTACCTTTATCTGTTTCTAGAGGATCAGAGCAAGAAAGCCAAATATCAAGGTTGAATGCAGAAAGTGAAAGGGTTTTGGTAACCCTTTATTCAAAATAATTAAAGAGCGAGATTCTTGAAAAGTAGATTTTGAAACTAGTTCTGTCGTTAAGGATGACAAGATCTGGGTATGACCTCAATACTTGATGGCTGCAATGGTGTGGAGGTAAAGATCCTTGAAGTTGAAGAAATAAAAGAACCGAGAGACTAGGATATGAGACAGAGCCTCCATCTTTGTGTGTGTTGAAAAAAATTGAAATATGGATGGGTGAATGGGACAGTGACTCTGGCTCTATAACTCCTACTAAAGGAGAGGAAGTGACAAGGAGGTTGGCAGATGACCATGGCATCGAGGGAAAGTGGGTGATGGGACCTGATGGCATGGGCTTCAAAAGAGCTGAGTTTTTTGGAAAGAAGAGGACAATTCATTGGGAAGAATCAATTGGGAGCAAGGAAAATGCCTATGCTATCTCCAGTTATTTTCATAATTCATTTAAGTATTTTGAAATATTGAAACAAATCTATTCAATGGTAAGAAAACAAATATATCATTTACAAATAGATTTTTAAGTGTTATCATGTTTGTATATGTGTGCCCAATACCAATTCTGTGGATCAGTTGTGAGTGAAACTAGGATTTGTAATAAATCAAAACAAGCATATTGCTTGTATTACTACAGGGAAAATTAATATAGGAAATAATATGTTGATATAGGGAATTTTAATAAGTGTTAATATAGGGGTTAATATGGTGTAGCTTTGTTGGTAGATTATTATTTGGGGGATCTTTTTAGATAATATAGCCGAAATGGATCTTAATTCTAAATCTTCCATTTATTAGCTGCATGATCTTGGATTTCTCGCCTAAGAAATGAGTACACCAGTGTTACCTACTCACACGATTGGAGTCAGGATTAAATGACATAATTCACACAAAGAGTTTAGCATAATGCCTGCTGTAGTAAATGATTAATAAGGGTTAGCTATCATTGTTATTTTTTTCAATTGCAGTTTTAAAGAAAAAATTAGTTCCCCTTAGTAGGTTAATATTAAGAGATAAAAGAAAGTCAAAAGGTAACACAAAAAGGAATGTGTTCAGTTATTTTCTGAAATAAAAGATATGTAATAATGACCAGAGTCCCATGTGGTAGAAGAAAGAGAATAAAGATTTAAAAGCAGAAAATTTGTGCCCTTGACTTTAATTTCTTACTTTGACCCTGAATCCTTTGTTTATTTAGCATGACCCTGAGGGATTCTTATTTCATTAACAATGATATACTTTTAAAAACATTTCTGCACCCCCACTTCTCATCCTAAAGGACTCGAGGGTATATCTCTTGCAAACAATAGCACTTCATCTTATTATAGGAAAACACAATACCTTGTGTCCCAAACTCAATTATGAGTCACTGGAAAATGATTCTGATTGCCAACTACGTTAGGGATACTTATCTATCAGTTAGCCAGCACTGATCCTTGTTTAGAAACTACACACTTAATTTGGTAGTGATATGAAGCAACATTTCAATCTGTGGTGACAGTGTTTACTGGAGGGAAACTCCTGCAAATGGTGCTTAAAGGAGCCTCATCACACTTGGCACACATCTTTTAGAAATATGTTTGTTTTTCTATTGCTCTTTCATCTGAAAGATGCCCATACCAGAGAATGATCACCATCTTCCACCATCTTGGGGTCTTGGATAAGTCACTTAATCTCTCAGTTCACTTTCTCATCTGTAACAAGAGAATTTCAAAGTCTACTTCACAGAATTATGCTCAGTATTTTAACTAAAGAATGCATTTTGTAATGTTTCTAGAGTGCTTATTACCAAAAAAGTGGTAATCTAGTCTCTCCCCAAAATTTGTTTTAGTTACTTAATCACTACAATTATAATTTAAGTTGATAAAATCACTTACATTACATTGTTTCAATGATGTGAACATTGCAGTTTTTCACTGGATAAGTTGATGTCTTGCCTCCAAGACTGGATAAGTTGATGTGGCATGTCTCCATTCTATAATTCAATTTATGTGAAAATTATTTTTTTATCTCTCTTTTACTAGTATTCGCCCTACAGCTTGTGGCACAATGTACAAAATTTTTGTCAAGTGATGGCTAAGTGCATTATATAAAAGATGCATTATTTACCAGAGCAGAGGTCAATGTGTTCATAATTTAATATGCCAAGGGTCAGGCAGTCTAGAAATGTTTGTGAATTTCTGAAGTGACGTACATTTATAAAATAAAACTGCCATTTTATAATGGATAGCACATCAACTGGGCCGCCAAGCATACTTAAAAGATTTACATGGCATAGCTCATCAGTGAGGCCCTCCATAAATCTACTCTAGGACAAATTTCCAGATCCCATTTTTAAGTACATCAATATTCTTTTCTAAGTCTTTCTCACAGAAATTATCATAGTATTCCTCATGGGACCAGATGTCCTCATGTGGTAGAATATTACATTTTCTGAAAAATTGTTTATTAATTTGGTGAGTGTGAACTGTGCTGAATCTATTTTTTTGTTTTGGTCTTTGCATGGACTCATTTTTCTAATTTAGTTTTTTTCGGTATGTTTATAACAAAACTACTGTCATCTTTATAATAGAGGCGAGGTGAAACTAACTTTACTATTATATCGACACCACATCTCATTTTTTTAATTGAATAATGTATTATTGCTGTAAAATTTGTTCATTAGATATGCCACTAATCCCGTTTTAATCGTGATAGCTGATTTTTATGTTGTATTTAATTATAATTCTGTGTTCTATTGAAGTATCTTTTTTAAAGCATTGTGAATACCTTTTTTTTTTTTTTTTTGAGGGCAGTGTCACTGGCCCTCATATATGGGACCCGAACCTGAGCCACTGACTTCCCAAGCCAGCGCTTAACCACCGCGCCACTTGGCCGGCCCCATGAATAGCTTTCTTAATTGTACTAAATTGGTAGTAATAATATATATGGATGATATTACTTATAATAATAGCTACCAATTTCTTAATGGTACTATTTCCAAGCACTGAGCTAGAGCCATTATTTACATACTTAATTTCACATAATCATCAAAGGACCCTACAAAGTCAGTATTATGTCATTTTACATAAAGCTAAGCTAGGAGACCAAATTTCCATTATAAATCTTGTAATGGATATATTCATTGGTTCATTTATCTTTTCGACAAATGTTCATTGAGTGTCTACTATGTACCAACAACTATGCCAAGGACTGTGAACAGAGCATTTAGCCTGATAGGCATAGCCCAGCCCTCGGAGAGCTGCTAGGCCATGAGAAAATTTAAATGTTAGCCAAGACATTACAAAGATGTGTGATTAGTGATTTGATAAGGCAAGTGAAAGTTGCTGAATGAGTATGCAGCATGGAGAGCTAGCCTTGGAGGAGAGAGGGCAGTGACAGCCTCTTCAGGAAAGAATCAGATCAATGAAGATGGTTAAATGTAGCTATGGAGTGAGGCAATAAGAGAGCTGTGATGCAGGAGAGTAGGTCCTGTATAGAGAATTCGAATTTGTCGTGAAAAAATCTTAACCTGTATTTCCAGAGCATACTGAGTTAGAGAAAGGCTGTATTCAAAAGAGCAATCAACATCCGGGAAGCAATCTTAAACTGTAATATTCCTACTACTTAATGATTATTGAAGCTAATATATTTGGAATAGATGTTTTCTATCGCTGGTTTCAAATGACTTACCCAATTGAACTTTGACAAACATCTCAAGGTTTACCTTTAATTTAATAAGTGAATGAAGATGCTAATGTTTTCTATAATACTTTGGAGCAGGTTTTTCTCCAAACTTGGAAACTTTTATCTGATAAAGAACTCAGAAAAACCTTCCTTGCATCAAATAGTCTTATTCATGCTATAGTGGAGCCAGTTGTCAGTATCAGTGCATCTCACAAATATCTGTTTAATTCTTCAGAAAACCTTGTGCTTGGTGTGTCAGGCAGTGGTCTACCACCATTTTAGATCATGCAATCATCAGTCAAAGTATTTTTGAATAAGAACCCCAATAGATGTATATTTGTCTATTAACATGGAATTTGTATGCATTACTATATTAATATATAATGCACATTTAAAACCCAAGTAACATATAGAATTAGAAGAATCAGCTAAAAAGAAATAGAAAGGAAGGTTGTATATATTCAGGGAATGGGAACTTGTTTTACACACCCTCACATTGGGAGGGACTAAGATGAATAATCTGTTAATGCCTGCCTTCAAAAAGGTAGAGAGATGGTAATGCAACAAGTTCACCAAAGCAGAATGCTGTACTCTGGTATTCGAAGGCAGACCAGTGTAGCTCAAAGTCAGAAAGGTGTTTTAGGGACTAATTTGGTTCTATGTTGGGGCCAAGGAAAGGGGGTCCTGGGCAACAGAGACTGGAATGCAGCGTGGCAGTGCTTTAGAGCAGTGCTTCTCAAAATTTGATATGTTTGCCAGCAAGTCGGAGACCTGCGCTGGGGCTCACTGTCTGCATTTCTAACACACTCCCAGGTGACATGGGTATTGCTGGTGTGCAGCCCACACTTAGAGTAGAAAGGCTTTCGGAGACTCTCACATCTAAAGTGAGGAGTTTGTCCTTCATGTGGTAGGCAGTAGGCAACTTCTAAAGGTTTTCCAGCTGGGGGCCGCATGATCAAGTTGAACTCGAGGCAAATTCATTTAGTAGTAATTTATAGATTGAAAAGGAGCAGGCTGAGACTGGAGGAAGGGCGATATGTCTGGAAGCAATTACACTAGTACAGGCAGGAGGTAATAACGCCTCTGAACTGGGACACTGGCAATGGAAACAGGAGGGATAACATAGAATTGAAGAGAGATAACAAACTAACACAGGTATAATAGATAAAAAAGATTCAATTGAGGGCTAGAGAAACTCAAGTGAAATCTGACCTTTTCTGTGCATCAAGTAATTTGGAAATTTAAATTTTCATCAATTTGAATACATATGCATAAAATTATAGATTTAGCTAACCACGAGAATTTTTCTGGTAGAAAAGATCACACATAAAATCAAAATGCTGCAAATGGACAACTGCCTTTGAATGTGTTTATATTCTCCTCTGATCTTTAGTTCTAGAAAGAACCACGTGTCCTGGCAGCGTATGTCCAAACAGGTCCAATAAATCTCAGTGATTGTAAATAGTGCTTTATCCATATTGAGCAAACATTTCCTGTTCATCTTCCTCCAGGTAAAAAACATTAATGTCCACATAAAAATGCCAGAAATTTTTGAAGAATAAAAAGAGCAGAGGTGGCAGGGAGAAATGTATTTTCATTATAGGCTCTGAATTTCCATAGCTGTTTTTTGCTATTTGGCCACTTCTTCCTGTTTGACCTGACTTTATGCTGTACACACTATCAACCATAGAGACCATGACATTCATTTTACTTGTTATGTGTCTATTTCTGGCTTCCCTTACTGGATAATAAGTTCCATGAGAACCAAGACTGTGTCTTACTTATTTTGTATCCCTAAATCCCAGCACAGATGATGAATAAACTGACTTTCAGTGATGAGCGAATTTTTCCAGAATCTGACACAAATGTGAACACAGAGAAAATTCCTTTTGAAATGGATGAATGAATTAATGAATGAATGGGTGGATGAATGAATGGATGTTGGCCTAGCCCTTAGAATGGCTGTTTCCAGATTCTGTTTTCTCTATTGCTAGATAAATACCAATCTTGTTCAACCCTTCGTGTCCAATCAATATTTCATTTATCCATGTCCAAATACTATAAATAGCCCTCATATTATGTAGTGACTTTGAAATCAGAAGACTAAACCTGTTTTATTTATTATAGGCCAGTAATTAATGTGCTTTGCATTATAGTCTAGTTCAAATATGTTACATTTCTTAACATCAAATTATTTTACCATTTTTCAGTCACATAGACTTTTTTTAATTAAAATTTATTGGGATGACAGTAAACTTACGTACATTTCAAGTTTACAATTCTGTAATACATCATCTATGTAGCACATTGTGTGTTCCCCACCCAGAGTCAAGTTCTCCTTCCCTCACCATATATTTGACCCCCAGATCCCCTGCTACCACCCTCCACCACCCTTACCCTCTGGTAACCACTAAACGATTGTCTGTGTTTATGAGTTTTTGTTTGTTTATTTGTCTTGTTCCTTTGTTGTTTTCAGTTTTATATCCCACATATCAGTGAAATCATATGGTTCTCAACTTTTTCTGTCTGCCTTATTTCACTTAGCATAATCATCTCAAGATCCATCCATGTTGTTGCAAATGGCACTATTTAATCTTTTATTATTTCAGAATAGTATTCCATTGCGTATATATACCACGTCTTCTTTATCCAAGCATCTTTTGAAGGACACTTGGGTTGTTTCCATGTCTTGGCCACCATAAATAAAGCTGCAGTGAACATTGGAGCTCAAACGTTTTTACAAATAAATGTTTTCAGACTTTATGGGTAGATATCCAGGAGAGAGATTGTTGGGTCTATGGTAATTCTCAGCCTCTCTTTAAAAAAAAAAATTCAATATAATCCATTATTGTTAGGTATGTGTGTTAGGAAAAACACTAACCTCTTTGGTGGGCATTTTGATACTATCCTCACTAGTATAATTCAGGAATCTTTGTCAGTGAGCATACACATGGTGGGAGGAAGCCTTCATCAGTTCCTTTTGCACTGTGCATGCACAGCCTCTGACTTGTGATTGTAACTGTGAGTCACCAGGATATAAATTTTTAAACTAACAGCTGACTCATAGGTTTTGCTGAAAAGCAGCTTACATTCAGATTGGCTTCTGTATCATTTTAGTTACTCACGCTGCTGTATTGTCTCCAAACTTTCGAAGATTCTAGCATATTGTTTCATATTAGTTTTCATTATTCCTTTAAATGTTCATATCTTCAAAAATCGTAGATATGATCAGAGCCTTGGTGACCACCTAGTTGAATCCTTTTGTGGTAGGGACGGTAAAATAAAAACTTATATTGGTTGCATCACTTCACAAAGGACACATAGCTGATGGTTGACAAAAATCAAGTAAAAATGAAAAGACCCCAAATCCTCAGCACAGTGATTTTCTTATTTTCTCTTATGCTGTACTACATCATTAAAGGATTTTATGGTTTGTCTGTGGCCAGCAGAGAAGCTATGTTTATTGTTCAAGCCTGACTCATAGTTAACATTCATTGGATCTATTGGAAACCCAGACACGATAAAAGCAAAAGCTATTTTGAAGAAACACTTCCTTTATGACACCATATGTCTTCAATTTGGACTGGAATTTTTTGATACCCTCCCAGTTTACTGATGTTCCAGAAGACCTACTGAATTTCCATTATAGTTTCATTTTCTAAGCTTTGCCAGTAAGAGTAAGACTTAGTCATGCAATACTTCAGTTCAAAATTTTATCACGACACATTGTCTGTATATAAAATAACTTCGAATCCGCATAGGGATTTTGCTGTTCAGTTCAGCATGAAAGCTTATTGTTCTAAATACACATTCTAAAAATTGGTTTATGATTTGTGCTATCATGTGTTTTTGCGTTAGAGGGCAGTCACTGGTGTGCAGAATATAACTTCTGTTATTGCTCACAGTCTGTGGCATTTTACAGGATAATGGTAGATGGTGGAAGGCCAGTGCCTATGGTTCTTTTGATATCTCCATTCTTGGCAGTAACAGATTGAATGAAGCAGCCTTTTCCATAAACTATTCCATTCCATGTTCAAAGAAGGGTATCATGTAATATGTCATTGACTTCAATTCTACCTACTTACCATCATAAAGCAATCTTAGTGGCATGAGGAACCCAGGACCTCCTACATCTCCTTTGAGTCTCTACTTCTCTTTATTTCCACCATCAACAACCTACCTCGAACCATCATTACCTGAACAATAGCAACTGCATCCACTCTTGTACTATTGAGTCCACCTGTGTCTCAGCATTCATGCCTATGCTTTCAAAAGTCACTCTGTGGCCTAAAATCATTCCGTAATTGCCCATTGCTCCCAAATCCTTACTATATCCAGCAGATTCCTGCCAGCTTTGTTCTCTTTTCCCCATCGTCATCCCATCTATCTCTCATCTCCCTCTTACTTTCTCATTTTGTACCTTCCATGAAAGCACATGCCTTGGCTTTGTCATCTCAGTGCCTTTGTGCATGCTTTTTATCTGCAAAATATTCTTTGACAATTTATCTGCACTGCTTCAGGCAGTGATCCCCTTCTTATGCATGGATTTTCAAATTCAGCTTCCTTAGAAAAGCTTTTTCTCACTTCAAAGACTAGGTAAGAGCTTCCTGTTATATACCTTCTCACACTGTGCTGTTCTCTTTGTCGCAAGTCATAGATATATTAAGTTGTGTAATTTATTGTAAATAATTTTTATTGAATTATGTTCCAGTTTTATGCTAACTAGGTCATATCTCCTTTGTTCACCATTGTATTATGAGAACCTGGCATATTTTGAACATGGTGGGTTCTCCGGAATATTTGTTCAGCTGGTGCTTATCAAAGCTCAATTTCCTACTATACCTGATGAACTTGAGGTTTAGATACATTGTGGGAATGTGATCTTCAAAGTGGTGTTTCAAATTTCAGGGGACCCCCCAAAAAAAGAATTTATTTTTAAAAAGTGTTGGAATACCTCTCATTTTATTTTATCATTTAAAAAATTTGGTGCCTATTTTATATTTTCCACAATATTTTGTTGATAGAACATTTTAGGTTTATAATTTACAGAGGTAAATGGAAAGAGAGAATATGTACTCACTGTTTTCTTTCTTTTTCTTTCTTTCCTTCCCTCATCATTTCTTCCTTCCTTCCTTTCTTTTTTTTTTTTAACCTAACAATGTTGTATGATGAAAGAGTCTGGAAATTACTGTTATAGAAGAGCTTGATTTGTTTTTTGCTTAATAATATTTACCCTCTAATAAGCAGAGATGAGCATGTGTTTTAAATTACATTTTCTGACCTAAATTTCTATGTTATAATTCAAAAATACTCTGTTATAAGTTTGTAAAAAGCATTTATTTTACCTCACAAGTGAAGGGCAATGGATGAAACAATAATCGTCTTATTAATATAGTAAAGAATGTAAAATTGATAATGTGGTGAAATCATGTTACTCTTATTTTTGCTTTGGTATCTTTCCTAGTCTGTGCTGTATATGCCTGCAGCTATACATACTTAATGTAGGATGAGTAGAAGACATTTAACATTAAACCTCAACCTTCCCACCTCAGCTACATCACCAAGAGTAGAGTAAAATGAAATAGACCAGGATATTATTGGCAAGTATCCAAATGGATTATTAGATGTAATGGTACAAATTTATCCAAATATCACATGCCTCTCATATTTTTAATTGAAATATGTAGCAAAGGGTGGCTTTGGGCTACTTTTTTATTCCTGTGACTCTTTTCTTTCTTCCTTTCTTATTTTTGATTGGATTCTGTAGACATTGCCTCACTATGGAGGTTATTTTACTCTCATTTTGTGGTGCCATTGTATTTCAAACAACAAGATATCTATAAAGATAAATCTTTATTTATTTGCCTGACATCCATAAATTAGAGTTTGAGGAATTCCTTAAATACAATGAAAGCCAAAAGCTCATGTGAATAAGAAGAGAGAACAATTATCAGAAAAAAAATTTTGAATGACTCTGTATCGAAAGAATAAAAGGTCAGTTAGTTAAGAAAACGATTTCAATCTACCTGGTCGAATCTAATTTAATTATTCTTACCATGGTTTCTGAAAGAGCATTCATTGTTGCCTCCCTTAAGTTTAATGAAAATAATTACAAAATCTCTCTGTTATCTGGAAACGGAGTAAATAAACTGGATCATTACCTTGAAAACATCATCAAGATTCCCAAAGTCTCACTAGAAGAATTTTACATATTTAAATGAAGCAATAAAGTGGAAGAAAATGTGATAAATTAATTATATTTACTATCTACACATGGCTCAAGGCAAAAATCTAATGTCATGTTCACACTTTGTCCCTATAATAATATTAATTAAATTATAAAAGAAACACTATAAATTAGTCTTGGGAGTCCTTGTATACCATAGGTCATAATTCAAATGTGTTTGAACCTGAATTAAATATCTTACTCTAAAATGGAGATTGTATAAGGGATGTGCTAATATTAGCAGTAGAACAAAATTCTGCACAGATTACATACAATTCAACACATTTTGGATCATGATAATTCTTAGATGGAAATAAAACATTTTTCATTGTGGATATTTGCACGCCAATATTTTTTTGGAGTCTTCCCATGTAGCACCCCCACAGAAACTTCTTTACCTGACAAGAAAAATATTAGATATCACCTATGCATCTTATTATTCATCAGCAAGACAGGGAAATGATACGTTTCCTAGGATTGCTAAGGGAATTTGATGAAGATTAGTGAAATTGAAGGCTGGTCTTTGAACTGAATTGCAAATGTATTTTCTTGTTTTCAGTTTAGAAGTTTAACATAAGTATATGATTTTGGATCATATAAACCTTCCCAGTGTTGGTTGATGAATACATTGGAAGCTTCCTTTACTTGAAAAATGAGAAATATAAATAGTGAATATGTAACATACATGTAGATGTAATTGGTGTGCTACATTTATAACAATTTAAAAATCAAATTGAAAAATCACTGTAGTTATGAGAAGAAATGCATAATATTTCAACCTCCTGAAAAATTTCTTTGAAGTCAATATGACCATATAATTACTTTTGGAATTAGAGATACACATTTTATTTATTTATTTTTTTTGGTCCAGTTTTATCTGAACTCAGATCATTTCAGGAAAATTCTGTTATCAAAATGTGTCCTATGCCTTCAGCCATTGTAAGCTTATGGTTAGAGACTATTTAATAAAGTATGACCATGATGTGAATTTTGTATGGATGGTGGTTTACTTCCTGTTACTAAATGTTGCATCCGTGGAGTAAAATTGAAAGAAGATGGACCCTGGAATTAAAATGCAGATGTGTGTGAATGACCTGAATTATTCTGGGCCTTAATTTTTTTTAATTAAAGTTTGTTGGGGTGACAATTGCTAGTAAAGTTACATAGGTTTCAGGTGTACAGTTCTGTAACACATCATCTATATATCACATTGTGTTCACCACCCAGAGTCAGTTCTCCTTCCATCACCATATATTTGACCCCCTTTACCCTCATCTATTACCCACCACCCCCCTTACCCTCTGGTAACCACTAAACTGTTGTCTTTGTCTATGAGTTTTTGTTTCTTTATTTGTTTGTCTTTTTCTTTTGTTGTTTTCAGTTTATATCCTGCATATCAGTGAAATATGGTTCTCGACTTTTTCTGTCTTATTTTGCTTAGCATAATAATCTCAAGATCCATCCATGTTGTTGCAAATGGCACTATTTCATCTTATGACAGAATAGCATTCCATTGTGTATATATACCACATCTTGTTTTTCCAATTTTTTACATGTAAAGTGGGTGATAGACTTCATGCTTTTCCAGCAAGCAGTAGTGCTGGTCTTATGATTATTTCTTAAAGTCAAAAAATATAAGTCATGAACCACAATATCTAAATTCAGGGGTCAGCAAACTGCTGCTCGCGAGCCACATGTGTCTCTTTGGGTACGTTTACCGACCCCTGGAAGAGCCAATCCTGTCCCTCACAACAATTTAAAAATTATTTGAGAGCCCTAAATATATTTTTACAAATAAGGAAAGTTTACAGTAATATTATAAATGAAACTCTGATAGTTTTATTTTCATTTTCAATTTTAGTTCAGAGCCACATGTGGCTCGCGAGCGGCAGTTTGCCGACCACTGGTGGCTCTTCCTTCTCAATAGTTTGCCAACCCCTAATCTAGATAATTCAAAAGTCTAAGTTAAAATTAGTTTAGTTGCATTTATGTGAGCATGAATAAAAGTTTAAAAAAGTATTTCATCAGGCAAATGAAATTTGTGAAAACTCGGTGAAGATAAATCCTTTAGCTCATAAGTGAGAACTATCAAAATTATGAGGTGCATAAATAGAAGTAATGTTAGTTAAAATTTGGGAAATACAGTGTCCAATCAGTAATTTATTAGACATGCAAAATAAAGACTGTAGACATAGAAAAGTAATTATCGGAGAGCAAACTAAATATCATGTCTGTGTTTCTAAATGTCAGCTCAAATGGAAAATAGAAGGAGAGAGGAAAAGAACCTTTATTTTGCTTTTAGAATAGCACCACATGCTTGGGAATGGTTGTTGTGGGTAAAATAGGGTCTTCTTAATTGAGAGAATGTGAATTTGTGTTCAAATAGTGCTTTTCAAGTTGTTCTTTCAGCTCCTTACAAAACTGAAAACATGGTTCATTTTACTAACAATAACACCAAGATGTGTTTAATTATTCAAAGCATTCAACTGGTTTGACTAAATTCAGCTTTATAGCATACATGTAGTTCCTTTTAGCATTAAGAAAATTACATTATTTTTTCCAAAAGGTTATGTCAGCTGTATGACTGAAATGTTTCAAATGTGAAGTTTTGTTTTTGATCATTTCCTTCACTGTGCCGAAGCTTTTTGTTTGATGGTCTCACGTATTTTTTTTGCTTTTGTTGCCCTTGCCTTTGGAGTCATGTCCAAGAAGTCATCGCCAAGCATGATGTCAAGGAGTGTACTGCCTATTTTCTTTTAGGAGTTTTATGGTTTCAGGTCTTACATTCAAGTCATTAATGCATTTTAAGTTAATTTTGGTGCATGGTGTAAGATAGTGGTCCAGTTACATTCCTTTGCATGTGGTTGTTCAGTTTTCCCACCACCATTTATTGAAGAAATTGTTCTTTCTCAATGTATATTCTTGCCTACTTTGTCATAAATTAATTCACAATACAGGCATAGGTTTATTTCTGGGCTCTCTATTCTGTTCCCTTCATCTATGTGTCTGTTTTTATGCCATACTATTTTGATTGCTTGCCAGATGGGAATGGGGGTTGCAAGTGGGAGAAATGGGTGAAGAGGATCAATTGTATGATGATGGAGGTAATTAGACTTAATGTGGTAATTACTTTGCAGTGCATACAAATATCAAATTTTTAAGTTGTATACCTCAAACTAATATAATGTTATATGCCAATTTTACCTAATTAAAAAAAAATGAATTAAAATTTCTTTAATACTCTATAGGTATAGCTAAAGCCTAGTTACAGAATTTGTTTGTAAAGGGAATTGTGTGATACCAGACTACATCCATGGTTTTCATGTCATTTCTAAGCAATGAGTCTCAAAATGTTCATTTTTGTCTGTGGTGTAAGCGATAATAATCATCTGGGAACTTGTTAGCTGTACAAATTCTTATTGTCCTCTGGATCATTCTAATGTACACAGAAACTATATCCAGTTCATATCTGGCACTTTAATGCTATACAACACTGTTGACAGCAATAAAGCAAAATTTGAGAGGTGAAACCCCTGATCAGAGAAGAGTAATAAGTCATGTGAGATTGAACAGCAACAAGCCAAGAGTTGAGGAATCATGTTATGAAACATTGGTGTCATTGGAAAATTATTGGATAACTTTCTTGAGGAACTCATTAAACAAAGGGTAAAACTAAGTGTGGAGGCATTGAAAGAAGAACGGATGGATTTGACATGGTAACATGTATTTGGCTACAAGGTGAGGAGGGAAATTAGTGTTTTCCCATCAATTTCATATTCCTTGCAGAGCAAGGAGGTTTTGGGCTTGCTGTAAACCCAACCCAGCTGAGCCTTGAGGTTGATTCTATCCCAATAGAGTGATGGTCTCAAATTCTGGTGTAGTTAATCATACCTGAGTAATTATTTCAAATGCATATTCCTCAGCCTGTTATTCAGAGATTGTGATTTAAGAAGTCCAAGTACCATAATTACAAAAACCTGTGCTAATGCATTATAGGCAGAGGGTTTTACTCAGATGCCTTGTTAAAATTAGTATTATTTGTTGTGTTGAAAAACATGTAGTTAAGAAAAATAAATATTCACATGAAATATTCTCAAGAAAGCTCTTTGGTTTAGGAATCCACATATATGTGGAATTCTTTTTGTCAGTTTCTAGTATCACCCACTTAATGAACTAAACAGAATTAGTGCCTTTATGAAAGGAACAGAAACTTCATACATTTATGGTCTAGTGGCTACTGTAAGTGAAGTCTTTTTTTTTTTTTTTTAGTGAAGTCTTTTCTTGATTGACCTGTTGTATTTGATTTGTATTTGATTGATGTGATTGTGCTTTCCTTATCATTGCTAATGGTGATTATACTGCCACTCTATTCTTGTAAATTTGCTCATGCAGCTTGGAAGCTGAGGCGACTTCAGTTATCATTTTTAAGCTATGAAAATAAATTGGTCATGGAGAGATATACTGCGAACTTGGAACTGTAATAACATATCCTGTGTTTACTAAATGGTTTTGGCATGTCTGTCGGTAACCAGTAACTTGTGATGCGACTCGGAGCCAAGGGGGAAAACATACCACAAAGAAAAATGAAATATATTAAAGTTTTATTTTAAAATGCATGTGATTTTTAGATTAAAGTGTCTTGTTTATGCAGATGTGGCTAATTTATAGTACATATCAAATGAAACTTTCCAAGTTATAGTTAGACATAACAACCGTCTTTGCATGGGAAAGTGACGAACAATTGATGGTTTTATTTAATATTTTACTATCATTTAAAATTAAATTCAATAGACAAAGTTCTTTTCTTTGAAAAAACAACAGAACTTTATTTCTTACTAAAGGCTGGAAAGTCCAAGATCAAGGTACAGTTAATATAGTTTGTAATGAGGACTTTCTTCCTGGTTTGCAGATGGACAGCTTTTCTCTGTGTCCTCATATGATCTTTCCTCTGTGCATGCATGTAGGGAGGAGAGAGAGAGGGAGAAGGAGGGGGAAGGGGGAGGGAGGGAGAGAGATCTTACTCTTTTTTATAAAGCCACCACTCCTATCGAATTAGAACTCCAGCTTTATGACTTCATTTAAACTAATTGCCACCTAAAGCTCTATCTTCAAATATAATCACATTGAGCATTAGGGCTTCCACATATGAATTTGGAGTGGATACATTTCAGTCCATAACACATGTACTATGTACAACGTTTTTAATTTTAATGTAGTCCAATTCATCTGTTCTTGCATTTCCTATGCTTTTGATGTAAAGCGGACTTTCCCATGAGAGGCTCAAAAAGCTTTTTGGATGAGCCCAGACATTTTTCAAGGGAGAAAGCACTTTCAGAGAAGCCGGTGCACTAGAAACAATATGATAGCCGACATTGGTGAAAAAGGAACCAAAGCTGTAGCTGGCAGTTTTCTGGACCTATCTGAGATAACTCACTTTACCATCCAGTTTGCTAGATCCTTCCTGCTCTTGGTTTTGGAGAAAAGTGCAAGAAGCATTCCCTTTCTAGGAAAAATCATGAACCCAACAGAGGTGTGGTTGGGAACAAAATAAGGTTCTATACTAAGTGCAAGGAAGTATTAAAAACGAAATTCTCAAATCTCAGCTTATGTACCAAGTAAAGACCTCATGTTCAAAATTAATATGGGTTGTCATCTTATGCTTAACATGTTCTGGGGGATTAATTTTATAACATGATGGGGATACTTTTGTCACAATGATAAGACACTACTAATTTATGTTTTGAATGAAGATTTGTTGTTTTCCACTGCCTTATTGCAAAACACAGTATGTCATATACAATACATGTCCAAGTGCTTTGGCAAACCAACCAAATGAGTTATTAAACTTTGCTTAATTGGTTTATTATTTCTTGAGCTTAGTAGCTACAAGTAAAAGCAAAATGCAGGTCAATCATTGAAAATGCCACATATTGCCCCCCCCCCAGAGTTTCCCATGCAGCGGGAGAAATAGAAAATTGATAGTTGATAGAACTTGGAAACGACATGGGAGCAGATTTTTAGACTAAGATTCCAATATATAGGCCATGTAGAAACGGGAACATTTAATTTTTTTTTTGAAATAGTATATCGCCTCATATAATTGGGCTCTTTCCTTTAGCTCAGTAGCTTTAAAACTGAAGCCTGCATCACATACCTGGGAAGTTAGATATACACAACTTGCTGGTTCCCAGGGCTGCAATATCTGGGATATTCAGTAGGTCTGGGGTAAAGTCTGAGAATTTGCTTTTCTAAGCAGTTCTGACATAGGGGATGCTGAAGCTGCTGCTCCATGGACCACACTTTGAGAACCGTCATTCTAGTCTTGTCTTAAGCAAATTTGAAATCTAAAAACGCCGCCACCACCACCAACAACAACACAATAAACAGCTTCAAAGGGATTTGTCAATTGTTATCTGTGTATTATAGAATTCTTACCTTTAATTATTTTAAATGAAAAATCTTGAACTTTCATGGGAATTATTGGAAGAGGAACTTTGAGTTCATTTGATATTTTTTTCTTCTCTGGCAGTTTAAGTAAAGGATCCATGCTTAAATGTGATGATTGTATCTGGGCTGGCAAACAAAATACTGCAGTTCTGTTTGTGGTGAATATACTTTCTGTATGGTATATGGACGTTCCTTTGAAAATGTGCATGCTTTCTGCTGCTGGACTATGTTTTTCCCTCTCTATCAAAGTTATCAATACTTTGGGTCAGTGTATGCCTTTGGATTTCTGTCACTGCCAAGGAGAAGAAGGCTGGGCAGTGATTCAGATGATGATGAGAACCAGAGAGCGTTCCTTTTCTGGACTCCATAATGACTCAACATTTTATTCTTTGGGATGTGATGATCTTGGTAGTTCCTGACTCAGCAGTCTTTTCAGCATCTTTAACTCTTTACAATTAAAGTGAAGGCTGGCACCAGAGGAACTGGGGCTCTGTCAAGTAGTATGCATCTTCCCGGCCTGAAAAGAGAGGTGACTGTAGAGTCAACTGAAGTGAATTATGCTTTAGTTGAATATACCTATTTTATTTACTGCAAAAATTTCACAAAACACTCCTGTTGTTTTCCAGAGTAGAAGTGGTAAATTTCATTGGAAGTATACTTGCTTTTCAAAATAATATCGTAGTCGCTCTTTATACATATAAACACATTTGCACAAAATGTATCATTTAAAATAAAAGTATTGCATTGTTTAACTGAATTAGTTTGTTTAAAAAACAAACACCTTCTCCATAACAAGTCTGTGTTTATATTTTGTATGATCTAGGTTAGTTAGTGGGGTAGTCACAGTACTGTCCCCTGAGAAATGTCGAAGTTCCCAGAACCTAAACTGTGTTACCTTACATGACCAAAAGGGGAGTTGCAGATGTGATTCAATTAAGGATTTGAGATGGAGAGATTATCCTGGGTTATGGAGGAGGGTCTCATATAATGACAAGGGTGCTTAGAGGGAGGCTGGAGATTCTGAGACAAGAGTCAGAGAAGGGTCTCTAAGTAAGCCTTTGGTTATCAATGTTATTGAATGCATGCGGACTTGGACTAGGATCTGTTTTGACTTCCCTTCCCCTTTTTAAAAACCTCAAAACATGAATGGAATTCTGTTATCTGCTTTCAGTAGAGTCCTTATTAGACTGTGGGAAAGAAGAATTATGTTTCTACCTCATTGCTGACTAGAAGAGTATGTCTCCAATTTTAGCTTGTGGAAGGCTTGCTTAAAAAAGTTTCTGATTCTGAGATTGTGGTGGGGTCCAGAAATATGCATTTTTAACAGGTTCCCAGGTGAGGCTACTGCTACTGTTTTGGGGACTATAGTTGGAGAAACAGTGGACGATGTAATTCATTCATGAGCACTAGTGGCCCAGAGCAGGGTTTCATCTTTGAAGATAATGAAAAAAGCTTCTTTTAGGCTTTTTGATAAAGTTAGCAACAAGAAAACAATTCTTTCTTCTCCTCTTCCCCTCTCCGCCTCTTCCTCTCCTTCTCTTTGGAGATTTTACTAATCTTAGCATTTGAATCCCTTTGTTAAAAACGTCATTTAATAACCCATGTTACAATGGGGAACTTGAAATATAACGATGGTTGTCAGTGCAATAAGAGCTACTGTCTTTAAAATAGGAAATGAATTTAGCAACAACGGGTAATGTTTTTTACATGAAGTACCTCTGAAACTCTGCAGATATATTTAAGGTTCATTTTTAAATATTTTTAATCCTCTTGCATCCCCTTGAGATAGGTAAGATTTAAGTATTATTTCTTCCTCTTTTTCAATAAAAAAGAGATGAAATTATTTTTCTTTTTGAAGGGAGCAGTGGGACCTCAATTAGGCTGTTTTTCCTGGTTTCCAAATCATGTGCTCTTATCAATTGATCCGCGTCACCCAATACCTACATATTTCCTTTCTTGTATTTTGCTATATTGCTTAGAATTTAATGTTACAGTGGAGTCTTTAGATTCGTGTGTGTGTGTGTGTGTGTGTGTGTGTGTGTGTGTGTGTCTGTGTAGGCATATATTTGAACATGGGCAAAATATACTCAAGTTAATCTGTGTATACAGGCATACCTGATCGATATTGTGGGCTCGTTTCTAGACCACTGCAATACTGTGAATATTGCAACAAAGCGAGTCCTAATCTTTTTGCTGGTGGAGGGTCTTAACTTCATTTTGTACTAAACGCAATGTCTGTGAAACGCAATAAAGTGACACACAATAAAATGAGGATTTGCCTATTTGTCACGTTGTTTCTGTGAAGCAAAAAAGGGAGGTTTAACTCTTGGAAAACGCATCCATGTTTTCATTTATTTTCCTTCTTTGGATATATTGGGTTCTCAGAAAAGTCATGACGTATTTTTTTATGCTTTTCATTGCAAAAATGCATCATTACTTTTCTGAAAAAAATAATATATTATTACTCTCTGTATTATCATTCCACTGTGTCAGCTGTTTAAAATTCCATAAAAAGGGTTATATGGTGATTAAATATATAGGATCTGGAGATGGTCACCTCTATATTCAAATGATGGCTTTGTCACTTGCTAATATGTGAACTGAAGGAGGTTAGTTAACATCTTTTAGGCTTAATTTCCTCATCTGTAGTGAAGACGGAAATAGTCCCATCCTAGGGTTCTAATGAAGATTAAATGATATAACAAGTGTGAGGCTTTTAACACAATGTGTGTTCATAACAATTACTTGTTATTATCTCAGTAATTTAGTACTATGTTCTCACTACGTATTTGTACAGTAGCACTGTTGTGTCTCCGTAGAGCTCTGAATTAATCTTTTGACTGTGAGAATGTTCTGCCAATAAATTTAATAAATACTGTTGGTAAAGTTGAATTTACAGCTGTTTTTGAGCAATAGTATGGTCTCCTCACTTATGATATATCTTCTAAAATATAACACATATCTGCAAAGGTACTTTGTTTATTTTCCTTGATCTTTTTTCTTTCTTTGATTATGTAATAAGAAAATTTCTTCAAATTTAAAAAAGTACATATGATAAAGAATGCCAATTATATTTCTATGACCAAAAAGTCAACTTTACCCTTCTTTCAAATTTTGACAAAATGCTCCTTTTAAAATTCTCATAATGTAAAACAAATCCAAGTGAAGACAATTTGCATTTGTTTTTACGATTTATCTAGGCTTTTCACCATGTTTTAATAAATTATCTAGGTCATTTTTGAAATCTAAAATCTCAAACACATTAAATGTCTGATTTTGAGATTTTTAACCAGTATAATAGTCATCGGCCATTATTGTGTCAGCATCCATCACCATCCTATAGTGGTACCCATATTTTCTTCCTGTAATCCACCCGGGCCCCCACTTCTGATTTATTTGTATTAGGTGTGGCTAGATCCTGACACTGGGCATGGACCACCTGACTTTGGCCCAAGCTATTTGTTTACAGTCATTCCCCAAGCCTCGCTGATTTGCATGTGCCTTAAACCAGCCAATGAGGATCAGGGAAGTTTACTTCCCTACCTTTGTTTGAGAGATAGAAAATCCAGCTGGATTGAAAATGAGGAACCAGGAAGCTAGGGCTGCCTCTGTTTGTAGAATGTGAGAATGAGGTCAGTCAACAAGGAAAGCAGAGCTCAGCCAAGCCCAGAAACAGAAAAACTGAATCTGGCATCCGCTTTATGCTTCTGCTCTAAGCTAGACCCATCCCTGGGCTTTTCCATTACAGAAAGTTTTGTGTTGTTGGTTGGTGTGCAGACAAGTGTGTAGCACTGGTAACTCCAATCTAGAATCAGCAGAGCCAAGATGATGCGATTTCTAAAATGGCAGAAAAGCCTTTGTAAAACTGCAAAGAAAACAAAGCAAAATCTTCCTTTGAATTGCACAAAGTTGGATTGCAAGAAAAATCAGGATATGTTTAACTTTGAACAGATATTTTGCATGTTGATGTTAAATGGAGTTCAGTTCTGATTCATGTAATAATAACCAATTTTTTCTCTTTGTAAATGTCCAAAGGAGCATCCAAAGTCTCCATGCAAGTTGTGGGGCAATACGTTGACATTTGGCAATGGTCTACCTATGACAAAACTTGGACATATGTGCCCTGTGCTAGGCACAATAATGGTCCCCCAAAGATGTCCATGTTCTAATCCCCAGGAGCTGTGAATACATTACCATATAAGGCAAAAAAAGACTTTCCAGACATGATTAAATTAAGGATCTTGAGATGTAAAAATTATCCTGGATTATCAGAGTGGGCCCAGTGTAGCCACAAGTTTCCTTACAAGAGGGAGGTGGGAGGGCCCGTGTCAGAGAAGATATGATGGAAGGAGTGGTAGAAGGGTGCAGGGCCATGGGGAAGGGAATGTGGACAACCTCCAGAAGGTGAAAAAGGCAAAGACATGGATTCTCCCCCAGAGCTTCCAGAAGGAAATGCTGCCCTATCTACCTATTGATGACTTGATCTCCAGAACTGGAAGATACTAAATTGGTGCTGTTTTAAGCCACAAAGTTTATGATTCTTTGTTACAGCAACAATAGAAGATTAATACATGTTCCACCCATTAAACATCAGAATTGCCCTCCAATGGACATAACTATAAAAAAGAAATAAAATATTTCTAAAATGCCCACTGTGGAGATATACTGCTCTGCCCCTCTTCTAAATTCCTACTGCAGCTGCCTGAGTCCACCCTGATCTGGGCCAATATAAACTTAAAATATTTCCCCACTCTTCAAATTTTTATACCTCCAATGTAGCCTCCCCACTCTGGATTACCAGAATATTTTCTCTCAAATCAAAATTGAGTCTCTTCTTCCTTTGCGTAAGCATCCCCATAGCCTTCAAAATGTCTATGGAATAAAGTGGAAGCATGATTATTTGGTTGATAAAGCTCACAGTGATGTAGTTCTTGATGATCTTTCCAGCCATCTTCCTCATCACACTTCTATCCCTGTGGTCTAATCTGTCATCCCCAGGATATGCCACACTGTTTTGTTTTGTGTTTGCTTCTGTCTCTTTGCTTAAGTGTTTCCTAGTGCTTGAGATATCCTCCTTCCTTCTCTTGGCCATCATTCCCTTTAAAAAATCATTTTTCCTGGTTTGAAGATTCATTTTGTTTTCATGACTTTGGCTCAGTGGAACTTTATGTTGTCCGTCTAGTTATAATTGACCATGTTCTTTAGGTACCCAATCCAGCCTGTATATACTTCTATTATAAAATATGCACCAACATCCTGACTTGTTTGCACTTGTAGTTCCCATTTCTAGAGCACAAGTGCCTAGGGCAGCAGGAATGGCGTTTTATTAGTCTTTGTGTTTCCAGCAACTAATACGACATCTCAGAGACTAGTAGGTACCTATTTGATGAATGAAATAAATTAACCAATGCTCATCAGAACCCATATCATGACACTTGGTGAACATCATACCTTGATTTAAGCTGTGAAAAAACAATACTTAAATTTTGATTAGGCCAAGGTTTTTTTTCTGCAAGGCTCCCCTTAACATAATCCTATGGAATGACATTGAGCCATTTATGAGTAAGTCTTCATAGGGACTGTGATCTTATTCTTTTTATTTTTTTTCACGTTTCTTGTTGAGCACTTTGTGAGAATGCAAATAAAGTAACATTCTCATGTCAAAATGAATTTACATAGATCACTTCCTATTCCTATGCTGGACTTGTCATAGAAGAAAATTGTGTTAGTCTGTAGAAGATGTATTATATTGTTCCTAAAGCCATAATGTTTTTTATTATTCTATAAAGGTCTAATAACGGGTGTTTGGGTTAATTGTACATTGTTAAAACTCTTCCATATTTACCACTTTAAAGAGACTTTTTAAATGATCACGGGTAATTTGTAATTTTAAAAATTATATTTTTTGTTGTCAGTGCAGTAGGAAAAGGTTCTTGTCAAGTGACTCACTAAATAAAAGTTTGCATTCATCATTCATACAATTATAGAATATTTAATGGACTGTAAGCATGCTTTAGAGCTTTCTTCTTAAAGAAGCATGGTGATAAATTTCTAATAGTGTCTGTATTCTTATTGGTTTATCACAGAGGAACTTAACAGCAAGGGCTCTTATCCAGACTTTACTCCTAAATTGCTGTATAACTTTGGGGGTAGTTCTACACTTACCTTTCTTTAACTTCCTTTCTTTAACTCTAAAATGGGAATGATAATATTGGTATTCTCAGAGGGTTGTTGTGAATATCCAATGAAAATGCAGGTAAAGCATTGAGTACAATGCTTGGCTCAAAGTAAATTCTCAATACAAAATTAGTTGCAAGCATCCGTATCAGTTCTAGATCCCCATTGCTTTATTGTTTATAATATAATGTACTTAGGAGACATTCTATGAATATTGCTGATTCCTCACAACTTTAAGTCATAAAAGATAATTAAACTACCAACCTTGATCTCAATGCGATTTACCATGTAACTGAGGGAGATATGACAAGTGTACAACTAATTTCAAGGAATAATATGATTAATTGCCAAAGAGGGTAAAATGTGTGACAAGTGTATAAAGAAAGGAGAGATGACATTCGCCAGTTGTCTCAGGTATCAAGGTGATAGTGGCATGAATATCAAGGTGATAGTGGCATGAAAACGCTCTATTTAAATATTTAAGAATGGGTCTAATTTTGACAAGGGCATTAAAGAGGTATACTAGGCAAGGATCAGAAAAAGAGGGAGAATGGGAATCCTTAAATAATACAAATAGTTTTAATCCAAATGATCACCCATCCTACTGTTAGTTATAGCATTTTTGCCACCTGCATCTCTTTAAAAACTCACCGTTAATAGACTTTTTCATAACAGTCTGCAATAAACTTTTAGAATTTTCAAGTTGACATGCGGAAATTTTTGTTTTCATTCACAAAAACTGATGGTACATACACAATATAATGATGCTGTAATGATGAATGATTATCATATACTAGCTAGGTACATGCAGCAGAGTTTAAGGCACATAACAAAAATACTGGAATGAAAAATGACGTAATTAGCCTCATAAAGCTTCTTTGTGACCAACTTGGATAGAATGCCTGGCCAGTGTTCTTAGTTTTGCAGAACTCAAATTTTAGGATGCCAGACGACTGACACCATTTGTACAATTCTTTAGTCCAGTCTGTGAGAACACAACAATAGTAAAAATATAAAGGAGTCAGGTTGGAAAACGCTGTACAAAAACAAACAAACAAAAAACAACCTTTTTGCAGAAGCAGCCTAACAAAAAGGAAAGAAGGAAAGAATGCAGATTCCCCTGCTATCTGAAAATAGAGCCTTCTTATGAAACCTTTGTAAGCTCAAACACTGTAAAGCAAAGAAGCCATTCCTATTCATTTATATGGAGAAACTTTTGAGTATTCCCAGACACCCCCGCCCGCCCCTCCCCCCCCCCCCCCGCAAATTACCTACCAAATCTTATCAAATATTCTTCTGGTTGGTTATTTATTTATTTATTTATTTATTTATTTATTTTAGCTGAGCCATCCTGCCTCTCTTTGGCAGCTCAGCGGTAGCTCAGCTATGGCCGGGAATCGAACCAGTGACCCTCTTGCTTAGAGCTCACACTCGAGCAAGCTCTTACCCAACTGAGCCACTCAGCCAGCCCCTTATCAAACTTTCTTAATTACGTCCAGTTCTATACTAAGTGTAGCACCTTTATGAGCTCTCTTAGACTTTTCTGATACCGTAGGACACGTCTTGCTAATGGATGCACAAAATAAATCAGATATGCTCACAGACACAGTTGAAAGCTTTGGCAGCTTGATGCTGAGATGCTGAGTGTAGTTCCTGGGGAACAGCCTTGGTGGGGTCACACTTGTTGCTCAGTGTGTGTGCGCTACCTCCTGAACAGCTCTGCCAGATAAACACCGAATGTTGTTTTTGCTGTTCGCTTTTCTTCATAAAAGCAAAAATCCTCTTTGGATTTCATTCACTTAGCAAAATGAGTACTCATGTAGGTCTTCTGTAAAAGTGAAGTGGTGTAAAGCAAACTTTCCAAAACAGAGGATGTCTGTATAAGGAAGAGAAGGAGGAAAGGCAGTTGTGTTTGTAATTCTGTTCCCATAGTTGTGGTATTATGTTTCCATGGTTGCCTGAAAATGAAAATTCCTCTCCAAGCTGACATATACTTATTAGATTTTATATAATATCTCTAGTAGATATTCCTGTTACTACTGATAGATATAATGATAATAGTTATTTACTGATTGATGAGTATATGACAGATAATGTATTCGATCTCTGTATACATGATCTATGCTGCCAGGTAGGTTTTAAAAATATACCCATTTTATAAGTAAGGAAGTTGAGACAGCAAGTAAATATTCAGAATTTGAAGCTTATTCTCTATGGTAAAAATCGTTTAGCTGTTCCACTATTCTAGACTGCGGGGTATAGCATGATGCTTGGCTTATATATTGAGGATTGAATGAATGTTCTTTGAAAATATTTACTGATCTTCACACCCTTCTAAGAATTGTACGAATTGTGACCAGGCTGAGATTTGACCTTATTTGTAAGCTAACAAGATAGCCTACCACAGGCTTATGATGACTGACAGAAGGCTCAGACTCCAGGGTCAGAGACTTACTGCTCACAGCAGTTAGCAGTTCTCCAAACCCCGGTTCCCTCAGTGCAGCATGAAGAAAGCCAGATG
Organism: Aselliscus stoliczkanus; assembly: GCA_033961575.1. Classification (NCBI taxonomy): domain Eukaryota; kingdom Metazoa; phylum Chordata; class Mammalia; order Chiroptera; family Hipposideridae; genus Aselliscus; species Aselliscus stoliczkanus. The sequence goes on along the minus strand of CM066737.1, from coordinate 91,091,304 downwards.
ACAACCTGTTTACACAGTGAGTTGCATTACAGTAGAGGAACCCTGGGTTAACGGAAATCAAATCTTTTATACTGGACAGTAAGCATTCCTGACCCTTGCTGTGGAGGGAGACACTATCTTTATCTCCCAAGGTTATTTGCTATACAGATTTTAAAAAGACAGTTTGAGACAAAGTGCCTTTGCTCACAAGATTGACAGACATGTGAGAGAACCATAGAGAATGGTCTCCCAACAACTTTCATTTGCATAAATGAATTCTTAGGAACTTGGTCCCAACCTGTCCCATCTTCACCCCTAATTCTTTTTTATCCTCATAGCTTTTGCTTAGATGCCAATTTGCTTCCTTATGGAAACTCTAGCTGACAATACAGGCATGCTGACATTTACCAGCCTGAAATTGGAAGGAAACCATATATGTACTGGGCACAAGGGAACATGGCCATTATTTTTTTTTTTTTTTTTTTTTCCGAGGGCAGTGTCACTGGCCCTCATAAGTGGGACCCGAACCGGGCCGCTGGCTTCCGAAGCCAGCGCTTAACCACCGCGCCACTTGGTGGGCCCTGGCCATTCTTAAAAGGTGGTCTAAGCTGCCTCTATATCCCTGTTCTCAGGTGTAGTACTAACAGCTACCATTTAGATGCAGTTCCCATACATATTACTCTCTTTGTAAATGCAAAGTTAGTGCTAAATAAGTGGTCAGGAAACTAGACCTTCTTCTCCTGGAGCCTGCAATGCTTAAGGCCTTAGCGCATGTATTTGGGATCATTCTTATAGGAAGAATTTCCTCTGTGTCTTTTCAATAAAATTCCATTCCTTTAAGCAATGTCTGCATGTCTCTCTCTTTGTGACTCTGAGGAATTTGACTGGCAGGATAGCAATGTATCTTCTCAATTTTAAAAGCATTTAATTACCAATAATTACTGCCAATATGATTTTCCCCCTAGTGTACATTAAAAACTTTGAATCCTATTTTATGTAATAATTTAAGTCAATCTGGAGGGACAGAGAGTAATTAATTATCTATAATTTCCTTAAACTAGAAATGTTGAAATTATTTAGGTGAAACAGAAATCTAGTGTAGAACAAAACTGAAACATATATGATTGCATGAGAAAGAGGGGTGCAGCAAAATTGAAATTTTCTTAAAACTTGAAAGAGCTGTTTAGTACTATAAATGGGTTAAAACATACACTATTTGAATCAATATTTCAGGTCATGTCTCCTAAGGTACTTTTTCTCCCTGAAACTTAAGAGTCTTTATTTCTTGTGAGGTGTTATTTCTGTAATGAGTTTAATATACAACTGTGTGCCACAAGAAGGGAGCAATTTAGAAATTGCAGGGTTTAATTTCCGCTTTGATCCTTTTCAAGATTAGTTGAGTTTAGATGTTCTGTGTTTTTAATTTTTTAAATAAGTCCACCTCTTGGGGAATTTCTTTACAAAACTTCTTTGGTATGAATGACGACAAAGCAAAATATGATATATACATGCCTTTTTTAATGTGCAGTCATGTAAAGGTCATCTCTTGTGGACTCAACTACACTTAAATTTGATAAGCTCTGCCTGTATTAACTATATGATATATATTTGTGTTTGTACTGATTGAGGAATGTTAAATATATTTGGCTTCCGTACGTATGTATCTAATTATAGTGTACATTAACTATTAACACATTTTTTGCGGGAAATGAGTAAACTCGTCATATAGCTTTTTATGCCCGCTTACAAAGTGTTAAGATAATGACTTAATAATTGTAAGGGTTAAACAAACAAGCACTACTTGTATAATGCAATTGTAAATCAATCTTATCTCCTGCTTTTATTATAAGAGTATTGGGCTACTGTTCTTCAGATTCTCCCCGAAATTTAGCACACATCCCATGACCCTTTAGATCACCTTCCGAAGATAGAAGGTCCTCCTCTCAGTAATTCCTATGTCCAGTAATAACCAAAACTCTAAAGTTATTTTTAAGTTCTGTCCCCATATCTTCTCCACCTCCCAGTGTAGCTCAGTGGCAAGCTGGAAGATGTAGTTTGGTTTCTTCCTTCTTTCTCTGCCATGCAATTTTACACATTTTTCTACATCTTGCTCGCTTGATTTTGGAGTCCTCATAGTTAGAGTGCAGGGAGGGAAAACAAAGATTAGGAGAGCAGCACTGTGGTTACTAACTGGTGTCGTATCAATGGTCCACAGGGTCCTTCAGCCATAGCACCTTACCTGCCACACATTGAAACCTTTCACTTGTGCTTTCCTTCACTGGCAGAGGATCTCTGATTTAGCTTACTACCATCTCCTCCCTAAGCCTCCAAGCACACAGTAGGTTTTCTCAAGTCTTTCTGCGGAGGCTGTGGCCTGCCCCAGAGTCTTCTTGGTCAGGACCTAAGAAGAGCCTCCACCAGTTCTTTATCACACATGGCCCACCTCTGTTCCATTCATGTTCAAATACAATTTGGGAATGATGCAATGCAATCATAAACTCTTAGGCTTGCCTCTGTAACTCCCCAGCTAGCCAGTCTACTCAGCTGTAAATCAGACAGCAGTGTATTAGGTTTTTTTGTTTTTATTTTATTTTATTTTATATTTTATTTTATATTATTATTATTATTATTATTATTATTATTATTATTAGTTACAGATGTACAAAACAATGCAATAGTTGTTTTTTTTCACCCCTTACAAAGTGACTCCCCCCTCTCCTGCCCTCCCACACCCGATATCATACATAGCTATTACAATTCCATTGACTCCATCCCTACACTATATTCCACATCCCATGACTATATATGGGTTAAATTATAGTTGACAGATAATATTGTTCAGTGGCAGCTTCAGATGTACAGTGCAGTGGTAAGGCCACTTTTTCTCCAGAAACTGGAAGGGTGAAAGTTTTCTCTTGACTCAGGGTGAGGAGGAAAATATTTCTCACCCCTCCACAGGGGAATGGCTCCAAGGCATAGGGGCATGATTCCAAAAGCTCTTTCTTCAGCTCTTTACCCTTTCGTGCCCTCAGGTTAAGAGACCTGGCGGATAGCTTATGTATTGTTCTTCAACTAAAACTTAAATTTTAAATCTCATTTTATATATACATATATATATTTTCATTATATGTTTTTTAATATTTCTACATTATATTTTTAAAAAGAACGTGGGCTTATTGAAACTTGGCATCCAGCTTCCCTACCATGTATTTTGGTGGGTCCCAAATTTCTTTCCAGTGAACACATTTCCTAAACGGAGTGATTTCCCAATGGAGAAGAATTTACCTAAACTCCAAAGTCTTTATTACAACTAACTAGTTACTGTCATTTCCTTTGTAATGTACTAAAAAGAGCTATAAGCTAGAAAACAAAATCACTTTATATCAATTGAGAAATGATTATGTTCTCAACATTAAATATCATTATAAGATTAATGTTTTGGCATGAAAAAAATAACTAAATACAGTAAAAAAGTAAAGCTATTTTCCTATTCTTCCATTGATGATATATTCCAAATAAAATGTGATTCTACTAAAAACATTGATGACACTTCTATAAATCCTTTATGTTAAGACAGAGAGGAGCAGAAAATGTATGCATTTTCTATTTTCCGTGATCATTGTTGTAAAACTATTGTATATGTAACGTGTGTATGAGTATGTTATGGTTAGATACAGAACTTATTATCTACATGTCTTTATATTTTCTCATAAGGAAAATGATTAGAAAAAGTGTACTAGAAGTGACCTAGATAAGGTTAGTGTGTTAAATGCATATAATATTAACAACAGTAGCTATTTAAATGTAAAATACATAACTCCAAGAACTGTCTACATACTAGCCAAAGATGATGATGATGATGATGATGATGATGATGATGATGGGTTGAATGTTCTACATTTACATGATAGAATTTGTTCTGGATAGCATGCCTATGAACATTCTTCATATACAGTACAGCTGAAAGGAAAATTCAATGACTGAAGATACCTTTTTCTTGTTTTCTTTTTTTTGTTTTTGTTTGTTTAAAGCTCGCTTTGAAATAGTAATCCTTGCTATATGAATGTTGTTGATAATCATATTTTCTATTTTGAATTTTGTATTAGCTTTTTTCAGTGGTCAGTGGTATTGATATTGGCAGGTATTGTAGATACTTATAGGTATTGAACTACTAAAACATATTAGTATTTCCCACTATTTTTTAATTGTTAGTGATTAAACTAACTGTTGTCTTATTTAATACAAATTCTCAGAACCCCACGTTGCCATCGTCTAAATTAACATGTTTTCTTTAATTTATAAAGTCATAGTCCTCAATAGAAAATGTGACAGAAAATAGAGCCTATTAATAACTCTTTCATTTAAGATTTTGGCAGAAAACAAGATATACAGCCTTTTAAGAAAAATGACACCCTTTTCCGCATACATGTATCATGAATCTAGGAAAAATTGGTCCTTCATGGAAAAATAATCCAATTAAAATATAGATAGATTTCTTCTATAAATATAGTATATTAAAAGGTAGGGGCTGCCGAGTGGCGCGGTGGTTAAGCGCTAGCTTAGGAAGCCAGTGGCCCCGGTTCAGTCCCACATATGAGGGCCAGTGACACTGCCCTGAAAAAAAATTTAAAAAAAGGTAAGGGAAGGTTAGAGGTTGGTGCAATTGTACATGTATAGAATGAGGGAGTTCCTTTGTAATGATGGAATAAAACAGCCTGTATCTTGATTTTGGTAGTGGTAACACGAGACTATGCATGTAATAAGATTGTGTAGAATTATAAGCACACACACAAATACATGCATATAAAAATTGGCAAAACCTGAGTAAAATCTGTAGATTATACCAGTGTCAATATCTTGGTCTTGACATTATACCTGACTTATATTAGATGTTTCCATTGGAGGAAACTAGGTGAAGGGTACAAGGGACCTACCTCTCTTGTTTTTGCAAGTTCTTGTGAATCTATAATTAATTTAAAATTTAAAAAAAGTTTAAAAAGTATAACTTTTGGAGTATTTTAGAGTTTTATGCACTTAACCAAAGTCATAGTTTTTATTTCCCTTAAGTGATATGGCTATTTTGCACAATAGGATTGCTTAAAATTAAATAACGACCTGGGATATTAGATTCAAAATTAATGCCACTATTCTAAAATAGATAAAGGGAGCATTTTTAAAGAAATCATTGAACTGCGATATTGTGAATCAAATTACAGAAGAGAAATATTACTATATATAAATTATTATAGAAAAAGTTCATTATGATTACTTAAAATAAAATAAATCTGGCCATGACAGTGCTTCATTTCATGAACATTATCATTTATATTCACATCATTGTTAGGAAAGGCCAATGTTTCTGTTTTTACAGACCTCAAGTTTTTTTAATCATTAATACAAGAGAATTTCTACAATTGATTAACAGCTCAGTTCTATATTTAAGGGGTATCTAAAGCAAATAGGACCTTGAGATCCAAATTCATTCATTCATTTATAAATATCTAATGAGTACTTACTATGTGTCAGGCACTGTTTTAGGTGCTGGTGGTGGTATAGCATGTAGAGGGGAAAAAACACATGTCCTTAAGGAGTTTGCTTTCTATCCTGGCTGGATGGAAAAAAATAAATATATATGTTTCAAGTAAAAATATCTGAAATAAGGATATTTGATGTTTAAAATTTTGCTTAAAAGGCATTAGTATTTAATAAAGAAGGAAGAAGAATTACTTAGATATAAATTATGGTGATCATATTTAATGTTAAAGCCCAGAAATGTAGTATTAGTATTATATTCAGTATTTCGAGGATTTCTAGGGTAGAATCTGTGTATTTTTATTTTATTTTCAAATGCTCCACACTTCCTTATCAGAGGAAATTTTCCCTGTTTATCATTTGAATGCACTCTAATTTATCCTTTTGGTCATTGTTTCTATGACCCACCAGCAATGGAAATCAAGTCACACAGTTGCCTCAGTATAAACAAGAAAACAGATTTGTAGTTATCTTGCTCTAACCCGCGTAATCAACAAGTAGCAAAGATGAATCTTAGCTCTGGTCCTTTGATTCCAAATCCAGAGCACTTTCATGCTGGTAACAATTATTTTGTTACCTTTTGAAATAGTTCAAGCACAGCACTCTCTACATCGTTCTCCCAGAGTCCTATCCAGGTATGCTTTCCACAAATCTTTATTGAGCTGTCTCTACATACAAGGCATGGTTCCTAGGAGTCGGGGGTGAGGGCAGAGATTTAGTGAAGGTTCAGACCTCGGTTCTGACCTTAACTGTAGATGGTTGAAGTAGAGTTATGGCATGCACACAGATAATTAGAGTAGAAGATAGAAAGTGGTCAGTGCCATCTGGAAGGCACAGATGAAGTGCTATGGAAGGCCATGGCAGGACCAATGATATCCATTTCCAGAGACACAGGAAAGTTTCCCAAAGAAAGTGGCTTTTGTTTCAGGCATTGAGTTGGGAGGATTGTGGCAGTAGAACCAAGGCTGAACTTGGGTTAAATACTTTTAGATTTGCAACATAGTAAATACATCAATATTGTCAAAGAGTGTGCTCATTTAACTAATTTCTAAATGTGAATCCCTGATCCTCCATATTCCTGTATAAATTTACACTTCAAAATAATTCACCAGATTATTAAATATCCAACATAGTGATATGGCTAACCAAGTTTTCTCTAGTAAATCTAGTCAATACTACACGTTATCATAAAAATAACGTGAACCTACCAAAATGTCCAAATTTATCCTGTGCCATCACCATGATGATCTCAAGCAATTGCTAGATTAGTAGATATTGTTTTCAAAAGTAGTTACATTTCTATCCTGTAAGACTTTTTTATATATAAATTATCAGTAACAGACTTATTTTGCACTTTGAAGATTACTAAGGGACAAGTAACGTGCAAGAACTAGTAACTAACGTGCTTGCCCATTTTGAGTGAGCTACCAGGGAAGGTTTCTCCATAGCAATAAAGAATAGTCTGTAATACATCATCTGTATATCACGTTGTGTGCTCACCACCCAGAGTCACTTCTCCTTCCATCACCATATATTTGATCTTGTTTACCCTCATCTCCAACTCCCCTCCCCACTTACCCTCTGGTATCCACTGAACTTCTATTGCTTTATTTGTTTGTCTTGTTCCTTTGTTGCTTTCAGTTTTATATTCCACAAACCAGTGAAATATGATTCTGACTTTTGAAAATGGTTTTGGACTCTTTTCTGTGTGATTTATTTTCCTTAGCATAATAATCTCAAGATCCATCCATGTTGTCACAAATGGCACTATTTCATCTTTTCTTATGGCAGAGTAGTATTATTCCATTGTATATGCTTCTATACCACATCTTCTTCATCCAATCATCTATCAAAGGGCACTTCAGTCATTTCCATGTAACATTAATAACCAATAAACTTTGATTAGAAAAAAGGAATAGTCTACAACCGATTTGTGCTAGCTCAGTCATACAATAATATTGTAGTATATCCTTCAGAGAACAAACTGAGATGTAAATTCAGATAAAATCATATGTAAAGTGATAACATTTTTCTATGTGGATTTCCTACTTAAAACTGCCTTGGATGATGGACAATGCATGCAAGTAACATCATCTAAACTCAGGAAAAAGAAATTCGTAGATTACATTTAGTCTTATCCATATGGATGCTAATGGCTTATGGGCCTGACAGTGGGGCAGGTTGGAGGACAGACTAATCTTTTATCAGTTACTAGATGAAGGCTTCTCATTAACACATCATGATTGTTTTGTCCTTATGACCTGGATTCAGACTCACCCTTCTCATTAGCAGTGCAGTCTTCCTCCATCACGCCTCCTCCTATTTTAATTATTATAGAACTCTATAGGGAACTCCACACTTGCTTGGCTAATCCATGACTCATTGCTTAGGTCAGCCCAGTTTCTTTCTCCAGGGGCACTGAGTTCATACATCTTAAAACACCAGCTCGTGGTTCATAGAAATGGTATTGTGTCAAAAGGAGCAATCATACTGCATCCTGCCTAATTTTCTATCTCACGTATGTTTTCCTAATCCTGAAACAGGATCTCGGATAACAGTGTCAGTCTTGCTCAAACCTGACTTCATCTTTCCCCTCTACATATGATTTTGGGATTCTTAGGGGTTAGCACCATATGTAAGTTTCCTCAGCTTGTGTCTCTTTAGTCTTGTTAGCTCTCTGGGTTACAGTCTCTATGTAGCAAGCCTGAATCTATGCTTTAAGGAAGCTGTGGTTCCTCAAAGTGAGTTTTACTTAATTGAGTTATTTAATTTACTTTTATTTTGTTAAATAAAGTTAAAATAAAACCAGTAGGTCAAGTCTGAAGGTCACCTGGAAGTTAGCATTCTTGATTTCTACTTAGAAATATAGAAATCATTTCCCAAGACGCAAATGTCTTATTATAATAGGGCTTGGTTTAAAAAAAAACAATGAACTAGAAAAATTTTCGGGCCAGCCAAGTGGCACGTTGGTTAAGAGTTGGTTGGGATGCCAGCGGCCCCGGTTCAGATCCCACATATGAGGGCCAGTGACACTGCCCTCTACAGCTAAGATGGTGAACAACAGCTCCACCTGGAGCTGGGCTGCTATGAGTCCCCGGGAAGGCATAGCTGCAGTCCCTGCTGCAGTGGGCTGCCATAGGCTACAGTGAGTGGCCGGCAGCCAGCATGAGCAGCTGGCAGCCAGTGTGAGTTGCCAATAGCTGCTGTGAGCGGCTGTCCAGAGGCCGGTGACCCATCTGCCTCACCCGGGAAGAGCACAATGATGATACCAACACGGGCCAGTGAAGCAATGTCCTCCACAACTAGACTGAAGAACAAAAGGACAGCAACTTGTCTGTTCCCATTCCCTGGTTCCCCAATGCTGTTCCCCTCCCCCAATTCCCCAATAAAATCTTCAAAAAAATTTTTTTTTCTATCTTTTTTTTTTATATGTCCCATTGTGTTTGGGTATTTATCTCTGACTTTCTGGGGGGAACAAAGGATTAATATGTGTGACTTCATGCTGCCCAGCTCCAAACCACATTGTAGTTAAAAAATCAAGTCTGATTTTGTTGATCACATCACTACCCAGTAGTACAAATGGCCCACCCAAATCTCTATACTTGCCACCCATGCCTAGGCTTTCAGCATTCTCAGCAACCTTTCCTAACAAGGCTGCTAATCTTTGAACTGTTTTTCGCATCACATGGCCTATGAGTGACACTCTCATTTTTAAAATAGGCAATTTGGACCATCAATAAACTATTATATATTTTCTGAGTATCAACATTGTATTTTCATAGTGTTTTAGAGCGGTATTTCAATGGAAAGTTTTACAGAAGAAAAACTGTGTTTCTTTTGACCTACCTGCCTGTAATTATTTTGATTCCCATATGCCTGGGAGTGGTACAGATTAGGGACTAGTGTTAAATGGTAACATTGAGGACAAGAACCTAGAAGCAAGTTCCAAGGAACCAAGAGCCACAGGCCAGATGACAATGAGAATATCTCATGAGGTTCCAGTATGGGCAGATGATTTTCTTAATAACTAAATGAACTCTGCTCCATCTGACACCATTTAAATCCCTTGGAATTTAGATGCAAGCCTGGGGCAGGTGAGATAGTGTCTGAAGTTTAGATGCCCACTGCATATTGATTTAGTTGTAGAAAAATAAAAGGAAAGTTATACATTTGCAAACTTGAGTTTGTTCCCACTGTAATTATTCTGGAGATGGCATGAAGGGAGATCAGGAGAAGCTGAAATTAGAGACAGACTGATAAACAAGTCCTAAAATATTGCAGGTCAAAAATGGAGAACGTGAGCTAAACAGAGATGTTGAGGCTGATTCAATATACTCAGTGACTGGTTGGATGTAAGTAATGTCAGAGAAAGGGAAAACTTTAGAATCATTTGCAGGTTGCTAGAATGTTTTACCTGTTGGATTATGGTGCCATTGGTTAATGGAAGGAGAAGCATGATGATGTGAAATAAAACGGAAGGAACAAATGACATATTTACTTTGGGACATGCTGAGTTTAAGGTGCCTGGAGTACATTCAGGTAGAAAAATCCAGTAGGAAGTCAAATGTAGTGATTTGGAGTTCAGGAGATAAATTTCAATTGTAGTTATAGATTTGGGAATAGTCTTTGGTTGAACTGTGAACACTGTGAACTGTGAATTGAAAAAAGGATTGAGGAGAGAATCCTAGGGTCAATAAATCCTAGGGTCTGTAAAATACAATGGGGTTTCCAAGTAAGTGAAACCAGAGATGAGGAAGGAGCAATAATAATAAAAATAACAACAACAATAATAAAAGAGGACTGAAGGAAGAAAAAAAATGCCACCATGAAATCAATGGGAAGACATTTCCAGAGCATACTGAATGGCCAACAGAGGGCAATGATTTGATAGTCCTTGAGGTTCATTGCTTTTTCCCCATGAAATGTTAATAATGCAGGCCCCTTGAATTATAAGATCAATCTAACAAAAATAGATTTTTAACAAATTTCTTTTGTTTAAAGCAGATTAGATGAGTGAAATTTATAATCAAATGATGAGTGTTAATAGTTTTTTTTCAATGTTAAGGAATTTAAGGATTTTAGAATTGAGACATCACAGACAATACAGTTGTTTGGTTTATTATATCAGAAGGTATAAAGCAGACATTTTAAAAGGTAAAACACAGATTTCTTTGATAAATTTTCTTTAGAGGTCAAACTATTATAATATGCCATAAAAATGTTGCTATGTGCTTTAAACCCTAATTCATTACAGGAATGTTGCTTTTATTTTAATCTGTCTAGAAGTAAATCATAGTACCCAAAGCAGGATGGTATATTTCTCTGAGATAAAAATAGTCTAAGGCAGGGGTCGGCAAACTTTTGAGACCCCTCAAACAGGAACCCCTGTTCCTCAAAGTTTTGTGAGACCTATGAAACAAATGAAATCATCATAATGTGAATAATATCCTTTAAAAGTTTTATAAATGAGACTATGATAGTTTTATTTTCAATTTTGCTTCAGCCACATATATGTACCCAGGGAGCCCCATGTGGCTCGGGAGCCGTAGTTTGCTGACCCATGGCGGCTCTTCCATCTCAAAAGTTTGCCCAAGTGCCAGCTCTGAGGAACAGGGTTGACAGTTCAATTCTCAGCCCCTAGCTGAGCTGCCACTGAGCTGCCAACAGGTGGCAGGATGGCTCAGGTAAGGAAAAAAAAAGTTTTCCAACCTCTAGTCTAAATGGAACAATGGCATTTGTAAGACACAGTCATGATCATGCCTCCACCTTTTTCTTTTGGCTCTTGTGGCATAACATTTTGGTCTGTGAGTTAGATAAAGATAGAAGGCAGGCTTATCAAATGTATGGATTATGCAAAGTAAAGTAACAGGATGAAGATTTACAAAATACAGTAATACCTTGGTTTGGGAGCATAATTTGTTTCAGAAACAAACTACTCGTATTACAAGACATCGCTCATTTACCACATTAAAATGTATTAGAAATGTTTGCTGGTCTTGCAGAACACTCGCAAACCACATTACTCGCAATCCAAGGTTTTACTGTACCCTCAGGCTAGAAGGAGGTGCCAGTGTCACAAGTTGAAAAATAGTAACAATACACAAAGAGTTCTGTCCGTGGGTCATAATACTGAACCGCACAAGGAAAGAATAAGGACGATGCAGCTGGATTAGGCAAAACAGTTGTAGGGTTTTGATGCGTCAGCCAGCTCAGTGTAAATCTTCAGTTTTGATGCGACTGTTAAAAAGGCAATGGCTGGTTTTGGCCACTTGAATATAAATATATTCCATAGGTCAGTATTTTTAAAGTGTTGCAGGATCATCTGGAGGGTTTTTTAAAGTGTACCTTCCATGACCCAAAAAGTTATTTTTCTGAAATACAATAAGGTTGAGGCCCAGAAATCTGCATTTAAAAAAAAAACAACTCCCTAGGCTGTTCTTATGCAAATTAAACTTTAATAACCATTGAAATAGACTAAGGACAATTATGATACTACTGTGTTTTATATTATTTTATCATTCCAGGATAATTGTGTTCTATTCTTGTGCTTATAGTTTAAGAGAGATGTAAAACGTCAGCTGCTTTCAGGCAAAAAGCAACTAGTAGGAAAATGTGGAACTAAATTATGTCCATAAGGAATGTATGGAGACAGGGGAATAATTTTGTCTGACAAGAGAAGGATCAGAGGGGTCTTCAAGGATTTGTTATATAATTGAACAATTAAGTCAATTACAGTTTTTCATTTGGCTGATATTCATTAATTTCCAATAAATATCCATTAATATTATCAGTTAACAGAGGTGCTTGTGAAAATATAGTAATAGAAAGATTCAGGTATAAAATTGCACAAATGCTTTGTCTAAAACTAAGATTCACATTGACAAACACTAGAAAAATGCCAAAGAGCTGAGTGGTTTTGTTTGGATAATGTTATAGCAATCCCCTCCTTTTTTTTTTTTTGCAAAATATTCTGTTTGTGAATATTTTCTCATATAGCTCAAATACTTCTCAACATTAATAGAAATAGGAAATTACCAGTTACCTAAAAGACTAAAGAATACTCCGGATGATAAACAATTTTATGATTCTTCCTAACATAGGCAGATACAAGGAAAGATGATCTAAAAGGAATTGGAAGTCAATTCAGACTGGATTTAGGGAAAATTATTTCTGGATCTCAACAGACTGTCATAAAATTCAATTATTAAATCATATGTTCCAAGTCTTCCTTTTAAAACTTTGTTGAAGCAAATGCAATTTATACTTGCTCACTCCATATTCATTAAGCACCTACTGTTTGCTCAGCATCCACATATAGCTTTTCACTATGCTAACATAAGTGTATAAGTCTATGCATTAATTAAATAATGTTCTGAGTTTAAAGTTGTACACTTAGAATATAGAGCTGACAGCAAAATGCCTATTCAGAAAAAATAAATCTGACAATTGAAGAAACAGCTCTGTATTATAATAAGGAAAACATTCCCTGAAAATTGTACTGCTTTGTGTTGCCTGGCTGTTATTGTTGCCATTATGTTACTGGATGAGGCATAGCCCTTTCAAAGGCAAATCTATCAACTTGAGGGGGGTTCTTCTCTGATGCTGGCTGGACCCCCACTTGATTGCATTCAGTATCTTTCCTACCACCTGGGGGCTGAGCACTTGCCACTCACGAAAATGATGCAGCAATAAATTTTGAGAGTATGAAATGATCACTCTTCCTAATAATACATTATTTGGCATCTTTGAATATGTGACTATTGCAAATGGTTCCTCTGAAATTTTAACAGGATATTATTCTCAATTCAAAATCACATTGAGATATGGAGAGAAAACTGCCACGGTTCAACGTTCCATGTACTAAGGTGTAGCAAGCAATGCTTTTTCCCCCAATAAAATAATGTTTTATCGTAAATTTAGTGTGTGTGTTATGGGTGTCATTTTTATTATTATTTTTTATTTTTTTTAAAAAGATTTTATTGGGGAATTGGTGGAGGGGAACAGCGTTGGGGAATTGGGGAAGGGGAACACACAAGTTGCCGTCTTCTTGTTCTTCAGTTTAGTTGCAGAGGATGTTGCTTCACTGTTGGTATCGTCATTGCGCTCTTCCCGGATGAGGCAGATCGGTCGCTGGCTTCTGGATGTCGCTCATCGCGGCTATTGGCAGCTCACGCTTGGCTGCCAGCCGCTCACGCTGGCTGCGGGCCACTCACTGCAGCCTATGGCAGCCCACTGCAGCAGGGGCTGCAGCCCACACCATCATCGGGGCTCACACAGCCCAGCTCCAGGTGGAGCTGTTGTTAGCTGTAGAGGGCAGTGTCACTGGCCCTCACGTGGGATCCGAACCCGGGCCGCTGGCATCCCAAAACCAGCGCTTAACCAATGCGCCACTCGGCCGGATGGGTGTCATTTTTATACTGTATCTGGGCAAGATATAATATCTAGAGCTATAATAATTGCTTTCTCTATTATAAAAGCTATTAGGCCCATTAATACTTAACATTCATACTATTCAGCTCATATTAGTATTACTATACAATATGATAGTTATACTGGTTGTATATTATGCTATATGCGGATTTTTTATTCATTCTTTTACCTACTTTATGGTGTGTAGTATACGATTAGGAGCAAGAATATTAACAAAGAAAGGGTCAGCCAAGTGGCGCAGTGGTTAAGCACTGGCTTGGGAAGCCAGCGGCCCCGGTTCGGTCCCACATATGAGGGCCAGTGACACTGCCCTCAAAAAAAAAAAAAAGAATATTAACAAGGAAAAAATAAAAATAATAATGTTTTCCATCTTAACACTTGCAATTTCTACAGTCTATAATTAAATCTGGAACCCTACTCCATATCACAATATAGAATATTGTTATTTATAAAATTAATATCTTACTAACTGCTTTATAAATATAATTAACTATACCTTTGACTTGCTAATGCTTCCATAAATTTTTATGTTTTTATTTGTTTTATATTTTCCATTGGCCTGTTTTAAAATTGAAATTATTTTTTAAATTTCTAAAATAAAATTTATTTTCATTGCTGTAATTTTCACTGTAGTCAGTTCTGCAGCTTTTGGAGAATTTTGGCAATTTTTATAGTCATCGTTGTAACACTTATTTATGTAAAAATATGACATTGTGAGTCTTCTTTATCTTAAGGTAATTTGTATTATCCATCTATAAGATTTTTATACTATTTAAAAGTTATAAAGGATCCCTTCCAGAGAGATCTTCATGCCAGTAGCACACTCAGGAAAAAAATTATGCATTTGCAAATGACATGGAACCTCGGTGAAGATATTACTTTTAATTTTCTTTATTGAACATATTTATAGGGAGTTCGATTTGCATTAAACTATTTTGACTTAAGTAAGAGTCATTATTGATTTCTTTTTTGTCAAGTTTCTAGGATTAAATATGATTGTTTAAATTCCCCTACTGCTGTAAAAGAAAAATTTTGCCCCAGACATTTGTTAAACAGCAAGACAGGTTTTGTTCAGACTACTTCAGTGGGCGAGAGAGACTTCAGTATAGAATGGAGTTCCCCTTCACCAAAACAAAAGATGGGAGGTTTTTTAAATGCTGGTGAGTGCTACAGGAAATGTACTGAAGGATTTAGGAGAGGGAGGTTTAGTCCATGTGATTAAGGCCACCTGC
The DNA here is from genome assembly GCA_033961575.1 of Aselliscus stoliczkanus. Classification (NCBI taxonomy): domain Eukaryota; kingdom Metazoa; phylum Chordata; class Mammalia; order Chiroptera; family Hipposideridae; genus Aselliscus; species Aselliscus stoliczkanus. The sequence continues at coordinate 91,076,131 of CM066737.1, read as the reverse complement.
CTTTGCTAATTGTCCCTTATCACAGTGAGGCTCCCACCCACCCACAGAGACTGGGATAAAGAAAGGGCCCTGTCTTTCTTGATGATTACCGTTGCAAAGAGATGGCTCACAAGCCCTTGAGAAAAGCATTCTTGGATTGTAGAAGATACATCTCAAAGAGACAGAGAAAGGAATTACAATTATAAATTTTCTAAAGTAAATGCTCTAAGAAAAGGGAGGCCAGGGTCCCATAAAGTAAGTTGTGGATTGGGACCAACAGTAAATTCTTTTGGCCTTGCTGTACTTTCTCAGGCAGTAACTTCAGAGGGTCGGGTATTCATCCTAGGGACCTGATGGGGCCTTGAGCTGTTAGAAATTATACTGTTTGTTTGTGTCTCTTGGTTTGGGGTAGGGGTGGAGCTGACGAAATCATTTGTACTGAAAGTTAACAGTTCTTACAGGCTAAGGCTGAGGCCTAGTTGAGAAGTTTGCTCAGAGGAGCCGGATTAAAGTTTGGTCCTGTACAGCGTCTTTGTCACTCCCTCCCTGATCATGAGAAAATCATCAAGAAGTAATGCCTTTTATTTGTGAATATACATGTTGTAAATGTTTTCCTTTTCCACTTACAGTTTCAGTTCAAACATTCAAATGAAAGATGTAAGATATGTAATTGAACCAAAATATTTGGTTTTATTAATTCTGTGAGTTTCTCTCAAAATGCATGCAATTACAGTGCAACGCTGGGCATGTATATTGATGTTACTTAACAGAATTGTCAACTTCATCTTGCATGATAGGTGTGGTAGATTCTAGATTCAGACTGCATGGTCTGAACTATTGACTCTCCTCTTAACAGCTGGGTGACTTGTCAAGTTGAGGAAACTGTTTAAGCTTCAGTTTCCTCATCTGTAATATGGGCATGATAATTAATAATAGCTATTCATAAATTTACTGTGAAGATTAAATAATACAAGTGCTTGGGACAATACCTGGCACTTGGGACTCAATAAATGTTAAGTATCTATAAATTTTATTAGATAATACTAGTATTGAATAAGTACAAGTGGAGGTAGAAGTTACCTGATCCATGTCATTAACTTATTCAAAAACTAGTGGCAATAGATATTTCAAATTTTTGTTTTCATTTTTCTCTGCCCTTTGCTCTGTATACTTGCTATTCTTAGCCCATTTTCCCTTTTCATTTCCTCATGTAAAGGATAATTATTTGAAAATGTGTCATTCATCAGTTAAATGTGAATTTGTTGTTTTCAAGAACAGGGGAAAATCTCTGTCTTTCTGAACTCTGTTATGAGAGACTCGAAAAACACATATGTTTGGGGCATTTGCTGTGCTTGATAATGCTACCAAATGTCCTCCCAAGAACTATACTGACTTCCAGGATTATATTTATTTTTGGCTAGCGAGAACAGTGCCAAGAAATCCGATTAAGTTAGCAAAGAGAGTAGACCTTTGAGAATATATAATCTACATATGTACTGATGTGTATTTACATTATGATTGAACAGAGTTTAACAAGACAAATAACATTTGACACTGTTAATTTTGGAGTCAGAACAGTTTGATTGCATGCAATTCTGAATTCTTTGTCAAATGATGCTAGATTTGTATTTAATTCCCAACTATAATGACTTCATTCCCTTTCTAGAGAAATATAGTAATGGCAGTAATTATAATATTTCCTTTCAGTAAAATATAACTGGACAGTTCTTTGCATGGACTATTTCCTTGTATTGTTACAAAAAGTATTTTGAGGTAAATCGAACATATTTTTTCCCTGAAAAGAAACAATAACACATGCAAATGCATGTATGTATATAATTATACCCAATTTTATTACCAAACAAATGGATTTATTCCTCCCAAGATATCTGGGAAAAAGGATTTAAAAATAGATGGAAAACTGAAAGGAGTAATGATTAGAAAAATAAAGTCATAGTAGTGAACTAATACACAAATTATAAGCCATAAGGTCCTGTAAACATCATTCCAGTTGGCCAACATGTATTTAACCTAACAGACATATACATTTAACCAATACATTTTTCAATTCGGGTATCATCTAAACTGAGAAAATTCCCTGTTCCCCCCAACTCCTCACCCCATGGGCCAGAATGTGTTTTTATGGAGTTTTACTTATTTTCAGTTTTGAAAGAGGAAGTTGTACTGGATGGCTAAGTTTCAAAATTTTGTTCTGAAAGTAGAAGTTTTAATGTATTCTGCAGTTTTTAAATTCCGAGAGATGGCATAAACCATTTCCTGGAATAAATTTAGAATTGCAGAGATTGTTTTCAAGTTACCAAAATAAAATTAGATGAAAATGATTCAGGTTGAATTATCTCCAAAAAGAACAAACGTGCCTTCCATTGAGCCATGCCCTGGGTCATGATGACAAAACGATTGGGGCGTTTGAGGCCTACACTGTTGTAAAACTCTGCTATTAGTCAAAAATCAGAATTTTGACATTATTTGTCTGCTCTGTAAAACAATTAATGTAGAAATAGCAATGGCCATTTGTTATCTTCTTGCGCTATGGAATGTTCTATTACATTTGGTTAAATACCTCTGAACAGTTCAGTGGATAACTGTGTTATCTTAATATCTTATTTTCTTATGATTTCTAGTCTGGTTTCTCGAGAGAACCATTCTGCCCAGGCTGAGCTAGCATGGAAAATCCTGGATGATGTGTCTGTTTATCTAAGAAAGCATGCTTTAATCGTATGTGCCCCTATTTCTCCACTTTGGCTTCTAAAAAGATATCTCACATCAACTGAAAAATCATGGATATATGAAGGCAACAATTTATATCAAAAAGAATACTATGTTACAGATGAGTGGTGTTGTTAATATTAAAGCAAAACTTCCCATCAATACATTAGCAATGTAATTTAAAAAACAGTCAAAGCAACTTAAGAATGCAAACCTTGGGTGTTATAAATGCATAGATATTTATAAATATTGATGTAGCTAGGTATATTCAACTGATTGAATATCACATTTGTTCCCTTTGGCAATTCAAGAGAGACATTTTACTACCTTTCAGAGGACTGGTAAGCTTTATCTTGGTTTACATCTGGTACAAAATAAATACATATCTAACATAAGCAATGCGGATATGTTTTGCAAGATTAGACAGGATATGAGCACAATCATGACAATAAGTTTCATCTTTGCAATCTTGTGCCTTGATCCTGGTTTGTCAGTGGTTAAAAACAAGGTACACAGGGTACTGGATAGGTTCCCAAATCCCTGATGAAGTGACATCTCTCTGAACCAGTGATGCCATGTCCAACAGATTCAGTCAATACAAAATCATTAAACTAAAAACCACAGTGAATTTTGACAATGAGAAACAGAGCCTGAGGAAACAGGACTGAGCAGAAAGAGCAAAAACCTGCTGACTTCGAATCATTTTCTACTAGTTAGAGATGTAAAGGTGTCAGCTAAAATCTCTCAGGGCGAGGGCTTTAAGAGATGGAATGAATTGGTTACAGTAGTCACTTCACGTTAGCCATTCAGATATTTTTCTGGCCCCTTTCCTGCTAGATGACAAAGAAGCCATCATCATTCCCATTTTACAGATAAGAACGTTGAGGCTCAGAAATGTTAAATGTTAAATAATTTAAGGAGGTGATACAGTGAGAAAGAAATGAAACTAGTAGTAGAGCCTGAATCTCTTACTTTTTAATTAGGACTCTTTCCCAGAAACCATGTTCATAGCATTGCCTAAAAAGGATCCATTTTTGAGGTTTTGTCATTGGTTTCATCTGAGATGCAGTGAGTTGAGGTGACCATACTGTCCATGACACCTTGTCTGTGTTAGCCACTTTAATGTCTCTGTGTGTGACTGCACATATATGTTCCCCTTTTATCTCCATGCCGACATTCCATTTTCCCACTTCTTCCCAGTATAATCATTATGTTTAAGACATATCTTTTTATTTGAATGGTATCCTCTCAAAATGTGAATTGTTTCCTGTTTGTGAATTTTCTTTCTGTAAAATACATGTTGTTAATGTTTCATTTTTTATCCTTTTTTCCACTAAGCACTATTATTTGTAAGAACCTTTCCACTTTGCTAGATGTACATTTACCCTACCGCTTCTAACTTTATGGTGTGTGCATACTGAACCTCTGTGAGAATGGGCAAAAGCTATTTTCCCAGCTATTGATTTCTTTGCCAGAAAATTCCCATTCCCTTGGCTAAGAGCATTTGTACAGGCACAAGTGACCCATCTGTACACATCCACTATGAGGTTTATGATTGTATACCTAGTCCATTTTACCTTTATTGCTCACTGATGGATATCCTGGTTACTTCGAACTCCCTCCATTACAAATATCAATGTAATGACCACCCTGATATAGATGTCTCATGGACTCGTATGAAAATTTCCTTGGGATAAATGCCAGTTGTAGAATTGCTGTGTCAAAGGGTATGTCTATACTTCATTTGATGAAATACTAGCAGATGGCTAGGCAGATTGCTGCGGCTATCTACACTGCCTCCAGCAGAGTGCCGAGGCTCCTACGTCACCATAGCCACGTGGTTCTTTTTATATGTCGTTTATTCTTCCCTTGTCTCCCCAGCAATACTGAAGGAAGGGACCATGCTTCATACTTTTAATATGGCCCTGACTTGAAATCCTAGGAATTATTACTCTAGTAGTGATTATACGTGAATCCTGGCAGCTGAAAATCAGCCAACATTCAAACCAGTTCCAATGAATCAGATCTCATTAGGTACCACTGATGTTTAGTTAATGGTTTTAGAGTTAAGCAATGATCCATGTCAAAACCAAATTAGGCTTGCTTTACTTAGGTTTGATTTTTGTTTAACTTTCAAATATGCAATGCATTATTATTAACTAAAGTCATTGTGCTGTACATTACATCTCATAGACTTATTTATTTTTTTGTTAGCTGAGCCATCCTGCCACCTGTTAGCAGCTCAGCGGCAACTCAGCTCAGGCTGGGCATCGAACTGCTGTTGCTCAGAGCTCAGCTCTCACTCTTGAGCGAGCTCTTAACCAACTGAGCCACTCGGCCGGCCCTTAGACTTATTTGTTTTATAACTGGAAGTTTGCACCTTTTGACTCCCTTCACTATTTTTCCTCCACCTCCTCCCCAAGTGTAGGGGTTTGGTGTGATTTTTATCTCTGGTTTGTTTCCGTAGCTCCATCCAACTAAATATAATGATTTAATTTGCCCTTATAATTAAGATGGAATTAAAATGATGAAAATAAATATTATGCTTCTATTGTACATCTGCCCAATATGAATGTCATGGATTGTGCAGATTTACTGATGCAGCTTCGGAAGTTAGCGGAATAGAAATGGCGATACTCTTACAGTATTTGTTGTCACTCTGAGCTCAGATGTATGGCTTTTGTGTAAGCGATCTTCCCATTAACCTGATAATGTTTTAGGTATTTCTCAAGGGAGGGATAATCAATGTTCATCATTTAAACGTGCTTTTAGATATTTTGATCTGTTTATTTATTGGGTGGTCAGAAAAGTCACGACATATTTTTTGTTTTTCATTGCAAAAATGTGTCATGACTTTTCCGACAACTCAATAATTTACTCTTGCCATGTGCCTCCCTAATAAAGTAAGTGACAATGATCTGACTTCATACAGTTGCAGAAAAGGATGTATTCAGTCATTTGATCCCCAAAAGTATGGTATTCAGGAAGACATTGGCTGGTCCACTCATTGTACTTTTGGGATTGTCTTTTCTCCAAGGCCGGATCATAAAAATCTCATTTCAGGTGTGCTTCAGAGCTATGCTTCCTTTGTTCATTACAATAATGCAGGGTAAATAGCAGGAACTCTGTAAATACCAAATGACTAATTTGAAAAAAAAGTCTTCTACTATTCTTTGTGTATAGAAACTGTTTTTCTAAAGCCCTTTATCGAAACCAGCTATTCATTGAATGCTTTGCCACATCTCAGCCTTGCACTTATGTGTGCACACACCACTTTGATGCCATCTGTTGTCTTGTTTTTCTTGTTCAGCTGTTTATACTGGCGAAGAATATAAACTAAGAGTGATAGATTAGTTGTATTCTGTCCTATAACAGTTTTCTGTATCTTTGATGCTTTGCCAAACACACACACATAGATAAATACACACAGACACACAAATCCTGAATAAAATATTTTGTCACGTTCTTCTCTTTTAAATATTTGTAGCTAATTTTAGTAGCTGTTTGGGGATGGAGATTGGGGCATGACTGACGTAAAGACAAAATTTGAGCAAAACAGCAATAAATTCATTGCTTCGAGTGAGCATCTCTTTCCAAATTATTCTTTCATTGCCATTGACATAAACCTTCCTATGTTCTAAAGAAATAATGGCATAATGTTTCCCGTGCTGTTGTTTACACTTGGCCATGAGTGTCCTTAAAGAGATGACCATAAAAGATACTGTTTATTTCAGGGCATTCTTCCCTATTCATAATTTTGTCAACACTAAGGGTGAAGCAATACCTAGCCTGACCCCATCCTAGCCTGACCCCATCCTAGGCTGACCCCATCCTGAGCACATCAAGAAGAGTGACTGTTAAATTTTCTACCACCATGGGGACTTGGATAAGAAACCTGCGTGTACTTGATGCAGAAACATTGGAATATCCCTGAAAAGTGGCCAGGGTGAGGAAAAATATATAACCAGAAAGAATAAAGTCTATATGATGCTGAACCAGGGAGAGAGGTGGAATTCCTAATCCATCTGAGAGTTGTTCTCCACAAGCAAAACATTGAGAATTTTAAAAGAACATTTTAGAAGAAATCAATCATTGCAATAGTGATGGGCATTGTTATTACCCTCTTGGTTTTCCTGATGTCTATATATTGGCATGCCTTGGGCTTAGTCTTTCATGCTTTGAGTCTCTCTGCTCTTCTCTATGCTGACATTCTTGAATTCTCAGAAATTTTCATGACCTTGAATAAAACATCAATATGCTGATGACTGCCAAAGTGATATCTGTAGCCCAAACTCTTGGCCTCAATTCCAGACTTGGATAATCCATCTTCCTACTCTGTGTCTCTAAGTGGAAGTCAGTGAAAACTTCACATGTCCAAAGCTCAACTCCTGCTTTGCCCCAGCCTCAAACCTGGAGGAAGTAACAATTCATTGTTATTTCAATACTAACTTCATCCTATGCTTTGCTCAGGCCAAATGCTTCAGTGTTATCCTGGCTTCTCTTTTCACACCCCACCTCTGATAAGTTAGAACTATTTAATGTTCTAACATTAAAATAGATCCAGAATTAGACCACTACTCATCTCCATTACAAATCTTCATTACTAATGTTATTACTACCATTATCTCTTAACTCAACCAGTAGCCTGGACAGCAGAGCTCCGTATCCATGTGTCAGACTGTCTAGTCTTCACATAGTAGCCAGGATGTTGCTCTTAAAGCAAAGACGAGCATATGTCATTGTTCTGTACCCAACCTTGCAGTAGCTCCTATTTCACTCAGAGGAAAAGCTAGCGTTCTTATTGCATCCATTATTCTCAGATTTGCGTTCAGTCCACTTGAGCCAGAAATGCTTCCCATGGGTGCATATGTGCGTGCATTCTTCTCCATCCTCCCGGAAGCTCTCCTCTCAGATATCCCAAAGTGAACTCCCTCCTCTTAAGTTTTTGCTTGAATGTCTCCTTTTCAATGAAGGCAATTTAAAATTCAAGCAGCCCTCCTCCCCACCCCAGCACATACCCAGCCCAACTACAATACCCTTTGGTCTATATAATTTATCATTCTCAAATATGCTCTGCGCTTGATTTCTTTTTAATGTTTGTGTTAGATTCCTCCAATAGGAACACAGCTCCTTAAGGGCAGAATTCTTTGTCATTTTTGCTTACAGGTAATTTCCTAGTATGTAGAACAGTATCTACGAGATGCTGAGTAAATATTTACAGAATAAATAAAGTGAAAAGTCCAGTGATATCATGTAAATGAATTACTTGCTCTGCATTTCAGGTTACACAAACTGAAGGGATTAAATAAGTGGTCTATACATGTCAACCAAATGCAAATATGTGAATCTTATGTAGGTCGAAATTCAGAAATCAAAAAATGAGAAAAAATTTGTAGACAGAGGATATATTGACCATGGCTTGATATTTCATTGTTTATAAAAATTATTGATAATATGTGTAATATATTTTGATACATTGTAAGACCTTATCTGTTTGAGATAAAAAATGAATTACTTAGAAATGAACTGTAATGAGATATGGGATTTCCTTTAAAATACTCTAGGACAAAATAAATGAAAGGAATAAATAAAACAAAACTGGCAAACTATTGATAATTATTGATGTGGGGTGACAGGCACCTGGGTTTATTATACTATTCTAATTTTGTGTATATTTGAATTTTATAATAACAGTTTTAAAATAGATGGTCTCTGAAATCCCTCCCTACTAAAAATACTTTTTATCAGAGACAGAATTTTATAGATAGATCATTTGTATCATGAATATTGTGAGGCTCACTAGTATCCCCAAGGCAAAAAAAAAAAATTATTCCACAATAACATGAAAAATATTGAGTTGTCAGAAAAGTCAAATGACATATTTTTTTATGTTTTTCGTTGCACAAAATCCTTCATGACTTTTCCAACAACCCAATACAATGGAATACATAAAGACAATATAATTTAATCTCATTTAAAAATGAAACTTAACTTTCAACTGTAGAAAGTATTAGTTCTAAACTGTGATTGTACCTTAAAAAATTTAACCAAATTTTCATTCTTTGTTATTAATTAATGCAAATAACTGGTTAAATTATGTCTGTATGTTTAATCATTGTACAAATGTATGTCCTGTAATTGCATTAGCAGAATGGAGCATAATGTTTTTCTAGATAAATCATAACAAAATCTATTTAAGTAAGAATAACTATGCAATTTGAGTAATACACTAACTTTTAAACTATATATTACTATATGCATCATTAAAAATATAAATACTGGGGCTGCCTGAGTGGCTCAGTTGGTTAAGAGCTCGCTCAAGAGTGCGAGCTCAGCTCTGAGCAACAGCAGTTCGATGCCCGGCCCGAGCTGAGCAGCTGCTGAGCTGCCAACAGGTGGCAGGATGGCTCAGCTAATATATATATATATATATATATATATATATATATATATATATATATACTGAAGACTGTCAAGATTTTTTAAAAGAAGGATTTTTATTTATCTTCTGCATGTATGTATATAGATAGATTGGTATAGATATAAATTTGTATATGTATACATAGAGAAGAGAGATAGGTATAGATATAAATTGTGTATAGATATATAATTGAGTAATGAAGCAGTAAAACACCATTAGATGAATAAGTTCAGAATCATGAGTCATTTTGATGATAAAACATAGAGGAGACAGAGATGAGATCATGGATATAACTTTTTTGAAAATGGTCTCATCCCATAAAATACAGAGAAGTAGAACATTATAAATAGGACAGTTAGGTGAAGAAAAAAAATATTTGGGATTTGGCACAAGGGCAAACTGGTATTATTAATCTTTGAAAAATCTAGAGAAAATGATAAGGAAAAAAACAATTGAGTGGTTTAATCATAATTCCTCTTGATATGAGAAAGCATCTGATAGGCAGGAACAAAATTAGATTATAAAAATCATATAGACAGTGACCAGTGTTTTGTATTTGTTTATTGTCACATTTGTTTCTTGGTCTCAAACTTGTTTGTTGTCACTATTGGTTTTCTTTGCTTATATTTTGTAAACTGTTTTTTGGGTTTTTTTCCATATAATGTGAAAGTTTTTGGAGCTTGACCTTGTCTATTTCCCACGTGGACCTCACTAAATGCTATCTCTCAGCCCCTCCTTTCATCCTCACAGTTGGATCACATCCCACAATGTCACCTGAGCTTAACTGAAATGATCACCTCCTCCTTAAACATTAATTCTGTTAACCAACACTTGCTGCTTGTTTGTTTGTATTTTTTAAAGCAGTGTTTTTCAAACTTGTTTTTGATACATTGACACATATACCAGACTTCTACACACATAAGTGGTGCCCCGCTGCAGTTGCGCAGTGCTTATTAGCCTTCACATCCTTATACAACATCTGCAAGTCAAACACAAGGTGCCTCCACCAGCACTTATTCTTACTACCTCCTCAGGGAGAAACCTCACCTCCTAGAGAATGGCAAGGAACAGCGGGACTCCAAAAGAGATGACTAAGCAAGCATGAGGTTGGCTTGTCACCATACCATAGGTGCTGAATGCAGAAAATGAGATTTAATGTGCTAGAGCACAACTGTTTGGTACTTACAATACAGCAAATGACAGGAGCATCAACATGCTTGTACCAGTTCCTCTGTCCTAAGAACCATGATGGGACATAATAGACCAAGATGGTGACTACTCACACAGTGGATTATACTGCAGCTGAGAAAATCAGGGTCAAGAGCACAGCAGTGCCATTGTAGCAAACAATTAGCAAGATAGTCCCCTCCCTTGAGGAGCAAGCAGTAGCATGGCAGCCATGCCTTGATCACTTTCACCTAATTAATTGCCAACACAGGGGATGGTTAAGCCTGGCAATTTGGCACTCAACAAGGGCGGGCATTGGCGGGTGTTGCCCATGACCCACTGCCCTTCCCAGCAAACCCATAATGAGGTATGGTATTGTTTAGATTACTCTATTTTGATAAAATGCTGGTCAAGACCCAATCAATTGATTCCATTACCCACTAGTAGATACAATTCACAATTGAAAATCACTGCCTTTTGTACCTAGTACATGCCTTGCAGATTCTGATTCAATAAGCCATTATTAAATACTAAATATTTGCCAGATGGTGTGTTCAGTGCTCAGTAGGCAGTGTTATAGCAAAAGGGTCATGGGCTTTATACCAACCCATGTGGGTTTAAATTATAACCCACTTATAATTTAAGTCCCCATTTTGCTACATGTTTCTGCATTGTTTAGTACTTTGATTTTTATTACCATATTTTATTCTTGTGAAGTTCAAACATAATACTCTAGGTAAGGCACCTTGTAAAATGCCTGGTAGATGGCAGGCATCAGTATTAAATGATGAGACTTCCATGGATTTCTTTGCAGTGAAAAATTATACGTAAGTTAAAGAAGGAAATATTGAAGAGGTACTCTAAGAACTGCATGAAATTATTGACTGAACTCTTGAACTTAAAAAACACAAATCATGTACACCCAGAATTAACTCCTCCCTCCCTCTCTCTCTCTCTCTCTCTCTCTCTCTCTCTCTCTCTCTCTCTCACACACACACACACACACACACACACACACACACACACACAAACACACACACACACACATGCACTAGCTAGTTCATGGAATGTAAAACAGATTTGAAGCCCAGTGAAGCAAAAACCAAAGGAAACCTGGCTGGCCGAGTGGCGCGGTGGTTAAGCGCTGGCCTTGGAAGCCAGCGGCCCCGGTTCCGTCCCACATATGAGGGCCAGTGACACTGCCCTCAAAAAAAAAAAAAAGAAAAAAAACAAAAAACACTGAAATTTTAAAAAATAAATCCGTGTTGCCTTAGATACTATGTGCAACTTTAAAAATTTGTGTGATTAATATTACTTAATTTTTCCCTAATTTCCTAGTTAAAATCTTTAAAGAAAATCCAATCAAAATATTGTATTTGTTTTTCTTTGTACAGAAATGAATGTCATTTGTCTCCTGTACTGACCAAGCACCATGACAATGAAATAAATATAATTTATTGTGCAGGGTTGCACTACAAAATACATGGAACTATTATTGCCTAATGAAAATGCTTTGGTATGACAGAATTTTACATGAATATCAACCTGTCCATATTTGGCTATAATGTTTATTTTTTAATCTTCGCCTTCACTCCTGCATTGTTTTTGTTATCATTTGTAAATGATCATGCTAGCTTATTTCTGTAGTCTTTGGAAAAACATAGAAGCCAAAAATATCCAAAGCATGACAAAATAAAACCCTCCTTTTTAGTAAATCTTGTTGAGAAATACTCAAAGCACCCTATAATTACAATATTTGGAGGTTGCCATCCAACTGGAGTTGAGCAATGAGGTCCTTCTGCTATATCCCTGGTATGTCTGTGTCTTAATCATTAACAACCCAGAAACATGGGCCGGCCGAGTGGTGCATTGGTTAAGAGCTGGCTTGGTATGCCAGCAGCCTCAGTTCGGATCCCACGTATGAGGGCCAGTGACACTGCCCTCTACAGCTAAGATGGTGAACAACAGCTCTACCTGGAGCTGGGATGTGTGAGTCCCCGGGACGGCTTAGCTGCAGCCGTGGGCTGCCATAGGCTACAGTGAGTGGCCGGCAGCCAACGTGAGCTGCCAAGAGCCGCTGTGAGCGGCCGTCCAGAGGCCAGCGACCGATATGCCTCATCTGGGAAGAGCACAATGATGATACCAACATGGGCCAGTGAAGCAACGTCCTCCACAACTAGAGTGAAGAACAAAAAGACAGCAACTTGTCTGTTCCCCTCCCCCAATTCCCCAATAAAATCTTTAGAAGAAAACAACCCAGAAACATAAATCAAAAATGTTGACAACTACCTAGGGATAAAGCAAAGGTGATTATGAAAACAGTACAGACAAAATTTCTGTTGTCAAAAGAAAACTATGTACAGCTATGTGTTTTTTTAAAACTTGGTTTATTCATCTTTATTCAGGAAGCAGTGTTGATGTCAGCCATGGCAGAGAATATTGGGGAATATGAAGAGAAATATGATTTAGTGTTAGTAGTCATGCTAATGGTATCAATGTATAAAATTGTAATATTCTGTACTTTAGTCACTTAAAACAATTTCATCAGAAAAGTACATATTTTAGAAATCTGGGATTTCATACAGAAGAAGTATTGATTTGACACTCCACCTGTGTGTCCCTCACATAGTTCTAATATTTCTGAGTAGACATGAAATCATTTTGAACCTATTAAAATGGACACGGGTGACAAACAGTTGATTATATGAAATGCAGTCTTTGAGTCAACCTGTGACAATTTATAATTGCCTGTTACGTGATATGTTTTCAATTGAAACTAAGTCCAATAGCATATTACAGTCAGGGCATATATTAGAAATAGTTAAGTTCATACCCCTTCATAAGGAAATTGGAAATAAGGGAAATGACTGAAGTACCCCAACTAGCTGTTGAGAGAGCCAATACTTAAATTTAGACAAAGCATTTATTCCACTATACAAAGAAACATTGTTTAAATAATTGTTTATTTATTCATCTGAATATTCTATAAATATTTTCAAGCATCTACAATGTGCTAGGCCTTGTGCTACGACGTGGGGATCAAAATAAGAAAGATAAGGGTCTGCTACTTAGAGAGACGGTGCCTACAGCAAGGGAGAGAGTTAAAAATTGGAAGAAGAAAAAGCCATTATTATGGTAGAGTGTGTTAACAATTGTGCTAAAAGTCATCACAGGCTCCTAGGATTGTGCCCAGTACCTTTGATGGGTAAGATAGAGGTCTCACCTGTCTTAACTGCCTTGTTGTCTCTTAAATGATCTTCCCACTTTGAGTTTGACCTTCCTTCAGATCTGTCCTCTACCTTGCTGCCTGGGTAGTCTTTCTGAAATTTGGAATCTGATCAGAGCCCTTGCCTGCGGAAGAGCCTTCAATGGCCCTCCATTTCTTCAAAATGAAGTTCAAATACATTATCCAAGCATGAGGCCTTTCATGATCTGGATTCAGTCACCTTAGCCTTACCTCCTGCTACTCTTCTGGAAACATCCTTTGGTTCAGCAGCATAGAACTACATACTAACTATAGGCATGGGTGGACAAAGTTGGTAGCATTCTAGCCCAAAGGTTGCCATAACTCAGTGAAGTTGGAAGTAAGGTAATCTTTAAAAAAAAAGAGGGCAAGTGGCAGTGCAGGAGGCCTGTGGGAAAAGTGAAAGTTGACGGTAGTGACCGAGATGATTGGGGAGATGGGACTTCCTGGATGGTTAGTCAATAGTTGTAAGGTCTGGGTGACCATTAACAATTCTTTCATTTCTCTAATGTATGGTGAAACCTTGTTTTAGCTTGAAATCTTGAAATGAATGTTTTTTTAAACAATATATACTAAATTGTTTTCTCCCATCTGCCACTAGGGTTCTAGAGATGGAATTATTAAATTGGGTGTAAAAAAGGGCCTTTTTTTTATTTTAAAATACTTGTTTAAAAAAAAAACAAACAAAACAAAACTCGTTTTGGCCGGTTCAACATAACAACATGAAAGGAGAACTAAGGTAGTTTGATGGAAAATTAAAAAGGAAGACAATTTTGATTCTTGGTAGTTTTTGGGGTTTTTTTTGCTTTAGTTATGTGTGAAGAAAATTTAAAACAATAATTACTTTTAAAAGAGACAGCAGTTTGATGATGGCTTTAATCTTGTGTTGACTGACAACTACGTTGATTGAAAAATATGTTTGAAACTTATCTTACAAACTTCCCACATGGTTGAAACTTAAGCACTATTGGATCTTAAAGACAGGTATTTCATTTTTATCATTCGATATATTTTGCTATTGATGTTGTGCCATTGGCATTTGACATAATAATTCTCTACAACTAAAAACCTGCCTGAAGGGAAAGATATTTACATGTCCAAGATATCTAAATAACTTGAAAAATTGCACAAAATATTACTAACTTTTTGGAGACTCTTATCTTTACCTTGTCTTCTAAAGGATGATAGCTGTAGCTGAAATACATGAGAGCAATAGAATAATCAGATTATCATTTGGAATACTGCTGACTCTTTGCTGACAATAGAACCTTTAAAACGTGGCTTCATTACGGTAATGAGAGTGCTGCTCTTGGTTGCAATAGGGAGCCTGGGAACTCATTGCGGCAGTGTGGAAATTGTAAATGTCAGAGCTCCATTTAATTGTGGTGGAAATATGCAGTAGCTCATTATGAGTATTAAACAGCTGTGCAAATATTGGCAGAACACAAAATCTAACATAATATTACTAATACTTAGATGTTCTGAGGCTCTTGTTTAAAAAAGCCCATGAATTAAAATCTGATGTGGGAAAAATAAAGGTCAAGATGCAGTGTATAAATCAGAGTTTCTCAACCCTGGCTACACATTAGAGTCACTTAGGGAGCTTTTAAAATAAACGCACATTGGGCCTCTCTGCCAGGTAGCCTGCATCCATTTTACCTGGGGTGATGCTTGGGCATTAGTATTGCTTTTTAAAAAAGGACGATGTCTAATTCTGCTGTGCAACTCAGGTTGAGAATCACTAGTTGATGTGGATGTACATAAAGTTCATATCTTTCCGTTATGATTAATAAGGTAGCGAATTTATCCAATCTTATCAGAATTTGTCCTTGCACAACCATCATGTGGTGATGCAGTTAACAAAAATTAAGCTGGCTACCTGCAGTTTGATGATTAAGCTGGCCAGACACATCTTCCAAAGTAAATGAAATGAAGGCAAAAGCAGATAGAAGTATATTTCACTCTGTCTTTTGTGATTTCACATCTACTTGACTAGGACTATTAATGCTCAGTAGAACGAATCATTCTGACAGTGCATTTTTATATATACCTTGTGAAGGTCTCATAAATAAGACATGGCTGAAGTCATGTAGGAGGAACATTTATCTTAAAATCCCAAAATCCAAAAATCAAGGGATTATATATTACATATATTATAGCCATCATGCCAAAAGAATAATAAACACACATACATATACATACTATATACCATATGAGATATGGTATAGCA
This sequence comes from Aselliscus stoliczkanus, assembly GCA_033961575.1. NCBI lineage: Eukaryota > Metazoa > Chordata > Mammalia > Chiroptera > Hipposideridae > Aselliscus > Aselliscus stoliczkanus. The sequence goes on along the minus strand of CM066737.1, from coordinate 91,060,363 downwards.
TATATACCATACTTCTCCAGCTATCTGAACTATTAAAATGCATTATAAAAGCTGCAGATGTATATATGATTCTTTCTCCAAACAAATGTAAGTCCAAGCATAAGCAAAGCAATACTGTGTTCTTAAATAGTCCCCCACCATTTTCCTATAGCTGTATTATCTACTGTTCTCACCTGGTACAAGAAGACTGGACCAATTTCCAAAAGAGAATTCATCTTCTATGATTCAGTGTTGCCACTATTAAAGATATTTGAAAGAATGTGCTACACACACACACACACACACACACACACACACATACATACACACACACTAGCACTTGCACTCATTTTGAGGTCGCAAGCCTTAATTCAAATCTTGTGTTTTCCTAAACTCTCTGGACCTTAATAATCTCATTGATAAATCTCATTGACTGTAATACTGTTATCTGCCTCAGTGAATACTTGTGAGGATTAAAGACTGTAAGAATGATGAAGGCAGGGTGTTAATGACTGTTTGGGTACAATGCTTGGTACCTAACAGGCACTCCTTCAGTGTTTGTTCAATGAATGAAGGAAACATTCACACATGCAGTTGGCTGCCTGGCTCCTAGTACACACAGGGTTGTGCAGGCGTTGTGTTCCCTTGGCCTGTGCTCTTCCTTAATGGTGTAATGGATTGGTTCATACATGTCTTCTTGAAAGCATTCACTTATTTTTTAAAATTGAAAACAATAAGTAATAGAAACAGAGCCAAGATTATTTCAGAATATACTAAAAAAGAACGGTCAGTTAAAGACAGAACAAAATCATCAGGTATTGAAATAGAAATGGGTTTTGCTAGAATGTGGTTACACTGGTGGTGCTTATCTAGCATTTTAATGTTGGTTTTATTTTTATCTGTGCCCCATTAATTACAAGCAAGTCCGGATGAATGTTCAGGTTCAGAGCTGCGTTTCTCAGCTGTTCCTTGGACAATGGAAATACCTGAGACTCCTGTTGAAATGCAGATTCTGATGGGGGGGATAGAGTGGAAGTACTAAGAATCTTGTACAAGAAAAAATGCATGAGACCAGTTAAGTAGTCGAGGAAGACTTTATTCAAGACTATTGCATAGAGGAGATGTTGAACTCAACTCCACTGAAACAAAGGGTGAGAGGATTTTTAAATGCTGGGGTAAACTAATAGAAAGGTACAGGAGGACATTGGCTTAATATGATTAGACCCTCTATCCCTTATCAAAGTTAGGCTCCTACCCTCCCAGAGATTGGGAGGCAGGAACCATAGCATTTATTATTATTATTAGTTTCAGGTGTACAAAACAATGTACTAGTTAGACAATCACACCCCTCACAACGTGATAACCCCTCTCCCCAATCTGCTACCCCTCTGACATCGTATATAGCTCCTGCAGTTACATTGACTCTATTCCCTATGTTGTACCCCACATCCCGTGACTTTATATGTTAAATTGTAGTTGACATTCAATATTATTGAGCTTCAGCTTCAAGTGTACAGCGCAGTGGTCAGGCATCTACACCCCCTATAATTCTTTGATGATTATATTTCAAAGTGATAGTCCCCAGGTACTCAAGAAGGACATCCCTGGGTTGTTGAAGATTTACACCTCAAAGAAATAGAGAAAGAATTTATAATTGCAAGTATTGTAAAGGAAATGCCCTGAGAAAAGGAAGGTCAGGCATTTGTCCTCAGGAAGTAGCCTGTCAAAAGTTTAGTCAAGTCGAGGGGAATATTAAGGCCCCCCTGAAAAGCCTGCATTTCTTATAAACTCCCAGGTGGTGGCAATGCCGCTGGTCTGCAAAGCATACCGAGTAGCACAGGTATGCACTGTTGTATTGATATATAGGAAATATTCAATATGGATGAATTATGGTAACCTGGGGTTTTTTTTTAGCTTTTAGAGTATTTGTAGATGTGTGAATTTGAAATGGTCAATGACATTGTCTGTCTAAAGGACATACTAAAAACTCCTGAGCATCTCTCCCTATGAGATGAAATTTGAAATAAGGCAGTTTCCAGGATCTAGGGCACATGTGACATTTGCCACATTTTACTATGAGTAAAAGAGTGTTATAATGAAGGTCTAGTGCTGTATTTTGTTTTAATTATTTTCTCTAAGCCACTTACAAATAGGTCACATCATCCACTTTTAACAGATGAAAAAAAACAACTATATTAAATTTTGGTCAATGACAGTGTAAAAAGTACAATTCAATTCTACAAATAGTTATTACCTGAGAAGTTCAAGTTCTTAAAGAGTCGGCTAAACTAGAATAGATATGTCAAAGCTTTAAAAAACTGTTAAAGATAGAATAATAAAATACCGTGGGAACTTTTTTAAAAAATGAATTCTCCAAAGGGCATTATCATAAACTAATTTCTCTAGTTGCATTAGAGTAGAGGATTTCTTTTTTAATATGAGTCAAAGGACTTTGAAGACATTTGAGTCCCTTGCGTGAACACTGGCTTCTAGTCTATTAAATACGATGTGGTAATTTAAAGTTAGAATAATTAGAGTAATCAACATTCTAAAATGCAGTTCACTAACATCTTTTATATAGAAAATAGCGAGGTCTGAAATGCACTTGAAAAACAAGCTTTAAATTGCTAAAACTAAAAGTATATAATTATAACTCAATCCAAAGTTCAAAAACACAATTAATTCAAACTAAAGAAAATAAATCAATGAATTAATACGATTAAGAAAGATTTACCTTCTTTGCATAAAAAGCCAAAAATGTGATTTTTTTTAAAAGACTAGCTTTACACGAATGGAATTTTTAATCCATTCAAAACCTAATCCAAGTTTAAGGATTCAAACACAAACTCCGTAACATTTTAATTTGTACTCATGAGAAGTTCAATCAGACAAAGACGTTCAATTCGGCAGCCTCCTCTTTAACAGGTAGACCTACCTCTTTAGCTTGATTTGGTTAATAAAATGAATGAATTCCAATGATTTTGAATGTAAAGTGGTAATCAGATGAAATCCATTTTCCATTGATTTTCATTGTACAATTTTAGATTTTATTTTCCATACATCAAACAACACACTCCAGAATAAATCATTTCAAATGAAAATTGAGTGAGAAATTATGATGCAGAACATTGCTAAAACTTTGCTGCATTCGCGACCCTTGGCATCACTTCCTCCTGATCTCTTAGTTTGCTGAGTCTCCTTGTTTCCTGGACAGAACCATTTCCGTAATAGCTAATACCCACAAAGTAGTGTTTCCTGTATGCCATGCAGTTTCCTAGAAACTTTCATCTATTCATCTTCATGATTACTCTGTTAAATGGTTACCACTGGGACCATCAATATATGCATATTACAAATGAGAAAACTGAGGCCAAATTATGGCCTTGGCCACATAAGTAGTAAGTGCCAGAATTTGAGCTTCAATGAGGTGGTCTGACTACAGCACTTTTATTTTTTAAAATATTATTTCTTTTATTTTTATAGGTAACACATATACTGACAATATTTATGAAACACATTTACAGTTAATGAACACCCTTCTCCATACCCCCAGTGTTAGGTGATAGAACCTTGCCATATACCTTCTACTTGTTTCCTTCTTCCCTTCTCCCCCCAATACAAAACTGACTTTTGTAGAATTGCGTTCTTACTTTTCTTCATAGTTTTAATCACCTGAATATGCATCCCTAAGCTGTGTAGTTTAATCTTGTCTAATTTTTAAAATCTTTTTTAATATATAAGATCCCCTCTTCTATTAGAGTTCTTCAAGGAAACAGAACCAAAAGAATATATGTCTTTCTCTATATCTCCATCTCTATCTCCCATCTCTATCTCCATCTCCATCTATGTGTGTGTGCGTGTGTGTTATATATATATATATATATATATATATATATATATATATATATATAAGAGAGAGAGAGAGAGAGAGAGAGAGAGAGAGAGAGAGAGAGAGAGAAGAGGATATTTATTATAAGAATTGGCTCATGTGGTTATGGAGGTTGAGCAGTCCCACAAGCTGCTATCTGCTATCTACAAGTTGGAGACCCAGAAAAACCAGTGGTGTGATTCAATCAGAATCTAAAGTCCTGAGAACCAGAGAGCTGCTGGTGTTAAGTCCCAGACTCTGAAGACCCAAGAACCAGGTGCTCCAATGTCCGAGGGCAGGAAAAGATGGGTCTCCCAGCTCAAGAAGACAATGGGAATTCGCCCTTCCTTGCCCTTGTCCTATTCGGCCCTCCATAGGCTGGATGACGCCCACCCACATTAGCGAGCACAGATCTTCTTTACTCAGTCTACTGATTCAAATGCTTATCTCTTCCACAGACACCCTAGCAGACACATCCAGAAATAATGCTTTACCAGCTAACTGGGCATCTCTTAACCTAGTCATGGTGACATATAAAATTAACCATCACACCCCTGTATCCTTTTTTGTTGTTGTTTAAACCAGTTTATTTGTTGAAGAAGCTGGATCATTTGTTTTGTGGACTTCTCTATGGTCTGGCTTTGCTGCCTGTGTTTTGTGATGTAGTTTAATTTGTTCCACTGTCCTCTGTATTTCTTGTCTACTCTCGTGCTTTTCTTGAACATTACTCAACTTCAGGCTCTTCTTTCCTTCTGTGTTCCTGGGGCACTCTGGTCCACTCTGGATGTGAGTGATGGCTAAGAGTTGAGCTGCAATCACTTGCTTCTCCAGTAGGAGCTATGAGCTCACATATATTCAACGCTGAGCACTAGCTCCTAAATGCCCAACGGAGGTCAAGTTCCAGGAATGACAGAGTATACATGGGTTCCAGGCAGAATGAGAAAAACAAGGAAGATTTTTTTCATAAAATTAAAAGTTTTCCCTTTTAAAGCACTATGCTTTATTGGGAAATTTTAGTTGTCCTACTGTTTTGCTGTCTTCATTTTCCTTTTGTTGTTGCTTTATTTGTATTTTTTTGATAAAATAAATAGTAGTTAGAAATGCAATGTCAGTCTTCATTCTTTATATTTTGCTGATTTACAAAATTTGAAAGTTTTGGAAACATTAGCTTACAGTCCTATAGGAAATTACAGTTTTTAATTTTCATAAAAAATATGATTGCTGTTAACCAATTTTGTTTGATACAAATGCTTTAAAAAATTCTCTGAAATCTACCTTGAGGAAAGGTACCTGTGATTTGTATAGACTTTTGAACAAAACTCATTCTATCTCAAATGTGTTTCACCATTAAAACTGCTATACCACGTTTTGGATTTTTTTTTTTTAATTCCAAGAAATGTATAAGGTCATTCATGGAAGGTGCTGAGAGAAAGGTGGCTAAGTAATTCTCCTGTGGATGTTTCTGGATCTGTTCCTTAGTCGAATTGCTTCTGTTTACACTGCCTGCTGTCTTGAAAACCCATGTCTTACCAGCAAAGCCAACATACATTTTCAGCTACATTTTCTCTTGTTGAGGAAGAGATTCTGAATTATAGAAATCATTTTAAAAATTAGCCACTTCTGTTTATACTCTTCAGCGTACATATTAAATAGAGTGATCTGTTATTTTATACAAGTGGAAGAAAGGCAACCCAAACTCCCTTGCTTTCCTGACTTAGCTTATTACATCTTCAGTACTCGTTAACTGTGTGGTACAAGATCCATCATAGCCTCCTGCTATTTATTGAACATCCATGGCCACTGGGCTGACTTGGCATTGAATACAACGTTGTATTGTTGCTCAAAGCCATTTTGTCTTCGTGCTAAATGACTCAACCTATCAGAAGAAATCTATTATGGGCATAGAACTCACCTATTTAGTCCTCATGAGATTGATTTGTCATGAAGTTACTGGCTATAATGTCTTTCAGAGGGTAGACCTTCATTTTAAATACAGACAGCCTCATCGGTGGATTTCAAGCATATCTATATAATACAGTAAGTCTGCGTTAAGGAAATGGGATGAAGCCAACTGTGAAAAATGAGAAAATATGTGTGGAAGGGTTTAGAACCGACTATGTTATATAGAGGTTTTAAATTAGGAGAGTCAGACCTGATTGAAGGTTAATATTGTTTGAAAGTATATTTTGAATCCTATAGACAAATTCGCACTCTTAATTAGATCATGTGACTTTAGCATCCCCAGGCTGTCTGCTCCTCACAAAACCTTCTTCCAAGTCCATCTCCTTTATTGTGATCCTTCTAAGTGCTCTATCATGTTCCTTTAAAAATATATATATGTTGTTGTCTCTTAGGAAACCAGGGCTTTTTGTCAGCCTCCTGCACCTCCACACCTTCCTATCATCCTTTACTCCACTGGAAACTTGACTACATCCAGTTCTGTTCTGGATCTCCAGGCCTGCCAAGGTTTCTTTCTGAGTCTATCAAATGACAATCTAATCTGATGAACTTGTTCATAGTGATGGTTAAGGAGAAGTACCAGTAGGCGAGGCCATTCTTCAACCACTAAGGTTTTAATGGTAATTTAGCAGTGATCCTCTGCAGGCAATACTGGGGACTGGAGTTTGAAGTTAGAAAGTTCTGGAATGACAGCCCAATGGCTCATGTGGCCTGATCAGCCTGATGATTGATATATGAGACCTTTGGTATCAGAGGGAATCTGAAAGCCTCTAACTCGTGGCAGCCTGAAATAGACATATAAGCAAAGCCTTGTGAAGTCCCAGTGACATTTTTAAGAGATATGTTGTAAATAGTCTAGTAGTACGAGTTCAATCTATCCTGTATTTCTCAGAAAAAAACTAATTTTCTACTGCTAGATAGTAGAAGTGCTGGTGTCATAAGCAAAAGACTTGAATTTTACTGCTTGGTTTCTTCCCTTTGGCTACTGCTTTGCACATGGAATGGTTGAGAAAGATGGAGAATTTGAGGGGCTAGCTGCTCCGCGCAGTTGCTTTTGTTTATTTTCTAACTGACTTGGCACAGTGTCGGCAGAGGTGATGCATATTTCCTGACAATGGGCCACTGATGTATGGCCTGACCTTCAAAATGAGGAACATCTTCTCTGTGGGTGAGAGTGTAACCGTGCAAATGCTCTTATCCCAGATTGCTCGGCAGTTTGCAACTAGTTCCAGCAAAGAGCACCCACCCTGCTGAGTTTGCTGAAGCTTGTATATTGGTTTTAGTTTGAACATTTTGGCAAATTAAGGGCTGCGTGAAACCATAAAATCGATTTTATTTACAAAAAAGCTCTGTGGTGTCTGTTGGTTGTTCTCGCATCTCTTTCAGTCTTTGAGGTTGTTTCTGGAGGTGGTTTTATCTAACTTGATAATGAATTTGCATCTGTTTCTGTTAAAGGATAATCCTTCCCTTTGGTGTCCTCTTAATTGATATTGGGCATGATCTGCCTTCTTTTTCGTCTTTGTTTCGCACAGGCCCAGTGGACGCCCTTCTTCCATCTCTCTCATTCAGTATCAGGACCCACTGACAAATGTCTTTTGGGAACAGATTACATGTCTGTTATCTGCTCTGAACTGTTAAGGCTTTGGTTTCAATTTCCTCCCAACATTGCAAAGAAAGAATGACGTAGCAATGGGCTTTTTTATTTTATAGTACGATATCCAATATATGCAATATCTTACAAAATATATTTGAATACATTTACTTTCTGGAAGTGCTATTATCATACTTTGTAACACTATTTAGGGACACAAAAGATTCCTCCTATTTGGAATCTTGAAGAAATAGGAATAGCCTACAAGTCAGAGGACCTGGGTTCTGGTCCTCACTTTGCAAACAACTTGTATATTTTACAGCAAGATGCTGAACTTATTTGTGACCACAGTTCTTTACATATAAATATAAATATAAATATAAATATAAATATAAATATAAATATAAATATATATATATATATATATATATATATATATATATATATAGTGGTTTCAACCCTGGTTGCACATTGAAATCATTGGGGGAGCTTTTTGAAATACACCGATAACCAGCCCTCATCCCAGACTAACTGTAAAAGGAATCTCGAGAGGGGCTACTCGGGTATTGGCAGATTTGCAAAACTCCCCAAGCTATTCTGATATGCAGTCAGGGTTTAGAACCAATGGATTTGCTGATTTTGAAAGTTCTGTATAGCTCCAAGATTGTATGTTTCTAATCTCTTAGTAAATCTTTGGGTTGTTGTTTGTTCTGTCTTTAGAGTTCAATGTATTAAATGAATTAGACAAGTATATTAAATCAACCCATGTAGTCTGTACAGGAGTAGTCAAAACCAAATGTGCCTTATAAAGTATATTTTTTACACGGTCATTCTTGAACTTTGTGCATAACATTGTTAACAATAGAAAGTACTGGTTGTCCCTCAGCCCAGGTGATTCTGATCCAGGAGGTATGGACATCCAAACTCCACATTATTAATAAGCACCCCGACTGCCTCCCCTATTTGAATCTACTGATTTCATGTTTAGAAATCCTGTCTTATACCCTGTACTCATTTTCTAACTTTTTTGTTAAATAATAAAGTTGTACAAGACATGACTCTTCTGGTTTACCATAAAATGGTTTGAGTTTCTCTCTATTTGATTCAATAGTGCTTCTATGGATGGCATTAGAAGCAAATGTTAAGATTGGGCATAGTATATTTTTAGTGAATTTTGACTTTTCCCTAGAACAACAAGATTACCAGTTCAAATTATAAGGGGGCCATTTAGTGGATAAGCATACAGACCTGCCGCGCCTTGTCCAAAGTTCTTTGCCTTATGGGTTTAGTCAGCATATAGATTTAAATATATATCTAATTATGTATAGATATATACATTGATTATGTGTGTTTATACATTTGATATTATATTTATATCAAATGTATTAAATTTTAATGGATTTTAAAATTTTATGTTTTTGCTTCGAAAGTAATTTCTCATCATTTTATAAATAACAGCCTGTATTTAATATAGTCCTAATCCTTTTACGAAATGTGAATACAGAAATAAATAAGACATGATTTTTCCATGAAATAAAACACATTCTATTTGTAAGGACATAAAAATATATAAGTAACTAAAACTTATTTTTACAATTCCCACTAAATATTCCTTGGATTTGAATGTAGGAAGGATTTTAGGACTTAAAAATAGTTTATGCAATTAGAGAAGGCAGACATAATGTGATGGATTCACAGTCTAAGACATTACCATTTTTATATATTCTGAAGTTTTTAACAGTCCATAACAAATGCATTGGGCTGATTAGGGCACTGCCAAAAATATACATCATGCTACTTAGCAAATCATTTACAGCCATCAGATATTCATCCCTCAAACGAACATTCTCCTGATTTTGTGTATGTTACTTTTATAATGCAGTAAAGACAAGTTAAGACATTTGAGTGAGAGTGTCTATCTTTTACACATTAGAGAGAAAAAACAAGTTTATAGGAGACCAAGATGCCCAAGACGTTCATTTTCCAAGTCCACATTTTAAGTCTATTTTCACAGGAAGCATTTTAAAAGTTTAATATTTCAAATTAAATGCAAAATATTGTATTACAGCTTATATTGTATCAAGTTCTTCTGCCTGGGTCATTTCTTCTTCCTCTGGGATCTCATCCAATTATAGCCGACTGCTATTCAAATAATTTTCAACTTTTCTCCAATGTTGCTTTTTTTTCCCCATCTCCCCTCCAAGTTCCAGGCTTCCAAATGCCTGCTGGACATCACTTCCTGATATTCTTCCACCACCTCAGCATGCTCCACATCAAATTAGCTACCTTTTCACCTCTGCTCTTTTAGTTCTTTCTGTACTTCAGTTAAAGGTTTTTACTGTCCTCATAAGAACAAATGATCCTATCCCTCTTCAATCTTCTTCTTCTTTCTAATCATCCTCCCCCTTTTCCCTTCCTCTGTTCTGTTATACCTCTAAAATATTCTGGCATCATTCAATTGGGATACTCTACACTCTGCAAAATGGGCTTTTGAAGTCAGATTCTGTGGAAGGCAGGTAGTCTGTAAGAGGACCCCCAAGTTTTCCACCCTCCTGGTGTACATACCCTGTTTAATCCCCTCCCCTTGAGTGTGGGAGGACTGTAAATATGATGGATGCCACTCCCCTGACTCAGTTGCATGTATGGGCAAAAGTGAAAGGGATTTTACATATAATACATAGTTCAGGTCCCAAATCCAGTAATTTTGAGCTAATCAAAATAGAGGTTATCCTGGTGGATCTGACTTAATCAGGAGAACACCCTAAAATAGGGCCTGGGCCCTTCCTCAAGAGAGAGACTATCCTCCCAGAAATGACCCGTTAATGAAGCCAGCAGCCATGTTGTGAGAAGACCTGTAAGACGGCCAATGTACCAAGGAACTTCTGGTGACCTCTAGGAGCTGAGAGCGCTCCTTGGTTGAGAGCCAGCAAGAATACCGAGACCTGCAACTACAGAGAACTGAATGCTGCCATCAACCATTTGAGCTTGAAAGAGGACCAAAGCTCCAAAAATGAATGTAGCCCAGCCAACACCTTTGAGGTGGCTTTGTGAGACCTAGAGAAGGAGACCCTGTTAAACCATACCTGGACTCCCAACCCACAGAAACTGAAAGAAACTGTATGTTGTTTTAAGTCATGAGATTGTTGGTTGTTTGATATGCAGCAGTAGACAACTGATACAAGTCCTCATTATCTTTTTTTTTTTTTGGATTAGTACAATAACCTTCCAACTAACCTCTCTTATCTCGTCCATCTGCATGAATCCTACGTGCTGCAGCCTGAATCATTTTCCTCAAAAAGAGATTTAGTGGATTTGTGTTGTTCAACGCTGTACCCCTAGAAGATTGCTAGCATACTCTATGTATCTTAGGAGAAAGCTTGTCTTCGAAGAATGTTAGCCTATTTTACGCAGGTTACAAATATTGACTGAGGGACTGAATGAATGAATATCATCTATCCACATTTACACACACCAAAAACTTTGTTGGTCCTCTATTATGTAGAGAGACATTCTTCTGATACAAGAAGGCAGTATAATAACGTGCTTACATATATGGACTCTACAATTAAAGACATTGGGTTCAAATTGCAGCTCTAATAGTTCCTTGCTTTGTGATCTCTTAGAAGTTGTGACTTCACAAAGCCTTCGTTTTCTCATTCATAAAGTATGATAAATAATATTACCATGGCAGACAGTTTTGAAGATTAAATATGACAATGGAGTTTACATATTTTCACAGTGCCTGGCCTGTGCAAGTGATCAGTGAATATTGAATGCGGTACTAAAATTTGAGGCCCTCTATTGTCTACATTTCCATCTGGTCCCCCAAGCATATGAAGCAGGCACCCCTGTGTGTCCTGCATTTACTGCACGATGTGCAGTAAAATGTATGGATACTGGGTCAATTTCGGGCTCTGAACTGGCTATATGACCTTGGGCAAGTTTCTTCACAGCCTACTTTGGCTATTTGTGGAATGGGGCTAATGGTGACATATCGTTTGACAATTTGTCTCGACTGTTTCTCCACAAATCTGTTCCATGGAACACAGCTAAAAATTGGTCAGTGAGGTGATTTAGTGAAAGACTGATATGATAGATGTTTTTCATAACATTTTGAATACTCTCAGGAAACTTTTTCTCATCCTATTAGAAAGAACTATGTTGTTTTTGAGCAATCCACACATTGTTGCTCTTGTGTTCATCTGACCAAACTTACATCTTTCAATTAGCTGCTAATTGAAAAAAATCTCTATTTGCTTTGGCTGCCACCTTCCTCTTTATCTGTGCCTTTGTGTTTCCTTTTTTTCCCCTTACCAATTTCTTTTTTTTTTTTAAATATGGAACGCTTCACGAACCTGCGTGTCATCCTTGCGCAGGGACCACGCTAATCTTCTCTGTATCGCCCCAACCCCAGTATATGTGCTGCCGAAGCGAGCACTCCCCTTACCAATTTCTAATTTATGTTTTCCTGCTATAATTAGGTAAGTTATCTTTAAACTAATTCTTGAAAAAGAAGAGTAAAAGTAAATATATAAATATCTTCCAGGGTTGCCACATATAAAACAAACACTATTCAAGTGCCATTTTGTTATGAGTGCATATGTAAGTGTTTCAGGGGTGAGAATTAACAAATCATGTCAGAAAAACTAATACAGGAAAACCGATAAGAAAGCAACTTATGAAATCCTGTCAAATGAGTCCCATTTATTGCCATTGAATAGATCATAGATGTAATTCATAAAAAGGCAAATATAGTGATTGTTGCATCACTTATTTGGTTAAAATATCCTGCATGTTGTAGTAGAACGAAGGACATGAGCTAGGCAGCCTATGAATAATGAACTGATGTTGATATTGAAACTGGTACTCTCTTCCCTCCTGGAGGTATGGTTGAATTCATGCTTTAGCCTGACTTGTTTCCACCAGATTCTAATTGAAAGTCAATTGGTGAATCATCCCTGATGCCTCATTGAACATAATGTTGAGCAGCAAGATTTCTGTGTTCCACTGATGTGTTTAAGCAACACCAAACAACCAGACACATCAATAGAAACATTGGTCAGATCATTTGTCTACAATTCTGTAGGAAAAACAGTTGACTAAGAATGTCCTAATTTCTCAATTGTTTGGGTGGCTATTTTCTAATCAACATGTTTCTGTATGGAGAGATGCTAATACTTCATCATGGAAATATAATCAGAAGATTTGACTGAAATAAAACTACATTCATGGATTCCGTCTCTTAAGATATTCAAATGCTACTTCAATTTTCAGACTTGAAAGTACATAACTTGTTTATGACTTCATTGAATAAGGATATGGCAAATAATACCAAAGTCACACTGTATATTGGATTGGGGAGAGGTTGACTATTCTGTGATATCTTCAACTAGATGATTGAGCTCTATTCTGGTTAGCTTAGAATGGCTGAATTTTGTGTTAGCAATCACTGACTTGCACCAAGAAGATAAACTGGAGGAGTAAGCAGCAAATACTAAATCCTCTTAGGGTGTTTATCCTTTTATTCCTTCTGGTTTTGTTTGTTTGTTTTGTTTTGTTTTTCATTTCAAAGTCACAAATGGAGTACCTTGTATATCCAACATTAGAAATACGGACATCTATAATGCATTGATATTGTTAAATGCTATTCAGTAAAATAAAACCATCCCTTGCAGTAATGGGTGAGAACTTGCCTTTCACCTAGAGCCAAGTTCATTAGAAATTCATGCTCACAGCCCAGAGAAAAACAGAGTTTTTATGAGGTTTCAACAAGTAATATATCTGCATGATGGGTTGTTCCAAGAAACTGAGCAAATGGAAATGTCAGTTTGCAGAAACTGTCAAAACCAACATAACCTAATTTAGAATTGCTGCTTATTTAATAAAACACCAGTAGCCCTACCAGATCGAGTCCTGTCAGTCTTGCAGAAAAAAATACCTACTCCTCCTGCACTTAAATTAGGTTTATAGACACCCTAGATTCTGCTAATGGGAAAGGAGCATTAATTAGATATAGCACCCAATCATTAAACAGCATCAAGCCGCGTTAGTGTTTTTAGCTATGAAATGGGACATGCCTTCATCTGAGTACCCCTTATGTCAAAGCGGGACCCCAATGTGTATGCACTTGTAAAACAGCATTCTTCACTCCATGCTTTGTTCATGGCACATTCTCAAATATAGAAATCGAGAAGTACTTTTATTAATGTAATGTTTATTATGTGAGTTTGACTTGCACATATTTTCAGGATAGAACTCCTAGAAGCAGTGATAGATACTTATTCAGGGCCCTTAGTGTTTGCATCCTAAGGGTCTGGAGGATTACTGCTTTGCATAATAACATGTTTTTACCTACATCACCTCTGATTTCATGATTTGTGGTTGTTAGCTATTGTGAAACAAATGTGTTAGGCCATGTGTGATGCTGCTTTCATAAATTATACACATAAGGTGGATTATATTCTATACTAGCAGTAGAGAAACTCTGAAGGGGGTGCGAGATGACCAGAGTGTGGAAATGGGAGGGGATGTAGAGAGGTACTGCTAAGGAAGAATATATTCATGCATTTTTAATTGCGTAACATAATTTGATTGCAAGTTTCCAAGACAGACTGGAAAATAATGTAATCAATTCTCTGCATGTTGGCACAATATAAATTTATGGGGAGACTGTGGAGGCAATGATATGAGAACAGCTGAATGAACTCAATCGCTATGCTGTGGAGCCTTATTGTTGAGAGTGGAAACGAGTGCAAAAAGCACAGTGCACCAGATTTGGCAGCAAGCTGTGTTTTCTCAGTACAGTAGATCCCTATTGCTCGTATTACAGAAGGACTTACACACCTGCTTCTGTTATTCTCAAGCTGAATAATGATTGCAGAGTGTATAAATGGCCTTTCTTTCCTCTTTGCTAATGTTCCTCATATGTGGGAAAAGGTAGATTATCTGGCTATCAAAAATATCACGTGGAATTGTTCTACCATGCAGCGGGTATTCGGGAAATGAAAGTGGATGATTTGGGTTGACAGTTTTAGATGATACAATATTTACAACATCTTGAATCCTATTCTTCAGAGTTTGTAGCTGTTCTTCCCCCACCATCTATTAAAACTGATCATTTTGGCTCCATAGAACTGTTACCTAGAGTCATACTGACACATTTTTTTTTTTTGGTCATTGACATTGCTTTCTCTTAACCTCACAGTTGTGTCATTTCTTTCCACATGCCATTTCCTAAGCCCGTCCTTGCTTTGCTATTTATTTAATCACATGTGAATCTGGGAGTCACCCTCCGGTTCTTTCTAACCATTGTGGATCACCATGACCCAGTTTTGTCATCCATTGGGTTTGAGAGGGTAGAAACATCATTTTGGTGATATCTTTAGTGACTCACAGTTGTTTCTGATGAACCTACAGTAGTAGGTTCAGTAGACTATGGGTGTTAGCAGGTGCACCATCAACTGTAGAGGGTGCATATGGGCATGTATAATCTGGAGCATAAATTGTCAATGAAGTCAGAGGCAGATGTGGCTGTCTTTGGTAATAGAGTCTTATTAGGACATGGCCTAGAACTTCATTTTCAGAACAAGAATTCATACTCCCCTCGTTTCCTGATCAATGACCTCTTAATCTCTATTGAATTAGTACTGCAAATTAAGATTTACAGAGGACTTTAAGAAATCTGAATGTAAACTATCGTTTTTATATTTCTCTATATTTTACAAAGCTTTCATTCAAAAAGATGACAATCTTTAATACGCCTTTCAATCAGGCAAAACAGTTTACTTCATGGCCTGTGTTAAAATTGTGTACTCTCATTCATAGTAGTCTATTTAGAATTTATTTTGTTTAGTCTAATCTCTGTTGCAGAAAGTGGAATAGTTATTTTCTTTGTCATTCGTCCTGATTTCGTATGTGATAGAGAATTGTTACAGCTAAATTACAGCACTTTAAAAATAATCAAGTTTTTTTACACAAAGACCTTGAATATCACAGCACATTACATTTCCAGTTTTCAATGGTAATTTTTAAAACTGCGTAGTGTGCGTTAGGTTTCTTTTACTGCCGAGATAAATTATCAAATGTAGTGGCTTAGCACAATACAGTTTTGTTATCATGCATCTGTGGTTAGAAGTCTGACACAGTCTTACTACTGATCAAGGTGTTGGTAGGACTGCATTCTTTTCTGGAGGCTCTGGGAGGAATCCATTTCCTTGTATTTTCCAACTTCTAGAGGCTGTCCACATTCCATGGCTCATGATCTTCAAACAAAGCAGTGTTTCAGGTTTCTGACCACTCTTCAGTAGGCATATCGCTCTCGCTGACTATTCTCTTGCCTCCTTCTTCCATTTTTAAGGGCCCTTGTGATTACACTGGACCCACCTGGATAATCCAAGGTAATATTCCAATTTTAAAGTCATTTGATTAGCAATAGTAATTCCATCTGCAACCTTATTTCATGATTGCCATGTAATACAACATATTCGCAAATTCTGGGGATTAGGATGTGGACTGCTTTGGAGGTGTGGTATTATTCTATCTACCATATAGTGATATATGGGTATGGAAAAATTATACATATACATAAGTATATGTATAATGATACATATACAGAGAACTATTCTGAAGGAAAACATGATGTGTAATGACATCAAAAGGGGGACGACACTGATTTAGGGAACTCCCTTTTTGGCTGGATCAAGCAGTTCTTTACACAAAGGCATGAGTGTGTGTGTGTGTGTGTGTGTGTGTGTATAATATATATATATATATATATATATATATATATATATATATATCAAGCAGTGCGTTACACAAAGGCATAAGTGTGTCTGTATGTGTGTGTATATAATATATATATGGGCCAGCCGAGTGGCGCGGTGGTTAAGCGCTAGCTTGGGAAGCCAGTGGCCCCAGTTTGGGTCCCACAGATGAGGGCCAGTGACACTGCCCTGAAAAAAAAAATATATATATATATATACAATATATGTATATATATTATTGGGCTTTTTAGCACTAGGCATTTACTTTATTTTACATTTTTACTTTTTAGCACTAGGCATTTACCTATAGAATGAAAGGAAATCAACCCAATGATACAGGGTGTACTTTCAATCAATTTGAGGACAAGAAACAACGAAAGTGTCCTTTGCTAGATGATTGGATAAAAAAGGTGTGGTGTATATATACACAATGGAATACTATTCTGCCATAAGAAAAGATGAAATAGTGCCATTTACGACAACATGACTGGATCTTGAGATTATTATGCTAAGTGAAATAAGGCAGACAGAAAAAGTCAAGAAACATATGATTTCACTGATATGTGGGATGTAAAATGGAAAACAACAAAGGAACAAGACAAACAAACAAAGAAATAAAAACTCATAGACACAACAGTTTAGTTGTCACCAGAGGATGGGGGGAGGGGATGGTAGATGATGGTAAAAGGGATCAAATGTATAGTGATGGAAGGAGAACTGACCCTGGGTGGTGAACACACAATGTGATATATAGATGATGTATTACAGAATTGTACACTTGAAACCTATGTAATTTTACTAACCATTCTCACCCCAATAAACTTTAAAAAAAATAAATAAATACATGTAAGACTTATGTAATTTAACCGCAAGATCATGGAATTTGCCTCAAGTAAAAGTAATGCTCTGTGGAACTAATACATAAAGCAAATTCCAGAATGTAACTGCAGATCCTAAGAAAGACTGAAATCAGAAAACTGCTAACATCTCCAAACTTTTTCCTATGAGCCACTAACCATTGGCTATGAGCCAATACACATAGAACGTTCCCATGAATACTATATTCCACAAATGGAGAAAACATTTATTTATTTTTTTTGTCTGTCAAATGGTACAATTTTTCAGGCCCAATTCTAAATTCCTAAATTGAGGGACTGCGAGCAAGCTCTCAATTTGTCTGCAGTTGCAGTGCAGCCTATTTTGCATTTGGGGTTTATGAGTTGAGATAATTGAGATGATTCCTAGGGAAACAGGAACTAGTAGTCATAAAATACAGAGAACTATTCTGAAGGAAAACATGATGTGTAATGACATCAAAAGGGGGACGACACTGATTTAGGGAACTCCCTTTTTGGCTGGATCAAGCAGTTCTTTACACAAAGGCATGATGGTGCAATGGTTAAAATGGTGGATGAGGCTACAGGAAACTTCCTTTCAGGTCCTGGCTCTGTCCCTAATTATCTGCATCCTTTGAACAAGTTAAAGAACCGCTTTTTTGCCTCATTTACATCATTTTAAAAATGAGGTGAGGTGGAATTACCACTGAAGCCCTCTATTATACAAAGCTTCTGTGAGGTTGTGTTATAATCCATTTTAAATGGGGCACCACATGCTTCACATCACCTGCAGGTGCCTTGTGGAAGAAAGAGGATTGGACTGAAAACAGGAAATGCAGCAGGTAGATGTGAGATGGCAAGGATCTTGCAACTACAAGTATTGGAAGCAGAGGGATCAGTGAAGTGCTGGGAGCTAAAAAGTGCTCTTTCACGCATTTCCTTGCTCCTTTACAGTTTCCTTACTTCAATTCCAGTGGCAATGGTAAATGTGAAGGGGTCTTAAGAAGAAATAGCATCAGGATGTTTTACTATAGTTCTGCCTTATTGTGTATGGAATAGACTTGATACTAGAAAGGAGATAACAAAGTGAATTTCTCAGTGTAAGATTTTTTTTTCCAACTGATTTCTTTTGTAGAACTGAAGCTGTACTTCCAGGGGAAGATAAATGGTCTTACAAGATGCAGTAAAAAATCAGAGAATGTTATCGTAGTAGAGATAGGATGGATCACCAACAAAATCTAGCCCATGCCCACATTGAACTGATGAGACCAGGCAAGAGGCTTCATGATTCACTTAGGGGGATGATGCCAGTTAATTACAGCCTTAGGCTGGAGACTGGATCAGGCCTTTCACACATTCAGCTGTGTTCAACCTTTTACACTTCAATTGCATGTGATTATATACACTGTTAAAGGGGGAACTTTTTGGTTAAATGCTGATGGTATTTAACATGAGTCACTAATTTTACTAATAGTTAATGCTTCAATGGTACTTCTTAAGTACCAAGCATTATTCTAGGTGCTTTACTCATATGGCTTTATTACCTCACTTAATCATCCCAACAATCCTATAAGATGGTCTGTTTCTACTCCTATATTACAGAAGGGGGAACTATGTCCCAGTTCACACTTTTAATGAATGATGAGGATGGGATTTGAACCCAGACAGTTTGGCTCCAAATCCTGTGTTCTCAATGATGCTATGATAGCTCTGAACTTAAATGTTATAAGAAAAATGAAACTACTAGGTTGGGCCTGGATTCTTTCATGATCAGAATCGTATGAGCTGACCCACTATGTTACATGGATCTTTAAGTTTTGTATTTGACTTTGCAACTAAGGCTCATTCATTCACATGTAGTGACTGAACATTTATCATGTGTATAGGACTTTACCAAGTGTTTTAGGGTGACAAAGGATAATATAACTCAAAATGATAGCATGCATGATAAAATAGAATATTTTGAAGTATAAATAGCATTGATTACAACCATTCTTAGAGATTATACATCCATATTTAGTATGGGTCAGACTTGTGCTAGATGCCTGGCATATATCATCTCATGTAATTTTCACATCAGCCTCTGAAGGCAAGTCTTATTTCTCAATTTTACTGATGATGAAACTGAAGCTTGAATAAGTAGGCAGCTGATCCATGATCAAAAGGGAAGTGGCAGAGTTCGAATTCAAATCCAAATCTGCGTGAGTGGAAATCCCATTTTCTTTCTACTACTCTGTGCCTAATCTAATAACCCAGTCCTAAGGAAAGAGCATGGACTACTACTCTCCAGGCCCAGCTGGGCAGCTGTTCCTTCTGATTGCTTAGCCAGAATCCTCCATAGCCTCTCTTCACCCCGATCTTATAGGTTCCTGGGGGTTTTCATCATCTCCCCACACTTGGTAGTGAGGAAAAATCCTAGAGTTCACCTCCAGCTTTTCTATTTAGGCTCTGCCCATGAATTAAATTGAAGATCACAGTATTACAAAGCATTTTAGAACTTTGAATGATGAATGGAAATAGAGGTGTGCCACTAAATTTCTAAAGATCTGATTTTAACTTAAAAGTAAGAATGACTTTTTTCCCCCCTTTCCTGCTGCTCTTCTACTTTATTTCCCATCATCCCAATATTATTTCTCTCATCTGCCTGAAGATCTACACACTCTGTGATCTGGTGCCCCCTGATTCAGTCACTCATTTAGAAACTGGACTGAGTCTCTCTCCTTTCACCAAATAATGAGGTGGTTTCAGCTTTTTATGCCTATTGAATGACACTCTTGGGAAAAGAAAGATGGCATCTCTACCTTTTAGAGCATTGAACTATGGGACGATTCCTTCTTCACTTCTTTTCTCATCTGTCCTCCATCTCTTTCTCCCCCATGCACATCAATACTGGGTAATTCCATGTGTATCCCTGTTATCTATTTGTTTCCATATTATGGCAACTTATGGCTTAGGGGTGTAATTGTATATGTATTATATTCAGATGGAGACTTGTCAAGACAAATACAGTCTTCCTGACACTGATGCTTGCAGTCAACACTGGAATAGAAAGTTGATAGCTGCATTAAAATTTTTGCAATCTGCTGCCATAGAAACCAATGCAAGAGTCACTTTGCACTGAAATATGACATCTAAGGGATATGTCTGGTGAATCTTTGACACAGAAAGCGAAATAAATTAGAAAGCAATTTTATAGAGACCCTTTCAGATCCTCAAGACTTGAATCTCTAAGCACTTAAACCGAGTTTAATTTAACTATTTAGAAAAAGAAAAGACATTGGTTCTTGGCATTCTTAAATTCCTTGAAAAGACTTTCTTTAGATGTTAATAGCACTTGATGGGAGAATTACTCCCTAGAGCATTCAGTTCACCTCAGAAATGATTTAAAGATTATATTTTATGCCTTTAAAAAACTAAGCTTCTTATCTTCCATTCCTAAATCAAAACTTGCATAAAATTTCAGAAGTCAAGTTTTAACAGTCAGCAAATAAACATTTGCAAAAGAGTTAAGTGATTATTTTTGCATTTCAAATGCCATTGAATTCACATTTTATATAGTGAGGAAGATGCATTTCCATCCACTACATATAATGCAAGCAATAAAATTTCTCTATCCAGTCTCCATAGTGAATGGGTTACCTGAGTATTCCAATTACTGGGTCCCTCTAACCATTATAATTTCCATCTTTAATAGATGCATCAAACTTGGCAATTCTCAGATACCATCAGAAGAACACCTTCAGATACATTTTAGCCCCCATAGGATTCTTCAAGGATGTACTTCCCATCTTAATATATAGAATATCTCAAATATAAATTTACTTTTCTCTCTTGGGGATTCTTCAAACATGTTTTTTGCATGTCAGTGAATGTGATCTCCCGGTGCTTTTCTGTAGGTACAAGAATCAGAATGGTTAACAACTCTTCCCTTTTTAGGAATGTGACCTCATGCAAGCTGCAAGTTGACCTTAGCAATCAATGTGTCAAGGATAACTGAGCCAAATGCAAGTGGCTCATTAGCCCTCACCTCAGCACCCACAGTAGCAATACCCAAACTCTGTTCTCATATACAGTAGAAATGTCTTATGTCTCCAGGTGCCACAGTGATGAGGTGCAGGTGACTATTTCCCCACCCTACCCCTGATAGTTTACCTATCTCGCATCACCATCATGCTGCCTAGGCAGCTGATGGGAGAATTCTGGTAACAGCCAGTGTAGCAGCACTGAATGGTTGCCATTCAATTGCTTCTCCTTCCCTCAGTTTCCCTCCCTTCTTCTTTCTTCTGCCTCCTACTGCCACTCCAACTTTCCTGTAAAAAGCTGGCTTATGTATAGATTACAAACCCATCAGAAAATACATTTCCTTTCAAGTAGGAAATCAAATAATCACAGCATGGTGGGTACCATTTTATGCTTCTCTCTTCTATGTTGTTGGTTTATTGCTTGGACCCACAAGGGAGGCTGCATTCTGCCCAAGGAGGAAAGGTTTGCAGCCTCTCCTTCTCTAACCACAGTTCTTTTGAAGACTAGAACTGTTCTCAAAGTTTGAGATATGCGAAATTTTGGCTTCAGGCTAGGGAGGGAGTAGTATGTATGCATACGTATGTATGTATACACGTATTGTCTTGCTCAGAAATAGGCATATGTTAAATTAATTTGACAAGCTGTTTATTTTTAACATAAGGAGAAACACATAAAACGGACCCCTGTCTCAAAGATGTGAAAATAATTAATTTTTTTAGATCAAACAGGAAAGACCAAATCAACAACCAGTGATACAATCATGCCTTAATTGGGTTCATATATGCATTCTACATAGAACACAAATTAGCTTTGAAAGTTTGTCAGCTATACCTAGATATTTACTGTAACATATAATTTTCTAAAATTATATATGGCTACTTTAATTCTCTGGGTTTTGTTATTGTTTTGTTTTTTATTGGGAAGCAGTGTGTTTTTCCAGGACCCATCAGCTCCAAGTCAAGTAGTTGTTTCAATCTAGTTGTGGAGGGTGCATCTCAGTTGTCCATGTGGGGATCAAACCGGCAACCTTGGTGTTATGAGCACTGCGCTCTAACCAACTGAGCTAACAGTCTGCCCCATGGCTACTTTAAATTCATGCAAATTCTATACTACAAATTATATTAGATGTTGGGGGGAGGGCTTATAAAACAAAACAGGTATACAAGGTCAGACAATTAAGTTTGTGAACTCATCCTAGAAAAAGTGCTACGTGCCTCATTGCTGAATTATCACTGCGGTCACCTTCGAAGTACTCCCCTTGGGAATTTATGCACCAACACCAGTGCCTAGTCCACCCTTCAAAGCCATTTTGGCACCCCAGGTATATGGAAGGCACTTACTCTTTGACTCAGCAATTCTCGAATTTATCTCCCAGATACACTCATCCATGTTCTACCTCGTGTGTGAGTGTACATTGTTTCTGAATTGCATAAGATTGGCAATTATTTAAATACGCATCAGTAGAGGACTGGTAGAGAAAATTAGTTTATCCACACAATGGATGCTATTCAGCTATGAAGAAGAGACAATTCTATATGTATAATATGGAAAGATCTTGAAAATGTGTCTTTATTTTTTTTTTTGAAGGCAATGTCACTGGCCCTCTCATGTGGGACCGAAACGGGGCCGCTGGCTTCCCAAGCCAGCGTTTAACCACCAAGCCACTCGACCGGCCCTGAAAATGTGTCTTTAAATGAAAAGAAATAGAGGGTGCAAAGGAATGGATATACCAGTAGTATGCTACTGCTTGGGGGAAAGAATATGCTCATGCATACACACAAAGACACACACACACCAGGATTGATTTGAAAATATCTCTAGTCTGTTTATAGTGGAAACTGGTTAAGGAGGTTGCCTCTAGGGAGGGAGACTGGTGGGCTGGGGAGATTGGAGTGAGAAGATTTAATTTTCAATTTAGAAACTTTCATACCTTTTACATTTTATATCTTATTCTATGGCCCCCTGACAAAAATAATTAAAAACTAAAGGGATTAGAGGAAATTAGGGATTGTAAGAATATGTTCTGTCTGGGAATAAAAGTGTACATTTAGCTAGAATTACTTTTGCTGTGTTAGGAATCTGGTAGTACTGAACATGAAACAGGAGGAAGAAAAACTCTGACAGATATTTTGATATCAAACTGAGACCAGTTGAAATTTTTTGCCTTATTAATATTCATAAATAATTATGGAGAGAATGTTGTGTCCCAGAAGTACAATAGTTATTTAAAGCATCTTGTTTACACCCCATTAACAGTGGCAGCATTCTGTTACCTTAAAAAAATTTACATCAGAATGTTAGTTGTTTAAGCATTTCCCAATTATTAAGCAATATATGGATCAGACTCACATTTTGTATTTAGAACAATACAAATCAAAACGGCCCTGGTTCGGGTCCCATATGTGAGGGCCAGTGACAATGCCCTCAAAAAAAAAATGTATATCTTACAGCAGTTATAGATTACAACATTGAAAAGTGGGTTTCAGAGTATGAAAAGAATGGAGAACAAATCAAAATGTATTATAAATATGACAGACTATTTTAGTTTTAATTAGAAGACACCAATTGTCTGGTTTTCCTCATTAATGTTGAGTGATAGTTTTGAGAAGTATGTATAACTTAACGTAGCAAATGCCAAAGCAGTGAAATAAAGAAAAGGCATAAGAGATAAAGATAAAGGAATTCCCATTTATTACCCAGTTTATATCAAAATGTGTTTTAATTGGTAGTGTAAAGTGTATAGGAAATTTTACACATTATTATATATGGCATCTCATTCCTTGAGGTGTTAAGGTGATTATTTTCATACAATTATTTAGAAAACTGTGCAAAAGCAGTATAACTAAGATGTGTAGACTCTAGTTGTACCTAAGAACTGTTGATTCAATTTTCTCCTCAGTGTACTTCAAGCTCTAACCTATTAGTGAGAATATCACATTTTTCTCTTTCAATGAACTTCATTTCATTACCACACTTGCTACTTCCATTCATCATGCTATTTAAGGAAAAAGAAGTCCTAAAGCATATAATGAAGAAAACCACAATTAAGAAATAGGAACAACAACCACAATTTGGCTGAATATTTAATGATATTTGATGAGTATCCTGGTGATATCTAAGTTAATGAACTTGTATGAGAGTATTATGGACATTAATCTGTGCTTCTCACCTGCTGGAAAAATGAACCATTAAACCATTCAATTATGGCTTACAGATAAAATCTCAGAGGTCCAGCTTGCTGAGTGCTGCAAATGCTATTCTTTTGAGGCTTCTCATTCCGTCTTAGCATTTTAAACCCAAAGTAGAGAAGGCTTTCCCCTCAAATAACATCAAAGGCCATTTCATTTTCACTTCGTCTCTTCTGAACTATTGTTCTCTCATTCTTTTGCTGCATCATACCTAAAATATTAAGATTTATTTCTCTTCATTGTATCATTAAAAATAAGCTTTCCACAAGGAAAAAGAAAAATGTTTAGAAAAGGCCAGAGGCTTTCTTTGATACTTTCAAGTAAACTCTTGTTTGTGTCGGCAATGGTACTTTGGCTGTTGTCCAGTGGTTTAATTGGCTCTCATTTGCCTAATCTCCTATAACAGATAATGTTATTACAGAATTTCGGGATTCAACTGCCATTATTCCTTGCTGTTCCTTAAACACAAAACATGCTTCCACCTCACTTCATTGCATTTCCTGTGCCTGCCTGTAAGTCTGTTGTCTCTATATAGCTACTAGCTTGCCCCTTCACTTCCTTCCAATTTTCTCAAAAGTCAACCTATCAGAAGGGTCATCTTTGACATCCTTCAATAAAACATATAATCAATGTCTATGTACGTAGATATGGATATGGATAAGTAGCATATAAGAGAAACATATTGGCCCCATCTCCACATATACACTGTATTCTTCTCTTCTGTACATTATTTTTCTTCATATGATTATCACTATCAAAATTATAAGCTCTGTTAGAGTCAGGACTTCCTTTTGTGTTGCTTTGTTGATTTCTTTGCCCTACCCTTTGTAGTGCCTTGAACACAGAAGACACTCAATATTTATTGAATGTAAGAGTAACTAAATGGATAAGTAAAAGATACAAATCTAGGCACATGAATTATATACATTGATTTATTATAGAAGAAAACAATGTAAATTCAAAAATAGCGAACATTCTAGTGCTTTGTCTTTCAAGATACAAATTAACATCATTTTATTTGCAAAACAGAGGTTATAAAATGCAATTTAGTTTTGTCTCCTTGCTATTTCAGCTTTATTTAAATTCTTCCCCAATTTTACTTTCTTGAACTTTGAAACATTCCAGAAAAGAAACGATCAAAAATAAATGTTTCATGGTTTAGAATGAGCATGGTTGTTAGGAAAAATAATGCATTTCTCACAAGTAAGAGGGGATCGAGGTAGCTCAAACCAAACCAAATGCCAGGAAAATGAAGGGATTCTCATTAAAAGGCTTATTTTGTCTGATGGGGGCTTTGGGGGAAATACTAGAAGATGAGATGAGATAGAGTGGGAGTAGAACAGGTCAGGTAGGTCTTTGGTGACTCTGGAATGATTTGAGAATAGATTCTTTTAAACCATATGTGTACAATATGGTGGTCAAAATAGAAACAAAGAGCCACAGAGAAAAGCTAGAAGCAAAAATAATGTACAAGAATGCTAATATGGTTTCTATAATTTAGCCTTAGGTTTCTCTCTGAGTTTCCTAATAGCCAGGGCATAAAGGGAAATAAAAATGTCATAGGTTTGGTTATATAAACAAATAAGCAATGAAGCTTACCAATTATTAGGAGAATTAAAACAAAATTTTAAAAAATATGTTGCTCTTGCTTGTCTTGTCTGCCACACATGCCTTTTTCCCTCTCTTTCTTGATTTTTTTAGTGTTTTGGTTCTTCAGTTTTTATTAAACATTTCCACACATAAGATACTCTGTAATTCCATCCAATTTTAAACAAGGTTGTAGGTTATAAAATCTTATGTCACTTTTAAATTACCATACTGAAATTTTCATGACTTGCCTTGAATACATGGATATAATTCTATGTCAAACCCATGATGCAAGTGGACAAATTCAGTCTTTATTTCAAATAGAAATCACACATTAAATTCTTCATGTACCAAGAGGAAACTTACTTCAGTTAATATATTGATTATTTCCCTGTATTTACTGCCTCTTTTAAATTTCAAACACTTATTTTGGGAATAATGCAGTTTCTTATTGATCTGGTTCAATAATTTCTTATGTACTGTAACATTTCAAGTTACACTGTGATAACCAGAAATAAACTATATTTTCTCATCCAAAATAATAAGTAATTCAAAATGACCATCATCCGAGAGTACTTGAATCTCGGTGGAAAAAAACAACAACAAAAAACAAGAAAGTGAACAAACGTGTCTAAGGTAGTTATTAGTTATCTAATGTTTATCAAAGTAGATAAACCCAATTAGAAATATAGAAAAGTTTGAATTATATGAGAAGGTTGATCAGAGGAAAATATTACCCTCATGATTAAAACAATTCCTGTTAGATAAGGAGGTAATAACATTTCAAACATTTTTGTGGGCATTATATTCTTAAATGGATAGTGATTTAAGCAAGGAAATTAAAAATAGCCTAAAGTAATACAATAGTAAAAGAAGCATACTGAGCAGAAAGTTAAGATTTGGATAACAAAAGTCAGAATATAAAGCAGAAGAATATACAAGGATGTCAATGGAAGATATGTAGTCTATGTATACTTGTTAGAAAGCCTAAAGTAATTAATATTAAGGAGATAATCTATCTCTGAATATATATGTCTCAAGATTATATATATATATATATAAATAAAATATATGTATCATATATATGATATATGTATATATGATATATCATATATATATGTAATATGTTATATACAGAGGGTCCCAAAAGATGTATACACATTTTAAGAAAGGAAAACTGTATTAAAATTATACTCAATGTATACTGATAACAAAAGATGAATACAAGTCACGTTAGACTTACGCAATGACAAGAGGTGCTCAAAGTGGTTCCCGTCAGCGTCCAGACACTTCTGATTACGGCGAGCTACTGCTTGAGCAATGTTGGGCAAAAGTGTCTACTTGTTTAGATTTTTTGGCACCCCCAGTTACAGTTGGCCTTCAGTATTATTTTGTATTACTTTCAGGTGAATTGCTTAGTAGGTATACATTTATATGATTTACAAAGTGATCCCTCTGATTAGTACCCACCTGGCACCATACATAGTTATTACAATATTATGGACTACATTCCCTATGCTGTACTTTACATCCCTGTAACTATTTAAGAATAGCTTCTTAAATTGGTATATTTCCTGGGTAAAGATGCAGGGTCCTCTCTTAGCAAGCAAGGCATAAACAGAACAAATGCCACCTTGTTTGATAATTTAATCTTTCCAAGCTACAATTTATGTTTACAATTTTTATTTATGGATATGATGTTCTATGAAGAGACATCTTGTATAAAGCAATTATCATATGCATTGCAAAATGGAATACACCAATATTTAATAACACACAATGTACCAGTGTCTCAGAGCAAATATGTGTGTTTATGTGTATGTTTGTGTGTGTGTGTGTGTGTGTGTGTGTGTGTGAGAGAGAGAGAGAGAGAGAGAGAGAGAGAGAGAGAGAGAGAGAGAGAGAGAGAAATCAAGTTTTAAATGTTTTAATACTATAGGAAGGTTATAAGATTATATTCATGGAAAAAAAGAAATGCTCCAGTTCAAAGTGTATGCATTTATACGGTGGACTGCTAGTATGATGGGACTGGGGAATGAGTCAAAACATTCAAATGGAAGCAGAATAATCATATATAAGACAGATGAAATATTCCAAAGTCACCTTGAAATGAATATAAAATTGATGCTCGCAGCTTGACAGTGACAGGAGTCAAGATATTATTCTGCCGTGAAACCACAAAAGATGCAATTGATATTTTAATCTAAAACATCATGTCTGAGGAGAAAGCCTGAAACGAGAAATTATTCTTAAAAATAAAAGTGTATCTGTTGATATATGTCTGACTTGACTGCTTTTCATTTTTTTATCCTCATATGGAGAATAATAAAAGTATTGTAATTTCCCAGTTCATCTTATCTTTAATTTCTTAAAATGAATCTCAGGTTTTACAGACAAGAACTTAATGCCTTCTGAGATTATGTCATTAGAGTAAAAAATATATTGGAGTTGTTTTTTATTGTTAGCACACCGCTTTTCTTAAGAAATGAAGTTAACCTTTTGAGTTTTCAAAAACTAAGGTATTGGGGTGTGTGTGTGTAAGAACACTCATGTTCACTCTTCTAAAGTGATTTAGTTGCAGTTTTCCTAGTTAGTGCAGAATTCCATATCCCCCTTGTTATTTAGGAAATGAAATAAAATTATTTTCAATATTTTGTTTCCCCTCTTCTCCATGACCCATTTCATCAGCTAATCAAATCATCCCTCTTTCTCCTCCTTTCTTCTCCAAATTTTCATTAAGCTCGTACAATGTTCCAGAAACAGATTTACCACCTTTGAAGGGGCGCACATAACTGCCAGCCTACCTACTCCCACATCAACCCAATAAAATTTCTTGAAATTCTTTTAATTTTCTAATCTCTTCTTTAAGAACTTCCTGCTTTTTACTTTACAGGCCAGCATAATCTTCCTTTTAAGATACATCGTGTGATTAACTAATGAATTAATGTATTCTTTTCACTAAGAATTTCTGGCTGCTTACATTAGAACTGCATATGATTAAATTGTAAACAGCCATAATACCAAGGGCAAAAATGATGCATATAAATGATGCAAAACAGTTTTCCTGTGACTGATTTTCTCAATATTATTTTGAACTTCCTAGTAGCGAATATAAAAAGCAAGACATAGCGTCCAATGTAGGACTCAGCATCAGAGAGGAAGGCGTGTCAATCGCTGATTTCACTAAATTCCACCTAACCCTTTCATTCCAGAGCCTTAGTTTTTCCATCTGTACAATGAAGATAATGCCGAACTTGTAGCACTCTGATAAATAGCTTGGTCACAAATACTTCAGCATGATGAACACTGGGCCATTTATCCAGAAGTAACCTCCCTTACATCAAGCTCGGTTCCACAAGGCCTCATTTGTTTAGATGGTGATGGTGGTGATGGTGACGATAGTTAACATTTATTAGCAACTTATATGATGCTGGATATTATGTTAAGCATTTGCCTGGCTTAAATGATTTAATCCTGAAAACAGCCCTGTGGGACTGGTATGTTTTAAATTCCCATTTTATGTTGAGGAGAACTTAGAGAGGCTGAGCGAGTTCATGTTCACACATGTACTATGAATCTGCTATAGGTTTACATGCGTTGTCTGTTGGCCCCATAATGATAAATGTGGTAGAATTGCCCTGGTACCTTACCTACTCCCAGTAGTGTAAGTTTTTAACTGAATGAAACATGAGGATATATAAATTCAGAAAAGGCAGAGAGTTACGTTTTTGTAACATATAAAAATTTGAACAGTTTACAGAAATTATTTGAAAATAAAGAGAGCAAAACATAGTTTTGCTTTTTATTTTCTCTCAGAACAAGCATAGCATGTTCTGAAAGCTTTTGCAATTTATCTAGTTATATCGTTAACACCAATGCATTCAGAAGTAAATGTTTTTGCAAAGTCTGCCTGAATGCGCTACATCATTTGAGTGCCTTACAGATATTAGCCCCTTATAAGAAATATTAATAAAACTGATTTTAGTTCGACAGTCTGCTGCAGTTATCTATTTACATCTCTCTGTTCTGTAGAAAAGCAGCATCTTAAACGATGCAGATAAATAATAGTCACATTTTATTTCCCTTTCTAAAGTTGAATTCCAGAAGGTAGGAAAGATCCTTTCATGCTTACATTACCATGACAAACTGAAAGAGATAAATCCCTAAAGGATGGGACGAGATGTGGGAGTTAGGGGATTAATGCTTAGATGCTTCTTCCAATTTATTTCTCCTATTATATGTGTTAAAAATATATACCATATGTCATGCAGCGTGTTTTAATCCCATCAAAATTTCTCACAATTCCTCAGGGGATACGTTTTCACTGCCAAGTTTTCACTGCTAGAGTGCTGACTTACTATTCCTTTTCAGAGAGCTTTGTAGTTTATTTTATGATAACATGTTGTTATAACTTCTCCGGCTGTAATTTTTATAAGGAAAATTAGTCCCAGGGGAATTTATTTTGAGAGCAGCATACTTAATGGTGACAGAGAAGGATAGAAATATTTCCAGACAGCAATGGATCCTTCAGTTGTTTTAATAGAACAGAAATTCCTTTGACAGCGCTTGTGAAAGGCTTTATTATACCCAGCATTGAAATTCAGTCCTTGAACTGGGGTTTTCCCAGATCATTTAAGGGTCAATTTCGGAATAGCTGTTGGATCCTATATCACTATTCAATGATGGCACTTTATGCAGAAGAACTGAGTTAGGGAAAACTATTCTCTTTTAGTAATGTTAAGTACAGATGACGTACAGCAAGTGACAGAAAACCTGGGTGTAATTACCCTGAGGAGAATTTTCTTTGTGCCATGTTTTGTTTTTAAAAATCACTCAAAATAATTAGTGAATAACAATGAATGCTGTTAGGTAAAGAAAGACAGCTTGAACTAATTTTCAATTCAAAAAGTAAAGAAGGTTAAAACTTTACCCCAAGAATCAAGATCTTGTTACCTTTATGTTCCTCTATGTGGTGCTTTGGTTTTAAATCCCATAATATCCTTGAAGTTTTACCTCATTTTACACAACATTGTTCACCTAACTCCCATAGGCTGAGGTCCCCTTTGGCCTCCTGATATTTGATTTTTACAAATCAGGCATCGCTATAAGCTTTATTTGACTTAAGTAATCAAATATAACAAGTCCAAAGTTATTTATTTTTTAGAAATTAAATTGCTTCTAAATGTATGTGCCCTGTTTCCAATCAAGTGCTCTAATTGTAATAATATTCCCCCCACAGAGAAGCTATTAGCATTTATAGGCTATATTAAGAAGAAATAATAAACACACATGGGCACAATTCCAGAGGTGCACTTTGGGTTTCTTTCCTATTATATGATATAGCAGAAGTGGATGTCAGATTTGCAAATGGCGTATTTTTATTAAACTAAGTCTACTGGTCATGGCACAAATGCTATTTTTCAAGGTCTTCTGTGGAACTTAATAAATGCAGAGATGAAAACTAAGGAATTACTTGATGTCATAACATCATTGGCAATATACTCATGGAACATATCAAATAATTTGCTTCTCCCCTGCCCCACCACCCACCCCATAAAGTTTGCACATATTAGACCTCAGCTTCTCTTTGTCAGACTCAAATTGGATTTCCTTTGCTGTCAGCTCTAGGCTCAGACTTCTATGACCCTAATTTGGCAGCTGAGACTTCTATGACCCTAATTTGGCAGCTCTTCAAGGGGTTTAAGGTGTAAGCCTTTTCTATTTCTAACAAAAAGTACAGATCAAATCCACCTTACAATAATGAATTCTGTTTGAAGTTTTGCTTTACAAAAGCTACCATACTTCCTGAGCTCATTTTAAAAAATTATTTCTACTGTTTCTATATTGAGTAAGCAGTCCATTTTAATTTGGAGCGAAAGTAAATTGCTTTAAAAATATACATTATGACT
The DNA here is from genome assembly GCA_033961575.1 of Aselliscus stoliczkanus. Classification (NCBI taxonomy): domain Eukaryota; kingdom Metazoa; phylum Chordata; class Mammalia; order Chiroptera; family Hipposideridae; genus Aselliscus; species Aselliscus stoliczkanus. Next base: position 91,028,661 of record CM066737.1, on the reverse strand, counting down.
TTCCATAACCTGACTTCATAGTCAAATTTATGGCAGAAACAGTAAAAAATATTGGCAATAGTATAAAATAAGTGCTGTATTTCTTTAAGCCACTGTTACTTATAACAAGCACTAAATCTACATTTAGGTATTTAGTATATATTCAAGTTGGCACCGATTTTAACAGACGGAATTTGATGTTCTTTGTCTTTTTAATTTGATGTTGTTTTTTTTCTAAAGATTTTACTGGGGAGGGGAACAGTTCTGGGGAATTGGAGAAGGAAACATTGTGTTTTTCCAGGACCCATCAGCTCCAAGTCAAGTTGTTGTCTTTCAATTTTAGTTGTGGAGGGCACAGCTCAGCTCCAAATCCAGTCCACGCTTTCTTTCAATCTAGTTGGGGGCAGGGAGAGGGCAGTCCGCAGCCCACAGCCCACCATCCCATGTGGGAGTCGAACTGGCAACCTTTTTGTTAAGAACACGCACTCTAACCAACTGAGCCATCGGGCTGCCCTTCAGAAGCTCGCAGCTGCTCAGCTCAAGCGCAGCTTACTGGCCCATGTGGGAATCGAACTGGTAACCCTATTGCTCAGAGCTCGTGCTCTTAACCAATTGAGCCACTTGTCCAGCCCAGAATTTGATATTCTTAAATGCTGTCCTCATGGGCTATATTAATCTATATCAGAAATATTTTTAAAAACAATGTAAGTTTAATCGTGATTTTAAATGTAATTGATTCTATTGGATTGTCGAAAAAGTCATAACATATTTTTCCAACGAAAAACATAGAAAAAAATACATCATGACTTTTCCAACAACCTAATATATAAACTTATAATGAGGAAATCAAATTTCAAAATTATATTACGACTGTAAATCCTTATATGATCAAAATGTAGTCAAATGCTTAACACCACCTGTATTACTTTGGAAAATAAACAGTAAATTGAGGTTATGGCTTTTTTTGAAGTATAACCTACATATGGTGTCATGGATCATTTTGCACCTTGCATTTCTCATTAGAGGAATACCAGGGTAGCCAGTAAAACACTAATTAATAAATGCTGAGGTATAATGCATGTTTTTGAGTAAGCTGTAGTTAAAATCAAATGCCACTATATTGCCAAGAAAACTTTGTTTAAAAAATTAACTCTTGTACTGCCAGTTTGGGGATATTCCATTTGGAGAATTTTTCTCATTTGACCCATGAAAACAGCAACACAGACAAAACCACAGCAAAATCAAAAACAGATGTTAAGTTATAAGGGCATCTATCATGTTTGTTCACATTATATAAAAACTGGACTAAAGAGAAAATATTATATAATGGTTTATTTTCAACAAGAGTTACATTTGCGTTAAAAATAAAGAGAAGTCACAGACTGCGAGTTAAGAGTATGCATTTTTTTATTGAAACATAGTTGACATACAATATTATATTAGTTTCAGGTATATAACATAGTGAAAATATATATATATATATATATATATATATATATATATATATTTAATTAATTAAAGTTTGTTGGGGTGACAATGGTTAGTAAAGTTATATAGGTTTCAGGTGTACAATGCTGTAATACAGCATCTATATATCACATTGTGTGTTCACCACCCAGGGTCAGTTCTCCTTCCTGACCTAATTCATCATTGTTTTGTCCTTTCTACTTCATTGCAGTAACTTCCTTTGCATTTAGGATAAAATCCACAGATCTCCATACTGTCTACCCCTCTAACTGGGACACTCTCTCCCAGCCCTACAGAGCAAGTAAGCTCTCCTATGGTTGTTGTTTCATGTGTGTAGGATGGTCTCCTTCCTGTACTGTTCTTGTCTGTGTCCTTCTTATCCTTCAGGGGTCAATTTTAATGTCCCACTTTTAGAGAGGCCTTCCTCAACTTCCCGATCTAAAGTAGCTATTCTTCCCTTGCTGTTCCTTTATTTCGTGCCCTTTTTGCGATGTGTCATATTACTAAATAAGCATTGTTGGTTTCCTTGATAAATATCTCTCTTCACAACCAGATATAACTACATGAAGGTGGCTACCATGTCTGTTTTCTTTACCAGTGTATATGCCATTTTAAGTATATTGCCTGGCACATTGGATTACAGTGTTTCAGACTGTCTGGGTCTGGGTCCTGATTCTGACATGTATTAACCGCTGTCCTTGGGTACAAATATAAAATGGGCATAATACTAATAAAACCTAATATTCAAGATTTTCTAGTATTAAAAGAAATTATTCATATACAGTTATTAGCGTTCTTGGCACAGTATAGGTTCTCAGCACATAGTAGTTTCTATTATTCTTGTTCTCAAGGGCAGTCATTAAATATTTGTTGAATGCATGAAGGAATTAATTTATTTTATGATATAAATAACTAGATAATTATCTCCTCAGTATATGAATGAGCATGAATGTGTCATTTTCAGCACAACCTCTATTGCATTGATTGTCATTCTTTCTGAAGTTTTTAATAGGCAAAATAATAACCATAGTTTTAATTTTCTTATTATTGATTATTGGAAGTGGAATATTTTCCCATCTACATGACTTTCAGGAAAACAATCTATGTTTCTTTTTGCCTCATTAGTATTTTAATTGTGTTGGTAGCTATTTCAAGATCTGTTCAATGCAGTGTTGAATAGGTTCAATAGTTAGAGCAGTCAGAACTATAACCCAGATTAACTTTATTCTGCAAAATAACTAAATCATGCAGAGTTTAATTTTTATGTCAAACTGAATCAAATGCCAGTTATCAAAAGATTGAATGGTTATGAATATAATCCTTTGCTGATGAATAATTTGGTATCAGTTTAGAGGTTTTGTTTTTTCTACCAGATGGTCTATGAACATATGGTCAGATTAGAGGTCATTGATCCTTCATCTGTTATCAGTGGTCCCAATAGTCTATTCATACCATATCACCATTACTAACAAATCATATTGTATTACAGTTGTTTCTGTGTTTGCCTCTCCTGTTAAAAAGCGAGCTCATTGAGGGCAGAATCATATTTAATTCTTTATGCATCTGGAAGGAAGTAAATAAAGCATGGAGGATTGAATATTGTGCATTTGTTCCTAATGATATTATCTTCATTATTTTCCCCAAAATAAAATAATTATAATGAATATAAACCTGGAAAACAGCAGTAGCAAACTAGTTAATACTTAGTTACCATGAAGCAGAAGAGTTTGTGTCTCAATTGTCGTTGACATAATTTTCAGTAAGAATACTGAAAATAGTCTCTCAGGATATAGAGGGAAGAATCCAGATCACAAAGCTTGATGATTCCTAAAATATTTGGCTGCTTTGGCTCTGACCATCTTTTAATATATCCAAGCATGCCGTGCAAAGTACAAAATTGAAATAAAATAATCCCTAGTCAAATCATATGCTTAGATTACAGGGATAAGAGAAGTATGTGGTTTCACCAGAAGAAGGCATTAAGTCTCCTTATCACTTCCAAGCATCACTATTAGGCTAGGGACAGAGGAGACACTGGAGGAAGAAGGAATGAGATATAGCCCAGGGAGTAAGTACTTGGTCTCTATTAAAACTACCCTGGAATTGGCTCACCAGTATTAGTTTCTTTGTATTTATAATCTTTTTCATTATTCTCTCTCTCCATCTCTCTTATAGTATATTATTGTATTTTATGTTGACATTCTCAGCACAAATTGGCCCCAAAATGTACTATTAAAAAAATGTACTATGTGACTTTTTCCCTCCTAAGCTTAATTATGAGTTTTATAGATGCAGAAATCAGAATTTTCTTCTTTTAAGAACTTAAGTGGAGGCCATAGCCCCCACCCCCCACAGTCTCTGGAATATGTGTTAGCATTTTTGTGTACCTGAGTTTTCTATAAGTTAAATGCCGTTTCAGTAGTGAAGCACTGGGAAACTCAAGTGTTGGTGAAGTTTGATGAGGCTGTTCTTCTATGTTCTTCTGAAGCCTTCTGTGGTTGCAGACTGAAATTGGTTCCAGTTCCATCTCTAAGTGAGCATTCCCAGAAGTGGAAGTGTAGAAGGCAAGGAAAGAATTAGAGTGTCTTGTTTTGTTTTGTTTGAGCTCCAGGAGATACTTTGTAATAGACCCCTCAAAAGAGTATATAAAAAATAATACATAAATTTCTCATTTTGAATATCAATGTATTATTATAACATTGACCTAAGCATTGAAAAACTATACTCTGTTCTCAGTAACTTGATTCTCAATTACTGTACATGTACCTGTTTATAAAATACAAACCAGTCTAGCTAATTATTACACTGCCATTTTTAATCAAACTCTGTGTCTTGGTTAGCCTTCCTAGAGCATTATCAATTTTATTGATCTTTTCAAAGAACCAGCTTTTGGTTTCATTGATTTTCTCTATTGTCAAACTGTGTCTAACTATTGTTTAAAGTGTATTTAATGGAGTCTAAGATGCATAGTTTTCAATTATGCAGAGAAGTTTAAGTAATCATGAATTAATGTGTCTGTAAATCAAAGCTCTTCAATGAGAAATAAACTACAGTGTAGTAGTTTTTCAGAAAGGTGATAAATACATTAATGCTACATATGCAAAAAAATATAGTTGGTTGGATTGACCCCAAAGTGTTGCTTTCATTTTGACTTGTTGATATTTTTATTTTTTGTAACTACACTTGGCACTTGTCCTTTGTATTTTATAATAGTCAACTAGCAAAGTGGAACCCTAGAGGGAGACTACAACTGTATTGAGCACTTTTTGTAATATAGAAGAGGAATACAGTCTGTAGTTATACTTATATACTGGAGAAAATAATTTTTACATACATCATAATCTGATCAAATATCAAAGAGAACCTGTATCATAGACTCAAGTTTTGAATGAGTATATTTTATCTCCTTTTGGAGAATGTACAAGCAAGTTTTCATGGAGATCAAATTGACATTGTTGCTAGTAGTTATTTTTTTTACTTCAAAAATTATTATTTTGGGCCGGCCGAGTGGCGTTGGTTGGGAGTTGGCTTGGGTTGCCAGCGGCCCCAGTTTGGATCCCACATATGAGGGCCATTGACACCGCCCCCTACAGCTAAGATGGTGAACAACAGCTCCACCTGGAGCTGGACTGCTGTGAGTCCCCGGGACGGCATAGCTGCAACACCTGCTGCAGTGGGCTGCCATAGGCTACACTGCGTGGCCGGCGGCCAGCGTGAGCGGCCGGCAGCTGGAGTGAGCTGCCAATAGCCACTGTGAGAGGCTGTCCAGAGGCCAGCGACCGATCTGCCTCATCTGGGAGGAGTGCAGTGATGATGCCAACATGGGCCAGTGAAGCAACGTCCTCCACAACTAGACTGAAGAACAAAAGGACAGCAACTTGTCTATTCCCCTTCCCCAATTCCCCGATGTTGTTCCCCTCTCCCAATTCCCCAATAAAAATCTTTTTTGAAAAATTATTATTTTTAATTGTATTAAATTTTGGAAGGTAACATTAGTTAATAAAATTATATAGATTCAAGTGTACAGTTATATAATACATCACCTGTATTTTGATCGCATTGTGCGTTCACCACCCAATGTCACTTCTCCTTCCGTCATCATATATGTAACCCCCTTTACCCTTTTTTACCCCCCACCCCCTTTCCTACTGGTGCCACCATATTGTGTCCGTGTATATGAATTTTTGTTTGTTTGTTTGTCTTGTTTGTTGCTTTCAGTTTGATATCTCACATGTGAGGGCAATCATATAGTTCTTGACTTTTTCCATCAGACTTATTTTGCTTATTATGATAATCTCAGTGTCTATCCATGTTGTCTCAAATGGCAGTATTTCATCTTTTCTTATGGCTGAATAGTATTCCACTGTGCATATGTATGACATCTTCTTTATCCATTCATCTATCAATGGGCACTTTTGTTGTTTCTATGTCTTGACCACTGTGAATAATGCTGCAACAAACACAGGGATACATATGTCTTTACAAATAAATGTTTTCAAAATTTTTGGATAGATAGCCAGAAGAAGGACTGCTGGGTCATATAGTAACTGTATACTTAATTTTTTCAGGAACCTCCATACTCTTTTCTATGAAAAGATGCTCAACTTTACTAGCTATTAGGGAAATGCAAATTAAAACCATAATGAAATACCATCTCATACCTGTTATATTGTCTATTATCCGCAATATAAGAATAATAAGTGTTGGAGAGGTTGTGAAGAAAAATGAACCCACTTTCACTGCTGGTGGGAATATAAATTAGTAGAGCAACTATGGAAAACAGTGGTTATCTTTTAAAAATACTATTTATCTCCATTTCTTGCTAGTTTAAAATATATATTTAATAAGAGAGGCCATTTAAAATTACCATTGAATGTATGAGGTTTGACAATTAAGTTCATGAACTTGTTGCAACAATGTTGCTAAACTTTTTTGATATCACAGGGATTATTCATTATGAATTTGTACCAACTGGACAAACAGTTAAGCAAGTTTACTATTTGGAAGGGCTGAAAAGGCTGCCTGAAAAAGTTAGATGACCTGAACTTTTTGATAACAATTCATAACTCTTGCATCACAACAATGCACCACCTCATAGGGCACTGTCTGTGAGGGAGTTTTTAGCCAGTAAACAAATAACTGTATTGGAACACTCTCCCTACTCACCTGATCTGGCCCCCAATGACTGCTTTCTTTACCTGAAAATAAAGGAAATATTGAAAGGAAGACATTTGGATAACATTCAGGACATCAAGGGTAATACAATGACAGCTCTGATGGCCATTCCAGAAAAAGAGTTCCAAAATTGCTTTGAAGGGTGGACTAGGCACTGGCATTGGTGCATACCTTCCCAAAGGGAGTACTTCGAAGGTGTCCATAGTGATATTCAGCAATGAGGTATACAGCACTTTTTCTCAGATGAGTTCGCCAACTTCTCTGACCTTCGTATGTTCATGTTTAAATGAATTTGAAGTAAACATAAACAATTAATACATGTAACTGGATTGAAGAGAATGTCCAATGTGTTTAGGACTGAAACTAATTTGGACTAAAACCCATTAAGGCTTTATCATCTTGTTTACACTTAACATAACTAATTGTCAGCTCATTTTAAAAGGTTGTGCATTAATCAGAGGCCATTAGTGGTCATGAATTATCAAAACTATTTAAATTTCTGAGGTCTGGAACTTCTTGTTAGGGAACCAAGTATTTGCAGTCCTTGTTTATGGTACACTCTCAGACTGCCCCAATTGGACCATTTGATCCAAAACTCAGTGGACTTGTCAGTGCTTATATCCTGATACTACATGTCACTAATTGGAGTAAGTGTGCAGAGGTACCAGGGAGCTGGGAGTAGAACTCTCAGATAGCTCTAGGAAATTACTGTTTCCTTACTTACAGAACAAGTCAGAACCCATTTTAATATACCAAGAACTCAAATCCCTGGCTCACAAAACATTCCGTATTGTTCCATCATTCTGAGTTGCCCTCAACAAGACAGGAACAGAAGTAAATTGACTGTAAAAGTTCTCAAGATAATTCTAAGGGAAAAAAATAGGAATGAGGCACTGCTGAACTTGGCACCAAGCAGATTTCAACCTTAAGGACTTGAAGTTGGAAGAGATATGTAATGCATGGATTTACTCATTTGTCTTCTTTATACTGCACGTGTTTGGCTCATCTAAGGCTAGAAGCCATGAGGAGGAAATAAAATAGCAAATGCATTCATCATGGTTTTACCACGTGATTCTATTCTCAAGGTTAACTGTGTAAGTAAAGCCACTGCATTTCATATGGTATATTGCAATCTGTCTCTTCCTCCCCTTCTCTCCCTTCATATATGTATGAGTGATAATTTTCTGTGGTGAAATTCAAAATAACAAGAGATGTAGTTTTGCATTTGCAAGTATACCTGGATTTCACAATTTAAGATAAAGACCTATCTTTAGCATGAATTCATAAATAGTTTGCAATTGTTATAGGGTAACTTGATTTTAATTCACCTTTCTTGAAAGAGAATTGATTTATTTTTGACATTTGACTTTTGGTTAGATTTTAGATTTATGTGTTACATGAAAATGCTCAAAAAAAGAGAAAATACAGAAACGTTTTTGTTTTGTATTTTGATTGTGTGAATATATAAGTTTAGCGAATTAAAATTATTTCTCAGTGTGTACTAATGAAATATGATAGATAGGAAAATGTTTTCATTAGCAATAAAGGTTAATTGTATTTGAAGAGATCCCCAATTATGACCTGACATATTGAGGTAAGCTACACAGAGACCATACATGAGTAGGCAAGCCCTGCTCCCATTAACAACCACCATTAATAAGAACTCACTGCATTTAGGGCTGACCGAGATGAACAAATGAATGGCAATTTTGAAAATCACCAAAGAGTGATAGAAGGAGAACTGACTCTGGGTAGTGAGCACAGAATGTGATATATAGATGATGTACTATAGAATTGTACACCTGAAACCTATGTAACTTTACTAACCATTCTCACCCCAATAAATTTAATAAAAAAAATACTGTAGAAACAATAAAAGAAAAAAGAGAAAGAAAATCACCAAAGAGGAGCACGGATGTATATGTAGATTGGGAGTCATCCCTGTATATGTGAAAATTGAAGGAAAAGTGTGCCAAAATACATACACTGGAAAAAATCTTATCAGGATCACCATTGTTTGTGGATTTATAATCAAGTATGCAGTTGTGGATTTATAATCAAGTATGCACAGAGTACAATGGGCACTGAATGGAGGAGAATGTGATGGTGTAGAAATAGAGTTCATGTACCTAGGATATGAAATGGATAATCACATGTACCACCTACAGAAATATAAATTGCTGCCAACTCTTTGGAAGTAATTTGACAAAAAAATACAGTGCCCTTTGACCCAGTAACCCTCCTTTAGATAATCACTTTAAAGGCAAAATTAGAAATTCAAAGAACATGTACATAAAATGACTTGATCACAATACAGTATATTAAAATGAAAGTTAAAAGAAATTATATATCTATAATATTATGATGTATTTTTAGAGTGAATACATGCGTAGCCACTAACAGTGAGATTTACAAATAATATTTAAAGAACAATGCATATTATATAATATTAATGGATAATGTAAAAAATGAAAACCTGCTTCTTATAGTACTATGTTAATTGGTTTGTTTTTCTTTTATTAAATTTATTGGGGTGACATTGATTAATAAATTATATAAGTTTCAAGTGTACAGTTCTTGATTATCGATCCATTGCATTGTGTGTTCACTACCCAGGGTCAGTTCTCCTTCCATCACCATATATTTGACCCCCTTCTACCATCCCTGTCCCCCCTTACCCTCTGCTCACCACTAAACTGTTGCCTGTGTCTACAAGTGTTTGCTTGCTTGTTTATGCATGACTCAGTTTTTTCAGTGACTATTGCAAGCAAATGAACAAGCACTCCATTTTGTTTCAGTGGTTTTCTTGGGCAGACTGGTTTCACTAAATGCCATGTGTAAATTGGTCTGATAGAACAAGAATTTAGATTTCCAGAATCTTATTGAGAGCTTTGAAATTTCTATTATCTCACAGGACCCCGAAATTGAATTGAGGCTTTGTTACTAAGTCAGGTTGTAGCAACAGACTCAGGAGCCAGTATTTCAATTTTCTACTTCTTTGCATTAAATTTTCTCTTGAAAACGATGCATGCAATATTGAAGAATGGCAGGGAGGAGCCTCTGTGAAGTGTTAAATATTTGGTTCACTGGGTCCTATCAGCAGGTAGGGCCTGCGGGGAGCTTGTTTATCCAGCAGAACGATCTCATTATGAGGACAGTGATGTAGTATAGTTTACTTCATACCCTGAAGCCATTCTAGGAAACAACCGAGTGAGTGATATTCATCCTGGGCCCTGTATTGTGCTGTTATGACTTGCAATAACTGGCAGCATATTAAAAGAGTGATTAGGGACTACAGCTCCTCCATTGAATGAAGTTCTGAAATTTCAAAGCTGTTGAATTATTCAGTATTTTCCAATTTATAGAATAGAAGAATATATGATTGACTGTTTCATTGCATAGTGATGGAAATCAAGAAAGATAATGCATAAGCTTTATATGTTTGACAGTCAATATTTATTTCTCCTAATTACATGGTAGCCAGATGGATCTGTGTGTAGGCTGATGTGGTCCTTGCTGTCAAATACTGGGTTGTCGGAAAAGTCATGACGCATTTTTGTGATGAAAAACAGAAAAATAAATCATGACTTTTCCGACAACCCAATACAAAGAACTTGCATTTGAGAGCTGGGGAGTAATCAAAGAAGAAATTTTTTTTAAAGATTTCATTGAGTAATTGGGGGAGGGGAACAGACAAGTTGCTGTCTTTTTGTTCTTCAGTCTAGTTGTGGAGGATGTTGCTTCACTGGCCCATGTTGGTATCATCATTGCACTTTTCCCGGATGAGGCAGATTGGTCTCTGGCCTCTGGATGGCCTCTCACCGCAGCTCTTGGCAGCTCACACCGGCTGCCAGCCACTCACGCTGGCTGCTGGTCACTCACAGTAGCCTATGGCAGCCCACTGCAGCAGGGGCTGCAGCTATGCCGTCCTGGGGACTCATAGCAGCCCAGCTCCAGGTGGAGCTGTTGTTCACCATCTTAGCTGCAGAGGGCAGTGTCACTGGCCTCATGTGGGATCCGAACTGGGGCCGCTAGCATCCCAAGCCAGCTCTTAACCACGCACCACTCGGCCGGTCCAAAGAAGAAAATTTTTAAAGAATGCTTAATGAATGATCACTAAAAGGAACCCAAACTTCCTTGTTTAGCTTTCAAAATCCCCATGAATACCTGATTGAAAATATAAACTAAGGTTTGAGAAAAATGTCCCATCTTGCCCATGACAATATAAGGGGAACAAGGTAAGCTGTGAGTTTAGAATAAAAGAAGGGAACCCTGCTTAATGGGATATGCAGTAATTTTATCCAATGCTTTATTCCAGTCCCAGCAGTGCTAAGGGTACAGCAAGTACCCATAAACATTTGTTTAAATAATGATTGAATCAGTGAATGCCTCCCTCCAGAGATGGCTCAAACTAAATACTGTAAAAATCATTCCTTCCTCACCCCCTTACATTTAAATATTATCTGTTTGGAATACATAAAGGAATGAGTCCTGGTGTGACTAGTAGGGGTCTAAGGTTTTAACCTTTGAGGGGTATAGAAAGGAACATATTGAGAAAGGAACATATTGTAGCTACGGCTGTTTGGTACAGCAGTCAAAGATAGGATATTGAGCTGGATGAACCATGAAAAGTTATATGATCCTCTTTAAAAGCATTTACTAGTTAACCATATGAAAAGGAAACTGCCGCTCACTGAGTACTTCAAGTTTTATGTAAACAACAATAACTAAGCAATAAATGTTATTATGGGTAGCAGCTGCTAAGCTAGAAGATTCCTCTAGTTTTGAGTTTCATCGGTATTAATAAACAGGCTATCAAGCTAATCTTCCTTAAGCCAGCACTTGAGGATCATTTAATTGCTCAGTAACACTGAAACAATTTAAATTGGCTTTAAATTTAGTAGATGTCCACATGAACAACCTTGCAGCACAGTTTTTCACATAAGTGCATCCTCTGCAATTTATCAGCCCTCAAAATGTATACAAATTTCCCCCATGCGCAGAGGCTGTACTCTCAAAAGCAGGGAAAAAACAAAACCAAAAACAACAAGGTCTGAATCAATGTAATTTTCTACTGTCTAAACATAGATTTCTACTTGCCATGATTATTGAAGGATTACATAAAATGATGTCAACAAAACCTCTGGAAAGTAGAATTTAATGTTCAAGAAAACCTATATTTAATTTTTTTTCCGTTCTTGGCTCTTTAAACATGACAAGACACACAAAAAATTCCCCATTTTTTTCTGAATTTATTACCACTTTTTTTTTCTTATTTAAGTCTCATAGCGTTTATGAAAATACTATGTGAATGAAGGAATTCTATACAAATATAATGAACTGTTACTTTCACACCCATGACAAAAATGAGAAATCATCCTGAAAGATATAGTATTACACATATAGTTGTAGGTGAATGCCCAAATAGTTCTCTGAAAAGCTAATATGTGTACAGTATATTATGTATTTTCATGGGACCTCCTCTACAGTCGAAAAAATAGACTTAGCCTCCCTAATAAAAGGCTCTAATCTTTTTTATTTTAATTCTCAGAAATTCACTTGAAGGAGCAATACACGAACTGTGTGTGTTTAATTTCCCCACACAATCTCTGCACGAAGGTAATCAAGTAGACAATTAATCTGTGTGGTGTTATTCATATGAAAGAAAGCAAATGCATATTAAAATGCACAACAGACTTCATTCCCATTTCCCTTGAATTTTTCTCTAACTGTAGGGGACTAGAATGTCCAGCAGAGATCATAACATGAAAAAGATACATGGAAGTGCTTTTGTCCCACAGACCAAACAACGCAAGCAAAAATGTCTGTCACAGAAACACACATAATCAAGTAAGAAAAGGGGTTGTAAGAAGACAAAGGAGTCTTCTATCCTAACCACACTTTTCATTTTTCTACCTCAAACCTGTTTCTGCTCCTTATTTCTATTAATGTTGTCACAATCCTTTTGGGAATCCTGGTTTGAAACTTCAGAGTCATCTTTGACTCCTCCTCCATCACTCCCTTCTCATCAATCTCTTCATCCTGTTGTTTCTACCTTGAAAATGCCCCCTCATTTCCTTTGCCACGTTTTTATTTCACCTCTACTATTTTAATAACTTTCTAAGTGGTCTTCCTGCTCCCAGCTGTCTCCTTCCAATCCATCCTTGATATCGCCACTAGATTGATATTCGTCAAGTGTAGATCAGATAATACCACTTTCTTTGCAGACATTTTCCACTGCCTATGTTGACATGAGCAGTGCTTCTCAAAAGTGTCATTCCAGAACCATCACCAGGGAACTTTTTAGAAATGTAGACTCTTAAGTCCCAACCAACACTTTCGGAATCTGAAACTCTGATGGCAGAGCCAAAAATCTGTCTTTGAACAACTCTAGATGGTTCTGTTGCATACTAAATTTTGAAATTTACAGGATTAAGTTCAAGTTCCTTGGCATCGTGTTTTGCCAGCTCGTCTTTCTGGTCTTATTTTCACCTGGCTACACTCTTCTCCTCCCCAATTCAGCCCACCATTTTAGTACCCCCTTACCCTTTACTGGTCTATCTAACTGGAATATCCCATTGACTTGGTATTTTATTTTCCTAATTATCAAGTTTTAAATTGAGGTACAATTCAAATTCCATCCTTTAATTCTTTCTGATCATCCCAGTCATATTTCTGCTCCATTAGTTTATTTGAAAAATAGGGAACAGATCTGGGTTGAAATACAACAAGCCTCTTGCCCTATGTTTCCGCAGCAATGATGTCTTTACTATTAGAGTTTCTCCAGTCTGCCTTGTGTTATATGTAGTTGTTGACATGTCTTTCCCTACAAAAGATGATCTTCTCAGGTCAACACTAATCTCAGTAATCTCTGTTGCACAACAATAAGTTGCATATAGTAGGAGGTCAATGACATATGTGGAATCACACTGAAACAGGATTTGAACTTTAATACATGATTATTTTATATGTTTATTGCTGCAAACAATTGCCCATTTGGAATTGTTCTAAAATATAAAAACATTTTATAACTTGCAATCTTTAAAAAGAGAATTCTGTTGTATGCATTAACACAAAATGAAAGTAAATATGTGTTGTTAGCCCTGTTACTCTCTTGAAAGAATCAATATGCAGGATGGGTGCCCTGCTATCCAACAGGCCTTTCTCTGTGAGATGCCTCTAAATTGGGGAAGATTAAATTTGATCACTGTTTGTTTGGTCTGTTACTCATGATGTTGATATTTAATCGGTTGTCCAACAAGTGTCTCAAAGGTATAGAATGTCTGAAGCTGGCAGTATTTTTTTGTCCTATTTGTATGCACATCCCCTTACCATATCCATTTTGTGGTCCAAATAGAGGGTTTTTATGGAGATGCACATAAACTAAATAAATAGCATAATAGTATGCCCAATAAATGTAAAACAGTGCATTATGTTTAATAAATCAACAAAGATTTACTGAGTTCTGAACTATGGTTAGTTCTATAGAATAAAATTCTGAGTCAAAAATTGTATAGCTTTGCAATATTATAGAGAATGGAAAATGCATAGTTGTTTTTTTTTTCAAAATTTGTAAGTTTAAAAATATCTGGAAATGGCTGGCCGAGTGTTGCGTTGGTTAGGAGTTGGCTTGGGACGCCAGCTCTGAGCAGCAGGGCCCTGGTTCGGATCCCACATGAGGGCAAGTGACGCTGTGCCCTTTACACCTAAGATGGTAAACAATAGCTCGACCTGGAGGTGGGCTGCTGTGAGTCGCCGGTGACATCGTAGGCTGCAGTGGGGCTGGCTGGCAGCTGGCACGCACCTCCATGAGCTGCCGTGAGTGGCTGTCCAATGGCCAGCGAGTAACTGCCTCTCCCAGGTAGAGTGCAATGATAATACCAACATGGGCCAGTGAAGAAACATCCTTCACAACTAGACTGAACTAAAAGGACAGCAACTTGTCTGTTCCCCTTCCCCGATTCCCCAATGCTGTTCCCCTCCCCCAATTCCCCAATAAAATCTTAAAAAATAATACCTGGAAACGATAGTTATCAGTAATTGTGTTGATACCCAAGATCAACATTTGCAGTACCAGTTTAAGTGATCACTTATTCAGTCAATCACAATGGTAAAGCAGATAGATATAGATATGGAAATAAGTATAGGTATATAATTTGAGATAGATTAGATTTAGATTGATGGGTGATGATGATAGGTAGGTAGGTAGGTAGATAGAGACAGACAGAGATGTGTATATATATATATGGTAAAGCACCAGTTTTCAAAGTCACCACAGTACAGCGATGAATGAAATAGATGCAAGGAAATATTAATTCAATATGATTTATGCTAATACAGGTATACATTAAATAGAAAACACAAGGAAAAATAAATGAAAGAAGGGGAAAAAATCTTTAAAGTAAATTGAAGTTGCTCTACTCTTAAAGGATGGATCATATGCATCAAGGTGTTACATAGCTATATGGATTCCTTATGCCTAGAATAACAATGACCAAAAAAAATCCAGATTTTCTTGTAGTATAACATGCATCTGCTTGCGTTCACCCAAGCGATGGGGTTTTTCCTGCTCCTGTTCCATATGGGAAAAGAAAAAGAGAATATCCACTACATACCAGGTAGTGTCTTAGGCATGTTCTCATATCACTTTTTTAAAAAAAAAATTATTGGGGAACAGCCACAGTCATTGGTTACACATTGCTTTCATGCTACAGTGGCATAGTTGGCTCTTTTAGGGAGGGCACAGCTCACAGTGGCCCATGTGGGTGTTGAACTGGCAACCTTGGTGTTGTCAACATGACGCTCTAACCAACTGAACTAACCGGCTATCCCTCATATCACTTTTAAACATTAATGAATGAAAATTGGAAATTTAAAGACAATATGAGTTTTAAGCAACTTTCCTGCCAGGCAAGGCACGGATAACATGATTCAACTAAGAGGGATGGGACTTTCAGATTAACTCTCAAAGAATGGCACAGAGAGAATTTCTTTAAAGCATGAAGAATTTGCACACATATCTCTATGTAAGGATGAGCCCCTATGAAGACCATTTCCCAGTCAAAGCATATGTGGGCGTTAAAAAAGGCAAAGCCAAAAGATGTCAGAAGGAAAAGTGATTGATGAGTGTGAAGAAGCCTTGGGGGTCAGGTCAGGGTTTGATTGTTATAGTGGAGCTTGGCCTGAGGTGATTGTAGAATCCCTAGTCCCCCTGTTGACCTAGATAATACAGTTAAATCAGAGACTGCAAACAATCCAAGTTCACTATCAGGCACTTTTTCTGACCGATTATTGAGTAGTGGTCTCTCTGGTTCTTTCTTCTGGGGTCCTGACTGCTCACTGTCTGCCATCCCTCACTCCTTCCAGGGCATGCAGCAGGTATAAGCCCAAGCCCAGGGCACAGGGAAATTGTCTGTATCAAAACCAGAACAAGGCCATCAGATAGACTTTTCAACATGTAGATGAAGGCCCTGAGAGCTTAAATGACTTGCTTGACATTGACATGGCTGGGATTTGAACTTGGGTCTGGTATGTCCAGAGAGCATATACTACCCTATTGAACTGTTATATACATTTCCCAACTCTATCTTCATTAACAAGTGTGTCTACAAGAGAATGAGAGATAATCTTTTTCATGATGAATGAATCACACATAGATCCCAGAGCCCCTTCAGGTTAAATTATGTTCAGAGGAATTTCGTTATGTGGTTTTTATCCATGTCTTCATATGGAGTATATGCCATGGTTGTCTTTACAGGCCAATTTGGTTATCCAGAAAAGTCCATCTATTAATCAACCCAAACTCAAATGTGTACTGGGTCCCCCTAAAATGGAATCTTCCTGGAGTCTCAGAATGTGACCTTATTTGGAAACAGGGTCTTTGCTGATGTAATTAGTAAAGATGAAGTCATACTGGAGTAGGGTGACCCAAATCCAATATGACTAGTGTCCTTATAAGAATAGGAGAAGAGACACAGACATAGAAATATCCAGGGAAAATATCATGGTGGTGATGATGGCAAACTTTGGAGTGATGTGGCCACAAGCCAAGGAATGTCAAGCTTTGACCATTGTCACCAGAAACTAGAAGAAGGATAGGGAGCATATTTTCCCTCAGAGTGCCTGTAAGGAACCAACTCTGCTGACAATTCGATTTCAGATTCCCAGCCTCCAAACCTATGAAAACATACATTTTTGTTGTGTAAGCCTCTCAGTTTCTGGTACTTTCTTTACAGCATCACTAGGGCTTTCCTAGTACTGCTGCTTTATGGTATATGGTGACTAAGATTTAAGCTAGGCTTCATGGTGGCTGTGTGAATTGTGTGGTATACTAGCCACTGAAGAGTGACATTGATAGGAAGAGACAAGAAGATATATACAGGTGATCCTCAAACAACAAGGGGTGCTCCATATTAAGTGTCTCTCTTCCTAGTTTTTACCTCAGGTCTGGGAAATAATGATTATTCCCCAGCTCTTACAGATGAGGAAAGGTGCTCAGGATCTTGTCACTCTTTCTGCCACTCACTTTCTCCAAATACTCAGCCTCTTTGGTCTCCCTGAAGCATTTCCAGAGCATTCCCATTGTAGAACATTTGAACCCTGCAGTCCCACATATTTGCCCAGTTTACTGTCAACTCAAACGTTAGCTGTTTAGAGAACTTTTCTCTGGCCACCATATTGAGAGCGCCCCAGGCACGCTAGTCTCTTAACATGCTTTATTGTTGCTTCCCAATGCATGATATTGCTATGGTTGTTTTCTTTGTTCTTTGTGGGAGGTGAAACACTATTTTGGTCATGACTCTACATCCCAGCACCTAGAGTATTCCCTGTCCTACAGTTGGTGTTCAATAAATCAACGCATGGTGTAACCTGAGAAGTTAACTGTCAATTTCCAAAGGTCTCACTGAACTTGGTTTGGCACTCAAGACTGATTTCTTTTTGACTCTCTACAGATGAGGTAGCTCGGAAATAGATCCAAAAGTCTAGAAGTGCCTTATGACATCATAATATAATGGTAGAACAGATTTACTGAAGCAGTGGATCTAAAAGCACACTGTTTATTTATGGATGTATTTTTCTTTGTACTTCCTTTGTGATGCATGGCTGGCTAGGAAGGGCTACTGTTTTAGTTCAACAGTCATTTGGGACATCATGGCCTGGGGTGATTGTAGAATCCCTAGTCCTCCTGTTGATCATTAAATAGTCAACTTATGATCAAAGGTGTTCAATAAATGTTTATCTCGAATTATAGGGAGTTCCCTGTAGTCAGCAGCCAAACTCTAAAATAATACAAGGAAAGGGAACCAAGAGTCAGTGTTGTAACTCTTCAGTAGAACCCAAGAATTCTATTTCTCCATCCCTCCCCTATTCTTTCTGAAAATATAAATACTCATCTGGACTTCTTTTGCCCTAGACAAGGGGCTTATTTTATTTAGCCAGGAAAAAATATACAGTTATATTAGTTCATCAAGGAGAAATTTATGTGCAACAAAGAACAACACCAAACTCAACTCCAATCCAATTATGTGCTGTTCAGACTTGGCTTGGATGGTCCTCTCCAGAAGAAATAAAAATCATATCCTTTGTTGCTCTGGATTCTAGACCTGGGAGTATTGTAGCATTTCTGGTGACCCTTCAGCAAATGAGCTATTGACTATGAGGAACAGTCAGCATTGAAAACTGATTTTAAGCATGCTTTACATGAATCCCCTATTGTTGTTCAGAAAGATGGCGTCTCTTCCCTTAGTGGATAATATAAGCAAATACTGGGTCAGTGTCATTATTTGCTTGCCATTGGTTCACAGGCGGTACTCTAGATGGCATTTTAAAGAGGGAAGTTCATCCTGATCTGTTCCAGTAAAGGACAAAGTAACAACAGCAGTGGGAAAAGGATGAATAATGGTAAGCCACATGGTTTGTAATGGACCAGGAGACATTACAGGTGAGAGAAGAGATATTAGGAACTTGAGGGGCCTTTAAAGCTTAGCAAAAGGGAGGCCTTAAGGTGGGCAGCAGATCTCTTTACTGCTCCTCAGGGAGCTTCACTACCTTATTTTATGTTTATCACAGGTACAAATACAACTGATTTCCTCAACTGTGAGAGGCTTCTCTGGAGAGTGGGGCCAAAGGAAGTACAAAAGCTTGTGTTAACAATCTTTCATTGAAAAGATAATACAGAAATGAATGGATCAAATAATAATGTTGAGTAAAAATAGTTTGAAATCAAGCCAAATATGTATGATGAATCCTGTGGGAGATTTAAGGTTGATAAATGGTGGCTATGGAAATTTTGCCGTTCAGTTATCCGATGAGTGATATTTATGCTGATGCTATATTTTTGTAATTTGACACGAAAATATGTAAACTGTGCTTGGTGCTCAATTTAAGAAAAAGTGCATAAGCATTAAAATCTTAGCATATTTGATGAAATGGATGCTTACATAAATTGCTGTTGTGAAAAGAGATTATGAGACAGTTTTACAAAATATATTTAAAAATTAGTAGCAGCTATAAAGAAGAAAGAAATCGTACCATTTGCAATGGTATGGATGAACCTAGAGAACATTATGTTAAGTGAAATAAGTCAGTCAGAGAAAGACAAATACCATATGATCTCACTTATATGTGGAATCTAAAGAACTGAATAAATAAGCAATGTAAACAGAAATAGTCGTAGAGACACAGAGGAAAAAATGATGAGGGCTAGATGGGATGGGGATGGGAGAAGGGGAAGGGACGAAGCAACATAAACTGATAATTACAATACTACCGCAGAGACAGAAGAGACAGTTTAGGGAATATAATCAATAAGGTTGTAAATATTTTTCTTAGGGGATCAGAAGGACTCATGTCCTGTCAGGGAGACCACTTCATGGTTGGTGTAGTGGCCTGACCACTGCACTGTAAATCTGAAGCTGCCGCTGATTAATATTAGATGTTGACTATAATTTAACACATAGATAGTCATGGGATGTGGAATATAGTGTGGGGATGGAGTCAATGGCATTGTAATAGATATGTATGATATCGTGGGTGGGGATAAGGGAGGGGGGAGGGGGAGTCACTTTGTAAGGGGTGAAAAGATAACTATTGCATTGTTTTTCACATCTGTAAAAATAATAATAATAATAATAATAAAAAGTTAAAAAAAAAATAGTATAAAGCCTTGAAAAATATATTGTTCGATCCAGTGATTACACTTTTGGGATTCGGTCCTGAGGAAAAAGCACTATTTTATTTTTGGAGGGGAAGGTTTCAGAGCAGTGTATATAAGGTTGTTTTATCACAGAATTATTTAGAACAGTGAAACTTAGGTGGAAAACTTATAGTCAACAAATAACAGAGGAGTTCAGTAAATTTTAATGTGGCACTGTTATGGAATATTATGCAATTATTACAGCATATTCAGTACAGAAATCATGATACAAAATTCAAATGTGGAAAAAAATAGAATAAACAAAAGGACAGATTATGAATATTATTCTCTTTTTATTCTCTTATAGTGTCCCTTTTTTCTTTTTATAATTAGAAAAAAATACCTTAAAAAATAAATGTTCACCAAATGCATGCTATACCATGCACAGATTTTCGTACCTTAATACCAGGAATATCTGCTAGAATTTGGAGGCTTAGCTATGATGGAGGGGTATCTACTGCCAGAGTCCTATTTGCCTTGGCACCAGCTGTCCCCTGATGAAGGGAGAAGCTAATCTCAGAAGAAATTTGATAACAACTCACCAAGGCATTCACACACCTGGAAATGACATACACTGAGAACATGATAGATGATAACTTCCAGGCATTGTGAGACGAAGGGTATTCGAGCAACTGGATTCCTGACAATTGGCAGAGTCTCTTGAGTCACATCAATTCTTACCACCCACACACATCTCTTTAAAATATTTGAAAGAGCTCTTCCAAAAGTGTTACACTATATACAGTTTTAAAGGCAAAAATCTGGAGACATTCCACCCCAGATAAACATAAACCAGAAAAAAGAGATGAGACCAAAGTGGGCGTGAACCAATGCACACTATACAGTTTAACTATACAGTCACATTTTGGCTGCTATCATTGTTGCTGATTATTTAGGGGCATCTCTGCTTCCTCCTCAGAACGATGCCAGCATTGCCAATTTTCATTTATGAGGTTCACATTTGGAGAGAGCAGCAATCAGTGCAGATAAAGTGCAGAATCCACCCAATTAAAATCTAGCCTCAGCCTTTTTGTTCTGTATCTGTGATAGTGTATGTGCATGGGCTACACTGCCTGACTGCATGCATGTCTCAGGTTTGGCTTTTCTCAGCACACTAGGAGTAGAAAAGAATGATACCAATATGCCAGGTATTTATTTTTGGTCATTGAAATTAAATATATGTGTGTGTGTGTGTGTGTGTGTGTGTGTGTGTATATGCATTTTATGTCTGCGAGTCAATAAAAAAATTCATCACATTTTGATTTCCTGAAAATTTTAAATGAAGAAATTATAAAAATGTCAAATCACCATATTGTACACCTGAAACTTATATAACCAACATAAGATCGTATACCAAACAAACAAACAAGACAAAGAAACAAAAGCTCATAGACACAGACAGTAGTTTAGTGGTTATCAGAGGGTCGGGGGAGGAGGATGGTAGAAGAAGGTAAAGGGGGTCAATATGGTGATGGGAGGAGAACTGATTCTGGGTGGTGAACACACAGTGGGGTATACAGATGATGCATTATAGAATTGTACACTTGAAGCCTATATAATTTTATTAACCAATGTCACCCCAATAAATTTAATTAATTAATTCCTGCAAAAAAATGATAAAAGCATTTCAAAGACCACTTGACAGGCATGGTGTTGTTGATTTGTTTAGGTGGCTGGAAAGATAGTTTAGTTTATGACAAAATATATGAGTCGCAGAGTATACTAGCATTATTTCTCTTCCTTGTTGTTTGTATTCAGTCACTTACTCCTGTCAATATCACTTCATAAATTTTTCTCAAATCTATGCCATTTCTGCTCTATTACCACTGCCCATCTTTAGACCTTCCGTAACATCACTTTCCTGGTTAAACCTTCTACCTTATATCTCTACCAGAAATTCACCCAGCAGAACATATGTCAAACCATTACACTGGCTCTGTAACCTCCCTGATTGAAACTGTTCAATATTTCCCCCATCACTTTCACAGTGAAGACAAACATTTTTTTACGTCTCATAAAAGTACCTCTGTGATCTGTCTTTGCCCACTCCTTTCCCCTCATCTATTGCTACTTCCCACTCTAAACTTATTTCTACTTCACAAAGCCATTTGTATAATAGTTCCTGCAAAACGATTCTGCCTTTTATTGCTGTGCCTGTTTTTGTGTTCACCTCCAAATCAAATATCTATCTGCCTGGTGTTTTTATGGCTAACTTCTTACGTTTTGACAGGCATCTCAGACGTTTTCCTTTCATGGAATCCATTCCTGACCAGTCCTGTACATTTCTTCATCATTTCCATGTTGTGCTTTGAATTTCTCACTCTCTCTTCTGACTGTAAGCTCCTTGGAAACATACGCTATATCTGCATGCCTTGATGTCTCCAGCGCCCAGTACGGAAACTGGAATGAAGCTAGCTCTCGTTATATGAACATAAAAATCTGTGTTAGGTCAGCTTTCCTAGAATAGAGCCCAAGACCAGGATTTTGATGCACAGAATTGATTGAAAAAGTGCTTTTCCTGGAAAACCTAAGAGGTAGGGAGGGAACCAGGACAGGAAAGGGGAAAGCGCTAAACAAGGAGGTCACAGGTAAACTATAGGCTTGGCCTGGTCCACACACACAGGCACTATGGAACGTAAAAAACACGGCAGAACTGTCCCTACTGGAGGCAAAGGAGCCGGCCTTTTGTACCCTCACAACAGTCAGTTATTGGCAGTGAGTACACCAATGGGGGTGTAAATTTCCCAGTAGGGTGGCTTCTGTCAATCAAGGGTAATTTTCCTAAGAGGAAGGCAATGCTCCAAGTAGCTGGAGAATAGATATATCAGTTTAGTAGAGGGAATCTGAGTGGGACATTTATTACACTCTCACAGATGTCTTAATGATTTTATTATTATTCTTTTTTTATTTTTTTTTATTTTTTTATTTTTTTTTGAGGGCAGTGTCACTGGCCCTCATATGTGGGACCCGAACCGTGGCCACCGGCTTCCCAAGCCAGCGCCTAACCACCACGCCACTTGGCCGGCCCGATTTTATTATTATTCTAATGTACCTATCCAAGTAGATACTTTAAGAGTAATATAGTTTATTTTTCCCTTTTATAAGTAAAGTCTTACATTTTCATATTAGGCTACAATATGTATAAGTGATATAATTAGACTTTTTGTTAATATAATGGAACCTTTTTTTAAAAAATTTATTGGGGGTGACAATGGTTAGTAAAGTTACATAGGTTTCAAATGTGCTATGTTGAAATTCATCATCTATATATCACATTGTGTGTTCACCACCCAGAAAAAAATATATAATGGAAACTTCAATCTTGTTACGCTAGAAATACTTTGAGTTCACTTAGGTAGTACTAGTGTCTTAATTAAAAATACTTGCCCTACTCTCATTTGAATATATTTACATTATCCAGTCTGTGTAGCCTTTGTGAAATGCAACAGCAGCAGTATGAACTCCTTGTAAAGGGACTATTTCTGAATCTAATTCCATCACTGTCTTCATATTAGTTCCTGGAAGATTACGGGTGGTAACAAAAGTGAATGAATATGGGGCTTCTTACTCCCACTCCTCAGTGCATCTTGATGGCTTCAGAAACTCCCATTGATTCTGAAGGAATTTGTACTGCAGAGGAGTCTTTGAACTAGAGTACTTCCCTGGAATCCTTCCATCAAGGAAGGAGAATGCCAGTGGCAGACTTCCTGAGACAGGCTTATACAAGGGGATTTTCTTCTGAAAGACAGAAAAACAGATTAAATACTACTGGCTTATGGAATTACTGATGATAATTTAAAAAACAATGATAAAGGTTACTTAGTGTCTTACATAATGGAATTAACAGTGTCTAGAAACATGCTTTTGGAGTGAGTGTTTGTTTCCAAGCCAACAGAGCTTGTGTGCTGAAGTAAGGAAAAATTGAACATATTGGTAGCATTCTGACCATCAAGAGTTAGGCTTAAGCTATTACATTTTCATTAAAGATTTAAGGTGTTAAAGAGCTATCCCACTGTCTTAAGATCTGTTCTTAAGATTTGTCCCTCTACACAAGATGTAAAAGTACTTTGTGGCTATATAAGGAAAATATCTTTATTAATAAGGAGATGCCTACTGAGGTATTTGGCGTGAAATTTCATTAGGTCTCTACTTTAACTTATTTTCAAATGGTTTAGGGAGAAAATTGAGATGCACAGACTGAGAGAAAGTGTGCAAATCAGGCAAAATGTTAACAAAGGAAAAAATATCACTTATCACTTATTTAAATAAATGGCTTAATTTAGTTATTGAAAAGAGCCATTAGCCCATCATTTATTTAAATGTGTTTATCCAAATAATTTGAAAACTTGTTCTTTATATTATTTCACATCTTTCCCCATAATGTATTAAAAGATGTTAAAAATTTTATAATTTATTTTTGAACATCATACAGTTACTTTAATGGTAGTAAAACTTCCTGAGCCATAAATCCTACATCTAGTTCCATATTAAATAAACATAAAGTGTCTGTGATATCCAATGGGCTGTTATTGCTTCATTTCACCTTTGCCTATTTCTTGTCATGTGACTGTGAGCTGTTTGAAATCTTTCTCCAGATTGATAGTTAAGGACTGAATAACTCTAGTGTTCAGTAATATTTTTGGTTTCCTTTCAATATTTTTCTCAGTAAGCATATTCTGAAAATAATTATTAATATCTCTATCTCCAACACAATTCTCTCTTTCCTCTTGATCTAATTTGTGACTTTTTTGAACATTTCAGACTCACTATTTTTGCCTTTAGTTTCAAGCATTTTTCTATGTCTTACAAATCTTCTGAGAGTTTGAATACTTTCATCTCACTGTTAATACTGCTACCTTGTAGGTGTTTCTGCCTTTTTCACTGGCAGCAGTATCCTCTGTGACAGATGGCCTCAGTTACTTGATTCTGAAATTGTATTGTAATTCATATAGTGGTAAAACAAGATAATTTCATGCTTATCACTAGAATTATAACTCTTTAAAATAAAATCCCACCTAAGATGAATTTCATGCAATGGGTCAGATGTACAAAATGGTGTTGATAAATATCACATGTAGTTATATAACCTTGACATCTCTATGTATAGTTTTGTCATCCTATTTAATGTGGTGTGCCAGTTCTGCAGCAGTCGTTGATAAGAATGATGTCATTGGGGCCGGCCAAATCGCGCATTGGTTAAGAGCTGGTTTTGGGATGCCAGCGGCCCTGGTTTGGATCCCACATATGAGGGCCAGTGACACTGCCTTCCACAGCTATCAACGGCTCCACCTGGAGCTGGGCTTTGCAAGCCCTGGCGATGGTGTAGGCTGCAGCCCCTGTTGCAGTGGGCTGCCATAGGCTACAGTGAGTGGCCGGCAGCCAGCGTGAGCTGCCAAGAGCCGCAGTGAGCAGCTGTCCAGAGGCCAGCGACCGATCTGCCTCATCCGGGAAGAGCGCAATGATGATACCAACATGGGCCAGTGAAGCAACATCCTCCGCAACTAGACTGAAGAACAAAAAGACAGCAACTTGTCTGTTCCCCTCCCCCAATTCCCCAATAAAATCTTTAAAAAACAAAGAATGATGTCAATGACTTGGATATTGATGACTTCCACCAAGCTTCCAGCACATGTGCTCTAGGCTATATCTAACTACACAGCTTTTTTTTTTTTTTTTTTTTTAGCTGAGCCATCCAGCTACCTGTTGGCAGCTTAGTAGCAGCTCAGCTTGGGCTGGGCATCAAACTGCTGTTGCTCAGAGCTCAGCTCACACCCTTGAGTGAGCTCTT
The DNA here is from genome assembly GCA_033961575.1 of Aselliscus stoliczkanus. Taxonomy (NCBI): domain Eukaryota; kingdom Metazoa; phylum Chordata; class Mammalia; order Chiroptera; family Hipposideridae; genus Aselliscus; species Aselliscus stoliczkanus. The sequence continues at coordinate 91,003,057 of CM066737.1, read as the reverse complement.
AACCAACTGAACCACTCAGCCGACCCACTACAGCTCTTTAATAGAAATCTTAGACCAAAATTTGGTAGTTGAAATGAACTAAATTGAAGAATGCTGTGAAGTTAAAAATACCTTTATCAGGAAACAATACTAGGGTGATAGAGAGTATGAGTTATAGTGTCAGACATAGTTGGGTGAGAAAACCAGGGCTTCCATTTACTAGCTGATGTTCAGTTTTTTGAGTTGTGAAATGTACTTGTTAATTTGTTTACACAATCATTCATTCATTCATTTAGGAAATGTATGTTGAGCTGGTTAGCAGACACCGTTCTGTGCTCTGGGGCTGAAGAAGTGAGTTAGGAAAAAGTTCTTGACCTCAAGGGGCTTACATTCTATTGGGGAGACAGAAAGCAAACAAAAAGTGGATGCATAACATAACATCCGATAGCAATAAGTCCTCTGAAAAAATATTAAAGCAGAATCTGGATCAAATGACACAAATACAAAGCGGGTGTTTCATTAAGAGCAGTTAGAAAAAACCTCTTTAAGGAGGTTACATTTGGAGGAAGGGAGGGAGGAAGGCAGGCAATTGGTTGGGGAGAAATGTTCCCCACAGAGGGAATGATGAGTTCAAAAGCCTTGATGGGTGTTTTTGTGAAGGTTAAAGGAGAATTTGTAAACTCAGCCATATTTAAGTGCTCATTAAATGTTACATGTTATTTTAAGATAAGAAATGTTGATAATTCCATAGATTATGTGTCTTCTTTGCTCTAATGGACATCTTCCTTTTCATCGTGATAATTTTCCTTCTCTCAAATTCTACATTATTCATCTAGTTCTCAGATCTTTTAGATTGCTGTACTCTTTTAAATCTCTAGTGAGTTAAACCCTGTTGGCAATACTCAGATGTTACTGCTGTTAGAGGTCCTATTTTCTAAGTTTTTGTCCATGGCTCAGTATTTGTATACTGTGAGTTATGTCACATTGATTATCTTACTAAGTATTGGACAACTGCCCTTTCTAAGCAGCAAATTCACAGCTTCTTTGTATTGATGATAATAGTGATGTACCTGACCTGTTGGGACCTGTTGTTCGTGGTGTGTGTGTGTGTGTGTGTGTGTGTGTGTGTGTGTGTGTGTGCAGAGGGGTGATAAAAATGGTATCAAGATACCATTTGGACGATGGTGCTTCCAGGTAACCCAGAAAACCCAACTGGTCCCAACCGTTCTCAGCCCCATTTTCCACCATGGTTTCTATTTGATACTTACCCTGATGCTTCCAGAAATCAGAGCAAAGTCATCATCTACCTCTGTCTCTGGCTGTGAAACCACTTCTGGTGCTTGTCCCACTTTTGTTGTATTTCTTTCTGCCTTCTTTGGCTATCAAATGTTTGTTCCTGATTTTTTCAATGTGGATCCAATCAGAGACAAAAACTACACAATAATTTGAACAAGGAAAGATTTTATAAAGAATTATTAAATGTAACAATGTATTGAAATATTGAAGGGTTGGCCAGTAAGAAAGAAGTATCTATTAGTCTGCTCAGGCTGCCATACAAAAATACCATAGACTAGGTGGCTTACACAGCAGAAATTTATTTCTCTTCCTTCTGGAGGCTGAGAAGTCCAAGGTGAAGGTACGGGATGGTTTGATTTCCAGTGAGGGCTCTCTTTCTAGTTTACAGATGGCCGCCTTCTCACTGTGTGCTCAACTGGCCTCTCCTCTGTGAGCACATGGAAGGAGGTAGGGAGAGAAGGGGGGGAGTTCTGGTATCTTGTCTTCTAAGGTCACTCCCCTTCATAAGGGTTCTGCCCTATAACCTCAGCTGAACCTACTTGTCTACCAAAGACCCCTCCTCCAAATACCATCTCATTCCACGTTAAGGTTTACACCTGTGAATTTTAGGAGGACACAAACATTCAGTCCATAGCAAAAGAGAACTCTGAACAACAGAGGAATGGCTGCCATTACCCCTATGGCTGAGATATACAGCACCTAGGAAAAGCCCCTATCTTCCCACCTCCGGATTGATCCAAACCTTATTGGGAAAAGTGATTGACTTTAGTGAATGGCAGAAATCACCGAGGTGCCACACTGGCAGAACTCGTTGGAATTCTGCCCTCTGGAACTTGACAGAGACTTGCCCTGGGAAACCGTTCACTAGGAAGTGTTTCACCTGAGGTTTTACTTAAAAGATCTCCAAGCTGCTGGCTACCATGTACTGCAGGAGCCAGGTGCTGGGGGAGCTTGCAGTATGCAACAGCCCTCCCAGCAAGCATTCTGGAACCAGGAAGCAAAAAGCCTTTCCTCCTGCAATGTCTGTCCAGCACCTCTACCAACAACTTCAAAGGTACAGATCCATTTTCAAAGGACAGGTAAAAAGGTAGATTTAGTGTAGTAAGGCAGTAAACCAATAACCAACACACAGATATAAACTAAGGATAAAGACCAGCAAAAGCAAAGGAAGTGATCAGTATGTCGTTTGTTACTGGGGTAAATTATTTCTCAGTGCCATTCTGAGTTTTATCCATTGCCACATCCTCTGTGCCTAGAATTAAATCTGTTCCTATAGAGATGCTCAATATATATTTGTTGAATGAGCAAATTAATGAATAGACTAATTGCTTCTATTTTTCTCTAATATTTTCTCTCTTTTTTTTCCCCTTTAGCTGATGGATGCACCGATTGGTCTGTCGATATTAAGAAATATCAAGTTCTGGTGGGAGAGCCTGTTCGTATCAAATGTGCACTGTTTTATGGCTATATCAGAGCAAATTACTCCGTAGCCCAAAGCGCTGGACTCAGTTTGATGTGGTACAAAAGCTCTGGTCCCGGAGACTTTGAAGAGCCAATAGCCTTTGATGGAAGTAGAATGAGCAAGGAAGAAGACTCCATTTGGTTCCGGCCGACGTTACTACAGGACAGTGGTCTTTACGCCTGCGTCATCAGGTATCTTTTTAATTTTATTACTGCTGACTCAGTCACATCCCATGCTGCTTTCTGATACTTAAATTGTGCTGCTATCCCTTTCTCCTAAGGTATTGTCTCAATATTTGTGTGTGGATGCTTTCTAAAATTGAGAATCTAAATCATAAAAAAATGGCATTAGAATTTATATTGAGACATTATTTCTGGCTTACGGAGAAAAGACATACCATCTGGGTATCTACTTATATTGCCAGAAATTACTAAAGACTATGAAATAAAATTTATAGAGGAGGTGAAATGTTGCAAATCAAATGTAAGCAAAGACTTGCAGAAAGGATGCATGGTTTATTGCTAAATGAGTTGTAACGTTTTGTTATTGCCCTTCACAGACAGATAGAGCGCAGATAGCTCTGGTTCACACACATCTGCAAAGATGATTTAGGTAACGTGTGTATGTGCACAGGAATAGGAGAGTGGTACTGCTGTGCTAGGGAACATGAAGGCTGCGTTCCAGATCATTTCGTTCACTAAAAGTGCTGGGTCGATGCAACAATTTCCATGGGTCCCTCTGGGTCAATACAAAAGTTAAAGTCTGTGCCCTTATCCCCATAGAAACTCATCACATATCCACATATCATTGTCTGCTTATGGAAGAGACATATGTAGTTTGTTTAATGATAATCCATCGAAACAGTATCCATGTGACACATTAGCAGTTCAGAATCTCAGTTTCAGCAGTTAGCCCTTCATGGATTGTGACTCATACCCGGCAAGAATGATTATGGATGTCATTAGACTGTAAGAATATTGGCAAAGGAAGGGACAGGCCTAGAGAAGGTGTGTTTAAACCTCTTTCTTGGTCTTTCTGTCTTTCGGCTTATCAAGAGACATAAAGCCAAATGGAATTCAGTTGATTCTGAATTTGGAGGAACTTTCAGAACCACCTTGTATCTTTTTCACGTCAAAATTCACCTTCCACTTCTGAAATTCTGATCAGCAACTGTCACTCCTCTGTCATCAGAATTGTGCCTACCCCTCGGTGTCACCTGTAAAAATTATCTTTATGTTGAGTGTGTTACCTGGCTACAGGCATGTTAGGACATTAAAATATATCAAAGCCATATAAAAAAAGTGAAAATGAAATTTGCCTTTTTAACACTGGTAACATATTTAGAGCTAATTTTGGAAAATAGAAGTGAATGCAAGTAAAGTTGTGCTTCGGGGAAAATGTGGACTGGATTGTAAAAGAACAAATGTACCATTTCTTTGACAACTCTTGTTCTTTCCCTTGGGGGCTACCAATCCTTGTATGTTCAAACATAACTCTAAATAGTAGAGGTTATGTATGGGCATTGATAAATAAATGCCATGCTAGTGCAGTCAGAGAGCACTGTTTGGACTGGCCGTTCTCACTTGACTAATAGTAATTTGATTTAAATCCACATCTGTATTTCTTTAAAAAATCATTATTTCTGATTGTTCATGCATGTGTAGTGGTGATTCATCAGGAGAGGCAAATGTGTGTCCTCATTTATCTGTGATTAGAATTGAGCTGAATGTCCATAGTCTAACACTTAATTTCATTATGTATTGTTGATGGGAAAATAATGATGCATGCACATTAGTAATCTGAGTTTCTAAAGCACTGAGGTTGCAATTCTTTGATGTGTTTAAATATACACTGTGATCCAATGCTCTGAGAAATTGCATTAAAATGACTTTCAACTTATAATTGCAATAAAGAATGAAAGGTCAAAAAGTTTCAAACACCATGACACTTGCCATATGTTCATATGTCTATATTTTAATGGTAGATCAAACTAAAAGACAAACACCATAAAGTTTTATGTGTCAAATGTAATTCTAGAGAAAGTGATAAACTCAGAAAAAGATACTTTTATCACTGAAATTCAAATATTCAAATTGCTTTGCAGCTAGTTGATATGGCTCCCTTTTCCAAATTGGAAAGCGGTACTCAAAATCATAAATACCAGGTTGTTTATTTTGTTAATTTTTATTAAATTTATTGGGATGACATTGGTTAGTAAAATTATATAGGTTCAAGTGTACAATTCTGTAATACATCATTTATATATTGCATTGTGTATATATGACACCACCCAGAGTCAGTTCTCCTTCCATCACCGTATATTTGATCCCCTTTTCACTCTTCTACCACCCCCCTCCTCACTTTCCCTCTGGTTACCACTAAACTGTTTTCTGTGTCTATGAGTTTTTGTTTCTTTGTTTCTTTGTCTTATTCCTGTGTTGCTTTCAGTTTTATATCCCACATATGAGTGAAGTCATATGGTTCTCAACTTTTTCTGTCTGACTTATTTTGCTTAGCATGATAATCTCAAGATCCATCCATTGTCACAAATGGCAATATTTCATCTTTTCCTATGGCTGAGTAATATTCCATCGTATATATGAACCAATATTTTTCCATACGGCCCAGCAATCCTTCTTGGGGGTACCTACCGAAAAAATCTGAAAACATTTATACTTATAGGTATGTGTACCCCTATGTTCATTGCAACATTATTCATGGTAACGAAGACATGGAAACAGCCAGTGTCCTTCGATAGATAGTTGCATAAACAGCAGTTTAAATAGCATGGCTTGGTGTTGACGTGAAGGTAGCCCAAGGCTCTTAGTGGAGTCACTGACATTTGGCACATGGTTAGTTATCAGGCTACAAAACTCACATTAATTTTTAAATAATCCACATGCAAAGAATTTTAGAAGTTTAAAAATATTAGCTTCTTTACAACATCATTGATTATATTCCCCATTCTATATTTCATATACCTGTGGCTATATTGTGACTACTAATTTGCTCTTTCTAATCCTTTCCCCTTCTCCCCCACCCCACCCATCTCCCACCTAGCAACCAACAGTTTTTTTTCTATATCTCTGAGTCTATTTCTGTTTTGTTTGCTCATTTATTCTGTTATTTAGATTCCACATATAAGTGAGATCATATGGTATTTGTCTTTCTCCGACTGACTTATTTCACTTAGCATAATATTCTCAAGGTCCATCCATCCATGTTGTTGCAAATGGTAAGATTTCATTCTCTTTTATAGCCAAGTTATACTCCATTGTATAAATGTACCACAGCTTCTTTATCCAATCATCTGTCGATGAGCATTTCGGTTGTTTCCATATCCTGGCTATTGTGAATAGCGCTGCAATAAACACAGGGGTGCAGATATTTTTTTGGATTAGTGTTTTGGATTTCTTTGAATAGATACCCAGGAGAGGAATTTCTGCATCATAAGGTCATTTCATTTTTAATTTTTTGAGGTACCGCCTTACTGTTTTCCATAGTTTCTGTACCAATCTACACTCCCACCAACAGTGCATGAGGGTTTGTACACCTGAAACTAATAACAAAAGTAAAATAAAATAAAATAAATAAATAAATAATACAAATAAATGAATAAGTGGAAAAAATTAAAATGTTAGCTTATACATAGATACAGAGAACATTTTGATAGTTGCCAGATGGAAGGGGGTTGAGGAATGCGTGAATGGTTAAGGGATTAAGAAGTACAAATTGGTTGTTACACAGTGGATACAGAACCATGCTGTCACCTCGAGGATCTCTCCTAGTGTTCACATCCACCTTCCTCTTCCTCCAATCCCAGTCCCCTAGCAACTGCTAATGTGTCCTCCATATCTAATTTTTTTCCATTCGAGGATGTTTCATAAATGGAATCATACAGTATATAACTTTTTGGGAATTGGGATTTTCACTCAACATAATTCCTTTGAAATCCATCCAAGTGGTTGCATCCATTCTGCAGTTTGTTCCTGTTGATTGCTGAGTAGTATTCCACGGTATAGACATGACCACAGCATCTATTCCTTCACTGAAGGCCATCTGGGTTGTTTTCAGTTTGTGGTTATTGAAAATAAAGCTTCTGTGAACATTCATGTACAGTTTTGTTTTTTTTTTTCTTTGAGGGCAGCGTCACTGGCCCTCATATGTGGGACCCGAACCGGGGCCGCTGGTGTCCCAAGCCAGTGCTTAACCACCACGCCACTCGGCTGGCCCTCATGTACAGTTTTTTGTGAACATAAGTTTTCATTTCTCTGAGATAAATATCCAAGAGTGAATTTGGATTGTATGGTAGTTGCATGTTTAGTCACACAAGAAACTACCAAACTGTTTTCTAAAGTAGCTTTACCATTTTACATTTCCACCATCAGTATGCAAGTGATGCCATTTCTCCACATCCTTGCAGCACTTGTTGATGTCAGTTTATTTGGTTTTTGTTTTCATTGTAACCATCAGTGTATCATATCTCATTGTGGTTTCAATTTGCATTTCCCTAATGGCTAATGATGGGTAACAAATTTTCATGTGCTGATTTGCCATCTCTGTCCTCATCAGTGAAATGTGTGTTCTGGTCCTTTGCCCATTTGGTAATTGGATGATTTGTGTTTATACCATTGAGTTTTGAGAATTCTTTATATATTCTAGATCACACTCCATTTTTGAATATGTGGCTTGCAAATATTTTCTGCCAATCTGCAGTTTGTCTTTTCATTCTCGTAACAGGATTTTTTACAGATCAAAAGTTTTCAATTTTGATGAGGCCCAAGTCATCATTTTTTCCCCATGTATAGATCATGTATTTGTCTAGACTTAGATCCCGAAGATTTTCTCTCTCTCTCTTTTTTTATTAGAAATTACTAGGCGACAATGGTTAGTAAAATTACATAAGTTTCAAGTGTGCAAATCTATAATACATCATCTATATATTGCATTGTGTGTTCACCACCAAGATTTTCTCTTTTTAAACTTAATTTTTCGCCAAAAAATTTATTGCTTTACATTTTACATTTGTCTCTGATCCATTTTGAGTTAATATTTGCATAACATGTAAGATTAATTTTGGTCAAGGTATAGCTTTTTGGATAGATGTCCAGTTATTCCAGGACCACTTGTTGAAAAAACAACGCTTCCTCCATGGAATTGCTCTTGCACATTTATTCAAAATCAGTTGGACATGTTTGCGTGTATCTATTTCTGGATTCTCTGTTCTATACATTTGATGTATGTGTTTATCTCTCTGTCAGTACCACTCTGTGCTGCTAAAGTGGAGTAAATAGCAAGTAGAGTGAGTCCTCTCACTTTATCCTATTTTTGAAAAGGTTGCTTTAGCTATTATTGGCTCTTTTCATTTCCATATAAATTTTAGTATAAACTTGTCTATGTCTACAAAAATCTTTACTGGAATATTGATAGGAATTACATTCAAACTTTTTCTTTGATGTGTTTGTAAATGATAGTTTCCTTTAAATATAGTTTTCAACAACTGTATTGGTAGTATTGTTAAAAATGTGATTGAGAGCCGGCCGAGTGGCGCAGTGGTTAAGTGCTGGCTTGGGAAGCCAGTGGCCCTGGTTCGAGTCCCACATATGAGGGCCAGTGACACTGCCCTCAAAAAAAAAAAAAGAAATGTGATTGAGTTTTGCATGTTAATTTTTTCTAAAAACGTATTTTTTTTCAATGCCATATATTGTGTTATCCCTAATATCTAATCCTCTTTCTTTTCTCTTTAGAGGCTAAATAATTCTTTCTCATTGAAAGTACATAGTAAGCATCTATCAAAAATACTTAATGACATCCATTTATTTAGTCATTCACTTAACAAACATCTACTGATCACTAAGTAATATGCTACAGCTAAGATTACAAAGATTTTTTAAAATCAGTTTTTTCATTTGAGTAATTTACATAAGAGAAAATAAGTATGCAATAAATTGTTATAGATACTGAGTTCATAGTTTAAAAGACAGTGGGTTTCCGCCAAAATGGAGTAACCCCATTCCATCTGGTCCTCCACCTTGCAACTAAAAATGCTGGATATAACACAACAGACAAGCATAAGTCTGTGAAAGGTGGGAAGAAGGATAGTCTAGGGACCTCAGGACTTGAGGAACGACATGATCACAGTGTTCCAATTGTCCTGCCAGATTAGCTTGGCAGTGCCAGTCTTCCATCCACCTGCCCAGCAGAAGCAGGCAGCAGTAATATGATGTCCCTGCTGTGGAAAGCTCAGCACACCTGAGTAGACGGCTGATCTTCCATCATTTGCTCAGTGTGGCACTAGGCAGGAATTATATTCCTCTGCAAGCATAGTGTTAATGGAAACCTAAACAGAGTCGCGTGGCACCCTGAGCCTCCACTCCCACCTGGCAGCAGTGACAATCTCTAAAGCATTGTGGGCTTCACTAGTCACTGTTAGGCTTCACTCCTATTCCTCGGTATCAGTGGGGCTCAGTGGGGAGCAAAGCTTCTACCCTCAACAAGGCAGAACATGGTGGTGGGTGTGTTAGGGCTAATTGGTGTGCAGTTTCCCACCTTCCCAACCTGTGTCAGTTCAGCCCATCAGAGAATGAGTTTACTCCCATACTGGAGGCAACAAGACAATGTGAGTCAATGCCACCTTTCACCAGGAAGGTGTCAGCAGGGCTGAGGAGGAAGCACCACATGCTTACCCATTTGGCTCTCATGTGGCATTTCACCAGGAGAATGGCTTCTTTTAAAAGAAAAAAAAAGTGCAGTCAATGAAGTGGTCTCCCTGACAAGACATGAGTCCATCTTGTGCTGGAGTCCACTGCACTGTACATCTGAAGCTGCTGCTGAATAATATTAGATGTTGACTATAACTTAACACATATATAGTCATGGGATGTGGAATATAGTGTAGGGATGTAATCAATGGAATTGTAATAGATATGTATGATATGGGGGGTGGGGGACAGGGGGAGTCACTTTGTAAGGGGTGAAAAAGATAACTATTGCATAGTTTTGTACATCTGTAACTTAATAGTAATAAAAATAATAATTTACAAAAGCATTAAATAGGATTCAAATTCTCATATCTAAAATGTGCAGGATACAATAAAACACTCACTAGTCGTACAGTGAGTCAGGAAAATCACAAAATGAATGAAAAAGAATCAACAGATATCAACACTGAGGTAAATCAGATGTTGGAATTATCTGACAAGGATATTAAAGCAACCATCAAAAAAATCCTTCAGCAAAATCTCATCAAACAAATATAAGTTACAATGTGATATACAGATGATATATTACAGAATTGTAAACCTGAAGCCTATGTAACTTTACTTACAATTGCCACCTCAATAAACTTTAATTAAAAATAAATAAATAAGAAAGAAATATCAGTTATAAAAGAGAAACAAATGGAAATTATGGAACTGCAAAACATATTACCCAAAGAACTCATTGGGAGGGTATAATAGTAGAGCAGAGATGATGAAAGATATTTTGACTTCTTTGCTACTCTATTAAAATTTTACTTGCAGGGACCAAAGAACTTCCAATTGCCAGATCCTCTGGGTCTCTCTCATTTCCTTTTGTTTTGTTTTGTTTTGTTTTGTTTTGTTTTGTTTTGTTTTGTTTTGTTTTGGCTTAAACAACATGTATGTATTTCTCACAGTTCTACAGGCTGGATGTCTGAGACCAGGGTGCCAACATGGTCAGGTTCTTGGTGAGAGCTCTCTTCCTGGTTATGTCCACCTCACATGGCCGTCCTCGGCACATCCCACAGACAGAGAGCAAGAAAGCTCCAGTCTCTTTTTAGAAGGACACTAATCCCATCATGGGGAGCCATCCTCATGACCTCATCTAAATCTAATTACCTTCTACAGTCTCCACCTCCTAATACCATCCAATTGGGAGTTAGGGTTTCAACATTTGAATTTTGAGTGGACACAAATATGTAGTCTGTAACAGGAAGAATAACCATAATCCTCATAGTGCTAGAGTGAGGAGTAAATAAAATCATGTCTCTAAAACTCTTATCATGGCACTTAGTATATGATGAATGTTCAGCAAGTGTTATATATAATTATTATTATAACAATATTATCATTGAACACTATTATTAAAACACTATTTCTTTTCTTTTATAACTCTCTAACTGCCTTAACAATATTCACCAGAGAGAAGATGAACTTAAAATTAATTAAACTTCCCTTCAGCAAAACCCAAATAGGATTAACTCAAAGAAAATCATACCTAGACACAAAATAATCAACCTACTAGGGTTCATCATGGGAATGTAAGGCTAGTCCAACATTCAAAAGGAAATAAATGTTATCCCCAGGTTAACAACCTAAAGAAAAACCACATGATCAAGATAATACGCAGAAAAAGCATTTGATAAAATTAAACATCTTTCATGATAAAAACTCTCCAGAAACAGGAAGAAAGATTTAGTTTAACAACTCACCTAAGTAGGTCGACCCTACCAAGAACACTCTACCTTTCTTAAAGTCCACTGTATCATGTATAACATTACCTAATCACAGGAGTGACTACCCCATCATATTCACAACTCATACCCATTTTCAAAGGTAGTGAGAATTTACAGGGTAAGTACACGAGGGGACTGGAATCTTAGGGACCATTATAGAAATCTGGAGGGATATCTTGGATGTGGAGGTCCCCCTGAGAAGCGAGGGGTCCCAGCCCCACACCAGTGTCCACAGCCCAGGGTTCCAGGGCTGGGGAGAGAAGTTCCCACTTTTGGGCTGTGAAAACCAGTGAAGATTGTGGCTGAATGAGATGGAGGGCTACTGGAATCCCAGGTGGTCCTCTTGTTAAAGGGCCTGTGTACAGACTTACTCACTGATGGGCACCCCTAACCTGGAGAAGGAAATAGAAATAAAGCCCAGGAAGCATAGAGAGTCCCAAACAAGATGAACCCAAAGAGACCCATAGCAAGACACATCATAATTAAAATGCCAAAGGTTAAAAACAAAGAGTGAATCTTAAAAGCAGCGAGAGAAAAGCAGTTAGTTATCTACAGGGGAGCTCCCATAATACTGTTAGCTGATTTCTCAACAGACACTTTGCAGGCCAGAAGGGATTGGCACAAAATATTCAAAGTGATAAAAAGCAAGGAACTACAACCAAGATTACTCTAGCAGCAAAGCTATTGTTTAGAATGGAGGACAGATAAAGAGCTTCCCAGATAAGAAAAAGCTAAAGGAGTTCATCACCACCAAACAAGTATTACAGGGAATGTTGGAGGGACTGAAATTCTTTAAGAAGAAGAACACAAAATAGAGACAAAATATGAATAATAAAATGACAATAACTAGGGTCGGCTGAGTGGCGCATTGGTTAAGAGCTGGTTTGGGATGCCAGCGGCCCCGGTTCAGATCCCACATTAGGGCCAGTGACACTGCCCTCTACAGCTAACAACAGCTCCACCTGGAGCTGGACTGTGTGACCCTGGCGACAATGTAGGCTGCAGCCCCTGCTGCAGTGGGCTGCCATAGGCTACAGTGAGTGGCCGGCAGCCAGTGTGAGCGGCTGGCAGCCAGTGTGAGCTGCCAAGAGCTGCTGTGAGCAGCCGTCCAGAGGCCAGCGACTGATCTGACTCACCTGGGAGGAGTGCAATGATAATACCAACATGGGCCAGTGAAGCAATGTCCTCCACAACTAGACTGAAGAACAAAAGGACAGAAAATTGTCTGTTCCCCTTCCCTGATTCCCCAATGCTGTTCCCCTCTCCCAATTCCCCAATAAAATCTTTAAAAAAAAAGAAAAAAAGACAATAACTACAAAAAATTACTGCAGAGATTTTTGTTGGAATTATGTTAAAGCCATAGATCAATTTAGAGAGATGTCAATTTGATATCTTAAACATATTTAATCTTTGAAATCATGTCAGTTTATCTCTCTGTGTACATGGTCTACCTTGATCACTTATCAGCATTTTATAATATTATATACATCTTGCATGTATTTTGTTAGATAAGGTTAGCACTATTGTAATAGGAACTCATTTTGCAATATTAGTTTCCTATTGTTCATTGGTGAGACCACAAAGTCTGTTCTTTGGCCCCTAATAATTCATGTTCTTCCATATACAAACTACGCTTACCCCATTTGTATCCAGTCCCATAGTCTTATCTTATCAGGGTTAGGTTAGAAGTCCAGGATCTCATTATCTAAATCTGTTCTGGATATGAATGAGTCTCTTCATGCTAAGTTCCCTGAGTGCAACTTCTCGGGAGGGGCTCCTCTTGATTCAAAGCTCTGTGAGCTAAAAAGACATGTTATCTAACCCTCACACACCCAATATACAATAGTCAGTCAGGGATAAGATAAGGAACTAAGTAGTCCTATTTGAAATAAGGTGAGGTGGGGATGGGAGATATAGAGCAGTCACTGGCTCTACAGTCTAATCCAGCAGGACACATGTCACCAGTTTCTTGTTTAGGGCCCAGTTCTGCTTAATGGGAGTTGTTTTCTGTGGCTCTGGGGTCCATCTTCTTTTCTATAGAAAGTTAAGATTACAGAGGTCTCTTTAATTGAGCATTATCTGTCTGTGTTAGCAGAAGCTAGTATGATTCCTTAAACTGCTGTGAGCCTTCTATGTATTAAAATGTAATCCATTTCATTAAGCAGAAGCCACACCCACAAATATCTTGAGGACAAATTTCTCTCTACTTTGGTGTTCAAGTCAGGGTGCTGGAAAGCAATGTGCAAAAGATTCTTAGACACCCGTTTGCCTAGCTAATCCTAGGGTATGCCTCATAGATACTCCTAGCTAAGAGTCTCAGCGTTTACCTCATAGACAGACCTTCCTAGGTACCTTCTCTGGATGGTAGAGCATGCATTGTATCGCAAACTTATTATCACTGATATATTTTCCCCTCAGAATTCATGTGGGATAGTGTGACAGAGGAGGCACCCCCCCAAATAGTTACTGAATGAAATAATTAATGATTGGAGTTAGTGTTCTTAGAATACCTTGTAGAAGGCACTGCTATAGGCAAAATTATACCATTTTCTGCTTCTTGCAGTTTTTCATGAGAAAATAATTCTACTTCTCATAACATTTCTTGTCTGAAACTAACACAAATTATGAACTGCTTATCTTACATCATGATTTTTGGTATTCCAAAAGACAGTTTGTTTTATTCTCTCCCTGTGATATACCCCCCCTGTCACCGTGTGGAAGTGGAAAGAAATACTTATTTTTGGCATAAAAGAACCACAACAAGTGACTGCTATAACTGTAGTATAAATAATTCAAATCATTAATTTTCATGTGTATGCTAGAATATAATTTTAACATCTATTATTGTTTTATGTGATTATTGTTTAAAAATCAAGTCGTTCTTGGCGCAAAGGATAAATAATGTCAGCGTACTTTTAGAAAGTCTTAAAAAGATTTACACTCCAAGGAGTCTTCATAATTTGTTCAGGGCAATCTAAGTCCATATAAATGTTTTATATCCTACCCAGAAATGTTAATGATCATATGCATATGTGTTCCAACGACCTCAAGTAGTTCCACAATCTTGGTTTCCTAATTGTTAAACTACCTCTCTTAATTGAAACCAGAGTATACCCTTGAAAATATCGGCTGTAATTTATAGGTTATAAAAAAATCCAATTAAACCTACATAAGCTAGTCCTTTAAAAAAAATCATATGCAATCAAAAGTCTTTAAAATACAGTTTCAAGTGTGGATGCAGACTTACTAATGGGTGATAAATTGAAATCAGAGAACTGTATATTAGGTACTCTTTGTATGTGCTTTTGGTGAGGACATGTATTTATGGCCATAAGAGGCTTCAAAGAGATTTTCCAGTTGTATAATTTTGATATAGGTTGGAGATCATGCTGAAGTGGTAGGTCAACCTAGAGCAGATAGGAAGTTTAGCCTTCTTCCCATTTTGAGACATGAAGGAATTTTCTGAAGGATCAAACTATTTTGTTTTTTATGTTTCAAGCACATCCCTTAGGTGTTTTGTTGTTGTTTTAATTGGGGAACAGTGTGTCTTTCCAGGACACGTCACCTCAAAGTCAAGTAGTTGTTTCAAGTCAAGTAGTTGTGGAGGGCATGTCCAATTCCAAGTGAAGTAGTTGTTTCATTTTGGCTGTGGAGGGCACATCTCAGTGGCCCATGTGAAAATTGAACAGGTAACCTTGGTGTGATGAGCACTGCACTCCAACCAACTGAGCTAACCAGCCACCTCAGGATGGAACTATTTTTGAACAGGGTAATAATTAGCCATAAGACAGATTGCTATCTTTCTGAATGCTTTCTTTCCAGAAACAACAAACCCAACTGATGTAAGTAAAAGCCAAGAGCTATGTGAATTGCCTATGCAATTTGCTGATTTTCTTAAAATACTTTTCATTGGGAAATTGAGGAAGGGGAACAGTCAAGTTGTCCTTCAATCTTAGTTGTGGAGGGTGCAGCTAGCCCAGCTCCAAGTGCAGTCGCCATCCAGCCACCAATTGGCACCTCGTGGCCTCTAAGCTCAAGGTGCCATGTTCAATCTCAGTTGCAGGTGGGCATAGCCACCATCCCACTTGGGAGTCAAACAGCAACCCTGTTGTTAGGAGCACATGCTCTCACCAGCTGAGCCATCCTGCCACCTGTTGGCAGCTCAGCTCAGGCGCAGCTCACTGGCCCATGTGGGCATCGAACTGGTGACCCTGTTGTTCAGAGCTCATGCTCTTAACCAATTGAGCCACTCAGCTAGCCCCAATTTGCTGATTTTTAACTAAAATGAGGAAATAAATTCTGCTGGGCAGTGATGAAATAGTTTCCTACGTCACAAGATTAAGAAAGCTTTGTCTTATCTTTCTAAGTCCTGTAAGAGTGAAAGCTTTGAGAACTCTTTGAAATCAATGGTGTCATGTTCAGGGAAGGAAGAGACTTATAAATTTTCTCCAAACAGTATCAAATTAATATGGAATAGATAGGTTATTGAGAAAGATACATTTGTAAAATAATTAGGCACATAAAGTTAATTTTGAGTTTTTATGTATGTTTTTCTTTCCCATTTTAGATAAAATGAATCACAGTGAGCCCTTTTCAGTCATGGATATAACATGTACATTTATCATATTTTGCAAACATTATTAAAAGTCTCTGAAATAACATAATTGGTGATTATCATGAAGAAATAGTTAAATTGTGAACAATATGTGCCTGGCATACAGGTCACTGACCATCTGGCAAAACATTGTTAGTGATTATACTTTTTTACTATATTAATATGTCTACATTTATAAAAAATATTCTCCGAAGAAAAGTTAACTGCTAATGTTGGTACAGTGAGTATGGGTAATAGGCCTAAATATAATAGCAGCTGATCACCAAATTTAGAATAGGTGAAAAAGTTGAATATGAAGCTGAGGTTATCCAAGGCCCTTTCTAAGTCTAATTCTATGTGTGGTTCTCAAGGAAAAAATATGAACAATAATGTCAATGAATATAGAGACGATAAAGAGATTGATTGTTCTTAGAAAAGCTCATGAAGGACCTGTGATTTGAGCAGGATTTTGAAAAATAAACATATGGCTAGGGAACATGTAATAGAGAAAGGTATCTCATTTAGAAATGTTTCATGTTGACTAGTACAGGAGAAATTAGATTATGGTCTAGAGCAGAGGTTGGCAAACTTTATAAAGAGCCAGATGGTAAAAATTTTGGGCTTTGTAGGCCATATAGTCTCTATTGCAATGATCAACTCTGCTTGTGGCAGGACAGAGCCATAGACAAGACATAAACTAATGTGTGCTAATAAAGCATTATTTATGAAAACTGCTAGTGGGATGGATTTGGCCTTGTGGGCTGTAGATTATTGACCTTTGATCTAGAAAAGGGCTTGTACACTGCAAATAGTTAAACCAACAGTAGAAATTGCTTTTGTTATTACGAGAAAAAAGCCATAGTCTATTCCTAAAAAATCAAGTAGATCATTTTTGTTGGAAAATGGGTTTTTTGTAGATGATGGTGAGAAGGATGGCTGTAAAGAATGATAAGACAGATGCTAATATTTAAAGGGAAGGTAAATATCAATCAGGGAATGAATGGGAAGCTGAAAGCTATTGTTTTCTAGAATTATCTTGGAGCAAGTGTATGAAGGTTTATAGAAACTGGAACATGGAAAACAGGCAACAAGATTTTACAATAATTAAGGCTTGAGGTGATGGGACTTTGGTTACAGTATTCATGGTAGGATTACCTAGGCAAAAATGATTTAAGATCATCTTTGGACGTTAAAAATACATCAGAGATGAAGCTTGATTGGAAATGTCAAGCCTGATTGGATGTTAGTATGAGAAGCATATAAAATGAAAAGGGATAGCAAGAGGCACATCTTAAAGCTTTTCCAGTACAAACCTAAACTTGTTCACCAAAAATTCTTAGGTTCTTAATGAATCAAATTTTCTTGACTTTAAGTCATTACACTAGGAAACTCTTAAATAGAATACCCCATCATTGCTTCCCCCACATCTGCATAAATAAAGGAAGAGATCTGGGGTCCTTTCTACATTCCATGTTAGTCTACTTGTTAGTCTATCTTGTTTTTTAACTAAAATCCACACTTTATTCAGATGCCTTTTCCTTTATACCTTTAGCTTCCTAAGGGCATAGGAGTAACATCTTGTTCATCTTTGCATCTCTTATTATACATATATGACCATTGAAATCTAAAGTAAAGAATTATTTTGATCATTTGTCACTTGTTGGGGACAGACTATTGTATATAATAAGAATGTTACAAATAACAGTGGATTAACCAAGAGATGATTTTTGCTCAAAGAAAAGCTCAGATATAGGCAGTTCAGAATTTATAAGGTGTCTGCCCTATTGTCTAGGCCTCAGGTTTCTTCATCACCCGCATTCTGTTCTCCCTAGGGTGTGGTTCTTGTCCTTATTATCCAACATGAAGCTCTATCCGTCATACTTATGGTATTATAAGCAGCAAGATGTAATAAAAGGAACAAAGAATATGGTTCTTCCCACCTTTAAGAATAAGTCCCAGAGGTTATCTACATCACTTCTACTTGCATCTCATAGGCCAGAACTTGTTCACATGATTACATCAAACTATAGTGGTGGCTGGAATATGGAGATATCAGTAGTACCTATGTGCTCAATAATAATACAGGTCTTATTGAGGTTCTTAAATTCATTTCCCTACAAGAAAAGGCTAAGACATGGATTCTTGTACAAGTGATATATTGAAGGAGTGCTGTCAGGAGTAAACCTGTGAGGAGAAAGCCAGGCAAAGATGTGTTTTCAAAAATCTAGCCTCAGCTTGATCCCACAAGGGAGTTATGGAATAGAAATTGCACTACAGAATTTTTTTTTTTGGCTGAGCCATCCTGCCACCTGTTGGCAGCTCAAGGGCAACTCAGCTTGGGCTGGCATCGAACCGCCATTGCTCAGATCTCAGCTTTCACTCTTGAGTGGGCTCTTAACCAACTGAGCCACTCGGCCAGCCCACCAGAATTTTTTTTAATTAAAGTTTATTAAGGTGACAATTGTTAGTAAAGTCACATAGGTTTCAGGTGTACAATTCTGTAATACATCATCTATATATCACATTGTGTGTTTACCACCCAGAGTCAATTGTATTCCCATCACCATATAGTGCACTACGGAATTTATCCCTGCCTTGAAGTGAGGTACCAGGGCCCGGACTTCTTAGTCACCTCTGGCCAGGGGGGTTTTTGTCAAACTCAGGCAGTTCTCCAGAAAATGGTACAGGTGAGAGCCATGAACAGCCACACCCACAGCAGCTAGAGGGTGGGGGCCACAGCTGGAGAAGAAACTCTGAGTGAAATACCAAAAACATCTGCTACATTGAGGAAGAAGGGGAAACAGATATTGAGGGAAAATGAGTAACCATTTTGGCACAGCCAAGAGACATCCCTCCAAATATACTTAAATTACTCAATATTCTATTTTTCTTTTGTACACAATAAACACTCTGTTATTATTTGCTGAATGAGTAATGCATATTCTTTTTATTATTAAAGTTAATTGGAGTGACAATGGTTAGTAAAGTTATATAGGTTTCAGGTGTACAATGCTGTAATCCAGCATCTATATATAACATTGTGTGCTCACCACCCAGAGTCAGTTCTCCTTCCATCACCATATATTTGAGCCCCTTTACCCTCATCTACCACTCCCCTCCCCCCTTACCCTCTGGTCACCACTGAACTGTTGTCTTTGTCTATGAGTTTTTGTTTCTTTGTTTGTGTTGTTCCTTTGTTGCTTTCAGTTTCATATCCCGCATATGAGTGAAGTTCTATGGTTCTCAGCTTTTTATGCCTGACTTATTTCGCTTAGCTTAATACTCTCAAGATCCATCCATGCTGTGACACATGTCAGTATTTCATCTCTTCTTATGGCTGAATACTATTTCATTGTATATATGTACCACATATTCTTTATCCAATCATCTATTAAAGGACACTTCGGTAGTTTCCATGTCTTGGCCACCATAAATAATGCTGCAATGAACAAAGGGGTACATCTATGTATATTCTTGAACAACTTCCATTTAAAAAAAGTTTCCATAGTCTCCCTTCTTTAAAATTATTGAAAGGATTAAGAAATATTAACATTCTCAATACTACTCCTAACATATATATCCATCCTACTCTCAGAAGCTACTCCCTTTGCTCAAAATCTAAGGCATACTTAGCACCAATTATAGAAATACCTCATCAACAATTTTTTTTTTTTTAGCTGAGCCATCCTGCCACCTGTTGGCAGCTCAGCTGCTGCTCAGCTCGGGCTGGGCATCGAACTGCTGTTGCTCAGAGCTCAGCTCACACTCTTGAGCGAGCTCTTAACCAACTGAGCCACTCGGCCAGCCCTTCATCCATGTTCTTAAAGAATAATTGGCTGGCAAAATCCCTGCTTTTTCAAATATTTCTAATTCTAGTCCCAGAAAATTTCTCATTGCCCAGGAAGCAAATACACAGCTAGGTTACTATGATTAGGATAGAAACACATCTTCCCTAAGCCTTAGGTGAACCATCAGTATGACCTTTCTCATCAGTTTGCTGTGGCCTACCTAGGTTTAGACAGGTTTTAGTGGCATTTCTGGTTATCAGGTAGGTCTCCATTTAGTAACTTTCTGATATAGAATCTGAGGTTAGGAAACAAAAACTTAAAAGAGGTAATTGAATAATCAACAGATTTCATTACATCACACAATTATAGACCTGGCACTATCCATTTTCTCCCATGGAGGTCATAAAAGGCAATCCTATAAAAGAGCCAAGGTTATGAAGTGAATGAGTAACATTTGAAGTATGGTCCAGTGGTTTCAAGGAAACGTGTTGTATTGTCCTAAAGCCAAAAAAAGAAAGAAAAAGAAAACATAATTTCAAAGCAATATCACATTAGTTATACTTCATATTATAGAAAAGTGGCTTAAGGAAGATAGTTTATTCTCTGATGTAAAATAATTATAGCACAGACATTCCTGAACTTGTGTGATCGTTTCAGGGATTGGCAAGGCCTGTGGCTGCAGTGCTTTATACTCTGCCATTCTTAGCATGTGGCTTCCATTCACAAGGTCACTCCAGGACCTTAGTGCAACAGAAGAACTGAATTTTTAATGTGATTTCATTTTAAATAGCACATGTGAATCTTAGCCTTTGTTTTGAACTGGTAATGTCAAGCCATTCTGTGTTATTTCTTAGAATATAAACGGTTGGGGATATTTAGCCTAGAATCATGTGACGTAGATGTGTTCGTTATCTAGATGTTGGTAATCGTTAATATATATACTTTAAATCATATACACTTTAAATATATACAATTATATTTGTCAGTTACTCCTCAATAAACTTTTTTTTTTTTGAGGGCAGTGTCACTAGTCCTCATATGTGGGTTCTGAACCGGTGCCGCTGGCGTCCCAAGCCAGCTCTTAACCACCGCGCCACTCGGCTGGCCCAGTTTTAAAAATCATTTTATTATTGACTTAATTTTTTCATATTTCAGGCAGAACTTCCTCTAATTCCTTCAAATCAGTAAGGTTTTTAGACAATTAACGTTTCAATTATTTTCTGATGGCTATTGTAGTTGAAGAATGATTACAATAATCTGACAACAAAATTTCACCCCATCTATCCTTAACATTGAGGCGTAGGCTAGCTTTCTGCCTTTAACTCTAAACCAATCCATTAAATGGTAAACTATTAATAGTCATTAATTTGCATGTAAAAAAGAATATTGTTTCTGTTACTGAAGAAGTTGTAGAATTAGTTGCATCTAAGTTGATGTGATTGAATTGGCTAGGAATTTTTGATACTTTTTCATTCTGCATTGAATGAATTTTCCAGTAGATTGTTAAGCATCTACTCTATTCTAGTTACTGGGCTGGCCATTGGGAGCACAGTAGTGAATTAAGGGAGACTGGGGTCTTCCTATAGCTGGAAGTCTGTTCTGGAAAAGAGCCTTTGACAAAGTAATGGGTTGTGCCCTAGCTTTTAAGAAGGAAGGAAACAGGGTTCCTTAAGATCAGATAATAGCCCTTTAGAGGCTGCACTCTTGCAACTGAAATACAAGTATTTTGGGGGTTACACAAAGAGATTCCAAGGGGTGTACTACAAAAGTAGTTTGAAATGTATCTATCTACAGAACCTCAACTTCCATATATGCTCTTGTCTAAAATTGCCTGGTAATTCACAATCGCACTTCTTTCATTTTTCAAAAGAAAGGGCTACCTATCTCCCTTCTCAAGAGGCACTAAGCTCTATTGCCCCAGGAAGCAAAAAGGACTTAGGTGCCAAACAAAGGGATAGTCTGAAGTATTTGTCTGAAGAGTCAAGGCCACTTAAATTCAGAGATCTTTCTCTTCTGCCTGTCTTACAGCATTTCTTATGAGATTGAAGCTTAATCCAAATTAGTATATTCTTAATTCAGAACAGCCAAAGCAATATATAGTAGTGATACTGAATTCAGGGTAGTTGGAATGTTTTATTGAGCCATTATATTTTCAAGATATATTTTATGCATACCCAGGAATAAATTTTACTTGTTTTCTTTCAAATTTGATATGCATTACTGCCCCCATGAAAATAAATAACAGTTAACGCCTATTTTGTCAAATGGTGCCATGAAGTATTTATTGCAATTATCATATTCCTTTTTTTATAATGTCATATTTTCTCCTCCTAGTAATGAATAAACTTCTTTAAACTTATCAAAAAATAAATGTCAAGTTAACACTTAAAGAGTTTTTCTAAGATCTTTTAAGGGAAACATAACCAAAAACAAACAAACCCCAAAATCTAACCAACAAACAAAAAACCTTGAAAACTACTGCTCCGTGTTTCTCAAATTATGGTTTCATGTATAATTAGATGAAAAATTACCCAAGGTGCAAGTTAAAAAAGAAAATCCTGGATCCTACCACTTACCTATTAAATCAGAATTTCTGGGAAAACAAGGACTGGAAGTCTGTCCGTTTAATATGCATGTGGGTTTTTCTTACCCACATTAAGTTTGAAAAATTTATATTTAGGTGATAGTGATCCTTTTAAGAGAATTATATCCCATACAGATTCAGGGATATAAAGATGCTTCACAAAATTGTAAATGTACAATGAGTCTGTTGATGGAGGACACACAGCACCTGACATAGTTCCCAACACATAGTAGTTTGAAAGTAAATGAATACAAAGTACACACCTACTTCTAAAATATTACACAATTTAATATAAAGCCTGCATCTTCCTTGCAAATGTTAAATATATACTCCATTGTTAATGTTTTTAAGAAGACTATTTACCTCTTCATCTAAATTTAATTTACAGTGGAATCCTAGGTAGTAAAGACATAGCAGGGTGCCTCCCAGATTTTACTGCTGTGATCTTTAAATGAAGGAACCCTGCAGATTATTCAACTTTCAGAAAAGCTCTTAATTAATTAAGGAAACCAGTAGTGTGCAGAATAACAGCCTGTGTGTTAAACTTGTTGACATGGTGAAGACATTCCACATATATATCTTGTACAAAACAGTGAAAATGTTCTAGTTCCTACACTGAGATTTCCAAGTAATTGTAATTCTAATGAAAATTGCTGCTAGGGAATGTCTATTGAAAGGCTTTGGTTTAGAAGGTAAAGATTTGAAAATACCAGACTTTCTTGATGTTGACTATTATTTTCATTAATTAAGTGAATATGACAGCTCTGTCTTTACCCAAATAACCCCCCTGGAGAAAAAAACATTTTCGTTTGTCTAAACAGGACTTAATGACAACTCTAAAATTAGAGTGTAAGACCTTTAACTGCAGAGTTCAGAGCTCTATGTCCTTGACTCTGAGATTTATCATGAATATTGATTTCTGATCTTAAGTCAAGCCATGAGATTTTCATATATTGTCATACCTTTCCCTTGACAATTTTGGTAATTGCCATAATTCACTCATCAGAAAGGATTGTTTGTGTCTTCCCTACTTGAATGAGTCCATAAAATTGGCAGCTCTGAATTCTCTCTTTTGTGTCAATTTGAGGCTTGTTTGCTCTGAACTATAACTAGATCTCTCATCTTAAAAGAACTATAGTTTGTATTGGTGCCCTTACATGGTAAAGGACTCAATGTATTTTTGTCAATACAGGCTTTAATAATTACCTTTGGTATTATTTTCCTATTAAGTGGCATTTATGTCTGCTGTTCTGGACCGTTTCTGTGTTGTTCATATAAAAATATTATTGTCTACACGATATCTATCATTTTCTTTAAAATTGATTCAGTGATCATCAAGTATCAAGCAATATATGTTCAGGTGATTTATCAGTAGCTAACATTAAAATTATTTAGACAATATACACACAAATATACATGTATGCATAAACTTACATAAACATACTTTTTAATGCAATTCATCTAGAATATTCTCTTTTGTTTATTTATATTTTCAGCAAAGATTTAATGAATACCTTATTATTAAAGATTTAATAATAATAAGCATCAGATCTGCAGATATGTTCAAAGATAGAAAGAAAAATGGAACAAGACACAGATTGGCCAGGAGATACCACAATCAACCAGGGAAGACAGGCTCTTAAAGGGTTATCTATATCACTGTATGGCAAATGCCGTTAGAGATCTGGTGACTAAGTACTATTGTAACCAGAAAGATTCAGGGATGGATACACAAAACATGGTATATTGAGGCTGCACATGAGGGTCTTTTTCTTGATAAAGATAAATAAAAAGGACATTTTATTTTACACAGTGGAAATAACACAATGCCAGCCATGGTGATTTGGCGAAAGGTGCTGTATGCGGGAAGAGCAACAGATTTGTGTGGCCAAAGCAAAGAGGCAAGGTGGGGCATGGGAAGATACAGAAGACGCTAGAAAGGAAATTTGTGGATAGATTTTTAAAGTATTTGTGGATACAATCCCAGGCTTAGGGGTTTGAGTTTTTTATTGTAATTAGGAGATAGCGACTGTGATCCAGGGTGACCTAAATGCCATAGAGAAAATTATTCTGGATAGTTAGTCATCCAGGTAATTATTTAACACTTTTTTTTTTTAGCTGAGCTATCCTGCCACCTGTTGGCAGCTCAGCGGCAGCTCAGCTCGGGCCGGGAATCGAACCAGCAACCCTGTTTCTCATACCTCGTACTCTTTTTTTTTAAAGATTTTATTGGGGAATTGGGGGAGCGGAAGAGCCCTGGGGAATCGGGGAAGGGGAACAGACAAGTTGCTGTTCTTTAGTTCTTCAGTCTACTTGTGGAGGACGTTGCTTCACTGGCCCATGTTGGTATTATCATTGCGTTCTTCCAGGTGAGGCAGTCATTCACCAGCCATTGGACGGCTGCTCGCGGCGGCTCATGGCAGCTCTGGAAAGCTCAGGCCAGCTGCCAGCCAGCCCCACTGCAGCCTACACTGTCACCAGCAACTCACGGCAGCCCAGCTCCAGATCAAGCTGTTGTTCACCATCCTAGCTGTAGAAGGCTCAGTGTCACTGGTCCTCATGTGGGATCTGAACCAGGGCCTTGCTACTCAGAGATGGCATCCCAAGCCAACTCCTAACCAAAGCGTCACTGGGCTGGTGCTCTTGAGTGAGCTCTTAACCAACTGAGCCACTTGGCCAGCCCACAAATATTTTTTAGATATCTTCTTGGCCAGCCAATGGCTAAGAATCAAAGCCAAAGTCTTCATTCTCAAGAATCTTATAGTCTTATACAGGAGAAAAATTAAGGATAATTAAGTCAACCATTGATGTCTAATATGGCAAAGGTTATGAAAGAGGAAAGAACAGAGTGTAATGAGTATATACATAAGGCAAGTAATTCAGAATAAAAATCAGGAAAGATTTCTGGAACATATCAGTGTTGAGTCCTGACACAGGAGCAAAACTTACCTGGATGGGAAAGTGGGGTTGGAGGAGATACTATGTGGGAAAACAGTATAGGCTATAATCATTACATATGCCTTCTAATTTTCTCTGCCTATAGCAAAGTGTGTATGACTTGGGTTGTTCTGAGAAGTAGCTATGGCAGTAGCAAGAGCTCAGTTCATGGACTGGTTTTGCAAGATTAAAGAGGTAAAATTTTATACTAAAAGATACAGGGAGTCAATGAAGGACTTTAAATAGGTGGATGACAAAAAAGAAGCAGACCCCATGGAAGCATCACTAGAGAAACGAGGAAGTAATATGAGGAAGAGAAGGAAGCCAACCAAATGTGTATTATAAAGCCAATTTCTCCTGTGGGCAACTGGAAATTAAGGCCACTGGAGAGCTCTGGGGGGAAATGTAGACATGCCCTTGCTATTCTCACACCCACGGGGAGAAGATGCTGGGTTATTTATATACCAACTCCCATCTGTTTGTTTTTGACACATTCTTCTAGAATCATTAGCTCTCTAGCATTCCTGGTTTGCCCATCATGCACACTAAGATTCGTCCCTAAGCGAGACAAAAGCACTCAGATTGAGGGTTTCAGGAGTTTGTAGGAAGCAGCCTTCGTATGGTAGCCATCTGGGTAGGGTACTGGCATCATCAGCTGGCTACAAGGGCTAATAAAATGGGAATTGTTGAATGTGCAGACTTGGCTATGATGGAGTGCAGAGAAGTCAAGGAGAGCTATTGGGCCATCACTTTCATAGGATTTAACTGTAGATTCAATGTTAGAGATGAATCATCAATGTTGACTTCCCAGAAAGTAGATAGATATAGAAGGTGTGGTAAAATGTGTTTGTTTTTTTTTTAACAAGAAAAAGGTGTTAGTATATGTGTGAAACCAATATTGAAGCATCTGTATAATTGTATCTACTTTAAAGAAGTATCACGTTACAGCATTAGAAACACTGGCTAGGAGCCAGAAGTTTCTGGTTCTTAGATCTTGAAATTCCTAACTGTGAAGCTCAGATGATACTCTTCATACCTCAGAGCCTTTCATGAAAAAATAGAGGTAAACATCAAAGCATCTTTTTATAGGTTACATGAACCAAAGCATAAGCAAGCCTTGTACAAAATGTTCATATTAAAATAGAAATCACATCAAGTATTTTGGCCCTAGAGCTTATCAAGCTGTTGATTAGTAATGAGTGGATGAATCTAGTTGAAGGCATTTCATTTCTCCTACACCTATTTTTGGATAACTGCCACTAAGTGATAGTGGTTTGTTAGCACATATTTCATAGACTGTTTCTTTCTCTACCAAAAAAGTGTCATTGTTAAAACATTTCATTCAAATAAATCACTTAATAACTCTATATATGTACTTTTAGAAAAAATATACTTTGAAGAGTTAAAGATGTAATTTTATTTCTGCCTCAGTAAACCTCCTCTTTGTCCATGCTGATGAGAAATTTCCTTCTTCTCTATAGGTCACACTTATGGGATACTTGATTGTGAGAAAATCCTTTGGTCATTGGGACTCTGTATTGAATTACATCCCCATCCCTTCCAATATGTGTATTATTTTATGGGAAATAACCTTTATTCTTGATTTTTCATCAGGAAAACCTTGAGTCTCAACTGGGAGTTAAATGAGCATTAGATCTCTTCTTCCTTCACTATGCTTGAGTGAGGACTCTGTTTCCTGATTGTAAAGGAAGAGATTGTGATTCCTACATGCATATACAAGGGCCAGCACCGCCCTTTTATCAGTCCAGAAGAGATTTCTTTTCTGCTTTGTCTTTCCTTTCTGGCTTTTGAAGTCCAAACTTATATAAGAGTTAATTTAAATGGATTCATTTGAAAACATATTTGAATCACTCTCACAAGCTTCTATTTTTTTTTTTTGAGGGCAGTGTCACTGGCCTTTATATGAGGGACCGAACCGGGACCGCTGGCTTTCTAAGCCAGTGCTTAACCACCGCGCCACTCTGTCGGACCTCTCACAAGCTTCTTTTAGAGCATTGGGTTGCATTGGGTTACTTTCTTTCTGAAAGACTTCAAGTTTTCTTTTCCAAAATATGTACTTAAGATTACTTTGAAATAAGAGGTAATCAATGTCAGGAATTTCCTTCAAAAGAATCTAGGTGGTGGTTAGGGCAATGGGTAGGGTTATAGATGAGATTAAATCAGCAATATGTTGATAATCATTTAAACTGGATGTTGGTAGGGCCGGCCGAGTGGCGTGGTGGTTAAGCGCTGGCGTGGAAAGCCAGTGGCCCCGGTTCGGTCCCACATATGAGGGCCAGTGACACTGCCCTCAAAAAAAAATAAAATAATAAAGTGGATGATGGTACATGGGAATTTTGTAGTGTTTTCTACTTTGCATATATTTGGTATTTTCCATAATTAAAACATCAAGACCACAAAAATTAAAATGATTCTGAAGATTTTATTTTTGTAGCATCTCTTTCATGTATCAGTAAGCCGTGGTTGTATATCAAATCATTTCAAAAGTCAGTATGTTAAAACAATAAGCATATGATGTTGATCATGCATCTATGAATCAGCTAGGCTCTCTCATGCATATGCTGTCAACCATAGGTCAGTAGGAAGTTCTACTCATTTTGCTGGAATCTCCCACATGTTTGGGGCTTATCTATATATAGGCCAGTCTAAAATGGCCTCAGTTGTTAAAATTAGACTCTCCTGCACATGGTCTTTGATCTTCCACAGACTAACATGTTTATTTTCTCCTAGAAGGGAATGGGTTTCAAGAAAGAGAACAGAAGTATGTAAAGCCTCCTGATGCCTAGTCTCAGAACTGGCATCCTGTGATAAAGTGTGTCATAGTTTGTTGGCTAAACAAGTCACAAAGGCAACCCAGACTCAGGGGGTAGAAAAGTAAACTTCTTCTTGTTGGGAGGAGTTGCAAAGTGACATTACATTGGGGAGTGTGGATACATTGGCGCCATAAATTGGAGCCATGGGAGCATCAGTCCAACTTGTAAGCATTTACTGCTTTTAAATCAACTACTACTTATATTCTGATAACTTACAAATTGTATGTCTACCCCCAACTCTCTCCAGCTTTAACCTGACTACCAGTCATGTACTCTTTGATTTCCCATAAACACCTCCCATTAAATGGCTGGAGTTTATTACATCTTACCTAAAACCTACTCCGGGCCAGCCGAGTGGCGCGGTGGTTAAGCGCTGGCTTGGGAAGCCAGCGGTCCCGGTTCGGTCCCACATATGAGGGCCAGTGACACTGCCCTCAAAAAAAAAAAAAAAACCTACTTCTATTCTTCTCTGTTTTTCTCCAATGTCATTACCATCCACCTATCCATCCATCTATTCATCCCTTTATCCATTATTTAATTCAACGAACATTTATTACATACCTATTATGTGGCTACCACTGGGCTAATCAATGAAAAATCTAAGATTAGCAAAAATAGACATAGCTTCTTCTCTTATAAGCCTTACAGCTTAAAGGTCAAAAAATAAACATCACACAAAATACTATATAATGGCAATTATAACAGCTGTTATGAAGGAATGATACATGATATTATAATCAGGTCTGAGTTTCTGAAGATTTCCGTGATCAAACCTGGGTTTTGAGTGAGGAGACATAGCATAACCCTCAATCAATGCTTGACAGACATGTAGCTTGAGTGTCCTTTGTTTAAAAGTCACTAACGGCCGGCCGAGTGTCACATTGGGACGCCAGCTCTGAGCAGCAGGGCCCCGGTTCCTGTCCTACATACGAGGGCCAGTGACACTGCCCTCTACAGCTAAGATGGTGAACAATAGCTTGACCTGGAGCTGGGCTGCCATGAATCTCTGGCAATGGTGTAGGCTGCAGTGGGGCTGGCCCACAGTGGGAGTGAGCTTTTGTGAGCTGCCATGATCCGCCATGAGTGGCTGTCCAATGGCCGACTAGTGACCGCCTCACCCAGGAAAAGAGCAATGATAATTAATATCAACATGGGCCAGTGAAGCAATGTCCTCCACAACTAGACTGAAGAACAAAAGGACAGCAGCTTGCTTGTTCCCCCTTTTTTTTTTTTGAGGGCAGTGTCATTGGCCCTCATATGTGGGACCCAATCCAGGACCTCTGGCTTCCCAAGCCAGCACTTAACCACCGTGCCACTCAGCTGGCCCATTGTCTGTTCCCCTTACCCAGTTCCCCAGTGCTGTTCCCTTGGCCCAATTCCCCAATAAAATCTTTTAAAAAAAAGTCACTAAGATTTGGGGCTCATTTGTAATCTAGCCTATCCTGATGAACATGCATAGTTTTATGATGGGTCACTCTCATGTACCTTAAAGACACCAAGATTGATGGCAGAGCTTGGCATGAGGAGGAAATCTTTAAACCCGGTACCAAAGACTTCCTTGAATGAGGCTGGAAAATGAAAGCAGAGAGGACAACAAAATCATTGAACCTACTGGCATATATTTCAGCAGGATTTGGGGGAAGAGAGTGGAAGAGTCATTATTTAGGAGCCATGATAGGAAGCAGGATCACCAATACCAGCTTCCTTTCTCCAATGCAGACTGTTAGGGAATAGACACCACTGGAGATGGCTTCAGGGGAAGTGAAAATCCCAGAGGAGAGCCGGTTTTTATTGGGTTAATGCCAGGAAGAGAAGGGGTGCTGAGGATTTAAGGCAATTATGTGCTTATGAAAGAATTACACCATAGGGTAGTGAAGGAGTTTGAGACATGCCATATGTGTGGATACTGTATATGAATGAATGAATGAATGAATGAATGAATGAATGAAAAGCATTATGGAGATGCTAGTGCAGTGAACATGTGTGTGTTTTGGGGGAAGGATGGTTACAATTTTGGCATCAATTCATGAGACTTGGGTTGACAGATGTGATGAATTCAGTTTCACTGTCTCTTTGATGAGGATGACACTTGGTGTGAGGTGATGGCAGATCCAGAGGCCTCAGGATCCATATGCTTTTCAGGCCAGGTTGATGGTGAACCAGAACTTCAGGTCCCAATGTCCGTTACTACTCCTTATTCTAATCTCATTAATTCCCACATGTTTAATTGCTTTGAATCCAGCTCTCAGACATTTTTATTCCCCAGGGCTTATAAAGTGAACTTTATAAAATATAAATCTGAACTTGTTATTCCCTGTTTAAAAATCTGTCAATGATTCCATAACTTTTCAGGATAAAGTGTAAACTGTTAAATCACAGAGGCTCTTTATTATCTCTCCTGTAGCTACTATTCTAGCACCCTTCAAATCACTTTTCCCACATCAGCCACTCAGAGCTGCTTTAAGTTTCTTAAAGCTTCCTTGTTTCGTGCTGTTGTGCTGGTATCTATGCTGCTCAAACTATCTGCAACTTCTGTCCTACCTTCTTTATTCTGTTACCTCTCCTAACAGTAGTCTGGCATAATGACCCTTTGCATGTGTTTTTCTATGGTTCTCTCAAAGTAACTCAATGAACTATATGAACGTTTCAGAGCCATCTTGTCAAATACTGGTCAAGCAGCTTATTTTAATTTTTTTCTTATTTTTTTCTGAACTCTGGGAAGGCATGAATTAATTTCCTTTGGAAGTTTTCAATGTTTCATTTATGATCACTACTAAAAGAATCATAATATATACAAACAGCTTAATGAATTTAATACATTTTGATGAAATAAAGCAATGAAGGAAAGAAAGTAGCAAAATACGAAAAGCCATAGCAGCAGAGAAAAAAATATAGAAAACTAATGAAAGTGTGATTTGAAACTATACATAGAATAAAAGGGAAATGTAATAGAGTGAAATTTGAGTCATTATGTACACTTGAAGTAACTGGACACAATTGCAGAAGTTTATTTTGATACATGGAAAGCTTTGACACCATTTCTCCATTTTTCCCTTGATAGCAACCTCTATAAATTCTCTACAGGCACTTATCTTATTTCCCTGAATGTAAGATGCCTAATATTGTAAGAGACACAATCGATAACTGTACCAATAAGCTATGACACAATGTGTTCTTATCACAGCAATTGTAAAAGACATTCCAGTTCACCTATGATAAAATGTAGCAAAATGTGCGTCTTAGAATTGATGAAATCTAGAAATTGATAAAAACAGACAAGTAGCTAAATGATTGCATACATGGTGTTAGGAAACTTCCAGAGGCAATAAAGCTGTGACCTTCCAAACTTTAGGGTTAAAAAAATAAAAAAATAAAATTCACTGAAACTGCTTGACCAGTATTTGACAAGACATTTCTGAAACCTTAAGAGTGTTAATTAAGTGACTTCAAAACACATGACAAGAGTTATTATCTCAGACTCTGTCAAGTGAGCTGTTAACTTGTGGAAAACTGATAAGTTGTAAATTATTTTTGTCTGGAAGGGATGCAAATTAATTCTCTCCAGAAGAAAAGAAAACCCCAAAGGTTGCAGTTTTATTGCTCTATAGAACATTAGCCATTTCTGTCTGTAAATTTGTAATATTATTCCAGCACTTTTTCTTTCCTTAAAGAAATATTGCTTCATTCAAGACTAATACAATAGGAGCTGAATGGTTGAACTCAGTTCAAATAAAAGGCAGGGGAGGTTTTTTTGTTTTGTTTTGTTTTTAACATCCCAAGTCAAAATACTCTTTATTTTTCTTTCTGTTTCTTTTTTTTTTGCTTATTTAAATTTTTTTTATTACACATTTTCACCCCTCACTAAGTGATAACCCCCTCCCCCAATCTACTACCCCTCTGACATCATATATAGCTGTTACAATTCCAATTCCGTTGATTCTATTCTCTATACTGTACTCCACACCCTGTGACTATATATATAAAATTATATTTGACATTCAATATTATTCAGCTTCAGGTGTACACTGCAGTGATCAGGGATCTACACTATCCATATATTGGTCTCCCTAATAAGACAAATGCCCATCTGACACCCTGCAAAATATTTACATTATTGATTATATTCCCCAAACTGTCTTTCATATCTACATGGCAATATTGTGGCTACCAATTTGTGCTTTCTGATCTCCCCCTGTTCTCCCTCATCCCCACCCCTCTCCCATCTAGCAACCATGAGTTTTGTCCTCTATATCTCTGAGACTACTTCTGTTTAGTTTGCTCATTTATTCTGTTCTTTAGATTATACATATAAGTGAGATCATATGGTATTTGTCTTTCTCCATCTGACATTTCATTTAATATAATATTCTCTAGGTCCATCCATATTGCTGCAAATGGTAAGATTTCATTTTTCTTTATGGCCGAGTAATACTCCATGGTATAAATGTACCACAGTTTCTTAATCCAGTCATCTACCGATTTCAGAGTTTTTAATCAGCCAAGTGAGCTAGTGGACAAGTAATGGAAGACATTAAGGAGAAGGTTATTCAATGGGTTAGTTCATCTGTGTTTGCTAGTTGGTGTTTAATGAAGTTAGACTCCTACCTTGCCACAGAGACTGGGAGACCAGGGGTGCTATCCTTCTTGATTAAATTTCAAAGGGGTGCCTCCCAGATGCTTGAGAAAGACATTCTTGTGTTACAGAATGTTTACATCTCCAAGAAATGAGCAAGAATTTACAATTGCAAGTTTTCTAAAGTAAGTGCTCTAAGGAAGCTTAGAGGAAAAGGAGGGGAGAGGAGCTGGACACTATAATCAGGAGGAAACCTGTCTAAAGTTTAGTCAAACTCAGGGGAATGTTAGGCCATCTCAGTCAATTCACTGATTATGCACGTATATACCATTTTCTGGTATTCTTTTTTTTTTTTAAAGATTTTATTGGTGAATTGGGGAAGGGGAACAGCGTTGGGGAATTGGGGACGGGGAACAGAGAAGTTGCTCTCCTTTGTTCTTCAGTCTAGTTGTGGAGGATGGCACTTCACTGGCCCATGTTGGTATCATCATTGCTCTCTTCCCCAGGTGAGGCAGTCACTCGCCAGCCATTGGATGGCTGCTCACCGCAGCTCCAATCAACTCACAGCCGAGGGGCTGCAGCCCATGCCACCACTGGCGACTCAGGGCAGCCCAGCTCCAGGTCAAGCTGTTGTTCACCATCTTAGTTGTAGAGGCCGCAGCGTCACTGGCCCACATGTGGGATCTGAACCGCGGCCCTGATGCTAAGAGCTGGAGTCCTAAGCCAACTCTTAACCAACTTACCACTTTGCCGGCCCTGTGGTGTTCTTTTTTTTTTTTTGAGAGCAGTATCACTGGCCCTCATATGTGGGATCCGAACCAGGGCCGCTGGCTTCCTAAGCCAGCGCTTAACCACCATGCCACTCGGCCAGCCCTGTGGTGTTCTTTTAGAACCGACTTTGTCATCCTTCTCATTCTCTCTAAACCTTTGACATGTGTTACTGCCTATTTGTATGAGGTTAATTTTTTTTACATTTTTGAAAATTATTGTGGCATTTCTCCTATTGTACTTAATAGAACAAGCAGAAATCAAAAACACTAAAACCAGAAAATAAAACAAAGCAAAATTAGTAACAAAAAGATATGTTAAAACAGATTTAGAAAGGGCGAAATAATCATTTCTGGAATCTGACTAATGAGACAGTATGGGGAAGGCTAATGAAGTAAGGAAAGGAATAAATGGAAATAATTGTCTTTGGAATGTGAACATTAACATAATCGAGAACAATGAATAAGAAGCATGACAATATTAAATATTTTATGTCATTGTTCCAAGAGGCGCTCAGTTGAGAAATCACACCACACACAAACAAAATCATTTCAAATCATAAAAAATATATGTGATAACAAAATAATGAGATAGCTCAGAGAAATCAGAGAAGAAACAATTTATTGCTGCCTCCTGAGTACCTTCTAATCCTCTTCATAAAATTTTCTTTGTCAACTGAAAAGTTAACTTGAATTCTGACTCAGATATAAATGAAGCTTGCAGCATTTATTTCTATATTGCCAGGACAAATATTTATCTTGATCTATTTAAGTCCTTCCAGGCATTTCTATTTATTTAAATTTATAAAAGTTTTTTCTTTGATGTTACTCTAAATTTAGTTTTTTATTGTCTGAGAAAATGAACTGAAAAATCTAATTTCCATTTCCTAAATTACTATTTATCCCCATGAACTTTCTAAGACTTTCCAAGTGATTGGAATAAAATGGAGTATGGCAAATCGCCTTCTAGCAGGACTCTTCACAATTAGAAATTGCCAAAAGTAGAGAACTAATAGTATAGGAGGTGTGATTAAAAAATACAGTGAATGTTTTTTAAAAAAATTATCACTGTAAGTGACATTGCTAATAATCTCCCTCAAAATACTCCCCCTCTCTTTGAACACCTTTATCCCATCCTTGCCACTTTCTGAAGCAGTTCTGGAAGTCCTCTTTCGTGAGTGTCTTTAGTTCATCCTCCATCGTGACAGTGATCCATGTCACACGTCACTTCTGGTACAGCAATTCCTGTCAAATAAAAAGCCATTATGGTGTGTCCTCATCCACCTTATTCACAAGATCTGGCACCGTGCAACTTCTGGCTCTTCCCCAAAGTCAAAATGACCATGAAAGGTAAATGTTTTGAATGAGATAAAAACAAACTGGTGGGCCGGCCGAGTGGCGCATTGGTTAAGCGCTGGTTTGGGGATGCCAGCGGCCCCGGTTCGGATCCCACGTGAGGGCCAGTGACACTGCCCTCTACAGTTAACAACACCTCCACCTGGAGCTGGGCTGCATGAGCCCCGGTGATGGTGTGGGCTGCAGTGGGCTGCCATAGGCTACAGTGAGTGGCCCACAGCCAGCGTGAGCGGCTGGCAGCCAAGCGTGAGCTGCCAATAGCCGCGGTGAGCGACATCCAGAGGCCAGCGACCGATCTGCCTCATCCGGGAAGAGCGCAATGACGATACCAACAGTGAAGCAACATCCTCCGCAACTAAACTGAAGAACAAAAAGACAGCAACTTGTCTGTTCCCCTTCCCCGATTCCCCAACGCTGTTCCCCTCCGCCAATTCCCCAATAAAATCTTTAAAAAAACCCCAAAAACTGGCATCTTAAGATGCTTCACCATAGAACTGGGAGGACTGTGGGTGGAGCTGGGCCCCTTGTTAACTCTCCAGTCCTGACTTCCTGTTAAACTTTGTGGTAACTTCCAGGGGAGGGATTCAAATAAAGGGGGAAACCATCTTGGAATTGGGGCTTTTTCCACATGGGTGGATGGTTGGCACATTGGCTGGCAAGTGTGACTACACACACTCCTTGGTGCTTTTGCTTCTTTTTCTTTTCCCAAATAAACTTTTCCTTTGGTGGATTATCTGGGGAATTATTTGGCCAGTTGACAAATCAGTCAGGACATTGAGGCAGCCACAACAGCACAACTAAAGACATTGATGAAAGAGGACTCCCAGAAGTGCTTCAGAAAGTGAGGAGAACGATGGGATAAGTGTGTTCAAAGCGAGGGGGAGTATTTTGAAGGGGATTAATGCCAATGTGTCTTTTACTGTAATAATTTTTTTTATTTAAACATTCACTGTATTTTGTGATCATGCCTCATATAATGATTTCAAAACTAGCTTATGGATGATGTTGCTTATTGTTTCTTTGAATACTTTTATTTCATAATTATTTTTACCGAATCCCAAGTATAAAATACATTTCATACATAAAAGGCACTCGATAAATGAAGATTATTTTATTATTATTATTATTATTATTATTATTATTAGTTTCAGATTTGCATTGGAGAGGGGTTTATAAAGCACAAATTGGTAACCACAAGATTGCCGCAGGGATATGAAAGACAGCTTGGGGAATATAATCAATAATGTTATAAAGATTTTATAGGGTATCCAATGGGCACTTGTCTTATTAGGGAGATCATTTCATGGATGGTATAGATGCCTGACCACTGCACTGTGCACCTGAAGCTGAATGTTGAACATTAAATTTTAAAAGCCACTACCTGCTTTATTTCTAGTCTAAATGTAATCAATTTGAATGAAGGGGTAAAGAATATGGCAGGGTTGCATTACAATTTGTAGTCTAAAAACTCCCATAATGGAGACATCTCCAGAACAGTACTTTCCAAAGCTTGTTTTCAGGAATAATAGTGTTTCTGTGTCGATGCAATTAGCATTTTGTGTAATGAAGGATTTATTCTATATCTGTGCTGTCCAAAACAGTAGCCAATAGCCACATGTGGCTATTAAACAATTGAGATGTAGCTAGTAAAACTGAATTTTTATTTTGTTTTATATAACTTAATTTAAATGGCCATATGTTGCTGCCAGCTACCATGCTACACAACACAATCTTCTTTGATATGTTCTTCAAGTACAAAGAAAAATGTTTAAAATTTTTGTTTAAAAAAACAAAACTTTGCTTAACCTAGTAGTTCCCAAATTTAGTTAAGCCAGGAATTCCTCTTTTACACCTGAGTAAAACATTAAGGCACACTTCTTTCTACATCAAAAATAAAAAGTAATGGGTGTTTAGGGCCATTTACATATTATTCCTGATTTTATTTGCTTGTTCATTTATGTAGTCACTCAACTAACATCTATTGAGCTATGTACTGGGCTCTGTTGAGATACAGCCTCATTCATTAATTAAGCTCTTGCTAATGTGAAAGGCAAATTAGTAGAGATTTAAGTACATGTAGTCCAGTAAGTTCCAAGAAACAGAGGGCTATGGGAATAGTGAGGTGAGCACATAGTCAAGGTTTATTATGGGGAAACTTTCCAGAGGGAGACTGGAAGACAAATTGGACGTCGTCTGGATGAAAAAGAGGGCCCTTTTTAATTTTTATTTCCCTTACTCCTTCTCAGGGGTTTGCCCTCTAACCTGTCTTATTTAAACTAGGATCTTGTATCATGATCTATGCTCAGATCCTTGTGGGTTGCATCCTTATACCCATGAATCAAAGGGATTCGTCCAGTTTTTACCAGTTCCTTTGAGATTAACGTGCACTAAACATTTTCTGCTTCCGCTCTGCCACCCCAACCATTCTCTCTGTCTAAATCCCTTCACACTCCAACATACATCAAAGACATAGGGTTATTCTTGCTTTAAAAGTATCACTGCTAATCACATTCAGTAAATTAAAAGCCATAATACAAATATTAACCACAGTTAAGTTTAACTTTTTCAGTGTAATCTACAGTGTTCTCAAAATAACCCTAAAAATGTTAACCCAAGGGCAGGGACAGGACTTCCATCTTTTAGTCTTCAGTGAAACACAAATACATGTGCATATGCACACACACACACACACACACACACACACACACTCACATCTTCTGTCTTTTCCCAATTTGAACAACCTGCTGACTGATTTCCCTGTATCCTTCTTTCTTTCCTAACTCATTCTCAGAAAAGTAAAGGATATTCTAAAATGTAAATCTCATTATGCCCCTCCCCAGATTAAAATCTGCAAAAGTCCTCTCAATTTCTTTCAAGGTAAATTTCACAGCCATTAGAGTAGTATAAAATTCCCTGTAAGATCTAGTCCAGTGTATACCTCCAACTGAAGAACTAAACATCCTAGAGCAGTGTCTAACACATAGAAAACACCCAATCAGTGATAGCAATTATTTTAGGAAATGATTCTCTGTCCAGGAAGCCTAAAAAGGTAGCACTCCGTAAGATTAGGAAAGCAACATAAAGTACAGCAAGTATACAAAAAGAAAAGCAAATCCTAGAAACCTTACTAAGGAATCACCGTTTTTGACAGCACTAATCTAGGCCTCCAATCCTGCCCTCAGCCTACATAATTTCTAGCTTCAAAGGATGAAGTTTACCTATCCCTATCAACACCTTCCCTTTTTCACATATCAATGTATATTTAAACAGTCTTGTAGACTCTCTTTTATCCTAAAATGTGTGTCAGGAAACAGACTGGAATTTTTCAAACTAATTTCATTTTATTAACAGAGATACTATAGGGTATTTATCACAAACCCAGATCTAGCAATGGATTCATTCCTGACTTTGGAAATGAGTGCCTTTAATTAGTGTCAACTTCCCAATATGACCACCAGTATAACACACTGATCAAGCAAGGCCGACTTGGTTACTTAGTGCAGTAAAGTAAACCAACACCTTGACAGGGTCTTAGATCCTCAGAGGACAGAAGTTGAGGGCAGATTTGGGGGGAGGCTACTAGGTTCAAGTAAATTCAAGCAGGTCTATGAATACAGAGATCAGATTGAAAGTGAGCAAAATCCAACATATTATAGACAAGGATTGCTGGACCCAATGAGTCCATGGTTTCGGGGTAAGTCTTGATGAGTGAAGAGCTGTTGGTAAGTGATAGAATTCATCCAGTTGAACAATCCATTGTCCAAAAAAAGGGGGCTTTCCCCTTAGATCAACAACTTATTGTCTTGAGACTTAGCTGGTTGATCACTATATAGTTCAGATAAATGTTTTTCTCAGGAATTTCCTGAAGCCATCAATGTAGATATATATTAGTTTACAGTATTATATCCTGGGAAAAAATATTTTGGAAAATGAGTAAAGTCATACTGATGTAGGGACCTTGAAAATTGAAGAATCTGGATTACAACCTCTTTTGAGTTTCCTCAGTTGTAAAATGGGGATGCCGGTGGAAATTTTTTCTTTTGGGGATTTGAGAACTCAGTGAAATAATATGTATAAAGTCCTTAACAGGATGCCTGTTACTTAATAAAAGTACAATGACTGCAAAATATCTTCTTTCTTAAATCGACTATTCCTAATGTAGCCATTCTTTCATGTACTCATTCTAAAACATCGAGCAACATACTATATGATAAGTGCTTTGCTGTGCATTGGGGATGCTGAGATCAAAGTGCCACATACTCAGATAACTGGTACACTAATAAACATGTTACCCCATGACACAAAGAGTTCTCTTAGAAAAATAGGAATGCCATGCCAAGGCAACCCAGGAGATTTAGAAAAGTGTGAAAAAGCTGTCCTAGTGAATGAAGTTGATGTTTGATCTGTGAGACAGTCAAGGGTCAGAAGATCACTCCAGGCTAAGGGGAAAGTATGTACGAAGGCTAGGAGCTGTTACTTTTAATGCTGGGTTCCAGATATGAGGAAAAGGACTGATTCCAGGTAAAGGTCCAAATGGAGGAGCAGAAAATGAGTCCGAATAAGAACAGTAATATGTATATAATATATGTAATATATTATATGTAATAATATTATTTTTAATAACAGTAAGCTGGTTTTCAATAAACATAAGTTGATTCCAACCAGAGGGCCAGTGGTTGTTTATGTCACCTTAAAGACCTGAGCTTCTGTCTTACATGGTCTAGTAGTTAACCAATATTTTTTTATACTAGACTCACATCGAAAGACTTGTATAATTGTCCCAGTCCTACTCAGACCTCCCAGAGGTTCTGCTTTCATTGATCTGGATGGAGCCTGGGAACCTGTATTTTAAATGTTTTTGTGTTTTACTTGTTTGCTTTAAGCTCTCCTCATGATTCTAATTTATAGGCAGGTCAGAAAACTGTCTGCAGTAGAGAGTAATAACCCAAACCAATGTTTTGGGCATTGAAGCAATAGCCTTAAGGTCCACGTGAATCATTCTGGAAATATGGAGTCAAGAGAGGTTTGCTTGTGGAGCCATCCCATGAAAA
Organism: Aselliscus stoliczkanus; assembly: GCA_033961575.1. Classification (NCBI taxonomy): domain Eukaryota; kingdom Metazoa; phylum Chordata; class Mammalia; order Chiroptera; family Hipposideridae; genus Aselliscus; species Aselliscus stoliczkanus. The sequence continues at coordinate 90,963,360 of CM066737.1, read as the reverse complement.
CTCATTTTAGAAGGTAATTCCAGCAGCAGAGAGAGGATGAGTTAGGACAGAGTGATTTTTCAGGCATTCCTGATTTATATCCTCCCAGCAATATCAGAGTTATAAGTTAAGGCCGAGGAAGTGGACAAGAAATGAGGTGGACTCAAAAGGAAGAAGTAAATGTTGGGATAAACTAAGGTGTTGGAACAAAGAAGAGAGAGAAGGAGCTCAGTCAAAGAAAAAGTCAAGGGCTATAGTGACAGGGGCAGGAGTAGCAGGTATGGGCTTGGAAATCAAGATAACAAATAAGAAAAGATTGACTATAAGAGGCTTCCAAATAAATCATGACTACTTATCCAGGAATTACGGTGCTCCGGCCCCAGGCACAACTGTGTGGCCCCTCGCTTCTCTTTCTGTAAATCTTTACCCTCCTGCTTTCTGTCCTCCTTTGTGGAGAACTCCGGGGCCCGCAGGCCATTCTCTGACAGCCGTCTCAGTTCCAAAATATTTCCTCAACTCTTCTAAGCGTTGGGTGTTTTTTTTTTTTACTAGAGTAGATCTTATTTTATTTTTGAATTGAGGAATGTGCTATCATGAGCATCCCACAGCCACAGAAATGATAGTATTCATGAACTATTTCTGATGATCATACAAAAAGTCAAATGTGGTCAGTTTCCTAGGTGACCTCAAGGTTGGCAAAACTTCCCTCCTGCCCCATTGCCAAAGATTTTTGGGGCACATTATGAAAAGTGAAAATTAAAGGCAGACAGACATATATATTTTAGTGAGTAATATTGAATCATAAATTGAGAATAATAACTAGGCAGGACCAATGACTGTGTTTTCTAGAGGACTAAGTCATAATTCTAGAAGTTCTCCAGTCTTCCTTAAATATTTCGGGCTCTTGTATCACAATTGCTGAAACCCTGACTCCCAAGTTCAGGAGAAGGGTAAAATAACTGCCAGCTTTTTACTGGTGTCAGGAAACATGGAAGAAAATATGCAATATGGCTGTCAAGGACAGCAGTGTTAACATGACAACGAAAGCCAATATTTTTTTATTCCTCAAAGGTCAGGGGACTGATGTGTTCTAGTAATTCATCTAGAAAATTAACCACTTTTGGCTTTTAAAATGTTCGTCAGAGGTACTTAGTTTATCAAAACGGTCACTTTCATGTTATTTTATTTGATTTTGAAGAATATTTTTCATAGGTATTTATTTGTTGGAAATTATTTCTATACATAATGGCTTGTTCAGGCCACCATCTATTGATGCACCACAGAAGGGTAAAAATTGTTGTAGCTTTGACAGCAATTTCAATCAGAAAGAAAGACCTGTGCAGCTTCATAAAAGTTACCAAAATACTGGGCTGGCCGAATGGCTCAGTTGGTTAAGAGCTCACTCAAGAGTGCAAGCTGAGCTATATGAGCAACAGCAGTTCGATGCCCAGCCCGAGCTGAGTTGCCGCTGAATTGCCTACAGGTGGGAGGATGGCTCAGCTAAAAAAAGAAAAGAAAAGTTACCAAAATATATGCTTGTGATTCCGTGCTATACATTTCTTGATTTGTTCCATTTCCTGAGGGATCAGTAGTGAATATTAAGTAAAAGAGGACATGATTGCACATTAAATACAATGTGTCCTTTGGGAAAATAAATAAATCTTTCACCCTTAGAAGCATTCACATTTCTATGCCTGGGTGTGTGCATGTGTGAATTGATTCAATAATACAGATATCACCTTCCATTTGCATGATATTTTAAAGATTTTTTCAATGTATTTCTCATATATTCTCTCTTTTTTAGTCCCTCAGTAATCCTGTGAAGTAACAGTAATATGTACAGTGCTCAACAAAACCCTTTTACATGCATCCTATTTGAGACAACAAGCTCAGGAACTAAGTAATATTAATATGATCTCCATTTAAATAATGAGAAACTGAGGCTCCATTAGGATAACTGACCTAGCAACCAGCAAATGGCTAATTAAGAGAGAACTGATATTCAAACTAAGTCTTGTTAACCTAGCACAGTGCTGGATTTGTAAAAAAGCGTTCAATAACTGTGAATTTTAATTCATAATTTTTATAGAAACAGCATATAACCACCATGAGGAATTTTGGCTTCCTTTTGAAAATGTGGGCTATTATATCCCTGAAATGGTTTTCTTTTAGCTACATAATAGCAGAAAGAGATTACTTAACTAATTTGAACCATATAGACATCTTGCTGATATGGGAAAAACCACACCAAAATATAGAATTAAAGAGCCGAGTGTCCTGCATATTATGTGTTATTTGGAAATTAGCAAAACATTTTAATACAAAACTGTTTCACATGAATTCCATAGGGTATTTTCACTTTGGTTCTATTATTATAAATCTGCCTGTCTCTAATAATTATTGGTGGGCATGCAGTAAAATGGGGTTAGTACAAAATAACAATAATGATCTAAGCATGCATAGAGTTCAGTGTTTGTTTTATTTCACAGAAAGACGCCTACGAAACTTGTATAATCAATTGGCAGGCTAAAAGAATAACCTTATGTAAATGCAGAATGTAATTACCATTTTCACAAATTTGGTACATGCTGGAAATGTCATTTCAATCAGGGCTAATCATAATATGACAGGAATAACTGTGATACCATAAGTGATAATGTTATGCTGCTCACTTTTTCTAAATTTGGTGACAAAATATGCAAAGATGAAACTTTCAAAGAGCCAGTAAAACATGATCAAGATTTTTCCCACTGTTAAAAATGTTTTTAGGGAAATATTCATCAGTATAGAGCAACACTTATTTTGATAACTGACTTGATTTACATTAATCCCTTCTTCGAATTTTTGGCATATTTTAAGGCAAATGAAAAAGAACAAGTATGAACTTTAAAGTGATGCTAAAATACTTTGTTGCATTTTCCCACATATGTAAATTTATATATTAGTTTTGTAAACGTTGCCTCTTTCATTTTTCACTCAAGTTTGCTTCTTATTGATAATAAGTAAAGTACCTAACAACAGCAAAGTAAGGACATCAGCATTAAGCTCAGTGGGTGTTCCCATTCATCGCATTATCAAGTTGGTATAAATATCATTTTTATTCTGTCTCATTTTCTGGCTCCTGATAAAGAAACAGGTGAATGGAAACATTCTAAATTTCATTACTGAGTTTAATGGGTGTCAAAAAGTTCATGACATTTTAAATTTTCATGAACTTAATATTAATTTTCTAAAGCATTTGTCTGGTTACCAGTCAACAAGTGGTTTCTTTAAAGTACCCCTCCACCAAAAAGGTCAAATGAAGAGAACTAAACTTGTGTATATGGCTCCAGGACTGGGGACATCAGGAGATGACCATAGCAGAGGGCGAGAGTGCAGAAGAAAGGAATAGGTATTTTTTTTCTGTTGTATTTTTTAGATGTTGAGTACAGAGTCATGTTGACACAAAACATAAATGTATTTATTTTGAATACCTTAAATCTGGGGATCTTAATCTATGTTGAGGTTAGGAGAGAGGGGAATGGTAGATGAGGGTAAACAGGATCAAATATATGGTGATGGAAGGAGAACTGACTCTGGGTGGTGAACACACAATGTGATATACAGATGATGTATTACAGAATTGTATACCTGAAACGTATGTAACTTTACTAACAACTGTCACCCCAATAAACTTTAATTTTAAAAAAAATAACCTTGAACCTGTATTCAAGGACCCAAGGAATTCAGAGGTTACCCAAAATGTCCTGAAATTGGATGCAAATTTTATTTTATGTTCCTATGTCATTTTTTTTTAATGGGGAAGAACAGATCTTAGATCTAGTCAAGGATACTCTCTCTGTCTCTCTCTGGGGTTCATTTGTATTCCTTTCCAAGGATTCTGTCAATTTTTGTCCAAAGAGAAAGTTTCTTGTTGAGTTTAAACTTACAACAAATAGAAGCAAAGTACTTCGCAGACACTTCACTTTCAGTACACAAAGTTACATAGTGTATCTTGAACATTGGTGCATTTTTCTACTTACATCTCTGCTTACCTTATAAATGTACTTTTAATAATAATACTTGAAAAGATTAGTAGTATTGAGAATCCATTTTTCTAAAGGGTCATAGAATTTACTGTCTCATTAAATGAACAGCCTAAAAAGAGATAATTATTTAATTTATGTTTAACTACCAACACTGACCTATACCTTGGTAGCAGTAACATTACAGTTTTTCTTATTCTCACAGTGACCTTCCATTGTCCCACTGAAAAGTCAAGGCTCATAGAATTTACATGACTTCCCATTGTCATATTAAGGCTGGAATCTGTACCGGCTTCAGAGTACTTCAGAATTTACGCTCTTTCCTGTATAGCAATGGTTTTCAATATATTTCTGCTTCCATATTTCCACGTGGGCTATACCTTCCCATTATTTTACAAAATATTTCTCTAGAAAAAGAGGAAGGGGGTGTATATAATCTAAACGTGGTGTCTTTCACACTTTCCTCCCTAACCCTAGTGGTTTCAATAATTATGCTTCTCATGAGGATTATGACACTATACAGCAGTGGTTGAATGCTGGCTCCAAATTAGAACCTCTGATACTCAGATTTAAGTACCCCAGGTACTGGAATATTGTACTTTTATAAGCTACTTTGGTGATTTTAATGTGTAGTCAGGGATGAGAATGACTGCTATATATACAGTCTTCTCAAGGTTTATCTTCCATTGCAGTTAATGAAATGAACAAGCAAATAAAAAATGAAAATTGTTTTATATTGTTTACTGTCAATGACAGATAGCAAATCACTGTCCTATTATTAAAATAATATCACGATTACACTGTACTTCTTATTTAAAACTGTATATCTTTAATATTTCCTTTAACTTGTAGGTTTTTTTCCCCTAAATTCTTTTCAGCTAGTTTAATTCATTAACTCATTGACCTTGGACAGTTTTCTTCTTTCCAATTAATAAACTAAATTAATTTTTAGCCAGGTAATACTACTTATTAGTTCCTATTTTTTCCTTTTTTTTTTGACTTTGTATATTCATTGGGTCATGCAACCTTTACCACAAAGTAATTTTTAAAATATTACTTCCCCCTAAATAAAACACCATACCTGGGCTGGCCAAGTGGCACATTGGTTAAGAGTTAGCTTGGTTCGCCAGCTCTGAGCAGCACGGTGCTGGTTCAAATCCCACATGAGGGCCAGTGTCGCTGTGACCTCTACAGCTAAGATGGTGAACAACAGCTCAACCTGGAGCTGGCCTGCCGTGAGTCACTGGCAATGGCATAGGTTGCAGTGGGGCTGCAGTGGGCTGCCATGAGCTACTGTGAGTGGCCGGCAGCCAGCTTGAGTTGCCGTGAGCCACAGTGAGCAGCCGTCCAAGGGCCAGTGACTGATGTGCCTCAGCTGGGAAGAGCGCAATGATGATACCAACATGGGCCAGTGAAGCAATGTCCTCCACAACTAGACTGAAGAACAAAAGGACAGCAACTTGTCTGTTCCCCTTCCCTGATTCCCCAATGCTGTTCCCCTCCCCCAATTCCCCAATAAAATCTTAAAAAAAAACACAACGAAAAAAAACCCCATACCTATTAGCAGGCACTCTCCTATCCCCCTTCTGACATTTTAGTAACTTTTTTGAATAAATGACTCTTTACTAAAATGTGGGAAGGGGATAGGAGAGTGCCTGCTAATAGGTATGGGGTTTTATTTAGGGGGATGTAATGTTTTAAAAATTACTTTGTGGTAATGGTTGTATGACCCAATGAATATACAAAAAGCATTGACTTGTACACTTGAAATGGATGAATATGTTATATGAATTATATTTTGATGCTGTTTTAAAAAATGTATGTATAATGATGCTGAGCACCTTTTCATGTGTTTGTGGGCTATCTGTATGTCTTCTTTGGAAAAATGTCTATTCAAGTCCTCTGCCCAAATTTTAGTTGGGTTCTTTGTTTTTGTTTTTGTTTTAATTCTTTATATATTTTGGATATTAACCCCTTATTTGGTGTATGATTTGAAAATGTCTTCTCCCATTCAGTGGGTTGCCTTTTCGTTTTGTTGATGGTTCCCTTCGCTGTGCAAACGATTTTTAAACAGTGGTCACATTTGTTTATTTTTGCTTTGTTGCCTTTACATAAGGAGACTGGTCCAAACAAATATTGCTAGGACCTAAATCAAAGAGCTTACTGCCTATGTTTCTTCCAGGAATTTTATCGTTTCAGGTCTTACATTCAAATATTTATTTTGAATTTATGTTTGTATGTGGTGTAAGATAGTGATCCAGTTTCATTCTTTGGCATACCAACATCACTCATCATCAGGAAAATGCAAATTAAAACCACAATGAGATATTACCTCACATCTGTAGGAATATCTACTATCTAAAAGGCAAAAAAATTGAAGACAGAGGGTATTTGATGATATTAAGAATTGTCTTTTTTAATTTTTAGGTGCAATGTATATATTATTATGTTTTAAATGTTTGTCATTTATAGATAAATGCTGAAAGATTTACAGATGAAATTGATAATGAGTCCTTGATTTACTTCAAAATAAATGTGTAGAGGTGTACGGAAAAAAGGCAAAAAATAACAAGTGTTGGAGAGGATGTGGAGAAAAGAACACCCTCATACACTTTTAGTGGGAATGTGAAATGATGCAACCACCATGAAAAACACTTCTGGGAGAGGGTAGTCACGTTGTAAAGGGTGAAAAAGATAACTATTGCAGTTTTGTACATCTGTAACTACTACTACTACTACTACTAACAATAATAATAATAACACTTCTGTGTATTTAGCCAAAGGAAGTTAAAACACTAATTTGAAGAGATATCTGCACCCCTATGTTCATTGCTGCATTTACAATATCCAAGATATGGGAGCAACCTAAGTTTTCATCAATAGATGAGTGCATAAAGAAGATTGTGTGTGTGTGTGTGTGTGTAATGGAATATTACTCAGCCATACAAAGAGGGAAATCCTGCCATTTGCAATAACTTGGATGGACATAGAAGATACTATGCTAAGTTAGATAACTCAGACAGAGAAAAACAAATGCTATATGATTTCAGTTATATGTGGAATCTAAAAAGCAAAACAAACAAATACAACAGAAACAGATTCATAGATACAGGAAAAAAACTGGTGGTTACCAGAGAGAGGAAGGGTTGTGGGGTGAAGTACATGAAGGGGATTAAGAGGTACAAACTCCCAGTTATAAAATGAAGAAATCATGGGTATGTAATATACAGCGTAGGGAATATAGTCAATAATATTGCATTAACTTCATTTGGTGACAGATGGGCACTAAACTTTTAATGGGGAACATTTCATAATGTATATAAATATTGAATGACCACGATGTACACCTAAAACTAATAGGATATTGTATGTCAATTATACAACAATACAAATAAAATCAGTGGTGAAAAATTTTAAATGTATACATAATTAAGATTTTTGAACCATCTGGGACACACTCAAATGCCATTCTTTATGATTTACTTAGTTTAGGGTGCGGGGGACCAGCCTCCGCTGACCAGGGCTCAAGAAGGTGGACACGGAGTCGGCAGATGAAAGACAGAAACTTCTTGTTGCAGTAAAGACAGAAAATGAGCGAGAGAGCGCTCTCGACTTTATTTGTCAGAGGCTTATATACATTTTTCATTGTAGGGTACGTGCAAGGGTACATGTAGCATAGCAGAAAAAATAAGCATTACCTCAGTGAAAAGTAGATCATTAACTATTTACCAGAAACCTAAAGGTGAGTGAAACCTTAGGGAGTCAGTTTCCCAAGACAATTTCTTTCATTAATCTAGATAGCCATTTTTCTTTTGTGTCCCAAGGAACTGGCCATTCTCACCACATACCTCAGTAAGTAGTAAGCACCCTCCAGGTGCAGAAAGAAACAATGGAAGCAGAAAAACAAGTTTATGCTTCACCAAGCTCACTAAAGCCAGCCTGCATGCCCCTCAATATTGGGCTACATGGCCCTCAACATTAGGGGTGATCTTTTCTCTACTCACATCTAACTAATAGATCCCCGCCATGGTCTTAAAATTCTTAAGTATTAATTCAGCAATTAGAACCTATAGTCCAAGGTAGCATTCAAGACTCTGAACTTGGTTTAACTTTCAATTGTGTCCTCTCCCCCAACTTGGGCCTGTTCCAGGCAGGAAGATTACAGCCAAAAAGGACAGGCATGGCAGAATGATTACTTATTTTCCTTGGCCTCCTCTTTTCCTGTCCACAGCTTTCCAGCCTGTTCCTACTGTTCCAGGGTCACAGCAGAAAAGGGGCGGGGGGAAGGCATTATAAAGACCTTTCTTATCCTAATTGCTTGTTAAACATGCGTGCCCTTCTTTTCTCTCTCTCTTTCTCTCTCTCCCTCTCTCTCTCACCCACCCTCCAACTCCTGCAATTTCCTTGATGTGTGAAGAAGACTGACAACTCTATCCTTCGCCCCTAAAAATCTAGGCTTCTCCTCCAGGTTCTTGCTGCCGAGATTGCTCTATTCTATAGATGGCCATTGGACAGAACCCAACTCAATCCTATACTGGCTGCATTTTCTGTGTGTTCCAACATTAGGATGGCCATATAATTTGTTATCGAAGCTGAGACACTTCTGTGAGTGAAAGGGAACATTATTAATAATTACAATGCAACAACAAATATAAAATGCGACTCTTAGGGGCAAATGGGCCTTATAGACACCCAAAGCACACATCCTTTCCCCCAAAGTTGTGGAATACAGTCTCATCTATCCCGCTGTGGCAGCTGCTTTGCCTCTGTCAGGTGGGAGATTAACTTGACTCCTTCCTGTCTGCCAACTACAATGAACACATTCCATAGACTTTGGGGGGTCCCATGGAAGACCCCTTCACTTAGCTGGAGATGATGGATGATAACCCCCAGTTCTTCCCCAAGGAGACCAACAACTCTTTGCAAAAAAAAAAAGTACAAAGTATGTGCACAGAATCCTACCTCTGTGCTTCTGTAAACCATTTGTAATCTGAAGAGTGAGGAACAGATGCTTAGTGATTTGTAACTCACACTAGTAACTAACATCTGTTGTAACTCGGCGCCTAGTTCCAACTTCAGTTTTAACATCTTGTCATATATATATTCTTTTTTCCTCCACACAAGTGTGAGAGTTATTTTTAAAATTTAATGTCAAAAGAGATTATTTATCTTAGTGGTAAAGGGTGGCACAGATGTTGAAATCATAAAACCAAGGTTATTAGATTTATGACTTTAGGAAAGTGACTGAGCTTCTTTATCCCCAGTAAAATGAGGATAATAATAGTACCTGCTTCATAGGGCTATTATCCTAACCGTAAAGGATCACATTAAGTAAATAAATTAACACAATACTTGACTCGTGGCTTGGTGTTCAATAAGTTCACTATTATTATCACTATGATGATTATTATTAAGATTTATATTAAATCATTAGTAGAACAAAAAAATGAAAAAAAAAACAAACCAGTATGAAATGTCACAAGTTATTTTTCAGATCACCATTCTAAGGTCATTTAAAGCGGGAGATACAATTGAGAATTCCTCTGTGCTCAAAATCACAAAAATATCCATATAGATTTAAAGGATCAACTTGGTTTATAAAGGCACTCAATTAATACTGAAGAAATGCAATTATGTAACTCTTTTCTTTAGCTATTAGGTAACTTCACAAAGTATATTGAACCGTAACAGTAATCTGTTAGTTTCCTAAGGCTGCTGGAACACATTACCACAAATTCGGTGGCTTAAAACACAGAAATTCATTCAGTCATAGATCTGGAGGTTCTGAGCCTGAAATCTGGCAGGACCACAGCTGATCAGAGGAAATCAGCCAAACAGGATGCTTTACTGTATGTGTCATTCTAAACCAATACACTGAAAGTCTAGTTGGCTCCTTGTTCCTTTTATAGAATAAAGGACAAGGACTTTGTGACAGCTGTTTTCCTCTTTTACTTTTTCACCTCTATTTGAAATTATATTTACATTATAGATGTTGAGTTTGTTTGAAAGTGTCAGTGGTGATTTAAGTTTTAAAAACGTGCCAGTTCGGGCTGGCCGAGTGGCGCGGTGGTTAAGCGCTGGCCTTGGAAGCCAGCGGCCCCGGTTAGGTCCCACATATGAGGGCCAGTGACACTGCCCTCAAAAAGAAAACAAACAAAAACAAAACAAAAAAAAAACGTGCCAGTTAATGAAAAGGATGTGTAATTTTTAAAGTATCCCTGATTCTGTTGTATATAAAGACATATATATGTAAATAGTCCCAAAAGTATGTGATTGCTACAGCCCCTTTTTTTGCCTGTTTATGAAAATATATCTGAAATATATATATATAACATCCTTAGTCAATTATCTGTATTTAAAATATGTATACTTATATTATTCTGCCTTCTGGCTTTACCTCTGCATAACTTTGTCTTCTCTTGTTTTGAAAGATATGGAGAAGAATACAAATACAGTAAAACCTTGGATTGCGAGGAACGTGGTATACAAGTGTTCCACAAGACCAGCAAACATTTCTAAAACATTTTAACATGATAAAAGAGCTGTGTCTTGCAATACTAGTAGTTTGTTTCTGGAACAAGTTATGCTATCGCAAACCAAGGTATTACTGTAGTTCAAAATGTAAAATGCTATCTGCAAGCATACACTTTTATTATAAAATTATAAAACAGCTTTGGAAATTTCACTGCATTACGTTAAAAATAACTGAGAAGATTTGCCTTGGTTAAAATTATATATGTGCACGTAAAAAATATACATTTTTTACGTATCTGTCAAAATATAGACTAGGTTAGTTTTTGAAATTTAAAATTGAATTGAACCTTGTCAGTCTTAAATTTTAAGCTGACAGTGGATTATTTTATCCTAAAGGATAGTTGAAGAGAGAAAAGAGCATATATTTGTAAAATGACTTTCTTATTTAAGGAGGAAAAACGATTAGTATTCTCAACTTTAAATGAAAATCAACAGCAGTGAGGAATATAGTACTGGCTAAAGAGATGCCTTGCAGTTCATAACCCTCAAATTCAAGCTCATTACCTGTGTGACCTTGGGAAAGTAACTTAACCTCAATTAACCTCAATGTCCTTATCTAAAAAAATGGAAGTTGTGATAATGATATATGCATTATAGGATATTTTACAATTACATAAGATGATACACACACATAGCTTAAAATAGTACCTGGAAAACAAAATATTTAACAGATGTTATTATAATTATTATACATTGTATTAAAATTAGTTTTTAAAAAAGTCTTGATATACCACTTTCTCTGGATTTAGCTTCTTTTTTAAAAATTTATTTATTTATTTTTAATTAGTTTCAGGTGTATAACACAGTGCAATAGTTATACTTTTTACCCCTCAAAGTGACAACCCCCCTCCCCCAATTCGCCACCCCACTCCTCCCCACCATATCATATATATCTATTACACTTCCTCTGACTCCCTTCCACAGTATAATCCACATCCCGTGACTATATATTCAGTTACAGTTGGTATACAATATTATACCACAGGGATATGAAAGACAGTTCAGGGAATATAATTAATAATGTTGTAAATGTTTTGTGGAATAAAGGCTGGATTTAGCTTCTTAAGGACAGAGCGACCATACCTTAAACATTTTATTTGGATTTCAACAATTAGTGGAATATGTATCCTTAAAGGCTTGAATACATGACTCATTGAGTGAATGAATAAATTGTTGACTGAGTTAACTATAAAGTTCAGGAGAGGCATATGAGTTTAACTTCTTTAGGAGATGTTTACTTTTAGTATGATATGGGATATAGCACGAATACATTTAAGCCAAGTGCATTTGAACATAGAGTACTACATTTATAATTAGTATAAAAGGGTTAAGTTATGGGTTTTGATTCTTTACATTTCCAGGAAGGTTCTGTAGATATTATTAAAAATTTGCTTAGCCAGGTTGTTAAATGTTTGCTTTTAATTTTAGACAACAATTGGCTTACTAGAAAAGCTGGTGTTCTTACTGAAAATATTGCTTTTTCACACAGTTTCTGTAGTATAACTCTCTGAGAGGCTAGTGACAGAAATATAACTCAAAATAGTTCAAAAGAAATATATTGACTCAGTAACTTAACACTCCAGGGGTAGGACTGTCACTGTTACAACTAGTACTTGATCTTGCTTCGTTTCCTCCTCTCCCAGTCCCTGTCCCTGTCTCTGTTTCTCCATTTCTTTTTGTTGTTGTTGTTTAATTAAGGTTTATTGCAGTGACAAGAGGTGCTCAAAGTGGTTACCATCAGAGTCAGATACTTCTGATTACGGCGAAACATGTATATACTTAAAATGTATATACATTTTTGGCACCCCCAGTATATGTGCTTTTTATAAAAATATTTTTTTAATTTTTATAGCTGTTTTAGATATGCAGAATTATTATGAAGTTTGTTCGGAGAGTTTCCCCTATTATTAACTACTTATATTGTTATGGTACATTTGTCACAATTAATAAGCCAAGATTGATATATTATTATTAGCTGAAATCAATACTTCACTCAGATTTCCTCAGTTTTGCTTTAATGTCCTTTTTCTGTTCCAAGATCCCATTCAGGATCCCACATTAGATTTAATCATCCTGTCTCAGCCTCTTCTTGATTGTGACAGTTTATCAGATTTCTCTTGTTTTTGATGACCTTGACAGCTTTGAGGAGTACCACTGATTAGGTATTTTTGTCCTCATTGGGATTTGTTGATGTTTTTCTCATCAGATATCCAGTTTGAGGACAGGAACTTTTCCCTCGCTTTCAGTACTGTAGCTTTGTCCATTATCTGTTACATAGTAGATGCTAAATAAATAATTATCTGTCAACTGGAAAAATAATGGATGTAATGACAGTCTACCTACACAGCAGTCTTCACAACAGTCTTCATCATATCCTCCCTTACCAACAAAAACTTAATTCTGAAAAATTTGGTTATTCTATTTAGGTGAAATTGATATAACATCGAATTGACCATTTTAAAGCGAACAATTCAGTGACATTTAGCACATTCACAATGTACTACAAAAACCACCTCTATCTAGTTCCAAACCATTTCAAACATTTCAAACAGAAACCCTACCCCATACCCATTAAGTAGTTGATCCCCATTTCCTCTCTTCCCAGCTCCTAACAGCTACCAATCTGCATTGTCTCTGTAGAATTACAATTTCTTGATATTTAATATAAATGGATTCATAGAATATGTGACTTTTTGTATCTGGCTTCTTCCACTTAGCATAATGTTTTTGAGATTCATCCACATTTTAGCATTCATCAGTACTTTATTCCTTCATATGTCATAAACCTCCTTGTAATTGCGATAGCAATGTGCCCAGTTTAAAAAGCAACACGGCCCTACATTCCTCTCCCTTCTCTGTTTGCCTGGTGGTTATGTGGCCTGGTCTGTCTAGTGAAGTCCAGGAATTCCTGGATAGGGCTTCCAGGCAATTTCCTTATAGGGAGCCTGTTCAGCTGGAGCACACCCTTTTAGCCCTTTCCTTTTCCCAGTCTTCCTTCCTGAAACAGCTATTATGGCAAGAGCTCTAGATCAAAGGAACATAATACAGGGATAATAGAATAGAAAGCTGTACCAAGCCAGCATTTCTGAGGACACCATGCAGCTGCCATAGTAGATCTGTAATCTGGACTCTGGACTTCTTTCATGTGAAAGAGAAATGAGCATCTAATGTACTTGAAAATATTGATATAACAATACATATTTTACTATGCAGTTAAAGTTAGAGAAAGATCCTGAGCAATGAGTTTATCATATTTCTGAATTAAACGTAGGTAAGATAATTTTATCATGTCCACTAATATAATCATTTTAATCATTTCTATCATTGTCATCCATAGCTTAGGACTATTCCTGAGCACCTAATATAGCAGACAGTAAAAGGCTAGAAAATTATGCCTGAAAATGGAGGTTGCCACCTTATACAGTGAGTTATATATCAATATACTGTTATAGAATCCATTTTAAGTTTCATTCATGTCTTTTCATGGCTTGATAGTTAATATTTTTTAAGTTTATTGGGGTGGCAATGGTTAGCACAATTACATAGGTTTCAGGTATACAATTCTGTAATACATCATCTATATATCACAGTGTGTGTTCACCACCCAGAGTCAGTTCTCCTTCCATCACCATATATTTGATCCCATTTATCCTCATCTACCACCTCCTTCCCCGCTTACCCTCTGGTAACCACTAAGCTGTTGTCTGTGTGGATGAGATGTTTCTTTGTTTGTTTCTCTTGTTATTTTGGTGTTTTCAGTGTTATGTCCCACATATTAGTGAAGTCATATGGTAACAAATGGACCACTCAGGTGCAGGATCTTGATAATGGAGAGGCTGTGGGTGTGTGGGGATAGTAGGTATATGGAAACTCTGCATTTCTGTTGTATTTTGCTGTAAACAAAAAAGGGTTCTAAAAAATAAATGTATTAATTAAAAAAAAATCGATCTTAACATACATAGTCACCTACTTCCAGAGAATAAACATAAAATCTCAAGGGCATCTCTGCAGCCATGACTAAAAGGTGAGGCTCTATGTATTGTCTGTCTGCTGACATCCGCATAGGAGATAATGACGTGTGATCATTTGTGATGTATATAATCTATTGATTCTTTTGTTAAAATGTATGATAAATAGGTACAGAGATAGATAGCTACCAAGCACATTTCTTTAATGTATAAAAAAGATAGCCTGCAAGGAGACAAAGTAGGATATGTGCTTGAGTAGAATAGAAGAAGCTGTTGAATGTTGGAACTGCGAAGAGAGATTGGGATAATGATAAGTAAAGTAGAAGCAAAGATTTAAAAAAAAAAAGAAAAGAAAAACTGGAATCTGAAGGACAATGAAAATCCAGTAGTGGTTTTGAGAAGCAAAGTTTAATTGGAACAATAGGGGGGTAATGTAACTTTGGTAGGAGGAAAATTTTAAATTATTATGAATAAGATAAACTAATGAAGCGGGTACTGGTGAGGGGACTGGAACATGGAGTATGCTAATATTCGAGTGAAAACAGTGAATGCATTGAGAACAATTTTAGAAGTGAAAATAAGCTAAAAATTGTTTGAAAAGGAAGTGGAAAAATATATACTGATGCACTACGATGGCTATGATTTCTTTTTTAATGGTGGCTTCAGGATAAACTTTCTAATACAGGGAAGTGATATGGGCTTAAATCTGAGGAACAGAATAAGCCATTCATTCAAATATATTTATTGAGAACCTACTGTTTCTGGACTTGGCTAGGCATCAGGGATTAAACTGTGAATATAAAAATAGGGCTTTTGCCCCTCAGTAATCTTAGGTTCCAGTGGGGGAAACAGTAAAAAAATAAATATATGTCTAAGCAGTAAGTCAGTGTCACATTTTTACCAATTTTAATTCCATGTTCAGTAGTCACCATTTCTCAGTGGGAGATACATTCCAAGACCCCCAGCGGATGCCTGAAACTGCCGATACTGTTGAATCCCATGTAAAGAGGGTGCCAAAAAATGTATACACATTTTAAGAAAGGAAAACCTATTAAAATTGTAAAACTCAGTATATACCCATAACAAAAGATGAATACAAGTCACTTTTGACTTCTGCGATGACAAGAGGTGCTCAAAGTGGTTACTGTCAGTGTCCAGACACTTATTACAGCGAACTGCTGCTTGAGCAACATTGACCAAAGTGTCCACTTGTATACATTTTTTTGGCACCCTTGGTAAATAGTTTTTTTCGCTATAGAGACATATACGTTATGGCTTCTTTTTGGCATATCTGAATTGCCAGCATCACTACTCTTTTGATTTCAGGCCATTGTTAAGTAAAATAAAATTGACTTGAACACAAGCACTGGAAACTATGAACAGTCAATCTGATAACCGAGAAAGCTACTAAATGACTAATGGGCAAGGAGTGTCTGTAGCATGGATACACTGAACAAAGGGATGATTCACGTCTCTGCAGGACAGAGTTGGACTGTGTGTAAAATCATCACACTACTCAGAATGACACAAAATTTAAAACTCACAAATTGTTTATTTCTGGAATGTTCCATTTAATATTTTTAGGTAATGGTTGACCCTGGGTAACTAAAACCATGGGAACTGAAGCTGTGGATTAGGGGATTACTGTATCAGTAAGATCACAGAATAAAATGGAGAGGTCAAGAATGGAACATTTTTTGAGGATGAATCACTCACCAAGTGTATTTGCATCTGGCCATTAGTGATGCAATTGGCAAGCTTTACCTTCATCTTCCTCAGTCACAACTAAGGATGGACATTAGCAGAGGAAGATGTAGAAAAAGGCAGACACACATCACAATATGAAGGCTAATTTGGTCTATTTTCTAATTATATGTCAGTTTTTAAATTGTAAACATGACTTGAAGTGTAGGCTATTATCACCTGAATTGTCTAATTATGTTAACATGCAGATTGAAATAATGATGATAATAATACATTTCTCTTTAAATTCAAGTAAACATCATTAGAAGAAGCACAAAGCAAGTGGACTGACTATACAATGTCAAAGAAGCAGGATAATAGGGCACCATAGCTGGGTTCCAGGTCTTAATGTTAACAGAGAATGAAGTCCTTTTTTATTTTCTGGAATAGAATTTCAAATAGATTAATACTGAAAAAGCTCCCTTAGACAGCTCAGCATCATTACTTCCGGAGGTCTCTCTCATCAGTTCCTGATAGAGATGACAATTCCTAAACTGTCTGCCAACAAGTGTTAATTACTTGGGTAATCAAAACAATATACTTGTTCATCCCTCCTCTATTTATCATTAAAAACAAAAACAGCTTTAACTTATTCAATCTGTTAAAAGAGAATACACGCTCATTGGAAAAGTACAGAAAATAAGTAACCAAGTTATTCATAATGATTTTCTCCCATGGTGGGATTTCAGGTAATTTTTGCTTTCTTCTACTTATTTTCTATCTCGTGTCCCCATGGTGAATAGGGTAGAGGTAGAGAAGTGGTACAAATCAATTGGTTCTCTTGTTTTGTTCTAGCCCAAGCATCCTCCTTTTCTTAGGGGTAAGATAAATATTCACCTTTGCTGCCAAAGAACCCCCTAAAACCAGGGCTTCTTGCTATATTCCACATTTGTGCTTATTAACTTCTGTTTCACAGAACCACACACATAGCAGAATGCCAGAAATAAAATACTTCATTGATTTTATTAAATGCCTAATTTCCTGAAAGTTTGATATAGTATTATCTGAAAGAGCTCTAGTGAAAGGATTCTATGATGAATTTCAGGAGACGGTAACACTCCATAAAGTACTAGCCAACCTCCTGAACTGTATGAGAAAAGATTGATTTGTATAGTTTTACATCAGAAAACCCATGTATGTATATGTGTCTGTGTGTACAATATTCATTGAAATAAGGGCTAAACTTTCCCAACCAACATCAGTGAGAAACTCTTTTTAATGAAGCGTTCATTCTTGCCCCACATTAGTCACACACACACACACACACACACATACACACACACGTAGGTAGGAGAACTAGGGAGAAAATTCTGCATTAGGGATACTTCAAAAGTAGGTTAATGCAAATGAACAGGATACCAACTCCTATGAAACTTCACATTTATTAGCACACTTTGCATGAAGGTATTTTCAAAACTTCACCATGCATATGAAAATGTTCCATTTTTATGCCCATATTTTCATTATTCAGTAGTATGCATTACTTTCTGTTGTTCCCAAATGCAAGTTGTAAATCTGCTCAAAAAGCCTCACTGATCTGGGATTTTACTTAGTCTTTTGTGGGTGACCTGATCATTTCATTGCAAATAGAAATGTAATTCAATGGAAATGAATAAGAATAAATAGAAATACAAGATCACATATCTTTGAAATTAAAAAAATAATGAAATTAATTATTCATTTGTAGGGGCTTTTTGCCACACTCAAGTCCATATTTGGTCTACGGAGTCAAATTTTATCATTATAAACATGAAATATATTTTATCTTCCCAGGAAAGGCAGAATTTGAAAGCCCCATTCATCTATTTACTCATCTAGCTATTCCTTATACATAGACATTTGCTTTGATTCACTTTCCTTTTTTAAAAATGTATTTATAATTTTCATGTGTTTCTAATTAGACAAAACAGATTCATCCTTTAAAAAAATAATAAAAAGTAAAACACACACAGAACATCTTAGTTTCCCTTGGCCAATACTCATCTCTACTCTCTAATTTTTACAGGCAGGGGTAACCATGTTTTTTTGTTTGTTTGTTTGTTTTGTTTTGTTTTGAGGGCAGTGTCACTGGCCCTCATATGTGGGACCCGAACCGGGGCCGCTGGCTTCCCAAGCCAGCGCTTAACCACCGCGCCACTCGGCAGGCCGAGGTATAACCATGTTTTAAGACTAGAGTGCAATCAGATATTTTTTACTGTAATATGTGAATTGCTCTGCAGATTTTTTTTATACATCTTGGAGGTTTCCCCATGTTAGTACATATAGGCTTATGTCATTCTTTTTAACTAATGAAGAATAAATAGTCCACAGTTAGACTACACAAAATTTTTATTAAACCATTTCCCCATTGGTAGATATTTAGGATTATCCAAATGTTACACCATTACAAACAATGCTGCAGTTGTAATCCATGATTATGCCTCCTTGTACTCATCAGCAAGTATTTCTCTAGGATAGCTACTGAAAAGTGGAACTGATAATGATAGGGTGTAGGCATCGTTAATTTCAACAGGTACTGCAAAATTGCTTTCCAAATGTCAGTGGCAATTTCTTTTCCCACCAGCAGGATGTAAGAGTTCATAAGACCCTCATCTTATAGAAGCACTGAAAAAAGGAAATGCTATTGATGTGTTATTTTAACACGTATTTCTCTGATTTCTAGTGAGTTCAGTATTATACTTCAAAAGCCGTCAGCTAAAGGATTGTCCTTTACTCAACATTGATGCTCTGTAGCATCTGGCACAGCGTATGTATTCAATGAATACATATGGGATAGACCAATTAATACTGCCATTTTCTATATATGTTCTTTTGAGCATGCAAATACTTATAATGCTAAGTGGATTACACGTGGCCTAAAGAAAATATAAACAGTAGAAAATAAAAGATTATAAATGAGAGTAATTACACATGTAAAGATGTCATAGAGTAGGTAATGTTTGAAAGGAGTTTTGACCACAAAGGTGAAAATTAGGGGCATTCCAGGCAAGGGATTGATGTTACCTAAGATAGGGAGATAGAAATTCCAAGGATGTAAAACCAAAATCTTTGGCAGAAATAGTGGGCATTTCACCTGTGATCATGGTGAGACAGAATGGGACCGTTCAGTGTAGCTTTTAGATCATATCCCATTGTGAGGGAGTTGTACTTAATTCTGTAGGAGGTAATGAATTTTGCAGAGGGAGATGTGTCATCCAACCTCCTTTTGTGAAAAATTGATTTGGCTGTCATATATTAGATAAATAGAATGGAGGTGAGATCAGAAGGAGGGATAATAGTTAACAGCTCATTACCAACTGACCTAAGTGAGAAATACTGAAGGCTTCCATTAGGATGGTGGGAAAGAACTGCAAAGGAGGGGGTGGGTGTGAGAGACATTGTGTAAAGCAGAACCCACATCATTTAGCAACTGATTGAGGAGGAAAGGGAGGGGCCCATAATGACTGGTTTCCTGCTTGGGTGACTCGGATAATGTGATATCAGAATAGAAACTGGAAATTGGGTAGATGATATATTCTGGTCTTTAACTGAACGGATTTAAGACACTAGAAGAATTTTGAGGGTGACTGTTTCAAACAAGGATTTGAAGACGAGGTTGGCAGTTCTGGAGAGAGTTAGAGAAAGAGAGTTGGAAGTTTTGTCTAAAATGATCTTAGCATGGGGGTGAAGGATTTTGTAGCTCACTTGGTCCTATGAATGAGTCTTATGCTCCCTTTCCCCAGAGTTGCCAAGTGGTTGTCTGCCCTATATTAGAACTTTGAGTCCATGCCATACTGAGGTAGGCATTTCTGTTTGCACCATTCAGTTAAAAATGTCTTCTTTTTTGTTTTTCAAGATCCTTTATTGGTGAATTGGAGGAGGGAACAGCGTTGGGGAATCAGGGAAGGGGAACAGACAAGTTGCTGTCCTTTGGTTCTTCAGTCTAGTTGTGAAGGATGTCACTTCACTGGCCCATGTTGGTTTTGTGATCTTTGCACTCTTCCTGGATGAGGCAGATCAGTTGCTGGCCATTGGACGGCCACTCACAGTGGCTCAAGGCAGCTCACACAGGCTTCCAGCCACTCAGGGTAGCTCACAGCAGCCCACTGCAACCCCACTGCAGCCCTCCCCTTCGCTGGCGACTCAGGGAAGCCCAGCTCCAGGTGGAGCTGTTGTTCACCATCTTAGCTGTAGAGGGCTCAGCGTCACTGACCCATGTGGGATCCAAACAGGCAGCCCTGCTGCTCAGAGCTCGCGCTCCCAAGCCAACTCTTAACCAACGAGCCACTCGGCTGGCCCAGAAATGTCTTCAATTCTGAGCTCTCCAAAGTTTCATCATATTGATACAAGATCTGTATCTTGGGACACTACCCTAGAGTGATGGCAGTTCTTCATTCTTACAAAAGAATGTCTGATATTTTAAGAAAGCTATAATGTCTTTCTTTAAGTCAACTCTTCCAGTTATGCAGGGAGTGTAAATGGTACTCAGAGGCAATGTAATATCTTTATGCCTCCTCTGGCTGTGATCCTTGCCAGAGTTTTCCCAGATATAAATAAACTCATAGAAAACACGGAATAAAACTTGAGTGAGTTCTGAGCTCAATAAACCTAACATGCAAAATTGAATTTTAAAATCCCTGACAGGAGTCATTAAGGTTTCCCTAGGGCTAGATGCCCTGGACATATGTCTAGCTCTGTCACCTCTCCTCGTTAGGCTCCTATATTCTTTTATAAGCTAAGTATCTCTCCAGTTATGTCACCATCTTTTGGTCTAACTAGTATGGAGAAGAACAAACCCAGGCCTGCCATTGCTCTAAATATTTTTATTTTATTTATTTTTAAATTTATTGGGGTAACAATACTTAGTAAAATTACATGGGTTTCTAGTGTAGATTTATATACATCATCTATATGTCACATTGTGTGCTCACCACCCAGAGTCAGTTCTCCTTCCATCACCAAATATTTGACCCCCCTTTACCCTCCTCTACCATCCCCCATATCCTCTTCCCCTCTGGTAACCAATAAACTGTTTTCTGTGTCTATGAGTTTTTGTTTCTTTGTTTGTCTTGTTCATTGTTTTCAGTTTTATATCCCATATATGAGTGAAGTCACATGGCTCATGACTTTTTCTGTCTGACTTATTTTGCTTAGCATAATAATCTCAAGATTTATCCATATTGTGGATAGATTTTGAGATTATTATGATAAGTAAAATACTGCTAAATATTGTGATTTCTTTTAAATTTTAGCTAAAATCAGTTTGTGTACACCCTCCAGCGGGTCTAGAGTCAGCACAGTGCTATCGATGTCTGTTAATCATCAGGATTTGTAACCAGCTGGCTTCCACTTGGCTTTGTAACCAAGTGGAAGCTCTTTCCTTCATTGATGTTACAGTTTGCCTTGTTATATAGCTGACCATTTCTCTAACCTGCACAATTTGTAAAACTCCAATTGAGCATATTTATCAGGTTGCCTTCCATCCACCCAGTTAAGCCATTGTTCACAATGTAGAATGAATGGTAAACAACTCCTATTTAGGATACAGTCCTTTTACCTAGCAGTATTTTTTCCAGTCTGATACTAAGTTGCCATAGATCTGGGAAGGAGTTTTGCGGGAACTTTGTTGAAGTAGCAGAGATGTAAAAAGTGCTTTCAAAAACAAGATGACATTACTATTTTAACCTGAGTTTATTTATATAAAAAAACACTATTTTCAGTGTTAGGAGCTTGGGCTCTTGAATCGGCACCCGAGTTCAAATCCTATCATATCATTTATCATTTATTTCTCCTCTCTGAATCTAGCTAGCTCAAGTGTCCAAGGAGGATATTAATGACTTCTTTTTATGATATTGTTGAGGGTGGAAGAGATGATATGCACAAAACACTTAGTATCTTGGTTGGTACATAATTAGTGCTTGGTTGTTATTTTTCTCTGAAAGTCTAATTATAATATAAAAATATCACTTTTTCGCTCTTTCAGTTTCATATTAAAAATATGAATTTTTTATATTTAAAAATGTACAGTTAAATTCTTGAGAAGAATCGAACATGTATGGTGAACATTCTGTTGTTGTTTTTTCTAAAAGTAGATTTTGATTTGCTCTGCTTTCTTTATATAGGTAGCAAAACATTCATTTTTAAGGGTGATCAAGGCCAAGGATACAGTCTAGAAATCTGTGGACCTGGCATCCTTACATCTGTGCTCTTACCAAAGCTAACCTACATCATCTGTGACCCTCCAGATCCATCCCTGTTTATAAAGAGTATTCCAATACCATTTGTCATGGCTCAGCCTGAGTAAAGATGGATGCTAGGGAGGCAGATAGTGGGCACTCCCCTTTTATTGACTGCACCCCTCGCGGCCACTATATGCTCTATTTCTATCTCATCAGCTATATTTAATATGGTATTAAAGCTATTCTTTGCTGTTTTAATTTTATTATATTTTTTTTCTTTTCTGGAAGTTCTAAAAATTATTTTTTTCAAATTAGGCAACTTTTGTTGACAGATATAGAAATATCTACCTGCTTGTCTTTTATTTCTTTGTTCTAAAATTGCTGACTGATATTTCTAATATCTGTAGCTTCACTAAAGAGAGTGGAGGGAGAGCTCTGTTATTTCTTATGATTCTTGCTCAAGGCACCTTGTTCCTTTTGTGCTTAGCTGTTTGTTATTTTTTCAACAATCTGAACATTTTTCTTGGAATATTATTTTGGGGGATTCTCTGAGGCCTAGGGTGAAGGGCAACTCTTCTAGAAAGGATTTCCATTTGCCTTGGTAGGTGCCTAAGGTGTGATCACTCTGGGACCACTGTCAATTAAATGAAATTCATAGCTTGAGGTTTTTTGGGATTATCTATGTAATATGAATTTGTGCTATAAATCTTCCTTAAGGATGTATACGGGTTGGGGAGGGTCAAGTTTAGTTGTCACCTCCTTTTCTTGTAGACGTAGCCCTTAGCTTTGCTGAATGAGGATTCTTTCCAATTTGAAGTTTGTCAGAGCCCCCTATCTCCACCCTCCCAGATCTATGCCGCCATTAAACCTACTCTGTGGCAGTGGGGATTACTAGGTCCAGGAAATGCCCTCAGGAAAATATCTATAGTTGGCCACTTTACTCTTTGACTCTGGTTTTACTTATATTTGGGCTTACAAATCTTGGGAACTATTTGATTTTGAAGGACAAAAAATCCAGTAGTTTTGCTTATTTTCAGTGGGAGATTGGTCCAAATAACTTAGCTTGCTATGTTACTAGAATTATTTAGAATTCCCCCACTGTTTCTTTTATAGGAGTTTTCTCAACCAGATTTTCTATTTAACATTTCAGTCTGCTTGGACATAATTCTCATTCTCTGACCTGACTTTCTTGCTCCTGGCAGCTTTATTTCTAATCTCCATTTCAAGTTACTTTTTTTTTTCCTTTGGACAATTTATATCAACCTCAGACACCTTGAAATAGTTACTTTCATTAATGTGGTGGAGATTTTACAAAAAAATAATCTTGAAAAAACCTCCGGATGATTTGACTATGTGATTTAAGAATGAATGCATGACTTTGGAGAAAGAGTCAGGACTTGGCAAATTGGGTAAAATAAAAAGACATAGTGAGAAATGCATGGGTAGAAAGAGAGCATTTTTGAAATGATTGACCAGACCATTTAGACTGTCAGGGAATTAAATGAAGCCAGGAAGGGGTTATGGGATATAAGCTGATTAAAGGAGGTAAGACAGGAAAGAATGATAGAGGAACTACAAGCACAGCAGCCTGTGTTAATCTTGGGAAATTCTATCCTGTATTCAGATTTTTTTTAAAAATCAGTTAATGAACATTTGACTATGGACCACATAAATGAAGGCTGGTTCATAGTCTTCTCTTAGAACTAATTATCAGATATGAACTGTAACAAAGGATCTTTTGACCTCAAAAGAATATTCTTGGTACATTTACTCATGAAACCAATACCCAGAAACAATAGAGATGTAGAAAGTTAATAACGTAAGTCATCTGATACTTTATGATTTTTTTTTTAAAATCTGGAGATAATAGGGAGAATCAGAGAAAGCATGAATCTCACTGTTTTATTTTCACATCAGATTTTAGTCCTGCTATTCTTTCTCACTTGGAACAGTTTAATGTACCTCAAACAAAAGAGGATATACTATTTGATTATATTATGGATTATACTATGTAAAAATGTATATATAATGTCTATACATAGCTACACCTCTGTCTCACATTATAGTGGTTTGCATATATTTTCCCATTGAATCCTTAGAAAATCCTATGAGGTAGAAATTAGTATTGCTATTTTATAGGTGAATCTGAGATGCATAGAAACTTAGTAACACAAAGCTTTATTGTTTATGAAAGTCTTCCACCTATATTTACTTTCATGTGCATTTTAACTGTGATCTTCATTCCAAACCAATGAATTAGGGGAGATATTTTTACTCATTTTTCACACACAAGGGTAAAGAGGCTCAGAGGAGTGAGGAGACTTGCCTAAGCAACGAGCACACTGATACATATGGTGGTCAATCTCAGTGCTTGTAAGTCACAGTTTATTAACTTTTATACAGTGCCACACTTCTTTGAAAGGTAAATGATCTGATGACGATGATGGTGATAACTTGAATGATTATGCAGAGCTTGCGGATTAGGAAACCACTGCTAACCAATATTAATTGTATTTAATAATACATATTCTTAATCTAATGCCATGAGGAGAATCCAAGGGATGAGCACAATGTGTGAGGAGTTCTAGGAAAAATGCAACAAGTAGACTATCTAATCCTACATGGCAGTCTGTATCTCAACAATTTATTTAGCCTTGTCAGATACATTTTTTTAAAGATACTTTTCTTTTTGATGTGCTCCAGTGATTACAGCCAGGAAATACTTGTGGCATAAAGCTATAACCCCTAAATATTAATTATTTCTTTCTTCTTGGGCATAAGAACAATCTAGTTAATACATTCAGGTGTGATGTCCAAAGTAAAAAGGAGTGTGTGAGGTAAACCATTATGCTAATTGGCTGAAACTTTTTTTTCTTTTCATTTTAGATTCTTAGTATAGACAACAAAGCATGGCATGGAGCCATAGCATCAGAGGGAAAAAAATCTGTGAGCCATTAATAATTCAAATATTAAAAGGCCATATTCAGTGTAGTACAACTCTGGAATTTAAAACATACATAAGTTAAAGAGTTTGAATAAGTGACCTAGCTCAGGCAACTAATAAATTGTGGTGCTTGGATTTAAACCATACTGTCTTACCTTAGCTCGATACTCCAAATCCTTGAACACTCCCGCCAGGAGAAATGGGTTTCCAGGATTTAGGGTTTGGTAAATTGGCCTACTGTGTATCTTGGGATCATGCTAAAACTGCAGGTTTTTTAATTCACTGAAATGGTTCTCAGCCATGTAAGTCGTGAGGCACAGCTGGAGTAAATTAGTCAGGAAATAATTATAGGACTCAAAATTTAAATAAAATTAAGTCCAGATTAAATCTTGCTCACAGACTTCACTCTTTCATATTTTTGTTTCCTCTTTGGGCATGAACACAAATGTAATATTTTTAACTTATTTCTATCAAAACAAGTTTTTTAATGCTGATTTTTATGTTGTTGTGTTTATAGTATTTATAGTATTTAGTTGAATTAAGGATTTTTTTTTAGAGTTTACCAAGTAAAGCACTTAAATAGAATTTCAAAAACTTATCTGTTTTGTATCCCAGAACTTCAAACAATGACTAGCACATAGTAGTTTTTCAATAAGTATTTATTGAGTGAATGTGTGGGATTAATATAATTTATTATTAATATTAATTTGCCCTTCAAATGGTTTTTCAGCTACTAGATGAAAGCTTTTAGTCAAAAATTATTTCCTTTTTTTATTGGGGAACAGTGTGTTTTTCCATGACCTATCAGCTCCAAGTCAAGTAGTTGTTTCAATCTAGTTATGGGGGATGCAGCTCAGTGGCCCACGTTGAGATCAAACAGACAACCTTGGTGTTATGAGCACTGCACTCTAACCAACTGAGCTAATTGGCCACTCCAAAAAGTATTTCCTTTTTGAAGAAATGCTCAAATTCTGATACATCTTTCTCCCTAATAGAGTGTCTTTCTAAAGCCTCTGTGTAATGGTGTTATTGAATATATGTCTATAATGGTTAGTGAAAAATCTATTAAATCTTAAGACAGTGATGTGTACCACCTTACATAATTTGTTTTCCCAACTGATTATGATAAAAAAGAAATAATTCTCAGAGATGAGAAAATATGCTTTTGCCTAAACCTAGGCAGCTACAGCTGACCTCCCTCTACAAGTCAACTACTTGTTGACTGATTTAGGATGGCCTCAGATGAATATTTAGGTGGAGAGGCTAGAATCTAGCCCTGTGAGAATTTCTTTCTCCAGAAGCTAGATCAGGCATGTTCTCTTGTCAATGGCAATGGAACAACAAAGGGAAAAGCAATATATAAGTACTGATTCAAACCCTTGCTTCATGACTTCTAACTTTCCATTGTCCTAAGCAAGTTACATGATAGATTCAGTGTGGAGGTTACATGTCAAAGGGTATAGATACAGGCAGGAAGCAAGAACTGGGACCATTTACCCAACCAACCTTCCATACAAGCTTGACTATTTGAATCAATTTCCATAAAGTGTATCTGGCATTTCCACTATAACCTTTTGATTCCTTACTTAGAATAAACTCCTAAAATACAAACTACCTTCACACACACACACACACACACACACACACACACACAGAGTTTAGTTTCTGCTTATCTTGTACTTTTTGCTAATACAATTCATTAGTTAAAATATTTATTTCTGTAGAGACTGAGCAAAAGAATAGCAGGCTTTCAAATAAAACTATCACATTGTATTGACTTTGTGTTCAGTATACAAGGCAAATATTATCCACATGGCATTTATCAAATAAAATTTGTGTGTGGGGGTATTTTATTTATAAGCATACATTGCAAGAAAAGCACATGTTTTAGAAATAAAAATGAGCTAATCATTTTCCAAACATTCTAGTTGCCTATAATAATGAAATTGTGTGTTAAGTGTCACTCTTAAAGCAATGGAAATGGCATTAGCATATCAGTTTAATTGCTTTGGATTAAACATTGAAAGACGAGAGCCAAAAGAGCTTATTAAGTTGAAATGAGGAAAAGTGATAAAAAAGTAATATTGTGTCAACACTACATCTGGAGGTCTGTCGCTATTTCCATTTTAAATCCTAAATTGCAGCATCTCTTCAAATTATCATCGAATGCTATAGTCTTGAAATATAATAAAACATAAAAAGGTTAATGCACAGATTGTGCTTGATAAATACAGTTTGATTTGAAAACCAAGCTAGAGTTTTCTCTATTTTGATAATATTTGTTTGTTCTTAGTGTACTAGGTTGTAAGCTTTTGAAGACATTATGTCTCATTTACTGCTGTGTCTTTAGGGCTTTGACACCATCTGTCCTGTAATAGATGCTCAATAAATATTTGTGAATGGATGAATGAATGAATGAATGAATGCAAGGTATGGCAACCCCTTATAGTTACTGTTACGTATTTTAGGTGAGTGTTTGAGCACTGCTCATTTTGATTGGTACCTACCACTCTATCCACAGCCCCCCTTCCATTTTGAAACACGGTGCTCACTGACTTTCTCCTTTTTGGCTTGGGGGGATCATCAGTCATTAATTCCCTGAAGTTCTACAGCCACCTGCATTGAAGTAGGCTATGTGGAGTGGGTCCTGGGTGAGGCAACTTAATTGGCAATTCAGGGGCTCTCCTGTTGGGGTGTTTGATTTGGGGCTTATATTAGAAAGTACTATCTGTTTGCTGTGTCCAAAGCACTAGAAAACTGATGCCACATCATTTTAAAAATCAATGATAACGCATATCTCATTTGTTTGTAAGGGAGAATTAGCACCACTTCCAGATGGTCCCCGTTGCTCACCAGCGTGATTTCATGTTTGCAGGTAGCCTATTGTTAGAGCATCTAAAACACATCCTTTCAATTTGGTGAGAATACCCCCTCCTTTTTAGCTGTTCTGGAGAATTTATTTTATGAAATGTTTAAACAGCTTGCAAATATTATCTTCTTGAAAGCTTGTCACAAGTATGTGAAAGCGGTCCTATTGAACATCTCCGTTTCTCAGATGAAAAAACTGAAGCACAGAAAAGTGAGGTGACTTACCCATGGTTCCTCACCTAGTAAGTAGCGGAGCGAGGTTTGTCACCAGAAGGTTGTGCTCGGAACCATCACGCTATGAGCACAAATGTGACTAAGGTTCCCCTAAGGCCCCTGAAAATCAA
The DNA here is from genome assembly GCA_033961575.1 of Aselliscus stoliczkanus. Taxonomy (NCBI): domain Eukaryota; kingdom Metazoa; phylum Chordata; class Mammalia; order Chiroptera; family Hipposideridae; genus Aselliscus; species Aselliscus stoliczkanus. Next base: position 90,934,797 of record CM066737.1, on the reverse strand, counting down.
ATATTTTGTATGCTTCATCTGTTCTATGGTTGTTGCTTGAAATTTGTAATGGTGGTAAAAAACATATCATAACATTTGCCACCTTAACCATTTTTACGTATATTGTTCAGTAGTATTAGGTATGTTTGCATTGTTGTGCAACAAATCACTAGAACTTCTCCATCTTGCAAAATGGAAACTCTACTCAGTGAACACTAACTCCCCATTTGCCCACCACATCTGTTTTACATCCTAAACATTGCACTACAATCTAATAAGACTCCATCAGACTATTATCACATCATGTAATAACAGGCAAACAGAGACAAGAAGACATTGTTTTATTTGCCTGGGTTAAGTTTATACTCAGAGTTCAAAACTTCTAATAAATACAAATGCATAAGAAACGTGGTGTCTTAAAATAAGAAGGAGGGCCGGCCGAGTGGCGTGGTGTTTAAGCGCTGGCTTAGGAAGCCAGCGGCCCCGGTTCGGGTCCCACATCTGAGGGCCAGTGACATTGCCCTCCAAAAAAAATTAAAAAAATAAATAAATAAAAAAAATAAGGAGTATCTTTAGGGATTTGTCTTACTCTTGTACTTCAGTGTGGTCTTCAAATTTCACAAGGGAAACATTTCTGTTCTAGCTCAGCAGGATGACTTCTGCCTGAATCATAGATTCAAGAATATTTTCTAAAGCCAAGAAGACAAAAAAAGCTGTATTTAATTTTCTTGTTTCTTACATATAAGTATTATTTTTAAACTATTTTTTAATTATTTAAATTATAATAACTTACAATAAAATAATTATTTAATTATTTCTCTCTCTAAAGAGAAATTATATTCAAAAACTGATAAAAAAAGTACTATTATTTTATATAGTCTATCTTTACAACAATTCCCATTAGTGCTCTTTTGATGTTGTAAAAAGACAATTGTCATATTCAACACAAAGACTTACAGAACATAAAAATGCATTACATATATTTATAATTATATATAGTCAATTTTAATCCTTCCAGGAAAAGTACTAATACTCTATAAATGTATGCAAATTTATACAATTCATGTTTGAAAAATAAACAAAAACTCTGAAAAGTATACTTTTTTTTTTTTAGCTGAGCCACCCTGCCTCCTGTTGGCAGCTTAGCAGCAGCTCAGCTCGGGCTGGCATCGAACTGCTGTTGCTCAGAGCTCAGCTTGCAGTCTTGAGTGAGCTCTTAACCAACTGAGCTGCTCAGCTGGCCCTGAAAAGTATACTTTTAATAATGTACATTTCCAATTCTTATTTTTCTTTATATTTGCTATCATATTTCATCTGCACATCACCCTGGGAAATAGTTTCGACTGTGTTGTACTAGAGGATAATACGGAAATAGACTCAGTCTCCTGAGGGGCAGTGCTTAGGCTGAATATCAAACGAGAATGGAAAGGTGTTCCTCGCGGAGGGTCTGCACCAGCACAGGGAAGTGAGGGAAAACATGGCACACCAGAGGCACTAGTGGTTAAGCACTGCCAAAGCCATAGATGTGAATGGGGAAGTGCTAGGAGATGGGGAGTACTAACATGCTAAATCCAGGTCGAAAAAGACCTTTTTGCCAAATAAAATAGTTTGAATTTGATTCCACAGAGTATGCCAAGGCACAGTAAGATATTAAGCAAAGTAGTGTGACATGGTCAGAAATGTCACTGATGAAAATAGTGTATCACAAATTCAATTGCTGAAGTCAGGACTCATTCTACCTCCAATTTTTATATAAAATATTTTTAAAGTATCATCTGCATATATGAATTTACTCAAGTTTTGGGTGGAGGGAGGTTTGATCATGTCATTTGGTTTCTTACCTTATAGTATTATCCTATAATATATTGTTTAGAAGCTGCAGAAATCATTTGTAATTAGCAGATATATTTAAAGACATTTTCATATTACAATTATTCATTCATTTCCCTATAATTCCCTATTATAATTTGTTTCATTTGTTCATCTACACTTACCATTTTTCATTCACTTGTCTATCATAAGTCAAGAGACTTTTACCTTTTCTCTCTTGTGATTACTATCCTATCTGATGGGGACAAAATAATTGAGACAAAATAGAGGAGCAAGATGAATGGCAGACAGCAGGTGCATTTGTATGTTATGAAGTGTTTGCAAAATAATAAGCACCACATGAATAATGCATTTGAAGAATATTGTCTGGGAAATGATACTGAGTCATATATCCAAGTCATCCCTCAATTACTGAAGAATGAATTACAAGTGTGCAATGCACGGTTTTATCAGGCAGACAAAATTCACCATGTGGGGCATCTGAATAGAGTAAAAGGGCTACTATTTATTAATAGAGGACTAAAATTTCTTTATATATCTGTATCTATCTATGTCTATATCTATATCTCTATCTCTTTATATCTACATCTAATCTTTACCTATATATAAATAATTTCCTTGCTTATTTTTAAAAGTCTAAGGGTTTGTTTAGTTTTTTTAAAAAATTAAATTTCCGTGGCATATTTGCCATTGATTCTAAGGTTGACTTTTATGTAATGTAACAAAGCTATTATTTGCACTAATATTATTACTATAGTTCATTTTTAGCTTAAGTACTTATGTTTATTTCTTTCAAATATATATATTTTATGAATTAAAATTAATTTAAATATAATTTAAATGTCAATATTTAATATATCTTATTTACATTAACCTTGACAGTAAACTTAAGAAGTACATATTACTATTTACATTTTCCAGACAAGGAAACGGAGATTCACAGAAGTTAGGAAATAGGTTTAAAGTGAATAAATTGCAGAGCTGGGATTTTGACCTTATGGTGGCTAGAACCATCATCCATTCATTGTTTTTCCCATTAAATTATTTCCCTGTTTTTACTTAAAAAGCATGGATTGGGCCGGCCAAGTGGTGCAGTGGTTAAGCGCTGGCTTGGGAAGCCAGCGGCCCTGGTTCGGTCCCACATATGAGGGCCAGTGACACTGCCCTCAAAAAAAAAAAGCATGGGATATGCTTCTATATAGTTTCTACAGCTAGCAATGTAAAATACTGACATGTTAAAGACAAAACTGAAGTAAAACCGGAAAACCCTGTGACTCAATGCTCCTATATTTAGTTTGTTTTGATTTAAAGAGAAAAAAGTAATACAAGACTCAGGATTTGGGAGTGGTGGGTGGGCATCTATTCATATCTTACCTTTTAACTGGCTTGCTCTCTGCTGGCACTGGCTGGCCAGCACTGTGGCTGAGCTGTTTGGGCTGCAGCTGTTGCTACTGGCTCTGGGCGCTGCACCATTCTCAACTGCACCTGCTGGGGCTGCGGCTGCTGCTGCAAGGCAGGGGAAAGCAGGACCATCTGCTGGGGAATAGCTTGCCTGGGTTCTGTCTGGACAGACAGCACAGTGGCCTGGGGCTGCACAAAACTTCCCACTCCACTGAGGTTAATGAAAACAACTTGCTGAGCAGGTAAGATGGTTACTTGACTTGTTGAAATTTGTGCACTAGAACTCTGTAACACCACTGGCTGTTGAAGATGAAAAATTGTAGTTTGTTGAGGTTGTTGTTGTGGAACCAACTGATACACCCTTTGCTGCTGACACTGCTGTGGCCACTGGGTCTGCTGCTGGGTGTTCAAAATGACTGAACTTTGTGGAACCTGGAGGAGAGTTAAGGGCCTGAGATCTGAAGCGGGTTCTAAACTATATCGAACACCTGTTTGAGAAGGAGCCCGAGGTGCAGTGGACTGTGCATTTGGTGGCTGGCCTCCTGAGGGCAGCCTGCTGAGGTTCACTCCTGGGGACTCCCCGGCCCCAACAGTAGAGCACTGCACAGGGTTGGAACATCTCACCACAGTCTGCGTTCCAACAAGAGGGTCCACCACTTGGAAGAACTGGAGGCCAGCAGAGGTGGCCTTGACCTGGGAGACCAGGGCTCCTAGAGCTGAGCTGGCCGTGAACATGGAGGCTACAGGAAGCGTGCTGGCTAGGTTCACTTCCACAGAGGATTTCTGGGCAAGACTTGGTGGCTTACAAGCAATAGGACGATATCTGCGCTTATGAAAACTTCTTGCCTGCTGTGGAGCATATCTGTTACCTGAGGAGCTCTTTTGTGAGCTCAAGGGAAGCTTGGTGGCTGGAGGTTGCTGTTTCACTTCCTTCCCCAGAGCTGATGACTGAACTGACCCGACCTGACGCTGTTCTGCTTTTTTCTTTGGAAAAATTTTTCTGAAGCCAGCTGAGCCACCACGTCTGTGTGACATCTTGACTGGACGTTTGGTGGTCTTCTTGACTGATTTCTTGGACAGACTGACTACCTTCCCAACATCAGTTTTTGACCCAGGCATGGAACTATTTGAATGATCATATGTGGGAAAGTTGGAGGAAGATATCTCTCTCTCACATCTGACTTTTTTAGGACTTGACCTTATTCCAGAGATGAATGGATCATTAAGCAGCTGCGGGAAGGTCAGGTTTGTTGTCTGGGACCAATCTTCATTTCCAAATATAGAATCATCATATACCTCGTCGGCTGGCCAGACTGTCAGTTGTGAGTAATCATCATGTTGGACAGACCACTCCCCTTCTGCATATTTCTCCACGTCCACTTCAGAAGGGACCGCCAAGTCACAGGGTCTCTGTTTCCACGTATCTACACAATTTCCTGCTTTGGGAATCTTGAGGTCATTCTGCTGGCCGGCTTCACTCTCCATGCTTTCTTTGTAAGCAGGAGATACTCTTAGCTCAGGAGGTGGTGGGCGACGAGGCAGCTCCTGCTGCCGACTCAGGGAGGCTGCAGAATACCTCTTGAAGCTCCTTCTCATCGGGCAAGTGTTCATCTTTTGCTTGTTATACAGCAGCCTGTTTTCAGTGCAGGCTACTGACACTGACGGCTCAAGACACAGTGGCTCAGCTGTCGCCAAGATCAGCTGGCTCTCAAGCAAAAGCTTGTCTTCCTGGGTCCATTTCCGGTTATCGCTGGCTATGGACTCGACATCGCAGGCTAACGTCTGCATCGTTGGGCGTAAGAGAATATGCCTGCTTTGGTAACCGGGGGCTTCCCGATTACTGGACTGCCTATAGTCCCGTATTTCTGCTATGACACACCCACAGTGAAACATGTTCACCGGACATTTCTCCAGAGGATCCACCAAAACAGGAGGTAATTCTTCTGCATCCAAGTATTCAAGCAGTTCCCCTTCTTCATAAGGCAACCGAATGGTCTCCGAATAAGTTCCATTCTTCCCTTTGACCATCAGCGAATAGCCCTCCTTTCCTGGGTATAGGTTGACCACTAAACACGACAGTGACTCTCTCGTCACGAGCTTCTCTAACAAGTTCACATTGCTTCTTAACTCCTCCGTGACCTCAGGCTCTTTCCCACATTCTTCAACATATATGTCATACAGTTTTTCATGGAGAGATTTCTGCCCACTAGATGAGTATTTCCTTTTAGGAGGTCTCTTTTGGGCATTTTCAATGATATACTCTGCATGACCCAAAGCTCGTTCTAAAGCTTTTTGCATCATGGGGTGAAATAGGGGCCCTAAAACAAGAGAAAACGTAAGTGCGTTGATGCACGGAGTGAATATCCCGTCTTGAATATCGATGTATAGTTAAGTGAAGTGCCCCAAATCTACAGTGGGTCACCGGCCTAACTTTAATATGGACACCAAGGTACCCGCCCCCCAATAAGCGCTGAGCCAAATTCTTACGAGTTTACAAAAATACCTGTGTCGGTACAGGCTATAGTCCCTGCGCTGGGCTCCGCCATGTCTTGGTTACCTTGTATCTTTGGCCGTTGCTAAGCTGGATGTGCGCATGGAGGCTGAGGTCACAAAGCCGTCTCTGCGTCTGCGTGCTTTCACGCTGTAACGGCCGCGAGCTCCGGCGTGCTGGCCAGGGGTCAGCACTTCCTGTTCTGATGCCTGCTCTTCCTATTGGCGTGTTGGGCTACTCATCCATGTCCAGTCCCGTTCATACAATTTTACAATGTAATGACCCAAACCATTTCTGGGTACTGCTGCAGTCTCACCCTCCCCCTCTACTTTAGTAAAACAAAGAACAAATAATAGAAAAGTACAAATATCAATATGTCCTATTGCTCTCCTCCCTCCCATAAAAAAAATGTATGTATGTTTGACCAACAGCTACTTCTGAGAATGAATTATGAGGGAGGTAATAGGATTGAGACAGTAAGACCAGTGACAAGTGACTTATCATGGAGGAGTTCACAGGTTCCTTGGGGAGGCAAACATGTAACCAGATAATCACAATTTATAGACTTTTGGACAGAGCAGTAAAGGAGAGGAAGTGCTAAAGAAGGGAAGTGAGAAAGACTATTCCCAAAGGAGGGGGTAGTTGAGCTCCTTAAAGGATGACTATAAATGGAGATTACTGATAACCCTGGTAACCTTTTCTAAGAAATATTGGTTAAAAAACTCAGACCATAGTAGAGAAAGGGATAGAGGTTAAGTTACAGGTAGATGTACAGAACACACAAATACACACAAATAATACCTCTGTATAAAATCTCTCAGTCCACTAATGTATCAGGTAAGCATAATATGTGTAATGACTTTATCTATAATGTTACTTTGGAATTTTAGGAAAGCATTCAAGCTTTCATGTAGACTTTTATTTAACAAATGAGAAACTAACATACCCAAAGCCACAATTCAAATTAATGGCTTATTCATGTGATGTGCTTTATACATTATAGACATAATAAATGGTAAATAATGACATCAGTAACTACAAAGTCAAATTATGCAGCAATACTTTGTACAATTTGGATTCCAAACAAATCCATATTAGGAAACGAAAACCAGCAGCCGGAAGCAATGTAATAGCTTTTGCAAATTAGCCACCAAGGTAGTCAATTACAATTGTATTTTATAAACTAGTGAACAGAAGGATTTGGAGAATGACAATGATTACAATGCTTCTACATAAATGGTAACTTTAAGAAAGCAGTCAAGGAAAAGATGTCCAGTTGATCTCTATGATATATTTCATGTGTGTATAATGAATGATTTGAGAAAACCCTGCATGCTGATAAGACTGAATATAATGGAGTTGAACTTCCTCATTCCCTACGAGTTCTCTCTTTTTATCATGCTATTATCATAATGGACTTTTAAAGAAAAAGCAGATACTCTAACTGGAAATCATGTCTACAATAAAGCTATTTTCAATTCTTTCTAACAGTGGTTTCATATGAAACAAAGAGGAAACATGATCTTACAGAATTGACAGGAAAGTAGCTTTGAAAGCTGAACTGTTACAAAGTCTCCTATGTAATTATTCCACTTCCCCTCTGGCTAGGGATGCTTTTCATATAGCCCATACTTCTGAAACTACTGAATTTGAAAATGTCTGTTCCCATGTACATACCTGTGGACATCTGCAAATCTATAACTAACCAGCTCTAGAATCCCCTTCATGATTTACCCCTACAAAACTAAGAAAAGAGGGCCTACTTAATAGACAATCCCTCATTCCTGGTGTTTACTTATTTTTCTCCCCACTGCTGCATCAAGGAATGCCTTCCACTTTATGCCTCACAGCAACTGCAACTCTTTTGGGCAATCATATGAGACAAGTTTAACAGAATTTCAAATATATGGGACTTCCCTTCCAGAAGGGGTATTCTAGTCATATTGAACCTTTCTATAAAACTGAAAAGTTGAATCTGCAGAACAGAAATGGAAGAGGGCTGTATTCACAGGATAAGGAGATTAAATATAAAACGCTCGGTGATTTATCTTCTTTATGAGGTGCTGCTGGAGAGCAGATTGTGCTTTTTAAAAGTGGTGACCCTGATATAAATTCCATATTTAGCCATTGGTGAAATATTATGAATAATGAATTGTATGTGAAACATCGGGCAAAAGTGAGAAGATTCAAGGGCTGGAGTGAGATTGGCAAGCTCAAAGGTCAAACCATCACAGCAGATAATCATAACTGCAATAAAACATGATGTAACAGCTTGTCCATGACAAAGTATGTTTACACTAGGATGTGATTTGCTTCTCACAGTAACTTCATGAGGTTACATATCCTTATAATTTTATGATCAGATAACTGAAGTTCAGTGAAGACGAGTTAGTTGTCTGTGATCACACAACTTGCTAGCAGATTCTTCTGCCCATGAAAACCTCCTCTTCTTCTTGTATTCTTTGTCACATTTGAATAAAAATTATGTCTACTTCTGTTTTGTTTTTAACACTTCAAACCATATCTCTAATATCACTCTATGGCATTATATTCTGACAATTTAAGTATAAAGTGTTTTATTCCTACATTTTTTCTTGACAAGATCCTTAATATAATTGTCACATTCTAAGCATGTTTATATTTATAAAGAAGCACAAATCATTAGACCATTTTCTTTTTTCTAAAAATGGCATGTTTTGCCAAATAAAATGATTAGATGTTGGTACTTAAGCCATCTGTTCTTCAAAGTGGGAGGCATCACACTACCTGACATCAAAAGATACTACAAGGCTACAGTAATCAAAACAGTATGGTACTGGCATAAAAACAGGTACATAGATCAATGGAACAGAATAGAGCGCCCAGGAATAAACCCATCCATATACGGTCATTTAATCTATGACAATGGAAGCAAGAATTTACATTGCAGTAAAGATAGTCTATTTAATAAATGGTACTGGGAAAATTGGACTGACACGTGCAAAAAAATGAAAATGGACCACCTACTTACACTATATACGAGAACAAACTCAAAATGGATTAAAGACTTAAATGTAAGACCTGAAACCATAAAACTCCTAGAAGAAAACATAGGGAGAAAGTTTGCAGACATTACCTGAGTAATATTTTTACTGATATATCCCCTCGGGCAAGGGAAATAAAAGAAAAAATGAACATATGGGATTACATCAAACTTAAAAGTTTTTTCACAGCAAAGGAAATCATCAATAAAACACAAAGGCAGCCTACTGAATGAGAGAAGATATTTGCCAATGATATATCTGATAAGGGGTTAATATCCAAAATTTATAAAACACTCATGCAACTCAACACCAAAAAAAAAAAAATCAACCCAATTAAAAAATTGGCAGAGGATATGAACAGGCATTTCTCTAAAGAGGACATACAGATGGCCATCAGGCATATGAAAAAATGTTCAACCTCACTAATAATCAGAGAAATGCAAATAAAAACCACAGTGAGATACCACCTCACTCCGGTCAGAATGGCTATCATCAACAAATCAACAAACAACAAGTGTTGGCGAGGGTGTGGGGAAAAGGGAACCCTGGTGCTCTGTTGGTGGGACTGCAAATTGGTGCAGCCATTATGGAAATCAGTATGGAGGTTTCTCAAAAAACTGGAAATGGAACTGCCGTATGACCCAGCAATTCCACTCTTGGGAATCTACCCAGAGGAAACCAAGACGCTAATTCGAAAAAATATATGCACCCCTATGTTTATTGCAGCGCTATTTACAATAGCCAAGACTGGGAAACAACCGAAATGCCCATCGGTAGATGACTGGATTAAGAAACTGTGGTATATTTATACAATGGAGTATTTAACTCTGCTATAAAGAAGAATGACATCGTATCATTTTCAACGATATGGATGGACCTAGAGACTATTATATTAAGTGAAATAAGTCAGTCGAAGAAAGACAAATACCATATGATCTCACTTATATGTGGAATCTGGAAAACTGAATGAATGAGCAAAGTAAACAGAAACAGTCTCATAGATATAGAGGAAAAACAGGGTTGCTAGTTGGAAGGGGGGTAGGGATGACGGAGAAGGGGAAGGGATTAGACAGCAAAAATCGGCAACTAGAATATTGCCACAGGGATATGAAAGAGAGTTCGGGGAATATAATAATGTTGTAAACATTTTGTGGGGTGTCATATGGTCACATGTCTTGATAGGAGACAATTTCATGGATAGAGTAAGAGGCTTGATCACTGAACTGTACACCTGAAGCGGAGGTTGTATACCAACTGTAATTGAATATATATAGATAGTCACAGGATGTGGATTATATGGTGGAAGGGAGTCAAAGGAATTGTAATAGATATGTATGATATGGGGGGGAGGAGTGGGGTGGCGAATTGGGGGAGAGAGGTTGTCACTTTGAGAGGTAGCAAGTATAACTATTGCACTGCTTTGTACACCTGAAGCTAATTTTAAAAAAATGTTTATTTCACAATAAAAAAATAAAAAAATATAAATAAAAGGTAAAAAAAAAAATAAACCACATGTTCTTAAGTGAAGTGTAGGTTATTCAGTTTAATGGCTTTTCTTTCTAGTCAGAAAAATCTAAAAATTACTATTGTCTGGAGTTGATACTAAAATTGCATAAAAAGTATTGAAAAGAAAACAACTGTAAAATAGGCATAAATCATATAGAATAAAAAAGTCTCTCCCCAGAAGCATGTAATTCTGTCTTTAAATTAAACCAACTCACAGTTTAATTCTGCTGGTTTTTTCCTTTCCCCATTTTTTGTTTTAGATATATAAATAAAAGTCTTTCATCATAGATAAGAAAATGCAGAAGTGCCTTAATTTATTAAATGTGTTGTGTTTAAACAGTGTTATTTGTAATATTTGCAAATATATAACTATATAATTTGTTTACCCCTTTCTTTAACCTCATGGGAGACTTTTAGGAATTTATGTATAATGTATGAGTAGATGAAACGCTTAGATATTTATTTCCTAAACTGTTCTGTATTGGCCAGGACCTAGTCAATTAAAGCAAATTCATTCCAAGCAGTTCAATAGGGGGGATTTAATATGGGAAATGGGTTATAAATATGTTAGAAGAGCTGATATGACAGGACATGAAGTGAGATAGGCTTAGTAACAGCAGGAAACCACAACTGCCCCAATGTCTAGAAGGAAAAAAAGGGGGAAGGAAGAAGTGGTGTCAGACCCAGAAGCTGTAATGACAGACATTGTACTGGAAAAAAATCTGCCCTCGCAGTCCTTTGACAGGAAAGCCCAAGAAATGACAGGAAAGCCCAGGAAATATTCATGGGATAAAGTGGTAAAGGAGGCAGATAAGACTTACACTCCCATCGCTCTTACACTGTATGGAAGAGAAAAGATATACCTATATAAATAAATAAAATCAAGAAAATATCAATTAGTAATAATGATAAGATAAATTCAAAACACAATGGCATGCTGAAAAAATAAGCCTTTATTGTTCTCGTCAATTTTTTGGTATTAATTTGATTTTTAAATATTGCATTGAAATAACCTTTCACTGAATTTTTGGGTTTTTAGTACTCCTTCCCTTGCCTCATGCCTGTTCCATTGGGTAAGACTAATATCTCAAAGGACTTCCAGCCATTTTGCTTGAGGAAGTAGGTGCATGGTATGGCTCTCAGTGAGATAGGGGAGGGTAAAGTAAGAGTAGATTTGAAGGCAAAAGTAAAGGTTTACTTGTGGGGCATGTTAGGTCTAAACTGTTTATTTACATTTCAAATAAGTATGATAAATAAGCAACTGGATATATAAATATAGAGTTCAGAGAGCATTTCTTTAGAGCTGGAGCTACAAATACAGAAGACAAAACATAGAGATGGTATTTAAAGGAATGAAATCCTGTCACATGCTACAACACAGATGAAGCTTAAATGAGGTTATATAAAGGGAGATTAAATGAGATAATATATAAGCTCTTTTAAAATAACACCTTTATTGAGATATAATTCACATACCATATAATTCACTCATATAAAGTATACAATTTAATGTTTTGTTTTTTTTAATTGTGGTATAATATACCTAGCATAAAATTTTCTGTTTTAACTATTTTTACTTGTGCAATCTAGTGGCATGAAGTACATTCACCATGTTATGCAACCATCACCACTATCCATTTCCAGAAATTTTTCGTCTTCCCAAACAGAAACTCTGTACTCATTAAACAGTGCCTTCCCATTCCTTCCTCTCTCCCAGGTCTAGGTAATTTTGTTTTGCTTTTATTTCTATGAATGGTCCTATTCTGGGTGCATTATTTAAGTGGAGTCATACAATATTTGTCCTTTTGTGTCTGACTTATTTTACTTAGCATAATGTTTTCAAGCTTCATCCATGTTGTGACAGATATCAGAATTTCATTCCTTTTTAAGGCCAAATAATATTGTATTGTATGTATATACCACAGTTTGCTTATCCATTCATCTTTTGATGGACATTTGAGTAGTTTACCCCTTTTGGCTATTGTGAATAATGCTGCTATGAACATTGGTGAACAAGTAAGCGTTTGAGTTTCTGCTTTCCAGTCTTTTAGGTACTGTATATACCTAAGAGTAGAATTGCTGGGTCATATGGTAATTCTATGTTTAACTTTTTGAGAAATCGTCAAACTGCTTCCACAGCAGATGGCTGTAGCATTCTACATGCCCATGGGGTTGCAATTCCTCCAAATACTCGCCAAAATTTGTTTTCCATTTTTTTATTCATAGCTATCCTAATGAGTATAAAATGGTATTGTATAAAGCGTCTTACACAAGGTTCCTGCTCCAACCAGATTGTGTCAGTAGAGTGTAAGCTCCATAAAAACAAGCACTTTGCTTCTTAACTGCTTTATTCCCAGCTGGACCTGGAACATAGTCATTGCTCAATAAATATGTATGACTAAATGAAGGAATTGCAAATGCTCAATAAGTGATAGATAAATCAATCCTTTAATAAATAACAGTTCTATATTCATTCCTAATTATGTTGAGTGACCCCTGCTGGGCTTAATGGTTTTGTTTTATTTCTAGGAAAGGCCTGCCTTTGCTCTCAGAAGTTGAAGAGACAATATGCTGAATTCATATAGAATGAAACTATCTCAAACCATATCAGGAGAAAAGGAGGTGACAGAGTTTAAAAAATATGTAATTAGAAAGTAGTGGGGGGCCAGCCGAGTGGTCTGGTGGTTAAGTGCTGGCTTGGGAAGCCAACGCCCCATTCGGGTCCCACATATGGTCAGTGACACTGCCCTCAAAAAAAATAAATAAAGACAAAAAGTAAGTAGTGGAAAAAGCAAACCAGATCTCAGGTGTTGCCTTCAAATTAGAGCACCAAGCTGGTGTTATGGGGATGTAAGTTGAAGGAGATGACTGCAATCTCGTCTTCAGGAAGCATTTCTGGCTTCTATTTCCATTTTCTTCAAACCTTGCTTAGATGAGGAATAGTTTTCCTGGATGCAGACACAATGTTCGGTCTTCTTTGTGTCTGCAGAAATTGGTCCACTTTCTAAATATGCTAAACTAAAAGACATCACTCTTTACATGTAACTGCGATCGTGAATTTTGGTTAACATTTTGTCTTTAAAACCACACCAGTCTGCAGAGTCTGGAAATGTGCACCTCTGTCAACTTTATGGGATAGATTAAGGTTTTGCTTCATACATGTAATAAAGAATATGATATAAATGCCCTTTACAATTAAGGTTACTTACCACCTTCACAGTTAATTTTATTTATTTTGTAAATTTTGTGTTTACAAAATTATTTTCTATTTTTATTTTGAGGTCGAGGAAAGCAAAGCTCTTATCAGAAAATATTGACCTGCAAGGTAAAACTGAATAAAGCAGATGCTAGTATGACATTTAAAAACTATTTAAAGAAGTATCAGTAGGGGAAAAAAAATCACTAATTATGTGGGTTTCCTGACATTGTGCAGATTTGATTTACTTGCAGTATAGATAAAAGCATGTTTTCTGATTTCTAAAAATTAATCGGACTCTAAAAAAATTTGATTTGTTAGCGAATAAATTTCAGTGAACTCTGATTGTTCTCTGTTGGAAGCTTCCCTGGAATTTTCATTGTAAAATGAGAGGGTGGGGCACAGGATTAGCTGAGCTTCTGGAGCCTAGGTCACCCCTTCTTCACATCAATCCAGGAGCAAGATTTAACGGTACTACAACTACTACAATCACTTTAGAAAAAAACTGCCTCTGTGATTCTTGGAGAGAAAAAAAATGTGGTTCACTCATTTATCCTTTCTTCCCTTATCTTTCAAATCATGAAGGTCAGCTACCATTAGAAGAGGGTGTATTGTATGCAGGGTGAGAGAAAGAGATAAGGTGATTGCTGGTAGCTAGCTATTCAGAGCCAGGAAATCTTTACAGCTGTTTTGTAATTTTTTTTTAATTTTCTTTTTTGGTCTGGCCTGGAAGATACATCCACTGTCAGGAACTGGTGCTATGTCAAAGAAACATACAACAAAAAGGGGTAAACAATAGGATCTTGAGATTATCATGCTAAGAGAAAAAAGTCAGACAAAAAAGGAGAAAACTACGATTTCACTCATACATGGGATCTAATACTGAAAGCAACAAACAAACAAAACAGACAAATGAACAAAAAATGCATAGATGCAGACAACAGTTTAGTGGTTACCAGAGGGTAAGGGGGGAAGGGGGTGGTAGAAGAGGGTAAAGGGGGTCAAATATATGGTGATGGAAAGAGAACTGACTCTGGGTTGTGAACACAAAATGTGATGTATACATGATGTATTACAGAATTGTACACTTGAAACCTATATAATTTTTTAACCCATGTCACCCTAATATACTTAATTTGAAAAACAAAAAAAGGATAGTGTAATGGGTGTAGGTAATGATTATTTAGAGAGATTAGCAAGAATGAAATGTAATCACTCTGTGTGGTGAGCACACAATGTGATATATAGATGATGTGTTACAGAATTGTACATCTGAAACCTATGTCACTTTACTAACCATTGTCACTTCAATAAACTTTCAAAAAAAACAAGAAGTATAATCAGAACTATGTGTCCATTAACTAACAGTTAACTCATTCATTTACTATTTACTGAGAGTGCCTACCATTGGGTTGTCGGAAATGTCATGACGTATTTTTTCTATGTTTTTCATTGCAGTAATATGTCATGACTTTTCCAAAAACCAATGTATGAACTTGCACCGTTCTAGGCATTTAGAGAAATCATTAGGGCGTTTAGGTCCTTAGCTTCAGTAGGCCGTCACAGTGAACAAATTCCTATAATGGATCATTCTCCATGTGCCAGCAGAAACCAGAATGTTCAGAAAGGGACAAAGAGTTTAAGAGGTTGATAAAAAACAGTATCTGATATATCAAAAAGTCAAATGTAGAATAACCATATAACCCAACATTTCCACTCCTAGGTATACACCAAATGTATTGAAAAAAGGGATTCAGACAAATACTTGTACATAAATATTCAGAGCAGCATTATTCTCAATAGTCAAAATGTGGAAACAAACCCAAAAGTCCATTAGTTTATGTATGAATAGAATAAATACAGCATATTCCTACTTCGGCCTATAATTTAGCCAAGAAAAAGAATGAGGTACAAATGTACACTACAGCATACATGGACCTTGAACAAATGAAAGAAGTGAAAGAAGCCAGGCAAATGTCCACATGCTACTTGCTTTCCTTTTATATGAAATACTCCAAATAAACAAATCCATGAAGACAGAAGCAGATCGGTGGTTGCCAGGGGCTATGGAGATGGGGAAATGGGGAGTGGTGGCCAATGGGTATGGGTTTCCTTTGGGGATGATGAAAATGTCTTAGAAAGAGATAGAGGTGATGGTTGCATAACATTATGAATGTACTAAATGACTCTTTTTTTTTTTTGGAGGGCAGTGTCACTGGCCCACACATGTGAAACCCGAACTGGGGCTGCTGGCGTCCCAAGCCAGCGCTTAACCACCTCGCCACTCTGCCGGCCCTAAATGACTCTTAATTGTACACTTTCAAATGGTTAATGGTTAATTTTATGTTGTGTGATTTTTACCTCAGTTTTAAAATATACGCCTCTCAAAATTCAAACAGCATATAGCTAACTCCATTATTTTACATATTATGAGGAGAAGACATATTAGCAGAGGAGGCAGCAAAATAAGTGGAAATAAGTAATTACAAGTTGTGATTATTATGTGGGAAATAAAAGAAGAGGTAAGGTGGCTAAAGTTTGATGTCATCCATAGGCTACCCTGAAGAAATTATTTCTAATTTGTGGCCTTGAGCCCACGTCCTGGGCCTAAGCTTCTTTCAGTGACATGTTTGTTTATTTTTTCTCTCTCTTCTCCCTCTCCCTCCCCCTCTTTCTCTCTCTTTCTGTCTTTTCCTCTCCCTCAAGAGGAGATCTGGAAGGAGACTTGGGGTCTATAGTGGTGAAGTTTGAAAGTGCTCATGCCCAAGAATAACTCAGGCAGAGAAATACTGGACTAGAATTTCACACACTGAGACCTCCTCATTATTCCAGGAATATTAGGCTAGAAAAATAAAAATGGTAAAATTATATTGATTACCTCCCATCAAAAAAGAGGGAGGTAATTATTTTGAATGTATAGTGAACAGAAGATCATAGATGAAGTTCAGTTTTCCACTAAAATTAAAAAAAAATCAAATGAGCAGGCAAGAAACTGTCATGTCTTATCATTTGCTCAGTGGTCTCACTCTAATCTCCTCACAGATTGATTTCAACCACAGTTAAATCAGTAGGTGCTTTAGAGCTCTTCTGAAAAGTAACTGCAATCCAAACAGTTATCCCATTTAGTGCCAGTAGCTATAAACACTGTGTTTGTAAGAAAGATATATACCAGAGGGGCTACATGCATAGCTTCAAGAATCACCATAAAGAATGACAGAAAAAAATTTTAATAGTTTTAATTTTCAATTACATTTGACATACAATATTATGTTAGGTTCAGGTTATATCATAGTGATTAGACCTTTATATAACTTACAAAGTGATCACCCTGATAAATATAGTACCCATCTGACACCATACACAGTAGTTACAATATTATTGACTATTTTCCTTATGCTATAATTGACATTCCCATGAATATTTTGTAACCACCAATTTGTACTTCTTAATCCCTTCCCTCTTTTCACCCAAACCCCAACCCCACTTCCAGCTGGCAACCATCAAAATATTCTCTGTATCTATGAGTTTCTTTCTGTTTTGTTTGTTTGTTTATTTTGTTGTTTAGATTCCACATATAAATGAAATCATATGGCATTTGTCTTTCTCTATCTGGCTTAACTGCACTCAGCACAATACCCTCTAAGAATACAGAAAACATTAGAAGGTTTTAAGTTTACAGATAAACTATCAAGCTTTCTTTCTTTCTTTCTTTCTTTCTTTCTTTCTTTCTTTCTTTCTTTCTTTCTTTCAAGATTTTATTGGGGAATTGGGGGAGGGTACAGCATTGGGAAATTGGGGAATGGGAACAGACAAGTTGCCATCCTTTTGTTCTTCAGTCTAGTTGTGGAGGACGTCACTTCACTGGCCCATGTTGGTATTCTGATCATTGCGCTCTTCCCAGCTGAGGTAGATCAGTCACTGGCCATTGGACAGCTGCTCACAGCAGCTCACAGCAGCTCTCGCTGGCTGCGGCTGCTCACACTGGCTGCCGGCCACTCACAGTAGCTTATGGCAGCCCAGCTCCAGGTGGAGCTGTTGTTCACCATCTTAGCTGTAGAGGGCACAGCATCACTGGCCCATGTGGGAATTGAACCGGCAACCTTGGTGTTATGAGTCCATGCTCTAACTATGTGAGCCAACTGGCCACCCTCAGTGCCTTTATTTTTATAGAATATTATGTACAAAATATTTTGGCTTGAAAAATGACCAGTGAGTGTTAGAGTAAACCATATAAAACACGGAAACATGGAATAACTTAATCCTTTAAAAACATTGATCAAATCCCTGACTGTGTTTTTGAACCTTTCACAAAGTGCAAAAAGTTTTCCAAACATTATGGAAATGTTATTATTTCCCCCAGGGACCTGAGAATTAACAAAATATACAGGCCAACTGTTTAGGGACACTGTTAGAGGGTGTATTTAACAATAATTCTATTCGTAATTCTGTTAGAGTAAGAAAGAGATGCTGAATATTACATGTTATCATGCATAGGAGGTGTGATTAGACAATAATTGAAACAGTGTTACCCTGAGGTATGGTGTATCATAGTTTTTATTATACTCTATTAGCTGTTCAGGTAATGCACAAAATTTCCCTTCCCACAGATATTTTCCTTCCTTACCTCCTGCTTGCACTACCCAAATTTCCACACCTCGATCTGTAGTTGTGTAAATTTGTCATCCTTCAAAAGGTGAATTTTTAAATCTCTGATAGCTCCCCAGCATGTCAATTCAGAATATTTCACTGTTTCAAAGAAGCATACTGCTGAGAAACTTATGGCAAACTTCAGTGCACTGTGCTGACTTCTGGAGACTGTATTTACAGAACCTACTTTCATTTTAATTTTCTGTTATATATTTACTTCTTGGTTATACCCAGTAATATTTGTTAGGTCCTAATATTTACACTGCATATCAAGTTTACATTTTTTTTTCTCCCTAGTAAGACAGGACCCTAAGCCAGTCCTTTCAGAAGCCAATGTTTTTACAAGTATGTATATAAATTTAAAAAAATATGTAGAAGAAATAGCTGAAGAAGCCATGATATTTTTTTAACACCTGCTGCTTGCTCCCTTTTAGTTTTAATTTTATTTGGGGGGATTTAAGGACCTAAATTTTCAAAGAAATCCAACTTAGAGCATATTTGCCTTTCTCCAGAAGATATATATTTTGAAATTTAAAATAATATAAAATAGGGTGTTAAGAATGGTAACTTTCTTAAAAAAAAAAAGTAACTTTCTTTTGTTTCATATATATATATATATATATATATTTATATATATATATATATATATACACACACACACATATATGAAATATGTATAGTTGATGTGTGCTAACCCAGCACTAGTTATCTCCAGTAGCATGTAGAAGAGGCCAATGAATTAGAATTTGGAAGATATGAGTTCTAATCCCATTTCTGCCACTAATTAGATAGGAGAACTTGGACAAATCATGGACTACTTTAGGTATTGGGTCCCTTTGTTGTAACCTCAAGAGTTTGAAAGAAGTAATTCTGTCTGAGTTGTTTGTACAGTACATTGTGTGTACTGCAAGGTCACCCTTGCCAGAGAAAACTAGGTCTTTTTAAAATTCACATTGATATTATTTCTTCACTGGAATGGGTCATTGAGTGTTTACTCTCAATGACGAAAACCTGTCTTCTCCACATCCACGTATATCCTAGCTCTATTGCCATTTCGTAAATGTTGAAACCAGCAGTCATGGTTTCACTTTTTGGCCTACGTTGCAGCTCATCTGTTCTATACAATAGGAGCTGGGTAAATTCGTGCTGATGATTTTTACCAGCAGTCCTGTGGGAGGATTCTCTTTACCCCATTCCGCAGGATTTCCTGGGCTGCAGAGATCCACAGTCCCATAGCTGTCATGCTGCACATGTGATGATGGTGGATAGTATTCTTTACTTCGGGACTGTGTAATTCCCCTCAGGGAGATCACATGTTTATTAACGTCTGTTTATTAAAGTATCACAAGTTGCTGGCTTCCTGTTAGCCCTTCTCAGTAAATACGACTACAGTGTTCATTGGCTGCTTCTTGATTTTTAGCTTTTAAAATCACCTCCTGATGAACAGAAACAGTAAACAAGTATTAAAACATCGAAAATAATTTGAAAATAGTGCTATCATGGGGAGTCTGGAATTCCAGGCATTACCAGACAGTTGTAAATCAGCAATCAACTCACAGAGCTGGAGGATCAATGTCAGGAAAATAACAACACCTAAGTGTGCTCATCTGGGGTCAGTTGCATTTATAGAACATCAGGAGGGGATGGCTGGGGTGAGGAGTCCATAGTTTTCACCAACTGTACTCATTCTTTACCCAATCCCATATCCCAGGTGAAACAATACACAGACATATCTCGATTCTTATGTTTCAAACTAATTGAGCACCAAAGAACTGAAGACATCATCATGGTGATACTGTCCAGCTAACCTACCTTCTCAACAAACACTGTGTTTCTGTATTGCAAAATAGAGACAAAAAGGGAGCAGGGAAAAGGGGCACAATACTGATAATACGGTCTAACATGGACTGTGTGCTCACAAGAAGACTGGCACTGTTCTGAGCTCTTTATGTGTTCTAACATGTTCGATTTCCACAAGCACCTATGCAGTCTCTAGTTTTATCTTCTCATTGTAAACATGAAGAAACAGAAGCCTAAGGATTCAAGTAATTTTCCTTCATTTCATAAAGAATGAGTGATTGAGGTAGAAAGTGAACCTCTGCAGTTGGGCTTGGGAGATCTCGCTCTTATAAGGCAGTGTGGTGTGGGTAAAACCCACAAATAGCAGTCATCAGTAGTGCAAGGAGTAATGTGGGGAGAAAGAAAACCTAAGGCTCATGAATTTAGAAGATTAATGTGGAAGGTTCAAAATTAGGGTTTACTGAATTACTTCTTAGAAAAGTCTGTTCATTAAGAATTCCAACATGTTGTAAAAATATCAGTATTATTCAAAAAACTGAATGTTTTCTTATGCATATTTGAAGTGCATCCTCAGATACTTAATAGCTTAACTTCGGTAATTATTGTTTCTGAAAAAATTCTTTTCAAATGAGCTTGGGAAGAGGGTGAGCTTTGGAGGATCATGTTCTGGTTTGTACTGGAGTAAAGTTAATAAATAATGCATGAGCAATATTGCTGACAAACCCAAGGAGGATTTTTTTCTACTTGGGTGTGAAGCTCAAGCTAAAATCTAACACTCTTTTCTCTCAAAGCTGTTTCTTTTTCAGTATGTTTCATGCTGAAAGATTGACTCTACCTTTCATATACTTATCTGAGAAAAATTCTTCACTACCTTGTATGCCTTTCTCTTTCCTTTGCTCCTTCGCTGTCACATTGATTCGATATCTGAAATATATTTTGAATATGATCCCTCCTTTCTATCTCAACGGGCATTGCCTTTGTAGGAGCTGCCATTTTTTTCCCTGAATGAATGTGATTGCTTTCTAATTTGTCTCCCTGCACTTTGTTCTCCTTCCAATCCAATCCATTTTTCTCACTACAATGAAAAAAATCTTTTCCAAATCCAAATTTCATTATTTCCCAACTTAAAATACAAACTCTTTGCCCTGGCATACGTGATTTTCTGTCTGGCTCCCACACACCTCGCCAGTATCAATTGCTGCTGTCCCTTTATAACTATTTTATAACCCAGCCATACCAAATTATTTGCAGTTGCTCAAACATGCCAAGTTTCATTCTCTTAAGCCTTTGTAAGTATGAGTCCCCGAATAGCCTTTCTGAAATTGCCAAATTCGTTTTTATTATTATTATTATTATTATTATTATTATTATTATTATCAGGTATACAAAACAACATAGTGATTAGACATTTACACACCTCATAATGTGATCACCCCAACAAGACTTCTACTCCTCTGACATGGTACATAGCTATTACACTACTGTTGACTCTTTTCCCTGTCCAGGTGTCTCAGTTTATGAAGTCTTCTTGTTTCTTTCTTTGACACTACTGTGGTAGTACATAGCTTTTTGTAGGACTTATCACATTGAATTTCAGCTTTTTACTTGTGTATCAATTCTGGGCTATGTGGGGCTGAAGGCAGGGATGTGTCTTAGCATTCTAGCAAATCCCCTGAACACATTCCTCAGGCTACTGATGGACTTTGTTTAATGGTTAATGGTTTCACCTATTAAATATTTTAGATCTACCTGTAGACTACATAGTATACAAAGCTAGAGAAATCTATATTCAATAATTCTAAATTCTAAATTTGTGGTAATTTCCTTTGTTACCCAATATAAAGGTGAATAATTACCTGTAAAATAAAACTTGGTTTTTCTCCTCTACTCTCAACATTTCTCACACCAGAGGTGTGGGATTTTTCCCACACCAAGAAATTCTGCAATGCCAATTGGATGTCCCACAATTCAATTCAGTTCTGATACCATCTGCCTGGGGTTAACATCGGATCCTACAGGTTAAGGGCTCAGTTCCACACTACTGCCCCCCCCACACACACACAGACATGCACACATTCAGATGCCAATGGCCAGTCCAGGTTGTCACCTATGCTTCTGACTGACCAGCTGTAAATAAGAGGTTTCCTCCACCCTCTCCTGGGATTCAGTCATTTGTAGAATGGTTCACAGATCTCAGGACATCATTGTTTGCTATGGCTAATTTATTACAAAGAACATTTCAGAGTATACCAATGAGCAGCCAGATGGAAGAGATGTGTAGAGCAAAGTCTGGGAGAAGAAGCACAGAGCTTCCATATCCCCTCTGGCGGTGCCACCTTCCCAGCACCTGCATATTTTCACCAATCCTGAGGATCAGCAAATCTTTTTGTTCAAGAGTTTTCATGGAGCTTAATCTCCAGCACCTGCCCTCTTCCCTGAAGGTCAGTGGGTGAGGCTGAATGTTTCAACCCTCTGACCTCTTGACCTTTCAGGTGACCAGTTACATCCTGAGTCTACCCAGGGGCACTACCCTAAGTCTTTCCATAAACTGTTGTGATCAAAAGGGGACTCCTATCACTCAGGAAAATTCTAAGAGTTTTAGAAGAATGGTGCCCGGAATTTAGGAGAAAGACCAAAGATACATTTGATTATGCCACAACTAGCTATTATCTGGCCATTCTCATCATGTTATATTAGCATTTTAAAAAAGCAAGACTCTGCATCAAGTTGCTGCTGAGACATCAGAGCAACTTGGCTGAATAAGGTGAACTAAGGGGGCTGTGGGTCATGCTCACCAATGCAAAGCAGAGAGGAACCAACATCACTGAGCACCAGTGACAGGCCAATCAGATTTTGATTTTGTATCACATTTAATACTTGGACAAGTGTTGTCCCTGCACCCCACCTGAGAGGTTCAGAGAGGTGAAATAAGTTGCCCAAAGTTGCAGAGATAGTAAGCAGTGAAGCTCAAATGCAGGACTTCCATGGTCAAGTATGCTAATAAGCCACTGGGCACTTTCCAAATGAGAAGCTCTCTATGAAACCTGGAATCTGATGTTTTATTCCTCTGTTTTCTCACTGCCTGGCACCATCCCTGACACATTATCCGTGTTTGTTGAATGGTCCAGAGACACAAATAACAAACAGAGATGGTGCAATTTATTAGAAAACTTCATTTGGTCCCAACACTTTCAAAGAGATCTCTGCACATGATTTCTCATGTATCCCAAGTTATAAACCTGATTTTGGAACCAGCAAAGAGTAAAATGAGACATTGATTTAATGAAATGATTCTGTAGAATCTATCAGATGAGGCTGAGCTTAAATAATACATTAGAATGTTTCTCCTGTCTGACAACCTGGTCTGCAGGTCCCAACCCAAATGGATATGAGTCTGTAAAGATAGTGACTGTGCAATGCTTTTATCCAAGACTGTTTTCTGCCCAGGTTCATAGATAACCCAGACTCATTGTCTTATCAAGACAACTATAAGAATTGAGCAGCCCTATGCCTGTCCTTCTATTATGCTTAGTAGGTCATTTATTTTTTTTCTACTTTTCTGTTGCATTTACCAATTTTAGCAGAAACCCAGGCTTCACGTTTTCCTGGCCTAAATTTTCCTTTATTCCTTTTATTTTTCTAGATACAAAAGTCTCTGTTGAACATTTGTTCAGACCAAAACTGTGTATAATACAAAAATCCTTTTCCAGTAAGTGAAAAATATACAAATGGTTTTAGAGAACCAAGCATTGTTTAGCTAGGTGACAAGAGGTCCCTGTGGAATGAGCCACAATGCTGTAACATCAATTAATCAATGGAGTTTTTGCTCCTCTTTCCCTTTGCCCCTATAAAGTAAACATGTGCCTTGGAAGCTCTTGCTTTTTGTTCACACTAGGCTACCATATTTATTCTGCTTCTTTTCAGAAACTCCACTTACTGTATGAAAGTATCCATCTCACTGACAGTGGGTGAAAATGACACTGGACTCTGCTACAATTCCAAGATGAAGTACTTTGATAAAGCTGAACTGAGCAAAAGCAAGGAAATTTCCTGCCGTGACATAGAAGATTTTTTACTACCAACCAGAGAACCTGAAATCCTGTGGTATAAGGTATGGACTTTGAATGATGTTATTGCTTATACATAGATTAATGTGTATCTTATTCTTGGAAAAGTTGGATAAAATATTTTAATGGGTGTCATACAGTTCAGCACTGCCTTCCTAAAATACTACAGAAGTTGTGCTGGTCATTTTAAGTTTTCAAACCAGTGGCTTTGATAAATGCTAGTTAATATTTATATTGGTAGTCCATTGTAATAAGCTTTGTGTTTATATTTATATCTAATTTACACCTACAGTGTCTTCAAGTCTATTATAATCTGTGTTAATAATTTCAGGAACTAAAAGTAAAATTCATTTCAAAGCTCTTCATGTAAACAGTCCAAAATGTCCCCAAACAAAGAGGGAAATGATTGATTTGCTTTTGTGATAAAATAACACTAGTTTTAGTGAAATGTTCTGTTTAATGGAAGTATCTTTGTGCATATGCTAACCCTTTTCATATAAAAGCATGCACATTTTAAAAAATAACATCTGATGAAAATTTATAACATTATAAAAATAGTATTACATTAACTTTTATCAAAAACCAAAAGGAACTTTAGATGTAAGCAGAATAATATAATCTACCATTGCTATCACATTGACTTTCACTGAATTTCAAGATTTGAATGTAGCCTTCAGCTTATTTATAACATAAATATATTTTCATTATTGAACGTACTCAAGGAAATACCTTATAGAGGCTGTAAACATTTGTCTGGAATATTTTATCTGTGGTTTAAAGATTCCTAATGTAAAATTTGCTTTGTCCAACTCACTGGAGATAGGAATTTAGGAAGCTAGACCTCTTAGTAACTGGAATCACTAATGTCAGTATACAGAATGTAAACCCTCATAATTGATTGCTCATGAATTCAAAACTTGTTGGAAATGAAACAAGAAACAAATCTTGAATAATTTTTAAAGGATTTTTCCAAAATTAGCAATGCCCTTCTCTGAATAAGGCTTAATTTTGATTCTTCATGATAAGTAATAGAGGATTCAGAACAGCAAGGGAGCTGTTAAAATAGTTTTCTACTTTCCCTTGAATTTCTACCTTAGACTGTGTCAAACAGCCCTTAAATATTAGCCCCACTGATTTCTGTTCCAGTACAGATGAGTTTTATTTTTTCCCTTTTTAAGTTGAATGACATTTCTCATCCTATTCTCATCCTGATTCTCTGTGATTTGCCTACTTTCCACATGTAGATTCTGAGTAAGTCCTGATGATGGCTTCAAAAGGGAGATGTATTTCGGGAGTTTAACCCAAGGTCTCTGAGAGCAAATATTTTTCTAATACTCAAAGGTGTACATTCAACTTCTCGATATGTGATTTCTTTGTTGTTTGCTAATAAGTTGATCTTAAGAGTCACATGCCTTTTCTCACTTTTTGCAAACAGTATCTCAAAATTTGGTGAAAGACTAGAAACCATGCATATGCACACATTCAATTTTTTAAAAAGCTGGCCTCACATTAGTCCTTTAGTCATGTTTTCACTATCACCCCAATCACTGTGATCTAAAGCTATAGAGACCATAACTAGTGGAGTGATGGGTGGAGAATTCTATTCTATCTGTAGAATTTAACAGTCTTGTAACAATTCAGATTATTTTTCCATAGTCAAGAGAATATATATTCCATGCGTTCAGTGTATAAGTTATACAGTTATCACAGTTTGTGCAACTAATATGAGGATATAAAATGTATATTTTGGTCTGGAATAATTATCCCCCAATTATACAAAGGCATTGGGACACATAATCAAAATAATGGTCTATAAAGATTTGATTTCGGGCCAGTCAAGTGGTGCAGTGGTTAAGTGCTGGCTTGGGAAGCCAGCGGCCCCAGTTTGGTCCCACATATGAGGGCCAGTGACACTGCCCTCAAAAAAAAAAAAAAGATTTGATTTGGAAATAATTTTTTTTTTTTTTAGAAATAATATTACCTTTGAATAGTATCAAATGGTTTAAAACTATCCTCATTCCATTTATTTCAAATCTGTCTACAGGAAATAGACTTCTGTTTGGGCAAAAACAGAAATCTTCTGAGCAAATGTCATTATAATATGAAGCTTAATTCAGAGACCATAATTTGGTAGACTTATCAACAGTGAAAATAGATATTTATGGAACTATAAAGACTTTTCATATAAATATTGGCCATTTCTTTCATGGATTATAGAATGTACATGCAATGAAGAGATTGAACTATTTCTAAATGAAACATGAAAATATTTAAAATATTGAAATAGAAGCATTTTCCTCTATAGAACTGCTTTTACTACTTTCTACTCAATTGACTCATTTTGTACTTTATGTTACCAGTACCAAGATGGTTAATTTCATAATCATCAAATGTGGTGTATTTACTTTTAGAAATGATGTCAAGTGTAATCATAACAAGTGTCCCTTTTCTCATATCTAATAAATTAATACATATTGATTTAGAGACACTAATCTTAGAAGTTAATAAAGTAACTCTAGAAATACTTTTTTTAAATTGAGGTACCTGATTTTTCAGGGATGTGGAGGAGATGTGAACATCTTTAACATTAATCCCAAACTATTTATTTTAGCCCTTTAAAATTATAACTTAAGAAGCTTTTAGTTTTGTTATTCTGAATACCTTATTTTTCAGTTCTAATAAATAGTATGTAAATATAAATACTGTATAAACAATATATAGTCCTTATAAAAATATATCAGTACTGTATGCACTACAAAAATGCATGTTCTTCATATAGGAATGCAGGACAAAATCATGGAGACCAAGTATTGTATTCAAAAGAGATACCCTGCTTATAAGAGAAGTCAGAGAAGATGACATTGGAAATTATACGTGTGAATTAAAATATGGAGGCTTTGTTGTGAGAAGAACCACAGAATTAACTGTTACAGGTAAGAAGAGTCTTCAACATTTCATTTGCAAGTAATGAAACTAGCATTTCGAGTTTTTGTGCCCCATGTTGATTTTTTCAAATCTGCGCAATGAAAGAAGTACTTAACAAAATGCTAAGTGGATTCCTATAGGTGAAATGTATTCCTCCTTGCTTGGAAATCACCTTGTACTTAAATGCATTTGAAAGGTTAAAGAAAATGTGCTTACAGAATTATAGAAATGTTAACGTTTGAAAGTACTTGAAATAATGAGTTTACAAATTCAGAAAATTATGCTTATATTTGTAGTGGTATCACTTTTCAGAAACATTTTCTAGAGGGCTGAAATGGAGTACATGAAATCTATCTTTGCCTTTGTGTCTTGTTCTGAATTAGAAAAATTACTTTTTTATTCATTCATCACTCTATGAGTCTCACATATGTTTTCTCATGAACTTGAAAATAACATAATTTCAAGTTATGACCGAATTTATGGAATGACTGAATAATTAGTGAGAGGTGTGCATGGAGTCTTTCCCATAACTGCTTGTAAGGTAGAAGGGCGTGAGAACAAGGTTCAAAACACTGTCTAAAAATCAATGAATCAACAACTCGCTAGTCACGTGACCTTGTTTGAATCACCACAAGCTTCCAGATATCAGTTTCTTCATGTATTAAATGACGATGAAAAACATTTGCCAAATTTGGGGGGTTTTGGCAAGCATCAAATGTGCAATGGTAATATGTATGAAATCAATTTGCAAAATATAGAATTATATCCCAATGTGCATTACTTTTGTTATTTTTATGTCACATGGAATATTGTGTTCATACCCTTTATTACTTTATATCTTATTTCTCTAAAAGTGCTTCCAAGGTAAAAAGGGGGAAGGAAACAAGAGCAATATTGGGAAATTAAAGACATTACTCTCATCTTATTGAGAGAGATTCTTCTTGGTGACATTTTTGTACAATCGTATTTATGAAACATATATTAAAAAGTGTAAAAAGTATATCAGATACTTTAAAGGGATTTTTATTTGTTCATTGATTCATGTAAGATAGCTTTCCTGCATGTGAAAAATGTTTTGTGATAGTCACTTTCATATTACAATAATCTTCTTTTAAATCTTGAATTATATATTTTGACTTTAAAACTAAATGCAATTCATGAAATTTATTTGATGAATAGTAATTATTCTGATTGAAAGAAAATTGAGTTAAATAAGTAAGGTACTCTTTGGTAATGCCTTTGAAAAATATTAGACCCAGTAAATAACTGGCACTTAAAGATATGACAAACTTGAATAGTAAACACATATTCAGTCTTATATTGTGTACCTCTGGTATGCATGTGTATAATTTACACTAGCTTGGTTTTCAGTTTTGCTGTGTGTAATAGGTCTCTGTATAGAAAATTAGAATTAGCACTTTTTCAGTTCACCTCCCTATCTGTTTAATGGAACAGTGAAAAACGTGACTTTCTCTAGTTGGGTTTTCTTTTAGATATTGACTTCTTTATTATTATTTTTTCTTAATCTATACTGAAATAGCTTTTCCAAGGAGACATTTAGACAAAGGAATTTAAAAACATAATGGAAAACATGTATTCTGAAAAGAAACTAGAATGCACCTTTGTCTTTATTCTTTGGAGTGTTGAACCTATCCTTGCTAAGCACATTTTTCCCCTTTCTAGAAATACTAGGTAGGATACTAAACAACTATGTAGTAAGAGGAGACTGGAAAACAATCTCATGGAGACTGGAAACTGGGTCCCAAATGGTAAAACAACTTATATGAGGCTATTTTGTATAACCAATAATAGAATTGTTTTCTCCTAAGTGCTACCCAGGGCTACTATATTTTTCTAACTTAATTACTCCAAAAATATCTCCTTTTCTTTACATGAAAAGAATGAATAATTATTTCTTTTTTTAACTTTATTATTACTACTATTATTATTATTAGTTACAGATGTACAAAACAATGCAATAATTATCTTTTTCACCCCTTACAAAGTGACTACCTCCTCCCCCTCCCCTGTTCCCCCACCCCCGATATCATACATATCTATTACAATTCCATTGACTCCATCCCCACACTATATTCCATATCCCAGGACTATATATGTGTTAAATTATAGTTGACATATAATATTATTCAGCAGTAGCTTCAGATGTACAGTGCAGTGGTAAGGCCACTACACCATCCATGAAGTGGTCTCCCTGACAAGACCTGAGTCCTTCTGATCCCCTAAAAAAAATATCTACAACATTATTGATTATAAGGAATAATTATTTCTTGATATCCAAGAGGAAGTTAGTAAAAATTTTCACTCAACTGATTATCATGAATACCTCTAACTTAAATAGCTTTACCTGTGACACCGATTTGGGCAAAAAAGTAATAAAGCCAAGCTTGACGATATATGAAATTTGGGGTGAGTGAGAGAGCTGAACACCCTAGAATTAAAAATAGCATGTATTAAAAGCTGCGGGGAGCCAGACCCCGCGAAGACCAGGGGTTCCCTCGGGTGGGACGGCGTCGGCGAGGAGAAAAAAGGAGGGAGACACCGGAAAGAGGTTCACAGGAGCGTCACACACACACTTTATTATTAAAGCCTGGCCCCTTTTATAGGGGCTTCTGAACACTACCTCAATTGCAAGTTATGTTGCAAGTTATGTTTCACATGATCAGGATGTTTTTCTCTTTCTCAGAGCTTTTACCTTTTTGTAATTGTATCTTTCTAGGGTACACCGGTTACCATGACTACCTTACAGGGCGTATACTTGAACTTAGTAGCAAAGGGAGTCTCCAACTTTTCCTATCCTACGAAGAGCAGCATATTATTGTAATAGAGGGAACATCTGTTTCTCAGTCAGAGCTTCAGTTTTTGTTGCTACAGCCATGTACAAAGCAAAGAGTTAAAACAAGGTTAATTAAAATACCTCATGGTCAGTAAGTTGTCTCTTATCAGAACTCTCATGGCTGAGAGACCTTGGTCTCCTGATCTCCAAGGAAACCTTTCACAGCTGCATAGGCCAAGGGGCTTGAGTCCCCAATATCTCAGTTCAGGGGTCCCCTCGGGCTGTAGCCTCTTTTAGGGAGTTTCCTTTTCTTTAGGAAATCTTGCCTTGTCGTTGACTTACACAGCCAGCTATCATCAGGGTACCCTAGAAACTTGTCACAAATGCAGTGAGTATACTGTCTCCTATAGAAGGAAAGGCACATGGGTTCATAGAGACAGGAGATATTACATGACCAACCATAAGGCAGCATCCCAGACATCCAGTGCTGAGCGTGGATCTTTATGTCAGTGTGGCCTAGTCAGACACCGGGATGCTGTTGGCCCTCAGCAAAAAGCATTTTACGTGTTAACAATTCAAGTGACAAGATATATTTATGTGTAACATTGCTTTAAATGGTGTGACACTATAGCACATTTACTTTACCTGTGGCCAAATTCAACACAATTCTTAGAACCCAAATTTTCTCTCTCAGTAAAGCAACAAAGGTAGGCAGTTCTCTGGATGATAATTAATCACTGTTTTGTATCTTGGTTTTCTGTACACCATGATCATACTCTATTTAATGTAAACATTATGCAAAGTATGATTATCATTTAATATTAGTGGCTCTGCCATAGCTTGTCATAAACAAAGTGTGTTCCAATGTTTCCTTAAAATAAATAAGAAAGAATCCTACATGTGAAGAGAAAAGGACATTTCAGGATAAAGTGGCTAAATGTGGTGAGCTTTTCTGGGAGATCCTTCACTTATGAAAGGTGCATGTGTCTACTTAGGTGACGTAGTGGTTCAGGAAAACAGATCACAGTGGAAGAAATAATAAACCTGCCCAGCTCTTTGGGGATACTTTAAACATTTTTTTAAAATTTGTAAGCATTTAAGGTGTTTTAGCATCATCTCCAGCCTCCACCTTCTTCTCTAAGCCTCAGCCACACTGAAGTTTGTGTTCTCCTCCAAATATTCTCCCACCGAAGCCTTACTCGTGGTGTGCTCCTCTGCAATGCTTTTCCTTCCTCATTGTCACAGTGCTGATTCTTACTCTTCAAGGTGTCACTACAATATTCCCCGTGTTGAGAGGCCTGTAGGTCTTCATGCCTTTGTAGTACTTGTAGAATCCCTATTGTAGCACTGACCACATTACCTTCTAACTATTTGTTGACACCCCTGTTTTTCCCCATGAACATGAGCTACTCAGTGTCAAGGGCAATATCTTTTTTATTTTTTAAAGAAAAGATTTTATTTTAGAACAGTTTTTCATTTATTGAAAAAAATCATAAAGACAGTAGAGAGAGATTCTATATACCCCAAAGCCAGTTTCCCCTCTTATTAATAACCTCTAACATTAGTATGGTGCATTTCTTACAATTAATGAACTCATATTAACACATTATTAACCAAAGTCCATACTTTATTCAGATATCCTTAGTTCTTACCTACTTTCCCCTTTTTGTTTAGGAGCCCATCCAGGTAGCGTATTACATTTAGTTGTCATGTCTCCTTAGGCTCCTTTTGGCGGTGACTATTTAACTTTCTTTGTTTAAATGTTCCCGACAATTAAGGAGTGCTGGCTATGTAGTTTTTAGAATATCCTGCAATTGTGATATGTTTGATGTTTTTCTCATGAGTAAAGTTTGGTTATATATTCTTGGAAGACCCACAGAGGTAAAATCACAGCATATGGTACTATCAACATGACATATACCTGTTGATTTTGGCCTTCATTACCTGAGGTAGTGTTTGTCAGGTTTCGCCACTGTGAAGTTACTCTTTTTTTCTCCAATTTCCATACTGTACTCTTTGGAAGTAATTATCTGCAGTCCACACTTAAGGAGTGAGAATTTATGTCCCCACTTCTTTGAAGGCAGAGTATCTACATAAATTATTTAAAATTTTTCTGCATAGGACATATATCTATTTTCTCATCGTTGTCTATTTATTAAATCATTTAGCTATATCATTATGGACTCAGATCATTATTTTATACTTTGGTGTATAATCCAATATCACCTCATTTATTTTGTTGCTCAAATTGTACTAGCTTTGGCTCTTAGGTCTTTTAGTTGATTTCTTGTCCCTTGGACATACCCCCCATCATTGTGTGTGTGTGTGTGTATGCGTGTACATATATGTGCATGTACACTCACATCCTTATTTCTGTGCGGCACAATATGTTCCAGGATCACCTTTTGCATTTCCTCTCCCTGCCCTAGAATCAGCTATTTCTTCCAAAGAGCTCTTATTTTGTTTTTAATTGGATAATAGTGCTAGAAACTACGATCTGGGCATTGGGAGTATTCATTGCTACTAAGCATCATTGCTTCTAAGACCTCTCAATTGATAGAGCAAAGACATATGTGTATACTGACCCAGGTATGTACGTATATCTATAAATATTTATATACATAACCATCTGTGTCTACATTAAACTAAACATAAGTTCATACTGATGTCTCCAACTTTAATCTTTTACCATAGATATCATTCTAGCTTCTTCCCTTTGCTTATCTGTAACCTCCCTTTCCAATAGTGAGAAACCTGGTTCCCAGCATCTGCCAATCATTTACTTAATTATTCCCTTTCAATACAGATGAATAATGAGCTCAGAATTGTTAACCAGTACTCCTGTGAGAAACAACTTTATCAACTAGAGTACAGTGCTTACATACAGATGCTTTTGCCTTTTGTCTTCCAGACTCCACTCATTTCCAAAGTTACTTAGGTTAGCCCCTTTTCCCCCAACCCCCTTCAGTAAAGTTGTCTCACACATTTGTAATACAGTCAGGTTGTTCTATCACACTGTGCATTCCACCCAAATGATATTTTTAAAAAATTGTATGTATTAACTCGTTCACTGTGTTAATTGGTTTTCTTTCAAGTTTTTCTTTCAAAATGTGTCAAAAATCCACAAAAAAGTTGAAATTTTGTTATACTACCCATAAACTGTTATTTTATGCATTTAATAACATTTTGAGCTGCTTTGTACATAAATGACATTATTTTAATTTTAAACCTTTGTTATATGGTTATAAATTTACCATTATATTGAATTTTAGCAAAAAATACTCAAAACATACTAAGTGGCATCAATTAGATTTAAGTATAGATAAATTAGAATCTAGTGACATTGATGACATTAAAACTTTATTATGAAATGTTACAAAATATGACATACAATACACGTTTGTTGTTGATAGTGGAAGCCATGAGACAGCATACCCGAACATCGCACCAGAAGAGTTAAAGTTTGTAGAGGAGAAAAAAATAGTTCTCTACCCTTTTGAGTTATTGGATGAGAAACTCTGTAATAAAATAAAGATTATCAACAGAAAAAGAAACACAAGTTTATTAACATGTACACCTCAAATATTTACATGGAAGAGACACCCGAACCACCACCTCACATACTGTCTTCTGCTAACTACAAGAGAAAGATGGCTTTGGGTCATGGGTCTACCCCAACATGATGGAGGAGGCGGTAAGTAGTACTCCAAAGGAAATTCAAGGTGCCAAAAGAAGGTTAAAAAATATTCTAGGGAATGTAAACAGCAGATGTCCACTATTTCTAAACATAATTTCTTTGAGTTTATAAAATGTAATTTGATATTCATAAAATTCTGTTGTGGGTAGTATGATCATTTTCTGTACTTCAATAACGCTGGATAAAAATGTGAACATATTCAAGTTTATATCGATCAATTGCCATATCCTCGGATTCCTTATACTAAACTCTAACTCATACCATGATTATAGCTTTAAACCTAAATCTCTGCCAAATTATTCATGGGAATGTAGGTATAGGGAAAACATCATGTCCAGAGATGGTCCATAAGAGACCTAGTAATTCCAAAATAAATAAACCATCTTGACTCTTCTCACAAATTGAGCTATTTAGACAAAAATCAAGCATTAGTTATGGCACCTATTTTTGGATTTGTTAGCTGTTAGAAAAAATGCACAGTATTTAGATTTTTTCACAAGTATTAATTAAATTGTATGGTATTCACTTTTATCTGTTCAGTGTTAATTTTTCCTTCTAGCCAAAACATTTTTATAATTTTAAAAAAAGCTTCAAAACAAAATAGCAGCCATATATCCATCATAAAATTGGGAAGAGTCAGACTAGTTGAAATGCCATTTAATTTCTAGAGCTAGATCATAGAGTGAAGTAATGGTAAGGAAATGGGTGTGAAAATGTTACATGAGGAGAAAAAAATCCCAATGAAATGTAAGAATGGGAAGAACAGTGAGGAAAGGAAAATTGACTTGAAAAAGGCAAAAAGAATGAGGTGATTGCTACAAGGATATGATGGGTTTAGTAGTATTTTTATATTGGGTTGACATATTTTTTCTATGTTTTTCGTTGCAAAAATGCCTCATGACTTTTCTAACAACCCAGTATTTGGTCTAACATTTTTAACAGTTAATGTAGCAATATATTTAAACTACTTTCCAATCAACCGTAGGCAGAATTTATGCTCTCAAAAGGTACATCTTCCTCCTCTTTTTATAGATGAGAAAGTTGAAGCAAAGAAAGGTTAAGTGGCTTTATCAAGGTCACAAAGCATCATGGTGACAAATTTAGGAATAAAATTTAATTTCCTGAACTTCAGTTTATGATTTATTCCACTGGATAATTAATATGAAGGCATTGTGCTTTTCATATTAGCTCAGTTGATCACTATGAAAAATTTATCTTTTAAGTTCAACTGAGACACATTTTACTATGAGACCTTTAATTATTTTGCCACTGATGTAATTAAGTGGGGTTTTGTGGTCTAGCCTGGAGGTGGAGTGATTACTTTAATTTTTTCCCTCTATTTCTTTGAAAAATTGTACCTTTTATCTCCCCCTTTTAAAAACTATTTTTGTTAACTTATTTCAGAGACTGACATGTGCTGCACTGCTTGTAGCTTAACAAGAATCGATGAAATTGAAAAGAGGTGCATATCTTTCCTAACTTTACTGTGTATACTTAGTAATGTGCTAGAATTAACGTCCACAACAACCCTCACATATATGATATTTTTATAAAACGGAGCATATTGTAATCTTAGCTTTTTTGATAAGAAAACATCTGCCATGTTTTACAACTCAAAGATCATTTAGATGAATTCAAATTTTTGAATTAAAAGAGATTAAATTCAGTGAAATTGATCAATACAGTGAAACTGAGGTTAATCAGTTCAGCCATCTAATCTTGATTTGGAGTTGTCCCTAGAGCAAAAGACCTTTCTTAGGAGTAATTTCTAATGATGACTCTCTTGACACTAAGTACCTTAATTTATTGTTTAATCTCTCAATATATTGAATGAGTTGTCCAAATGTATTAATCAAGCAAGCATTTAATGTCAAGGTGTGACAACCTTGAATAAAAAGCATGAAACTTTTACTCTTAAGGAGATAACATATACATTTTGGAGTATATCACTAGAAAGGTTGATCTGCATCATTTCTGTCCATGTGGAAAACAAGGTGTTATTCATTTAGATGATTTCCATCAATATAAGCAATAATAAATATTAGTAATTAGAATAGTTAATACTATTTACTGTGTGACATGATCTGTTCTAAGTTCTTATTTATAATGTGTGACTCATCTATTCCACAAAACCTCAATTTACTCAACCTTTAAAACTTGTCATATGCTTCCTAAGTACCTGGCATTCTAGATTTTTTTAATTGAACTTGAAAATAATACATTTTTTCATTGCGCCCACTTTACACAATTCTTTGAATTTAAAAAACAATGGTTATCCACCACTTCAAATACCTAGAAAAATGCTGGATAAAATAGAATGGGCCTTCTAAATGATTAGCTGAGCTTTCAAGAAATTTTTTTAAAAATCTCAGGGGCCAAAAGGAACGAAGGCACTACAAAGTACAGCAGTTAAAGAATCTGACTCTGAGGCCACCATGGGGGCATGGGGGGGACAACTGGGAGTGGCACAAAGGAGTGTTAGGATTGTCATTATCAGCCGCCAAGGCCTTGGGTTTCATTGGTTACATGGGGAAGTGAGACTAGGACTTGGACCCTCAAAGGTTGGGAAGTTGAAAATGAAGTTCCCCAGAACAGAGAGCCCAGAAATAAATCCAAGCATTTACGGACAGTTAATCTATGACAAGGGAAGCAAGAATTTACACTGGAGTAAAGATAGTCTATTCACTAAATGGTGCTGGGAAAATTGGACTGACACATGCAAAAAAATGAAACTGGATCATCTCCTTACGCCTTATACAAGAACAAATTCAAAATAGATTAAAGACTTAAATGTAAGACCTGAAACCATAAAAATCCTAAATGAAAATATAGGGAGTACATTTGCAGACATTACCCGGAGCAATATTTTTACTGATACATCCCTACGGGCAAGGGAAGTAAAAGAAAAAATGAACATATGGGATTATATCAGACTTAAAAGTTTTTTCACAACAAAGGAAACCATTAATAAAACAAAAAGGAAGCCTACTGAATGGGAGAATATATTTGCCAACGATATATCTGATAAGGGGTTAATATCCAAAATTTATAAAACACTCATGAAACTCAACACCAAAAAACAAACAACCCAATTAAAAAATGGGCAGAAGATATGAAGAGACATTTCTCTAAAGAGGACATACAGATGGCCAACAGGCATATGAAAAAAAGTTCAACCTCACTGGTCATTAGGGAAATGCAAATAAAAACCACCATGAGATACCACCTCACTCCAGTCAGAATGGCTATCATCAACAAATCAACAAACAACAAGTGCTGGCAGGGCTGTGGGGAAAAGGGGACCCTGCTGCACTGTTGGTGGGACTGCAGATTGGTGCAGCCACTATGGAAGTCAGTATGGAGGTATCTCAAAGAACTGGAAATAGAGCTACCTTTTGACCCAGCAATTCCACTCCTAGGTATTTATCCTGAAAAAACCAAGACACTTATTCAAAAAAAGTTATGCACCCCGATGTTCATAGCAGCACAATTTACAATAGATAAGACTTGGAAACAACCAAAATGCCCGTCAGTAGATGACTGGATTAAGAAACTGTGGTATATTTATACAATGGAGTATTACTCCGCTATAAAGAAGAATGAAATCGTGCCATTTGCAATGATATGGATGGACCTAGAGACTATAATGTTGAGTGAAATAAGTCAGTCAGAGAAAGACAAATACCATATGATCTCACTTATATGTGGAATATGAAAAACTGTATGAATGAGCAAAGTAAACAGAAACTGTCTCATAGATATAGAGGAAAAATCAGGGTTGCTAATTTGGAGAGGAATGGGAATGAGGGAGAAGGGGAAGGGATTAGACAGCAAAAATAGGCAACTACAATATTGCTACTGGGATAGGAAAAACAGTTTGGGGAATATAATTAATAATGTTGTAAATATTCTGTGGAATGTCAGATGATCATAGGTCTTGTTAGGGAGACCATTTCATGGATGGAGTAGAGGTTTGATCACTGCACTGTATTACTAAAGTGGAGGTGGTATACCTACTGTAATTGAATATATATAGATAGTCACGGGATGTGGATTATACTGTGGAAGAGAGTCAGAGGAAGAGTAATAGATATATATGATATGGGGGGGTGTGGGGTGGTGTATTGGGGGTGGGGGGTTTGTCACTTTGAGGGGTAAAATGTATAACTATTGCACTGTGTTGTACACCTGAAACTATTGGGGGTGGGGGGGGTTGTCACTTTGAGGGGTAAAATGTATAACTATTGCACTGTGTTGTACACCTGAAACTAATTAAAAATAAAATTAAATTAAAAAAAAAAAAAGAAAAGAAAATGAAGTTCCCGTATAAACCTCATATTCTAAAAGGGCTACCATGAAAGTGAAAAGGAAAAAATGGAACCACTGGCCCAGGAAGAAGACAAACCCATTTGTCTGCCCTGGTATGTGCTCTACAAAAAAAAAAAAAAAAAGTATCTTATTACTCCATAGCCTTGTGGGTTTGGGTGTTAGAATTTACACAGCCTGTGTGGCCTGAAAGCACTTAAATCAAAAAATTAACACACGGATGGTGCCAGGGGAGTAATTTAAGGAGCAGTATAAAGCAAAACTTCTAGAGGTACATAGCCTCAACACAAACTGCACAAGATTCCCAAAGATGAAATGCTACTGAAGATTAAAAGACAAAAAAGGATATTATTTGCCACAAAAAGGTGTCTTAGGACAAAATACAAAGTAGAGTAGGACCCTTGTTTTATAAGATTTAAAGATTGGTTTTTTTTGTTGTTGTTTTTGGGGTTTTTTTTGTTTTTTTGAGGGCAGTTTCACTGGTCCGCTCATGTGGGTCCCAAACCGGGGCCGCCAGCCTCCCAAGGCAGTGCTCAACCACCGCACCACTCAGCCGGCCCTAAAGATTGTTTTGATGGTGAGATGCAACACGCTGACACTGGGATGGAGGAAAGGCAGAACTCTTGTTTTTTATTATCAAAGTTTATTGGGGTGACAATGGTTAGTAAAGTTACATAGGTTTCAGGTGTACAAGTCTGTAATATATTATCTATACATCACATTGTGTGTTCACCACCCAGAGTCAGTTCTCCTTCTATCACCATGTATTTGATCCCTTTTACGCTCATCTAAAACCCCACCTACCCCATTACCCTCTGGTAACCACTAAACTATTGTCTGTGTATATGAGTTTTTGTTTGTTTATTTGTTTGTCTTGTTCCTTTGTTGTTTTCAGTTTTATATCCCACAATATCAGTGAAATCATATGGTCTCACTGATTATTACTTACAGATCCAAAAGAGAGAAGGCTGCCAGGCAGAGGCAGGGTAACAGCAAGCTGGAGCTGTAGGGAACAGCTTATAGGTGGCAAGTGGGGTGAGGTTACCTAGGTTTTGAAGGCTCCCTGTTGATTGGCTAAATTTGAATTACTTCATGGGCTCAAGGGCCTAGGAGCTACCCTTAGTGCCTGGTGCCTGGCCTGTAGGGCAATTAGGGCTGGTGAATGGAGCTCCTGAGAGTGAGAGCCCTGAAAGAGAAGTGGTTGGCGAATGTTAATCGGCTACTCAAGAAGGGGAACTTAGAGGCCCCCACCCAGAACCTCAGCTGGGCCTGGGTCAAGACAGCATTAAAAAAACAAAAAACAATAAAACAACCTATATTATACCCCTAAGGATGTCAGCTACTGGAATCAATGGATCCAGACTATAAATTAGCTATGCTTAAAATGACTAGCGATATTTTTAAAAATCTAGAAGAATGCAGCTATTTTGGGTGCTGAGCGAGAGCATACATATTAAGAAGAGCACTAGGTCAGCAGTGCTCCCTAACTCAGACCTGTATGCCTTTTGATCTGATTAAATTTTCTGACTTTCTTTTTGGTGTTACATTGTTGCCTCACACAGTTCATCAGCAAGAGCTAGCCTTCCATTTCTTGCTGCTTTTGTCAACGGTGGATTTCAGGCATACTTAGAATGTTTTCATTAGGGTAACCCTACCAGTGCAATCCTATGCACCGCTTGCCTCTTAGAAATGGTCCAGTCATCCTTCTTGCCCGACTAGGGTTTGGAGCTGTATTGCTTCTAGTCTTGCAGACCACTAACAAAACTCATACCTCCCTCATTGTTAGGGTAACAGCTACTTTTTCTTTGACTGCTAACTACATGGCAGGCAGAGTACAAAATGATTTATAGGCATTATTATCTACATTTTACCAAAGAGGAAACTCAAAGTACATTGTGGGCCTGAATTTGTAATGTTAAATACAAATCATCATCATCATTTCTAATGAAGTTCCATTCTTTTATTTGCACCTGGCTGCTTCCGATGTTTGTTTTTTTTTAATTAAAATTTATTGGGTGACAGTGGTTACTAAAATTACATAGGTTTCAAGTGTACAATTTGCTTCCGGTGTTTTTAATGCTCATGTCAACAAACCAAACTGTGAGAATGGGGGAACTGTCCAATAAATACTCTTTGATAGAATGATTAGTTAGAGAAATAGATGA
The DNA here is from genome assembly GCA_033961575.1 of Aselliscus stoliczkanus. Taxonomy (NCBI): domain Eukaryota; kingdom Metazoa; phylum Chordata; class Mammalia; order Chiroptera; family Hipposideridae; genus Aselliscus; species Aselliscus stoliczkanus. Next base: position 90,894,950 of record CM066737.1, on the reverse strand, counting down.
ACGTCTGGAACTGTGCTGTCCAATGAAGTAGACATGAACAGCGTGTATCTAGTGAGCACTTGAAATGTGACTAGACTGGAGTGAAATGTGCTGTCAGTGTAAAATACTCACTAGATTTCAGCGACTGGGTATGACAAAATAATGCACATTATCGCATTTGTAATTTTTATATTGGTTACATATTGAAGTGATAGTACTTAGTTAAATAAAATATATTACTAAACTAATTTTATCTATTTCTTTTCACTTTTTAAAATGTGGCTACTAGAAAACTAATTTTTTTATGTGACTCCCCATATATTTCCTTTTTTTTAAAGGCAGAAAATATATTTATTTTATTTTTTTTAATTTAAATTTTTTATTAGTTTCAGGTATACAGAACAATGTAAAGTTAGATGTATATTTCCCTTTTAATATTTATTTATTTTTAATCAATAATTATAATATAAATTTAATTTTTTATGTTTCAATTACAGTTGACATTCAGTATTATTTTATATTCATTTCAGGTATACAGCATATTGGTTACACATTTATATAATTTATGAAGTGATTCCCTCCGGTAAGACTAGTACTCACCCAGCACCATACATAGTTATTGCAATACTTTTGACTGTGTTCTCTATGCCACTATACATTTCTGTTGAACAGCACTGTTCTAAGAAGTGAATGGCATCTCAATCTTAAGAAATGAAAAGGAGGGCTGGCCGAGTGGCATGTTGGTTAAGAGCTGGCTTGGGACGCCAGCGGCCCCAGTTCAGATCCCACATATGAGGGCCAGTGACACTGCCCTCTACAGCTAAGATGGTGAACAACAGCTCCACCTGGAGCTGGGCTGCTGTGAGTTCCCGGGATGGCATAGCTGCAGCACCTGCTGCAGTGGGCTCCCATAGGCTACAGTGAGTGGCCGGCAGCTGGAGTGAGCGGCTGGCAGCCACCGTGAGTGGCCGGCAGCCAGTGTGAGCTGCCAATAGCCACAGTGAGCGAACGTCCAGAGGCCGGCGACCAATCTACCTCACCCGAGAAGAGTACAATGATGATACCAACATGGGCCAGTGAAGCAACGTCCTCCACAACTAGACTGAAGAACACAAGGACAGCAACTTGTCTGTTCCCCTTCCCTGGTTCTCCAACGCTGTTCCCCTCCCCTAATTCCCCAATAAAAATCTTAAAAAAAAGAAAAAGAAATAAAAAGGAAAGAAAGCCACAGGAATGTTAATATTCATAATCTTAACCCAGTCTTTCAAATGAAACTGATTATCATCAATACAAATCATTGATTAATATTCATTGATCACTAAGTAATGGTTTATATGTGTGAAAAAAATCTCAAGAAAACTTTATTTCTATGCAGTCTATTAGCTGGTGAAGTTCACTGTCTATAAGTGGTGTAAATTATGAATGTTTGCATTTCTTGCATCTAGGCTTTCGGTTTGATTTTGTGTGTGTGAGTGTGTGTGTGTGTGTGTGTGTGTGTGTGTGTGTGTGTGTAAAACTTATTAACGCCATTTCCTTTTTACAAATCGTATTCCTTATTTGTGGGCCACATGTCAAAAACCCATTTGACTATGATTCCAGTTATGTATGAGGTAAGTAGAATACACAGATTCATAGAGACAGAAAGTAGAATTGAGGTTACAGGAGCCAGGGAGGTAAAATGGGGAGTTATTGTTTAATGAGTACAGAGTTTCAGCTTGGGATAATGAAAAAAAAATGTGAAAATGGATAGTAGTGATGGTTGCACAATATTGTGCATGTACTAAATGTCACCAAATTGTACACTTAAAAATGGTTAAAATAGAAAATTTTAGGTCATGTATAGTTTACCACCAGAAAGGTCCATTTTAAAATAAATGGCTGTCCTTAACAGTTTGGAGTCCTTTTTTTAAAAAATTATCACAGCAAAGATTTTTTTAAAGCATTGTTTCCCTACTTCATATTAGCTTTCCAGTTTGCCAGGCATTGATTTTTCCCATAAAACTTATGAAACTCAAGCCATTATGTTGGCATTTTATATTAACTGCTTTTAGTGTTGACATCAGCAAAATTGACTGAGAACTCAACATGGCACCTATTTCAGTACAGAAGCTCTGGTGTGGAAGGTTTAGTAGGAGAAGCAAAAGAAACCCTTACTGCCCAACATTCTTCATGATATCAGTCTCTTCAAATGAGAGATTAAAAATGAACTGTAGGATCATGCCATTCCTGGTGAAGATAGATGACTACACATCTAAAAATAAAACTTTTTCTTTCTTTTTTTTTAAAAGATTTTTTAATTGGGGAATTGGGGGAGGGGAACAGCATTGGGGAATTGGGGAAGGGAAACAGACAAGTTGCTGTCTTTTTTCTTCAGTCTAGTTGTGGAGGATGTCACTTCACTGGCCCATGTTGGTATTGTGATCACTGTGCTTTGCCTGGCTGAGGTAGATCGGTCGCCAGCCACTGGATGGTGCTCACAGTGGCTCACAGCAGCTCTCGTTGGCCACCAGCCACTCACAGTAGCTTACAGTATATTATGGTATCTCACTGCAGCCCCACTGCAGCCTATACTGTTGCCAGCAACTCATAGGGCCCAGCTCCAAGTTAAGTTGTTGTTTACCATCTTAGCTGTATAGGGCGCAGCATCAGTGTCCCATGTGGGATCTGAACTGGCAGCCCTGCTGCTCAGAGCTTGTGCTCCCAAGCCAATTCTTTTTTGTTTGTTTTTGTTTCTGTTTTTGTTTTTGAGGGTAGTGTCACTGGCCTTCATATGTGGGACCCAAACCGGTGCCGCTGGCTTCCCAAGCCAGCGCTTAACCACAGCTCCACTCGGCCGGCCCCCAAGCCAGTTCTTAACCAACGAGACACTCAGCCGTCCCTAAAAATAAAACTTTTAAGCATTAGATATAACATAAAATGATATAGAATCGTGAAGAAAGATTCCAACGATATCATGGCAATCAAGTCTCTGAACACCATGAATAAAGATGGCTGCAACCTCAATGCTAAACTGCATTTAGTACTTTGCTTCATGCAAATTCTTTAAAATATGAAGACAAACATTACATAATATCAACACTAAAATCTGTTATAACTTACGTGATATTGGGCAAGATAAATTTCTTAATGGGTCAGTAAATTAGTTAGATGTTTTAGTGTGACAATAATACCTATACCTTCATATACACATATGTGTATATAACATACAGAGGGTGCCAAAAAATATATACATATTTTAAGAAAGGAAAAACATGTATTAAGATTGTAATACTCAATATATACCGATAACAAAAGATGAATACAAGTCATGTGTATACATTTTTTGACACCCCCGATATATATTTTCCTTTTAGTTAGATCATTGTCAAACCTGTTTTATATATCCTTGTATTCCTAATATTAATTTTATTGTTGCTACTTAGGAAATTCATTACTTGGTATAAATAAAACAAAGTTGATTTGTTTAAGCAGTAGGTTTCTACTGGACTAAATGATATTATATCATCCCAATATTAGTTGGAATAAATTCCTATTATCTTATTTTTTCAAAATGAACAATAATACATAGAATCTACAATTGAATCATTGCAAAAGCAGTATGATCATGCTGCTACTTCACAATGAGGAGGTTTTGTTGATAATCTGAACTCTGTCAGCTTAATGTGTACAGGACTAAGGAAAAAATTAAAATCAGAAGCCAATTTCCTATCATACTTACTGTGTATTATTCTTAATGGAGCCTCAGGTTTGTATGTCTTCTTTCCTAGACACCAAATTAAGGACAGCAAGGACTTGTGGGGAACTTTTCTAAAAGCATAGTAATGACTAGACATGAAGAAAACACAAAAGGTTAAAGGGACTGAGACTATTACTATTTTTGAATTTAAAGATACTGTAATGTGATATAAAAAGATGTAAGAATTGGAAGAGCGTAGAATAATGAAAAGCAACTATTAGTGACTTTATTACAAATAGAATAAGTAATAGGTTTCCTCACGATTTAGAACTCTAATTGTCTAGTGTGTACATGGCAGTATGTTTGCTTTCTCTAGAGCCCATCTGTTTTCCTGGTCAAGTGAGGAGATTAAATTTATAGCTCTGTGAGTTTAGCATTTGACAGTGGCTCCTGAAAAATTCATTGCTCACTACTGGGAGAGATTTCTGGTCCTGTCTTCTTTGGAGATTTAAAAAATATGATGGATTCCCATCGAAGGTAGGTTTAGGCGTAGACAAGCTAGACGAAGGTCACTGAGACGGTAGTGATTTTTCATTATGTTAATTTTTATTGCACATATATTTCAAGATATAATTATTTATTATTAAATGTATTGGGGTAAAACTGGTTAGTAAAATTACATAGGTTTCAAGTGTACATTTCTATAATACATCATCTATATATCACATTGTATGCTCACCAACCAATCAGTTCTCCTTCTATTATGTAATTATTAAACTGTCATAACAAAACCTAATGTTTTTTAAAATATAAAATATCTTTGATCACCATACATATGCAAAGCTACTTTATAGTTTAAAAAAACAGGAAGCAATTAAGACAATCAAAACATTAGGTGTTGCTATGACAGTTAAATACTTACAAAATAAGATTTTAAATGATAAATGTTATTTTCAAAAGTTTTTAACTATTTGAAAGAATTTTTATTATGTTTACACTCTGAAATGTTCCACTAAATATATTCCAGGCTTTTCTGCAACATTGTTTTTTCTGCAATATTGAAAATTCTTTCTCAATCATAGAATGAAGAGGTAAGTCTTAACTTGCAATGGATGTGGATATTGCATAACATGTATTTATAAGAATTTTTATTTTTAATTTTTTCTTTTAAAAATTTTATTAAAATACATCAAACACACAATATTATATTAGTTTCATGTGTACACCATAGTTATTCAACATTTATATACCTAAAGAAGTGATCACCATGATAAGTCCAGTAACCATCTGACACTGTACCACACTGTCACAATATTATTGACCGTATTCCCTATGTTGTATATTAAAGCCCCGTGACTTATTTATACTATACCTGTAAATTTTAGAAAAATTTTGAAAACTACCTTTGAGAAAACTTCATGAAAATGGAATTGGTTTCATTCATGTCAAAATACATGGCTTTTGCATCATAAGAGGATTCAGTGTTTTCATTTCTGAAATGCTTGACCAAAGCTTGTAGTCATTATGTTAGCTTCTATTGTTACATCTGGAGGACCTAAAAAATCCAATGAATTGTAAATGGATAGTTCAACGTGATTTTGGAAATTAAAGACATTTTATGAATTCTATGTAAGATGTAAAGAAGTTGCTTACTCTATGCCATAACTAAAAGATCTTAATAAATATTTCTTAATCATTTGTTGGGTTTAACATTGGGTTCCATTACAGCATATCAACCAGTACTTCCTGAAATATAAACAGCATCAATGATTTGTTATAAATATTATAGCCTTTGTCTCAGATGATACAGTCCAATGTGTTTACCAGGGAAATAAAAAAATACAAATTAACATTTGAGAGGTATTATTTTAAATACAGAAGTAATGTCTGTAGTCACTGCTGTGTTCTAGTGTCAACAAAAGAATTTTTGGAACTTTTAATATGCTCTTATTTTTTAATTTTCTGTTAGATAATTGTGCTCTTTCCATTATGCTGTCTTTTGAAGAACGTATTTGCTTTATTCACTAAACCTTGACACATACTCTAAACATGAATATCAATGCAGCTGTTTCTGTCATCTGCCTTCTAAGTTTTTTTGTTTTCTTTTTTTGAGGGCAGCGTCACTGGCCCTCACATGTGGGACCCAAACCAGGGCCGCTGGCATCCCAAACCAGTGCTTAACCACCGTGCCACTTGGCCGGCCCACAGGTTTTATAATTTCTAATGTATGGTTTAAAATTTTGGTTTTAAGTATATAAGCTATGATCTCAAAGCATGCTCATATGCTGTGCTTCTTTTAAAATTGTGATTTGACTCTGGGTGGTGAACATACAATGCGATATATAGATGATGTGTTACAGAATTGTACACTTGAAACCTATATAATTTTACTAACCAATGTCACCTGAATAAATTTAATTTAAAAATTATAAAAAAATAAAGTTGAGGTTCCCTTTGTCAAATTAAGGATAAGAGAAAGACACTGAAACATATGTACTTTAAAAAAAAGTAAAAGTACAATTTAAACTTTTTAAGGGAAATTATGGCTTCTGGATATCATGAACATGTCCTGTTTCTTCTGTGCATCAAATTTTACGAGTCCCTGATTAAAAATATAACTTGAAAGCAGAATGTTTCTAATTAGATATTGTTGCTGTGGTACTGTTGAGCTAGTTAATGATATAACCCTTTCAAAATAATGAAGTTGATAGCAGTTGTCACCAGGAAATATGAAGAAAGGGAATGAAATAGCAGAAATATGAAAAATATCTATTAATATTAAAGCAATATGTTACAAGGCCAGCAAAGAAGTAATAAGCTATTTACCATTCAATGGTTGGTTAAAACATTGCTAAAATTAGATTAAAGCAAAAAGCTGAACACACATTAATGAAATAGTTTTAATGATGGTTTACATTTGGTGTCTATAATCAGATCATTTTATGTTAATTTGATTTTTCTTTGAGGTAAATAAGCTCAATAGTGTTGACCTGCCTTTTCATGAGTTTTTATTATTCAACAACTTCATTTGATAAACATTTTGTTAGAAATAGAATTACATTCAGAATAACAATTGTATACTTACACAAGCTACCTACATTATATAATTGTATAAATGAATGTGCTGTATGGTTATCAGCTCTACGTTTATTATTTCAGACATGCTAAGAAATGATAGATATTTTCTGCGCTGATGATATTCAAATAACATAGTAAAGTGGTTCCTTACCCCAAAAGAGTTAGACAAGCATTGTAGTCATGGCAGACAACAAGGCGATGAAACAAAGGTGAGATAGTGAGTTTTCAGAAGAGGCAATAGATTTAAGATACATGTAGGAGGTAGGACAAAAGGATTAGATGATTAATTAATTGTATGTGAGTACTGATGGAGTGGGGGCTGAGTTTTTGTTTAGAGAATTTTGAACTTTGAGGAATTTCAAGATGAGCCTGTTTGAAAAGGAATGTATTAGTTAAGTTTTCTTTCTTTTTTTTCTGACTGCAGGTAACTAATGGCTTAAATAACAAAGACAAGAATTTCAGATGTAGGACAGGCCAGGGTTGGTAATTCAGCAGCTAAAATGACATCCAAGACACTTTTTTCTTGTGTCTTTTTGCTCTGCTATTCTCAGCAAGGGATTTGACCTATTAGGCTGGCTTCCCAAGATGGCATCATTGAAGATGCCAGTGTCTACACACAGAAAAAGGATTGTCCCATATTTTATCCCCTGAGTTAGAGCAAAAACGGTTTTCCCAGAAGCTCCCAGAACAGGCCTCCATCCCACTGTCCAAAATTGCTCATGATAAACCAACTACCAGAAAAGGGGCCAAGACAACTGTCAATATGACTGGCTGAGACCATTGAAGATTCAACTCTGGGACTTGGAAGGATCTCAGCCTCCACCCCTAGACCCACCTAAGAAGCACATGAAACCCTGGAGTAGAGTGATCAATATCAGGATAGCAAGGAAGCAGGAGTGGGGGTTGGATTTTGGATAGGCAACAAATTCTGTGCCCAGGAATTTTCAGTTAAGATTTGCTAATGTTGGGGGTTTGAGGTGTCTATGGAATATCATGGAGAGTTCCAGGAAATGATTAGAAATATGGGCCTGGAAGATATTAAGAATTTGGGGTTAATCTGCACACAGATGGTACTTGAACATATAATAATGATTGGGATTATCCAGGGACAATATATTGAGTAGAATGTGAAGTGTACAAAGGACAAAATGATGTAAGGATAACAAGGATGTTAAGAAAAGGTGATTTTCCAGAGAGATAGAATAAGAACCAGTGGGACTATTTTTGAGTTTGAAATACATTAAAACCCAAAACATATTTGTCCTGCATCACAGAAGTTCATCTTGGATCCTACATTTGCAATTGATAGGAATCTTTTTAACATTTGCAAGGTGGTTTTTTTTTTCCTTTCTTTTCCTTCTTGCTTTCTCTTTCCTTCCATCCCTCCCTCTCTACCTCCGTACCTCCCTCTCCTCCCTCCCTCCCTTCCTTTTTCCTTCCTTCCTTCCTCCCTTCCTTTCTTCCTTCCTTCTTTCCTTTTTTCCTCCCTAACTTAGAAATATCTGTAATGACATATGTTTTTAATCATTCAAATCATTTCCAGCCATTGATTGTAATCAAATTTACCCCAAGAATTTGTTTTTCATTTGTGCTACTTTTTTTTTTCTGGTTGTACCATTTCGAGTCCTAGAGCATAATGGCAGAGTATTTCAACAGTGCCCCTCTAGTAGTGGCTGAGTATTCCACTTCCCTGCTATTGAAGTCATAGTTATCAATACAGGTGAAGCTCGGTGGTGTAAACATACCAAGTGTAGCCTCAGTTGGAGTCTAGGCTATGTTTTCATATATGTTCCTATATATTGCCAATCAGTTCCTTAGTGGGTACGTGTGGCAGAATAGACTCCCTTTTCCGTGGTTTAGAGCTGTTGCTGGGAAGTACGTGCTGAGCCAGAAATTCTATCTCCCAGCCCTCCTTGCTTCTAGGTAAAGCCATGTGACTAGTTCTCACCAATAAATGAAAGGGAAAGGAGGAGGGGTCCCTTTTGAGCCAATGTGTTGAAGGAAAGTGTATTCTTTCCTCTTGTCTTTCATCCCCCATCAATTACTGGATGCAGAGAATGCTAAATCCCCAGTGGAGGGAAGGAGCTCAGATCTCTGAATCACATCACGGGGGAAAGTTGATCACTGACCAGAAACACTCTCATTTCTTACTTTTGTGAGTGAAAAATGAGCATCAGTGAAGTTAAACCACTGAAATCATGGTACAGTAAAACCTGGGATTGCAAGTAATGTGGTTTGCAAGTGTTCCACAAGACAAGCAAACATTTCTAACACATTTTAACTTGGTAAATGAGCAATGTCTTCCAATATGAGTAGTTTGTTTCCAGAACGAATTATGCTCACAAACCAAGTACATTTTAACGTAGTAAACAAGCAATGTCCTGCAATACGAGTAGTTTGTTTCCGAAATGAATTATGCTTGCAAATCAAGGTATTACCGTATTTATTTGTATGGCAGCTAGCCTCACCCTAAATAGCACAGTTAGGCAAATTTTGCCAATATGAAGTCATCTGAATAACAACGATATTCACCAAAGATCTCAAACTGAAACTGCTAAACTGCATATGTCCGACTTTCCTGTCCCTCCAAATGCCCCTCTCTACCCTGTTTCTCCACCTGGTTTGCACACCCACCAGATCTCGGCACGTTCAAAGTCTACCGGTCTTTCAAGGGCAAGCTAAAAAGTCTGTCTCCTCCACTCAGTCTTCAGTGCTTTCCTGCTGTATAAGGACAGTCCCTTCTTCCATAGAAGTCACATTGCTTCTTGTCACTTTGTTTCCCATTTGGTTATATGGCTATTTTGGATATATTGCCACACTTTCACAGCGGCCTCTAAGTTACTGGAGGTAAGACTTTTAACTTGTTTATTTTGGTTTTATCAGTAATTCTTCATGATTTAGCATATAGTAGAAGATGATTAATAAGCACTGTATGAAATGTTGAATAAACAAAAGCTGAATTTGGTATGTATTTTAGGGATGTATTCTATTGTAAATAACTCAGCTAAATGTTCTTTTAGACTTAATTGTAGAACTTATATAAGTAATTATTTCAGGGCCTTCATCTATTCATAAAATAATTTAAAATGTAACTATTTTGTTTGAAAGTCTTTATATATTCACTATTCTTGAATTAATATGTAACCATCCTAATGAGCTATTACAGCTGTTATTTTTTCACAATAATTCTAATACTACAATTTTTTTAAGTTAGCACAAAATTTTTTCCTCATATAAGGTCAACTGAAGTGTTTTTAAAAGCTTGCATAGTTCCAGAAAATCATTCATAAAACACATAGGAAAATATTTTAAAGTTGGAATCTTTGAAAAGAACTATGATGTGGAAAAAAAAAAACAGTTTGGAAGTCTAATGCTAACAGAAGACGCACACAGGAAAAAGAAGAGACCTACCGAAAAAATGAATAAGTAAACATGGGAAAGGACACAGAAGGTAGGGAGACAAAGTAAAAAGGAAGAAAAAATCCCTGGTCTTCTTGAAGAGGAAATGTTTTCTAAGAATTAATCTGAGAGAGAAAAGCAATCATTGTTAAGCCTTCCTTTTGTGGTATTATCTGAATAGGAAAATACTAGAAACAATTCAAATATCCAAAAAAATATATAAGGAAAGGAGTTTATAAATTATGTGAGGCAGTGCCTTATAGTGGAAAGAGTCTGGATTAATTAGAGTGAGGTAATTCCAGTCACAATCCTTTGTCAACCAAGTTTAGGCAAATGTCTTAACCCTTACTTGTACACTAGAGAACTCCATGGTTCCTTCTAGGACTAAAACTTTCTAATGCAATGAATTATTTAAAAGTTCACACTCTTCTGATTTTAGCAAGTTTGCTGAATGGCGTATCTCTTCATAGTGTGGGGGAGGGCAGGAAGCTTTTCTTTTTTTTTCCTTTAAAGATTTTATTGGGGAATTGGGGAATGGAACAGTGTTGGGGAATTGTGGAAGGGAACATTGTATTTTTCCAGGACCCATCAGATCAGCTCCAAGTCAAGTTGTTGTTATTCTATCTTAGTTGTGGAGGGCACAAGCTCAGCTCCAAGTCCAGTTGCCACTTTCAATCTAGTCAAGAGGGGGCATAGTCCACCCTCCCATGTGGGAATTGAACTGGCAACCTTGTTGTTAAGAGCATGCGCTCTCACCAGTTGAGCTTCCCAGCTGGCCCCAGCAAGCTCTTCTTGAAAGAGAAAAATCTCCAAAAGCCAATAAACCATCATTCATTCTTTCAAGAAATGCTTATTAAATGCCTGGGTACTGATCTAATCCAGGATTTTTTTTTTCCTAAAATGATTCCATTGGTAAGTTAACTTTTCAGCATTAATTGTTCTGGTTTACAGAAAATTGAGATAAGAATTAAATTACATTTATGCATCCTTTACAATACATGGTAATAGGCTCTCAATGAAAGTTTGTTTCCTCTCTCTGTTGCATAAAACAGCAATGAAATGATAAACTGAAAGCAAAAAAAAAATTAGCTACACATCTATTCTGGTGTCAAAGGGTGGTTTGACACCAGAATTTGTCATAGTCAGTATCCATTACTGTGATACCAACAATGGTAAGATTATATTTAAAAAAATATATGAGAGAAAAAAATAATAATCCCAGGTTAATTTTGGCCATAATGATTATATAAATTGGGTGCTCTCCATTAAGTGAGTATCACTTTAATGCAAATAAGAAGAAAAGAGGGTTCTGTTGATGATGATGGTGATGATAATGATGATGATAAGTAGCATTTATGGACTGCCTACCTTATGCCCCGTTCTAAGCACTTAGTATACTTTATCTAATTTAATCTGGATTATAGATAACATAACCACGTAAAGTGTCCTGTTTGTTCCCTGCATTTTCCTGTCTACTGACATTTGATAGACTCTGTAAATGTACTAAGTCCATTCTTCATTCACTTTACAAAAACTGACTAGGCTCTTATTCGTGTACTGTGCAGGGCACCATGAGAAATCAAAGAATGAATTAGCCAGAGACCTCCTGGGGCAGTTATCATCCAGTAGAAGAGATAAATCATGCATACAATAGGGTGCAATATGAGATGTGGTAAAAGAGAGATGCTCATAAAAGATGGTGGGAATTCAAGGATGGTCATGAAAAGTTTTATACATGAATGGAATTTGAAGTCTTCCTTCAAAGAGAGCAAGACTTACAAATGGGAGTGTCACATTTTTAAAAAATCTGAACTTGGTAAGGACTTTGTGAAATGGATTATTGCCAAGAGGAAGCCTGTTGCCTTGCCATAGAAGGAGGGGGCTATTGCAATAGGGAGAGCACTCTGATGATAAGATCTGCAAACCTCTCAAGGATTAGGTACAAAGAAGTTTTTTGTGGGGGGGGGTTGTTTTGTTTTTTATAGGGAGGAGAAAAGAAGGCTAGAAATAACTGGGTGTGAGGAAGTGGGATGAGCAAGAGTGGCATGATGGCAAAGTATTGCTAGATCAGAGAATGTTTTATCCTGTGACTAGTCTAGTCTGTGGAAGGACTGTTCAGAAAGGGCTGTATGCTGGATCAGGCTGAGGGTAGGTTAAAGACCAGGGACCTGGGGAAGGAGAGAATCATAACCAAACAATTGTTAACAAGCATGTTGTTCTGGTTGATCAGTGGGGATAACAATTCAGCTAATCACGTATGAGGCAAAGATGGGAATTTTGAGGTTTTGTGACAGGTCTTGTCAAAGATAAATGAGCATCCATGAGTCTTATCTGAATCATACACTATGGAGAAGTATGACTTTTTTTTGCAGTAAGCTATTTCTTGGAACACAAAAGGATGGGGGACTGGTTTACCTTCTCTGCTTTTCAGGGTCATAAGGCTTGGTTGGGTAAAGTTCAAGATTATCAGGGATGTGGGAAGAAAAAACTTACTGAGGACATCTAATGAATGAAATGCACATGGGAAAAGTTTTATTTAGGTAGGATATGCAGATTTATGATGGCGTTCACTAATAAGTAATCATGTAGTTTTTTTTTTAGTCCAGGCACTTTTCTAAACACTTTATATCTATTAACTCATTTAATCCTCACAACCATCCAATGATGCAGGTAGAATTATTCTCCCATTTTATCGGACAAGGAATTTGAATCCCTTGGAGGATAAGTAGTATATTTTGCCATGGATAATGCACACCCGCGTTTTTGGCCCAAATTTTGAGGGAAAAAATCTTTTATTTGTTTACATGTAGGTACTTGTTTCTTCTATTATAAAGGAATTTTAGCATTTATTTTTTAACATATTATGGTACAAGAAATTTTATGTGACAAATACAAAACACAAGAACAGATACAAGGTACAATAAATTTTATATACCAGTAACAAATTTACAATATTGACGCATCATGGAAAGCCTAGAACTCTTTATCATTGCAAGTTCATTGTAAGTTCAACAAAGCCAATTATTGTATTCCAGGGTATTATTTTGCATAAAGATATTGCTATTGATTTCTAGAGTTACACTTTTAACTCATAAGCATAAATAAAAGAATTAAAAACATTTATATCAATAGGGAATTAGTACTACCCATGTATAATACGCATCCTTGTTTTTCCCTCACAAATTTGGGCAACAAAGTGCACATTATACATGACAAAATACTTGGTTATCCTGCTAGTAAGACATATAACTCAGGAATCCCATGTCTCCCAACAACTAATCTGACATCTTTTTATTACTTCAAAGTATTCTTTTAACCCAAAGAGCGATGGGATAATACTGCTTCATTAAAAGAGAGGGGCATGCATCAATTTTCCACCTTCCCCCCAAAATTGACTTCAACAAATACATAGGAGAGGAAAAGTTGTGGGATACAGAAGAAAGAAGAACATAGAAAACCAGAAAGTTTGGAAGTGGTACAATGGCAATAGCAGCAGCCAGTGGAACTTGACAAAAGAGAATAACAATTAACAGGGAAGGTTCTGGATGCAGTGAATAAAACAACAACAACAACAAATGGTGTCAGAACAGAAGGGCTCCCTGCTTGGTTTGCCTTCTGTTTGTGTGAGAATGGGGAAAAGGGTGGAGATCAAGGTCAGCCTTAACACTGTCATTTTTGTAGGCCCAAGTTTCTGGGCTTCCTTTAGCTCTGAATGAGATGATGGCAGGCCTTGAAGTATGAGAGGTATGTGAAAAATGCCTGCCCTTTCAGTCATTAAGAGCATCTGAGAGCTACAGAGAAGGCATCTCCACTAGTAGAGTTTAGGCTTCCAGGGTAAAGGACAATCACTGAATCCAACAGGCATTCAACCCTCCTTCCTTTTACCAGCTACACTTGCTTTTACCTTTCACAACTACCATTGTTTTTCCTAATGATTATCTTGTGGTTTAGTATACTCAGGCTAATGGGCCAGGGAGTGCATGATATATGGTTGAAAATTGTATGGAAAATATTGTTAACGATTTGACATGTAAAAATTTGAACTGAGCTCATCTATGAAGTGTAGTTTATGTAGAAACCCTGATTGCTCAAACCAACAGAGATTTTACTGGAAAAATAATGGCATAATAAAAGCAACTAACCTTGACTGAGCCCATTTTATGCCTCTGAACCAGTAGTCTATACTTTCACATTGTTTTTTCCATCTTCCCAGGAGCCTATTAGTAAGGGATATGGTTTCCATTATATGGATAAATTGAAGTTAACAGAATTTAATCACTTTGCCCAAGAATGTGTACTTTAATGCTTAGAGCCAAATTTTGAACCCAGACCTCCCAGATGTTAAAAGTCTTCTAAACCATTTTACTCTAAATCAATTACTCACATTTTCAAGGCTATCAATAATAGCTCCACTCTATCTAGTAGCTGTGTAAACTTGGGGAACTTATTAAACTACTCTTTGACTTAGTTTTATCATCAGTAAAGTGAGTTGAATCATATCTTCATCACAGGATAATTGTGAAAACTAAATAGATTAATGTGTATAAGGTATTTAACAGGTGGACATAGCTGCCATTTTTATATATGATAGCTATGATGATTGATGATGGTGATTGAGATTGCAATGAAACCGTGCTATCTCTTCCTTAAGAACTCAAAAAGAATAGCCAGACTCCATATCTCAATATAATTTGTATGCTCCAAGAACAGGATTGATTCCATATGTGTATATTTACTTCAGTCCCCCATACTCTTTTAGAAGTTAAAATTACAGAGAATTAGGAGCATTAGTTTATTATTAATTGAATTCACATGTAATTTTTTTCTTTTTTCCCCTTTCTTTAAATTAAAGTTTATTGGGGTGACAATTTTTAGAAGTTACATATGTTTCAAGTGTACAATTCTGTAATACATCATCCATATATCACGTTGTGCGTTCACCACCCAGAGTCAGTTCTCCTTCCACATGTAATTTTTTTAAAAACATAAATTAGGAAATCTATTTCATATCTGTTTTTAAACTTCTCTGAGTTCCTAAAATAAAATTTTATCTAAGAGGACAGAGCGGCAACTTTGACAACTGGGTTTTGGAAAAAATAATAAAAATAAGTCAGTGAGAGAAAGACAAATACCATATAATATCACTTATATGTGGAATCTAAAGAACTGAATAAACGAGCAACATAAACAGAAATAGTCTTAGAGACACAGAGGAAAAACTGATGGTTGCTGGATGGGATGGGGGAGAAGGGGAAGGGACGACGCAACATAAACTGATAACTACAATATTACCGCAGGGGTAGAAGAGACAGTTTAGGGAATATAATCAATAATGTTGTAAATATTTTTTTAGGGGATCAGATGAACTCATGTCTTGTTAGGGAGACCAATTCATGGACGGTGTAGAGGCCTGACCACTGCACTGTACATCTGAAGCTGCAGCTGAATAATATTAGATGTTATAACTATAATTTAACACACATGTAGTTATGGGATGTGGAATATAGTGTGGGGATGGAGTCAATGGAATTGTAATAGATATGTATGATATCTGGGGTGGGGAGGCAGGGGAGGGGGGAGTCACTTTGTAAGGGGTGAAAAAGATAACTGTTGCATAGTTTTGTACATCTGTAACTAATGAGAATGATAAAAAATTAAAAATTTTAAAAAAATAAAAATAAAACAGGAAAAAAATAAAACAGGATTTGAATAGCCAACATAATATTGAAGGAGAAAAACAAAGTTGGGGGACTGACACTACAGTACTTCAATTCTACTATAAAACTCCAGTAATCATGACAGCGTGGTATTGATGAAAGAATGGACAAATAGATCAATGGAGCAGAATAGAGATCCCAGAAATAGACCCAGACAGGTATATAGTCAACTGATCTTTGTCAAAGGAGCAAAGGCAATAAAATAAGAGTACAGATTGTCTTTTCAACAAATGGTGCTGGAACCACTGGACATCCACATACAAAAAAATTAAATCAAGACATAGACCTTATACTCTTCACAAAAATTAACTCAGAATGTATCACAAGCATAAATGTAAACTGGAAAACTATGAAACTCCTATAATATAATGTGGGGGAGGAAGAAACTTCCCTTTACCCTCCTAGGTTCTTTCAGCTGATCTAATAATTAACATGAGACACATTAACAAGAGAAAATAACCAAGTTTAATTCCATATATATGCATGGGATATTCACACACATGAGGGGGTCAGAGACCCCCCCCACCTACATTCAGAAGTTCAGAGATAGAAAGGCAAAATGAAGTATATATGGCATTCTGAGCTCAGGATAAGGTAAAGTGCCATCAGGCTTTAAAGGGTCTTTGCAGCATGATAAGAAGAACAGGTGTTCAGTAATTTGTAGTTTTTCCTGGCATATATTGGGCTGTTGGAAAAGTCATGACATATTTTTTCTGATTTTCATTGCAAAAATGCGTAATGATTTTTCCAACAACCCAATAGATAAGTCAAAAAGCTTATCTCTTTGCAACAACATGGATGGATCTTGAGATTATAATGCTAAGTGAAGCAAGTCAGACAGAAAAAGTCAACAACCATATAATTTCACTGATGTGGGGTATAAAACTGAAAACAATAAAAGGATATGAAAAACAAATGAAGAAACAAAACTCATAGACACACACAATAGTTTAGTGGTAACCAGAGGGTAAGGGGGAATGGGGTGGTAGATGAAGGTAAAGGAGGTCAAATATATGGTGATGGAAGGAGAGCTGACTCTGGGTGGTGAGCACACAGTGATATATAGATGATGTATTACAGAATTGTACACCTGAAATCTATGTAACTTTGCTAACAATTGTCACCCAATAAACTTTAGTTAAAAAAAGTTTATCTCTGATAATCTCTTACTGTGAGCAAGGCCCCTAATTCAAATCCTTGTAGGTAGTTAAAAGCTGGGGTCAAAAGTTTCTGTTTTGCCCACAAGGTCTCGATTGCCTTTAGCTCAAAATAATCCACATACTGCAGAGGCACATCTTGGGGTGATTTGTTCTGAACCCCTACAATAACATGAGAAAATATAGATGACCTTGGATTTGGTGATAACTTTTTAGATTCAACACCAAAGACATGATCCAGGAAAGAAAGAATTGATAAGCTGTACATCATTATAATAAAAACTGTAGCCTCTGAAAAAGACAATGTGAAGAGAATATGAAGACAAGTTACAGACTGAAAGAAAATATTTTCAAAAGAAGTATCTGATAAAGAAAAGTTACCTAAAATATAAAGAACTCTTAAAACTCAACAATAAGAAAACAACAACCTGATGAAAAAAATGGGCCAAAGCCTTAACAGACACCTCACCAGAGAAGATAAACAGATTGTATATGAGCATATAAAAAAATACTCCACATCATATGTCATCAAGGAAGTACAAATTAAAACCACAGTGAGATACAACTACACACTTATAAGAATGGCCATAAAAAGACATAGAGGAAACTTAAATGCGTATTACTAAGTGAAAGAAGCCAGGCTACATACTATGTGATTCCAACTATATGAAATTCTATGGCGGCAATAAAAAGATCAGTGGCTGCTGGAAGTGGGGGTTGGGGGGAAAGATGAATAGAACACAGGATTTTTAGGGCAGTGAATATACTCTGTACAATACTATATAATACATTTGTCCAAACCCATAGAATGTGCAACACCAAGAGTGAACCCTACTGTAAACTATAGACTTGGGCTGAATATGATGAGTTGATGTAGGTTCATCCATTGTAACACATACTCCACTCTGGTGAGGTATGTTGATAATGGGGGATGCTGTGCATGTTTGGGGGAGCAGGAGGTATATGGGAAACACCTGTCTTCCTTTGAATTTTGCTGAGATCCTAAAACTGCTCTTTAAAAATAAAGTCTTTAATAAAAAAAAGTAATAATAAAGCATTTGTTTATCCTTGCCTTGATATGGAGACTCAAGGTCGCTAAAAAGTTATGAAACATTTAGTCATATTTCCCATTTGTATAGAACACTGGCAGAGTAACATTGTATAGACTTACTTGCCCCTAATGGCGGTTAGTTTCCGTGGAGCCTGAGTTTTCCTGCCTGAAATATGTGCTAATAAGTGTGAACTGTGATCAGAGGTCAAACTGGTCAACAAAGAAGCAACCTGGGGAAAGGCCAGGTACAAAACATTAAGTACGGAGAGCCCAGATGCAATGAGTGAGGGCAGAAACAAACAGCTGGGAATTCAATTCTAGATTGAAGTCAATGTTATTTTAAAGCCACAAGGTTGGGTGTGTCTGGTTATTGACATTAGTGCTCATTTACCTCAGCAAAGGCTTTAAACAGCCCTTGGAGATTGTGACAACTTTATGCTCAAGTTAAATGTGGGATGCGCAGATAAATCAGGCTGCGTTTAAAGGTTTACAGCATGGATTGCATAGGATATTATGAAAATTGCATTAACATCAGTCTTAAATATTTTAAATATAAAAAATGAAACTAAGTTCATCTAGAAGTGCCACTATGTTTTCCGTATATCATGACTTTTGTCTGTTGCTCCCTTGAAGTTGAGAATAGAGGCAACAGGAACCTCACTCTCCACTCCATACTGACTAGAACAATGGTCACACAAATGACTCTTGATATTTGTTATGTTCCAAAAAAATGTTCTAGAACACAAAATGACAGCATCTAAAACTGTTCAAAGAGTATACTAATTTGTTCAGTATGTTTTAAACAAAGAAAGAACTAATCTACAATTCATATAACCTCAGACCTGAAGCAATTGGATTTCCTGTGCTAAGATTAGGGCAACTTTCTGCTGCCACCTTCTCTGCCTCAAAACAGTTCTCCATGTTGCAGAAACCAAGTGCTTAAAAACCATCAGTGTCTCCACATGACACAAAGAATAAAGTCCCAAATCCTTTTTTTTTAATTAAAATTTATTGGGGTGACAATGGTTAGTAATATTACATAGGTTTCAAGTGTACAGTTCTGTAATGTATCACCTATATATTACATTGTGTGTTCACCACCTAGAGTCAGTTCTCCTTCCATCACCATATATTTGATCCTATTTACCATTTTCTACCACTCCCCTCTCCTCTTACCCTCTGGTCAACTAAACTGTTGTCTGTGTCCATGAGTTTTTGCTTGTTTGTCTTGTTTGCTTATTGCTTTCAGTTTTATATCCCACATGAGTGAAATCATAAAATTCTCTACTTTTTCTGCCTGATTTATATTTCACTTAGCATGATGATCGCATCCATGTTATCACAAATGGCAGTGTTTCATCTTTTCTTATGGCTGAGTAGCATTCCATTGCACACATGTACCACATCTTCTTTATACAACCATCAACCATCTATTGAAGGACACTTTGGTTGTTGCCATGTTTTAGCCACCGTGAATAATGCTGCAATGAACATAGGGGTACACAGATCTTTACAGGTAAATGATTTCAGAGTTTTCGGCTACATACCCAGAAGAGGGATTGCTGGGTCATATGGTAATTCTATTCTTAATTTTTTGAGGAATGTCCATACTGTTTTCCATAGTGGCTGCACTAATTTACTTTCCCACCAGCAGTGTATGAGGGTTCCTTTCTCCGCCCAACCTCTCCAACACTTGTTATTACTTGTCTCATTGATAATAGCCATTGTAACAGGTGTGAGGTGGTATCTCATTGTGGTTTTGATTTACATTTCCTAATAGCTAGTGAAGTTGAGCATATTTTCATATATCTGTTGGCCATCTCCTTGGGAGAAGTGTCTGTTCAGATCCTTTGCCCATTTTTCAATTGGATCGTTCAGTTTTTTTGTTA
The DNA here is from genome assembly GCA_033961575.1 of Aselliscus stoliczkanus. Taxonomy (NCBI): domain Eukaryota; kingdom Metazoa; phylum Chordata; class Mammalia; order Chiroptera; family Hipposideridae; genus Aselliscus; species Aselliscus stoliczkanus. Next base: position 90,875,004 of record CM066737.1, on the reverse strand, counting down.
TTCAGTTGTATGAGTTCTTTATATATTTTGGATATTAGGCTCTTATCAGAGGTATTGTTCGCAGATATCTTCTCCCATTTGGTTGGTTGCCTCTTTATTTTGTTGATGATTTCTTTTTCTTTTTAGATTTTTTAATTATTATTATTAGTTACAGATGTACAAAACAATGCAATAGTTATTTTTCTTCACCCCTTCCAAAGTGACTCCCCCTGTACCCCTACCCTGACTCCCCACCCCCGATATCATACATATCTATTACAATTCCATTGACTCCATCCCCACACTATATTCCAATCCCATGACTATATATGTGTTAAATTATAGTTGACATATAATATTATTCAGCGGCAGCTTCAGATGTACAGTGCAGTGGTCAGGCCACTACGCCATCCATGAAGTGGTCTCCATGATAAGACATGAGTCCCTCTGATCACCTTAAAAAAATATTTACAACCTTATTGAATATATTCCCTAAACTGTCTCTTCTGTCTCTGCAGATTCTTTTGCTGTGCAAAAGCTTTTTAATTTGATATTGTCCCGTTTATTTATTTTTGCTTTTACTTCCCTTGCCTTTGAAGTCAAATTCATAAAACCCTCTTTAAACCCAAGGTCCATAAGTTTAGCACCTATGCTTTCTTCTATGCAGTTTATTGTTCCAGGTCTTATATTTGATCCATTTTTAGTTAATATTGATATATGGTGACAGATAGCAGTCTTGTTTCATTCTTTTGCACGTGGCTTTCCAATTTTCCCAGCACCATTTATTAGAGAGGCTTTTTTTTCTCCATTGTACGTTTTTGGCCCCTTTGTCAAAAATCATCTGCCCATATATACGTGGTTTTATTCCTGGGTTCTCAATTTTATTCCATTGGTCTGTGTCTGTTTTTGTGTCCATAACATGCTCTTTTGATTATTATCACTTTGTAGTATAAATTGAAGCCAGGGAGTGTTCTTTTTTCTTGAGATTGCTTTGGCTCTTTGGGGGTCATCTGTGATTCCATACAAATCTGAGGTTTTATTCCATTTTCTTAAAAATTGTCATGGATATTTTGATGGGGATTGCATTAAATCTGTATATACTTTGGGTAAAATGGCTATTTTAACTATGTTGATTTCCCAAATCCATGAACATGGAATATCTTTCAATTTCTCTGTGTCTTCTGCAATTTATTTTAATAATACCTTGTAGTTCATAGGTCCTTTACATCCTTTCTTATATTTATTCCTATGTATTTTATTCTTTTAGCTGCAGTTGCAAAAGGAATTGGTTTTTTCATTTCTTTTTCTGAGATTTCATTGTTAGTATATAGGGGTACAATGAATTTTTGTACATTGATTTTGTATCCTGCAACTTTTCTGTATTCATTTATTGTTTCTGATAGGGTTTTTTGGTGGAATATTTAGGGTTTTCTATATGAGGAATCATGTCATCTGCAAAAAGTGACAATTTGACTTCCTCATTCCCAATTTGGATGCCTTTTATTCCATTCTCTTGCCTGATTGTTCTGGCTAGGAATTCCAATATTATGTTGTATAACAATGGTAAGAGGGAACATCCTTTTCTTGTTCCTGATCATAGAGGAAAAGCTTTCAGTTTTTCACCTTTAAGTATGGTGTTATTATAGCTGAGGGTTGTCATATATGGCCTTTCTTTGAGGTACTTTCCTTCTATATCCATTTTATTGTTTTAATCATAAATAGATGTTGTGTCTTTTCAAATTCTTTTCCTGGATCTATTGATATGACCATGTAGTTTTTGTTCTTTATTTTATTTATGTGATGTATCATATTGATTGATCTGTGTATGTTGAACCATCTTTGTGTCCCTGGAATGAATCCCAATGATCATGATGTATAATCATTTTAATGTACTGTTGTATTCGATTTGCTAGTATTTTGTTTAGGAATTTTACATCTGTATTCATCAGAGATATTGGTCTATAGTTTTCTTTTTGTGTGTGTTATCCTTACCAAGTTTTAGTATCATGGTAATGTTGGCCTCATAAAATGATTTAGGAAATGTTGCCTCTTCTTCAAATTTGTGGAAAAAATTGAGAAAGACAGGTATTAATTCATCTTTGAATGCTTGGTAGAATTCACTAGTGAAGCCATCTGGTTTTGGCCTTTTGCTTTGGGGAGGTTTTAGATGATTGTTTCAATTTCCTTACTTTTGATCAGTCTATTTAGATTCCCCAGTTCTTCATGATTCTATCTAGGAAGATCATGTTTCTAAGAACTTGTCCATTTTGGGCCGTCCGAGTGGCGCGGTGGTTAAGTGCTGGCTTGGGAAGCCAGCGGCCCAGGTTCGGGTCCCGCATATGAGAGCCAGTGACACTGCCCTCAGAAAAACAAAACAAAAAAACAAACAAAAAAATAGTATGAGAACTTGTCCATTTTGAATTTGGTGGCATATAGTCTTTTAAGTATTTTTGTACGATCCTTTGTATTTCTGTGGTATTTGCCATAACTTCTCTTTCATTTCTGATTTTATTTGTGTGTTGTCTCTTTTTTCCTTAGTGAGTCTGGCCAGAGTTTGTCGATTTTATTAATCTTTTCAGAGACCCAGCTATTTGTTGCATTATTTTTTCTGTTGTCTTTTTCTTCACTATTTCATTTTATTATGCTCTAATCTTTATTATTTCCTTCCTTCTGCTGACTTTGAGTTTCATTTGTTCTTCTTTTTCTTGTTCTTTAAGATGTACTGTTAAGCTGTTCATTTGTTTTTTTTCTTATTTATTGAGATAGGCCTGTAATGACATAAATTTTTCTCGTATTATAACTCTTGCAGCATCCCAATGATTTTGTTATGTTGTATTTTCATTTTCATTTGTTTCTAGATATCTTTCGATCTCTCCTTTTATTTCTTCCTTGATACAGCCATTCTTGAGTAGCATGTTGTTTAATCTCCACATATTTGTGTTTTTCTCTCTTTCTTTTTGGTAGCATATATACTGATAAGTGTTATATCTTGTATTTTCTGTTTTATCATTATGAAATGTTTGTCTCTTTTTATATATTTATTTAACTTCTTTGAAGTCTATTTTGTCAGATATAAATGTGGCTACACCTGATTTTCTCTGGATGACATTTGTTTGCAGTATCATTTTCCACCCTTTCACTTTGAGTATATATTCATCCTTTCCGTTGAAATGTGTCTCTTAAAGGTAGAATATGGTTGAGTTTTGTGTTTTTGATCCAATGTGCTACTCTGTGTCTTTTCATTGGTGAGTTCAGACCATTTAAATTTAGGGTGATTATTGATATATGAAGATTTCCTATCCTCATTTTATCTTTTGTTTTCTGTTACCTTGGTGTCTCCATTGTTTCTTTACCCTTGTGTTTTCTGTCTGTTATTTTAGTTTGGTTGTTTTCTATGGTGTTTTCCCCCTCTGTTTCCTCTTTTTTTATGTTATGTGTCTCAGTTCCATTTTTTTCTCTGTGTGGTTACTGTTAAGTTTATGTAAAAGAAAGTTACATGTATACAGTAATACTTTTTCTTCTACATGCATCTTATCTCCATTCCCCTTTGCAAAGTCAGACTTTTACCCTTCTCCCCTTTTATGTTTCTGTTTTCACAAATTATCCCTATTTATACTGTGAATTCATTTCAGAGTTGCAGTAGCAATTTGTCTTCTTCTTCTCTTTTTCTTTTTTATGTTTTTACCTCCTTTAACTTTTATGTTGTATTTAAGTGTATAGTGCCCTATTCTGAATAGGGGTTGCCATTTCCTGCTTCTGTCTGTCTGTTAGTCATCTTACTCATAGTTTTGTATCTTTTTGTCTTTTTATTTCAGATAGATTAACCCCCTTCAATATTTCCTGTAATGCAGCCCTTGTGGTACAAAATTCCCTCAACTTCTGTATGTCTGAAAAGGTCTCTATTACTCTTATATCTAAAGGATAGTTTTGCTGAGTACATTATTCTTGGCTGGTAATTTCTCTCTTTTAAGAGTTTGAACATTTTATTCCATTTTCACCTTGCTTGTAGCATTTCTGCTGAAAAATCTGATGATAATCTGATGAGCTTTCCTTTAGAGGTTACCATCTTCTTCTCCCTGGCTGCCTTGAAAATTATTTCTTTGTCATTATTTTTTGACAGTTTTAATATAATGTGCCTTAGAGAAGGGTTTTGGGATTGAGATAATTAGGTGTTCTGTTTGCTTCTTGCATACAAGGATCCAGTTTTTTTCCAAAGGCTTGGGAAGTTCTCCTTGACTATTTGTTTAAGTAGGCTCTCTGTTTCCTTCACCCTTTCTTCTCCTTCTGGTATGCCCATTATTCTTATATTGCTCTTTCTGATGGAGTCAGCAAGTTCTTGTAGAGTTCTTTCATTTCTTTTTACTGTCAAGCCTCCCTCTTCTTCCATCTGTGTCATTTCCAGATTTCTATCTTGAATATCACTAATTCTTTCCTCCATCTGGTCAGCTGTTTCTAGAATTTCTAAATTTAAAATTTGTAATCTCTTTGTTAAAATATTAATTTTTATTTCAAGTTCATTAAACTGCCTGTCTGAGTTTTCTTGCATCTGATTGAGTTTTTCCAAAACTGAAATCTTGAATTCTTTGTCATTTAAGTCACATATTTCCATATCTTTTGGTTTCTTTTCTGGAGATCTTTCATTTTCTTTCCAAGCTGCCTTGTTACTTTGGTTGTTCATGGTAATTGATGGATTATTTATCCTAGGCATCTATGGGAATAAATTCTGCAACAGCTTGATAAGAAGTCTATCTTTTGTTCTTCAGTAGGTTGCACTAGAGAGTTTTATTTTCTCTTGCACTGCTTTGACTGGCTTTTCAGATCTCTGCTGGGCAGTGGGAGATCCCTTGTATTCCCTGGGTAGGTGGGCATCTCCACTGTTACCAGGTCACCTTGATCTCAGTGTACCACCGCCGTGGGAGAGTGTGATCGGCGATGGGATTCTGAGTCCCTGAAATCCCATTGTTATCCCTGCATCCAGATGCAGTTCTGAGCTGCCTCAGCTGCCTGGGGTGCCGCAGCTGAGATCAGCTGGGAAGGGTGGGTATAGCGTGGGGTAGGAGAGGCAGCTGATGTATTTGTGGCTTTGTTCTCCGCCCAGTAATGGCAACTGCCAGATCTCAGCTGCCTCACCATGGAGTCATTTTCAATGATAGCACTTCTGAAAATGAAAAGCAAAGGAAGCCAAGGTGAAGAGATGAAGAACAAATGAATCCGTGCGCTCTGTTCTTCCTCAGACATCAATGGCGTTACTTTCTTCTTTCTCCAAATCTCACTTCTTTGGAGACCCTAGACTGTTTATCGAAGAATTCCAAACACATTCCCTGGACTCTGCTTTAGTGTTATAATGCTTAGAAAGCTGTTGTCTGGATGTTCCTCAGAAATGGAAATGAACCTTTTATCAGTCATTTGTTTATATAAAAACTTGTCTTTTAACATCTAAGTAGAGATTAGGTCTTGTTTTAAGCCTATAAATATATGTTTTTAAATGCATACACCTTATGGCTTGAGGGCAGAGAAGACATGTAGCTATTTTGTTCTAAAAGTGTCTAGTTGCATGGATTGTGAAAATGGAAAAATGAAAATAACACAAACTCCCTGTGGTCCCCTGACCACCCATATCTACAGCCCTTGTCTCAAAGACTACAAGTAAACAGAAACTCCGAGAACAAGTGCTGTGGAACAGTCACTGCATTCAAGGTGGAAATTGGTGAAAACAATCAAATGGTAATTTTCCTACTCAGTGGACAGGTCTTTTTGTAGTATAGGCACTGCTCATCTTCTGCATTAGGATTAAATGTGTTTCTGACCAGAGAAAACCATCAAGTAGAACATTGTTTCTGGGAGAAAAATGCGTCCTCAGAAACCTCAATGTAGCTTTTCTTTTAGCACATACAAATGGTTGTTAGGCTTCAAGTTTCTGTATTGTCAAAAGACACAACATAAAGAAGTATTATTTAGTCTGGGTTCCTATGTAAAATATATGATATAACTTATAAAATCCTCTATTCATTCTCTCTCTCTCTCTCTCTCTCTCTCTCTCTCTCTCTCTCTCTCTCTCTCTCTCAAGTTTATTTTTATCCATATGTATGCATTTCATGTATATATGTGTGTGTGAGTGTATAATCTATTTTTCAGTTTCTTGACAGCTAAGCTGTGAAAGAGGTCAGAAGAGAAACTCTTGGCAAATGTGTAGATTTGCCCATTAAAAAGATGTTAGACATACATAAATTTCATGCTAAAAATACCATCTCCCAACTACAAGGGAACAGCACAATCACACTAGGGTGTGAATTCTAGCAAATTAGAAGAAATATCTGCATGACCCATGTTTTTCATTATCTGACAGTGTGCTGTTAATAACTTTTCTGGAAGCCACAAAAACAGCAGTAGCACTTAATTATGATGCAGTCTTACAAGTACAACGCAATGCAGTTTTTCCGCTGCCTTCAAGATCACATGGGCAGCAGCGCTTACCATAATGAACTGTCCTGAAGCCTCAAAATGTTGTTATCGGCAATTTTGCATTGGAGTATTCGATTTTCCAGTGTGTGAAGTCTGACGTGAATTTGTTTTACCACAGTAATTCTTCAAAATCTTCATATTTTGCTTTTTTTCAGTTGAAGATCATGTTAATAAAAAAGCATATAGAATATTGAAAATAAGTAGCTATAGTGATCTAAGAACTAGATAGAACCCCAAGATTCTTCAAGATATGCTAATGAATATCTCATCCAATAGATTTCATTTTGCTGCAATGCACATGTTGAAAAGTACTTCAGACTCCCTTAAGGTTATCGGTGGTGAATACATGTCCATAATTATCAGCACACATTTATTCAGGTATCTACTTGCAATCTAGAAAATACATCATTCCTTTTCTCTTGATATTTTGGTTCACATCATCTAAGTGTATCTCTAAAGCATTAATAAAATTGTAATTCACACATTTGGTGATTAAATAAAAAACCTCTTAAATACTCCAATTCTCTGTGATCCTTTTCCCTTTACCAACAGCATTCCCCTTTTGCTCCTCCTTTTATCTTAATTCCAAGGGGTAGCAGAAGGTTTGGTAGATAAAGAAAAAAAGAAAATGAAAAATTAAGTTTTCCTAATAAAGAATATTATTATACCACAGTAAAGAATACCACAGTAAACTATCATTAGTGGGAATAAAAGAAGTACCCTCAATGTGCATAGAGTACTACTTTTTTAAAGGTTTAAAATATTTTACTTCAATTTTTAATTCACCAGTATCCTGTGTTGCTTTCTAAAAATTATAGAAATTTTTTACAACTCGGTTTTGTTTTATACCAGATGCGAACTTAACTGCTCTTTTTTTGGAGTCACTCTGGGGTGTTGCGTTAATTGTTAGCTGTAGGGTAACAATAAAAAAATAATTTGAGTAAACCACAAGCTAATTTCGGGGCCTCATAAATGATAGCTGTTTAAGGAGTGCTCATTGAGTAAGACAGCCTTAATGTTCCCTCAGCCTGACTAACCTTTAGACACATTTCTTCATGACTATAGGCCACTGACCTCCCTGTTCTTAGAACATTACTTTAGAAAACTTGAAATAGTACATTCATTCCTGCCCCTCTGAGATATAAATTATCTCCCAGGCTCTTTCTTGCTAAAGAGGGGGGAGTTTTCCCTTTGAAATGTAATCATCAAGGGAAATAGGGCCCAGCTCCCAGTCTCTGTGGGAAAGTGGGTGCCTAACTTTGATAGATAAGTGATGAATTAGCAAACACAGATGGCCTAATCACATTGATGAACCCCCTCCTGGCATGGCCTTCAGTACTTTTCTACTTATCCAATGCTTAAAGCCTCTCTTACCTTTTGTTTGGTGGACCTGAGGTCTGTCTGTCTCCCCTGTTGCAGTCGTCTTTTGTCAAGTCTTCTTGCGCTGTTTAATTATGTCTAGTGCAATTGTTCTATGACATTATTTGGCCCTCAAGTTTACTGTAGGGTAAAGGAATCTGGATCAATGTAAATAGATTTTTAAAGGATTTTTTTTTTAATTAAAGTTGATTGGGGTGGCAGTTGTTGGTAAAGTTACATAGGTTTAAGATGTACAATTCAGTAATACACCATCTATATGTCCCATTGTGTGTTCACCACCCAGTCAGTTCTCTTTCCATCACCATATATTTCACCCTGTTTACCCTCTTCTACCAACCCCTCCCCGCTTACCCTCTGGTAACCACTAAGCTATTGTCTGTGTCTATGAGTTTTGTTTCTTTGTTTGTTTGTCTTGTTCCTTTGTTGCTTTCAGTTTTATATACCACATATTAGTGAAATCATATGGTTCTCAACTTTTTCTGTCTGACTTATTTCATTTACCATAATAATCTCAAGATCCATCCATGTTATCACAAATGGCACTATTTCATTGCCGTTTTATTTAAGGTGGCCAAGACATGGAAACAACCAAAGTGTCCTTTGATAGATGATTAGATAAAGAAGATGTGGTATATATACACAATAGAATACTGTTCTGCCATAAGAAAATATTTTTAAAGGGTTTTAATGAATATTCTAAAACTTAGCAATGCCTTATCTACCTGCAATCACTATGTCTTACCCTTTTAAGTCATTGCACATTTTATGCCTACTTTCATCATTTGTGATGAAAATATTCCTAAAATGTAGTAATGAGCCTTCTATTTTTTCTCAGAATGAAGAAAGCTGTTTTTCTTCATACAACAAATAGTTGTATCTTTGTGTGTGTGATTAAACAAAAATGCACATGTATAAAATTCAAGCACTGAAAACCATATATTAAGAAGTGTTTCTCAGCCTTTTAAAAATTACTATTGTCCCCCTAAGGAGCCTTTTTAGATATTTTTTCCTACTCAACACCAAGAGGTTTTAATATATCTATGGTATATCTATTGTATACTTTGGCCCTTTGGAGTGCCATAAATCATCTTAAGGAGACTTGTTTGCCCCTCAAGAACCAATTTTTGCACCCGTGAGGTGATACTGCACAGTGAAAATGCACAGATTAAAGCACAAAGTAAAAATTATCCAAAATCCCATGCCAAAGAGGTGACTACTATTTGCATTCTTTAGACAAATATCCTTTCATATATCTTGATATGAATATTTTATGTGCTTTTATCAATGCTTGAACTTTAAAACATAATATACAAATAGTTACATATTAATATAGACAACATCTTTTTATGTATGTGTTATAATTTACTTAATCAGTTACCTGTGACATACATTCTTTCTTCTTCTTTGTTGTATTTTAAATAATGCTGATGAATACCATCCACATCATATTTGTGCATTTGATGTGATATTTAAAAAAATAATCTCTTAAAGTTGAATTTCTGAATAAAACACCATGTCCATTTGATTTATTTTTATAAAATTTCCAACTGTCTTCCAAAAAGGCTTCACCAATTTATATTTTTTTATATTTTGCATGAGAAAGCCTATTTACAGCACTGGGAATTATCGATTCGTTTAAAATCTTTGTCAAACTTATATACAATATTGAAGTGAATCCTCAATATTGCTTTAATTTTTTAATTATTTAATAATTACTTGAATTGTTTTTAACAAGAGTATTGACCATTTGTATTTTTAAAAAAAATTTTCCTGATTTTTTAACTTCTAGCCATTTTTTTTCATTTTGCATTCCTTATTAAACACATTGCCCAGAATATTATCAGCATGAACAGTAATTTACTATAAGTACAATGGTGCTTGTGGGAACTCAATAGGTGTCTGTACCTTTTCATTTTACAAATTATTTTACTTCCTTCTAAATTTACTCTCTGTATAAATGAAGTTTATGATAAATGTAGATACATTTATGTATATGAGATTATTATTCATATGTGTTATGATTCTTAAAATATATTTAATAATAATTTTATGTAGAGGTGTCAAGAAAAAAATAACGTTTAAAATAATTACAGATCCTTCATTATCACAGGTAAGATAATTCTCTTATGTTTTAGGTGAACTCTAACATTGTAATATATTTTTTCATCCTGAAATTTATAAACTTTTCAATTTCCTTTACTCCTTAATAACATTATTTTCTTTTGGCTTTGAACTGACATTCTTGATTTCTTTTCATCTTTATTGACTTTTTAAAAAATCTCAGACAGAAAAATATAGCATTTCACTATGAAGATGTACTTCTTTAGAAACAGAGATTTTTATGGGAAGATAAATATCTAGGCGATAACGACGAGAGTCTGAACATACCAGGTTAACATGTATATTGCTCTAGTTCCAGTTAGGCTCCTTCCATTTATTTTTAGGCACTGGTCATGTGTAGCAATATCTGTTTCCACAGTTTTTACATTGTTTTATGCCACCTGTTGTCCATTTGTCCAAATTTATTCATGAGAGTTGTTACTGATACAGTTCAATATTTTTCTCATGTAAATTCCAATGTTTCCTTAATATTTTGTATATAATAATCCATATTTGGAAAGAAAGTTGAAGGCCAATAATTATGCTTTGGATCTGATAATTCATTATTGAGAATCATTTACATAATTTGACAGTATTTCATTAAACCTTACGGGAATGGAGTACTCTTGCATGTTACAACATGGATGAAACTTAAAAACATTGTGATAAGTGAAAGAAGTAAATCACAAAATACCACCTATTGAATTCATATGAAATGTCCAGAATAGGCAAATCCATAGAGAGAGAAAGTTGATTACTGTTTGCCAGGAAATGGGAGTGGGGGAGGTACATACTAATTATCGCTTTACTTTATATGTTAGTTCCACAAATGCATTTGGTCGTTTATTCAGATAGAATCAGATAACATAAAATTCACCATTTAACCATTTTAAAATGTACAATTCAGTGGATTTCAATATATTCATAATATTGTGCAACTCTCACCCTTGTCTAATTCTGGAACATTTCCATTATTACAGAAATAAACCCCATGCCTCCCAATTCTCTCTCCTCCCTTTTGTTTTTAAATTGCTCAAGTTATAAGTACATCTGTGGTTCTACAAATGGAATTGCAAATATCAAAATCATTTAAACAATCTTGAAGCTGTGTATCTTGTGGCATATTATAAGGAGTTGGTGATGGTTCTGTATTACATTTATGAAATTAAAAAAAAAACTTTCTGATAAAGTTGAGGATCTGATTCTATATCCTAAGCTTTAACCCCAAATCACTTTTTAATGATTTTTTTAAAGATTTTATTGGGAAATTGGGGGAGGGGAACAGCATTGGGGAATCAGGAAGGGGAACAGACAAGTTGCTGTCTTTTTGTTCTTCAGTCTAGTTGCAGAGGATGTTGCTTCACTGGCCGATGTTGGTATTATCATTGCGCTCTTCCCGGATGAGGCAGATAGGTTGCTGGCCTCTGGATGGTCGCTCATTGAGGCTATTGGCAGCTCACGCTGGCTGCCAGCCACTCACGCTGGCTGCCAGCCACTCACTGTAGCCTATGGCAGCCCACTGCAGCAGGGGCTGCAGCCTACACTGGTCGCCGGGGCTCACAGCCCAGCTACAGGTGGAGCTGTTGTTAGCTGTGGAGGGCAGTGTCACTGATCCTCATATGAGGGATCTGAATCTGCGCCGCGGGCATCCCAAAACCAACTCTTAACCAATGCACCACTCGGCCGGCCCCCAAATCACTTTTTACAGGTAAGTATTTTAATCCCTGAAGATCTGTGTTTACTGAATTTGCAAAAGTAGGTTTAAAATAATTCCATTAATAAATTTCTAGAGTGTCCAGTAAAAGGGGAAAAAAGTCAGGCTTATTTATAACCTTTCTTGACTTACAATACCATTAGGGGTTAAAAATAAGAGCTGCTCATTGAAAAATATATTTATATAATACCGATATATAAATCATCCTTTCAGGTTAAATTTAACACATCTAGAAATTTCATTAACTCATTGGGCTGATAGTCATTAAAATAAATATATCTTCATGAAATGTTTTGCTTCCCTGGAGGAAGAGAATAAAAAAATAAATAAAACTAATCAAAACAATGTACAATAGAAAAGGAAGGAGAAGGGAAAAAAATCACACTAACAGTATGTAGGTTTTAGATTTTTCTTATTGAAAATAAAAATCATCTCCTTGATTTGGGTTATATTATAATGATTTTAATCTCTTCAGAAGACTTGTTCAAAATAATTTACTTTTAATAACAAAAGTGAGTCTCTTACTACCCCCTTCTTAGGAATTCTCCTACTGGGGCATTTGCGAAAGGTTTTATTTTGCTAGGTTCAGTGATTTTTCATCCATTTTTCAAGTATCTAGGAAGCAGTTATGGCCAAATTAATAATTAACGAAGTTCTGAGGACTTTTGAAGAAAAAAATGTAAAAGAATACAAGTATCTTACAATTATTCCCATGACCTCCCCCCTTTTTTTGTTCCTTGTATGGGAGAAAAGATCCAGGAAGTCATGGAGAAGAGCGGGAACCTCCCCTTATCCTTGATTAATTGAAAAGGAGAGCCATCCTCTCGGGATGTCTAAAACTTTTCAGTTCAGATGGATGAAGACTTCAGCTGCTTGAAAGTGAAATTAAAATTTCCTGGAGTAACTGAGGGCAACATCATTAATGAAAGAGCGTTAACAAAGGGAAATATACACATTACTCCCAAATGAGACCTTAGACGTTAAATATTATTTTAACATACTGTGGTATTTAAAATTGCCTTTATGTTTGACTATTTTAATGAAATGTGCGTGTGTGTTTTACAATTCGTTGGCGATTCTTGCTCTCAATTCTTGATATCTTGCATGGTAATAATTTGTACTATGTAACTTGGGCAGAAATTGCTCCAAGCAATGAGCAGAACATTTCACAGTGACATTTCCAGACATGCATAGATGTATTAAAATTTTTATCTACAAATAGATATTTTTAAAATAATAACAAATATCAGAATTGTTTTCTCGTGTTTCTTTCTTATATGTGCAGGGTTTATTTTATCTGTGCGCCTTTTTATAAATGTTGGGATGCTTCCCCACCCCCAGATCATAGTGTTCTAAATTTCAAAATTCTAGATTCACTTAATTAGTCAAGTTTAACAATACGTAGTTATTACTCACTATTACTGAGACTGATATATATCGCAATAGTGCCAAGTGAGGACATACTTCTAATATGCATGAGTTTCCATTAACACAGTACAATTATTTTATCTGCAGATAAGTACAGTTTTATTTCTTCCTTTCTCATCTGTATGCCTTTTACTTCTTTTTGGTGTCTCTTTGCACTGACTAGATCTTCCAGCACTGTGTTGAATAGCAGTGCTGAGAGTGGACATTCTTGCCTTGTTCCTGATTTTAGGGGTATAGCTTTCAGTCTTTCACCATTAAGTGTAAAATATAATGCCTACTGTAGATAGATCAAGTTATAGATGTTCTTTTTTTCATGCTCTTTACCAAGTGGAGATGTTCTTCTCTATCTCTCAATTCTTATTTTTATAAGAGTTCTGATAATGAATTTTTGTCAAATTGGTCTTCTGCATTAATGGATATGATCATGTGATTCTTCATTGGTTTCTTAATATGGTATATTACATTGTTTAATTTTTGAATATTGAATCATCCTTGAGAATAAACTCCATTTTGCCATGGTTTATAATTATTTTTCTATAGTGCTGAATTATATTTGCTAGTATTTTGTTAAAGATTTTTGTGTGTATGTTCATAAGGGATATTTGATATCACATTAATACCAGCTTTATAAAATGACTGGAAATCATTCTCTTCTGTTTTTTTTTTTGAAGGGGTTTTATAGAATTGATGCTAATGCTTCCTTAAATGCTTAGATTACTGATGTGAGATTTATGTTATTTTCTAACATATGCATTTAACCTTTTCAGATTTCCTCTTAGCTCTGGTTTGGCTGTATCCCATAACTTTTGATATGTTGTATTTTCATTTTTAATTAGTTCAGTGTTTTTTTGTTATTCATCGAGGTTTTTATTTGACCCATGGATTATTTAGTAGTGTGCTGTATAGTTTCCAAATGGTAGGAGATTTTCTTGTTATTTTTTTCTGTTTTTAATTGCTAGTTTGATTCTGTTATGGCAAAAGAGAACCCTTTGTATAATTTTAATTATTTTAAATTTGTTGAGGTTTGCTTTATGGTCCAAGATATTGTCAATTTTGGTATATGTTCCCATGGAACTTTAAGCTCCTTTGGAACTTAAAAGGAATGGGTTTTCTGATGTCTCTGGGTGGATTATTTTACAATTGATGATTGTTAGTGTTGCTTGATAGTGTTCTATCCATTAAGTAGATTTGGATCTCTAGTTCCTGCACAATCTAACCCTGTATACAGTTGATGCTTAGTAAGGGTTGTTGGATTGCATAGCCCTACTGTATCTGTACCTTTGCTCCTATCTTCTGCTAATAGTTCCAGGAGAAAAGTAAGCAGCTAACAATGGCACTCTGCCATAGGATTTGACTAGGCAGGCTACAGTAATAATGCTGCATAACAAATAACCCAAAGTTCAAAATTTGCAATGCCAATAATTTATTTCACTGTGAAGAGTCTACACCTTTGGCTGTGTTATAACTGATCTTGTCTGCTCTTGCTTGAGCTCTGCTTAGCTTTGCTATATTCCAGGTTTGAGGTTAGACTCAAGTCTGTTCTATATGTGTTCATTTGGAAGGGGCATGCTGAAGAAGAAATAGCTACGTGGAACATGTTCTTCACATGGCAAAGCATGGAAGCTCCAGGAGAGTTAGCAGAAATGTGGAATACCCCTTACAGGCTCAGCTTATAATAGACAGTGTCACTGCCATTCATGTCCCATTGTCCATAGGAAATCATAGGAAGCTTAAAACAATGTGTTGAAGGTATACAGTCTACCTATTTCAATAGGAGGCGCCTCAACATCACATGGCAAAAGGCTTGGATGAATAATTCTGTGACAACGTGGGAGTGAATAACTAGAAGCCACGATCCAATTTACCTCTGACTTATTTTCTGAATCTGTTCTACTTTCTACTCTGTGCAGGAGTCAGGAAAATAAAAATTAACCTTACACATGAAAAGGTGGGGATCCTTATATGATTTACAGACAATAAGGAGATGTTCCCCTTGGCATTCATTTTAAGGCTCATACATTGTGTCCTGGATAATTTGAAGAAATAGCTTTAGTAAACTAATGAGAAAGGATGCTTCAGAATATATTTCATACTACATCAAAGACAATATATTTTAAAATCCATCCTATATTCTCTGATTCTTTTGCTTTTGAACTATAGATAGGCATTTGGTTGGGAGGATTTTTGGGGAATCATTTATAAACTTGCACGAATAAGCTAAGTACAAAGACTTAAAATAGAGTTCAGTTGTATCAAATTGACGTGTGTGTGTGTGTGATGAAATATTTGCACTTGCCTTTTATTTTTGGAAATCTTCGATTTTTTTTTTTTTTAATGAATCAAAAATTTATAGACTATTTGGTACCTCTCATTTAGCCATCCCAGAATCCTATAGGATGTCCAGGATTTTTTAGGTCACAATTTGAATTTCATTTCAAAAGACAAAATAGTCATTAAAAATACAGTAAGACAGCCCTGGGGACAGAATTCTTAATTTAAATCCAGAACAGGCATGTAGCACCTGACATTTCATGTATTCACAGAGTGACAGAGAACTTTCCTTACCTGCAGAGAATAAAGGAAATGGTTACTCAGAGTCTGTTTGGGGTACTAACTGGTTGCAGCCTAGGTAATAGTTGTTTAAATGAAGTTTAAATGATATGGACACTTCTTCCCCAAGAATTGATCCAGGACAAACAACACATGGAGCACACAAGGAGCCAGTGATGACTTGCAGTCATTTCTCATCAGATTGATTTGAATTAAAACCAGTAACCCAGGAGACAGGCGCCATCTCATTATCAGTTTTCTTTTTTTGTTTGTTTGTTTGTTTGTTTCTTTTCTTTTTTTTTCTTCTTCATTATCAGTTTTCTTAGGTCACGATAAAGCAAAATTAAGAGCCATATTAAAAAGTATTTGTGTTTGTAGGCATTTATGTGAATGACATTTGCAAAACAATTATCAGAACAAAATAAAAGCAGCTGAACTAAATCTCAATTAGAGCCAATATTTGTCAAATACAAAGGAGCAAATTTCACTAAAAAAATCAATGAAGGAAACAATTTAGAATATGTTTATTGCTGTTTAAATTTTGTCAGTTGCAGGAAAGGGACATAGTTGAAATACTGGCAATAAATAAAACCTAAAAGTTCTTATTCTTTTTCTTTGAATTTTCACTTCTGTAATGACTTCTGATTTCTTGTAATATAACAATGAACAAAATGTCAGGAGGTCAGTATTGGATGTGAGTGTCTGTAGTTGCTCTAGTTTGATACATTTTTCTCTAGTGGTGTCTGTGTCATGGCTCTTCCCCTTTTTCCTCTTCCCTCATTGTTGATTTGCCTCCTCTTTCCTTTTTCCTTCCATGATTATGTACTTTTACAACTTTAATAATGACCCTACATGTCCTTCACTGGTCTCTCTTCCTAAGAACTCATCCCATATGCCTGGCTCCCTACTAGAAGTGTTCACTGTCTACCAATTAGTTAATTCTGCCACCTCCATCAGAATCTCCATTATCTTTTGTTATAGCCTGTCCTTTAAATCAAAATCTCATTTGTGGGGGTGACCAGTTATCTCAGTTGGTTAGAGCACCGTGCTGATAACACCAAGGATGCCAGTTTGATCCCCGCATGGGCCACTCTGAGCTGTGTCCCCCTTAAAAGTCAACTATGCCATTGTAGTATCAAAGCAATGTGTAACCAATGACCGTGGATCTTCCCCAATAAACTTTACCAAAAAAATCTCATTTGTTACCAGACAAAACTGGGAAAGAGAAATTTACATAAGTGACTGTTTTCCAGAGTGCTAACATTTTATTATTAATGATTTTAGTAGTGTTAGCTCTCATCTACTTCTTAGTTCCACCGATCCTACCTGCTTCAAATTCATACTACCCATTACCTAGGCCAATAATGGTAAAAATATGACACATGGTCCATGGCAGACATGTCATTTGACCTTGATATTCCCTCCTAATGTTCCTAGACATGGCTTCAAAATTCATTAGTGTCTCAGAAAGTCAAAATCAGTACAGCATCATTGGTATAGGATGACATATGTCTGCAGTTCTGGCCTATGTTGTTGTAACAGCTTGCAAAACATTTTTGTCTGCAGGTGCTTCCATTTTGAATGCATGTTACAAACTTTAACCAAATAATTCTACCTGAAGTTCACCTCTCATAGTGTCAGTTTACCATTCCACATGAATGTAATCACTGTCTACCTATGCTGGGATGTGGAAATGATGGGGAAGCCCTGATTAATGAATTGATGTGATTACTGTGTCACAACCTGTGTCTCTGGTCTCATTGATGCCAGTTTCAGAGGATCTCCAGAGATCTGCGATGAAGAATAGCTCATGCCTAGAGAGTACAGTCCTCCTTCGGGGTGGAAATTTTCTCAACTCTGGTTTTTCAAACAAATGACCCAACCTGCTTACTTTTATCCACAAAATTCTCAAATCTTCTACATAGCTGATGACACCCATCATTTTTATTTTAGTGTGACAATAGGAAAACTTTCCCTCGTTCAGTGTTTGTCATTTCAGTGGGATTTCATAGGGAAGGAAAGAAAAATAAATGTCCTTAGTCCAGTATTTTGTATATTTTTTTACCTTTTTATTTTGAAATAATTTTAAACTTACAAAAAATTCTGAAAATAGGACATAAAGTCATTGTGTACTCTTTGTCTACCTTCCCCAAATTTTAACAACTTATATACTTATAGTACCATTATCGAGATCAGGAAATTAACATTGATTCAATACCATTCACTAATCTACAAGGTTAGTCCTGCTTTGTGCAGCGTAATGTTCAGCTATTACTATATTGACTATATTTATCCAATGTTTTGTTCATACTTAATTTAAAACAGTATTGAATACTTAGAATAATAATTGATCTTAAAATTAATAAGTAAAATAATAAGACACTAAAATCATGTTTTAATTCAATTCCCATTTTCAACATTTTTTCTTGCATGTTATCTTTTATTTATATAATTAATTTTATCATAGTTGACTAGTTGGATAAGAAAGAGCAACCTTCATCCTCATACCATCAAACATTCATGGGACTTTGTTCATGGCAACCTGAAGACTTAGAACCCTTAGTAGAATCTTATAGAAATACATGCACAGCAGCCAAAGTATAATGTGTCTTATTCAAAGTAGAACTGGGGACTAGAAATTTGTTAGGAACTGAATCAATCTCTCTCTCTCTCTCTCTCTCTCTCTCTCTCTCTCTCTCTCTCGGTGGTCACAAGTTGTCTTATCCCATATTCAATAGGATTGTTTCATCTCTATCTCTGTATGTTCTGTTCCTCTCTTGTTCAAACCTTAACCCTTACTAAACCAGACTAACTGTATCATCTAGTCTATGCTACATAACAACCAAACCCTAAAATACAATCATCATTCACTTGCTCACCATTCTGTGAGGTCATCAATTTGAGCTGGGCTCAACTAGGATGGTTTATCTCTGCTTTGCATGAGGTCCGCTGGGCTTTACTGCTGTCTGAGACATCACCTTCAAAGCTAGGCCAGGATCCCGAAGCAGCAGGAGAATGCAAACTCCAATACAAAATTATTTTTCATGTCTGTCCTTGTGCTACTTTTTATGATTCTCATTGACCAAAGCAAGTTACACAGCCAAGCCCAGATTCAAGGGATGGAAAAATAGATTTTGCCTCATGTTAGAAGGTAGACCGTCACCTTGAAAACAGGTATCATGCAGAGATGGAACAGTTTATGGCCTTTTTACCTCTCACACTAATCTAGGAAAATGGGGTGATATGGTGTAAAACTTAACTACTAAGTACAAAAGGGGATATGAACAAACATTTCCCCAGTGAAGATTGTGAATGGGCAGTTCCAGAATATGGTGAATACAATGAGGTCAACTGGGTGCCATACTTCATTTATCTTAATTCAGTTTATTACATTTATGGAATCTTCTCAACGAGAGCCATGAAATAGTTTGAAGGAAGTATACAAGTAAAGAGCATACAACCTATCTATGGTCAATTCTTTGATTTTGATCTAATTTAAACTAATAGCAATGACTGAAAATCATTTCCCCTGATGGTTGTTCTGTAGCCCAGGGAAATTAAAGATGTGGTGTACTTCCTGGTGTGAAAGAACCCACACTGGGAGAGAAAAAAAAAAGCAAAAGATGAAAATACCACCTCAATTAACACCGACTCATTGGAGTTGGTACTGGAAAAAAGGGGGATTTATTTTAGCTTTCCTTTCTTCATAGATGCTCTTGCTTTTGTTTTGTTTTATTTTGTTTTTTAAAGGAATTTTATTGGGGAACAGTGTGTTTATCCAGGACCCATCAGCGCCAAGACAAATAGTTGTCTTTGATATAATTGTGGAGGGCGCAGCTCCTTGGTCCATGCGGGGATTGAACTGGCAACCTTGGTGTTATGAGCTTGCACTCTAACCACCTGAGCTAACCGGCCGTCCCCATAGGTGCTCTTGTTGGTTAAAGCTGAAGTATATGTATTCATTTTGCTTAAAGTTTGCACTGGTACTGCCCACACTGTGAGCTTTTATAGTGGTTCAAAGGAAGCAGTCAATTCTCAGTAACTAATGTTTTGCCATGTAAAATTAGACAACCCATTTATACCTAGTCATGGGACTATCTGTTTTCTGGAATATTCCTAAGATCGAACTAGTAGAATCGGATACCTCCATGCACCAGAGTTCATGGTGAGGTCAATATGATGTAGTTCTTTCTGTGCTCTAAAAGGTTTACTTTGGTCCTGAAAAGCTTAATAGACATTCAAAAAGTGAGGACTCCACTCTCCACGCTGCTTAGATTTACACTTGGTGATAGAAGGGATCCCACTAGTGAGCAGAAAATCAATTGCTGGCTTCCGGGAGCTGCATTAAATTTACTTACCAGTAGGAAACCATTATCTTTTTCTAAACCCTGCTGGCCTAGCCATTAGCTACCTTTCACCCACAGGTTTTCACCTTTGCTGCTTCTGAGTTAGGAGTTTCATACATTATACATAAATGCTGCATTTGTTTTTAAAAATGGAATTGCATCTAGGCATGTGTTAGTAATCCTTAGAGATAGCTGTTATCAAATAAAACCTACAATGAAGTAGGTTATAATTGACCTCTATCTGATCCATTATATGGCTATATGTGGATTGCTGTCTATAAAACTATTGCAGTGGTTTCAAGTGTTTGAAATAGCTATGTAAGTTCATTTGCGTGAGATACTGTAGTTATTCTCTGTCCTACTTGGGACCTATGAGCCCTGCAAAGCATGTGTCCTAAAGTCTTAGATTTATGAGTTAAAAACAGAAAATAATTCTTTGATTTAGAAAGGGAAAATGATCCTTTACCATGATATAATTCCTGGAATGAAGTTGCTTTTTTTCAAGTATCATTTATTAATTCCAAAATCAATTTCAGCACCACTTAAATATCTTTTAATAATTCTACTACTCTAACACTTTAGAAAATTATTTCAAATGAATGAAGATTAAACTAGAAATAACGATCAGATGAATAAGTACTACTTTAGTTTGAGACAGTAGTTGAAAACAATACAGTTGTCAGAAATTTATAGTATAGTACAAAATAGTTCTCAAGACATTTGTCTTGTATATCTTTTTATAGGCCTGAAAATGAACAAATTGATTATTGGCATAAATAGATGAGACTGTGAGTTGTAGGATCATCTATATTTTATCAATGTTTTTTTAACCATATTTACATACATTGTACAAAAATGAAATAATGAATTTTGCACCTTGGAGTTTTCATTTTATATTATGCTGTGCACATGTTTTGAAAGAGTTTATTGAGGAATTGGGGGAGGAGAACAGCGTTGGGGAATCAGGGAAGGGGAACAGACAAGTTGCTGTCCTTTTGTTCTTCAGTCTAGTTGTGGAGGACATTGCTTCACTGGCCCATGTTGGTATTGTGATCATTGCACTCTTCCCGGGTGAGGCAGATTGGCCAACAGACGGCCGCTCATGGCAGCTCACACCACTGGCAGCGCACGCAGGCTGCCGGCCACTCACGGTAGCTCACAGCAGCCCACAGCAGCCTACACTGTCATCAGTCACTCACAGCAGCCCAGCTCCAGGTGGAGCTGTTTTTCACCATCTTAGCTGTAGAGGGCACTGTCATTGGCCCTCATATGTGGGATCCGAACCTGCAGCCCTGCTGCTCAGAGCTGGCGTCCCAAGCCAACTCTTAACCAAGCCAACTCTTAACCATTTGGCCAGCCCCTATAATTTATTTTTAATAAGTCATATTATAATTCTGATACATTAGTGTGTGTCAGACAATGCTTAGATTATTCTGCTTAGAAACTACTAAAGCTGTTTTTAAGGGAAAGGGGACTAATAAGTGCTGTATTAATCATATAAAAGTAAGAATCAGTTTTAGTTATGATATTTTCTAAGATTTGATGAAACCATATATAGCCAATATAGTCTGGTAACCAAGGGACAACACATATCCTGGTTTCAGGTAACTGTTTTCTTTCTGGAAGATGATACTTAAAAGG
Organism: Aselliscus stoliczkanus; assembly: GCA_033961575.1. NCBI lineage: Eukaryota > Metazoa > Chordata > Mammalia > Chiroptera > Hipposideridae > Aselliscus > Aselliscus stoliczkanus. The sequence continues at coordinate 90,853,404 of CM066737.1, read as the reverse complement.
ACTGCCTCTTTAGAGTTAACAGTGCACCTTACATTCAATAGCAGCCAATATACTAATCATCATTTAGCAACATACAAATTGTTGTACACATAGTATATTGTGGGAGAAACCAGTTATACCTTCACAGTATAGCCATTTTCACAAGAGAGAATATTAAGCCTCATTTGGAATGATCTCAGAGCATTTAAACCACTGATATCCTGGAGCCAACTTGTACCAACTCACAAGAGCCTGACAAATGCTACAATTCGCTCTCCTCCCCTGACCTTGAAACTATTGTTAACCATCACCAGCACACCACTGAATTTTAAACTGTATATAGTTTTTTCTACATGATCTAATTTGCAAAGAATTTCATCTTTTCATTGTGCTTACTGTGGACCCTCAGTTTTGGTTAGCAAAATCAATGAAGCATTTTTAAAAGAGCCATTTATCTTGAAAACCATGATCCATCTGTACTTGTCCATATTTCCTATTGTGTCAAGCCCCACTGCCTAGCTGGAGTCCTCATTTAGATACATGTGGTTTGATTATCTAGTGCATGTGGAAACCCTCACTCCTCCAAAGAGTGATGTTTCATCTTGCCTAAAAATTCCCAGAATTTCCAGTTGATTAGTTTTCATTGTAAAGCTGCTTTGCGGTTTCATATTGAGACAATTATACAAGCCTCATGTTAAAAAAAAAAAAAAAGAACGTTTCCCTAATTGCCTTCTAAAAGGAAGCAAACTAATTTATTCTCAAAATGGCACATGGTTTTCAGTGTTTATCCATGAACTTTACAGTTTGCATATGTATTAGAATTGTCCTAGAAGCACTTTTCACAAGATATCTTTGTAATTATCTGGCTAGAAGAATTTGATATCTGAAGCATTGATATTAAAGAGTGAGTAAAGATGTAGGTCACAGAGCTTTGCTTTAGCATTACTTATTTTACTGCAGGTTTCAGTGAAAGGCAGGTGTCTCTTCTTATAGAGTTTATTATAGCAATTAATAGCAAGAGCTCTCATGACACCATTTCACCTAAAATGTCCAAACTTAGAATAGATTAAAGAAACTGCCCCTTTGAGTTCCAATAACACAATTCTGTTATAGGAGATATCACCATGCAAAACAATTGTTGACTTATTCATCTTTCAACTCTTTGATGATAGAAAACATAGTGTATATTATATATCACTGTATGAGATTGTCTGACAAACAGGAACATTGAGGGACTTCTGTATGCCATTTGAAGAATAAATGAATGAATATTGGGAGCAAAGGTTGGTGGTATACATAAGAAATTCATCTATTAATAAAAAGGAATACCCAGCATATGCTTGGATAGTCAGAGAAGATCATTGCATTTGTAGGACTTCCATGGACACTGAGGTTTTATATTATATGGAAAGAACAGCAAGCAGTCTGGGCAGGGCAAACTGCTCAAGCAAGGTTGCTGAGGTGTAACTAATACATTTGAAGTTCAGTGATGCGCCAGCTTGGATGGAGCCAAAATTCATAGAAGTTAATTCTGGAAGTTGAGTAGAGATTTGGGGTAACACCAGGTCATGGAGATGGTTTAAAGTTGACCCTGTTGATTATGGGTAACCATTGAGATTTTTGCCTAAAGAATTCAGAAAGATTCTTTTGAAATAGATTAGGATGGGATGAAATTAGAATTGGACAAAACTGAGAAAGTCTGAACCCTTAGATTATAATATTAGTGCCATGAAATTCAATGTTATTTAAATGTGTCCTTATTCTCTCTGCCCAGATCTATAAATAATCTTAATGCAAAATTATTCTCAAATACTAAATTGTTTTAGACCTTATTTCTAGGGACAATGTAATACTTATAAATTCTATGTCTGAAGCTGGAGGCTCACAGGGATGTACAAGAGAGGACTCAGCCCAGAGCAGCCGTGACTGGGTTCTTGACTCCAGGCAAGAAAGAGTTCAAGAGCGAGACAGATGCAGAAAAACAAATGTGATTTATTGAAAATGAAAGTGCACACTTGAGAGGAAAGTGTGAGCAAACTCAGAGAAGAGTCACGTGCTGGGGAAGTCATGATCAGGGGTATTTATCTCTCCCAGGGTAGGAATTGGTGACGTCCAATTAATGTGGTTCATTTACCTCCTCCCTTGGGTGGGACCCTCGTTTTCCTGCTTTTTCTTTCCTATTTGATTGTTCCAGAACTGTCATGGCGTCAGATGCATGATGGGAGTCGTAGTAATTGCAATGCAAATGAGATTATAATGACATTATAATTAGCTAAAGGTCAGGTCCCAGTCATAGGGATCAGCCAAGAGGGAAGAAACTGGTTCTTGTTTTTCTCCAGCTGCAGGTACTGGATACATTCACTCTGTTACTCATGTTGTACCCCAGAAGGACTTGCCAGTTTCTTAGGCTACATGTCCTGCTTCATGTCCATGTACAGAGATTGAGTATAGCAAAGACTGTCAATTTTATCACCAGCCAATACAAATCTATTGATTGGAATGGTCAAAAATGTGAAGAATTAGATTCAAAATAATTTTAAACATATGCATATATTAATATTATATAAGACTCCTTGCCAAATAAAATAGAAGCAGAGTCATGAAAGTAAATGTAAAAGAGAATGAAAATATACAGTGGGTGGTTGAAACATAAAAATAATTTAAAATATGTTTTCAGGTATTTCAGTTGTCAGAGGAAATTAGTAATAGCTAACATTTGTCAAGCCGTGCGATATGCTAGATATAGAATTTGTCATTTGCAGATATCTTAGTCAGCTCAGGCTGCTATAACAAAATGCCATAGTATGTATACACCACATCTTCTTTATTCATTTATCTGTTGGCAGACAGTTTGTTTCCATATCTTGACTATTGTGAATAATGCTGTAATAAATATGGGAGCATAGGTATCTCTTTGATAGATATCCTATTTTCATTGCCTTTGGATATAGCCATTCTTACAGGGAGACATGAGAATATATATATATATATATATATATATATATATATATATATATATATATATATATATATATATATAATGAACTATTATGAGCCATGAGAAAGAAAGAAATCCTGCCATTTGCAACAACATGGATGGACCTTGAGGGCATTATGTTTAGTGAAATAAGCCAGAGAAAGGTAAATATTGTGTAATATCACTTGTATGTGGAATCTAAAAAAGCTGAACTTGTACAAACAAAGTAGAATGGTGGTTACCAGGGGTTAGGTGGTGGGGGACTTGGGAGATGTTAAACGGTACAAAATTGCAACTCGAAGACGAATAAGTCCTAGAGACCTAATGCACAGCATAGTGATTAGAGCCAACAATACTCTATAATAAACTTCGAAGTTGCTAAGAGACTAGATCTTAAATGTTCTTATCACAAAAAAGAAATAATAATTATGTGATGTGATAGAAGTATTAGCTAACGCTAAGGTGATCGCCTGAGGCCATATTGCAATATATAAACGAATCAAATCAACACTTTGTACACCTTAAGCTTACACAATGTTATGTGTAAATTATATCTCATTAAAAATAGTAAAAATGCAAATTTCAAGAAAATTCCATAGACAGGGTGGCTTAAACAACAGACACTTATTTCTCACTGTTCTGAAGGCTGGGAAGTCCCAGACCAAGGCTGACAGATTTGGCTCCTGGAGAGGATCTGCTTCCTGGCTTGCAGATTGGCACCTTCAGCTCTGCTGTCTCTCTTCTTAGGTGGGAACTAATTCCATCATGAGGGCTCAGTCCTTATGATTCATCTAAACTGCACTATCTCCCAAAGACCCCACTTCCAGTTAACATCCCTTTGGAGATTAGGGCTTTAACATGTAAACATTCAGTTTATAACAATGGGCATTCTTTAATATTTACAACAGTCCAATGAGAAGTATTATTCTCATTTTCTAGATAAGGAAACCAAGACAGAGATGGGTAAATAACTTGCCATAGGTTAATGGCTATGTGGTTCGGGGGTTGAGATGCAGCCAGGATTTTGACCCAGATAGATTCCTATGAATGATTCTCTTAACTTATTCTCTGGATCAAAGCAGAGTATTGGCAGTTTAATGCTAATGGAATAGCAGTAATGGGTAAGTAGGAGTTTGTCTGTGTATCTGAGAGAATGAGAGAGTAAAAGAGGGAAAGAACATAAAGAATAACAGATACAATAGTAATTTGCCATTTTCACTGACGTATGCACGTGTTCTTCCAGAAGTACAACAAAAAGGGGTATTTTTATCTGATTCTTTTAAACATGCTTACTCGGTGGTCATTTTGTAAATGACCGCAGCTCTTATAACAATATATCTGTACAGTAAACAAAATCTCACTAGATCTGAATTGGGCTCCATGGGTGAAGTGCTACTAGTAATGCATTCCTTTTCTTCCAGGAATCTCTCCTTAATGGTAAAGAAACATTTGGTAATGTTGACCAATAAAGAAAGATAGTTTTATTTATTTATTTATTTATTTATTTATTTATTTATTTATTTATTTATTTTTGAGGACAGTGTCACTGGCCTTCACATGTGGGACCCAAACCAGGGCCGCTGGCTTCCCAAGCCAGCGATCAACCACCACACCACTCGGCCAACCCAAGAAAGATAGTTTTAAACAATAGTAACTAATGCTGAGATATGCATACAAATACACACAGAATAGAAGGAGGAATAAAGTATTCTTATTTCATGAAACACTTGAGTTATATTCCAGTGTCCTATTGAAAATAAGAAAATATTGAATTGATTAAATTAAAAAAGAGGAAAGAAATAATAAAAATGAAAGGAGAAAATGGAGGAAGAAAGCTATGTTAAAGGAATTCTCTTGACAGCTGGTATTCTTTTGAGCTTTCCTAGTTCTACTTCCTTGACAATATTAGCAATTTTACTATCATAAGCTTAATGACTTGGGAAATGCAAACTGGTTAGAAAGTGTCAAGGTAGAAAGGGAAATTTTCTAATTCTTTTTTCTTTCTAATGAGGGCTTAAGTTGACAAATCTAAATCCATTTTAGCATAATGGGATGGTGTTATTAATTAGGGACATTTAGCTAATGTTGGAGTAAAACATTTCAGTAATTTGCAATCTAATAAATGCTGAGATGGCTGCAATGTGCTGACAGAATACGATAGGTTTTAAAAAATTGTCAGGAGGGGAAATACACACATATGTACCATATACATTTTCAAATATCTAATAGAGGGGTGAACAAAGAGAGTAAATATTTTAGGCTTTGCAAGTCAGCTCTGGTCTGTTTCACAGCTATTCATCTCTGCTGTTGAAGCAGGAAAGCAGCCAAAAGAATATGTAGTCAAAAGCGGATGGCTATAGTCCAATAAAGCTTCATTTATAAAAGTAAGGGAAGAGCTAGATTTTGCCCACAGGCCACAGTTTGCTGACCACTGGATCTAATACATATTCATATGTTAGATATAGAAGGAAAGCTTCAACTAACAAGCATTAGTAATGTATATGTGTAGAATTTTAAACTTCAAATAGCTAAATGAATATCAAATTATTCAAACTTCATTAAAAAATGAGCAATTTCTACATTTTATCCATTCCATTTCTGAAGCAACTATTTTATATTGTTTTTCTCTTTGAGCTTTTATTTTTTATTCTCAATTACAGTTGACATTCAATATTATTTTATATTAGTTTCAGGGGTACAGCATAGAGGTTAGACATTTATATAATTTACGAAGTGATCTGATTATTGTAGTACCCACCTGGCACTATATATAGTTACTACCATCTTACTGACTATATTCTCTTTGCTGTACTTTACATTCCCCTTGGCTATTTAATAACAACCAATTTGTATTACCGTATCCTTCGCCTTATTCACCCATCCTCCTAACCCCCACTAGTCTGACAACCATTACTTTGTTCTCTGTATCTGTGAAGCTGTTTCTCTTTTGTTTGTTCATTTATTTCATTCTTTAGATTCCACATATAAGTGAAATCATATGATATTTGTCTTTTTCTGTCTGACTTATTTCACTTAGCATATAATACCTTCCAGGCACATCCATGTAGTCACAAATGGTAAGGTTTCATTCATTTTTATGGCTACGTAATATTCCATTGTATGTATGTAGCACAATTTCTTTAGTCATCTATCAATGGGCACTTAGGTTGCTTCCATATCTTGGCTTTTGTAAATAGTGCTGCACTGAACATAAGGGTTCATATATCTTTTCGAATTAGTGTTTCAGATTTCTGTGGATAAATACCCAGAATTGGAATTGTTGGATCATAAGGTAGTTCTACTTTTAATTTTTTGAGGATCCCCCGTACTGATTTCCATAGTGGCTGCACCAATCTGCAATCCCACCAACAGTGCCCTTTTCTCCACATGCTCGCCAACACTTGTTGTTTGTTAATTTATTAATGATGACCATTCTGATAGATGTGAGGTGATACCTCACTCTGGTTTTAGTTTACTTTTCCCTGCTGAACAATGATATTGAGCATCTTTTCATATGTCTATTGGCCATCAGTATGTCCTCTTTGCAGAAAAGTCTATTCAGGTCCCCTGCCCATTTTTTAATTGGATTGTTAGTTTTCTTGGTATTGAGTTGCATGAGTTCTGTATAAATTTTGGACATTAGCCTCTTATTGGATATATCATTGGCAAATATGTTCTCCTTTTCAATAGGTCGTTATCCTTTTTTTTTTTTGATGGTTTCATTTGCTGCACAAAACTTTTTAGTTTGATGTAGTCCTATTTGTTTATTTTTCCTTGTGTTTCCCTTGCCCAAGGAGATACATCAGAAAAAAATATTACTGGGCCATCCGAGTCACTCAGTTGGTTAGGAGTGTGAACTCTGAGCAACAGGTCTTCAGTTCAATTCCCACATGGGCCAGAGAGCTGCGCCCGAGCTGAGCTGCCACTGAGCTGCCAACAGGTGGCAGGATGGCTCAGGTGGTGAGAGCACGTGCTCCTAACAACAAGGTTCTGGTTCGACTCCCACATGGGATTGTGGGCTACGCCCACCCACAACTAAGATTGAACTCAGCATCTTGAGCTGAGCGGCTGCGAGCTGCCAATGAGCAGCCAGATGGTGACTGGGCTTGGGAGCTGAGCTAGCTGTGTCCTCCACAACTAAGACTAAAGGACAACAACTTGGCTGTTGCCTTTCCTCAATTCCTCTACACTGTTCCCCTCTTCCAATTCCCCAATAAAATCTTAAAAAAAAAAGGGAAAGAAAAAAGAAAATATTACTAAGAGCAATGTCCAAGAGTTTTCTGTCTGTTTTCTTCTAAGAGTTCTATGGTTTCGGGTCTTACATTTAAGTCTTTAATCCATTTTGAGTTTATTCTTATATATCGTGTAAGAATGTAGTCTATTTTAATTTTTTGTGTCTACCTGTCCAGTTTTCTCAACACCATTTATTGAATAGACTGTCTTTACCCCACTGCATGTTCTTGCCTCCTTTGTCAAAGATTAAATGACCATATAGTGCGGGGAGCCAACCCCCGTGAAGACCAGGGGTTCCCTCAAGTGGGATGGCGTCGGCAAGGGGAAAAAAGGATGGAGGGAGACACCAGAAAGAGGTTCACAGGAGCGTCACACACACACATTATTATTAAAGCCTGGCCCCTTTTATAGGGCCTTCTGACCATTACCTCTACTGCAAGTTATGTTTCACATGACCAGGATGTTTTTCTCTTTCTCGGAGCTTTTACCTTTTTGTATTTGTATCTTTCCAGGGTACACCGGTTACCATGACTACCTTACAGGGCATATACTTGAACTTAGTAGCAAAAGGAGTCTCAAACTTTTTCTATCCTATGAAGAGCTGCACATTTTTGCAATAGAGGGGAACATCTGTTTCTCAGTCAGAGCTTCAGTTTTTGTTGCTACAGCAATGTACAAAGCAAAGAGTTAAAACAAGGTTGTTAATTAAAATACCTCATGGTCAGTAAGTTGTCTCTTATCAGAACTCTCATGGCAAAGAGACCTTGGTCTCCTGATCTCCAAGGAAGTCTTTCACAGCTGCATAGGCCAAGGGGCTTGAGTCCCCAATATCTCAGTTCAGGGGTCCCCTCAGGCTGTAGCCTGCTTTAGGGAGTTTCCTTTTCTTTAGGAAATCTTTCCCTGTCATTCACTTACACAGCCAGCTATCATCAGGGTACCCCAGGAACTTGTCACAAATGCAGTGAGTATATTGTCTTCTATAGGAGGAAAGGCACATGGGTTCATAGAGACAGGAGATATTACATAACCAACCATAAGGCAGCACCTCAAACATCCAGTGCTGATTGTGGATCTTTATTTCGATGTGGCCTTGTCAGATGCCGGGATGCTTTCGGCCTCCGGCAATATAGGGGTCGGTTTATTTCTAGACTGGATTCTATTCCATTGATCTATGTGTCTGTTTTTATGCCAGTATCATGCTGTTTTGATTACTGTAGACTTGTAGTATAGTTTGATATCAGGTAGCATGATACCTCCAACTTTGTTCTTTCTCAAGTTTGCTGTAGCTATATGGAGTCTTTTGTGGTTCCATATAAATTTTAGGATTATTTGTTCTAGTTCTGTGAAAAATGTCATTGCTATTTTGATCCCTATCAAAATGTCATTGCTATTTTGATCCCTATTGCATTGAATCTATAGATTGCTTTGGGTAGTATGGACATTTTAAGGATATTAATTCTTCCTATCCATAAGCATGGTATATGCTTTCATTGATTTGTATCTTCTTTAGTTTCTTCCTTCAGTGTCTTATAATTTTCTTAGTACAGGTCTTTTACCTCCTTGGTTAAATTTATTCCCAGATTTTTTTTGATGAAATTGTAAATGAGATTGTTTTCTTAATTTCTTTTTCTGATAAGTTTTTATTGGTGTATAAAATGCAACTGATTTCTGAATATTAATTTTGTATCCTGCTACTTTATTGAATTAATTTATGAATTCTAATAGTTTTTTGGCAGACTCTTTAGGATTCTCTATATATAGTATCATATCATCTTATATTAATGTTTAATTCAAGTGAAAGTCATTAAAATAAGTAGCATCCTCATATTCGCAGCCGCCTTAAATATATTCGTGCTTAGCAAGCCTTACACTCTGTGAACAATTCTCATAAAATAGCTCCTGAATTATGTGAAATCAACTTGGAAAGTAATTGCAGAATACCTATTTACCACTTCCTGTACATGACTAAGATGACAGATATATGTGTATGATAGCAAATTAGGTGTCAGGGGTTTGGTATTTACCTTAAGGAGTCAGAATGACACTAATAATTGATAAAAATAAAACAGTGAAGTTCAAAGGAAGCAAATGGAAAAAGATAGGGAAAATTTGTTCAGATATGAGATGGAAAATGGTTGTGTCTACCTCTCCTGATAAGGATAAAGAAGAACTACTAGATTAAAAAAATGATCACAATTTTTACAGTGATCTGGGATATAGAATTGAATTGTTTTATGAATTAAATTCTAAGGAGCCATTTGTTCTTATTTAGGAACTGGAACTGGTTCTCTAAATAGATATAGATGTAGATGTAAATATAGATATAGATGTATTTCCATTGTTTCATCAACTCTGGAACACATTGCTGTGAAAACAGTGGACCAAGTTAACATCAGCTCCCATTTTGGCTTGTCATTACTCAGAACAAAAGTGTAATTGGTACTTAAAAATTAATTTAAAGTTAGAGAGGAAAAGAAACTTAATAAATATGATATTTTTATTAGTTCTATAATTATTTTAATAAGGAAGGAGTAAAAGTTTCAATGCAGCATTGCTCTAAGGCTTTTTATTAATACTAGAAAATGGATTAATATTTGTTAAAAGAAGAAGTGAAATACTTGTCATGGAAAAAGTTATGCAGTTATTCAAAATCAGAATGACAAGATAAGAAATATCAAATAATTATGCATAACCTGGGAGTTTTAAAAACAAGATAACAAATTGATCTCATGAAGTGTCTACAATACTTCATTTCTAAAATGGGTAAAGCTATTGTTAAAAATAAAACAGCATTTATCCGCATCTACCACTCCCTCCCCTCCTTACCCTCTGGTAACCACTAAACTATTGTCTGTGTCTGTGAGTTGTTTTTTTTTTTATTTGTCTTGTTCCTTTGTTGTTTTCAGTTTTGGTTTTTTTTGTGTTTTTTTGAGGGCAGTGTCACTGGCCCTCATATGTGGGACCCAAACCGGGGCTGCTGGCTTCCCAAGCCAGCGCTTAACCACCGCGTCACTCTGCCGGCCCTGTTATTTTCAGTTTTATATCCCATATATCAGTGAAGTCATATGGTTCTCTACTTTTTCTGTCTGACTTATTTCACTTAGCATAATAATCTCAAGATCCATCCATGTTGTCACAAATGGTACTATTTCAACTTTTCATCATTGTGTATATATCCCACATCTTCTTTATCCAGTCATTTATTGAAGGACACTTTGAGATCAAATATATGGTGATGGAAAGAGAACTGACTCTGGGTGGTGAGCACACAATGTGATATATAGATGATTTATTACAGAATTGTGCACCTGTAACTTTACTGACTTTACTGACCATTGTCAGCCCAATAAACTTTAATTTAAAAAAATGAAAATAAAAAATGAAACAGCATTATATTTACTATTCTGAATACTAAATGGTAGGATATGTGTATAATTTGCTTCACTTAAGAAGTTGCCTCTTTTTATCTGATTATTTCTTTGTAGATGTATCATAATTTGTTAGAGCTGATGCTCACTCAGGTCTAGCTAGTAAATTGATGATATGGAAAGTGTGCCCACTCCAGTGAGGTTACTCATTATACATGTGGGAAATATACTGGAACAGGACACTGGGAAAAAATGTCTCTTTGGGATGACAGCCCCCTTGGAGCTAATGCCAGGGAATACATCTATATTTTATTTAATTATTTTGAATACAGTTCAGTGGAATTCGGGGAGATTTTTGTGACTTATCAATCAATTCCAGAAACTCTACCTAGCAATATGAACAATGACATACTTTCCCCTCATGGATAGTCTAACTTTGTTAACATTTGGTTTCAAGATGCCTTAGGGTAGGAGACCGCCTTCTCCAGCTCAATGAGGACAGGGAATTTTGTCTGTTTCATTTACAGCTATATCATAAGCTCCTACAAGCCCAGGGTAGATGCTCAGTAAATATTTTTGAATGGAAGAATTAAGCTTTCAGTTATCAGAAGAAACTCAGGACAAAGCCATGATAGGTACTAGATAGGCGCCTATGAATTAAGTGGAAGGAGCAATTGTAAATAAAGAGCTACTGTGCCACTCCTCACAATATGCCTGAGAATTCACCTTCATAAAGCCATGGAGTGGGTCCCTTTGAGAGTTTATACAGATTTGTTACTTCCCCACATAATGAGAAGCTGGGTGTAATACAAATGCTGTAAGAATGGTTTGCCTTTATGTAATATTATCTTTGTGACTATTACTTTAAAGGGAGAATAAAGGATACTTTTATTTCACATACATGAAGTAAAATGTACTTTTGGTTTACAGGTATATATGACTGTATGCTTATAATCCAAGAAGTCATTAACCAGGAAATAACCCAAGAAGCATAAGTATTAGAATTTTTTTTTTGGGGGGGCGGGCGTATCATGTTTTGTCATTCAGCTTCAACATTAGTAAGAAGTTACCAAGAGGACGGTCATTCATTACCAATTCCTATAGATACAGCCCTATACAGGGAGAAATATTCGGATGGTTGATTTCGAAATGAATGTAAGATCATCAGCAGTAGCAGATCACAGTACAGTGGCTCTGAAACCTGGCTGCAAGTGAGTATCACTTAGAGGAGCTTTCTGAAAATTTTATTGTCAGATCCAGATTCTACCTTCAGAGCTTCCCCTGTGATACATGGATATCTGTATTATTTTTAAAGCAACTCAACTGATTCTATACTGCAATTATTATGGCTGAGAACATCCAGAGGTCTTCAAATTGTTTTTCTCAGATAACTCCAAAAAATTTGGTAAAACGATATAACCACTCTCACATTTTCAATATAAAATATTTCATCACATATTTAAGTAGTTGCAAAGAGTATAAGTTCTTTTGTATCATACATGTGCTATAAATACATTTTTTTTAAGCTGAGCCATCCTGCCACCTTTTGGCAACTCAATGGCAACTCAGCTCGGGCTGGCATCGAACCGCCGTTGCTCAGAGCTCAGCTCACACTCTTGAGCAAGCTCTTAAACAACTGAGCCACTCGGCCAGCCCTATACGTTCTTGTTGAAACTTTGAAGCTGGATATTTAACTCATTTGGTTTATGGAAATATCCTAAAGTAAGATAATCTGAGATAGAGACAGGACCTTTCCTAGAATTTGTTCCCCAGATGATATAATATTTAATATTTCATTAGGAGATATTATTAATGGACTCTTCCCAAGGGCCATTGCAATCTCTAATAATATCCTTTATTTGATGCCCTGGAGTGTTTTGCTCCCTGGAACAAAATGTTTTAATAAAATTTACCTTAGGGAGGTATGGCTTAAAATAAAAACAACTTCCAGCCTAATTGAAATATAATTAATATATAACATTGTTTAAGATGAAAAACATGGTGGTTTGATACACATACATATCACAAAATAATTACCACAGTAAGGTTAGTTAACAGATTCATCACCTCACATAATTAATTTTATATGTGTGTGGTGAGAACATTTAAGATTTGTTCTCCTAGCAACCTTCAAGAAAATAACACAAAGATGAAATACTGCCAATTGCAACAACATGGATTGATCTTGAGATTATCATGCTAAGCAAAATATGTCAGACAGAAGAACTCTCAAAAGCCATATGATATCATTCATATGTGGGATATAAAACTGAAAACAATCAATCAAGACGAACAAACAAAGAAAAACTCAGACACAGTCCATAGTTTATTGGTTACCAGAGGGTAAGGGGTGAAGGGGCTGGTAAATGAGGGTAAAGGGGATCAAATATATGGTGATGGACGGAGAACTGACTCTGGGTGGTGAACACACAATGCGATATATAGATGATGTATTACAGAATTGTACACCTGAAACCTATGTAATTTTACTAACCAATGTCACAGCAATAAATTTAATAAAAAATTTTAAAAGAATAAATATAGTATTATGAACTATAGTTATTATGCTGTACATTAGATTTCCAGAATTTATGTATGTTATAACTGGAAGTTTGTACCCTTTGATCAACATCTCCCCATTTCCCCACACCTCAGCCCCTGGCACCCATTATTCTGCTGTTTCTATGAATTTGGCTCATTTTTAAAAAAGATTCCACATATAATTAATATCATACAGTATTTTTGACTTTCTTTGTTTGACTTATTTCATATAGCATAATGCCCTCAAGGACCATCCATGCTGTCCCAAATGGCAGGATTTCCTTCTTATTGCTGAATTATGTTCCATTCTATGTATATACCAGATATTCTTTATCCATTCATCCTTGAATGGACACTTAGGTTGTTTCCAGGTCTTGGCTATTGTGAATAGCGCTGCCATGAATGTGGGGGTGCAGATCTCTTTTTGAGAGAGTGATCGTATTTCCTTTGAATATATGCCCAGATGTGTGATTGCTGGATTATATGGCAGTCCTAATTTTAATTTGGAGGGGAACCTTCATACCCTTTTCTATCGTGACTGCACCAATTTGCAATCCCACCAACAGTGCATGAGGGTTCCATTTTCTCCACGTCCTCGCCAACACTTGTTAACTGTCTTTTTGATGATAGCCATTCTAATGATGATAGGTGTTAGGTGCTATCTTGGTGGTTTTGATTTGCATTACCCTGATGATTAGTTATTTTCAGCATCTTTTCATGTACATATTGGACATTTAGATCTCTTCTTTGAAACAAATGTATATCCAGGTCCTCTATCAATTTTTAGTCAGGTTTTTTGTTTGTTTTGTTATTTTATTGTTTGAGTCCCTTATATATTTTGGATGTTAACCCCCTATATCTGATATATGTTTTGCAAATATTTTCTCTCATTCTGTAGGTTGTCTCTTTATTCTTTTGATTCTTTTACTGTGGAGAAACTTTTTAGTTTCACGTAGTCTCATTTGTTAATTTTGGTTGTGTTTTGGATGTCATATTTAAAAAAATCATTGCCAAGACCAATGTCAAGGAGCTTTCCCCTGTGTTTTCTTCTAACAATTTTTTAAATTTTGGGCCGGCCGAGTGGCACGGTGGTTAAGCGCTGGCTTGGGACGCCTGCGACTTTGGTTTGGGTCCCATATATGAGGGCCAGTGACACTGCCCTCAAAAAAAATAATAATAATAAAAGTTTTTTAAATTTTATTTTTTACTAGTTTCAGGTGTACAGAGCAACATAATGTTTAGACATTTCCACCCTCACCAAGTGATAACCTCCCCTCCCCCAAGCTACTACCCCGCTGACATCTTATGTCTTCTAAAAGTTTTATGGTTTCAGCAGTTATATTTAAGTCTTTAATCCATATTGAGTTAATTTTTGTGTGCGGTGTGTAAGATAAGGGTCTCATTTCATTCTTTTGAATGTAAATATCCAGTTTTCCAAACACAATTCTTTGAAATCTCTGTATTTTCCTCATCGACTATTCTTGGCCCCCTTCTAAAATATTAGTTGACTGTATAGGCACGGGTTTATTTCTGGGGACTTTTTTTTTAATTCAGAAAAGATAGTTAGGAAAGAGGAGAGACTAATCACAGGCACATGATGAGATCAATTTTAGATGTACATGACAGCTGAAGATCTGGAAATGTATACCCTTAAATAATATCCATTCTGTATACTACCTGAGAAGTCTACATGTTGTAGCATGTCTACTCCAGCTGGGAGCATAACATGGGGTACAGACTAGGGGACAGGCATGAGAATTGGCTGATCCCTGGCTGAATCTCAAAATTAGCCAACAAATAGAGTTGTTGGTTGGGGATGAGGTAAAATTTTTAAAATTAGGGCCATAAATGTACCACATGTAAGAGTTAAATAGGAGAAATTTAAAACTAATCAGACAAGCACAATCAAGGTATACATTTATATCAGCAAAAGGGCAAGAGTGGGTGAGAAAACAGGAAAGTAGCCGGAAATTAATACGAAAAAAAAAACTCGGAAGGGTAGAAGATGGGAGAAACAAGTAGTAAATTGTTCAATAATCAACAAAATCATAGGGAATGAAAGATTATGATAAATAGGGCTAGAAAAATCAATAAAAAGATGCTATCACCAAGTAGGTGACAATATGTGAGGCTTCCTTCTTTCCCACTCAAAAATATTTTCATGTTTCCCCTTTAAAGCAAGAAAAAGGTCATCATGCATAGCAGATGGACACCTGCAGGCAAAAGCAGGCAATTGGGAGTTCCGTCTTTTTGGTATGGAAGTGGAAGGTAGGAAAGAGGGAGATCATGACATCTGAAGTACACAGGATACACAGAAAATTTCTTTTCGAAGAAAAGGTCATAGAACCAACTATAGATGACACTGGCCAGAGATAGCTGATCACCACTACTGAAATTTTTACAGATCTCTTTTCTCTGAAATCTTTTTAAAGAAAATCTTTTACAGACTTCTTCATAAATCTTCTTGGTTCTTGTTTTATCCCAAATAGAATCCCAATAGGTATTTCCTGAATGACTAAAATCATCTCTTAAGATTTAAGTGCTACTTGAAGTTTTAAAAGAGAACAGTTTTTTCAAATTTATTATAACATACACATCAATGACTTTTTCAAAACGAAAAGAATCAGACTGTTAATTTTTAATTATATGAAAGTGTTGAAGCAAAGGAACTTTTACCTTGAAAGGTTTTACTCTTCAGTATAAAAAATGTAATATTTTAAACTTTAAAAATACAAAATAAGCTGGCCGAGTGACGCAGTAGTTGGGCGCTGGCTTGGGAGGCCAGTGGCCCCGGTTCGGGTCCCGCATGTGAGGGCCAGTGACACTGCCCTCAAAAAACAAACAAACAAAAAAAAAACACACACACACAAAAAAAAAACAAAATAAAATAAAGTGAAAGTACTATGGTATTTTGGGGAGCATATTTAAAATCACCCTATACTGGAAATCTAGATAAGGATTAATACAAATAAAATATAACAAAATATTAATTTAATTAGGTAGTTATCCAAAGTGTTATCACAAATACATATTTTGAGTTCACACTTGAGGCTCTTACATTTTCGTATTGCCTGGCATTTGTCTTTTTAATTAAGAAAAAAAAACACCGTGTTTTTCTACCGCATTGCCATGGGCTTCTTCACTTAATTTCCTATTTAACAGTAATTTCATTTCTGCTTTTAATTTAATTAAAAATGTAAAAATTATGAGAGAAAAACGTTAAAGAAAATCCTGAATTATTGCTCTTTCATCCTCTAATTATTCACATCATTGGTGAATGTCTGTCTAGAACAAAACACTGGTACCATTCACTAGGAGATAATGAGTCTTTGTAAAATTATGGATCTGATATGAAATGAACTGTATTTATCCCCTGTAAAGGCAGTGAAACACTGGAAATTGGAGTTCACTCACTTTGAGGAAATTAATAAAAAACAAAGCATTTCTTCCCTTTTTCACAAAATTTTTTAAATTTGTGAAAAAAAAATTTCGTATGTGCAGAAGCTCACATCCACCCCCCAAAAGTGAAAAAAAATGGTTCCTTGTAATTCTGGAGTTAAAACACATTACAATATCTTCTAGTCTAACTTGAATTTTATTAAAATGTTTCACTGTACATTTTTTCAAGTGGCCCAACATCTTCCTTTTCAGAAATCTGAGCTTTAGGAAATGAAAGATATAAATGGTGTTTGAATTATTTTCTTTCTTTTTTTTTTTTCTTTAGAGGGCAGTGACACTGGCCCTCCTATGTGGGATCCAAACCGGGACCACTGGTGTCCCAAGCCAGCGCTTAACCACCGCGCCACTCGGCCTGCCCAATGGTGTTTGAATTATAATCCTTCTCCCAGTTAGGGCAAGTTGGCTGGCGTGGGAGTGCAGGGAGGTGGGGCAGATGCTAGTGGTCATAGCTAAGTGCTAGTCAGCTTACCCTGATGCCACTCAGTTGGGTGGTACGTGCTTGGATGTGGGCTAAGACTTTAGTTAAAGGAAAATTGTTTAATTGGAAGTACTCCACCACAAATTTGCCGAAGTCACAGAATAGAGAAATGGATCATTCATTTGTTTTTTAAAAATGTGTATTGAGCCACTACTAAACATTGTGAACTATGCTAAATAGAGTATACAATGGCTGTGATAACCAAAGACCTGACAGTCATGGCCAGCACAGGTTGGAAAGAGCCTTATCTCTTACAGGGGTCTCCAATGCTTCCCACGCTTTAATACCACCCATTTTTGATTGACCTTTTATTGACCCATTTTGATTAACAAATGGAAATGGAAGAACATTTACATAATGAGTATTTTTATCATTATTTACATAGAGTAAAGTTTTTCTAATAGCACTTAAAATTGTATTAAAAATTGTTTCATGGAACATCCTTGAGCCCATACCATTCCATTCAAATGAAATTTTACTATGAAATTTATACCATTATCTGTCTCTGTTATACAAAGTTCAGCCATACATCATAAATATTTTACTGCAGTAAGTTAGATGATACAGTAGAATAATTAATGCAATATCCTAAAGTATGGATCAGTATCAAATTGATACAAAAATGTGTGTGAAAGGGGTTCATAGTCAAATTACATACACACGCACACGCACAATGTTGAAATGGATCCTCAGACCACATCAAATAACATTGAAATGAACAATAGTTGGTATTTATATGATGGTGAAATTATATTACAAAAATCCGTATTTTGAATATTTTCTTCCATTAGGGCAATTGGTTATAAACATTTGTCTTACCTGATCAGCATGATGTATATTAGGAGTCAGGAAACTTTTTATTTAAAGGGCTAGATAGTGGATGTTTTTGGCTTGGTGGGCCATGCGGTCTCTGTCATAACTACTCAACTTCAAGCCATTGTAGTGCTGTAAAAGCACCTCTCGATAATAAGTAAATGAATGAGTGTGGCTGTATTCCAACAAAACATGATGGGGCATATTGGCCCATGGGCCACAATTTGTCCACCACCAATTTGGACAACATAAAAGTTGAAAGGAGTAAGATATGGTATCTACTTAGGAAGATGGGAAAGTGTTTCATTGAAGAGGTAGCATTTGGGGCATGTTTGAAAGCTGGGAGGATTTTATGAGCTGAGATTGTGATTTCTGGTAGAAGAAATGTGCCACGTTTAAGAAACAAAATTGTTATGAAAAACCAAGCATCCTGTGCTGGCAGAAATGTAGACTTTGTGTAGAGGAGTAGCTCTAGATGAGGTATGAATATAGGTTTACTCATTTTCAAGTGTTTCCTCTGCCAGGATGAGTGAGAAATGTCCTCAGTGGATAAGCATTGGTAAATCATTACATATTTTATATTGCAGGGGGACTTTATAGAAACCATGCTTGAAGACAGTCAATCTAGGAATGGTGTGCAGAATACAGGAGAAAAGTGAAAGACTGAGCAAAGGGACAGAATAAAAGACTGTTGTAATAGTCGAAAAGGGAGCTAATGAGGGCCCCACTTAGTGGGGCAAGATGATTTGGAAATATGGAGCTATTAAAGAGAATTGTAACATTTGAATGATTAACAATTGGAAACCTAAATTATTCCTAAGCCTTAGTACCATCATATGCAACTGTCCCTTTAACTGGGACTGCCTGGTTCCTATTTCTAGAAAACCAGTCAGTGAAACCTTGGTCTTGTGTGAATCCTATCTTCTTGCTAAGTCCTTTCCTGGGGACAAAAACCCTGCCTAGATTCTTGAGGCCTCGCGCTTTAGGTCTTGCTATAATATCTTGCATGTGACATCAAAAGCACGAACAATATAATAAAATATTTATAACTGAAATTTCATCAAAATTAAACAGTTGTTCTTCAAAAGATGTCCTTAAGATGATGAAAAACTAAGACACAGATTTGGAAACAGCGCGTTTAAATTATATGTCAGATAAAGGGCTTTCATGTAGGACAGGGTAGGGCGGGTAGTAGAGAGGGGACGGGGAGTCACTTTGTAAGGGGTGAAAAAGATAACTATTGTATTGTTTTGTAAATCTGTAACTAATAATAATAATAATAATAAAGACATTTCTAGAAAAAAAGAAAAGAAAATGTATACAGCTCAATAATAAAAACAAAACCTCATTTTAAAAATAGGTAAAATATTCACATAGACACTTCACCGGAGAAAATACAAAAATGGCCAATAAGTACGTGAAAAGAGGTTCAACATCATGCGTAGTTAGGGAAATGGAAAATAAAATCACATTGAAATACCACATCGTGCACACTAGAATAGCTGAATCCAAAAGAATGACAATACTAAATATTGGCAAAGAGTTAGAAAAACTAAAGCCCTCACACATTGCTGGTGTGGTAAATTGGTATAGCCACTTTGGAAATGACTTTTACAGTGTTTTTTTTTTTTTTATAATCAAACATGCATTTGTTATAAAATCCAGCAACTCCACGCCTAGATATCTACTCAACAGAAATGGAAACATATGTCCATATAAACACTTGTACTTAAATATTCAGCCTAAAATTATTCAGAGCAGCCCTAAACTGGAAACTCTCCAAGTGTCCATAAACTAGTGAGTGAATAAATGAAATATAGTATATGTATGCAATGGAATACTACTCCATTAAAAAAGAAAAGAATA
The DNA here is from genome assembly GCA_033961575.1 of Aselliscus stoliczkanus. Taxonomy (NCBI): domain Eukaryota; kingdom Metazoa; phylum Chordata; class Mammalia; order Chiroptera; family Hipposideridae; genus Aselliscus; species Aselliscus stoliczkanus. The sequence goes on along the minus strand of CM066737.1, from coordinate 90,833,690 downwards.
AACTGCTGATACATGCAATAACATAGAAGAATCTCCAAGGCATTATGTGGAGTGAAAGAATCCAGTCACAAAATACTACATATTGTATAATTTCATTTATATGAAATTTCCAGAAAAGGCAAAACTAGTGACAGGAAACAGATCATTGGTGCCTGGGCCAGGGGTAGGAGCAAGTATTGGCTATAAATGGGCCTGAGGAAACTTTGTGAGGTGACCAAAGTGTTCTAAAACATTCGTCGTGATGGCTATACAAATATGTAATTTTACTAAAACTCATTGAACTAAACACGGAAAATGCATGAATTTTATTGCATGTCAATCACCCCTCAGAAAAGCTGCTGTAAAACTATAGAATATTGTTAAAAGAGGATGTGTTTTAATTGTAATAGATGATTTTTGTATAAAAGGAAATTACTGATAAAATTTTATCACAAAGATTTTTAGAATGTCTAAGATATAAAACAGGCACATAAGAGAATTAGTACGTTATAAGTAAAGCCTCTTTTTTGCAGACATACATATTGCAAAATTGTAAGCTTCTGTTTATGAGCAACAAAATTTTATAGTGAAGCTATATTCATAGTTTTGAAGGGAAAAACAACTCCATGAAATAAAATATTGCTTGGGGAGTTCTTTTATACTGCTTGTCACCAGCATTCTCACTAGCTTATAAGTTATAATTGCTCTGTGATAAAGGCATGTGCTTTTCCTTCTCTCTTATAAAAATTTTAATGAGAACTTGAAGTGAACCCTCACTGAACCTATTTTCATTCCAAAATCTTACGGTTTTAATCTTATCATCCTCCTGAGACCAGGCACTGTGGTCTGTGACAGCATGAATACTTCATAATTATTCCTCCTGTTTGTGGAAAACACCATGAGCATCCATCATTCCCTCTCTCCCCTGCTGCCTCTAGGGAGCCACAGCCTCTAGCAAGGTCAGTAATTGCAGTTGTGGTTGACAGTTCCAGGCCAGGGGAGGAAGCACGTCCAGCTGGTGAAGCCCCACCATGATGGGTGTTGACTGCCTTCCCTTCAGTTTCTCTCCTCCTAGTTTGGCCTCAAAACTCTTCCTTTGTTATGTGATAGATGGACTGGAATTAACTCACTGGAGATTGCCCCTAACCGAGGAAATGGATAGTTTCTCTATAGCCACGTGTATCTCTGTCTGTTGGTATTTGGGTGACAATTGATGTAACAGCCATGAGATAAATTAAAGGTCTTCCCCTTGACTCTAAGGAGAAGGTTGCATTGGAGCTTGATATTCTATATTAAGTTTGGAATCTCACTCTGCTGTAGGCAGACAAACTGTGTGAAATATTCAGCCATGTGGATTAAAGTGGTGTTTCGGAAATACATGTGCTTCATTTAGGTAATGTACAAATTTTTACTGCACCTTTGGCCTGTGCTTAGAAAAATAGTTATTTCAGAGGCAAATCAAAGAATGAAACATTCATTTTATAATTTATTTCTTGACAAATGCATACAGAGTTTCATTCAAGAAATATGAAAGGACTGTCGCTTGCTTTACCAAAAGAAATACATTATCAGTATAAATAGGGATAAGTAAATAGCCTTCGTAATGTATACAGCATTGGATGATGTAGATTCAGGAAAAAAGAAGAAAAGCTTTCATGTGAAATACTGGTGAATTCCAGAAAAAGAAATGCCTTTGACAAGATATATTTTAACTTTCTAACATCTCACTTTGTGCTTCATTTATTTGGGTACGTGTGAAAGTACTAGCATAAGCAAGCCCCATGGCTGCCCAAATACCATTTCAGTACCATTAGGTGTCAAATAGGTCAGGGTTTGTTACTTGTTTTTCTTTGTTCTTTTTGGCCCTTTGTTTCTGGGCTTCCTTGGGGCTTTCAAAATGGGTTTACTTGCCAATAAGTTCATTATCCATTCTGGATGAAATTTTAACTGAATTTAATGAAAGGCTAAAATTAAAGATTAAAGTTCATTATAATTATGGCCCAAAACTGTTCGATACGCTTTTCATCAAGTTGTGGAGTCTGCGCAGACTTGTGGTTGCTCCGATCAATAGAATAAGGCCGAAATGATGCTATGTAACATCTAAGGCTAGGTTAGAAAAGACCATTTAGTTTCTACCTGGTTTACTTGCAATGCTTTCTCTGGGAGAAACTAGATACCATGTATAAAAGTACCCTGAGACCATCATGTTGGGGAGGCCGCATGTAGATATCCCAGTTGACATCACCATCCAACTGCCAGCATCAGCTGGTAGCCCTGTGAGTGAGTCACCTTGGACACCCAGCCCAGTCTGGCCTTGGAATAACTGCGATCCAACCTGATACTTGACTACCATCCCATGAGAGATGCCAAGGGTGAATAGCCCAGCCAGTTCCTTCCCAAATCTTTGTCCCACCTGTGTTTGATACTTTCTTTAATATACAGTAATACCTTGGTTTGCGAGCACAATTCATTCCGAAAACAAACTACTTGTATTGCAAGACATCACTTGTTTACCACATTAAAATGTATTGGAAATGTTTGCTTGTCTTGTGGAACACTTGCAAACCAAGTTACTCGCAATCCAAGGTTTTACTGTATTTGTAATGGTAAAACTGCTATCACTCTAATTTTGGTATTAGTTATATATTGTTTTAGATATTCAGTTCTTCATGCCTCTATACAAATAATGATGGAATGTCTATTATGGACACATGCAACACCATTCACATGATGGTCTGTGTAATGGCGCCCCCTTGAGTTGTGAAATGGGGTGCCACTGGGAAGATAAAACGTGAAGAATTATTTTAGCAGTACACATTATTTTACTCATAGTTGTTCAGTGATTGCTCCATAAGAATGGTAAGGAATCCTGCTAAATTTTATACTTGTCCAATCTTCTTTAAACTATTCTGACAAAGGGATCAAATATATGGTGATGGAAGGAGAACTGACTCTGGGTGTTAAACACATAGTGTGCTATATAGATGATGTATTACAGAATTGTACACCTGAAATCTATGTAACTTTACTAACCATTATCACCCCAATAAACTCTAATTTAACATAAAATGTAAAAGTAACCAGGAATATATTGTTTTGAAATTTAGAAAATCAAAATTTCATACAGCTCTGTATGCAATAATCTGTAAATGTATCTGATGCTCTTCTGACACTTTTGGACACTTGGATGTATCTCATGAGAATGTGCCAAGTTGACGAACTATAAACCAATGGATCCATCCTTGACTGTACTTTGGAATCTCCTGGGAGGTTTTAAAAACCAATTGATGTCTGAATCTTACCACCAGGGAATCTGATTTAATGGGCGCGTGGGGTACAGAGTAGACACTGAGATGTTTCATAGTTGCCAGGCTATTCTAATGGGCAGCCACAACTAAGAGCCACTGATAGAAGTTTCTTCATTTAATTCAGTAGTTCTCAGTCTTGGCTGCTTATCAGAAGTATCTGTGGAGCTTCTCAAAGTTTCAGTAACGTGGTTCCATTTCCAGAGATTCTGGTTGAATTGCTCTGGGTGCGGGCCTGCTTTTTGGTACTTGTCAAAATGCTCCCTAGGTGATTGTGATTTTTACATCGACCAATATGCTTACTCTGGGCTTGTGGATTAATGTGTTTCTCCATAGTGCGTGTACACACATGTTGCTCAGCCACAGTTATCACATCATTATGAATGGTTCACAGGTAAGAGTGCCAGATTCAGTAAAGAAAAATACCCAGATATTATGCCTGAATAAATTTAGATTGCAGATAAATGACAAATCCATTTTTTTTACTGCATGTATGTCTAATGCAAAATTTGGGACATACTTATAATGAAAACACCTTTTTTTAAAATCTATAACTCAATTTTATTGGGGTATCTGTATTTTTATCTTGCAACACTAGACACAGTAAATTTTAGGCAAGAAATAGAACCAGACCCAAACAATGCATTAGGTAAAGTGTGACCGCATCGGAGTTTAATTAATTTTTAAGGCCAGAGTTAATATAATCTCATTGCCCCCTAACTGCCTCCCAGTAACCATTCTGTCTCATAATGCTGTTTCTAATGGGGCACATCAGTAGCCTCGCTCTTAGTTATTGAGCAATAATAATGGACAGATGTAGGAGAGAGAGAGAGGGAAGAACTGAAGCCCCCTCCCCCATGAGTGTTAAATCCAGTGCCAGCAGAAAATGGGTAAGGGGAAATGATGGGATCCAACTGTATGACTTAAGAACAAACAGAGAAGGGAAGGGGGTTGTCACTTTGTGAGGGGTGAAAAGTATAACTAGTGCATTGTTTTGTACACCTGAAACTAATAAAAAAAAGTAAAAAAAAAAAAAGAAAGAACAAACAGGCAGAGAAATGAACAAACAAAAAGAACCTCTTGGGCTCCTTTTGGTATTACTTAGACAATTTCTCAAAATATTTTCAATTCATTATGGAAGAGAACAAAAGATGAGTGCTGACGTTCACGTCCCTGGCAGAGCTTTCTAGCCTTAGCAGCCGTTGCTAAACTTAGAGATCCTCTGTCTTATTTAATTCTTTGTGTGTTTATTAATATTGACGTACAATATTACCTTAGTTTCAAGTATACAACATAATGATTTTATATTTCTGTGCATTGTGAAATTTGTATACATTTGTCCCATTTCAAATGACGGCCATTTCCTCAGTTACACAGTAGTGGCTAGCAAATATGATCTCACATTAGGCAAGGGCTTGCATTTCCCATGCTCACTTTCTCATTCGTTCTTCTCAACCATGCTGTGAAGTAGGCTGGGAAGTTATTATGACATCCATTCTATAAATAAGGGACTAAGACTCAGATTGCCTCATCCTAGAGCAGTGTTACTCAAAGTGTGGTCCCTGGACCAGCAGCCTCAGCATCGCCTGAGAACTTGTCAGAGATGCAGATTCTCAGGTCCCACTCCAGGCTTACTACTCAGATACTCCAGAGGGCGTGGGCCCAGTGATTAGTGTTTAATAGCCCTCCAGCTACTGCTGTTGCACATTCAAGCTTGCGAACCTCTGTCCTAGAGTATGTGGTTGATAGGTGGGCTAGTAAAACAAATGAAGAATTGCAATCCAGCTTTTCTGAGGACATTGATAGCAGGGTTTGCATGACCTCACATGGTCTCTAGATACAAAACTAAATGAAAAATTAAAAAAGGAATATATGAATTTCAGGAGGGCTAGATCTAAGGCTAAAAGTTTAAAAGCAGGTTTTTTCTTTTCTTTTCTTTTTTTTTTTTGAGGGCAGTGTCACTGGCCCTCATATGTAGGACCCAAACCAGAGTTGCTGGCATCCCAAACCAGCTCTTAACCACTGCGCCACTCGGCCAGCCCCTAAAAGCAGGTTTTTCATTAGTATGTTTATTTTATTTATGTAGTTATCTATATTTCCAAATTCATTCCTTAATTTATAGAAAGATTCATAACAACTTCTCATTTACTTCAGGGGAAAGTTCAAATTTCACCTGAATAAAAGACCCTTCAAGATCTAATCTCTTCCTGTACTCCCTGCCCTGGTCAGCATCCTAACTTCAACATTGCTGTTATAATATTTATTTGTTAAATTTCTGGTTTCTCTTTACCCACTGGGATTGAAACTCTGTGAGGTGAGGAATGGTGTCACACTACCAGGGCGTATCATAAGTATGCAATGACTATTTCAAAATGAATTCCTAAAAGGTTAGAATGAAAGAGTGAATTCCATATGTGAGGTCTTCCGTTGGCAAGTCTTGCCTTACCTGTGCTTAGAAAAGTCAACTGCTTTGCCTCCATTAAAATGCTCAATCTGTCTTTGGTATGATCTCAGCCAATGGGAAGAAAAATGGTTCACTACATTACCCAAAGGTGTCTGTGTTAGTACATTAGCTCTCCATAAGTCTTAAAGGGAATTCTTGCATTGTTTATAAGAGAGAAGCTGGAAATACGCTGTTGAACACTTTTATAACATGATAAAATATTTTATAATATATTAAGTGAAAATAGGATCTGCTTAAAGATGTTAAAAGTTGTTTCCTCATCTATAAAATGGGAGCAGTAACAATTCTACGTATCTCATAGTTATTATGAAGATTAAGTGGACAGACTCATAGATACAGAGAACAAACTGATGGTTATCAGAGGGGAGGGGGTGGAGGGACAGGGTGAAAAAGGTGAAGGGATTAAGAAGCACAAATTGGTAGTCACAAAATAGTCAGGGGGATGTAAAGTAAAGCATAGGGAATTCCACATGTGAGGGTATTTCATTGGCAAGTCTTGCCTTACTATATTATTGAATATAGTAGGGAATATAATCAATAATGTTGCATCAACTATATATAATGCCAGATGGGTACTAGACTAATCCGGGGATCACTGCATAAATTACATAAATGTCTAACCACTGTGCTGCACACCTGAAACTAATATAAATAATATTGAAAGTCAACTGTAACTAAAAAATAATAAAAGCCATAGCCAACCCCAGCACTGTCAGATAACATCATTTTCCCATCTGGATGGAGAAATTACAGGCAATCTTTTGATGGATTGTTTTTTTTTTTTTTTTCTAAATTATGGCATTTTACAAGAAATATGTGTTGCTTTAAGGTCAGATACCAATCTTTTATAAAGGAAAACTGCTTGATTCAAATAAATGCCTAACCCTATGATGGATTTTGAAGTAGACCGTTTTGACTAGCTTTCTACTTCCTCACTCTTCCGAATTCCTGGGGTCACCCTTTTCTACCTCCTTCCCTGTGCATCTTCTTGGCTGGCTTAATAGCCAAGTTACTACTAAATTTTTCTCTGAGAATTATGTTAATTCTCAACTCTCTTAAGGATTTTTATTTTCATAAGGATGCCCTAGGAAGAAAGTATCCCAAGGAACCACATATTACCTGGAAGTTACCTTCAAGTTTATCTATTCAGTCCTCTCATTGTTCACAATTTGCAACAGGTGAAATCTGTACCCAAACAGTAAACTACTTGACTAGCTCAGACTAGAACTCAAATGTCTTTATCCCCTCAGCCTTTCATATGCAAAGAATAATTTTGAGTACATTGTCCTATGAAGAATGTGTAAAATTTCATCATGGAGACTGTTACCAGTTTGATTCTGCTAGCTTTATTTTTACTTATCCATTAATTTTCATTTCTTGTTGTTGTTTTGGAAAATTTCCACTTATATTGAACACCTATTAGAAACATGGAATTTTGTATTTATGAAAGAATTAATTTTTTTCAGAAAGCTGATTTGCAACTAATGGAAACTGTTCATCACTTTTTCCTTTAAAGGAGAAAAATGTAATGTACAAACATGCCAGTGAAGGAAAAATCCAAGCTAATCTCATATCTGAGTATCTACATTAATGTTGTTGGGTGGGTAAGATACTTCTGTAATTCTCAAATATTAATACATCTCCCTTTATTGTACCAACAGCAGTATAACACTGATTACAACATGTTTTAAGGAAAATAATCCTTGTGGGCATAAGGGCCATAATTCTTCCATTTTTTTCCTCAGCTGTCTTGGCTCATCACAGTGACCTTTAATTCATTTTCCCTTGTCTGGTCTGCTTTGCAGATACTATGAAACCACTATATGATGTCTATTGAGCTGAAGTCAATTAATCACAGGGTGACTTTTAAAATCAAGATTAATAATAGGCTACTTCATAGCCTGAATACTTGATTAAGATGAGCACATTTGTGGTTCCCTTCATGTCCAGAAATAATTTAGCCATGTTCCAATATCTCAGACAACTTTTTCTCTCCTATAATTTTTCTAGCATGAACTGCTCAGCTTAAATGGACTTTCCTAAGCTTCTATCAGGGGTTCCCAGAAGTGTTTCACAAAATCTCTTTTCTTGGCTACTGGATACCTCTAGATAGCAGCACCTTTGTAAGCCATGTAGCATTGGCACCTCCCCAATAAAGTGGGGGGAGGAAGTGAAGAAATAAGAGAAAGTCTGTCTGGAAACATAACAGCATCTGTCATCAACATTGTGCACATTTCAGCCATGCCCTTGTGGTGGGAGAGAAAGGGTTCTCTTTTCTCCCTCTTATTGTGCCAAATTTTCTCTTCCTGTCTGCCTGAATCCACTCAAGTCCTTGGTGGGAGGATCCTGGTTTATTAGTAGATCCAAAGCATTTCATATTCATATTCTGCTTAATAATGTGATGGCACACCTTAGCAGGTTAGCAAAATGGCAAATCTGTTTGTTTAATAAGCCATATAACGTGCTGCATCATCAATTTGATTTTGCTGGGTAAACTATAAGAGTATCAATCGGCACTGATGAAGTTGAGTTTTACAGGTCAATGCACCATGCATATTAAGGAAATCCGGGACAACTCTGTACGTGTATATTGTAGCTAGGGGCTGAATACATTTCATACAATATTTCATTTTCTGTTATAGGAAAAAAGATGAAGCTTCATATAGCTACCATAGAAATCAATTTTTAAGTTTGATTTTATTGCTACATTTCTATTCCCCAGGTGTACATTTTCCTAGCATTTCCACCCTAAACACAATTGCCTCTGAAGTACCAATATATCTCTTGAGTGGATGACAATTTCCAAACTCCACCTGGAATATACAGTGCTAATCCTGACGTAACATAATTGAAGTACCAGGAGTTGTTACGGGGCCAAATATCTTCTGCTCTCTACTCTCTGGAGATCTGAGCAGAATCCCTGCCTGGTATCCTTGCCTTATTGAAGAGGGTTAATTTATTTGGTATTAATCGGAAGATGTCTGTCATCTCTCAACTGTCTCAATCATATAACTTTTAAAATCTAGTAAAAACATGGGGTGGCTTCATTCTATAACAGTAATATGGTTAGTGATAGGGAAACCATAGAATGAAAAACATTAACCTAATTTTCACTGCAAGAGAATTGTTGCCTCGTTAGCTCTGTGGGCGCAAATCTTGTTCACTGTATTGGAATTAATACCGACTTTACCTTTCAAAAGATGGTCCTCTTTGAGTTTCACTAAAGTGTCTAGAACATGCCAGCTTGATGAGGTGCCGTCTTCCCAATTACAGGTCAGTCCTGCATCCCCCCTATGCCGGAAGACACGCCCTTACAGTAATCTCTCATTGCTAATTTAGTCGTGTGAAAGAGAACATCTCTGGTTGTTGTTGCAAGTTAGCTCATCAGCATCTTGCTAAAGAAGTGTCTCACCTCAGAAGTCCCCAAGGTCTTTTATTGGTCAGACTGCATATGCTGCTTGTGAGTTCTACTTCTGTGACCTAGTAAAGGCTTTTTATTCCTGGCTTACCAGAGCCTGCTCTTGGTGGGAAATCATATGCTGATGTAAAAAAACAAAATTGGAAGTAACAGTTCTGACTCATAAAACCTATCATTTTCAACAGTTATTGAACTATAAATGATACTGCAATAACACATCCCTCTCCAACTACCACCTAATAGCTCTTATTTCCTTTAGAACCAAACATTTTTCTTATAAAAATTCTTAAATTGAGATATAATTCACCTACCATAAAAATCCACCATTTAAAAGTATACAAGTCAGTGATTTATAGTGTATTCACAAAGTTGTCTAAATATCTCCTCTATCTAATTCCATAATATTTTATCAACCCAAAAAGAAATCTGGTACCTATTAATAGTCATTTCTCCTTTGCCCCACACAGCCCCTGGCAACCACTAAACTTTCTGTTTCTGTGGATTTGCCTATTCCGCACATTTCATATAAATGGAATCATGCAGTATGTGGCTATTTGTGTTGGGCTTCTTTCACTTAGTATAAAGTTTTCATGGTTCATCCATGTTGTAGTATGTATCAGGACTTCATTCTTTTTTATGGCTAAATAATATATTCCATTGTATACATATACCACATTGTATGCATTCATCAATTGATAGAAAATTATATTGTTTCCATTTGGGGGCTATTATGAATACTGCTACATAGCCAACCATCTTGATGGAGTTGTCTCTATGTGTTGTTTTCATCTGATTTCCTATTCAATCCTCAGCCCACTTCAATTTGATTTCTGCTCCAATCACCCACCTGAAAGGGCTCTCTCAGTCATCAATGATGTCGATGCCAGCAAAGCAAAATCATTTTTCAGCAGAACTTGTCCCACCTCATAGCTGCCATTGACTCAGCAGACCATGTTTCCTCTTCCCTTGACACATATGACACCACACTTCATGGTTTCCCTCCTATTAACACGGTTGTTTCTTCCCTCTTTTGTAAACTTACCTTCTCTTCTTGGCCATTAAATGTGGGATTTACTCAAGACTCCATCCTTGGCCACTTTCTTTTGTCATTCAAAAGTCTCTTCCTAGGCAATGCGATCTCCATCTATGCTTTCAAAAATCATCTATGAACTTTTGACTACAAATGTATGTTTGTAAGTTAGATTTCTGGGCTATACATCGATATGTTCACTGGTGTGCTTGACTCTTATAAATGTAACTTTATTTGATCAAGGCCAGACTCATTATCTTCCCTGCATATGGAGTCATCTTTGTTCTTTATTTTCATCGTGAATTACTTAATTAGTCATCCATTTTGGTAAGGCACAAAATAAAAAAGCTTCCTGAAGGATCACAGTGCAGTAGTTAACAGCTCTGGAGACTGGCTGTCTGGGTGTAAATTCAAGGTCTCCACATACTACGTGTATGATCTTGGAAAAGTCACCACCTTCCTGTGCCCATTACCTCCTCAGTAAGATGAGTATTCCCCAGAGTTGTTGAATGATTGCATGAGTTTAAAACCCTCTGTCGGTAGCAAATGATCTCACAGATTTATTGCACACAAATTTTCAAATATCTAACAGTTAACTTAAATATCGTCGCTTCCATTTCTTCCCCCTTTATTGTAACCTATCGCCACTCATGTTTGTGACTTAGTACAGTAAAGACATATTTCATAGCAGCATCGTTGTGTGCAATGAATCTGTGAGATCAGTTGCACCCGACAGACAGTTAAATATAATAAAAATTTTAGAATTATTCCTGACACAAGATAAAAACATTAAATGTTCACTGTTTTCCCTCTGCCTAATCTCCCAGTTCTAATACTTTTCTTCCCAAGCAGTTCTCAAATCTTCAACATTCCTCCATTATCACCACCCTGGAACAAACTCCTACCTCAACTTACTTAGATTCCTTGCTGTCCTCCAAACTGCCTACCACACTTTGGCTGAAATCATCTTTTCAAAACAAAGCTCTGACTATATTAAAAACTCTCTCAGAGATGGAGGGACAGACACACACACACACACACACACACACACACACAGGGCTTCCCACTGCTTTACATATAAAGTCCAAAATCTACACCCTGATCTAGCTTATTCATTCCTAGGGCTGCTTCCTGTAACAACGTACCATAAACTGGGTGGCTTAAACAACAGAAATTTATTTACTCATAGTTCTGAAGGCCATAAGTCTGAGATCAAGGTATCTGTAGGATTGGTTCTTAGGGCTGCAAGCAGAGGAGGTGTTCCAGGCCTCTCTCCTTTGCTTGTAGAGGGCCAATTTCTTGTTGTATCTCTTCATATCATCTTCCCTCTATGCATATCTCTGTGTCCAAATATCCTCTTTCGATAAGGACACCGGTCCCTATTGACGTAGAGGCCCACCTCACTCCAGCATGACTTCATCTTAACTAATCACATCTACAATGATCTTATTTCCAAATCAGGTCAGATTTGGAGGTGCTGGGGGTTAGGACTTCATCATATGAATGGGGGTGGTACAATTCAACCCATAACATCTGGTAAGTTCCCTACCTACCTTCCCAGCAACATATAGACTCCATGCTTTCTCAGCCTCTCTTCTTGTCATCCATACAATGCCCTCTTTTAAATGGGCCCTGATATTCCCACCTTTCTGTAAGTCTTTCTGGAAAAGATTTCCTTGATCTGAAACGCTCCTCATCCCATCTTCCTCACCCCAAACCATTTTTCCTGGCTTATTTCTGTACATTATTCAGATTTCAAGTCAAGATCACTTAGTGAAAAATGCTCTCATACCCTCAGCTGGGTTAGTTGGATTATGAATCTATCAAAGAATGCAACCCCTAAAGCATTTATGTTGGTTCATAATTGTATATTCATTACATGTCTTTTTTTCCAGTAATGCCTATTTCCCCTTGAATGGTTTGTCTTACCATCTGTATTGCAGATCCTTTTAAACATATAATAGGAACTGAATCAAAATTTCCAATAAATCCAAACATTACTAAAGTATTGTAATTTTGACAGATCAAGATCCTTACTATTCATTATACCCAGTTACTTTTTTCCTGATTTTTTTTAGCAACTCATTCCCATTAGCAATATTACATGCACCTTGAAATCCTTTCACTTAACTGCATCTTTTGCTTCAGGGAAGTTTTGAGAAAGGACATATTTCCCATCAGGTGCTCTATTCCCAATACAGAGAAGTGGATTAAAAGATTCTTCTTTGTTAGATATTCATAATGCGAACTGATTATTATGTGAAAGGTGATTCCCAAGAATAACAAGCCCATTGTTTCTATCCTCTGGAATTTCGAACACATGGTTCATGGCTAATGTGTTTATGTGTGGTGTACATTTTCACTTTCTCAGAGACATACACAATTCAGTCACCAGAAATGGAATTGAATGTGAAATGTGTAACTAGCGCCAGAATGCCAAAGTTGGAATTCCAGGTGTGCCACCTGGAGTAAATTGCTTAACGAACTAATAATGTTGACCTTTTAGGTTCATTTTCAAGATTAAATGAGTTAATATTAGACAATTGTTACCTAGCAGCAGTAGAAGGAGTATAGAGGAGGAGTAGGATTCACTGGAGTCGGAGTTGTAATATTTGTAAAAAAGTACCTCAACAACTAAAATGGCATCTTTTACCTTTCTATATGCTTGATGAGAAAGAGGGTTTTTTTGGTAACCTTTGCATTCTTAGGACTTGACACAGGGTTAGTTGCTCAATAAAGAGTTGCTTCTGTGGTTTTAGCTTAGTTGTTTATGTTTATTGTACCAGGGTTATTCATACTGCCCTGCAGGTCTGGAAAAATATTACACTTTCCATTTAATTTGAATGTCAATTTGTCATCAAGACAAATCCTCTGAATACTTGTCTACTTGAGACAAGGATGCTGGATGTTCATTAGTAATCCAATACAGTTGACGTGTATTTTGTAATTTGAGGTACTTCTTCTTAGCATCTATGTGTGAATTAGCATATAAAGATATGAGTAATTGTTTAATGAAAATTTCACCTCTGTACCACTCTACTCTCACTTAATTGTGAATGCAATTAGGTTTGCCATAGCCTTCTCCCTGTGAGCCTAGAGATAAGGCATGGAAGAAAATGATTTCTTTTACTACAATCCTTCTGCCTAAATATGATAGGAAAGTACCAATGAATTTCACATCATTAATGTTCTCTCTGAACTGAAACTCTTTAAATCATAAAACATCACATAATGTATTTTTTATTAAAATGTTGACATTATTTTGAAATGTGTGTTTTAGAGCAATTTTTCTATGAGTTCTTACAAAATATGGATATATTCTTCATTTGATCTTTCAATTAACATGATGATAAAGACAAAATGTTTATTTCTGCTACGGAGGTGTTATGCCCCTATCACTAGTTACATGTTTCTTGTAATACTTCCTCACACATTCTGAAGTGTTGCTTTACATAAATAGTTTCTTTTAAGTGTTTCCTTCAGTATCCATTTGATGATGGACACCTACATAGCATAGATGTTTCTTCAGGAAACTAAGCATGACTATATTTTATCCTAATTAGAATAAAAGAGAAATAAAGGATGGATTTGAAGACTATTTTAGAGTTACTATACTAAAATATTGAAATACTGTAGGACTCATAAGGGCATCTGTGTCTTGCATAATGTAGCAGCCAACTTAGAGTAAAACATAAAAGCAGACACCAAGGTCATTACCCGATCTGGATGGATTAGCCATCCACCTGACTGAAGGTCAGAGCCTGAACAAGATTTCTGAAGGTACCCACAAGTTCTATGATTCCATGATTATTAAGCTATTGAGTATAGCAGGATACAAGGGTGCCATGTTGTTGAAATTCACATAGAAGTAAAGGTTAGCTGACAACAAAGGCAAAAATGATATGGGGGTCAGAAATTTCACTGACTAAGAAAAAAGAATCACTATCTTTTACCAGTGGGTTGGGTGAAAATACAGAATCAATGCTTTTCTAAAGGAAGAATTTTAGATAACTCGAAAAAACAGAAAGTTCAGCAGTTAGTGGTGATAGCCAAGGATATTTTGTGAATAGCATCACCCATCTTTTATAAGGTAGCTCTGCATTTTTCTCTCTGCATTTCTATCACAAATAAATGCTTGTATTAATATGCTCACCATGTTAAATGATTGTCATGTGTTCACATGAGTTTACTGTCATCAAGTCTTGTTCACCTGTTCTCTGTAGGGCCTAGCAGAGTATCTGGTACTATATGTATCTACGCATGTTAGGTTAATGAATTAATACATTAAAAGTGTCATACCATGTCAATAAGAAACAAGCCCAGAATGCTTGTTTTATTCAAAGCATTTGATGTCTTCACTTGAATGGATTTTTTGACATGCCATTGTAAGTTCTGAGAGGGCAAGGGCTGTTTTAAACCACATCCCTGAATGTTATACTGCACCTGCTACATAGCAGGCTTTCAAACACAATTGTTTTAGCATAATATTGAGGAGGAAAAAGCGAATATGAGAAGACAACACAGACTAATGTTATTGTTATACATTTTTGAAGAAGCAAAACTATGCAATCATTCACACATACCTAGATAAGTCTTAAAACTAAAATAAATGGCAACAATTCTTAGGATTCTCTTTCCTGAGTTTGGGGAAACACATTTGTCATCATAAGTCAGGCCAGGGAGTTATACCCACCCCAAGGAGTGCCATTCCTGTAGAATCCAATGCTACCACTCAGTAATCCTACAGGTAAGCTATTGGCAATGACAAAGTATAGAAAACCCGTGGTGGGTTCATGGATAGTATTATTTTGTATTTTTAAATATTTAAGAATAAAGGGGCATGCATAGAAAAAAAAGAAACAAACTAATAATTACAATAACAGCTTTCATTTACATAACACCCACTATATCTCACACATTATTCAAGGCACTTTAAATATATTGACTCATTTAATTTTTACCTGTGCTTTTATCTAATACACCATATGGTCTTTCTACCTGATGTAGATCAGCTCCACTGAACCTATGACTTCATTTGTAAAATGGGGAAAATAAGACTGGTCTCCTACGATGTTTTGTGAAGGTTAGATGAGACAATGCTTAAAGCGTGTTTGGCCTAGTGTCTAGCATAGCAGAAACCCTCAAGATATTTTTGCTCTTTCAACTATGATTGCTACTATTGCCATCTCTTCCAAAAGTGGACACAAGTCAGGTTGCAAAATCCCCAGGGCCAGAACAGAGAAAGCTAATGCTGTCTGCCTAATTAGCAGTGTGGTATGTTACTTTCTGCCCTTCATCTCTACATCCTCATAAATAAACTCCATCTTCCAAGTATTCCTTTGTCAGATGGCACTTAATTAGCCCTCAGTATATGTAGACATTGTGTATTTGACTAGAGTGAAAATAGCAAAAATAGTTGCTAAACTCTTCTATAGTGATTCTCTCTGCCTAAGACAGCATCTTGTGCCCACACCCTTCACTCTCTGCCTGCCTTTTCCTACATTATTTTGCTTCACCCTAATATATTTAAATTGTTAATTTGTTCATTCTCTGCTTCCTCACCCACCCCCTATAGACTATAAGATCTGAGGGCAGGAGACTTTTTTTCCCCTCATTTAAAGTATTCCCGAGTCAGCCCTCAGCATGTAGTGTCTTTTAAATGAAGAATATTTAGTATCACAAATGTTGTAAAATGTCCAAGAGAGTAAAATTTCACAGCCTTCTCAGAGGATGAGTTGACACTCTGCTAATTTAAAATGCATATAACCTTTGACCCATTTATTTCACTTCTAAATTCCTAAGAGAACAAAATGCACAGAGGGTGGAAGATGAATAAACAAAGTTAGCCATTTTAGGATTGTTTTCAATAGGTAAAATTGTCAACAATCTAGAAGAATGGTTAAAGAATAAATGGTCATTTATTCTACAGAATAGTATGCATCAGTATTTGAAAGAATGAGGCAGATCTCCGTGTACTGTTATAAAAAGATCCCTAGGATGTTTTCTTCTTTTGGTTAAAAAAGTAAGCTGCAAAAATAATGTGTATAGAATAATTCCACACAAACACACACACAGAGGCTCATATTTTGCTCCCCTCTTCTATGAATGCTTCCACTTTTGCCACGTTATTTTCCTCATGTCTAGTTTCAGGCACTCAGAGGTTCCCACCATTGTCCATTCATCCCAAGTCTCTATATCCATGACAGTCCCATTTCTCTAAGTTCTTAAAGTAGTTTTATTATTTGTTCTGTAGGTTCCATCCAACTCACCTCTTACCTCCCTATGGTTTGGCTTCAAGCCAACCACTTTGCAGAAATCAATGTTTCTTTGCCCTCCAGTCTCCCTTGATAACTAACAAATGTTCAGTGACCACTTCTTGTCCAGATTCAGTTGTTTCATATCTGTCCCATTTCTTTCTGACCATGAGACTCCATTTAGTACTTTTGGTCCCAATATTTACTTTTGGGGGTAATAAACTAGGCAGTTTACCAAATAGTTCATTGAAGCAGAACTTTATATATGCATGTATGCCTATATATGGATACATCTATATATATATAGATATAGATATAGATACAGATATAGATATAGATATATAAACATTATCTTTTCATGTTAGTCCTTTTTCTTTTAATAGATATAATTTATTTTTTCTTTATTTTTTTAAAATTAAAGGATATTGGGGTGACAATGGTTAGTCAAGTTACATAGGTTTCAAGTGTACAATTCTGTAATCCATCATCTATATATCACATTGTGTGTTCACCACCCAAAGTTAGTTCTCCTTTCATCACCATATATTTGATACCTTTTCAACCAGAACAATATGTATAATTAAAATTTCAGTGTTTTCAGAACTGCTTCTTCTTTCTGTGGGGAGGAGTGAAATGTTATTTCCCTTTATTCAACTCCAGTGACCATCCTTCATTATATCTTATATTCCATGACTCAAGAAAGCCCTGGGCTCCTGGGACATAGGGACTACCAAGCAAAGGAGGAGGAAGGAGAAAATTTGTTTATATGTATACACTTTGCCTTTAAAAGAATTTAACCAAGAACTTGTCTAACATTCATTTCATAAATTTAAAACATTTTGATTTCCCCTACTAGTAACATATGATTGATATGAAAAATTGGAAATAAATATAAACAAAAATTAGAACAAAAAATAGTTTAAAGTTACTATCCATTCTATTCATCATTAACCACTGTTAAACATGGAATTTAACCTTTACAGCATTTTTCTTTTCAATATAGTTACCCATGTCTGATTATACTTAGGTGATTAGCAGAGGCAGCATCACATAATAATTGAAAACCAAGGCTCTGGAACCAAACTGTTCAAGTCCCTCCATCCTCTCCCCCCAATCCCTTACTTCCTGTGTGATCCTGACCAAATTTCTTAACCTCTGTGTGCCTTATTAAACATATGGGTATGGTACTAGTATCTTCTAGTCAATAGGGTTGTTATGATATTCAATTACTTAGACTTGAACTTTCTAAAGAACTTAGAATGTGCCTGCCTCATAGTATGCATGAAATTAGTGTTTATTGAGTGCAGTAATTGCATTCATAAAGAAAAATCAAATCATAGAACACATAGCATTTTTAAACATACCTCTTTTACTCAGGAATGTAGAATAAACATTACTGATCAATAAATATATATTTGTGGCATTAACTTTTAATAGCTGCATAGAATTTTATCTTTTTTTTTTTTGAGGGCAGTGTCACTGGCCCTCATATGTGGGACCCGAAACGGGGCCACTGACTTCCAAAGCCAGTGCTTAATCACCTCGCCACTAAGCTGGCCCTGAATTTTATCTTCTGGGTATATATATATATATATATATATATATATATTTCCCTATTTTCAGACACTTGTATCACTTTACTTTTTGCTTATAATGCATTTTAACTTTTACTATGGAAATTTTTAAAAATGCAAAGGTAGATCAAATAGTACAATGATCCTTCATGTACCCGTCATCCAGGTACAATAATTATCGACACATGGCTATTCTTGGTAATGTATTTCAAATACTCATTTTAAACCATCGATTCTGATAAAACTAAAGTAATGGCGGTGTCTTAAAGTATAGGAGACTCCGTATCTTAAGCAAACAGCATTAGTTATTCGTGTTTACATTAGAAAGACAGACTTAGTATCCTCAGGATACTAGCTTTTATCTGATGGCAAACTTAAAATGATCATTTTCTCTTCTTCAACTCCAGTGAACATTCTTCATTATATCTTGTTTCCTATGATATATCGGAGAAGAAAATGGAATAATTTAGGATATGCCAGTGGGATAAAACACTATATTCCTAAATATAGTGACATTTTCAGAGCTATTTTAGCCAGTATAATTGAAATCCTCTTGTTCTCCACTGACATATTTTGGAAGCTCATATGTTTAGAGTGTGAAATTTCATTCCAAAAGTGATAGAAAGTCTCTTGAACTCAGTGGAAAGTTACTGAAGTGAATTGTGATGGGCAAAGGCTTCAGTGAACTTAGGGAAGTATGTACATTCTTCCACAAGGATTCATTTCACAATCTATCCTGGAAAGTAAGGTATGCAGGTAGCCGCTGTGAAAAATAATCATTTCAGTGACTTTCATGTGCTGCCACTTTATGGTGGAAGCCATACATTCTGAGAATGCTATCCAGGCAAACACATTTCTTTGGAGTTATAGTGGTATGTTCAGTAGCACACAAAAAGAAGTTAAACTTATAGGAGCAAAATAAGCTCCCCTAATCATATGACATCTGTAGAGCTATAACTAATGTATATTAAAATAGAAATCAGGGCCGGCCGAGTGGCGCGGTGGTCCCACATATGAGGGCCAGTGACACTGCACTCAAAAAAAAAAAGAAATCAATTGTATTTGTTCTTATGATGCAGAATATAGGCATTTAATATTGTGGTGGGTTGTAGCAGAGAATTTTACATTAATCCATTTATTTAAAATATTTAGTGAGCACCTCCCTTGTCACAGGCACCATTCTAGCTGAGAATAAAAGAGATTCATGTCTTTCTTCCTGCATCTTTCTATGGAGAAAGACAGATGCACAACCCACAAGTTAACAAATAAACGTATCAGTAAACCTGCTTTCTACCCTAAAGCATTTTAAAAAATGAACCCTTGCGATTTCACTCACTGTGATTCTTATGGTCAGATCTGTTCTTGTCAACTCTCATGAAAGACATCCAGCAGGATACAACATCTCTTTGATTCTATTGCCTCATCTAAAAATACGTAAATGAGAAAATACTAACCTCCCTATACTCCGTGGACCATCATTGGGATGAACAAGTGATTGTGCAAATAGATACTTTGAGAATTTTCAAATGCTCTAAAAATATGACGTTCCAGTTTTATTATGCTAGGTATCGCATTTTCTTGAACAGTTGAGGTGGGATGAAGCTGAGAAGGTCTCAGATATTATGGAGACTTTAGCTTTTCATTTACTCAAGAGGTCAGTTGAGACAGTGCTAAAGAGTCGTACAAGGGACAGCCTATGAAAAAGAAAAATCCCTTGAAATTGCACAAAAGAGGGTATCTGTTATGACAGTTCAAGATCTCCAAAGCTGTGCTCTTCAAAATTTAATGAACAGAGGAACCCCTTGGGGATCTTGTTAAATTGCAAATTTCAATTCAGTAAGCCTGAAATGGGGGCTGAGATTCTGCATTTCAGCAAGCTCCTAGGTGATGGTGACAATGCTGATCTGTTGATCACACTTCGAGTAGTGAGGGGCTAGAACATACACAGTAATCAGTCCTATTACTTTATAGATGCCAGTGTCATTAATGAACCCCACCTGTCTTGATATTCATGAATCTGTTCTGAACATTTTCTTCTCTTATAACCTTTATTACCTTTTTGCTGTAACTCACATGTGACCTGTGCTTTTGCTTTTTTGCTTACATGAAACACAGCACATTTTTATGTACACATGTCCAGATTTACCTCGCTAATTTTAAGCAGTTCTTTTTGTAGAGTTTTGATGTCAATATTCATATCATGAACAACTATAAATTTCCTCTCCCAACCTTCTTTCCTCCCTATATTTCCTTTCACTCTTCTTTTTTATTTTGCCTGGGGTTATTCCATCTTGCCAGATCAAATGATTCAGTCAGAAGGGATTCTTAAATGTATTGAATTAGATGTGTACAGGTGTTGCTCATGAGAAAAAGAGAATAGAAAATAAGATGTCAGTACATGCTATGGATGTATGGACTCACAGAAATACACTGATTGGTATGATGCCAGCCAGCCATTTGTAGCTGCCTCAGTCCTGTGCTGAGGACTATGAAAAGCCTGAGCTGCGTAACACTAAAACAGTTTTCTGCCTACTGTTACACTTCTCTCAAGATCAAATAATCCAATATGTTGTGGTTTAGCAACAGAATGCTAAAAAAACACCAAAATGATGCTAGAAGGATAAAATCTAATCTATGCAGGCTAGTGGTTTGCTGCAGTCTGTGGCACTAAAGTCATTAAGAAGGGCAAAGGATGGAGTGCAATCAACATCATGGCTGACTAAAATGTCCCTTGTTCATGCCCTACCTTCAACAACAACAATTAGGCATCCATCCACAGTCAAAAGTGTCTTTGTGGGAGCTGTGGGGTCCAGCACCATGTGCCAACAGACCTGGGAGGAGGCTCAGACACCTGTGTGTTAGGTAATAGGCGACAGACCTCAGTCATAGCTGTGGACCCAGAAGTGACCCATAAACCTGCTCCAGCCCCTATCAGCCACCACCTGGGAGCCCCTAAAAACACTATCTTAGAAAATCACTTACAGAAGGGAGAGTAGTGGTAGTCCAGGTTTCCAGAGGAGAAGTTCCAACATACCATTGGAGCTAAAAAATTTATGAGTTTAGACACATTGGAAAGTGAACAAGGAACATCACTCCTCCTCCCAGGTGGCACAACTTAAGGCCAGGAAAGATTTTTTTCAGCATGTGATTTCTACTGTGGGAAAAAGTGAGAGCATATGAGTGAGGGCCTGGTGTCCCCATCTGTGCAGGACACTGCCTAAGAGGCTCATTTCTCTTTTGCCCCATCCAGAGTGTTGAATCAACAGCTGCATGAGTTGGGTTGGTGTGGGGACAGGAAGAGGCTGGGAAAGGAGCAGATTAGGTTCTTGGAGGGCATTGAAGGGATGAGGATCCTACTGTGTCAGAGAATCCATTTAGGATATTCACCATGAGCCACTGGGCCAGCCTCAGCTGTGAATCACCCAAACTGGCCCAAGGCACCCCCAGAACTCCACATGTGTCCCCTGACCCTGTGGCCAGCTCCCTGTGTGCACTCCAACATGGCATCAGCAAGAAAAAGCTTTGACAGACAGTTAGTGAACACATACAGAAAGCTGGCTTGAACCTGTGGGCCAGGGAGAAATCACAGACTTGAGCTTTAGCACCATCTTTGGGAAAACAGAAAGGAGACTATTGCAGGATCAAGAGAAGACATACGCTTAAGAATTCTGCCACAAGAGGGAGCAAAAAACATGGAGCAGGTGCATCCCACTGAAGGTCTTAGAAAGCCTCAGAATCACTAGCAGGGCTGATGAAAGGTGTTTCTCTCCCAAAGGCAGTTGGCAAAAACTGGAGGAGGTGACTGGTACTTCAAATGGGAAGATAGCAATGTGAGGCTTTAAAGAACGTGAAAAATCCAGGATACATGACACCACCAAAGAAACACAATAATCCTCCAGTACCTAATCACAGAGACACCTGATAAAGATTTCAAAGTACAGCACAGTAGTCAGGCATCTATGCCGTCCACAAAATGATCTCCCAAATAAGACAAGTGTCCATCGGATACCCTACACAATCTTTATGTTATTGATTATATTCCCCAAACTGTCTTTTGTATCCCCGTGGCAATCTTGTGGTTACCAATTTGTGCTTTATAATCCACTGTGTTGTACACCTGAAGCTGAAGCTGAATAATAATGAATGTCAACTGTAATTTAATATATATATGGTCACATGGTGTGAATTACAGCGTTGGGAATAGAGTCAATGGAATTGTAACAGCTATATACGATGTCAGAGGGGTAGAAGAATGGGGGAGGGGGATTATCACTTTGTCAGGGGTGTAAATTCTAACTATTACATTACTTTGTACAGCTGAAACTAATAAAAAGAAGAATTCAAAATAGGTGTTTTAAGGAAACTCAATGAGCTACAAGAACACACAAAAGGATAATTCAACAAAATTGGGAAAATAATACACAAACAAAATGAGAAGATTAACAAAGATATAAAAATCATTTTTAAAAATTTAAAAACCAAACAGAAATTTGGGAGCCAAAGAGTACATATAGATGCAAATCTGCATCACCAGTCCACAACGTGTTAAGTTCATGAAATTCATAAGTCACCAAACAGACTCAACTTAAAGAGATTCTCTCCAACAGATATTGTAGTAAAACTGTCAAAAACCAAATACTGAGAATCTTAAAAGCATCAAGAGAAAATAGCTTATAATTTACAGGGGAACCCCCATAAGGCTGTCAGTGGATTTCTCAGCAGAATCTTTGCAGGCCAGGAGAGTGTGGGATGATATATGCGAAGTACTTAAAGAAAAACAAGCAAACAAATAAAAACAAAAATCCCTGCCAACCAATAATACTCTATCCCACAAAGTTATCCTTCAGAAATGAAGACTTTTCCAGACAAAAAAAAAAATAAAATAAAAAGAAAGAAAGAAAAAGAAAAGATAAGAGAGTTCATCACCACCACACCCACCTTGCAAGAAATGCTGAAATGAGTTTTTCAAGCTGAAATGAGGGGATGCTAATTAGTAACATGAAACCATATGAAAATATGTACCACTGGTAAACATAAGTATATAGTCAAATTCAGAACGTTCTAGTACTGCAATATAGTTGTATGTTACCACTTAACTAGTATAAAAGTTAAAGGACAACAGTATTAACTATAGCTACAATAATTTTTCATGAATACACAATATAAAAAAAGGTAAATTGAGACATTAAAAACACAAAAGTGGGTGGGGGTGGGAAACCAGATAGGTTTTATATGTAACTGAAGTTAAGTTGTTAGCAGCATAAAATACACTACTATAGTTTTAAGATATTTTATGTAAGCATCATTGTACCCACAAAACTATTGTAAATTCAAAGAAGATAAAGAGAAGGGAATGAAAGCATACTACTATAGAAAATCTCCAATTCACAAAGGTAGGCAGCATGAGAGAAAGGAATAAGGAAACTACAAAAAATCCAGCAAACAACTAATAAAATGGTACTATTATGTCCTTGTGTATCAATAATTACTGTAAATGTAAATGAAATAAATTCTCCAATCAAAAGACATAGAATGGCTGGACAAAAAGAAACAAGACCCAACTATATGTTGCCTGGAAGATATTAGCTTCAGCTTTATGGACACACTTAGGCTCAAAGTGAAAGATGGAAATAGATATTCCATGTAAATGGAAATCAAAAACGAGCAACGGTTTAACTTATATCAGACAAAAGAGACTTTAAGCCAAAAATGGTAACAACAAACAAAGAAGGTCATTATATTATGATAAAGGGTTCAACTTATAAAAAAGATACACTAATAAATATACAGACCCAACATTGGAGCACCTAAATATATTAAACAAATAGAACAGATATGAAAAGAGAAATAGACAGCAATGCAATAATTGCAGGGGACTTTAATACCCCATTTTCGACAATGAACAGATAGTTGATCAAAGCAGAAAATCAATAAGGAAACATTGGACTGGAACTATACTTCAGATCAAATGCACCCAACAGACATATACAGAACATCTCATTCAACAGCTCCAGAGTACACATTCTTCTCAAACACACACAGAACAATCTTTAGGATAGGTCATATCATAGGATATAAAACAGGTTTTAGCAAATTTAGGAAGATTGAAATCATACCAGTTGTATTTTCTAACCAGAGTGGTGTGAAACTCGAAATCAATAACAGAAGGAAAGATAGAGAATTCACAAATATGCCAAAATTAAACACCATATTCCAGAACAACCAATGGGTCAAAGAAGAAATTGAAAATAATATTAGAAAATATCTTGAATCAATCATAAATTGAAGATATACCTGCACTCCCAAGTACATTTTCGCACTATTCATAACAGCCAAGATATGAATAACCTAAAATTCCATCTGTGATTCAAAGGATAAATAAGATGTGAGATACATGTTTTATATATATATATATATATATATATATATATATATATATATATATATAATGGAATCTTATTCACCTATGAGAAATAAGGAATCCTGCCATTTGTGATGACATGGATGGATCTCAAGCACATTATTCAAAGTAAAATAAGTCAGACAAGTATTGTATGATATCACTTTTATGTGGAATCTAGAAAAGCTGAACTCATAGAAACAGAGAAGAATGGTGGTTGCCAGGGGCTGGGGAGTAGAGGAAATTGGGAGATGTTGGTCAAAGGTTACAAGCTTCCAGTTACAAAATGAATAAATTCTGAAGATCTAATGTACAGCATGGTGATTATAATGAACAATGTTATATGCTTGGAAGTTGCTAAGAGGGTAGGTCTTAAGTGTTCTCACCACACACACAAATATGTCAATTATGTGAGGTGATGGAGGTGCTAACTTTATTGTGGTAATCATTTTGCAATATATACATGTATCAAATTAAAATGTTGTACACCTTAAGCTTACACAATGTGATATGTCAATTATAGCTCAATAAAGCTGACTGGTGGGGAGGGGGGCGGGGAGAAGAGAAAGGGATATTCTTCTGCTAATTAGAGAAAGGAACTCCTTCTTCTGGGTAGGTGGAGCTCACCGAGTGAGATATGGGCTGAATTTCCATGCCCATCCTCATTGATAGACCCCTTATACAGAGCATGGCCTACACAACTGATACTGACTGTTGCGTAAACCTTTTTATCTATCTGGTGTCTTCTTTCTGTTGGGTAGCTTTACCCATCATTCTTTGGCTTCTATTTTTTGAAACTACATGTATTTTCCCTTCACCTTTAGTATTTCCAAGGATTTCCCCGTTTATTCACAAGGATGTGTAGATAGAAAACAATTCTCTCACAGGCCTGCATCTGTAGTGCACAATTCAACAGAGAAACACATTATGGAGTCACATAGCCCAATCCATATATCAGAGCATAGGCCTTGCTGATACATGTACACGTGGGAACAACAGAATACAAGATAAGGATGAATGAAGCACTTACCACATGTAATGTTTGCTGGGATAACTCTAACATGTTAACTAGGAAAAAACAAAAGACTTTGAAAAGTCAAAACTAACCAAAAATTATATTAGTTTTCCATTAACCCATCTTTTAGTGATTTTACAAAATTACAACTTTGGTGTTTTCTTTATGTTATTTTGATACAATGTACAACTACTGCATTCATTTTATTTTTTTAATGAGTAATTTGTTGCAAAGTATAAGTTTTATTTTAATTTCTAATTAACCTAATTATATCATTATAATTGCATTTATAAGATGCGTTATCTTCTATTATTTTAAAAATGCTCTGATAAATTTTGAATTCTTCTGTCTGCTACTAACAATTCATAGTTAAAATAGCACATGAAATAGTGGTTATACAGGTACTTACTAGAATGGGTTTACAACTATGCAGGAGAAATAGATGATTTCACTAGACTTTTGGTTTTCTCATATAAAAGTTACTTCTTTAAAAATCTATACAGCAGGGCCGGCCGAGTGGTGCAGTGGTTAAGCGCTGGCTTGGGAAGCCAGCGGCCCTGGTTCGGTCCCACATATGAGGGCCAGTGACACTGCCCTCAAAAAAAAAAAATCTATACAGCAAACAGGTGGACATTTCACAGGATAATGCTCTTCTCTTTGATGTCACTGTCATGCAGTTATCAGCTGAATTGTCACTTCGTTTACAGACACCTTCCCTAACCCCTAAAGTTAAAGAAGTTCAAAGATCACCTCATTTAATTCTCTGTTAGCATTTATAAACTCTGATACTATATTGTGGATTCACTCTTATTTAATTGTTTTTCTGCTTCTCCCAACTTCAAGGGGTCAGGAGACTTCTATTATTTGTTAATTGGTATTTTTCAAATGTCTAGAACAGTCCCAGGCATGATACATAGGGCCTCAACAAGAATTGTTGCGAGGTGTACAAAAAGGAGTGAATACATGGTAGACATATTAAAATAAATGTTAAATATTTAGAATACAAGTTTTCAAAAGGATAATTTGAGAAAAAAATGGAAGTAGCCAATACATACTTTGAATAATGTAGCTAGTATGAGTTTGTATTTCAAAATGCAAAATAAGGCATTGTTCTTTATTTTTTCTTTCCTAACATTTTCCTTTTATTACTTTACAACCTACCAAAATTCCCATAGTAAAGGGAGTTGTTTTTTTCCACCTTGCAACCTTCCTATAATTAGCAATTGTTTATACACCCAGAGACACTCACACATATCTACATACATTTCTTTGTATGTGTATTTTATAGCTATAGTTGTTTATAAATGAGTTCTCACCACTTGCAGTCATTTTAACATGTTCATCATTATTGTCATTGTTTATAAATAAATATGTGGTAGTTATGTCTCCACCAATAGGTTGTAAATTCCTTGTGGGCAACAAGCGTCTTATAATGAAGAACTTAAAGAGGTCAAAACCATTACATTAGAAACGTGATGGTTTCAAATACACTTTTGAATGTTCACCTCAGTGTTCTAATTAAATTCTAATTTTGGTACACATATCTGATTATCCGAATGCCTTTAGCAATTTGAAATGACTTAGTGAGTATTCCAACTTATCCCGTATTGAATGGAAGCATATCTGAATTGTTTGCTATTCAAATGTGCTATCGCAAACTATAAATAGAGCACTGCTCTCTGCCAGAGGTGAATTAATTGTGATAAAGCTAGTTTGATAAAATTTATTCTTCACTTAAGTGAAACATGTAGTAGCTGGTTTACTTCTGCAGCAGCTATGTTAAAAGCTCTGCATTTAATAATAAACTTCTACTTCAGTATATGCCACTACGTTTTTTTTAGAAAAATAGGAAAGCCCTTGCATTTGATTAGCTTCAAGTGATGCCTCATTGACGAATGCAATTAATTCAACAAGAAAGACTAATTGTATAGAACAAGTAAATATTATACATACAGTGCTCATCTGTCTACAATTATACAGGTAATATTTGTATTTAGTTTCTTAATTTCTCATTATAAGACAACTGCATCTCATCTTATTTAATTGCATTGTTTCTATTGCTAGAATAACACATTCTTTTTTTAAGATGTTGGATGACAAATAAATTTAGATTGTAATCATTGATTATTCCTTTTCTAAGTAAAACCACTCAAGAGTTTCAGTTGCAATGAAAAAATCTGATTTTCTACTAATAATGGCCAAATGGGAGCATTCTAGATTAGTCTGTATCCTGTCTATCATCTCCTTCCATTGTGGTCATAATCATTGTTTTTTTTTTAACATTTTTATCACTTTTTGTTTGAAGTATTGCTGGTTTTTAAAATCATTCATTTTCCAGATATAAGGATTTTCCCCTCTTAAACTACCTGTGACAGAGTAATTTGGTAAATTACAACTTTCTAAGCAGTATTAAAGCATTTATTTTTATTTTTATTTTTATTTTTTTAAAGATTTTATTGGGAAATTGGGGGAGGGGAAGAGCGTTGGGGAACTGGGGAAGGGGAACAGACAAGTTGCTGTCCTTTTGTTCTTCAGTCTAGTTGTGGAGGACATCGCTTCACTGGCCCAAGTTGTTATCGTCATTTCACTCTTCTCGGGTGAGGCTCTGGATGGCCACTCACAGCGGCTCTTGGCTGCTCACACTGGCTGCCGGCCGCTCATGCTGGCTGCTGGCCATTCACTGTAGCCTATGGCAGCCCACTGCAGCAGGGGCTGCAGCTATGCCATCCTGGGGACTCACAGCAGCCCAGCTCCAGGTGGAGCTGTAGTTCATCTTAGCTGCAGAGGGCAGTTTCACTGGCCCTCATATGTGGGATCCAAACCGGGGTCACTAGCGTCCCAAGCCAGCTTCTTAACCAACAGGCCACTTGGCCGGCCCAGCATTTATTTTTTTTTAATCTTAAGTGTAGTTGGCTAATAACTTTATTACTTTCTAAAAATGTCATTCTAAAACTGTACAGTATTTAACCTCACATCCCAAATCCCTGTCTGTTTGTTTCTATTTCTAACTTTACATGTCTGCATTCGTGAATGTCAGGTACATGTGGAGTGACAAACGTGCAGCTACTTTGAGTCTAGTTCATAGTGTCCTATGTTAGCTCTCATTCACACTTTAACATAAACTCTACCAGGAGACAGGAATATCAGACATAATGGTTACATAGCTTCTGAGTTATCTTTCAACAGTAGATGAAGTCTTATTAACAACTATTATTTACATGTGATTTTTATTCCAAATATATTTTCTAAATGATTCACCTGCTCCCAGCATTTTGTACAGTGTACTGATTTTTATTGCTGCCATAACAAATTACCACAAACTCAGTTTCTTGAACAGCACAAATTTATTATCTGACAATTCTGTGGTTTGAAATTCAGACACAAGTCTCAGTGCGCTAAAATCAGGGTGTCTATAGTGCTTCATTTCTTTCTGGAGGCTCTAAGGGAGAATGTTTCCTTGCCTTTTCCAAATTGGAGAGGCTGCCCACATTCCTTGGCTCATGGCCCTTTCTTCCATCTTGAAAGCCAGCTATGGTCATTGAAGTCCTTCTCATATCACATCACTTGACCCTTCTTCCATTGTCACATTTCTCTCTGACTGCAGTGAGAAAAGATTCTTTTCTCTTAATTTTATTAAATATATTGGGGTGACATTGGTTAATAAAATGATGTAGGCTTCAAGTGGACTGTTCTATAATACATCTATAGTACATATTGCATAAGGGCTTGTGTGATTAGGTTTAGCCTGCCTGGATTACCCAAGATAACCTCCCCATCTTAGTCTATAAACCATAATCATGTATAAAAAGTCCATTTGGCCTTGTAAGATAACATATTCACAGGTTCCAGGGATGAGTGTGTGTACATACTTGGGGGACCATTATTCTGCCCACTCCACATAGTCTTTTACTATTCAGTGTCTCTAACGCAGTTGAGTGCTTCCTATGGCGGACATGCCATGCTTTGTAAAACGTGGCATCAAGCTAATGAAATCAAACATCGTGATCATTACTTAGTGATGTCGGGAAAAGCCTGTACACAGCAAAACTTCATTTCAAGCCCAAGCTTTCTCTTATTTTTCTTACCTCATTTTTTCAATAGGAATTGATGATGGAGGTGCTATTTTTTTTTAATGTTTGCATTGGCAGTGTTGCAATACAACACTGAATAATAGCCAGTGCTGTTGATTTTGTAGAGAAAGACTGAGCGTGCAGTTAAATTTGTATCAATTCAGGAAACAAAATAATTACTTTTTCTCACTGGGGGATTCTCTCTTTTGAGCCAAGTTTCTCAGGTATACCCAAGAGTTGTGAGAGCATCAGTTTTATCTGGTCAGAATGGAGCCCAGATCTCTAGGCAACTCTTGTTAACTAATGTTGGAGGTACCACTGGTGTAGATTAGGGAGCTTTTAGAAATATCTATCAAGCTTGATTTGTTTAATAATCATAGTATAGTACCTATGAATATTAATTAGCTAATTTACATTTAATATCCATGTGGTGCTTGGATAGATCATTAACATGTAAATATGACTGATCTAGCCTGGTATTCTTTAACAAATGACATCCTTATAGTTATATCTTTAAGAAATATTTCAACCTAGTTTGCAATATTTAACATTTTCCCTGTCTCAAATGCTTTGTGTGTTTGGTTACATAAATCAGGATGAAAATCATGTACTTTATTTTTTAATATAATTATCCTCCCAGAGGAAAAATATCTATCAATGCTTGTTGATTCACCTTAGATAACAGAATATGTGTATGCACTGACAGGTTAAAACAACAATTTTTTTTAATACAGCAACATGCTGGACTTTCCCTTAGGTTTTACATTCTATTTTAAAATGTGTGTTATTGGGTTTAATCAGTCTTTCGCATATAGTTGCCTTTTGTTAAAAAAGACAATGCCAGGTTGGCTGATTCTACTGTTAAAATTAAGAATGTGGATTTACCAGGATTTTCTAATGCTCTTATGTGTGATAATTCCCGTACAAGGTAGACTGAATGTGTTTCCTAAATCTGTTCCTCTCAATATCTAATCTAAGTAGTGTATTAAGCAGAGTATCTGAGTATATTGTGTCTCTTCGGTAAAATTCCTTTCAACTGGCTTAGATAGCCATATGGCTCTAAATTTACTAAATGTGGAAAGTTTAACTTAGCTTTACTTCTTTCATCCTGAGGAAAACAATCTTCATTTCGTTGATTAACTTTCATTTAAATGCTTATTTTATACTGTCTTTATTTGGACTATGCTTCATTAAGCCTCAATTTCCATTTAATTTTGCTAGTGTTTAATTGCTTGAGTTCCTGTGTTTCAGTTCACTAATGAAATGTTTCCTAACCTGTGAAAATTCAGAAGCGCTCAAAGACCCATATACCAGTACATTCCAGGTTTCTAAAAGAAAATTTCAGGTCTTCTGGGGCTATGATTCACTGTAAAAGGTAAACACTGTGTTTACCCCAAACTATAGTCCTTGAGTCTTTCTGTTCCCATTTCCCATATGTTAATTCTACCTATCTGATAATGACATCAGTTACAAGTGTCTTATTATTTCTCTCTATCCTATGTCAGTGGTTGTTCCTTGTGACCTGATCTTGACATTTCCAAATTCAGTTTGAAAATATAACTAAACCTTACTATTATTTATAGATGGTGAATATTAAATAGTATTATGCATACATTTAGGTAAAATAAGACGTGTTATTTCAAAATGTGTATTGGTTCAGGCCATGGCATAGTTTTGGGCAAAGAAAGTAGAAATGAGGACACAGCAGACTGAACGATTTGTCAGTCTCATACATCTATCTCCTATTCCCATATCTAGGTTAATAGGATGTTTCGTTGAATCACCTTTCCAGACCGGGGCTCCAGTCTGAGCAAAAGTCACTGTCTCCATCATCCATGCCCAGGGCCTCTTTTACTGACCAAAAAGGGGATTGTAGGGCATTAAAGGTAGGGTATGGCAGGCCAGTAGCCCCGTGGTCATTAGGCCCTATTTTCCCCTACTTTTGCCCTGTTTATGAACTTGGGTTCTTCTTAGTTATGATTTAGAGCCCTGGACCAGGTTCAAAATCACCAGCCATTGCCTGGATTCAGCCATAGCTTGGATTCTAGCTCTTGTGCCCAACTTGCCTGATTGAATGATCTTAACTGAAAGATTGTACACTATTGTGCTCAGTCACCATCTGTCTTCTCCTTTCTCTCTTCTATCTATCTCTGTCTCTCTTTCTGTCTCTTTCTGGTTGAACAACCTGGCCCTTGAGTCCAGGTCCCTTCTGTATAAGTTCAGAATTTTCCCTGGAGTCCCTAAGTAGGTAGATCCCTTTATAAATACAGATTTTTTCTGGCAGTCCCTAAGTAGGTAGATCTGAAAACCTCCTAATGTTGAACATCCAGCAAGCTTTGTGGTTGATCCTAACCCCAGCTCTGGCCATGCATAGCCTTCATTTGATTATTATTTGAAACTCTATTTTAATATACTGTATTTATGGTAGATAATACATTTAATATATTGGTTGTTTATATAAATAAAATCCATTCAGATTTCTTAATTTACCTTTTACCTGTATGTAAAGTAGTTTCCAACATGTAGAATATTAAAATTTGCTGAACTAAAAGTATATTTTTCTAACTAAAATCTCCATCATTTGACAAAATGAAATCACATTAACACTTAACACTCTTATTCATTTCAGTGCAAATCTCTCCATTTTTATTAATTCATTCATGATCTTTTATTGAGAAAATACTAAATGACATTTTCAGTAACATAACCATGGAAGGAGGATGAATGAGTAGAAAGGCCTTGTGCTCCAGAAGCTAATGGGTGAAACAGCCTGAACATAAACAACCCTCCTAACTTCACAGTCATTGAAAATGCAAATAATACTCCATTTACAAATAAAATCTGTTTTTCCTAAGGCTTGGGAAATATTTATACTTTTAAACAGTAGACCCTCCAATATTCTAGGTATACAATGCTAGGCTCCTAGGACATGAAACAACATAATTCTGATAATGTGAGCCATTTTGATGAGCTCCCCACATTTAAAAACAAGTATCATGACCATGAATTAAATTTCATTATTGAGGGGCCGGCTGAGTGGTGCGGTGGTTAAGCGCTGGCTTGGGAAGCCAGCGGCCCTGGTTCGGGTCCCACATATGAGGGCCAGTGACACTGCCCTCAAAAAATAAATAAATAAATAAATTTCATTATTGAGTTTCTTCATATGTTTTGGAAAAACCGTGGAGGCCTTTGACTTATTTACAACCAATTTGTCAGTTAGATGTAGAATTTCCTATTCTTGGAACAGTGTTTAATGTGGGATTGAATGTTTGTATTAAAATGCCTTTTAAAGTATATGTTGCTTTAACATTTCTTATTCACTGTAGACGTTGTGCCACTTACTCTTTCATAATTATGTGATTCTCACTCACATAATTGGAGTCCCTTATGACCCTTACTTGCCACATTAGTATATTTTTCCCTTCCCCATTTTCATGAGCTCTGCATATGTTGAGGAATACTTTTCCTCAAATAAAAAATCTTTCATATTCTACTTAATCTTTATCTGTTTTTCCCTTTGCGACCAGATCTTTATTTGTATACAGATTCTAATGAAGTGCTAAAGAAATTTCCAAACTCTTTGTGTTTTAAAAATAACTCTACCTTTGAGGGCTGGCTGAGTGGCACGGTGGTTAAGCGCTGGCCTGGGAAGCCAGCGGCCCCGGTTCGGTCCCACATATGAGGGCCAGTGGCATTGCCCTCAAAAAAATAAAAATAAAAAATAAAAATAAAAAAATAACTCTACCTTTAATTTTCTACTATACATATCTTTATTTTGTTGTAGTTCTAGTTTCCCATGTTCATTGATCACATTAGATTTTTAAATTTTCCTTTCATAAGTTACTCTTAAATGTAATCTTTTTATTTAAGTATAATTGGTATGCAATATTATATTAGCTATATTAGTTTTATGTGTACAATATAGTGATGCAACATTTTTATACCTCACAATGTGACCACCCCACTAATTCTAGTAATCATCTGTCACCATGCAAACTTATCACAATATTATTGATTATATTTCCCTTTACCTTTTCACCCATTCGCCCTCCCCTCTCCCTTGTGGCAACCATCAGTTTGTTCTCTGTATCTATGAGTCTGTTTCTGTTTTGTTTGTTCATTTATTTTATTCTTTAGATTCCACATATAAGTGAGATCATATGGTATTTGTCTTTCTCTGTCTGACTTATTTCACTTAAAATGATACCCTCTGATTCCATCCAAGTTTTTGCAAATGGTTAAGATTTGATTTGTTTTTTTGACCAAGTAATAATCCATTGTGTATATGTACCACCTCTTCTTTATCCAATTGTCTATTGATTGGCACCTAGGTTGTTTCTGTATCTTGGCTATTGTAAACAGTGCTGCAGTGAACATAGGGGTGCACATATCTTTTCAAATTAGTGTTTTGGATTTCTTCAGATCAATACCCAAAAGTGAAATTTCTGGATCATATGGTAGCTCTGTTTTTAGTTTTTAAAGGAATCCCCATACTGTTTTCCTTAGTGGCTGCCCCAATTTGCAGACCCACAAACAGTACACAAGGGTTCCCTTTTCTCCACATCCTCACCAACACTTGTTATCTTAAATGTAATCTTGTATCTCATCATAAGTTATTTCATGCACATTTTGCTGTCTTTCTTCTGGGGTTATAACACATTTCTATAGTTTTGGCAATACCACTTAAGGGAATAGAAAAAAACATGAAGAATATACTAAATATACTAAATAATAGGTTAGGTAAGCATCATCAAATATAGAATGACTAACATTTGACAAAGTTTCTTTTGGGTTTCATATTTACTTTTCCTGTTTGTCTATTTTTGTCCTGTTTAATTTTTTAACTCCTAGGTTTATAGACATTTCTAGCCATACCCATTCAACAATTTCCAACGCCTTTAAAACATCATCTAATTTTATTTTGCTCATTAAGATTCCTACTTCCTCAACCTAATAAGAAGATTGAGGGAAGAATAGATGTTGACAGAAAATAATAGTTTTCCATGTAGCAGCTACATAGTAATTAATTACTTTTCAAGTAATTCTTTTTGCAATTATTTTGTTACAAATATTTCAGTATATTATTTTTCAGCATTTTCAGTTTTCTAACATTTATATAGCTATTAATTTATTCATAAACCAAATTCATTTTCAGTGTCTCCTTATACAGCCTTTTGTTTTTCTTCAAGTTGCTTATATTGTTTTCCATATGAAAAAATAGATAACTGTCTCTTTGATGAATTTCCTTTCAAATAAAAACTGTGTATCACTCTTTACTGACTGGGAAATGTAATAATTTAGGGCGATACAGTATGCCATTGACAGCAGTATATTTTAAAACCAGTTTTATTTTTATGCTATCTTAACTGCTAATCGGTTCATCTTAAATTTGGTGATCCTCATGCATGAATAGTTGCAGGAACAAAGTGTTTGAGTAATCCAGGAGAGAGCTAACAACCATGGAAATCTTCTGACGTGGGCCTTTTCTCAAGACTAAAACAGCTTAGTGGGAAGTCACTAGAAAATTTCTTCCAAGCTACTTGGCAAGCAATAAGGTTGCCCTTGCCAATGACCACGCTGACATGTTCAATCAAGGAATGGTCATTTATATCAATAAAGACTGAGTTCCTCTATTCTTTCTCCCTTGACAGCCATTATTTTTCTGTCAGTCTGCATCTCCTTTGCTTCAAGAGATGAAACGCTTTCAGTTCCTCTCTGTGGCATGCCCAACCAAGTTGAATCCTTCCACACTCTAAGTGGCTGCAAATAGTGGGCAGGGATGCAATTCCTATGAAGGCCCAGCAATTTACTTGGCCTAGTCCAGTCACTAACACTTGCTCATTTCATTTTCTTTTTTGTTCATTTCTCTCTTGGTTAATTGTGGCTTTGTTGTTCTCCTTTTTCTTTTTACCTTTAGTTTCTATCATTTTAAAAATTAGTCCGGAAGCCAGGGGTCCCAGTTCGGTCCCACATATGATGGCCAGTGACACTGCCTTCAAAATAATAATAATAATAATAATAATAAATAAATAAATAATAGATAAATAAAAAATAAAAATTAGTCCAGTTGGAATATTCCTTAGGTTAGGTGCACAAATATTAATACTTCATGAAGGAATTCATTGTCTTATACTCTTTGTACTGATTGACACCATGAGATCCTGTTCCATGAATTTAAAATAAGTATTATATTTTATTTACTAACTTATATAGAGTCATCTTATTCTGGACATGCCTAGACTGTATATTTTTGGTATTAAGAATATCATTAAATGCCATATATTGTCTTGTGTAAAACTGTAATATTGAGAAGAAAAATCTGAAGTTCATTGAATATACTACATCAGGTACATTATAAACAAACTGTTGAAAAGCAATGGTAAATTCAGTAAGAATTCAAAAATTAGTTAGAATCAAACTTCAAGGGTTCTTTATTCACTGAAACATCAAGCAATTTTGAAATGCAAAAATATCAGTGCATAATTTTATTATTTGGTAAAGTGTTATTCTAAATAGGAATTACTAAAGATATCTAAGACCCCAAAAATATATGTTTCAAAAATTGTCACTGCTAATTGAAATTAATGTGATATATGATGCGTAACTACATAAATAGAAGAGTCTCTAATTGTGAACCTGGGAGAATTTTGATATGGTTTCTATGTTGGCCAGGCTGATGACATGTTTAGTCAAGAATGCCTATTTATATCAAAGAATTGTGCTCAGTAGGGAAAGCAAATCTAGTCATAGATTGACAGTTAACAGATTCAAATGTTTGTGGCATACTTTGGCGATTATGAGTTTTAACAAGGATTTGTTTCTATACCTTTTAAAAATTATTCAGGTAGTTTTAGTGTAACAGCAAGTATTTCAGCCTTGTGAATTTGTTGAGGACAGTCTTTGTGTTTTATTACTTTTGGATCTCCTCCTAGAACTGTTCGCTGTTTCTATTACATAAACATCAGATGGGATTCATTGCAGGGCGCACAGCTTTAGGCTATAGTTCAAAGACAAATATAAAATACAAAGATGTAAGTCAGTCTGTTTATCATTCTTGTTTAACAATGGAAGCATTAATGTCATCAATTCTACAATCTTAGTACAACTCTCCCCCCAAACTTTGTTGATGCCTCAAAATAATGTAGCTGATTTTAAAACCTACACTAAATAAACAGACAAAGATTTCATTGTGCTATGCCTATTGGATTATAATCTTTTCCTAGTTATTTGTAAGAAAACTACACGCATAACACTCATGGAAGGATTTGAAGGATATGACACCCTCAAAAACTTCCATTCTCTATAGTAACAATATAGTATGTTCAACAAGACAGCTAATTTATCATTGGTTTCTTTACTGAAAATTTTAAGCCAAGGTTTCTAGGTATAGTATTTTACATAAAAGTGCTTCACCTGTGGCTGTTCCAGGATTGATATCACTTAGTCTTTAAAATGTTATAAAAAATATTTTAAGAATTTTATTTGTGAAGTTTCATTGATTTGCTTTAAGCCATAGCTTCTTTGGCCAGCAACTATTTGGAGATTAGCCTGCACAAGATCATTGTCAATCCCATGATTTATGCTTGGAAAGAACTCGTTCCCTTAGAAATGCTAAAAGTTTCAGGGCCTGTAAGACTTGTTTTCTCACAGATACCAAGTTTGATGACAAATCTTTTCTTCTACAATAACCTCTCTGTCTCCGTTGTTTATTTTATTTATTATTATTATTTTTTTTTCTTTAGCTGAGCCATCCTGCCACCTGTTGGCAGCTCAGCGGCAGCTCAGCTCGGGCTGGGCGTTGAACTGCTGTTGCTCAGAGCTCAGCTCGCACTCTTGAGCTAGCTCTTAACCAACTGAGCCACTCGGCCGGCCCCTCCATTGTTTATTTTTAAACTTCTGTTTGCTTTTAAAAATTAGTTATCTAGGTTTATACTTCTGTCCTATAGAAAGTCAAGGGTAGTATTTATGGTTGTTACCAAGAATGCACACCAAACACATATAAGTAAGTGGATTCCTGACCCCAGCTCAAATGCACCGAACCTATGTGTCCAGCATTAGGCCCCAGGGATGTTAATACCTTTTCCAATTTGTAAATCTGATTTTCATATGAACTGTAAGGTAAGAATCGTTGTGACCTCAGACAAGATGTGAACTTACTGTCCTCCAAAAGAGGGGTGTTTACTATCTGAAAGGCTACCTTGAATTTAATGATTATAAAATAAATATAATTATCCTTGTAAGGTAGTCTCTAAAATACAGTAGGCTTGGGCCGGCCATGTGGCGCAGTGGTTAAGAGCCGGCCCTGGTTTGGGTCCCACATATGAGGGCCAGTGACACTATCCTCAAAAAAATAAAAATTAAAAAAATTAAAAAAATATATATATAGTAGGCTTATCTCTAACAACTATATACAGTAAGCGTGCTACAGCTAAATTTGAGTTGCATATTTGGTTCTGAGAATCCTGGTAGTCAAAGGAAGCAAAGGAAGTAAAATTAATGCTACATGCATCACACTTGTCTACATCGAATTTTGAAAAAGTCCAACATGGTTTTAAATTCCTTTGAGAATACTGAGTCCTCATAAACTTGAAGAGTCAAGACATCAGAGGTGAGTCAGATGTAATGAATCCCTTAAAATCAGTCAGTATAACATAAAATAAGTCTTTGCAGGAAGTAAACCAAAAATAGAATTAGTGGAAGATGAAAGATTTTTGATGTCATAGTTTTATTGAGTGTCCTACAGGTTTCTGGGTGCATTCTGGTCTTTTTGTAAATGATATTTACTACATAAGCCCAACCCTCTTTTTCAATATAGAGAAGTTAACAATTGGTTTTCTAGGAATTGAGAGAATAACCTGTAAATCTTTAAATCCTTTAACATTTTTGTTCTGTTATAATAACATTTATTAAATACTTACCATACCACTTTGTGCCAGTGACTTGGTTGATTTTCTGACTTCACCAGAGAAAGAGATCAGTAGGAGATAGATATTAAGGGATTTCTAGAAATGTGTTGGCTTATGCAATTTTGAGGGCTGGCTAGACAAGTCTGAAATCTGTAGGGCAGGCAGTCAGGAAGGACAGGCTGGAATTCTTGGCCATGAGCTGAAGCTGTAATCCACAGAGGGAATTTCTTCTTTAAGGGAGCCTCAGCTACACTCTTAATTCACCTGATTGAATCAGTCTCACCCAGGTTACCCAAGATAATCCCTCTGACTTTAAGTCAACTGGTTGTAGGTTATTTTTTTAAAGAGATGTTATTTATGTATTATCTTTTTTTAAATTAGAGTTTATTGGGGTGACAATTGTAAGCAAAGTTGCATAGATTTAAGGTGTACAATTCATCATCTATATATCCCATTGTGTGTTCACCACCCAGAGTCAGTTCTCCTTCCATCACCATATGTAGGTTTTAGTCACAACTACAAAATGCCTTCCAGCAACACCTAAGTTAGTGTTTGGTTGGCTAACTGGGTACTGTAGCATAGCCACGTTGATACATAAAAATAAGCATCGCAGGCGGGTACTTCTTTTGTTCTAATGTCCCAGATTCAGGAAACTTACTTTAAGAAAGTTAAAGTAAATTGTTACAACTAGTAAGTGATGGAACATGATCGGAACCCAAGTCTGTCTACCCCGGAGCCTATATTGTAATACCTAGATGCTTAACAGGGAAATTGGCATTTGAACATTTACGTAGTAAGAAAATGAATGCTGCATATACACGCACGCGCACACACACCACTGCCACCATCACCATGTATCTCTTCATGTAAAAATGATAAAAAAATATTTAGGACATTTGAATGCATTTCTTGATATTGTGGGTATTGGTCAACATTTTCATTAATTTAGTTGTGTTAAATTTCTTTGGGAAAGCCCTGAGAAATGATTTGTCCATTATAAATTACAGTAATTGTGGAAATAATTTAACCATCAGTCATTTAATCAAACTGTAATAAAATGTCAAGAATAAACTATAAAAGACAGTGGAATCACTCAGTAATTTCTGTCATTTTAAAGTAAACAAAAACAGAATATGATTTATACCATTATTAGCATAGGTAGTAAGTGAACTACAAATGTGAATCTATAAAGTATTACATTTACTTTATTGGATTTCTGCATATTGGATTAACGGATGAGTGGCAGAAATTTGTAAAACAGCCACTCTAGCACACTTAGCACATAGATTAGACAATAGCAGCTGAGGAAATATTTATTATTCTATTATTACTGATTGAATTTGTGGTATATTTTATTCTTCTATTTGTGTTCAGAAGTAGTACTCTAATTTCATGTAGCTCTGAAATAAGTATCTACTTTGAAAAACAGGAGAGACTAGGTGGAAGACATTGGCTACCCACAGAATTCTGAGGTAAGGAGAGAGAAAAAGAGCAAAAAGAGAGGTGCAATCTCAAAAAAAAAACACCTGTGAAATGTGGTGTTTGTTGTAGTTTCATGTTTTCCAATGACATATTACTTTTTTTATCAACTGCATTTATTTTATTAGTTTCAGGTGTACAGAACAATGTAATAGTTAGAATTTACACCCCTCACAAAGAGATAACTCCCCTCCCCGAATCTACTACCCCTCTGACATTGTATATCCCTATTACGATTACATTGACTCTATTCTCTATGCTGTGCTCCACATCCTGTGAATATATATATATATATATATATATATATATATATATATATATATAAAATTAGAGTTGACATTCATTTCATTATTCAGCTTCCAGTGTACAGCACAATGGTCAGGCACCTACACTGTCCATGAAGTGGTCTCCTTAATTAGACAAGTGCCCATCTGACACCCTACAAAATCTTTAAAACATTATTGATTATATTCTCCAAACTATTATTTGAACTTGCCTCTAAACTTTAATCATTTGTGCATGCCTTGTTGCAAGATTTCACTATTTTCCTTTTGTTCAAATACCAGAAAAATCCTCAGTTAGACCAAACATGTGCTCAGATATTATCCCTGCTTTTGTTACCTTCTTTGTAAAGTCAGCCTTGTATAATAAGCAAGAAGGTGCCCTTCCCTACAAATGTTCACCTTCCTTACACTAAATCTTGGTTCAGCATGAGATGTTGCCCCAAAACTGCAAGAAACTTCTGTCCTTTCTCGATCCCAAATTACCATACCATGCTTATGTCCAATTACTTTCCAGTGCAAACATCTTCTTGTCATACTGGGGTATTCATTCACTTCACAGGTATCATAGACCTTCTCAGACCCATCCCTATGTTCACATTGTTGGCCTGATATCCTCCCTCTTTCACACCACATACCTGAATCCTGTCCACCAGCCAGCCCAGATCATATGAAATTCCTTCTCCTAGTCTGATCTCCTTCCACTGAATTCAGATAGGAGATGAAATCTCAAAGGGGCTCAAAGATTGTAGGCATCTGATTCTTTTTTTTTCTTTTTTTTAGATTTATTTTTATTAGTTTCAGGTGTACAACACAATGTAATAGTTATACTCTTTACCCCCCAAAGTGACAACCCCCCTCCCCCAGTTCACCACCCCACTCCCTCCCCATATCATACATATCTATTACAACTCCCCTGACTCCCCTCCACAGTATACTCCACATCCTGTGACCATCCACATATTCAGTTACAGTTGGCATACAATACTATACAACATCAGTTTCAGGTGTACAATGCAGTGATCAAGCCTCTACTCCATCCATGAAGTGGTCTCCCTAACAAGACATGTGACTATCTGACACGCCACAGAATTTCTACAACATTATTATATTCCCGGAACTGTGTTTCATATCCCTGTGGCAATATTGTAGTTGTCTATTTATGCTGTCTAATCCCTTCCCCTTCCCCCCATCCCCACCCCCCTCCCAACTATTATAGAGGAAAAACCCTCAGTTTTTCCTCTACATCTACGAGTCTGTTTACTTTGATCGTTCACTCAGCTCTTCAGACTCCACACACAAGTGAGATCACATGGTACCTGCCTTCTCCGACTGACTTATTTCACACAACATAATAGTTTCTTCACAACATTATCAATTACATTCCCAGAACTGCCCCCATCTCCCTGTGGCAACATTGTAGTCCCACATACAATGTCCAAAACCTTCCCCCTCTCCCTCTTCCCCACTCCCTCCCAGCCAACAACCATCAGTTTTTCCTTTATATCAACTCTTTCTGTGTTGATTTTCTGTCTAAAGGGTCTGTCCATTGGTGACAATGGTGTTGAAGTCCCCTACTATGGTAGTGTAACTGTAGATCTCTGTCTTTCTGTCTGTTAAAATCTGTTATATGTAATTATGAGTTCCTATGTTGGGTGCATAGATGTTTATTAGGGCTATAGTACCCTTCTTTGTCTTTTACTGTAGTCTTCATTTTAAAGTCTATTTTGTCCAAAATAAGTACTGCTACTCCAGCTTTTTTTTCTCATTTCCATTTGCATGAAATATCTTATTCCATCTGTAAACAGCATATACATGTGTCCTATTTTCTTATCCACTCAGCCACTCTCCGTCTTTTGATTGCAGCATTTAGCCCATTCACATTTAAAATGATTATTGATAGGTGCATATGTATTGCCATTTTGTTATTTGTATTCCTGGTCTCCCTGGGTTAGCTTGTTTACCCCTTTCTTTTGTTTAAAAAAGCCCTTTTAACATTTCTTGCAATGCTGGCTTGGTGGTAATGAATTCCTTAAGCTTATTCTTTTCTGAGAAGCTCTTTATTTCTCCTTCAATTTTAAGTGATAGCCGTGCTGGGTAGAGCAATCTTGGTTGTAGGCCTTTATTTTGTGTCACTTTGAATATCTCCTGCCACTCCCTTCTGGCCTGCAGAGTTTCTGTAGACAAGTCAGCTGTTAGTCTAACAGGAGTTCCTTTGTATGTAACCTGCTGTCTTTCTCATGCAGCCTCTAGGATTCTGTCTGTCTTTAAGCTTTGCCATTTTAACTATGATGTGTCTTGGTGTGGACCTGTTTGGGTTCAGCTTGTTTGGAACCCTCTGCATTTCCTGGGCATGTATGTTGATTTCCTTCACCAGGGTAGGGAAGTTTTCAGTCATTATTTTTTCAAATACATTCTCGACCCCTTGCTTCTTCTCTTCTCCTGGTATTCCTATGATTCGAAGGTGGTTGCATTTCACCTTGTCCCATAGGGCTCTTAAACTATTTTCATTGTTTTTTATTCTTTGGTCTTTTTGTTGTGCCAACTGGGTGATTTCTGCTATTTTATCTTCCAAATCGCTGATCCGCTCCTCTGCTTCATCTACTCTACTAGTGATTCCTTCGAGTGTGTTCTTCATTTCAGTTATTGTATTCTTTAGTTCTAACAGGTTGTTTTTTATGGTTTCCCTATCCTTCTTTATGTCCTCGCTAAGTTCCTTAAACATTCTTATCATCAGTGTTCTAAACTCTGTCTCTGAAAGGTTGGATCCCTCTGTTTCATTTAGTTCCATTTCTAGAGGTTTCTTCTGATCTTTTACTTGTGACATGTTTCTTTGTTTCCCCATTCTGGCTGTCACTCTGGGATTGCTTTGATGTATTAGATCACCAGGAGAGCCCTGGCTGGATCACGCAGGCACACAGCTCACGGCCC
The DNA here is from genome assembly GCA_033961575.1 of Aselliscus stoliczkanus. Taxonomy (NCBI): domain Eukaryota; kingdom Metazoa; phylum Chordata; class Mammalia; order Chiroptera; family Hipposideridae; genus Aselliscus; species Aselliscus stoliczkanus. Next base: position 90,790,584 of record CM066737.1, on the reverse strand, counting down.
AACACTCCCAAGAAAACTCCCAGTCTCAGCCTGTCCCAATCAGCCACTCGCAGATCAGGCCAAGCAGCCCGACAACCAATCACCAGCCTGGCAACTCTGCAAGTGCAGTGCAGAGAGTGGATACCTGAGGCGGCTTGCACACTCCCGCATCTCAGTGAGCAGCCTGTTGGAGCCGGAGCACGCCCACCAGGCGTTTCCCTGGCAACGCAGCACAAGCCTTGTGGAGGGTGGGGATCCGAGGCTGCTCTCGCACTCCCGGATCTCAGTGAGCAGCCTGTTGGAGCCGGAGGGCACCCGCCCAGCGTTTCCCTGGCAACGCATTATAAGCCGGGCAGAGGGTGGGGATTCAAGGCCGCAGGCGCATGCACACACATGTACACATGCACTTCTGCGCCAATTCCACCAGACCAGTGAGGTCCCGGACCTGACCCTCTGTGGGAGGGCCCAACCCTGACAAAATGGCGCCCTACTTACATCACTCGCGTGCAGGCTACACACCAGGGGAACAACAGTCCAAAAACCTCCAGCCTTTGCACCAAAGGTGCTCAGTTCAGTCCGTCCCCGCAGGCTCCCAGGTCCGGCTCACACAGCCACTCCTTCCACCAGGAACCAGGTAAGTGCTCACCAGCGAGCAAGCCCAGGCGCCAGCCCCACTGATTCTCCAGCGGCTCTTAGCCTCACCGAGCTGAGCAAAGAGAGTCCTCACTAATTTACTGCTGGCTATATTAGAACTCCTCTTCCCGGCAAAGGATCTCTGGGCTGGTGAGCTTGGGGTGCAGCCGGAGGGTCTCTCCCCCAACCGGAGAAGCCTCTCCACAGCTGGGACTTCCCTCACGGGGTTTGCCCTCTCTCGTCTCCACCCGTCCTACCAGACCTTACGCGGCCTCCTCTTTAAGTTCTTCGTTTAGTGGTTCTGTTCATCTAGTGCTCCGAGGACCTCTGGGGTTGAATGCTGTATAAATTGTTTGTAATTTTGGTGTGATCCTGGGAGGCAGTTAGCACAGCGTCTGTCTATTGCGCCATTTTACCGGGCATCTGATTCTTGAATTCCTTCTATTTCAGTCAAGTCAAATGATTTATGTCCTTAGAGATTATGTTTGACAACCTCAGGCAAAGGGGAACTCACTACTTTACAATGAGATCCATTCTTTGGATAGCTTTGAAAGGTCAAAAATTCTTGTATTGTGTTAAGAACTGCCTCAGTATAACCATTTTTATTCCTTCTTTACTCTCCCATTCCTTGATTCTAGACTATACATTACTTCATAGCAGGAATAGGTTTTTCCAATACCTAAAATAATACAGGTCATGTTGTAGATATAAAAAATAATTTTTAACTAAAACCTGTGTTTGAGTTTTTTCACTCTCCTACCCATTCTTCTCTGTATGAACCATGATTGTGCATATGCCTCATACGGAATACACAGGTATTGTCTAACCTTTGTAATCCACAATGGACTACACTTCGTACAATAGAGTTACTGTATTTTCTAGAAAGGCAGCCTGTGTTTACATTTGCCAATATTTCATAGCTTCATCATCCTGCTGACAATAATTTTGCTCATACTCAATTGAAGACAAGCTCAAATACTACTTCTGCTGCTACTATTACTGTTACTATTACTACCTCTATTTATTGATATTATTATTACTACAAACTGCATCTTTCTTACCATGTTATTGTAACATTTGAGTTTGGGAATCCAAGTGTAGAATATGTTTTCTTCTTGTTAATTTTATGCTATTATGTTAGGCCTACAATTTTCCTTGTCAAGATAATTTGGGATTTCGATTCTATTAACCCCTAGTTTAATCATATATCCCTTTGGGGAGTACATAGCGAACACATGTTGAAATTTTGGTTGTCTTATATATTATGTATATTCTCTCTTTCTGTTTAGCTAGTTAATTATTTGACTGCACTTCCCAAAAACAAACAAAAGATTCCAAGGAGCATTTGCAAACATATTATCATGTCATTCTAGAGTAAAATATATGCTGAAAAATATTAGGAGTGATGCAAAGCAATGAATTTACTGAGGAACATTGCTCTCAGGAAATAAAATATTCAACGCTTTCTAAAGATTCCATAATTTATATATTAAGACTCCTTAAAACTCCTTAGCTGAAGTGTGCTGTTGCTGAAGTTGTTGTATTATTTGTTTTGGAAAAGCTGAAAGACTATTTTGTTGCTTAGTCCAGTAAATTCACAGACAATTCTATTAGCATGTGCTATTAATGTTGTTAAATAATCGCATAAGGCCTACAGCTTGCCATTTGTTACCAATTCTGTCCCTGTGGCAAAGTGTGTAGAATTGTATATTCCCAAGAATAAATGATTCTACACCTCATGGATCACGAAAATAACCACACTCTAGTTGTCAGGATATTGATAAGCATTGTCTTGTAAACTGTAGTAAAACCAAACATTTATTATATCTTTTATAAACAGTCCTATACTCTTCAAATGATTTTAATCCATTAGAAATCCCATATTGTTCATCTGACTTAATGACTCATGAAAATGTAACCTAAAAGTGAAAAATTTACACAATAAAATAAATCATGGCATTAAACCATTGATAGTATGCTCCATTTGTGTTAATGGTCTGTATTTCTAGAATGAGTAATTGTGCCCTCTTGTCTTAATTCTGTTTCTGTTACAAATCTCACTATCTAATTATAGTAGAAAATGTCAGTTTTAAAATATATGTTTTATCACTTATCACAAATTATTTGCACTGAAGTAAATTTGGAAAATCTTTTTGAGTTTTGCTTTTACTAGGGTTTAAGGGCTTAAGTTTCACATCAGTAAAATACCAGAATAAAGATATTTCTTTTTTATTTTTTTAAATATATTGTTGGGGGAGGGGAACAGCGTTGGGGAATCGGGAGAGGGGAAGAGATAAGTTGCTGTCCTTTTGTTCTTCAGTCTAGTTGTGGAGGACTTTGCTTCACTGGCCCATGTTGGTATTATCACTGTGCTCTTCCCCATGAGGCAGATTGGTCACCGGCCTCTGGATGGCCGCTCACACTGGCTGTCAACCACTCACACTGACTGCCGGCCACTCACTGTAGCCTATGGCAGCCCACTGAAGCAGAGACTGTAGCCTACACTGTCACCAACGACTCACAGCAGCCCAGCTCCAGGTGGAGCTGTTGTTCACCATCTTAGCTGTAGAGGGCAGTGTCACTGGCCCTCATATGTGGGATCCAAACCAGGGCCCTGCTGCTCAGAGCTGGCGTCCCAAGCCAGCTATCAACCAACACGCCACTCTGCCAGCCCAAGGTATTTCTTATATAAATTGTGTTGGGTGGTCACGGGATGTGGAGTATACTGTGGAGGGGAGTCAGGGAAGTTGTGATGGATATGTATGATATGGGGGGAGTGGGGTGGCAAACTGGGGGAGGGGGGTTTTCACTTTGGGGGGTAAAGAGTATAACTATTGCATTGTGTTGTACACCTGAAACTAATAAAAAAAGGAAAAAAATTGTTAGTATACACACATAAAATGTGGTATATATGTAACAAAGTTTATTTTAAGGTTTTCAACTTAATTTTAAATTTCAGTTATCAGCCTTATCATGCATAAATACCTTTTCCTTACTTGATTATTTAAGCAACTACTTAAATTACTTGTACTTTACAGAAGACGTGATGGTTGTGAATTGTCATCTATTAGCCTGTGAATTTTTCTTTTGATAGACACTGTGATTTTATTCAGTGACATGAGAGAAACTATGGTTTTTTTATTTTATGAGACATCATCATGCTCATGATTTATTGTTTTGGGGACAATTGATTCCAAATCAAATGTCCCATGAAATAAAATAACACATTCAGTGCAATTTGTTTTACTAATTATTATGTGTAGCAATCATTTGACTGTGCAGATCAAATTTTACTTTCTAAAAGCTCCTTCCATTATTGCTAATGTGTTTGTCTCTTTTTTAATAAATCTAGTAATCATTGGGCAGTTGGTGAGGAGGAACAGATTAGAAGATTATTCATCTATATTTTCAAAGTGATGAAATAGAAATTCTGTCATTTATGAACTTTTGCTGGTTGCTTTCTGCCAAAGTATATTCTTAGTTTTTAAAATGCCAAAGGAATAACTGTGAGTTATAATTTGTCCTGGGAGATGAGGTTGAGGAGTTATCATGGGTTAAGCACTCAATAGAGGTTAGGCAGTGTTCTGGCTATATTACTTCAGATATTCTTTATTTATTTTATTTTTTTTTAGCTGAGCCATCCTGCCACCTGTTGGCAGCTCAGCATGGGCCAGGAATCAAACCAGCAACCCTGTTGCTCAAAGCTTGCACTCTTGAGCGAGCTTTTAACCAAACTTCAGATATTCTTTATTCATTCATTCATTCAATATTGTTTTGTTCATGTGCCAAAATTCTGTTCTAGGAATTTGGATAAAGCAGTGAACAAAACAGACAAAAAGACAAAAATTCTCATCCTGTGGAATGTAAGCAAAAAAATATAACAGATTATTGTTCTAAAGGTATATCTGAGTTGACAAGTGCTACAGAAAATACCATATTATGGAATTGCACACTTGAAACCTACGTAATTTTACTATCAATTGTCACCCCAATAAATTTTAATTTAAAAAAAGGAAAAGAAAATAGCATATGGCCCTGCTTCTAAAATTTTAATGGGTGTGTGAATTACCTAGGTATTTTGTTACAATGCAGATTGTTCCAGTAGGCCTTGGATAGGGACCTGAGATTCTGTATTTATAGAAAGTTCCTAAGTGATTCCAGTACTGCTAGTTTGGGTATATGCTTTGAGTAGCAAAGATTGTATCGTTCATCGTGGGGGGTGGTTCAAAAGTAGAGAATGAGAGGGAGACTTGGCTGAGATTTTAAATATGATGATTAGGGTGATCCTTATTGAAAAGATGATGATTGAGCAGAGAGATGAAGAAAGTGAGAGATTTTAGCCATGCACTTATCTAGGGAAAGAAAATTGGCCAGTGTAGAGGCCTCAGGTGGGAGCATGCCTGGCAAGGAGGGCAGTGTGGATGGAGTGGAATGAACCAGAAAACTGGGAGGCATAGATCAGATTTAGGCCTTGTAAACCATCATAAGTGCTTTGCTTTTTACTCGTAGATGGGGACACCCTCCAGGATTCTGGGCAAAGGAGTGACATGCTCTGACTTAGGTCTTGAAAAGATCACTCTAGCTGCTGTACAGACAATAGACACTTGAAGGGCCAAGGTACAAGCAGTGAGACCAGTTAAGCATCTGCAAAATATATAGTGGCTCAGATTAAGGTTGTAACAGAAGAAGTGATGAGAAGTCCTCATATTCAGAATACATTTTTTTTTTTTTGAGGGCAGTGTCACTGGCCCTCACATGTAGGACAGAACCGGGGTCACTGGCTTCCCAAGCCAGCGCTTAACCATCGCACCACTCAGCCGGCCCTAGAATGCATTTTGATAGCAGAGCCAAGTGAACTTTTTGACACCCTAGATGTAGTCTGTGAGAGAAAGAATGGAGGCAAGAGTGACTCCAAGATTTTTGGCCTGAGCTTCTTGAAGGATGGAGTTGCCATCAAGTGAAATGGGAAAGGGCTAGGGTCCCAGGATCACATGAGAAGTTTAGTCCATGTGTGTGTTGAGTCTCCGTGCATGGTTTAGATCTCCAAGGGGACAGGTGAAGTAGACAACTGCATATGGAAGCCTGGTGGTCAGGGGAGAGGATAGCACAGGGAGTTGAAATTTGCTCTCTCATGGCAGTCTCATAATTACCCTCTACCATTCATCTTTTATCCTCATTTTATAGTTGGGGAAACAAGATTGGAGACTATGATTGACTGACTTAGCTGGCAAATGGTGGAGCAGAAAGTCAAGGCCAGCATCTGTCTAGTTCCAAAGGTCACACTGCTTTCCTGCTTCAGTAGTAAAAGAATCAATACAGGTCACTGTAACTTGTTATGCATTTACTCAGAGCAAGTCAGAAATTTCTTTTAGGCCAGAAAATTGAGTTGGCAATTCATCTTTTTTGCTGCTGTGTTTCCTACACAGATTTCTTTAAGTCACTCCTTGTTCTAGAGTGCCATGCTCATCTGAGTGTGACTCAGTTTTTTTCCTGAATAGCTCACTTCTGTGATGGCTTATGAGAGGAGATAAAGTCATATGGTCAGTGATCTGGGGTTTGTAGTGAAGAAATCAGTGCTTTCCTGGTGTTGGAAGGGTGGGCAAGTGGGAAGCCTTCCTGTCCTACAGTGAGACAATTATGAAGACTGTTATGCATCATTCCTCAGAGGTTCCCAGCAGGATTCAGCCCCAGTTGTCCATATTAATAATCCATTTATTAATACTATTTATTGGCTTTCTTACATCTCTGTCTCGCCTTTCCCATTGTTCCCCCCCCCCAATCCTTGCAATCGCCTCCCAAGTAGACTCTCTGCACTGAAGAGCATATCTCTGGCTAATCTAAGAGAGGTGACAATGTAAAATGTGCTGATTTTGACTATTCAGCATAGTTCTTTCTAATTTTTAACACAGCACGTGGCGAATAGTAACAATAAATATTTGCCAGACCAATGAATGACTGCAACTTTCCTTAATGATCACTAAGTAATAACATTGGGTTGTCAGAAAAGTCATGATGCATTTTTGCAACGAAAAACATACAAAAAGTATGTCATGACTTTTCCGACAATCCAATAGTAGCTGCTGTTATTATAATTTCAGGCAAATATATTTTAATAGCATTAAGGTAAAATCGGCTTTGTCTCTACTACTGACAATCTCATTCCTTTTCGACCTTTCCAGAAGCAAAAATTCTTAAGAATTTAGTGTGTGTGGTTCCAGTCTGAGGGGTGTGTGTGTGTGTGTGTGTGTGTATTATTTGACATTTGCTTAAATCATACCATTTTATACATATGTTATGCAACTTGCTGTTTAAATCAAATTTATGACTCTGAGCTCTATGCATATATTTCCTGCTTTCTATTTGATTAAATTTTTCATATTTTTCCCTCTATTGGATTTGAAACTGTTAAATTCTGTTTCTATTTGTAGTGATTTTCTGTAGATAATGAAGAAACATATGAATTTATATTTTTAGGAGTCGATACAAGTACTGGCCTAATATTTTAACACTGTTAGAATTAATGAACCTCCACTCCTCTGCCCAAACCATAGGCCATAGTTTACTTTTTCTCCTAGTTACCCTGCCCACTTTCATGTTAGTGTTTTATAGAATTTTAGTTTGAAATTGTTCTTAAACCACAAAAGTCCTTTTTTATTATCATTGATTCATATTTAGATTAATGAAATTTTATTCATTTCTTTCATTTGCTTCTTGAATCCATTTATTTCCTTAACTGCATTTTCTTGTCTGCTTTAGTCATAGACTGTCGTATTTAATCTAATCTAGATCTTGACAATAGGGTTTTGCCATGAAGAGCAAGAAAGGACGATCTCTGCAAGGCAACAGTGTCTGGACTTCCTTTGCATGGGCTGGAAAGTCTATGCATCGCCCTATGAAAACTGCTTTGTGTTGTTCTAATGTTCATAATGGGATCCATGGTATCTTAACTATGTATATTACAAATAAACTGATAGGAAATGCACAAACAGCACATTAAAAAGTGACCCAAAAGAAAGTATTATCTAAGTCGGTACACTTGATATGTTAAAGTACACAAAGATATGTTTGGAAATTTTTCCCAGGTTTCTTTACAGTCTCATCCAATGCCAGCATAAATAAATGCAAGAATCAGTTTAAATTAAATTTAAAAACACAATTTCTGCATGTGTTTAGCATCAGTGACTAGGCGTTATGAGTGAAATTTTCAATGTTTGTAGACTGTAGAAACAAATATCAATATATATTTTTGAAGTTTGAAGACACTATAACAGTTGTTTGCATGTGAAATCTGTTTACTCCAAGAGTCTCAGTCTCTCTCTCTCTCTCTCTCTCTCTCTCTCTCTCTCTCTCTCTCTCTCTGTCTTCCTCCCTCCCTCCCTCCCTCACTTCTTCCCTACCTTTCCTTCCTTCCGTCCGTCCTTCCTTCCTTCCTTCCTTCCTTCTTTCCTTCCTTCCTTCCTTCCTGCTGCAAAAAGCTTTATTGTTTCAATTTGGTCCACAGCACGGGAGAGTGCTCCAGTGTGGTTAGAAGGCTGCCTAGTGGTTTCCGGGAGAGGCTCAGGCAGAAGCCCACTGCCGGGATGAGGCAGAGGGGCCCATCAATGGTGTATGGTCTCCAAAGGTTCCTAATCGTGCTTGAGGGTAAGCTTTTCAAAGAGATACTCGCCAATCCAGCCCAGCCTGAGGGCCAGCCAGCCTGCAGAGGTTAGACAGGTGGTCACCCATCTTCTTGATGGGTTTCACCTCCTCACCCAGGAAGTGCTTCTCCTGGAAGTCAAAGAGATGAAGTCTGTGAGGACAGAACCCAGGATGTGCAAATCCCAAAGGGCCTGGTTCAGGTTCTTCTCCATAAGCATGAAGGCTTCCATGGTCCTGGAAGAGGGCATAGCCACCACGCTGGTTTTGCATCTTCAAGAGATGCTTGGCACCCTTGTGCTTCTCCTGGGCTGACTCATAGAAATGGCTCAAACTCTTCAGAGCTGCAGTAGAACTAGAAGCCTAGAGAGAGGTAGGTGTAGGAGGCCCACAGATATAGATTGACCAGGTGGTTGACAGCAGCCTCCACCTCCGTAGAATAATTCTGATGAACTTGGGAGCTCATGATTGCTTGGCAATAAGGAGTTAGGCTAAAAAAAAAAAAATAATGGTGTTGATGGTTTTGGAGGCCTAGGATGGCTGAGATGGTTCTGAATGCTGTGACTGGAAAAGAGGTTGGAGGGTGGTCAGAGGCTGGAAGAAGGGGCATTCCTGGGTCTGTTCCATCCAAACACTGTTGAAGCAAGAGACAGACCTGGAGGACCACTGAGGGCACTGTCCCTTGAGTCATCCTTAAGTGCCAGGACAAACCCTCATTTCCACTCACTCTCTTTAACACCAATGTGATCATACACCTAAATTAGTTGTCTAGTTATTAATTTTATGCAATCTCACCACTACATGTATTTCTTTATTAGTACCTCAGTCCTCCAGTTAGCATTCTTAAAAGGTTATCAGAAAATTTAAGTAGCTAAAAACGTACATAAAACACGAAACCTGTGAATGGCGGGGAACGCTGGAAGGCCTCACTCTGCCAGCAGTCTCACTCTCAGCCTTTCAGATGGCTTCTGGTTGCAGAAAAGGCAGGCACTGTTGCACTCAGTTCTGACCTTCCTGTTATGTGTGATGCTGTGGCCCTGACTCTTACCTCTTTGGGGTTTCAATGGTAGATGTCACCTTTAGTACTCCAGAACCCCAAGAGTTCAATCCAGTTAATCAAATCCTAAGCCACATTTATGGCTCCCCATAATACTTTTCATTCAGCTCTACACTTCTCCTAGCCTAATAATGGGAAAGAAAGGGAAAATACACTTCTTTTCTTCTTGTCAAGGCATCATCCTTTTTTTTTTATTCTATTCGTGTTACTCTTGATGTCTCTCTTTCAACTTTCCTGAAAGCTTCCATTTTTCTGTGCTGTTTCCCGAGTTATACGTGTCTTGTTCCTTCTGCAAGAAAGAAGTGGCCAGGCTGAGACTTTGCTAATATCACCATATCACCACAGCTCTGTTATGCACATGCAGCAGAACTACATGTCCTTTAAGAATCCACTACAGCATTTATCAGCCTTTGTGGATTCTCTACTAATTTGATCATTTATTTAGGTTTAAAGTCCATGCCGTTCGCAATCCAAAACTATCACCATGACAAATGAATGCTCTGTCACAGGCATAGCTATTGTCTCTATATCCCAAGACCCTCAGAGCATTGTTAAAACATGGCAGTGTTAAATGTTAATTTTTATTGCCCAGTGGAGTTAATCACACATATTTATGAAGAGTCCGTTTTAAATTAAACAGTTCTCTGTTCACTATTTATTTATAATTCCATCAAAGGAACCAATCATACTGGAAGGGAACTCAGAGTTTATGGTGTTTCTTACTGTCTGTTCTCATGAGTACATGTACTTATTGTACTGGATTTCTGGCTTTTAGTGTTGTAGATATGTAAATTCTATTTTAAATTCTCTTAAGATTTCCATCACCCAAATGAGCAATCAAGTTTTAATTTTTAATCTGTGTACACACACACACACACACACACACACACATACACACACACACACACAGTAGTTGTCGAAATTTTAGCTTATGCTGCAGGTTCTTGTACTGACAAAATTTTAGAATCTGATTATTTTAGCTCAGAAAAAATAATGTGTTTTTAATATTGGAAGTTTCTTTAGTTATTAAAAAATACCTAATTAGTACTAAAGCTTGTTAAAAACAGTCCGTTCTCATGTTTATACTATCATAATCTTAGGATTCCTAAACCAATTCTATAATACACATTCTAATGGCTGTTTCATTGTTACATTTTTATTTTACCTTTAAGGGAATTTATGTCTTTATAATCTTTCATTGTGGCATCATAATTTAAGCTTTTTGAATATTAGTAAACAGATAATATACCACAGTTTTCTGAAAACACTAGTTCACTTAGCTCCTTTAAATGAGACAGGTTTTCAGTAATTCAACATGTTTTACTATTGAATTTGCACTCTCAATGTAAAATTTGATGAAGAAAATATCTTCCAATATTTCTTCTGGTTCCAAGAACACCATTCATTTTTGCAAGTACTGAATTTTATCTGAAAAAGATATGTATTAGAAGATGTAAAGAACCTTGAGCCAAAGGCATTCAAATTTGATTATTTTCAAAATTGGACAACTCATTTCACACTGAATTTGAAAATAAAATTAATTTCTAAACAGTAAAAAGGTAAATAAAACTAAATTTATTATTACTGTGACAATTAGGCCATTTTATATTATGTCATAAAAAAACACATTGAATGTAGCTGTCACTGATTATACTCACTTTTAAGGTGGTACTATCTCCTTTATGCTGGGTAGAAAATGAAACTTGAGAAAGATTAAAGTGCAACACAGTAAATCATGTTGCAATCTAAGTTTTAAATGACCTGACCAATATTTTCATTAGATTGGCCCTGAATATATTTTTCTCAGCCATTCATTAAGATACATGCATTTCTAACATTCTAGTTGATCTCTTATGACAGTTTAATTTACTAGCTTCTCTGGTTCTCCAACTGTGCATGTTATAAATAAAGAATAGTTAATCTTTATTTCTTTAGTATATTTAATTAAATCACCCATTGTAGGGAAATGCTTCCTAACTCTTTTCCATTTCTTCTTTTTTTTTAATGATGGAAATGATAGAGTCCCCAGTGCTTTTTTTTTTGAGGGCAGTGTCACTGGCCCTCATACGTGGGACCTGAACCGGGGCTGCTGGCTTCCCAAGCCAGCACTTAACCACTGCGCCACTCTGCCGGCCCTGCTTTTTTTTAAAAAGATTTTTTATTGGGGAATTGGGGAAGGGGAACAGACAAGTTGCTGTCTTTTTGTTCTTCAGTCTAGTTGCGGAGGATGTTGCTTCACTGACCCATGTTGGTATCGTCATTGCGCTCTTCCCGGATGAGGCAGATTGATTGCCGGCCTCTGGATGGTCGCTCACCGTGGCTATTGGCAGCTCACACTGGCTGCCAGCCACTCACGCTGGCTGCTGGCCACTCACTGTAGCCTATGGCAGCCCACTGCAGCAGGGGCTGCAGCCTGCACTGTCGCCGGGGCTCGTGCAGCCCAGCTCCAGGTGGAGCTGTTGTTAGCTGTAGAGGGCAGTGTCACTGGCCCTCATATGTGAGATCTGACCCAGGGCCACTGGCGTCCCAAGCTAGCTCTTAACCAATGCGCCACTCGGCCAGCCCTCTTTTCCATTTCTTGTAGTATTTCTTCATATAGTGTTTCATCCAGGCATCTTGTCTTTTCTTTCTGCCTCTTACCTAGTTGAAAACAAAGATAAGTCTATAAATCTGAAAGAAAAGCTTCTAATGTTATTTAGTCACCTTAACCATAATACATTATAATCTATTGTGATAATAAAGCTGCCATTAAAATGTATAGTTTTCTGAATGCTTCTAAATATGTATTGTAGGACAATGCTTTAAATATATTTTTTCACATTTAACTGACTTTTATTTTTGCATACTTGAAGAATCTGTTGTTATAAATGTTCTTAAAACGTTTTTCAAGTTACATTTAAGTAAGTTGATCAAGCCATGCAATAGATGAGAACTCATTATTTTATAAGAACTCTTACATAACAAGAGATACATTCGTGTGTGTATATATATGTATACACATATACACACAGATATATACATATGTACACATAGAGACATTTATTAAAGTTCTAGAGCCATATATACTGTGGATTATTATCTTTTATTTAAATGAGGTATAATATGCAGTTACTCATACATCTGCATATCAGCTTAAATAATTTAATCACAAAATTTCCATGTAATTTGTCTCCAAAGTACTCTTTTTTTCTGGACATGGTAAAGTTTATGTTCATTGACAATAGATTCTGTTTACTATCACTAGAAACACTTTTCATAGGCTAGGTTGTTAATGAACTGTCATTTATGTACAGAATGGAAAAGAAAGATGAAAAGAAGAGGACATGAGCAAACAGAATTTCACACATTAGAGACTGTTGTAGTGTCTTCAAACTTCAAAAATATATATTGATATCTTATCCTATTAAGTTAATCAGAAGCATGATTTTAAGCTTTGATTCATTACACTAGAACACTGTGAAGAGGCAGCTTAATAGTGAATGAGAATCTATAAAGGTAGCATTTAAAGTGACAATGAAAAGCTGACTTCTGCTTCTTCAATTTGTACGTTTTCTATGATGGCTATCATTGCCATTGTAGCTAGATTTATGTGCATTTATAAGCTTCCAGTATAAACCCAGAAGCATAAAGCTCCAAGGGAAATAATATTAATAGTGTTTTCCTTTGACTGCTATTGTAAATTGAGAAATGATATTACTGCTTTTTAGATTGTTAAATAAACAGGTCAAGTAGAACGTATGCAATCAAATCAGTAGGGTGATCTCAAAGAAGCCACACTTCTTTATTCCAATGATGCACTTGTCCCAGTGCACCACAAGTTCCCTCTTGCTAGAATTGCTTTTCCAGGCCAGTTTATGAACCAGAAAAATAAAGACTCATTTATTTATAGTTTTAACCTAATTTTTGATCAAAAGCGATGTTGCTGAATATACCACTTAATCTCTTACTGAATCTGATTCTCATTGAATTTTAATTGTTTCTAAAGTTCAAAGCAGTTCTTAGAAGAATGAAGACTTTCAACCATTAATACTATTGAGAATGCTGAGCTATAGGATTTGAAATTTCAGTAATTACAAATGGTATCGTTACCTTTTATTTTCAAAGAAGGTGACAGCCTGGGGGCTTTCATCAGAAATCCCCAGAGAATGATTTTCATACTATAAGGCAGGTCCTGTTCAGAAAGCCCTAGGAACCAGAGGCACAGTGCCATGTCACAGTCAGCCAAGTCCATGACCTTTAAAACATATTGTAAGGGCTGGCCGAGTGGCTCAGTTGGTTAAGAGCTCACTCAAGAGTGCGAGCTGAGCTCTGAGCAACGGCAGTTCGATGCCAGCCTGAGCTGAGTTGCCATTGAGCTGCCAACAGGTGGCAGGATGGCTCAGCTAATAAAAAAAAAAAAACATATTGCAAGGACATGGTAGCTGTCTTGAGCAGATTCAATAAGCTTCGTACTGTGTAAGATTCAGGAAGTACTGCACTCAAGCACCAACCCCCTAGGAGGCTTCTCAACTACCCATTGGCCCATTAGAAGTCACCTGCTGCTGTAAATGTATGAATGACATGGAGCATTTAAGGTGGAACAGAAAACTCCATGGTGATACTTGAGATTGGTGGAAAGATGTGAACAAGGGAGATGAAGTGGAATGGTTGAAATAAGGGTCTGTTCAGCCAGCTGGCTGGTGGCTTGGTTCACAGCTAGCTTACACAGAAAGCTTGACCCCTCAGCTGAGGCTAGACATTTATCACTGGCAGGAATCAGCAGGGATGAAGAGGCCACACCTTCTTGTGCTACATGTGGTAGCTCAACATTATTTTCAGCAGACACATATGGAAATCTACAATCTGAGCAGGGAATGGAGTTTAGGGTGTCACTGTATAGTGCATGAAAGTGCTGGATGTAAAGGAATCGAATGAGTGATGAAATACTAAATGAATCTTCACAGAGCGAGGTGAAAAAAAAAATGATAAAAGTGAGACCAGGGACAAGGAATTAGTAAAACAGAATTGGATATTCTATATATTTGCCTCATTGTTTATAATAATTAAGAGGTCATTGAACTTTCCATTGATACATCTTCATTATATCATTGAGGATTTAAAATATATTCCATCTAAAAATAATCCAAAATAAACTATAATTGAATAGATTCCAACACCTAGTTATGAAAATAATTCACTACAACTAAATGGATTACACGAATGGTTAGATATTTTGGAAAACCTATTAATATAATTTACCATATTAACAGGTCTAAGAAAAAACAATATACACTTACTCCATGGATGCCAAAGTTGGGAATGAGACAGGAATGAAATTAGACAAGGTAAATCAGAGGCATAATATTTAGAAAAGAAGAAGTAAAACTCCCTCTATTTGCAGATGATGTGATAGTATGTATACAAAACCCTAGAGAATAAATGATAGCTCTAACTCAATCAATAACATAATTCAACAAGTTGGCGATGCATTAAACTGATGAGCAAAAATTGATAGCCATCATATACAACAAACAATAACCAATGATAAGAGTTGCAAATGTGTTAGGATGAGTTAGAGAATCTTGTTACAAAAAAACAAAAAAGATAAAATAGGAATAAAGTAAACAGAAAATATGTTAAATGTATAAGAAACTGTAAATGCTTTCTGAAAGACTTGCTGAAATGACATCCCTTGTTCTTTGAAAAGACATCTCAACATCATTAGCTTGTCAATTCTCCCTAAATTAATTTATAAATTTAATGTGATTCCCCTAAAATATCAACATGTGAAGCTAGATAAATTGAAACTAAGGTTTATGTAGAAAAATAAGTACGTACAATATCTGGGAAAATACTGAAAAGGGAAAGCTATGAGGGTGACTAGCCCTACAAGATATTAAAACATGCTACAATGCCTCAGTAATTAGCAATGTTAATAGCATATGCATAGGCAGACCAATGGAATAAAATTGAAAGCCCACAAATAGACCCAAGTACATATATATATATATATATATATATATATAATAAAGGTGACATCTCAAATCACTGCAGCAAGGGTGAACCTATTTATTGCCACTACCTTAGGTGTTTTGTTAAATTCAGGCAGAGTGTACCAAAGCATAGCAACTTTATGAGGAAACTAGACTAACTACTATTTAAAATACTTAATATCTCTTGTTTAAAATCTAAAACAATTTTAATTGTGATATAATTGTGTAGACTCACTGGTGATGAGAATTGTAGCAAATTTAGTGTCACTGCATTACCTGATTGTTTTGGTTTTGGTTCCCCCAGAAGTAGACCCTAGATACCCAAACAAGAATTCAAGAGCAAGTAGTTTATTTGGGAGGAGAGACCAGGAAATATTAGGTATGGGAAATGAACCAGGGAGAGGAAAGCATCCAATGGAGGGTACATTATCAATGAAGTTACCTTATTCTCGTGGAGAACTCTGGGAGACTGTAATATATGCCTCAGAGTTATCCTGCCCAACGAGAGAGGCAGGTGGGGTATTTGTACACTGACTCTGATCGGTCATTGATTGAGGGCCTCTGGGGCATGTGAATTAATTCTAGGCACTTCCAGACTGTGCCTGTGCCCCACCAGATTCCTTTAATCAACCACTCACAAGAGCTACCATTTGGGAGACAGGGCTGCATACATAAAAATGATGAATGCCAAAGGGTTCTTGGTGAGTGCCTCCAGCATTGGCTGCCTTGCCAAATGAAGTAGTGATTGCAGCCTAATCATGATGAGGTCTTCACCTGAACTCTATTTCTGGGGTCAGACAGATCTGAAGTGAATTATTCATTCTTCAGTTTACTATTGTAGCTGAACAACCTTGGATGAGTTACTTATTCAAAACTTTGCTTTCCTCATCTCTTAATTGGAGACAAAATAGTATGTCCTCATAGAAATGTTTTAGAAATAAAGAGAGTACATTTGAAGGCTTGGCACTAGAAAATGCTCAGTAATTTTTATATTTGCATCCCTTACAGTATTATTACTTTTCATTTTTAATTAGTCAGAGGTCATTGTTCTTATATTGAACTATGAGATGTACCCTGATCTGCTAGATTAATGTGTACCATGGCTACAAATAAAACAACCCTGATTTTTTATAGCCATTGAAGACTCAGGACTATAGGAACTCTTATTTGTCATCTGTTCTTGAAAAATGACAATCAGTTACTTAGGAAAATGACAGGGAAAAACACAAAGTAAAGTCTGAGATATTGGAACCAAGTAATGGAGCTAAAACACCATCAAAAAAATTGTGAGTGGCACATGAAGGGAAGAAGCATAAACATTGTGAGGACTGGATTAGCCATGTTCAGGGTGTTTTGGAAATATTTATGGAATAGTCAAAGTTTAACTGGTGAATTGCATCAGCTACATTTGGTAGGGTACAAGCAGAAAACTACCTGTTCGTTCTACATTGCCCCTTCAAATCCACTGTCATGGCTTATCCTTCCCTACCTGTGAATGAAATCTCAGCCCATCCCATAGTTTATCAGCCATATAGTATATTACAAACTAGGTGACTTACAAGAACAGAAATTTATTCTCTCATAGTTCTGAAGGATAGAAGTCCAAAATCAAGGCATTGGCAGGGCCAGGCTCTCTGAAGGCTCCAGGGGAGGATTCTTCCTTGTCTTTTCCTAACTTCTGGTGATTGCCAGCAATTCTTAGCATTCCTTGGCTTGGCATTCTCTGACTCCATCTTTATATAATGTTCTCCCTGTGTCTCTGTGTTTTCACATGGCCACATTCTTATATAAGGACACCAGTCATGTCAGAATGGGAGCCCACTGCACTCCAAGATAACCTCATCTTAACTTAATTACACCTGCAACAACCATATATCCAAACAAGGTCATATTCTGAGTTTCTGGAGGTTAGGACTTCATCATATCTCTTGGAGGGTCAAAATTCTACCCATAACATGCACATAATGACAATCTAGGCCCATCGATAATCAAACCCCAAATCCCCAATGTAAACACCCTCCCTTACTTTGCTCAGGACTGCTCTATGCCTGAAGGCCTACATTGAAGCGAGTGTGACCCCCCATTACTGCTTCTCCACCTTGTTCAGTTTCTCCTCTTCTCCCACTGATAAAAGTGCAACTTGGGAAAAGGTGCTGAGGTTGGGAGAAGAAAAGAGAAGAAAATATGGAGACTATTCTTCTTTGGACTGGTAGAAATATTTTGCCTTTGATATCCTCAGAGGTAGCAGATTCCGAATTCTGATTCTTATTCTCAAGGAGTTGTTTTTCTTCTTCAGAAACCCACTGACGCTCAATAAATCTCTTACTTAGAAGGTAAAGAGGGTCAAATATATGGTGATGAAAGGAGAACCGACCCTGGGTGGTGAACAGACAATGTGATATATAGATGATATATGACAGAACCGTACACTTGAAACCAATGCAATTTTACTAACTATTGTCAACCCAATAAATTTTAATAATTTTTTTTAAAAGCTAAATGTATATGGACAGTGCCTCCATTACTAACAATGAAATCTTAAGTCCCCTGGTGTCTCATTCTTCTCTCAAGTTGGGCTCTCTGTACCCTCCAGGCAGGCATCTTAGGTGAGGCCTGTCTTGAAATGGACCCAGCATTCTTCCCCAAGGTTGACAGTAGCCCCAGAATAAATGCATGAATCCTTATCCCACAAAGTTTAGTCTATTTCCTCAGACATTGATTAATAAAACTCTACCCTTGGACACTTGCTCCTGAATATTCAAGAGTAAGTTAGAGACAAGTCTCAGGACTGGAGACTGCACTGTCTCAGTCTCCAGTGGATATATTTGAAGCTCTCCAACTCGAGGTTCTCTCTTAGGGAGGTTCTCTCACTAAGCTTGTCTTGAGGTGCAGCACCCCTCTTCCTTACCCTATCAACTCCCAAAAAGCAATGGGCAGAGATGGGGTGGTGATTATTGGTGTTGGAGATACACAGCACACTAACAAATTTCTCCAAAGAAAGCCACACTACTGGGTACCTTTGTCTACCCAAAGATTTCTTAACCTTGTATAAAGAGCCTAGAGGTAAATAGAGGCCTAATCAACTGGCAGAACTTGTCATAACCCATCTTTTAATATTTTCTAAACTATATTCTTTTTTTTTTTGAGGGCAGTGTCACTGGCCCTCATCTGTGGGACCCGAACCGGGGCTGCTGGCTTCCCAAGCCAGCGCTTAACCACCATGCCACTTGGCCGGCCCTAAAATGTATTCTTTTAAAGTGCTGTACTGAAATACAATGCACATGCCGTATCTTTCACCTACTTAAAGTACATAATTCAATGTTTTTTTAGTATGTATTTTCAAAAGGTTCTACAAACATGATCGTAACCTAGTTTTAGAATATTTCATCATTGCAAGAGAAAGCCTGTAGTCACTAGCTGTCATTATCCATTTCCCTTCTCCCAGCCCCTGACAAACAGTATACCACTTTCTGTCTCTGTAGATAGGTCTATTTTGGACATTTCCTATAAATAGTATCATATAATATGCGGTCTTTTATGACTGGCTTCTTAGCATAATGGTTTTAATGGTCACACATTGATTTGTAGCACATATCTGTTTTTAATTTATTTTTAATTAAATGTATTGGGGTGACATTAGTTAGTAAACTTTTATAGGTTTCAAATGCACAATTCTATAATACATTATCTGTATATTACATTCTGTGTTCACAACCCAGAATCAGTTCTTCTTTCATCACCATATATTTGATCCCCTTTACTTTCTTCTACAAACAAAAACTTATAGACACAGACAACAGTTCAGTGGTTACCAGTACGTAAGGGGGAAAAGGGGATGATAGAAGAGTATTTCATTTTTTAAAATTTCCAAATAATCTTCCATTGCATGGATATATCACATTTTATTTATTTGTTCATCAGTTGATATGCATTTGATTTGTTTCTACTTTTTGACTATTATAAATAATGCTGCTATGAAGGTTTGTGTACAGTTTTTATGTGGACATACGTTACTTCCTTTTAGGTATGTACTTAGGAGTGGAATTGCTGGGTCATGTGGGAACTCTATGTTTAACTTTTGAGGAACTACCAGACTGTTTTCCAAAGTGACTGCACCACTTTCCATTTCCACCATTTTTCCATATTCTCACCAGCACTAGCTTTTGTCTGTCTTCTTTTATTATAGGCATTCTAGTGGATGTGAAGTGATTATTTCATACTCTCTCACCTTATCTTGATAGATATTCTGTTGTTTTTCTTTAGAATGTTCATATAGTTCATACTTACTATATTTTTTGTGACTTATGAGACTTCTGATAAATCTCTAAAATGACAAGAACAGTGACATTTAACATTCAGTTGAAATGGCAACACTTTCAACAAAAGGCATTAACACAGCTCTATCCATAGAGTTAGCATAATATCATATACACAATAAATCATGTAGATGTCATGAGACCGAGAGTGGAGTAAATGTGAAATAATCTTAGTATATTCTGAATGCTTAGACACTTATGAGGGCCTTCAGACCAGTGCTTCCTTTATAACAATAATCACAACAGTAATGATAAAATCATAACAACAATAAGAACCGAACCTATATTGAGCTCTCGTAGGTTTGTACCAGTCGTTGTTCTATGCACATTTTATATATATTAACTTCCTTAATTCATATGAGAACCCCACTAAATAGATACTATTATTATTCTCTGTTCTCAGATCAGCAAACATTCCCAGATGACAAGATTAATCATTACTTTTTCACAAGTAGGGGGAAAAAGATTGAGACTATATTAATCATAGCGAATGCATTAAAATTTACAAAGGGTAAGAACAATTGTTTTGCTGAACTCTGCTCAGATCTTCTCAAATCCCTACTGAATATTACTACCTACCCTCTCCCCTGATTTCATTCTCATCAACTAGTTCTTTTTGGAGGGTTGTGCTCAGACTACTGGAGTGGGTGAGCTCAAAGCCTGTGGGTTTCCCCTGAATTTCTGGAAATTTCCCTACTGATAAAACCCTTTCTTGGTCCTGCTTTCCCCACTCCCGAACTGGTTTGTCCTGATAGTATTTATTTGTTTTTAATGAATCACTTATACACAAATCCTTATCTCAGGGTCAGCTTCTGGAGGACTCAAAATATAGAGAGAGGAGAATCTTGATGAAATATTTAAATAGAATTTGGTGTGTGAAGAAGACTTATCATCTCGAGCTAAAAGCAAAAATAATAGAAAATTCTCTTAAGCCAGCAGAAATTTGCATTAGAAATACGTAAATAGATTGTCATGATTTGAAAATGTTAGAATTAGCTATTTACCAAGAAAAATCTGTGTACTTGCTTTCTGAGAAAACTTTAAATGTATATAACCATTTTTACTGGGTTGGTTTCAATCTAGTACATTACTTTGGAAGCAAAATGATGAACTTAGTGGCTTCCCAGAGCCTCTTTGGCTCTGATAATTGTATAAGAGCACAACATTATCGTTAACCTAAGTAGTAAAACCTTTTTGATTATGCATTGTGTTAAGAGCTTTACAATGATGATTAAATAGATTCAGTCCCTGCCTTTTAGGAACTTAAGAAAGCAAACTTTCAAAGAGAAATAACAAAAATTTACTGTTTATGGTGTACTACAAAGAAACATTAACTTAAATGAGACTGAAGATCACTTCAAAGAAACATTAATGGATTGCAAATATCATTATTTCAGTAAAGGAATATTTAGAAGTGATATGCACTTTGAATTTACACATGAAATATGGATGAGAAAAATATGTCCATCTCATGTCTACTCCAAATTAATCTATTTTTCAGGGAGTATACAAAGCTAACGAACAAAAGAAGTTACATAATGAAATGGAAAAAGATACTTTTATCATGGCATAATATTAGGAGGAAAGTGCAGTAATTTTTAATAAAATGAAGAAAAGAAGTTTGTGGTCAGGATATTAAGAAAACACTTTTGCAAGTTAAATTCCCATTATATATATATTTGGGGAAGCAAATAATTCATCCCTGTAGAGGGTTTCAAGCCAGGATCTAATGCCAGAAATTATTTCTTAAAGAATTAATAATTTTTCTTCTTGACGTTCTAAACATATTTTGACCTGAGCAAATTTTTTTTTTTCTTAGAGGACAGTGTCACTGGCCCTCCTATGTGGGACTCGAACCGGGGCTGCTGGCTTCCCAAGCCAGCACTTAACCACTGCACCACTCGGTTGGCCTATGACCTGAGCAATTTTGAAACAAATTTTCTTCTGAGTTTTTTAGAATGATAAAGAAAGGAAATAGTTACCAAGTGTGAAAATGACCAAACTTTTTTCGCTTTGTTAATATTTGTTTTCAATAATACATTTTTTTGGCCTTGTAAGAGAATTATACAATAATAAAGTCATTTGCTATTAATTTGTTAAAAATAGAGGATAATTGAAAAATATATTTCAATTCCTGAGCATAAAAGCTAATCTGAAGCCTTTTTTAATTACAGTTGACATTCAGTATTATATTAGTTTCAAGTGTACAACATAGTGATTAGACATTTATATACCTTACAAAGTGATCACCCCAGTAAGTCTAGTACCCACCTGACACCATGCAGTTATTACAATATCATGGACTATATTACCTATGCTGTTTTTACATCCCTCTGACTATTTTTATAACTGGCAATTTGTACTTCTTAATCCCGTTCATCTTTTTACCCATCACCCTGGAACCTCTCCCATTTGGCAACCATCAAATTCTCTGTATCTATTAATATGTTTCTTTTTTGTTTGTTCATTTATTTTGTTTTTTAGATTCCACATATATGTAAAATCATATGGTATTGGTCTCTCTCTGACTTATTTCACTTAGCATAATACCCCCTAGCTCTATACATGTTGTCACAAATAGTAAGATTTCATTCTTTTTTATGGCTGATAAATATTCCATTGTATATATGTACCACCTTGTCTTTATCCAGTCCTCTACTGATGGGCACTTTGGTTGCTTTCATATCTTGGCTATTGTAAATAATGTTGCAATGAACATAGGGGTACAAATATCTTTTTGAATTAGTTTTTCGGATTTCTTTGGATAAATACCCAGAAGTGGTATGCTGGGTCATAAGGTAGTTCTATATTTAACTTTTTGAGGATCCTCCATACCATTTTCCAAAGTGGCTGCACCAATTTGCAGTCCCATCAACAATGCATGAGGGTTCTCTTTTCTCCACATCCTCGCCAACACTTTGTTGATTTATTGATGATAGCTATCCTGCCGGGTGTGAGGTGATATCTCATTGTGGTTTTAATTTGCGTTTCTCTGATGATTAGTGATGTTGAGCATCTTTTCATGTGTCTGTTGGCCATGTGTATGTCCCCATAGAGAAATTTTTATTCATGGAAAATAGCTGAACTTTAAATATATATTTGTGTATACATATTTGATTTAAGAGCTTAGGAAATGGGCCAGCTGAGTAGCTCATTGGTTAAGAGTTGGCTTGGGACGCCAGCTCTGAGCAGCAGGGCCCTGGTTTGGATCCACATAGAGGGCCAGTGACACTGCCCTCTACAGTTAAGATGGTGAACAACAGCTGGACCTGGAGCTGGGCTGCTTTGAGTTGCCAGCGATGGCAGTGTAGGCTGCACTAGGGCTAGCCGGTAGCTGCCATGAGATGCCAGTAGCTGCCGTGAGCCACTGTGAGGGGCCGTCCAATGGCCGGCGGGCAACTGCCTCACCCCAGAAGAGCACAATGATAATACCAACATGGGCCAGTGAAGAGACATCCTCCACAACTAGAGGGAAGAACAAAAGGACAGCAACTTGTCTGTTCCCCTTCCCCAATTCCCCAACGCTGTTCCTCTCCCCCAATTCCCCAATAAAATCTTAAAAAAGAAAAAAAGAGTTTAGGAAGAGATTTGAACAGATAAGTAGAAGTTAGGGGAACACAGAAGAGATATATAATACATATCCTTCATTTAATTTTATTACACAAGTCATTGTATGCATATTATAAAATTGGCATTTATGGTACATATGTTTTTTCCTAAAACTGTGTTATTACTTTCCCCCAATTGAACAGATAATGAAGTTATTTTCAGTTTTCCAAATTGGACTAGAAATGTGGGCAGATATTAAAATACAAATCCAAGAATATTATTTTCAAACTTTGCCTGTGTGAATATTGAATGATATGCAAAACAGAAGAGAGCAGGGAGGAGAAGTTCCATGATTATAGCTATTTGGCAGGCCCTACTGGAAAGTAATCTGTCCCAATTTAAAAAGGTGGGAGGAGTTCAGAAGAGTAGTATCTAGAGAAGTGGTTTTATTTTACCCTTTGTAATTTGGAACAATGTAAGGAAATAATAAATGGAGAAGAGAAAAGGATAATAGAAAGATGAACAAGCATAAAAGATCTTAGCTCCCCTTTCATGGGAGTGGGAGGACAACTTGATGACAAATCCAAGCAATCAAGATCAAACCAAGACAAAACAACTAAAAACCAGAAAACTCAGGAATACTAAATATTTGGTAAAAGTACTGAAGAGCTTTGAATACAAATAAATATCAAATTGGAAATAAAATAAAAAAAGACTGTGAGAGTCCTGTTTGTAGAACAGAATGTCAATATTATAAACTTAAAAAAGTGAACTAATATAAAATTGGAACAGGAAGAGGAATGAAAAGCTTATTTTCCTGTCTTTCACACAGGAGAAAAATCGTTGTGGCTTAAAATTGAAATACGTATTTTAAGAAATCATAATTACAATAGAAGGCAATCTCTTAATGCTGTTTCATATTAATTTTTCTTACATTTATAAAGCACCTAGGTGAATCATTAAGAAACTAATATTTCACTTCTAATATGTGTTCACTTATTTGCAAATGAAATTTCATTAGCTATATTTCATTAAAACTATATCATCATGTTTGATATAATCCCATTTTATCTAATTCTATCGAGAGAGAGAGAGAGAGAGAGAGAGAGAGAGAGAGAGAGAAAAGTAGCTGGGATGATAGTTACCTGATGTTTATTTTTAATATTGCTTGATTTTTTAATATTGGAGATAAATTATTCTAATAAAATAACAAACCATTCCAATGAAAAGACAATTAGTAAAAGTAACTTAAAAATAAATACAACTTTATATAAGGTCATCAAACACCACACAACCGAAGTAAATTTGATTTATAATACATGTAACAAAATGTCCAGTATATATATATACCCTTAAATGTTTTTTTCAATTCAATTTAGTAACCTTCAAAATTATCACTGTTTTACTCTACAAATGTGTAGTCTTCACGTATATTTTCAATTGGTAAAAATTATATTAAGTGTATAACTGCTGTCAAAAAATCTTAGTTAACCCATCAAACTCTAACTAAAAGAATACATATCAAAAGCACAAGTACATTATTGGCAAGATATAGGACACAGTGGGATGAAATTCAACCCAGATCAGTGCCTTTATTTTGCAGTATGCTACCGATTTTGTGAACTCCTTTTACTCTTCAAAGAATATCCAGAGATGTAATATATTTACTTTTACTGAATATGGACAAAAGTAAATAATCATCTCTGGTAAAGTTTTGAGGCACCATATACTTATTGGTTTCGATAAGAAAATGCATTAGAAAACACCAGTATCTAAAACACCCAGGCACAAAGCATTAATTTACAACCATCTAGATGCTCTCATAATATGAATTTATTATAGAGAAAAAAGCCTAACCTAAATCAGGTATTTTATATGCTTTTCATTCACTGGTGAAACGAGTCCAAATGGTGTGAGAATGAAACCAGGGACATCAGCTTTCATCAGTCTAGCCAAGCTCTCTTTGCTTCATTTCCTTCCTCTCTTTGTTTTCCCCTAGGCTACTGGTTAGCAGACCATGCTGCCCATCATTATCACCTGGGGTGTGAGTAAGAGTTTCTCACTTTCAATAGGCATCCTCTTTGCAACAAGCACTTCTGAGTTTATTATCCAAAAATATATAATAAAAAACCTTATCCTTGGACTGATGGATTAATGGAATAAATCATATTCAGATAAAACTAATGTGCCTTTGAAATGTTTCTAAACTTATTTTTTATTTTTTGAAAATGCAGTTTCTCCTCTGATTCATGTCAGTTATCTGAATTAGGGACTTGCTATCTATCCTCCTGTAACAGTTTTCCATATTTCCTATAATATGAGATGCCCCATAATGCTTTGTTTCCTACTAGCACCTCTGCTCCCGCTGGGTTATAATCACTTTTGTGCACTCATTTTACATTCAGATAAATTCATACCATTTTCCCCATGGCTTCTGTCCCAGGATGCCATTTTTTTCTCACCTTTTTGAATCCATCCAGGCTTCAGGATATATAGCCCTCCACGAACTTTCTTGTTCTCTAAATCCCTATGAAGAATAACATGCAGTCTAGCACTTAATCATTCTCTAATTGTTTCCTACAAGCTAATTTTATCTCTACAACTGAACTATAATTCCTTGAGTATAGTCCCGTGCTCTAATCTTCTTTATCCAGCAGTACTATAAGCAGTGCTGAGCGTATCCGATACCTGTTTAACAGTAGTTGTTATGATTATTTAATGTTAAGACTTAGACTTGGGATGAGGAACTTCTTTCAGATAAAAATAAACCAACAGGGGTGGCCGGTTGGCTCAGGTGATTAGAACGCAGGCTCATAACACCAAGGTTGCCAGTTCAATTCCCACATGGGCCAAGGAGCTGTGCCTTCCACAACTAGATTGAAGACAGTGGCTTGACTTGGAGCTGAGCTGCTGGTGGGCGGCTGGTTGGCTCAGTTTGTTAGAGTGCGGTGCTCCTAACACCAAGGTTGCCGGTTCGATTCCCACATGGGCCAGTGAGCTGCACTCTCTACAATTAGATTGAAGACAACAACTTGACTTGGAGCTGATGGGTCCTGGAAAAATACAGTGTTCCCCAATACAGTTTAAAAAAAATTAAGATAAATAAATAAACCAATACACAAATAAAACAAGAGCTCACATTTTTATGCACCATTTCTAGGTTCCTCTCTAGCCTTCTTAGTATTACTTTAACACTTTTGATTTGAATGACTCAAACAAGAACATACTTAGAAGGAAATCAGAGTCATTAATATAGATTGGAATGATTCAGGGCAAATAAAGAAATAATAACTTGGGATAAGCTGGAAGCCCAGGTTCAGAGATCATGTTTTCAAATACTGATCAATCTATCTTTGATCCAGCTATGTCATCTACTTGGTCAGTGGATTCTTTTTTGTTTGCCCATAGTAACCTGTGTATTTCAGTTATTTAGCACTTTTCCTATTACAGTAAGTATCTCTGTATATATTTCTCTCTGAGCTTGTGGGTCCTTTATAATGTCCAGCAACTGTTTTCTCTTCATCATAGTATTATCAATGCTGAGCATGATACTAGCACTTAGTAGGTGTTTAATATATGTGTTGGAAGAATGAATGAATGGATGGATGAGAGATGAAATTACTTACTAGGTCATAAATGAAGATATACCTCCATATTAAAATAAGTGGTCCTCCTTTGTTGCATTGTTGATATCCTAAGATGTTAAGGAAACAAACAGGACATATTAGAGATTAAACCTAATCAAAGCTCCCTCCATGTACAAGCACAATAATTGTATCACATGATGTTATAGCATGGAATATGAGTAGCTGCCTTAATCATTTCAGGGTGGCATTTAATATCTCCTTTAAGCAAAAGATGTCTTTATGAATAAAAATCAATAGTAACTTAACTTGATCTGTTCCTCAATTTTCTCATCTCTAAAATGACTATAGTGATTGTTTCTTTGTACCTATTTTACAGTTGGATTAAAATTTAGACCCCTGCCATAGGATTCCATAGCCCTTCCGTGCCCTTCTGTGGATCCTGACATAAGGTAGCGAGAGGTCAAGGAAAAAGCAATCATAATGTACTGGTTCGGTGACAGCAGTGGGACAATATGGGGAAGACTGTGAGAAATTCATGCCAGTGAGTGGGGGATGGGAACCTATAGAAATGAGTGCATATCTCAAATGGGAGAGAAGCTTTAAAGTGATTAATGTTAGGATTCAAAATCCACACTAAAAAAGGATTTTAAAATTTGAATTTCTGTTCATATGTCACATATATACTTATACAATAGAAGTATTCAAATCAAGTTTGAGTCTTATAGTCACATAAGTATTTTTCCCTAAGTGTTTCCTATAGTGAGGGTTCACGGACTTGGCTAATTTGATATTTTTTAGCTTGTCACCCAGCCCTTTGTTTCCTTTCTCTGGACATACAGAAGGATTCTAAAATCTTTTCCTGCCAAACAGTTCTTTTTCATGGGAATTTGGTTTAAACCACCTCTGTTGCTATAGCGCCTAGTTTTCAGTTAATGGAAAAATACAGAATTGAAATAAAACTGAATTTGCAGTATACTCGTATATTTATCCACTCACTCCATATAGGTTTATTTACATTAATTGAATATGCAAATAGTCGAAAGTTACCCAGTGCTATAAAAAGTACCTAACCTATTTAGAATTCACATACTAGTAATTATATTTTTCATGTTTGTGTATGTGTGTTTGTGTGTGTGTTTGGAATAATAGAGATGGCATGATGTATTAGAATAATATTTACAGGTAAAGAAGCCTGAGAATGAATCCCAGTTTAGCCAGCTAAAAGCTAGTTGACCTTGAACAAATCCCTTATTGCTCTTGACCTGTTTTCCCATCTGTGGTGGGTATTATTAATAATAATTGTATCTTGGGTAAGTTATGAAAATTACAGCAGTATGTTTTAATTGCCTAGAACCATGCCTGACACCAAGCATGTTTGATAGGCCTACTAGTGTTTTCAAATGTGGAGTTACTATTATATATACATTATAAGCTGAATTATGTTCCTCCCACCAAATTCATATGCTGAAGCCCTGAACCCCAGCAACTTAGAATGGGACTGTATTTGGAGATAGAGCATTTAAGGGGGTAATGAACTTCAAGAGAAGCCATTAGGGTGGGCTGTAATCCAATCTAACTGGTATCCTTACAAGAAAAGCAGATAAGGACCCATAGATACCAGGGACTCTAAAACAGAGGAAAGACCATGTGAAGACACAAGAGAATGCAGCCATCTGCAAGCCAAGGAGAGGAACCTCAGAAAAAAACAAATCTGCTGACACCTTGATCTTGAATTTCTAGCCTCCAGAACTGTAAAAACTAATTTCCATTGCTTAAGCCATCCAGTCTGTGATACTTTGTTTGGCAGCCCTAGCAAACCAATATAATAGTATGTGTCTGTCTGTCTACATACCTACCTACCTACCTTCCTGAAACAGGTCAACAAATGGTCATAATAAAATAGAAATGGTAATAGCATGCTAAGTTAACCTGAGTCTTTTTCTCTTCATTCACTGCCTAAAGTACACAGTTTGTAAGTAAGTTACTATTTACTTTCTTATTGACTAATAACTTACATAATTTAAAGTGCATACGAGTAGATCTTAAATGTATATCTCAACAATTTTGTACATATGTACACCTCCATGCATCCATCATCACCCAGGTCAACAGTTAGAACATTGTCTGTTCCCTAGAAATCTCCCTCATGACCCTTCAATACAACCACCAGTCCTCCCATCAAATAACCACTTGTAACTTCTAGAGTTGTATATAATTTGAGCATCACATAAATGGAATCACCCGTTACACTTTTGATTCTGGTTTCCCTGATATAACTTCAAGTGTGTGAACTCCATCCATGTCTCTGTGTGTTAAATAGTTCATTTATTGTTTTTATCCATTTCTGAGTAGTATTCCATTTTGTGAATATACTCCAATTTATTTATTTTACTCTTGAGCATTTGCATAGTTTCTACTTTTTCATATTTATGAATTAAGTTGCTACGAACATTCTTGTAACTTTCTGGTGGACATAAGCACTCATTTCTTTTTGGAAAGAAGTATATAACAGTTCTATAAAATGTCTCCATTTTGATGTTATAGCCTCGTACTATGGTAGTGATACTATAAAGTCAATACTTTTCTACCTTCTCAGTATTGCCTTTTACTCTACCCACTAGAAATTCCTAATGTGTCTGAACCCAGGATGTTTTTCCCCATACAGAATATTTGACAATGTCTGGAGATACTTTTGGCTGTCACAGCTGAGGGGGGTGCTATTGGCATCGAGTGGGTAAGGGCCAAGATGGCTGCAATACCCTACAATGCAGAGAACAGGCTCCAACAATGAAGAATTGCCCTGGCCAAAAGGTCAATAGTGCTATTGCTGAGACATCCCCTATCTAGATCAATTTAATTTGGTATTTTTACCTTGTAGGTATCAACATCAGTTTTCATTGCTTGACCAACCCTTATATTCCTTTCTGTGAATTTTTTAAAACTCTGAAAGGAAAATAGTAAATGGCCGGGGCATCTTCCATCATATGCTATTTGGAGTATAATATTAACTCTCAACACCTATATGGCTTGACTCGAATGAACTCAGGCATCTGCTTGACTTTGTCAATAAGTATTTCCAGAAAAGGGAAATAGCATGTCTCCCCATTAAGCTTGTGATATTACACTCTGTACAAGAAAATACAGTGAAACCTTGGATTGTGAATAACATGGTTTGCGAGTGTTTTGCCAGATGAACAAACATTTCTAATACATTTTAACTTGGTAAATGAGCGATGTCTTGCAATACAAGTAGTTTGTTTCTGGAATGAATTATGCTCGCAAACCAAGGTATTGATTTGCAAATGCCACCCCTTACCTCTATTTAGAAGCAGCTAAGACATCCATACCATGGATACTTGTTCTATTTCAAAATCTGTACAGAATATTCTTGACATCCCTACTGTCATTTTCCCCAATATCTGAAATCATGACCTGTCCATTCCCATGGCCGCACATCACTCATTGTTTTCTCAGGCAACCACTTCTAATCTTCAAAGTAACTGAAGGTTCATTATACTCACTTTCGTTAACAGAAATACTTGAAAGAAAAAACCTGAGCATGTTAATTCCATTTCCATGAGTCTGAGCCTTCTTTCTCTCATATTCCTGTAAATCCTTGCTTCTGAAAACTGAGCTTAAGGGCAATACCTTAATTTACAATTTTGCTGATTTTATATCATCCGTCTAGCTGTAGGTCCAACAGAGGTGATTCCTTAGCTCCCCAAATAGGCATAGCATTTACACTGCTTATGATTGCTTTTATTTATTTCAGTGACATTGAAATGCAGGAATGGTATTTGTTGGCTCTGGGCTTTAAGCACAGGATATGCAATATTTTTGGTTGACATCTAAGTAGTTCCTGGCACTAAAAAAAAAAAAATCATAATTTTTTCTCCTCACTTTCAAAAATTGAAAAACCACAGACCATTCAGAGCACTAAATATAAATATAATTACATCTCTTAGATTTAAAAGTTATTACATATAATCCTGCCTGTGCAACAGTTAACATGAACAAATTTTTGTGAATGAGTTCTTAGATAACTTAAATATCAATATGTTTTAGCTCTATGGATCCTTAATTTTAAAACTCATAGTCATTGCTATTTGGTGCCTAGGGTCTGTTATGCCCAAACTCTTAACTACATGTTTGAAAGAGCCTCATGAAAAGAAAGACTGCTGTTTTAAAATCACAATAATGACTTCGTTGGCAACCAGTGACATGAAAGGAGAGAAGAATTTTTCAAAATGATTCTCAATGAAAGTTTTCCATGGAAAAACTGGGGGAAAAATTAGTTCTACAATTAAGCTCTTGGGAAATATTTTCATTAAGCTGTTAACCATTATGATAGAGAAATGACTTCTTTGGCCTGTTTTTAAAAATATGTATTTTTTTTTTTTTTAGCTGACCCATCCTGCCACCTGTTGGCAGCTCAGCGGCAGTTCAGCTTGGGCTGGGTAATGAGCTGCTGTTGCTCAGAGCTCAGCTCACACTCTTGAGCAAGCTCTTAACCAACTGAACCACTCGGCTGGCCCAAAACTATGTGGTTTTTTTTCCCTTTCATCTTCAGCAGCATTAACTAAACTCTAAGTCTATGATATGTCCTTGGAAAAACAATGTTCTTTGGTTGTGATGGTTAATTTTATGTGTCATCATGACTAGGTTAAAGGATGCCCAGCTAGCTGGTAAAACATTACTTCTGGGTGTGTCTGTGGAAGAGATAAGCATTTGAATAAGTAGACTGAGTAAAGAAGATCTGTGCTCCCTAATGTGGGTGGGCATCATCCAGCCTACGGAGGGCCAAATAGGACAAGGGCAAGGAAGGGCTAGTTTTCTCTCTGCTTGAGGTGAGACACTCTGCTGTCCTCGTACATCAGTGCTCCTGGTTCTCAGGTTTTTGGACTCAGATTAGGATTTATACCATCCAACCCCAATTCTCAGCTTTTCTAATTCAGATCTATACCATTGGTCCCCCAGTTCTCAGGCTTTTGGGCCTGGACTGAATTATACCACCAGCTTTCCTGTTTGTCCAGCTTGTAAGCAGCTCGTCTTAGAATTTCTCAGCCTCTAAAACCATATAAGCTAATTCTTATAATGAATCACCTGATATGTATGGTGCCAAAACAATGTATATAAATGGACGCTTTGGTCAACGTTGCTCAAACAGTAGTTTGCAGTAATCAGAAGTGTCTGGACACTGATGGTAACCACTTTGAGCACCTGTTGTAATTGCAGAAGTCAAACATGACTTGTATTCATCTTTTGTTATCAGTATATATTGAGTATTACAATTTGAATACAGTTTTTCTTTCATAAAATGTGTATACATTTTTTGGCACCCTCTGTATATGTATGTACATGTATGTATTCTACTGGTTCTGTTTCTGGAAATCCCTGAGTAATACAAAGGTGAAACAAATTAATTAAGTACTATATACCATTTCCATCACCCTCACCATGCCCTAGTTTAACCATTTGGATTAGCACATTAAAAGCTTTAAAAAACTCAGTTTACTCTGTTTAACTCATTCTTTCTATATTTTTATTGTGGTAAGAACACTTAACATAAGATTTAACCCCCTAACTAATTTTTAAGTGCACAATATCATAATGTTAATTAAAGGCCCAATGTTGTACAACAGACTTCTAGAACTCAATCTGCCTTGCAAAAACTGAAACATTAATCTCATTCAACAGCAACTGCTCATTTTGCTCTCCCCCCAGCCCCTGACAACCACCATCTGTTTCTATGAGTTTTACTATTTTATGAATCTCATATAAGTGGAATCATGCCGTAGTTGTTCTGTGACTGGCTTATTCCATTTACATTATGTCTTACAGGTTCACCCATTTGTCACACATTCAAGATTTCCTTCTTTTTTAAGGCTGAATAATATTCCATTGTATGTGTATTTTCTTTATCCATTCATCCATCATTGAACACTTAGGTTCTTCACATATCTTAAATATTATGAATAACAGTGCAATGAACATAGGCATGCAGATATTGCTTTGAGATCCTGATTTCAATTCTTGTGGCTATATAACCCAAATTAAATTTCATGTGGAACCACAAAGGATTCCAAATAGCCAAAGCAAACTTGAAAAAGAAGAACTAAGCTAGATGCATCAACCTTCTTGATTTCAAAATATTTTACAAAGCTACGGTAATTAAAACAGTATGGTACTGGCATGACAACAGGTCTATTGACCAATGGAACAAAATATAGAGTCCAAAAATAAACCACGCACATTAGGCCCACTGACCTTTGCCAGGAGTGCCAAGAATACACAATGGGAAAAGGATAGTTTCTTGAAGAAGTGTGTTGGGAAATTTGTATATCCACATGCAAAGGAATGAAGTTGGACCCTTATCTTACATCATACACACAAATTAACTCAAAAGAAGATTTAAGACTTAAATGTAAGCCCTGAAACTGTAAAACTCCTAGTAGAAAATAGAGCGATAAACCCTGATGACATTGGTCTTGGCAATGATTTATTGGATATGACACCAGAAGCACAAACTACAAAAGCAAAAATAGACAAATGGGACTACATCAAACTAAAAAGCTTCTGCACATCAAAGGGAACAATCAATAGAGTGAAAAAGCAACCTATGGAAAGGGGATAAATATTAGCAAAACATATATCTGACCAGGGGTTAATATCCAAAATATATTAGTAACTCATACAACTCAATAGCAAGAATAAGCAAATAACCTGATTTAAAAATGAGCAAAAGAAGGGCCGGCTGAGTGGCTCAGTTGGTTAAGAGCTCGCTCAGGAATGCGAGCTGAGCTCTGAACAACAGCAGTTCGATGCCCAGCCTGAGCTGAGCTGCCGCTGAGCTGCCAACAGGTGGCAGGATGGCTCGGCTTATTAAAAAAAAAAAAATGAGCAAAAGACCTGAATAGACATTTCCCTAAAGAAGACATACAAATGGCTGACAAATATATAAAAGCTTCTCTAATCATTAAGGAATTGAAAAAAAAAAAAAAAAAAACCACAATGAGATATCACCTCATATCACCTCACACCTATTAGAATGACTGTCATCAACATAATAGCAAGTGTTGGAGAAGCTGTGGAGAGATTGGAACCCTTGTACATTGTTGTTAGGAATGTAAAATGGTGCAGGCACTATGGAAAATATTGTGGAAGTTCCTCAAAAAATAAATAAGCATTATTTCTTTTTTTAAAAAGAAAAGATTTTATTGGGGAATTTGGGGAGGGAAACAGCATTGGGGAATCGGGGAAGGGGAACAAACAAGTTACTGTCTTTTTGTTCCTCTGTCTACTTGTGGAGGACATTGCTTTACTGGCCCATGTTGGTATCGTCATTGCGCTCTTCTCGGGTGAGGCAGATCAGTTGCTGGCCTCTGGACAGCCACTCACAGCGGCTCTTGGCAGCTCACACTGGCTGCCAGCCTCTCACACTGACTGCCGGCCACTCAGTGTATCCTATGGCAGCCCACTGCAGCAGGGGCTGCAGCTATGCTGCCCCAGGGACTCACAGCAGCCCAGCTCCAGGTGGAGCTGTTGTTCACCATCT
Source organism: Aselliscus stoliczkanus (assembly GCA_033961575.1). Lineage (NCBI taxonomy): Eukaryota > Metazoa > Chordata > Mammalia > Chiroptera > Hipposideridae > Aselliscus > Aselliscus stoliczkanus. The sequence goes on along the minus strand of CM066737.1, from coordinate 90,756,301 downwards.
TAGCTGTAGAGGGCAGTGTCACTGGTCCTCATATGTGGGATCCGAACTGGGGCCGCTGGCGTCCCAAGCCAGCTCTTAACCAACGCACCACTCAGCCATCCCCATTATTTCTTATACGTATAGGACTGTAGGATACTTTTTGCATCTAACATCTGGTAATCATCTTATGAACTAAATGTTCTATGGAATTCACTTTGGAAAATGACAATGTGAAGTCAGTGTATCCTGTCATATTCTTTATTCTAGTGTGAATTTAAAAGTAATATTTAAAAGCCAGTTCCTTTTTTGCACACAGTAAAAGATTTTACTGGTTCATAGTACCATAAAAGATTCTCTAGTAACCATTTCTCTTGAATTCGTGGTTTTGATTATCTAACTGTTGAATCCAAAAAGATTCAATACTGTCTTCTCTTTGTTAAGACCACCATTATATTGCTATCTTAAAGACAACTTGCATTAAATAAAGAGCATTAAATGAATCAGGTCCCAAATTAAGAGTGTGAATATGAGACAAAAGCAAGCAAAATATGAAACCACAATGGTCATTGTTTTGAATTGTGGTCAATATTTTGGGTAAAAAACAGATTTTAGAACTCTAGAAGGAAAGTCATGACACACAGATTCTCCTTAAATACAGGAGAATCAAAATTAATTTCATATGCACATTACTATGTGTGACATCCTGCTGAATAAGATTTTAAAATAAATGCTGCAAAATTTAACGATAAAAAAATAGAATATTGTCATTAATCATATTCATGCTAATTTCCTTCTTAATTTTTTTAAAATTTTATTGGTGAACAGTGTGTTTTTCTAGGACCCATCAGCTCCAAGTCAAGTAGTTGTTTCAATCTAGTTGTGGAGGGAGCAACTAGTGGCCCAGGTGGGGATCGAACCAGCAACCTTGGTGTTATGAGCACTGTGCTCTAACCAACTGAGCTGACCGGTCACCCCTCCTTCTTTATTCTCTAATGCTCATTTTTTTCCCACCTTTGCTATCTCCAATCTTTGGCTATCCCAGTGATACACGTGTTCCATTTTAAGGCAAGGAATACCATTAGTTCATGAGTGTTGCATCTCTGGCAAATGAGATCTGAAAGGAAACAGCTGCCCTTTCACCCTAACTTGTTCCTGGCTTATGCAAATGAAGAGAGCAGTTAATGCATTTTACATGTTTTATTTCTCATATGATGCCTCCAGTTTTATGCTGATAAGAGACACTTAATGTATGTGAAACTAATTTTGATAATCTGATTTTAGCTTTTATCTTATTGGACATGTTTTCATTGCTTTTTCTTTTTGTGTGGAGATTGTATGTAAGTTGCACAAGCTTACACTTGGCACACAACAACCAGTTTGAATTTAAGTTTAGATGTCTGAATAACTTCAAGATATAGATTAGAAATACAACTATTAAATGTACCCGCATGTTAACATTTGGTTTATACATATGACTATCCCAATATGCTATGCTAACATGTTAAAATATCTATAGCGATATAAATTATTTAAAAATAGACATTGAAAACTTTTATAGGAAATAAATATTTCTCAGCATGAAATTTTTCCTCATCTAGCACCCATCTAATAAGGGTCAATACTTATTTTAATGATTGTATTTTCTCCATTCAAGTTTTCAATAATAATTCCCTGGATATAAATTCAGTCCACTCTTGTTATTTTAAAGCAAATCCAATGAAAGTTTTTGGGATAGATCTTTTCTGATGATTTATTTCCATAGGAGTAGAAAACATTATTACTATGAAGATAAGGTGGCAATGGAAGTCCAATGAGAAATAAAGTGTGTGGACATCGAAAGCAGTAAACTGGTTGCCTTCATTTTTCAAGGGGTTTCCAAATGTTATTACAAAGTTCTTATTTTCAATAAATCACATCATAGATGAAATCTCTTGAAAATGAATAGACTGTTGTAGTACTGGAAACTGTCTATTGGAATTCTTGGCAGAAAAGTGAAACCAGTAAGTTATTTATATGTAAGTGTTTCTATGCATATATTGTGTAGAGAAATGGGAGTATCCTTTTTGATTAGAAAAGTTCTAACGATAGGAAAGCAGAATAAATTATTTCCCAAAACAATGGAAAACTTGATTTTATTATGCATGTGTCCTTCTAGGTAGTAAGAATGGTTTTTAGGAGATTTTAAATATATTTGGTTAAAATTTGATGTCTATAACTTAAGTATAAATGGTGCTTTAAATTGTTTTTATCTTTTAATTTTTGCCATGCTGACTGCATAAGGCAAACAACATTACAGCTCCATTTTTCAGCTAATCAAAAGTCTGTAAAACATCCAAGCCCACCATTTTAATATTATATCCAGCATCAAGTGTTATATAGTAATTCCTTCTGAGAAGCTTAAAGCCTCTAGATATTATATTTCTCCCACTTAAAGACATTCATTCCAAGCTATAATTTTATAACCTTTTTTAGTTAATATATTTCAGTATCTAAAAATTCTCACTATTAATAATGAATTTGATGTATAAAATTTTTCTCAACATACCAAGTGATGATTTTACAACTTCCTTTAGTGTAGTACATTTTGGTGTATTAAAAGCAACTCTAATTTAATTTTTAAAATTCTCCTCAATCCAAGTAAAGTATATGTATTCTGAATCTCTGCCTTATTAAAAATGAAAGGCATAGTCTCAATTTTTTACCTATAAGCATAAAGTTTTCTTTAACAAATTCATAACTTTCTCCTCTAGCCTTTGGTTTCTCTTCACTAAATAATACCAATTAAAAGTTATATCTCATAACAGCATGGGTCAATAATGAGTGGGATCCATTTCAGTGGTCCAGGCAAGAGATGATGATCACTTAGATTTGGATATTAGAAAAGGAGAAAAAGAAAAGTGGGAAGATTTGAGGTATATTTTGTTACATGCTGATGGATTGGATATGGAGGGTGAAGAAGTAATTGTTAAAAAAAAAAAACTCCAAAAATATAGAATGCAATTAAAAAGTAGTTTCTTCTGAATATCACATGATGATCTCTTAGGAAAGTATCACATAATAAGAACTCAATAAATATAATTTTATAAAGTAATATATAAAAGGAATCTTAAAGAACTTCTGTAAATGTCTATTAATCCCTGGACATATTAATTTTACAGCCTTATTTTGTTTCTGCATTTTCAAATTTGCTTTAATTTATTCTTCCAGAGAAATGCATTTGTTTATTTGTGTGTGTGGGGGGGTATATATGTTCCCAAAATTATTCTACTGAATGGACATCTATGAATACCATGGTTTCACTGTTTACAATTACATTATTTTTTACTATGGTTAAATATAAATAACATAAAATGTACCACTTTAACCATTTCTAAATGTACAGTTCTGTGACGTTAAGTACATTCACATTATTGTGCAACAGTTTCACTCATTTTATCAAATAGAATAATGTTCAGTCTACTGGCCAGGATTTATTGATTTGTTGTAGTGAATCTCTTTTCATTCATATTCTAATAGTCTTTTTAGAAAATGCTCTAAATCAACACTTATTTTATAATTAAATCTTTTGGCAAACTGTTTGAGACTTAAAACAGTGTACTGAATTCATTTGTTTTTGTCTCATTTTCTTTCCTCTTTGCATTTTGGTTTGAGAAGTTGCTGTTGACTCAGAGTCAGCAGACTGTACTTGGCTGTGTCAAGTCCACTCATGAGCCCATCAAAGGCGGTCTTCATTTCCATTAGTGTTTTTGATTTCTAGAATTTCCTTTTTACTCTTTTAGAGTTTCCATCTCTCACCTTATGTGACTCATCTGTTCTTGCATGTTGTCTACTTTTTCCGTTAGAGCCCTTAGCATATTAATCATCATCATTTTAAATGACCTGTTTGGTACTTTCAACATCTGTGTCATATCCGAGTTTGATTCTGATACTTGCTTTGTCCCCTAGACTATGTTTTATTTTTTTTGAGGGCAGTGTCACTGGCCCTCATATGTGGGACCTGAACTGGGGCGGCTGGCTTCCCAAGCCAGCGCTTAACCACTGCGCCACTCGGCCAGCCCTAGACTATGTTTTATCTTGCCTTTGGGCATGCCTTGCCTTTTTTGCTGAAAGCCAGTTTGTATTGAGTCATGAGAATTGAGGTAAATAGTGCGTTAATGTGGGAGTTTATGTTAATATGGCCAGGAGGTGCACTGTCTTTGATGTTTGCTGTAGCTGTAGATACCAGAGGCTTCAGTGTCCTCTAATGTCCTTGTTTTTATCTCCTCAGTGTTCTTTGGTTTCCCCTAACAACTCCTCTGATAGAGTCTGTGTCTTCCGGTTCTTTCAGCTCTAATGCTGTTACTATATCAGAGCCCTGTTGGTTTGGTGGTGAAGTATGGCGGACGGAAAGCCTTCTATAATCTTAGATTAAATCTGTCTCTTAGTGGGCCTTTGTCCCTGGACTGTGACCTTCACAACTGTTATTTCAGTTTTTTTATTCTGTGGTTTAGGTGGGTTAGGAAGGCTGGGGAAGAACAGAAACTGGGGAGAAGCTATACATAGGAAAATGCCCTGCTTTCAGGTAGCTCAGGATCCTGTGAAAATTTCTTCCCTGAAGAGTAAGCCTTTGTTATGAAGAACACTCTGAGCTAATTTCACAATCTTTATTCTTCCCGCCCCCCTGCCATCTGCACAAGGCTCTTCATGTGAGAATAAGTAAGCTGGGGTTCTTGGCGGTAATACCCTGTGAAGTGTGGAGGCCCCCAGGAAATTCTGCCTCTCCTAATACTGCACATTCGGCCTTCAGCAATTCATCAAAATTACCATTTGAGCGTACCATTTAAATGTTATGGCTCCAGAGGCTTCTTTTTCAGGTAAACAGATCTCAGGCTTTTCGTATCTCTTCAGATTTCATGGAAGTTTGCTTTGCAACCTCAAATCTCTGATGGGTCGAAGAAATGTCATTGATTTTCAGTTTGTTCAGCTTTTTCTGGTAAAGATGGAAGTGAAAACTTGCAAGCTCATTACACATTGGAGCTCTTGGGTGGCCTCTTAAACTATTAACTTGGACAGTAGGGTGCCATAAAACTAACAAATAACGTTAAATAACGGAACCTGGACCATTACTCTGGCCATGCAATTCAGAGTAGGGAAGATGGTGTCAATTATGCAAGAGGCCCCTCTGTTACCAAACACAAATATATCACCTACCCTTGTAAAGTTTTGGGTGAAAGCGTTCAAAATTATAGTATGTGATACTCATACAAATGCAGGGTCTGCAGTGTGAGCGAGATCAGTGTTCTTGCCCCTCAACTTTTTTCATTTGATGTCAATTCTAACACCTCTTTAGCTAATTTCCACAATGGCTGAATCTTTCCTCAGTTAAGTGAAACTCTTCCGGCTTCCAAGGCCTACATTAGAAAGAGTACCTCAGGCTGACTGCTGGCCAGTCCTTCAGCAACCCACCTGAGAGAATGAATATATTGTCTCAGGTGTTTATTCACCCACTCCTTTTACAGTTTTAAGTTCCACTCTGGGATCTGTGTAAGTCGCCTACAGCTTAGCTTTGCCCCTGTGATACTGTTGATCCATAATAGCGTGCCTGGAGCTTTCTTTACAGGCTGACTCCCAAATCAGTCATGTAAATTCTCATTCTGCATTTACTAGAAATCTGTGGTCACTGAGAGCAGACTGTGTGTATGGTCATGCACACAAACACCGATACAAGTTCCTGGCTTAATTATTCACTAACTCTGTCCATTGTTTTCCATAGTGTTTTTTTCTCTCCTCTCTGACAATGTTTGGGTTTTTTTTAAAGATTTTTATTGGGGAATTGGAGGAGAGGAACAGTGTTGGGCAATCTGGGAAGGGGAACAGACAAGTTGCTGTCCTTTTGTTCTTCAGTCTAGTTGTGGAGGACATCGCTTCACTGGCCCATGTTGGTATTATCATTGCGCTCTTCCTGGGTGAGGCAGATCGGTCGCCAGCCATTGGACGGCCACTCACGGCGGCTCACCGCAGCTCACGCTGGCTGCCAGCCAGACACAGTAGCTTATAGCAGCCCACTGCATCCCCGCTGCAGCCTACATCATTGCCGGTGACTCACGGCAGCCCAGCTCCAGGTCGAGCTGTTGCTCACCATCTTAACTATGGAGGGCACAGCATCACTAGCTCATATGAGATCTGAACTGGTGGCCCTGCTGCACAGAGCTCACGCTCCCAAGCCAACTCTTAACCAACGAGCCACTTCACCAGATTTTATTGGGGAATTGGGGGAGGGGAACAGCGTCGGGGAACCGGGGAAGGGGAACAGACAAGTTGCTGCCCTTTTGTTCTTCAGTCTAGTTGCAGAAGATGTTGCTTCACTGGCCCATATTGGCATCATCAGTGCGCTCTTCCTGGATGAGGCAGATCGATCGTGGCCTCTGGATGTCGCTCACCGTGGCTATTGGCAGCTCACGCTGGCTGCCGGCCACTCACTGTAGCCTATGGCAGCCCACTGCAGCAGGGGCTGCAGCCTACACTGTCGCCGGGGCTCGCACAGCCCAGCTCCAGGTGGAGCTGTTGTTCACCATCTTAGCTGTAGAGGGCAGTGTCACTGTGTCACTGGCCCTCATGTGGGATCTGAACCGGGGCTGCTGGCATCCCAAAACCAGCTCTTAACCAGTGCGCCACTTGGCCTGCCCCAGACAATGGCTTTTAATGCCTTCTGAAACACCAATTGAAATAAACCTTTGCTACAGATACTGGGGGTTCCAAGTGAGCTTCAGAGTCCGCTTAGAGGTCATCCCTCTGGCAATGAGGCCAAGAAACCCTGTTAATTGAGACTGCTATACCTCCTGCTACACTTGGATAATTTAGAAACAGCTTTTCCCATTAATTCATGCCAGGCATGAATCTAATCCTAAATGAGGCATGCTATAAAGCTTTTGAATTCGAAATAATGCCATTATAACCATATGCCTGCATTTTTAAATGTACTTTCAGACAACATTGTAACATCATTACAAGATTTTCACCACAGTATATATTTGACCTGTAGTGCTTTTTGTACATCTCTAAATGAAGGAAAAATGCAGTGAGGGGACCATTTTCAACTAGTTACATCCTATAAGTTTGAAGCACCTTGAACTTAAGGCTTCTGATGTCCGTCTGATACACCTGTTTCAAGGCAGAGAATTCCGTTCCTTCAGCTCAAAGTTAGAAAATGGGCACAACCTTTTTTCAGGTTTTGCCTCCATTCTTTGCATGCCCCAGCCACTTTCTCCACACTCTTCTGGAACCTTGAAATGACATCTTTTCTGTGAGGCCTCAAATGCTCTTCAAACTTCAATAGAGCCTGTGTAACACTGTAACCCACCCACGTGCATGTCTTTTTTCAGTGCCTTCAGTGGTAAGAGAACATATTGAGATGGGTTCTATGATGAGTTATTTCTATAGCCTTCAGAGCCCTGACTCTTAATTGGTATTTGACAGGGTTATTCATTCAGTACTTGGACAATTGAGTGACCCATATGTATGTCACACTTCAGCTTTCCTTAAGGAAAAGTATTTCGGAAAAGGAAAACAGTGTTGGGGGTGGCAAGGGGGAAAAGGCCATGCTGATAACTGCAGGAATGTGCAGTACTTTAAAAAGGTAGGGGTGGGCCGTTAACTCAGATGGTTAGAGCACAGTGCTCATAACACCAGTGTTCCCAGTTTGATCCCCACATGGGTGACTGAGCTGCACCCTCCATAAGTTGATTGAAACAACTACCTGACTTGGAGCTGATAGGTCCTAGAAAAACACACTGTGTTGTTCCCCAATGATAATTTAAAAAAAGGTAAATAAGTCCAATACCTTCCTTTCTTCCAGGGAGGACTTTGCTTTTCTATTGTAGAAAGGAATAGCAAAGCCTCCTCACTGCATTTATTTCCCTAATTTGTTCACCTTCTGCCTTAGCCACATAAGTGGAGAACCCTTCCTCCCCTGGGAGTACCTAGGACACAGTCTACTGCCTCCATGATGAGTAGTAGTGTGGGCAGACTGGAAGTTTGGAATATTTGGAAAGCTGAGAGAGCCCTGCTGTGTCAAGTCAGTAGAACATGAAGCTAATGTGTCCATTCACTGACGCCAGGGCTTCCGTCCACTCGGGTAAACAGTCAATATTTGATCGAAATGCGTGAAAAAACTCCAGTTAAGGCTGATTTTCTCTTTATTTCTGTCTGGTATCTGTTGGCCAGAAAAAAAGAGTTACACACTTAAGTAGCTTATTTATGTCTCATGAACTCTCAAGAATCGTAGGTCAAAATCAAAGTGGAATGTATGTTGTGATGTGAGTCTGTGGTTTGGGAAGTAGTTGTTGAAAGGTATACTAGGTTAAAAATGACACAATGGCATATATACAGAGGGTGCCAGAACAACGTATACACATTTTAAGAAAGGAAAAAACTGTATTAAAATTACGCTGATGGTAACCACTTTGAGCACCTCTTGTAATTGCCAAAGTTAAACATGACTTGTATTCGAAGTCAAACATGACTTGTATTCGTCTTTTATTGGTATATATTGAGTATTATAATTTTAAGTTTTTTTTCTTTCTTAAAATATGTATACCTTTTTGGCAAATATATATATATATATATATATATATATATATATATATATATATATATATATTTCCATCTGCTTTTATGATTGCAATTAACTACAAAAGTAAGTTTTGTAGAGCAGCACAAATCTCATATATATATTTTTTCAGAATGAAATATGCTCAATATTGCTTTGAGTAGTGGTTTTCTATTTAGGCCATGCATCAGAATTGTTTGTGAAGCTTTTAATTAATACTGATAGATAACTAAGTGCAACCCCTGATTCTAATTCATTTGGTCTGCAGAAAGCTTAGGCATTTTTTAAAGGGTGTTCTTGATATAGTGTTGAATACCACTTCCCCAGAGTTATCAAGAAATGCATAATAATCCTCAGGAAAACAATTTATAATAATTTCAGCCCTTTAAGTACTACATAGATAGTTATTTTTTCATAAGTGGCAAATAATCAAAATACAAAATAGATATGTTTAGTATCTGTGGGTGGCTTCTTGAAATAAACTAAGTTGGCAGTAAATAAGTTTCTAGCTGTCGGATTTTTGGAATATATGGAAAGATGTTCCTTGTGTAAGAAAACCAACCAAATGCCAGCCAATGAGAGGAGTTTGAGAAAGCAACAAGGCTTTTTTACCTCTTTTAATGGCGTTGTTTACAATGCTGCTTTTGCTGGGAGAGATAGTTCCATTTACTTAAATCCCAAGGTAAAAGGTTAGCTGTGAGTCCTTCCTTCTGAAGGAAGGGCTTGATAGAGAGTAGCCATAGGTCATGGACGGATGTTAGGCTCCTGAGAAAATGAAAGAGGGCTCTCTGGCAGGGAAGAAAGGCACAAAAATGATGAGTGTTTTGGGATGCTTAGCAAGTGTCTCATTTGAAGCAGAAAATGTTCAACTTGGAAACAAGGGAAAAAATGATCATGGTGAGTTGATGACATATTATCAAGAATTAAGTCATTACTAATAAATAAACATTAATAAATTCAAATGTTGATAATAAAAGACCAAAAAGTGATTTTCAAAGGCATAGAGTTATTACGCATGCTTGAATATTTATTTTCACATGTTGTCAGAGAGTATTTGTACTTGTCAGTATTGCTAATTTGGGAATTAGAGAGTTAAAGTGCCTCCTCCTTATGGATATTCTCTTTCCCTGGAGACATTCTTTCTATCACCAAACTGCCCAAAGTTTGTGCTGCTCTACAAACGTCACTTTTGTAGCTAGTGGCAATCAAAAAAGCAGATGGAAGGGCATTCATTATAGGGAGTAACATGGATGCAGTAGTTGGTACTATTGGAAAGATAGAACATGATAGAGAGGACATGACCTCTACATCAATTACAGTGTGTCATATGGTAAGTGAAATGATATCTCAGTCAGAATGGAATAGATTATAATGCAAAAGTAGACAAACTTTCTTTTTAAAAGTTACTGTTATTCAAGTTTTTGTAAAACTTAAGAAACATGATAAACATTTATAGAAATACAAAACTATGTATATAAATCCAAAATAAATATATAGAGATGAAGAAGTAGAACAGATACAGATAGATAATAAATTACTATGCAATTAATATTCTCATGTATAGTTTTATATATTACAAATGTGCTTTCTAAATAAGAATCTACATAGACCTTCATATTTGGGTCATTCCAGTTCTTTCAATTCTAAATAAACTGATTCAGGTCCCACTCAAATTTCAATAACAGAGTTAAATGAAAGGTGTTATTCAGAACTGTTTTTAAAAATTCTCTGTTAAGGGCCAGCTGAGTGGCGCGGTGGTTAAGAGCTGGCTTGGGACGCCAGTGGCCCCAGTTTGGATCCCACATATGAGGGCTAGTGACACTGCCCTCTAAAAAAAAAATTCTCTGTTAATAATGGGTTCTTCAGAGGCAATAAACCTGGTTTTCCAGAAATATTGTCTTCTTAACTTCTACTTTTTAAAAATTCTAAGTCAGGTTTTTTTTAATTGAAGTTCATTGTGGTGACAGTTGTTAGTAAACTTAATAGGTTCCAGATGTACAATTCTGCATACACCATCTATGTATCACATTGTGTGGTCATCACCCAGGGTCAGTTCTCCATCACCATATATTTGATCCCCTTTACCCTCTTTTACCACCCTTTTCTTCCCCACCCTCTGGTCACCACTAAAGTACTGTCTGTGTCTATGAGTTTTTGTTTCTTCATTTGTTTGTTGCAAGTCAGATTTTAGGCAGTAGATGTTAACAGAAGAAATTAAGGACACTGATTTTTCTGTTTTATCAGACTGTAAAGTTCTAGTGCTAGTAATGCAGTTAGCATATTCATTACACAACATTATATTTCAAATATAACTTAAATTGCGATTAATGGTTAAACACTGACTTTTGGGAGTTCCTAAGTGAAACTTATTTTTTTAAAGACTTTATTGGGGAATTGGGGGAGGGAACAGCGTTGGGGAATTGGGGGAGGGGAACAGCACTGGGGTATCGGGGAAGGGGAACAGACAAGTGGCTATCATTTTGTTCTTCTTATTTCTATGAAATCTCTGAGCAGGAACAATTAGAACTTCAGCTCCAAGCTTTTGGCTGCTTGTTTGTTTGTTTGGATTAACTTTTCACATAAGCTTCAGCTCCGATCTGGCTACCTTATTTAGAGTCATTATCAACTTATTTGACCATAGTGCTGACATTGTTCATGGATTCAAAGCTGTGAAACTGGCAATCCTGTATCTAATGTTAGTTGCCTAGGAGCAATAAAGGGAGTTTCAGAGAGCGGCTGAAATTGAACACTTGTGTATTTCAATGATTGTCAATCATGATATGTTTTTTTTGTTTTGTCTTGTGTTTTCCCTTGGAGAGGAGTTTCTTTACTGCCATGGAAAATCATATTTATTAAATATAAAAAAGGTCATGACTAGGGCCGGCCGAGTGGCTCAGTTGGTTAAGAGCTCGCTCAAGAGTGCGAGCTGAGCTCTGCGCAACAGAAGTTCAATGCCAGCCCGAGCTCAGTTGCTGCTGAGCTGCCAACAGGTGGCAGGATGGCTCAGCTAAAAAAAAAAAAATGGGTCATGACTGTATCCTTAAACATTTGGCTTTCTTTTAAAAAAAATTAATCTTAATCTTATCAGGAATTTGTCTATTTTAAACAGATCTGAGTTAATTTATTAGAACTATGAGGAAAAAATGTTATATCTTTTGGGCACTGCTGGTAAATCAGTGTCCTAGAACTTACTGATGGCACCTTCAAAGGTGAAGCAGTGACTAGAAAATGTTAATTTTCACTTTGTGATTTTAAGAGTACATGACAATGAAAGGGCATTTCAAGACCCAGGGGGCAGTGAAGTAGCAAATAAGCCTGATGATGGCAAAAGCTTACTAGATTGAGTAAAAAGAAAGGACTTGAAATTGTATATGTATGCAACTGATTGCTTCTAGAGTCGTAGGGCAGCTGCAAGCATCACCTTACAAAATTGTCTTCGCCCACAACTCAATAAAATTGCATCACTATTGTTCTAATAACAATGATAGATAAAATATACAAAGCGATTAAAGACATATTCCAACAATGTAAAAATCTCCGGACTAAATACAGAGCAGAAATTAAATGTGCACAGTGGGCAGGCAGATCTAAGGGCACAGGAGCTGGGATCAAGATCTGGAAGTAGGAAGAGGTGTCCTGGAATTTCTATCGTGTGGGTCTATAAGACTAACATTGCTTTTAATGAAGGATATAATTGGAATGAGTCTTGCTGTGCTAACTGGTGTGTAAGTTGGAAACTGATTGAAGAGAGCTTCTATTGGCAGGTTCTAACCTTCAGGAGGCTGTAGCTGGGTAAATTAGTATATTCGTTTCCTATTAATGATGTAATAAATTATCACAAACTGAGTGGCTTAAAAGAATACAAATATATTATCTCATAGTTCTACAGGTCAGAAATCTAACATGGGTCTCTTTGGACTAAATCAAGGTGTGATCAGGGCTTCATCTCTTTAGAGGCTTCCGGGGAATGTGTTTCCTTACCTTTTCCATCTTCTAGAAACCATCTGCCTTTCTTGGCTCGTTGCCTGGCTCCTTCTTTCATCTTCAAAACAGCAGTGTAGCATCATCACATCTCCTTGACCAACTCTGCTACCTTTATCACACCACCTTTTCTCCTCTGTTACCTCTGACCCTCCTGCCTCCTTTATATTTATTGGAAGAGCAATGGCTATAATATGACTAAAGATACTTGATCATATTTCTTAAAATAATGGTGTCTTCAATTTATCAAAAATGACAAATTAAAATTTTCAAAAGGAAACAGACAATGAGTCAACACTCAGCATATAAAAGTATTCCAGATGAAATGAAAATAATGGAGAAAAATACTAAAATAATTATATTCTTGAAAGTCCAAGAGATAAAGAGATAGCAGTTATTCAAAAAGAACAATTACTAAGGAAACAGAAAGAGGCCCTAAAAGTACCCAAACAGAACAAAAATAGTAGATATATAAAATAAATTTCATTATTAGAGAAAATTTTACTATATATGGTTGTCAGAAAAGTCATGACGCATTTTTGCAATGAAAAACATAGAAAAAACATGTCATGACTTTCCCAACAACTATATATACATAAATATATATATACTTATATATATATATATATATATATTTATATATATGACAAAGGATAGTAATTCTGAATATGCAAATATAACCTACTTAAGAAGAAACAATCTAATTAAAAATAGTGAAAATATTTAAACAGATAATCAAAGAAGCCAATAAACACACAGAGCTTTTCTCAGCTTCATTAGTAATCAGGAAAATGCCAATTAAACAACATATATGTACTACTTTCTACTGATTAGCTGGGTATATTTTGAAATACTATTAGTGCTTGTAAGTTTAATGAAATAGCTACACTTATGCTTACTGATACAATCTAAAACCTTATCACCCAGAAATTCAATCTTTTGGTATTTCCCTTTAAGTAATATTCATACACATGTATAAAAAGACACATACAAGGATATTGTTTATTTGCATTGCTGTTTATGATAAAAAATTGACACCAAAAACAGACAAAAGAGGAATGAGTAAAGTGTAACAAAACCTATAATGAAATTAAATAAAATGCACATGTGCTAAATTTATATGTTTCAACTTGTGGGGAAATGTCAGAAATATTAGTAAATGAAATGATTGACATAACATAATGTATTTATGTGTATTAAAATAAAATAACACTAAAGAATTTACACGGCTACATATCTGAATATGTAAAAGTTGTTCATGAGTAAACAAAATCACAAAACGTGGTTAATTTTGGGAGCTGGCAATATAGGTGCTTGTCATTTTTATTTTATGTGCTTTCCAAATTTATAAACATTTTTGGGCTCATTTTACCAGAAAAAAAGTCATGAAGAAATAAATCTCAACAAATTGACTTTAGAAAACACAGAGCCGAGGGCCGGCCAAGTGGCTCAGTGGTTAAGCGCTGGCTTAGGAAGCCAGCGGCCCGGGTTCGGTCCCACATGTGAGGGCCAGTGACACTGCCCTCAAAAAAACAGAAATCAAAAAAAAAAAAAAAAGAAAAAAAAAGAAAACACAGAGCCAATATGAAAATTAGTAGGGCCGGCCGAGTGCTGCGGTTGTTAAGCGCTGGCTTGGGAAGCCAGTGGCCCTGGTTCAATCCCACATGTGAGGGCCAGTGACACTGCCCTCAAAAAAAAAAAAAAGAAAGAAAATTAGTGAGCTGAGGAATTTATATCAAAAGCATGATAAGTGGACATATAAATGAATAATTAGGAGACAAGGAACATAGATTGTGAAGTTACAAGATCATTCCTTTCATAGTGAATAAAGTAAACGGCAAAGAAACAATATTCGAAGCAATAATTTGTGAGGTTTTTCCAGAACTGCAAAGAACATGAGCCCACTAATTAAAAATACATATTGCGTATCCAGTAGGACCAATACTAATAAATTCACACCTAAGTACATCAAAGTTAATGGGAACATCTTATTAGCTATCAGAAACCCAAAGCAGAGTTCCTGCCAGAAACAAAAGGAAAGACAATTAGAACAACAGCAAACTTGCCATCAGCAAGGATAGATGCCAGAAAACAATAGTAGAGATTTCATGGAAGCACTAAGGTTAAAATCTGTCAACTTTAAATTCTATGCCTAGCTAAACTATTGGGTTGTCAGAAAAGTCACGATGCATTTTTGCAATGAAAACCGTAGAAAAAATACGTCCTTATTTTTCCAACAACCCAATATTACTAAGAAGATTAAGATATTTTCTGACATTGAAGGACTAAGACAGTTTTCTGCCCTTATATTCACTGAAGGGTGGAAGGCTTCAAAAGCAAAAGAAGTCAAGCTAAAGGGCCAGAATGGACTCAAGTAATGATGCCTTTTTTTCTTTCCTCTTCTCTCACAAACATAAAGCTTCTGTTTTACAGTCAATCAAAGTTCCAGTATTTTTCCTTTGGAAACTTCATATTCTCCTAAAAGTTTATTCTTGATAAAATTTGATGGAAAGTTTAGAATAAATCAAATATTTGACCACTGAAATTGATGCAGTTCATGACAGTACACAGCAATTGGCAGTCTTTGACCCTAATATGGGCTGACATAGAAAACAATGTAACAATGACATGTAACTTTCCTTTTGTTACCAAAAAAGAAGAGACAGATATTTAGATAGGTAGACAGATGCTCTATTTGTACACAGGTTACCAAGATTTTCTATCATTTGAAGTTTTGTTTGGCAAACAACTTTCCTGTTTTGAAGATGGGAGCATTGTGGAGGTTTCAGAGGGACTTGGGAAAATGTGGTGCACAGAACCAGCAGCTGGCTACTTTGAGAGCTGTTACTATTTTTATACAAATACATATAGAAGGGGAATGGAATTGCCACTAATTCCATTGCGACTTGTTTGAAATTACTAAAGAAAAGCTATTGTAGTGCATAGTACACAATAAGCGCTCAACAACTGTGTGTTGAACTAATACTAATTATCTTCTCCTTTTGAACTATTAAACTTATTTTAAAGGTCAAAAATAATAGATGATTTATTACATTATTAATTTAATAGACAATGAATACAGAGGAATATAAATCAAATAAAATAGAATAAAAGACTGCCAGGCATGCATGGATCAGTGATGTTCAAATGTCATGAACCAAGGATTATAATTATACCAGTTATGTACACAGGAGATTTTGAAGAACAAATGATGGGTTTTATGTTCTTTTGAAAACTCTGAAGTTCTGTATAAATGTATGATCATTTATTGTTATTTCAACAGCATTAAAATAGTGATATAGGATATGGGCTGGCCGAGTGACGCATTGGTTAAGAACTAGCTTGGGACACCAGCGGCCCTGGTTTGGATCCCACATATGAGGGCCAGTGACACTGCCCTCTACAGCTAAGATGGTAAACAACAGCTCCACCTGGAGCTGGGCTGCTGTGAGTCCCCGGGACAGCATAGCTGCAGCCCCTGCTGCAGTGGGCTGCCATAAGCTACAGTGAGTAGCCGGCAGCCAATGTGAGCGGCTGGCAGCTGGTGTGAGCTGCCAATAGCCGCCATGAGCGGCCATCCAGAGGCCAACGACCAATCAGCCTTACCCGGGAAGAGCGCAATGATGATACCAACATGGGCCGGTGAAGCAATGTCCTCCACAACTAGACTGAAGAACAAAAGGACAGCAACTTGTCTGTTCCCCTTCTCCAGTTCCCCAACGCTGTTCCCTCCCCCAAACCCCCAATAAAATCTTTAAATAAATAAAAAATAGTGATATAGGGCAGGGAGGAAAATCTTCCATACATTTTCAAACTAAATTATTTACAGAGATCAAATGAACTCTCAATTGGGCCTATCTATTGTGAACTATGGATTATATATAATATGGAAGGCGGTATTAAGACAAATAACATTTAGGGCTAGGCATAGCTAATTTTAATTGGGAAGATTTCAAACATTTGAAAGAGAAGAATAAGATTTACTATAACTAAATACAGTATAATAGAGACCAGATGTTTTCTGGTCCGTCAGAAACAAAAAGATTTAAATTTTACAGAGAAACGACAAGAAAAAGTCAGGAAGCCCTTAAACAGAATATTTACTCAGCCCTGTATCACTTGGTTAACATAGAGATGTTATAGTTCTTGGGAATATCCATGGAGACAACTGCAACTGACTTTGAGAAACTATCCACCATAGATTTTGTTGTTACTGAGCCTTGACAGCCCCTTTAAATCTTTTCTGATGCAATTTCTGTCCTCCCTTCTTCATCAAAACTGAAAAGAATTGTTTACTAGATAATATAGAAATATGCCTATTCCTCCATACTCTACATTAGCAATTAAACCTGTTATATTTTCTTGTTAGGTGATCCCAACCATTGAAGCTTGCTTCATTACAGGCTTTGGGATGGAGCCATGAAAATGACATATGATATCTTATCATGTTATAAATGTTCTGACCAGAGCTTGGAAAAAAAACGGAACAGATTATTTTCTCTGATCTGTAGCCTATTCCCTTCACATACCTCTTAATATCATCATGACTTCAATCTCACAGTCTGAGGAACTTGCCCAAGGCTACATAGCTAGAACATGACCCACCCGGGGTGTATTAACATCAAGACTCATTTTCAAGTGGAAAACAAGAAATGCCGTACATTTTGAGCACGTTCATATAAAGTTCTAAATGGGAAAAAAGATCATATAACTTCAAAGCCTAACTCTCCTCATTTTATTATATTGCCTCAAGACTACACTGTTAACTCAGTGTGAAGGATGTGCAATGATTAATTTTCTTGTTTTGTCATGACCATAAATGCAATGCAACAATAATGACAGATGCCATCTTTTTCCATTTTATATTTAATAATTAGAAAGCAGGTTGTCTAAAGAGAAAATCAACAATTACCTTGCAACAACTTGTAGTCATTAAAATCTCTGTCAATATAGGCTAAATAAAAATATGTGATGATTTGAATATTAACATTCGCCTAATGTCATATTCCTGGGAAAATATCAAACTACCAGTTTGGGCTAGAAATAACACTATCAAACACTGGTTTCTAATTTAGAACCAGTTAGTCGGATAAACTCATGTGTGTTACCACAAATCTGTGAGGGCATTTAGCTAATGTTTTGATGTGATCTATCATATAGAAATGTGTGAAGGCAGTTCCGGTCCTTAGTGAAGACATAGCAATGTCACTATCATATAGAACAGGGGTCAGCAAATTTTGAGATGGAGGAGCCGCCAGTGGTCGGCAAACTGCAGCTCGGGAGCCACAGGCGGCTCTTTGGGTACGTACATGTGGCTCTCTGAAGTAAAATTGAAATTGAAAATACAACTATCATAGTTTCATTTATAAAACTTTTTTTTTAAGGCAGCGTCACTGGCCCTCATACGTGGGACCGAACTGGGGCCGCTGGCTTCCCAGGCCAGCGCTTAACCACCATGCCACTTGGCCAGCCCTCATTTATAAAACTTTTAAGGATATTATTCACATAATGGTTATTATGTAAAAATACATTTATGGCTCTCTAATAATTTTTAAATTGTTGTGAGGGGCAGGATTCCCTCTTCCAGGGGTTGGCAAACTTTTGAGACAGAACATACCCCATAGCGTCGCATGTGGCTCATGAGCCGCATTTTGCCAACCCCGATATAGAATAATAGAATGGCTATTTGCCCCATGAGACAGATATATGATTAATAAAAGATAAATTAGATTGGACCCTTAGAAGTATAGCCAATATCTAGAACTGTGAGATTTACATTTTAGAAAGATTCCACAGACATCTCATGGGTAAATGTATTATCAAATGGATTTTTAATTTTAAAATGTTAAGTATTCTGTGTGTATATATATATTCATGTTCCTTAATTCCTAGTTTGCTTCTAAAACAACAGTGACTAATCTAAATGACAAACAAACCAGAAATATTTTCGGTACACACAAACACTAATGTTTTAATATCAATGAACATTAGTTGTCTTCTTAGAAAAAGATCTGAAGGTGAAAAGCTGAACAGTTTAACCCCAGCTCTGCTATTTCTTATTTCACTGGTGAGTTTACCATAGTTTCTGGCCCACACATTACTACTTACAAGTAAGGGGGCTTTGAGAATTTGGACTTTTATTGTAGCCTTACAAAGGTTTCCTTTATTCTAGCTCTCAGTTACAGAGAGGACATTAATAAGTATGAAAACGCCTAAAATTTCTGCTTTATTTACTAAATGCTAGGCTAATTTAATACTAAGTCAGGTTAAGATCACAGTCTTGAACCAAAGAGATAGATGAGTATCACAGAGCACCAATGGTGGATCCCATTCCTGAGCCACTTAAGCCTCCCATGACAATGACATTTCATTGCACTGAATCACTTGCCAAATGGTTGTGATAAGAGCTAATCTTATCCTTGAATTGCTTTATTGTATAAATAAAAGCTGGAGAAAATACATGCTCTTCACATTGTAATGCTGATTTGAAGTCCCTAACTAGTTCAAAATTAGAATTTAAAGACTGCACCTTAAGACAGCTGTCCTCAAATTATATTGAAGCTTGATCTTAATGCCATTCTACTAAGCCTAGAATGTATCAAAATATGATTCATTTCTACTGGTTTCTATTTCTCCATTGATTCCATCAAGAGACTGAGAATATTTGACACCAAGGAAAATATAGCAGTTGATTTCCAGTTAGATTACAGTTTTCCCTGTTCTTCTAATACATGCCTTTCTAATCTTGTTTCTGCATCTCTAGATATTGTCAACCTTATTTTATTCTCTTGTATATTTTCCCTCTCATATATAAAGTATACAATGTACAGGGAGGCATAGATACATAACTGCAGTGTAGAACTCTCTCAGTTGCAATTCAGTAGCTATTTTGTGGCATGCAGAGTTTCTGGGAGAGGGTGACAGAAATGGAAAGGAGGAAAGAATGGATACTTCAGTGCCAAATGATCTCAGCAATGATGTCCCTTCTTCCTGCGATGCCACCATCCTCTGTAATGCATGTCTCAGAATTAGGAGCCTGTGGTGGCCTTGGAGTTCAATGATGCCTTTTTCTGTTCATTAGTTTATGCAACAAATAATTATTGAGCAACTACATGCCAAGTATACTGTTCTTCATTGTAAAATCTAGCAAGGCCCTTTAAGTCCCTCACAGTGCCTTTTATCTTATATGTGGCCAAAAAATTCTCAATGATAATTTTTTTTTTTCTTAAAGGTTTTCAGTTCACATCAGGATATTACAGAGTTAAGCATTTTATCACTACAAAGGGTTTTGTTTTCTTTTTGGTATCTGATTTTGTTTTATTTTTACTCTTAAGCCATTTTGAGACTTAAGAGATTTCATTTTTTTCCACTGTGTAGCTTTTCTTTTCAAGGCACTTGTAATTTCTTACAGTCTCTGTATTCATCAGTGAAAATTGAGGTATATAATCATTCAGTTCAAATGGGTAGCTGGTCACCCTAAAACCTATTCTAGGAAGTAAAGTGTTATTTATTGGAAGTTGAAGTCAGCAGTGTTTCACATAGTTTGTGTTAGATACTATCCAAAGTCACTTTCTTTTTTTTTTTAATTTTAATGGGGAGTTGGGGAAGGGGGACAGCATTGGGGAACCAGGGAAGGGGAACAGACAAGTTGCTGTCCTTTTTGTTCTTCAGTCTAGTTGTGGAGGATGTTGCTTCACTGGCCCATGTTGGTATCATCATTGATCTCTTCTCGGATGAGGCAGATCTGTCGCCAGCCTCTGGATGGTCACTCACTGCGGCTCTTGGCAGCTCACGCTGGCTGCCGGCCACTCACTGTAGCCTTTGGCAGCACACTGCAGCAGTGGCTGCAGCTATGCCGCCCCGGGTACTCACAGCAGCCCAGCTCCAGGTGGAGTTGTTGTTCACCAGTGTCACTGGCCCTCATGTGGGATCTGAACCGGGGCCACTGGAATCCCAAGCCAGCTCTTAACCAACACGCCACTCGGCCAGCCCCAAAGTCACTTTCTTAATATGTGCATAACTGATGTAAAATTAGTAGCCCTGACCGTTACAGTTTCTTTATCTGTAAGTTCACAGTAGGAGAATGGTGGTATGTAAGACATTTTGGCATTTTATTAAATTCAGAAATTCTGGATACATCCACACAGTAGTAACATTGAAACAAACCCTTTTCCCAAATGTACTCAATGTTTAGAGGCACTGCATGAAAATATCTGTTCTAGCATTTTCCACATTATATGCCAAATGAATGTTCTGTTCAGGAAAGGGTTCCATGGTCAAACAAGTTTAGGGAATGCTGCATGATTAATCCCCCCTTAGAAATTTACAATGCGCATTTCCATGTCAGAAGCATCTTAGAGTACAGAATCTTGCCTATCTTTATCTGACTCCTTTTAGAAAATGAAAAGGATTTGAAACATTTTTTTGTTAGTCTTGAGAGAATATTACTACCACTTAAATATTTTTTACTGGCCTTTAAATTTTTACCTAATGATGCATACATTTCAGTTGCATGCATATATAAATGCATTCTCTTTAGTTGCTTGAAATTAACACAAAACATCAAATTAAAACCAAACAAAAGAGAAAGGTAGTGAAACTTGAATTTGGGGAGAATTTGCAAAGGAAATTAGGAAATGCAATTGACTTGCCTAGTTCACAGTTAGTAACAGAGAATGAACGATAATCAAGTACCTTTTGTCCTGTATTTCTCCAACTCCAGTAATTTTACAGATGAAGAATTCTTTCTTACTAGATCTCTTACACTTGTCTGTTTCTTGAAGACTTGTTTTTCCTTATGAAATGACACTTCTATTTAGTAAGATGAGGGAAAGGTGAGACAAATGCCCTGAGGCACCTTATAGACCACACAGAGACTTACACTGAATTTTATGAAAGAGTTCCCTGTTAAAAACACATGTGCTGGTGTGCTGGGGCCGGCCGAGTGGCGCGGTGGTTAAGCGCTGGCTTGGGAAGCCAGCGGCCCCGGTTCGGTCCCACATATGAGGGCCAGTGACACTGCCCTCAAAAAACAAAAACAAAAAAACACATGTACTTCTTTGTACTTCATCATCCTCCCATCCCTGGCATTTCTCCATAAAACTGAGATATCAGCAATAGCCCTTTAGGTCGATCCATGTAAAAATATCATTTTGAAAATTGTATTTACGATTTTGGGTGTGTTAACAAAACCATATTGTAAGAGAAACTTACTGTGACTAACCACCTAGCTTTACTATCCTAGAAACCAAATAAGGTGCCATGTGTCAACTCTTTTACTAGGGAAAGATGCCTCCTGATGCATAAAATACATCTAGACTGGAAGAAACATAAACACTGGCATGAAAGTCACAGTTTGGGGCTACCCTGGGTTCAGGGTTTCTTGATAATGATCATGCCCCTTGGGGGACTTTGGAAGATATGTTGACGGTGTTGTTTTAAGCAACATTTGCATCTATGAGGAGTGAGACTTCAATCCT
Organism: Aselliscus stoliczkanus; assembly: GCA_033961575.1. Lineage (NCBI taxonomy): Eukaryota > Metazoa > Chordata > Mammalia > Chiroptera > Hipposideridae > Aselliscus > Aselliscus stoliczkanus. The sequence continues at coordinate 90,734,275 of CM066737.1, read as the reverse complement.
GGGCAGTTACCCAACTGCCTGCTGTGGAACTGTCTCCTTGAACCTGAACTCTTGTCACTTGGGGAACTCTCATCCACAGGAAAGGCTGCAAGGACTCTCATGAATAGAACCTTTAACCTCTGACCTGTAGTTTCAGAGTGGACTCGTGGCAAATGTGACTGTCATAGTCTTGAGACTCTGACTGTTTAATTTAATCTAAGAAGAACCCTGAGAAGGTATTACAATATTTCTCTCCTCTCCAAATATGCAGGTTCCTTCTCAGCCTCTAGGTAATCATTTATAAAATGGAAAGACTAGAGAGGGTTTCTGCCAGTGTGGACCTCAGATAACCCTCAACTGAATCACCTGGACTACAGACTCCTAGGTTTCACCCTAGAACAGTTAAATCAGAATCTTTGGGCATAAGGGTCCACAATCTGCACAGCTGGATAAGACACTCTTTAATTATTTCCTAATTCCTGCCCTCTACAACCTTATCATTCTAATGGTTTATTCCTTAATGCAATGAAAACGTTCATGTCTTCAGAAGACCACCAAAGGAGTAAGTAACTAGGAGTTTCAGAAATGCAACAGATAGGAAGGGGAGATCTTTTTAGTTAATTCAGATTTTGAGGAATCCCTGGAACAGTTTGTCATAATTGTCTACCTTTTTCAAAGTCATCTTGGTCCTCTGTGATCCTTAAAACATACAGCTTCTTAGTACCATATGATAATTCTTTTTGAAATGTTAATTTGTCTCTTTTTCAACATGCTGTCACTATTGTTACCATTACCTTCATTGTAAGGTAGTGTGACTCTTGCTAGAAGGTCAGAGATTGTATTCGGTCTTACTAAACTAGTGAAAATCAATACTTTCACTCTCTTTAGGAGAATTAGTTTTTTTATGTACTTGAAATGAAAGAAAAGAAATCCCTTTGTTGTTCTGCTGAAGTTATCAAGCCTTCCATTAGTCCAGGTTAAGTTTCTGGGGTTTTGAATTTAACTTTGGTTTCTAATATTGATTTGTATTTCACAAAGACTTTGTTTGTTACCAAAAAAAAAAAAAAAAAGAAAGAAAAAAGAAAAAGAGCCTTCAGTAAATCCTTACACTTCTAGGGCACTGCTTTAGTTCAAAATGAGAAGTGTTTCTCAGTGATTAACTTTCCATTTTAGGACTAAAAATTATCAGTGAAAGAGAAAATTGCTGTGAATTATAAAAGGTTAGTTACCACTAATTCAGGCCACCCAAAGGTATGCATTTATTTTAGGCTTTTGAATTTAAGAAAACTGAATGAGATTCAATGCTATTTTCTCTGTTTTATCACAATGTTATTGAAAGTTGTTTAAGATGTTATACTCTTTGTGGGCATATGTCATCTTTGATGTCTTTATTTCCAAAAGTGTTCTTTACACTGCATGTACTTCCTTGATGCACATTTCATAAATGAGTGAACAAATAGATGTTGTGAAGAAAGAAGAGAAAAAGCACTATTATCAGACTCTAGGTAGAAGTAAAAAGCAGCACTTACCTCCCAGCTGCTAGCTCCTCTCCTCAGTACCACGCTTGCACACACATGGTCAGAGGTTCCCAGAATTCTTTCCTCTGTTCCTTAGCTTAGCCAGACCTCCCAAGAGTAGTGACCCATGACCCAAAAGCCTGTTTCCCTTCCTCTAGCAATCAGACTTCCAACCCCTGCCGTACCCCAATCCGAGCTTCATGGCTTGAGGGGAGTGATCTGAGAAAAGAAAAAAACATAGCTGTAAGAATTACATGAGCACGTTTACCCTCACTGGGGGGGTATTTGTACTTTAAAAAGATGATGGTGGAAACATTTTAGTGATGTAAGCTTTCACTTTTCCTGATGGTAGAATTTCTGGTAGTGTGGCATATGAGAAAGGGATTTTTGGACAAGATCCTAAAATCAGGTCAGGAAGGTGACTTCCTTTTCTACCTCCAAGTACTGCAAGTTCTGCTATAATCTGATTTGATTTTTTATTTATAAGATATTCTTTATAAATACCCTACAGAAGAGGTATACAAGTGGAGGGAAAATGAATATTATTTTATCCTTTGTACCAGTTATTGTCAACCTTGGCTGTACATTGGAACCACCTGAGGAGCTTTTTAAATTCCTGATGTCCAGGCCATACTCCAATCCAATTAAATTAGATGGAATATTACTCGGGCATAAGAAAAGATGAAACACTGCCATTTGGGACAACATGGGTGGATCTTGAGATTACCATGCTAAGTGAAATCAGTCAGATGGAAAAAAGCCAAGAACAACATGACTTCACTCATATGTGGGATATAAAGCTGAAAGCAACAAACTGACAAGACAGACAAACAAAGAAACAAAAACTCATAGACACAGACAACAGTTTAGTGGTTACCAGAGGGTAAGGGGGAGAGGAGAGGTAGATGAGGGGAAACAGGGGTCAAATATATGGTGATGGAAGGAGAATGGACTCCAATCCAGGTGGTGAATGCACAATGTGATACATAGATGATGTGTTACAGAATTGTATACTTGTAGCCTATGTAATTTTACCAACCAATGTCACCCCAATAAATTCAATAAAAAAATAACACAGACAGAAATAAAAATATTAGATTCACTGGGAATGGAATGTGGGCATCAGTACATTTAAAGCTCCCAGAACCACTACTTTAAACAAGGGTGAGTAGTACATTAGATGTCAAGTGCCTACAGAAGACAAATAGTTTCATTAGGAAGCCACATGAAAAAAATATGGGAATGGTGGAATCCAAGGGAACTGGAGAGCAAAGACTATGGCTCCTAAGCTCCAACCAAGTGCTGAAGGGAGGGCAGCAGTTTGGGTCTGAGGACAGGCTCAGACCCCCTGAGGTGACAGCATTTTTATGTCCTTTACTGTGTGAGCTTGAGAGAATGACTTCTTTAAGTTTCAGTTTTCTAATTAGAAAAATGAAGAGGATAATTATAGCTCTTAAGGTGGCTGTGAAGATTAAATGAAGTCATAAGCATAAAGCACTTAGTTTGATGGTGGACACAGAACAAACGTATTCTACACATTTCTGCTAATTATTGTGATAACAAGTCCGGAAATATCAGAGTTCACTTGTAATCTTTTCAACAGACAGTTGGTTTCCAATCTACGGAGATGAAAAGAAGAACATGCAAGAGCTAAGGGAGGTGGGCATCAAAAGTTTCTGACAATAATCTTAGTATTTTCATTTATTGTTCTTATTTTTCTATCAGCCCCCCCACAAAATTTCTTGCCCCATGTTGGTATTGTCATTGTGCTCTTCTCGGGTGAGGCAGATCGGTCACCAGCCTCTGGATGGTCGCTCACCGCGGCTATTGGCCACTCACACTGGCTGCCAGCCACTCACTGTAGCCTGTGGCAGCCCACTGTAGCAGGGGCTGCAGCCTACACCATAGCCGGGGCTCGCACAGCCCAGCTCCAGGTGGAGCTGTTGTTAGCTGTAGAGGGCAGTGTCACTGGCCCTCGTATGTGGGATCCGAACCGGAGCTGCTGGCATCCCAAACCAGCTCTTAACCAATGTGCCACTCCGCTGGCCCTTCTTGCTATTTTTATAGCCTGCCATTTAGTGCCCTTTTTGATTCTTACACCTGCAGTTTCATGACACCCCACAGACTGGAAGTGATGTGCTGACATGAAAGGTTGAATTAGTCGCTGTATTATCAATTTAGAGTTCCTTGTATAGCTCACTACCTCAGAATAAACAGTAACTAACTACTATGTGGCTTAAAACAACAACTGGTCCATTTTTGCTTCATTAGACTGAGTTGGCAATTGAGCCTCTGCTGTGCTCGAGGCTTGTTTTGCTGGGCTCACTCACCCATCTGTGTCAGCTATTGGTCATCAGGGCAGCTCTTTCTTTTTCGGTTGGCTGGCAGGGGCTGGGGTGATAGGTGACAGGGATGACTGAGCCATGTGTCTCTCATTATCTAGCAAGTTAGCCTGGGTTTTTTTACATGATGGTTCCCTGGAGAGGATGAGCCTCAGGTAGAGGCTGAGAACTGACACCATACCACTTCTGCCATATTCTTTTAGTCAAAGCACATAACATGGCCAGCCCAGGTCCAAGAGATAGCGGAATGAACTCCACCTTTGATGTAAGTTGTTGCAATGTGTTGTCGCCGTTTTAAGTAATCTTTCACAATAGCCTGTTGAAATAGGGTCAATGGGAAGAAATGAGGTCAGTGAGGGTGATGACATTGGGCACGTAAGAGGCATATTAGATATGGTGAATGATGGGGTGTGTATGATGAGGGACAGAAGAATTTAAATGGAAGCTGGGGCTTCAGTTATTATGAGAACCAAACTTTGATTAAATGATCTAGAAAAGCCAGAAGGCAACAAAGAAGCACAGGGTTTTATCTATGTACTCTGTTACAGCAGGCCCTGAACTGCATTCCCTTTCTGAAATTGCTTTTTTCTATAACAATTTTCTCCCGAGGGCAGGGCATATATTAAACTCATTAATTAAGGACCCAAAGATATTCTGTTTCTTTGTTGACTCCTTCATGAACTTTTCGAATGCTAATCAAGAGATAAATAATATATGTAGTTTATAGTTCAAAAGGATGTTCCTCTAATCTCAACTCCAAAGCAGGTTGTTCAGTTTCAAAACCAAAATAGCTAACTCTGGACTTAGACCGAAGACCACATGACAAGAGAGTTCGAGAGAACTTTATGAGAATAAAAAAAGATATGGTGACACTTAACCATTTTCTTTATGTGTTTATTGACTATAGAATTATTCTCTGAAAGTTTATAGAAGTTTTTGTTAGAGATTTGCTCTCCTGAATATAATTTTAAATTGCTTTGCTCTTATATAACCATTTTATATAGGCCACTAGCCTGGGAAATAAAATCAGACAAAGGTAGACATTGTTTTGTGCCTCTCCTGATTTAGTGTTCACAATGACTTTGCTACAGCAAGATGGTCTCTCCTTTTCCGTTTTTGGTGTTTTGCCCCAGAAAGTCTCTCTTTTCACTTTGATGTACATTACTTCCAGTACTTTCAAAATAGCATATTTTCCTGAATTAAAATGTTTTAATATTAGTGTAGAACTATCCCATTTCACTTATACCAGTGCTTTTTTACTGATATATTATTACAGTAAAGCCTAGGATTGTGAGTAATGTGGTTTGCGAGTGTGCCGCAAGATGAGCCAACATTTCTAATACATTTTAACATAGTCAATGAGCAATATCTTGCAATACAAGTAGTTTGTTTCCAGAATGAATTATGCTCGCAAACCAAGGCATTACTGTATTATTATTTATCATCATTATTTAAAAAGGTCTTTTTAAATAATTCAGTAAATGACCTCTTCGTTTTTTGTTTTCCTCCCTCAGTCCTGGGCACATGTTACCAGCCCTGGTTGTGTGTATGTGTGTCTCCATGTGGAGAGCTAGCTAGTTGTACGGAATGGCATAGCCTAGCTCAGGCAGAAGCAGGATTATTTTTATCCCCTTATAGTGTTTCCTTGATATATTACTTGGCTACTTCTCCATGACTGCTGCATAATAAACCATCTGAAAACTCGGTGGCTTCACAATAATCCCTAATTCTCACTCCAGCATCTGCGGATATGCTGGGGTTTGGCTGATCTAGACTTCAAGATGTAGGTTGGATCTCTGTTAGTGCCATGTGTCTCTTATCTTCCTTGGAGCCATGATAGGTTTTTGAGCATGGTGTGTTTTAGGGAAAAGGCTCCCACAGCAATTTTTCAATTTGCCAATTTGAATGCAGACAGCTAGCTGTCTCAATATATAAGATGTGAAGACAAGAAACAGCATGCAAGCCTGCCTTATTGACTGATAACAGATGACAAGAAATCCCGTATTCCTTTACTATTTATTTATTTTATTATTATTATTAGTTACAGATGTGCAAAACAATGCAATAGTTATCTGTTTCACCCCTTTCAAAGTGACTCCCCCCTCCCCCTCCCCTGTTCCCCACCCCCAATATCATACATAGCTATTACAATTGCATTGACTCCACCCCCACACTGTATTCCACATCCCATGACTATATATGTATTAAATTATAGTTGACATCTAATATTATTCAGTGGCAGCTTCAGATGTACAGTGCAGTGGTCAGGCCTCTACACCCTCCATGAAGTGATCTCCCTGACAATTCCTTTACTATTGAATTCTCCATTTTATTTGTGAATTTGAGCCTTCTACATCAATTCATGGAATTCACACATGACTCATTTTGTCTTAATCTAAGTCAGAAATAACTTTGTATTATGGAAATAAAACATCTTCCATTTCAATGTAGTCCAAAATAGGTTAAATGATGTGGTTTCCATGAAGTGGTCTTCCTAACAAGACATGAGTCCATCTGGTCCCCTAAAAAATATTTACAATCTTATTGATTATATTCCCCAAATTGTCTCTTCTGTCTCTGTGGTAGTATTGTAGTTATCAGTTTGTGTTGCCTCATCCCTTCCCCTTCTCCCTCATCCCCATCCCATCTAGCCCTCATCAGTTTTTCCTCTGTGTCTCTAAGACTATTTTTGTTTACATTGCTCGTTTATTCAGTTCTGTAGATTCCACAGGTCGGGGGGCAGTGGATGGGGGAGGGGAGACACTTTGTAAGGGGTGAAAAGGATAACTATTGCATTATTTTGTACATCTGTAACTAATAATAATTTTTTTAGATATTTTTAAAAATTTTTAAAAATGATATGGTTTCCTATGAGCAAGCAGGGCATGTCTGTAATATAGCTTTCTACATATACTATGTCACATATTCTTTTAGCATTTATATGAGTTGTATAGATCACACAGATATGAGTCTATAAATGCAAACAGCAAAAATCCTGGCACAATACACCCTTTAAAACTGTTTTATTGTTTTGGATTTTGCCTGTGCTGATTAAAAAGGCAATCTGCAAATATTTTTCATTTGTGGAAGGGATGTGAGCTACAATTCTAAACCATTAACACTAAAAGTGATTTTAGATATCATATATTCCAACTTCCACATTGTCAGATTAAGGAATACAACTCAGATGTGTCAATTGGCTCCCCAGAGGTTATATTGTGAGTTAGTAGAAGAGCTGGAAATGAAATCCAGCTCTCCTGACTACCCAACAGGCTTTTTCCATCTTAATGCCGTACCTCCTAGGTCCCTACTGGGACAAAATACCAACAGAGTTTGCAGAGCGAACTGTTGTGTCCTGACCTCTATTATTGAGGAGACTTTTTTAAAAAAGATTTTATTGGGGAATTGGAGGAGGGGAACAGTGTTGGGGAATCAGGGAAGGGGAACAGCCAAGTTGTTGTCCTTTTGTTCTTTAGTCTAGTTGTGGAGGATGCCACCTCACTGGCCCAGGCTGATTTTGTGATCATTGCGCTCTTCCTGGCTGAAGCAGTTTGTCGCCGGCCATTTGGACGGCCGATCACGGCGGCTCATGACAGCTCACGCCAGCTGCCAGCCACTCATGGTAGCTCACAGCAGCCGACTGCAGTCTACACTGTCGCTGGCCACTCAAGGCAGCCCAGCTCCAGGTGGAGCTGTTGTTCACAATCTTAGCTGTAGAGGGCACAGCATCACTGGCGCATGTGGGAATCGAACCAGCAGCCCTGTTGTTCAGAGCTCACATTCCCAAGCCAACTCTTAACCAACAAGCCATTCGGCCGGCCCTGTGGAGACTTTTTAAAATGTGCTTTAATTCCTCAACTAGTCTTGTAGGCTCATCAAAGCTAAGAGCATGTCTTTCTGAAACCTTCCCTGGAAACCTGTAGTTGACACTGACGTTTCTTCTCTTTGAATTCTTGTAGCACTTCTACATTTTGCCATGGGGACAAGGTTCTGAAGGATAGGAAATATATTCTTTGCTCCTTTGTATCCTTTCACAGAAATTAGGGAACTTCTTGCTGTTTACTGCTATTAACGGTCAACACTCCCAAAAGACGTCCAGAATAACCTGTTGATTGAGGAAAGCTAAGTTTATTAGACCTACTGCAGTGAAGAGAGAACACCAACTGGATGGAGTCTTGGTAGTATGTCAGAAGGGGATTTTTTACATGTTTCCAGCCCAGGCTGGATAATTTTATGGTGGGTCTTGCAAAGTGGGGAGATAGTTGGGACTGGGCAAAACTTATGTCATTATAGTTTTGGATGAGTGGGCATACAGTACAAGGATTGTCATAAGATTGTTAATAAGTAAAGTGTTTGTCTTGTTGAATAACACATTTGGTTGGCTCAGACTTTTTGTTCAAGAGCACGTCTTTCTTGGAATAAATAGTTGTTACATTTGTCTGATTCCAGCATTTTTTGAACAAAACCAAGAAAAAGTACATCGTCCCATAATTGCTTAGCACAGGAATATATGTTGGTATCAGTTTTCAGTATTTACTTATTACTCATCATCGTTACATCATCCTAAAAATGAAATTGGGCCAATCCCAAGTTATATGCACGGGGCATTTCTGAATAACACTCTGAAATTTAAACTGTGTAATTCAGTCTGCAGATGTATTTAGCCGTGTACTTCACAAGGTCTTGTATGGAGCTGGCACTGGAGAGAGGTGCCATTTGAATTTTAAGGAGCCAAAGAAGAGTTTACTCAGTTATTCTTTCATGTGTCATTGAAACTAATGGAGGAAAAGGATTGTGGGAGAATTCTGTCTCGACCCAGTCCCAACCTTTCTTCCTACCTGAAAAATAATATTTGGCAAAAACCTTCATTTTTATAAACACGGTCTGAAAGGAAGAAGCGGAAAAAGCTGTTGGCCTCCGCCTTTTGCTATTGCTCTTCCCTGGAGAAACTGATATCAAAGGCAAAATAAGATGCCAGATGTTCCAAATGGGTAAATGATACCAATGGGCCTCTGCTCCAGCACATCTTTTGCCCACATCTGCCAACTTCAGTGGAGCTCTTGAGTCCTGCATATGTATACCATTGAATGCCAAATTATAGCTCCATTCTCCCTCTGCTTTTCTCTATTCAAACTACTTCAGAAACTTCATTTGCACCATTTGTTTTGCTTTATCCACCCAAGGCTACTGTTTGGCTTGGATTCAACCACAAGCACGAATATATCTCTAGCCCTGAAATCTTGTGGCAATGCATACTTGTATAGCAGTTATTATTTTTGGATGATCTCCAAAATGAAAATACAATATTTTAAAATTTCTCATGTGTACTCTGAAAATTTTCTAAGAAACAGTTCCCTAGATTTCTGCTAGCATAAGCATGCATCTCTTTTCACAAAGAGATATTCATTCATTCAGTAAATATTTACTGAGCACCTATTATGAGTCAGCCACTGTGCTTGGCATTGGGGATTCAGTGGGAAGCAAGCATAGATAAGGCCTCTGCCCGTATTAATTTACTGTATAATATGTAAGGCTTTCTTTGAATGAACCAAAATTACAAAGAACCAGGAAGCTACGATCATGGTCGTACTTGTATGTAACATAGAAAGCCATAATACTGAGATGGATAGAAGCTATGAGTCACAGACAAGTTAGAGTGAAGTATTTTAACTACTGAAACAGTCTAAAATCCACATGTGAGAGGTGGAGTTTGTTATCACCATCAATACCTCGTTATTATTCATTTCCAATGCGGAGGCTGTGGTTTAAACAGGGATCATCATTTTGGAAGATGTGATTTCTCTGTAGAGAACACATCTCGAGGAGTGGCAACACTGGTATGAAAGAGAGAGTGGAAAATCAGGAAGTGGAAAAGCAGAAGAAGGAGAGAATTTGGAGAGCAATAAAGATAGGCTTCACCTCTGTCATTCTTTCCTATTGGCAAGTGCCTAGAGATTATCTAAGTGAAGCTCTGGAGAACGGTCTGAAGTTACTGGTGTCTGATGAGCTATGTTAAAGGGAAACCAGCCACCAACTCACTTAACATAGAAATAATGTGGTAGAATGCTTGACTGTGTTCATCAATGACATCAGGTCTGATCGTTGATGCTACTTGCATCAGTGTTGTTCAGAGCACACCATGGTGCTCTGCTCTAGATCTGAAGCAAGAGATTCCTGAAAGCAGTGTATGCCACCCAGGAGAGTCCACCTCTGCTACTCAAAGTAAGGTCCTTTCACCAGCAGTGTGGACATCCTCTGCAGGCTTGCTAAGAGTGCAGAACCGTAGGCTCTAACCATACTGAATCAGAATCTGTGCTATAACAAGATCCCCAGGGGATTTGTAAGAACATTAAATTTTGAAAAGCACAGGTCTAATAAACTGACTCTCTCTTAGCTCTCCTTATTTTCCAAGCCTTTGGTTGTACTATCAAACAGTGCCTTTCTCCTTAACTCAATTTCTGAACTTCCCTACATTTATTGCATTTTTCTGATTCAAAGTAAGTCCTTAAGATGATTTATTCATGCTTTCATTCATCCAGTCTACTTGTTAGGGACTGAGTGTCTTCTGTGTCAGTCACTGCTCTAGACACTGGAGAGAGAAGGTTGACCCCAACAAGCCGTGTCCCTGACTTCATGAAGCTTTTAGCTTCGTGTATGTTCCATAGCGATCTTATTTTCAGACATTCTCTTTGCTTGCAGACCACTGGTCCTGAATTTTGGTATAAAAGTATTGCAGCATAACAAGATGAAATTCATTATAGTGGGGTTGAAAGAGCAGGGTGTTTTCAGTCAGACAGACCTCTGTTACTGTCCTGGATGTTCTGTGGCTTCCTGGGTATGTGGTCTTGGGAAAGTGACTTAATCTCTTTGATTCAGTTTCCTAAACTGTAGTATTCTGTGTTAGTTCAGAGGATGAAATAAAATTACATCTATTAAATGTATAGTAGACTCCCTTGCCTAAGAGACTCAATATGTTGGAGGAAAAGTAAGTCTGGCTGATATTATTAGAGCTTATATGAAAAACAGCATGAAGTTCTTTGAGGCTAGTTCATTAAATCCAATGAAGCCTCTATTACATATAACAAAATTACACACCTTTTTGAAATGTACAGAAAAGTCTAAACTTGAGTGGGTCGATGCTTTCCCAAGGGCAGTGATTCTCTCTCCCTGCCCCCCACCCCTTAAGGGAGTGATTGCTATACACAGTGTATGCCATGTAGAAGGGGGATTTGACAGCGTACTTCGTTTAGATCAATGCTATGCTGGCATGACTGCCATGTTTCCTGTGAAATCCACAAGCACAGCCGACGCATGATTCTTAAAGAGAGGGCAGTATCACTCTGCCCGATTCTTGCCTGTCTGTCAACTCTGCAGAGGGCTTACAAACACTGATTCATTAAAGCTCAAGCTTCAAACTCCAACTCAGACCTCAGGTCACCTGAAAGAGCTCAGGAATCTGGCTCCCTCCAGGTGTCACAGTGACCATTACCTGTTGGCTTCCACATGGACTCGAGGGTCTGATGACCTGACCACATAAAATCACTAACACGACATGGTTTACACACCTACTGTGGCCTCTCCTGACTTTAATGAATTCCTTTAATGTGCTTTTCTGTGTTTTGTGCTAAAAAAATCCACAGCGACTAGCCAAAATAAATAGTTGTTAAAAATCAGACAGCTATTTAACTAACATGTCAAGATCTTGGCATAATGATCAGTTCTCTGCCATTCCACAATCTAGAGGCATTCACCGTAGGCTGAAGGACTCGGGGCTATTAGAAACCAATTCCTTAATAAACAGTTACTTTCCCTTCAGGGTGGGAGAAGGGAAGGAAGGACCGAGTAGGGAGGCTTTGTGACTCTCTATAGCAAGTCACAAATTGTGGGGTAGACATCTTAACAAAGAAGTTCTGTAAATATGGAGATTAATGGGCATTGCATGGCAAGAAAGGTGTCTTGGATTTATACAAGCAAATATTCCAAAGAGCTCTAAGTACAACCCCAATATTATTTCCTTCATTATTAGAACACTCTTGTGAATTAGCCAGACTGGGTCCTTCTGCTTAGAGAGATGGCGGGAAGAGGTAGAGAGACGGTGAATCCCCAGGCAGAGGGGAGCCGAGAGGAAACCAGGGTGAGGACTGTCTGCTTCCCAGATGTACCTGCCTTCTCCCTCTGTGTGACACTCTTCTGTCTCTCCACAAGGCCCAGCAGGCTCTGATTTCCACAGCCAGTGACCCCAGCCTCCAGCAGTCACATGAGAACCAGGCCCAGCAGCACTTTGGGGGAGCTCGCCTAAGCATCTGGCCTACAGGGAGGGAGATATACAAAAGTATTTATAAGGGCCTACTCTCTGCTGGGCACTGTGTTTATATAGCAGTTACTGACACATGCTGACTTAATCTCTGGGAAAACCCAAAGGTGGAGGAAATCTTATTATCTCCATTTTACACATGAGGGAACTTCTGCTCAAAGGGAATAGATGAATGTCCAGGATCCCATGGCCAGAAAGTGGTGCACAGGGATGACCAACCCAGGTCATTTGATCCCATTCTTGAAGTCAGCTGGGCAGCCTCTCACCAGCCCTCTATGACAGGCCAGGAGGCACGAGGGTGGCCTTCGAGCATATGATGAACAGAAATGTCAAATGTTGACACTCATAGGAGAGGGGTTAGTTTTCTACAGTGTATCAGGCGACACATTTTTTTTTCTTTTAACACAGAGCATGAGACTGTTTATATAAATTGCCTGTTCTTTTGAGTCCATCACTTAGGATAGAATTTACATAGAATATACTGTACCTCTCAAAACATATTTGACCATTGATAATTCTATGGTACTCTATCAGAGATGTGATTTTTAAATATATTTGGTGTTTCATCTGGGAATCAGATTGATAACTATGTTTGTGATGATGTACATTTATAAATAAATCAATTCATTAATAACTAATAACAATAAAGGACTGCTTGAGTTGTATGTCTTAGACCAGATAATGGCTTACATACAATATTACTATTTAATGTACCAGTGTTTACAGAGAAGACAGGACAATATATTTCACAGCAAGAATCACAAAACTAGCTAATAATCTTTGCCTCAGGTACATTTTGGAGTGAGGCAGAGAATAAAGAACAAATAAAATCAACCTGGCCATAATTCCGGTTTTTGTATATTTCCTTGTAGGTTTCCTTCATCACTTCTCCATCTTTCTGTAAAAGCCCCTGCTCCATTAAGTTCATGTCAGCTGCTATGGCCCCTTCTCATCCTCCACCTTCTTGCACTCACCTTTTGAACTTTAGACTTTCCTTATCATGAACAAAGCCTTCGGCACTTCAGCCATGGTCTTCGGCTTCACCTCAACAACCATCATTCTTCAGCAGGCCAAGAGGACCTCTCACCAACATCCTGGCCTCACAATGACTTGACTTCCTCAGAGCAAATGAGGCAGTCTTCTCTCCCTGCTACCTAGGCTAGCTACTCCCAGCAGGCCACTCCCCACACTTTCCCCATTAGCTAGTGTTCCTCTCTGGAATCAGTGACTCAAACACCCCACACTGCCCATACTTTCTATGCCTCCAGGGACACTGGGCATGATGTCCCTCCTGCAGAGGGTAGTCTACACAGCTTACAGCTTGGTTCTTGCAGAGCGGGAGCAAGTCACCTTTCTACACTTGTAGGAGCTCTGATGGTTCTTTTCATCAGTCATGGTATTTGTTAGGTTTTGCTCTGATGGGCCCTGCTTGATTATCCTGTTGGCCTGGGCATCTAAAGATACCACTGCTCATTCCCTCAGGGAGCTGCCTGTGTGACTCCTAAACTTGATGTTGCCACTGGTGTCACTGGGCCTTGATCAGACCTGAGCGTATAAACATGTGATAAAGGAACATGGTCACCCTAATGACTGGACCCTCTTTTTGAGGATACCCTAACTTCCTACTCGACTTTAACATTATATACAAATAAATATAACCTCAATGGAAAACTTTTCCTTGTCCAGAGGGCACCGATCTAGGTTCTCTGATGCTAACCTTGCATTTCTTTGACTTCATTTACATCACTTTGTTAGTTGCAAGTCACTGATAGACCCAGATCCATGACTTGCTAAGTAGAAGTTCAATTGTCCCCCTTTTATGATGTAATCAAACCAGTTTTGCCTCCGTTTACATCTTCCTTTCAATACTCTTAATCAATATTCCAGTGTCTATTCTTTGGATGCTTTTCTTTGATCCAGTTATACCACCTGCCCATTTACTCATGAGCTAAATTAGAGTCTTTTAACTGCTTTGTAAGTTGAAACAAGATGTCCAATAGATTCACCTGACAGAGGCAGGTAACCTGTGACAGAGTTGTGTAATTCATGTGTGGTGGAAGCTCACATATGCTTTACTTCGTTCTCCGTAGATGACTCTGAAGTACCAAGAGGACATTGTTGACTCTCTGGTTTTCAAGGTTTAATTTTCCTCTCTACTAATTTTGTGCTTCTATTTTGTTTTGGTTCATTTACAGCCAATAAGTTATTACCCATTGTTGGCAGCAGTGGTTGGGAACATGATTTTAAGGTTGGACAATTTAGCGAGACTTCTAAATGGATTAATAGTTTATAGAAATATGCTCTGTTGAGTGAGAGATAACAGAGAATCTGGTTTGTTAGTCATTTTCTTCTTTCTGTTTTTGAGCTCAAAGCGATGAAGAATGTCTTGTCATCTGGAAGGGGAACAGCTGTTTCATCTGGATGGGCAGGTTCTCTGTTTCTGTGTTGACTCTTGCCCCTTTGCTGAAATTGTAGGATTGAAGCTATAAGCTCTATTTTTCTGTACCTGTATGTCTGTGTCTGTAATTCAGAAAAACTTTCACCTCGGTAAGTGTGAGTAAATAATGTTTTCTTACCTCCAGGTATATATTAGCTTATACAGTCTCTTAAATTAGAAGAGCTCTGTTCTGATTGACATACTGGAATACTTGCTTATATAAAATGAGTTTTCCTAAAATTCCCTGAAAATAAGGAAATTGAATTACTAATCCTTTAAATGTACTTGAATATATATATATATATATATATATACACACACACACACACACACACACACACACACACACACATATATTCATATTCTCAAACAGATCAACTCAGAACCATTATAAGAATTCAAATTCATATAATTTAGGTAAATAGTTGGCAAAAGGACTAGTTTAATCTTTATTGTTTAATAAAAGCAGCATACCTTCTCTGGTTTGTCAGTGTTAAGTATCAAGTATCAAACAAACATACTTTTTGTGCTTTTTTGACTTGTTTTTTCTAAATTTATGCAGGTTGATTTTATAAACTAATCTTACTTCTAGTTATTAATTAACGTTATGAAAAACATAAATTTATGTTTGACCAAATTGAACCAGTAGTCTAACAATCTTATTTCCACAGTAATTAAGTTTAGGAATGTGTCAGCTTGAAAATTTCCAAGGTGTTTAGATAGCCTTTGAATAGATACTATATAGAGTTCATTGATGGATATTCATTGGATGCCTAGATCATTTCTGTGTAAGATAGAATACTAAAATATTTATTGTTAAGCATAATTTCAAGTCTATATACTTTATTCCTTACTTCTTTTTGCTACAGAGAAGCTATATATTTGGGTTTGTCATTGAACATGTACATTTCTGCCACATCGAAAAATTGTATAAGTGAATTTTGCTGCTGTACAAACTGGATTGTGTGTCTCCTGAGCTCTCCTAGCCCACCAAAATGGCTATTCACCATTATCCACTGTCTATTTTTCTCTGTGAAATATAAGGGACTTGGAATATAGTTATTATTATTATATTATAATAATTATTATAATTATATTATTATTAGGTTGTCGTAAAAGTCACAATGCATTTTTGCAATGAAAAACAGAAAAAATACATCATGGCTTTTCTGGCAACCTAATATTATATAATATTATGTATTATATAATAGATTATATATTTAATTATATAATAATGTAATTGTAATAATTAATTATAATTTCATTAATTGATTAGCTAATTAAACATTATTATAATTAATATATGTGAATGAGACTCTACAAGGAGTCTCAAGATAATAAAGCATGTTTTTGTTAATTAAAGGGAAAAAAGAAAATGCTTTTGTCTTGAAGTGAAATGACATTTGTTCCAAAATAAGAAAGACCATGGTGAGGGACAACACTGAGCATATCCATAGATCTGTAGAAAATTTGTGAAAAGAGAATCTGAAAAGAAGAACACGTTTGTGTTAAAACGTTGCCAAGCCTGACCTATTTTTAATGATTTTATTCACTTTTGTTTGTTTGTTTGTTTGTTTTGTTTTGTTTTGAGGGCAGTATCACTGGCCCTCATATGTGGGACTGAACCGGGGCCGCTGGCTTCCCAAGCCAGCGCTTAACCACCGCGCCACTCGGCCGGCCCCTATTCACATTTTTAAAAAGAGCTGTGACTTCATTAGAATCAAATGCAAACCTAGGACTTGGCTTCCTCTCTGTAAAAGTGACAAAGTTTCCTTGGAATGTTAGTCTGCTCTTAATAAGTGGTAGTAAAAGTTTGCTTTCCATCTTTTAGGCTAATTTGCCCAACCAAATACCAGAGATGGCATATCTCACCAGTATGACATTCCACACTGTGTGTCTGAGTTTTCATGCCCTTGATTATTCACCTTAAAATAAAAGAAACAACAAATGTTTCTCCTTTCTGAAAGCATTAAGGATTTTTGTTTATTTAAATATTGCATTGTCACATTGATTAATAGGTAGCCAAGTCACAGCCATTCATGTTTGCAGACATACATGATTCCATTTGAAGAGTTCAAACCTCCTGGCAAATTTTGACATTGGTGTCCTCAATGATAATGGAATAAATGATATGAAGCTTTCACAATCTCTTTTGTACCTCTGTCTTTCCTTAATATTTCCTAGAGGTGCCCCTGGAAAGTCTCAAAGATTTGTTCTTTTGCCTTATGGAAAGAGATGTTATGAAAAAAAGCTAGCTTTATTTGTTAGGTTACTATTGAGAGCTAATTAATTGTCAAATCAAAAGTGCTAATTAATACTTTTAAGCACTACTCTGAATTCATTTATCATCATTTGTGAATGAATGAGAAAGATTGTTATGGCTTGTGATAATTTAGTACAATGGTTATAATCAAATTCAGATATAATAGTTAATTAGTTATTTAAGAATGTTTATGAAATCTATATAACTAATATAATTTTATTTGTTACTTATAGAGATTTTATTTTGCCCAGAACTTTGGGAGTCAGAAAATCCAGATAAATGTGTTTAGCTCATAAGTGCATTGATAACTGAACTTGAAAAATCATGATAGGTTTTCTTTTCTTTTTTTTTTTTTTGAGGGCAGTGTCACTGGCCCTCACATGTGGGACCGAACCGGGGCCGCTGGCTTTCCAAGCCAGAGCTTAACCACCGCACCACTCAGCCGGCCCTCATGATAGGTTTTTAAAACATATTTTCCAACATGCAAATCTTTTTATTGAAATTTGGTTAGTCAATTTCCGTTTTTCCTGAAGTCACCCAGTTGTTTTTACAATCTAATCAGTTGTTTTATTTTTATATTTCTTTCATAAAACCTAGAAATCTTTAAGTTTAGAGTTTGAATTGTTTCCATTTTTATTTTTTTTTCATTGGGGAATTGGGGGAGGGAACAACATTGGGGAATTGGGGAAGGGGAACAGACAAGTTGCTGTCTTTTTTTGTTCTTCAGTCTAGTTGCAGAGGACATTGCTTCACTGGCCCATGTTGGTATCATCACTGCGCTCTTCCCGGATGAGGCAGATCGATAGCTGCAGCTATTGGCAGCTCACACTGGCTGCCAGCCGCTCACGCTGGCTGCCGGTCACTCACTGTAGCCTATGGCAGCCCACTGCAGCAGGGGCTGCAGCCTACACCGTCGCCAGGGCTCGCACAGCCCAGCTCCAGGTGGAGCTGTTGTTAGCTGTAGAGGGCAGTGTCACTGGCCCTCATATGTGGGATCCGAACCGGGGCCGCTGGCATCCCAAAACCAGCTCTTAACCAATGCGCCACTCGGCCGGCCCTGTTTCCAATTTTTAAAAGGTGCATATATGGAAATTTTAAGAAATGGCCCTTGTCATTTTGGGCACAAAAATCATGTAATAATGGAAACATTTCTAAGTGTGCCATTTTCAAAATGTTCTCTCTATAGTAAAGTTTTTTGTGTGTGTGTTGTTTTTTTTTAGTCGAGCCATCCTGCCACCTGTTGGCAGCTCAACGGCAACGCAGCTCGGGCTGGCATTAAACCGCCGTTGCTCAGAGCACAGCTCGCACTCTAGAGTGAGCTCTTAACCAACTGAGTCACTCGGCCGTCCTAATAAAGATTTTTTTTTTTTTTTAAGTTACATTCTCATTCTTTAAGTGAAACGTTGACTTTGAATAGACAGACTCTGTGCCATATATTTATTGATTTATTTTCTTCTAGGAAGTAGATTACTGATAGACAAGGTGGCAAGTTTTTGTTTGTTTATTTGTTTTTTTATTGGGGAACATTGTGTTTTTCCAGGACCTATCAGCTCCAAGTCAAGTAGTTGTGTCAATCTAGTTGTGGAAGGTGCAGCTCAGTGGCCCATGTGGGGATTGAACTGGCAACCTTGGTGTTATGAGCACTGCATTCTAACCAACTGAGCTAATTGGCTGCCCCAAGGTGGCAAATTTTGAACAGCCATCTTTTACATTAATGGAAAAAATTTGCACATAAATTTATGTGTAAATTTGACAACACTTTGAAGTACTTTGCCATGAAATAACCAATAAACTTCCATGTGGCCTAAGGGATTTTTATGATCACTCTACTTTGCAGAATATTGTGAAGATTTTACTATTTAGGATAATGAAATCCATAAATGCCCTTACCTAGACAATATCTCAAAATGTGCTGAAGATACACATATCATTGAGGGTAGCACAGTCAACCCCTTCTTTCTTTCAAACTCTACTTTTCACTCTGGATAGCTGGTGTGATGTGAGTGTTTTATAAGTGTATGACATGGACTGAGAGAGGATCAAGGTCAATCTGCATATAAAATATTAGTAAAGCTTTAATTTTTGAATGAAAATGAATTAAGATAACAACATTTCTAATATTTACTTTTTATACTCTAATAGATTGACTTCCATGCTTCATTTTTGGAAGTCAGTGGAATAAATTATTACTTTTGCCTATGTACTTACTCACTTTTCACTTCATGGTGGTAATAAATTACTAAGTAAAAGTTTTCCATGCAATATAAATGTGCAGCATATAAGTGATGTTTGAATATTCCAGCAACCTAAACACTCAAGACTATACAGCCAAACTGAAATAGAAAGTGACTTTTGAACACTCGAAGTCACAAGGATTTTTATGAAAGATGCTGCTGGTCGACTATCTAATTCCCCAGCTTTGTCCTTTTTAACACAACTCTTATTTTGGTCAAGATACGCTCTCATCAAAAAAAAAAAAAAAAAGAAAGAAAGAAAGAAAAGAAAACTCATTTTGGGCTGGCTGAGTGGCGCGGTGGTTAAGCGCTGGCTTGGCAAGCTAGCAGCCCCGGTTCAGTCCCACATATGAGGACCAGTGACACTGCCCTCAAAAAAAAAAAAAAAGATCTACACTCGTCTAATTGGCCAGGTACTATCAGGGTAGGCTGACTCTTTTTCTCACCCAGAACAACATAGTCTACAGCAACCACTGCAGACTCATGCAATGTCTATGATTCACTTTGGAGTAGGTGCATATTACAATCTGGCCAATGAGTTAAGAGACACAGACTTTGGTGCGGAGGGGGTGCTTCTGTGCAAATATTTCCCAAGTCTTGAAAAACATCACATAGGGAAGATAAAATTTTCTTTTACTCTTTTGTGTGTTAACCAAAGGACATGGTCCTTAAAGATGTGGTAGCCATGCTGCATCTGATAGGCAAGCTAACAGGTGAATAAGGCTAAAGATGGCAGACTGGACTTATAGTGATGTGTGTTAATAACTTCCCTTTATTTTCTTAAGTAGCTGAATTGGAGTTTTCCTTTCCTTATAATTTGTAACCTGCTCACAGATATCTACTTATACATGGATCATATACTTTTATATGTTAGGGCTTCACTTATTGCTATTGATTGTTATATTTACCAATATATTTTTTAACAAGTTTGCTTGTCCCATTACCCCATACGTAGCACTTTCAAACCAGGAACCTTTCAGATTAACAACAGGTAAGAGGCTATTAAAGGCAAGCAAATGACAGCAGACGTTGTGAAAGCTGACAGGTTACCTTTGAAGGAAGGAGAGGCTAACAAGGCAAAGAGTTGGATGACATAGAATTATAGCAAATGCACAAAATGGATGCTCATTAGGGGAAAAGTTAAATTATTTTTTCTATATAAAGACTATGAGGTAATTTCATCAAAAAATCTTAAAATGTATTAAATGTGTAATGTTTGAAGGGAAAAGTTATGTAGAATGTTGATTGACAAAATATTCTTTATTTTTCAATACCTAGAACAGAGAAAGGCATGGAAGTGATAGTTAAACATTTTCAAATGAATAAATAAATGGATTTGGAGGACAGATGATATAAAATTATAACCCAGTTCTATTTTGCAGTCCCATAACTTCATCTGACAGCTAAATGATCACCTCTAAATATCTTTCTCCTCTTAATTTTCTATAAAGTCTATCTCCCCAATTTATCTTTTTCAGGGTATTTAAGAAAACAATTACAAAAGAGTTTTAGAGGTTTTTCACTCCAAGATATGCATAGAAATGCACCTACAAATTTTTTAAAATTTGCTCAAATTTTATTCATGTACTACGATGGAATTCCAGGGTCAAAATTAAAGGCTAACAATGAAAAAAAAGTTAAATAAATTTATATCAGTGCTGCCTGGAGTGGGTAGTATTGGGGATCAGTCTTCCTAATGGGCATGGAGTAAGGGGGTGAAGTGTGTGTAGAACGATTTATAAACAATAAGAAAATTGACTAGAATTCAGCCTACTTTTTATTATCACCTTGCACCAGCAATTCTAAACACTATCTGTGATATAATATTTCTTCCCCAAAATATATTTTGTTGATCTAATTTCTAAACAATAGATATGGCTACTATTGAGTTTCATATTTATGTAAGCTTCAAATTAACACATGTTTATTACTTATCCTTGGATAAACATGTAATTCTATATAGTAGTTACCTTGAAGACATCCCAATTATGCATACAGTGTTGGCTACAATGCATTTATTTCTAGAGCAACCCAGTGATACTTGACATTTCTTTGTTTAAACAGTATATTTGATATAAACTGATGGCATAGTGATTGTAAAGATGAATAAATAGAACTTGAGTTACTACAATTTTGACATTATATGTGACCCCTTAGAGTTTTTATTTGTGTTTAAAATTTAAAACAGTGAAGCTGAGTGGGAACTATAGGAAGTAATATTTTTGTTTGGAAAGGGTACATCTTTCATACAGGAAATGTGTTACTGAATTTGAAACACATCTTTAAAGTTGAAATTTATTTTCCATGTTTATTGCTTTGAAACTAAATAACAAATCCAGAAAATAATGAGTATTACCGATCATTACATGATTTTTACTGACAAATTTGATCATATAGAAGAAGAGGGTATTAAAATATGATCCACTGTGGGAGTCAAATACCCTACTTTATCCACTGGGTCGTTCCTTGCATGTTATGGCATGGATTATTCTTAATTATCATGGAACTCCTGATAATTAAATACCAAATAAAACAGTGTTACTGGGAGGGCCGGCTGAGTGGCTCAGTTGGTTAAGGGCTTGCTCAGGAGTGCAAGCTGAACTCTGAGCAACAGCAGTTTGATGCCCAGCTCAAGCTGAGCTGCCGCTGAGCTGCCAACAGGTGGCAGGATGGCTCAGCTAAAACAACAACAACAACAACAACAACAAAAAGAAAACTTCAGGGAAAAATAAAACAAAAACATTTAAGGGCCAGCCGAGTGGTATGGTGGTTAAGTGCTGGCTTAGGAAGCCAGCGGCCCTGGTTCGATCCCACATATGAGGACCAATGACACTGCCCTCAAAAAAAAAAAGTGTTACAATGTTCCAGTGCAAAAAATGGATCAGTTTGGGAGCCAGCAAAGGAATCACAATAAGCCTCACTATATATAGACAATCTTCCCAATAGTCATGTCCCTGCAATTAAGTTGAAACTGTAGGTCTCTCTGCTTGTTCATTTTCTATCTTGAAACGATTGTTCAAATCAAAATGAACAAGCATTTACTCCATGGAAGACAAAATGGATATGACATAGATGGGTTAACGACATGACAACAAATATATCTTCCTTGAAGAAATTAATGCTCCAGATGATATTGGTGATGTTAAGCCTCTTAGAGGCATGTTTCATTCTGCTTATTATATACTATATCTTGCCATACTTCCTGGCAACATTCATCAGAGGAGTCTGTGTTTTTCCACCAGTGGGACACTTCTCTGGGCCTTAGTAATTCTAATGTTTTTCTGTTTTTCTCATTTTTCTTCTGTCTCCTTTCTGGCTCATATTTGTCTTCCTCTTCTTTCCATATGAGAGTTTGTCACGACTATGGACCGGACTCCTTCCTCATCTCATTTTATATTCTTGTTATAGATATTCTCACACCTGTTCTTGACTTTAGTCACCAGCTATGAGTGAGTAGCTTCAAATTCTATATCTCCAGTTTCTCCATGAGTTCCATGTAGACACTAACAGCTGTAACTCTGCTTAACAATGTCAGGTATACCTCAAACTCAAACCTTTCTGTTGCTACATAAACACAGTAGCCAAAACAATGAAGATCTATAGTATTTTAGAATTCTGTGCATTGACTGGGTGGTTTTTCTGCTTTACTTTGTGTCAGTTCTAGGGTAAAGCTGCTGCTTTTAGCAGGAGGCTGGGCTAGACTGGGCTGGAAGGTCTAAGATGGCCCCACTTTCCATATGCTGTCTCTTCCCCTAGGGTCCCTCCATGTGGCCTCTCTCTTCAACAGGATAAGCTAAATTTCCTTAGAGCATGGCAACTGGGTTTCAAAATAGTAAAGGTAAAATTTGTCAGGTCTTTTAAGGGCTAGATCCAGAACTAGCACAGATCAGAGACGCCTACTGCTTTAGCACAATGCACATACCTATGAAAATATTCTCATTAAATTTTAGAGATAGAATAGTTATTACCACCATCAAAGGAAGTTTTGGAAAGAAGGAAGTTTTGGAAGGAAGGAAGTTTCAGAAAGAAGGAAGTTTCGGAAGGAAGGAAATTTTGGAAGGTTTTAAAGTTTTGGAAGGAAGGAAGGAAAGGAAGGAAGGAAGGAAGGAAGGAAGGAAGGAAGGAAGGAAGGAAGGAAGGAAGGAAGGAAGGAAGGAAGGAAGGACGGAAGGAAGGAAGGAAATCTTAAGTTAACATATCAAAATAACAGGAGGAAGGGCCGGCCGAATGGCTCAGTTGGTTAAGAGCTCGCTCAAGAGTGCGAGCTGAGCTCTGAGCAACAGCGGTTCGATGCCAGCCCGAGCTGAGTTGCCGTTGAGCTGCCAACAGGTGGCAGGATGGCTCAGCTAAAAAAAAAAATCAAAATAACAGGAGGAACAAATAAATATTCAGCAATAGGAGTCATTGATATGGTGTATTAGCTTCGTTAGTGTTTGAAGTGAGAGCTGCCTTTAAGAAATTCCATGGCTACTTACCAAAAGGGCACATTTTAAAAAGGAAATGCCATACACATTGTAATTATCAAAAAGTTTCTTCCATAGACTACCACGTTCAAAGTATTATTGGTTTTCCATAATTTATGCTGATAACCTTGGAATCATGATTTGGTTGGTTTAACTGTCTCCCTCTATATCAATTCAGTCATTTATCCTGTCCAGTGGAGTCTCCCTTTGAGTGATTTATCCAATCAAGTAGTCCATTTTCATTTCATCAACACCATCCTGCTCCATTTCCTTTCTATCTCCAAATCTGAGGTATTATGGAAATCTCATAACCATCCACCCTGGAGCCAGTCTTGTCCTGGGTGAAGCTATTTTACACATCAATTATATGGATTTTCTATTGCCTGCATAATATAGCCCAAAGATCTTAGCGTGACATTGAGTGTCCTTTTCAAATTGTTGTTCCAACTTTATTCCTGGCAATCTCATACACTAACTCTCCCTTAGTAACCAACTGCATAGATTTCCTCTTTGTTGTTTGTCAAGCTGTTGTTCCCCACCTGAATTGTTCTTCACTCATATCAATTTTCTAAAAATCTATCCCCTTTTTGTGAGTCTTGGCTCAAGGCCTACCTTATATGTTTCCGGACTACCCCAGTCCTCAATGATCCTCTCAGCCATCAGTGTTCCTCTTGAAATCAGAGACAATTGGGCTTTAGTGTAAATCAACTTACTATTTTTAATTTTTCATGTGTCTCAAATTAGATAATAAAGTCTCCTGAGACATATCAATATTTTGAGCCCTCAGTAATTGATCAAGAACAGATGTTCAAAATTTATTTTGCTTTTGAGGAATAAATAAATTAACAGTCTCAGATTATGTATCCACTTTATAAAGAGCCACTTTCCACTGCTGAATTTGTTGGAAATCAAATGAAAAGCTTAAGAACCTGGTTCAAGAAAGAATCAGAGACAGACCAGCTCTGAGGATCCAGGTACCAAGAACCCCCCAGTCTCCTCAAGGACTAACCACCAAGATGAATGAAATCCACTATTTTGTATTTTTCTGTTATACTCTGTTTATAGAAGTTCATTTTGAAGAGAGAGTCTAAATACTAGAGCTTGGGCCACACAATCTGTCTTCTTCAAGTGTGTATGTGTGTATGGGGGTAGGTGAATTTGAAGTGAACTGGATTGATTTCACATCACGGCTCTATCTAGTGAGCAAGACGTAATTCTCCAAAACAGACTTGGGGAGCTTTTATCAGAAAAGAGGGAAGCAAATGCTGGGCAAGGGTCTTATTCCTCCTTTGTATCAAATCATATGATTTATCTGTATTTAATATATTCATGGATAACAGTGATGGAACCTAACTTAGAAAGCAAGGAAGCTGAATGCCAGTAAGAAAACTGCTAATAATTTCATTAGGATGGTTGGAGGTGGGGGTAGAGGCACAATGTAAAAGATGTTTGGGACCTACTTTTAAAATTTTCATCATGGCCAGAATTACCTCCCAAAATACTACATTTCCAGTAGAAAAGAAATGAATTGACATTTCAAAGATTTTCATAACTGTTAAATTATTTTTGTGTTCATTCGATTCTTTCACAGTGTTTTAAAATGCTGGCTGGGCTATCTGAATCTCTAAGCAAAATTTTGGAAAGTCAAACCTCTTGGGTAATATGTGAAAAAGACAAAAGGATCCAATGTTTTCCAGCCAAAGGCTAACTTTCCCCAATATTGAAACAAGAGGAAGTCATCATTATTGTACTGTCACCCTGATCCTATTTAATATTGCAGTAGAGCAGTGGCTGGGTAATACGCTTTTAGTCAAGGGGCTCTCTTAAGATATTGATGACAGCCACCTTATTCTCTCCCGAAAACATAGATTTGCACACAGACACAGTATTTTGCACACAGTTTTGGAAGATTCATGTGTCCCTGAAGCCCACCAATGGGTGCCAGATTTAGAACCTTTTTGTTAAACATAAGTATGTTAAAACCACAACAAAAGGGCACAGGAGAAGGTATACCTGTCTTTCATGGAACTATGCCCTTTTCACTTTTGGTCATAATTCTCTAAGTTATCTTCTAGCCAATAGTTTGTTCCATCCCTATGTTCTATGGCAGCAGATTTCACTAAAATAGAACCAGCACACAAATCTCAGACTGTCACTCCTCCATCCATGTCCATTCCATAGTGTATGTTAAAAAAGAAAGTCTCTAATAAGTTTCCGAGACGTGTTCCTAATTTGACTGTGCACTTCACCAATAGTGATTATTAATTATTTATTAAGAGTTTATTTTTGAACTGAAAATATTTAGGGGCCATAATAAAAATTTCAAAAATATTTGGTGAGATTTTATACTTCTTATGGCAGGTTAATACTCCACTATATAAATGTACTACAATTTCTTATCCAATTGTTAGTTGATGGGCATTTCAGTTGTTTCCATACATTGGCTATTGTAAATAGTGCTGCAGTAAATACAGAGCATGTATCTTTTTGGATCAGTGTTTTGGATTGTTTTGGATAAATACCCAGGAGTGGAATTGCTGGGTCATAAGGTAGTTCTATTTTTAATTTCTAAGGAACCTCCATACTGTTTTCCACAGTGTCTGCACCAATCTGCAATCCCACCAACAGTACATGAGGGTTCCCTTTTCTCCACATCCTCGCCAACACTTGTTGGCTACTAGATGAGTGGTTGGGGGGCTGGGTGAGAACAGCGAAGGAATTAGGAAGTATAGATTGGTAGTTCCAAAATAGTCACAGGGATGCGAAGTACAGTATGGGGAATATAGTCAATAATATTTTAAAAACTATGTATAATGTCAGCTGTGTACTAGACTTATTGGGGGCATCACTTCATAAATTATATAAATGCCTAACCACTATGCTATACACCTGAAACAAATATAAAATAATATTGAATGTGAGCTATAAGTAAAAAAATATATAGCATATATAGTCACAGGATGTAAAGTATAGCATAGGGAATATAATCAATGGTGTTGTAATAGCTCTGTACGGTGTCAGATGGGTGATAGACTAGTTGGGGTTATCACTTTGTGAAGGGGAGTAAATGTCTAATAATGATGTTGTTTTGTACAATTGAAACTAATTTAAAAAAAACAGAAAAAATGTTTTTGGTGACACGAAACTGAACACTTTCTCTCTGCTTATTTCAGAATTCTTATTTGAGTGATTCATTATTCATTATTCATACAATTATTTGCTGAGCATTTAGTGTATGTCAAAACTATGCTAGGTGCTGTAAATATGCAGATTAATAAGATATACTAGGTTCCTGCCCAAAGAAAATGTATATTCTTAATTTACTGGCTTTTAAATTCACTGCATACATCTGTTAATTGGACTATTTTAAGCCTCTAGTTGATTGGCTTATAATTTCTTTTACTCATTTCTTCTGAAGTGGATCTTCTAAATAAGCACTATTGAATTGAAATATAGTGCCAACCACAATATGTGATTTTAAATATACTTGTAGTCAGATTAAAATAAAAGTAAAATGAAAGGTGAAATTAATTTTAATAATATATTTTGCCCAACCAAACATTTCTAAAATATTGTAATTTTAACATGTAATCATTAGAAAATTTATTGTCAAGATATTTTACAGTATTTTTTGTACTAAGTCTTCAAAATTCAGCCACATTTCAAGTGCTCAGTGGCCACATGTGGCAAGTGACTATCCTCTAGGACAGATCAAACCAAAATATTCGACTCCACCTACTTGCTCTTCCTCTGAGGACCTAAATCTCTCAGCAATTCTACTGCAGGGCTATTTGGCCCTTTTTCACATTCTGTTTTTAAAATTCAGTACTTATTCTCTCTCCCTTCTCTCCCTCCCCAAACTACTACTTCTTCTTCTTTTGTTTTTTTTTTTTTTTTTTGAAACAAACACTTTTTTAAATTTATTTTTTAATCACAGTTGACATACAATATTATATTAATTTCAGGTGTACTAATGGTAATTGTACATTTATATACATAATGAAGTGATCACCCCGATAAACCTAGTACCCATCTGACACCATACGTAGTTATTACAACATTATTGACTATATTCCGTATGCTCTACCCTACATCCTCATGACTGGTTTTATTACTGGCAATTTGTACTTCTTTTTTTTTTAATTAAAGTTTATTGGGGTGACAATGGTTAGTAAAGTTACATAGGTTTCAAGTGTACATTTCTATAATACATCATCTGTATGTCACATTGTGTGCTCACCACCCAGAGTCAGTTCCCCTTCCATCACAGTGTAGTTGATCCCCTTTATCCTCATCTACCACCTTCCTCCCTCCTTACCCTTTGGTAACCACTAAACTATTATCTGTGTCTATGAGTTCTGTTCCTTCATTTGTTTTTCTTGTTCTTTTGTTGTTTTCAGTTTCATATACCACAATTCAGTGAAATCATATGGTTCTCTACTTTTTCTGTCTGACTTATTTAGCTTAGCATTATAATCTCAAGATCTATCCATGTTGTTGTAAATGGCAGTATTTCATCTCTTCTTATGGCAGAGTAGTCTTCCATTGTGTATATATACCACAACTTTTTTATCCAATCATCTAAGGAAGGACACTTTGGTTGTTTCCCTGTTTTGGCCAGCGTATGGTAGCCAAAATTCTTAATAATGTCCTTATTTGTAGCAGAAAACAAAAAGGAAAT
This sequence comes from Aselliscus stoliczkanus, assembly GCA_033961575.1. Taxonomy (NCBI): domain Eukaryota; kingdom Metazoa; phylum Chordata; class Mammalia; order Chiroptera; family Hipposideridae; genus Aselliscus; species Aselliscus stoliczkanus. The sequence goes on along the minus strand of CM066737.1, from coordinate 90,706,045 downwards.
AAAAGACTCTTACCATGAGCTATCTGCCTAGGAGGGCAATAAAGGGTCATACATTCAACAGTGACAACAAAAAAAGTTTGCTATAAATGATGGAGCTGAAAGGCATAATGGACTTGGGTCAATGAGACTATGGATGTGGTAGGATGTGACAGCTAGGAGAGATTGATTGCTTTAAATACTCTGCTACTATATTATCAAACACTTGTCATCTAGTATACTCAAAACTAGGGCCAAGGATCTTCTGAGAAATGGAACTCAGCTGGAATAAGTATTCCAACTGACAAACGCACACACAGTGCCAATGATCTACTTCCCTCATTTGCTCAAACTTCCAATTCTTAAGCAAACTGCCAGATTTTATAGGTAATATGTGTGTTCCAGTTGAGACCCTAGTGTGCAAAAATCTATTGTTACAACTCCTTTTGGTGCTTCTGTGGCTCAGTGAACTGCAAATAAGGTTGAAAGAATTCAAGATTTTGAAAAGCAGTTTTGACTATTTAAAAAGAGGAGTAGTATTTTTTTTTAATTTTTTATTATTAGTTTCAGGTGTACAAAACAATGCAAAAAAAAGAGTGGTATAGATAGGGGGAGACTTATCACTTTGTGAGGGATGTAAATGTCTGACTAGTACATTCTTTTGTCCACCTGAAACTAATTTTAAAGAAAGTCACTATTCTGAAATGATTTCTGTTTTATAGCATTTAGAGCTTAAGAACTGAATAAACTTCTGGAAACTATTTAACTCACTTAAAAGTCTGCAGATCCTGAATAGGAAATACTTATTAATACACTGGGTTAGAGAGAGAGATTGAGCTACATTTTCTTTCTATAGTAAAAAACATCAAAAGTCACCTTCTCCTTTTATTTACACATGAAGTTAATATTAGTGTGTGGCAAAGTTTCTCCATGCAACTAGGAATGGAACCCAAAAAAATACATTCTTTCCTTTAAAAGCTGCCTGAATGAATCCTGGTATTCTTCTGAGCAAAGAATGATGTTGGCACAGCAAACATGGTTATTCAAAGCAAGAAAAAAACAGACTAGATCCTGACTATTATTTAAGTTGATAGAATTTTTTTTTTTTTAGGAAACAAAATAAATACTTTATCAAGAATATTGTGCCCTTTAATATCATTTTCAAAATTCTCAGAATTCCAAAATACTTGTTGGAATATGCGCGCGCACGCGCGCACACACACACACACACACACACACACACAAAAGGCTTCATTGCTACCTCTGAACATCTAAAAACTAAAACTTTATGGTATGGGTCATTTTTTAAATCAATGGTGAAAAATATAAATGTGTTTACAAAAGCATGTATGATATAGTCCTTCAAAATGTGAGTATCTGCACAAGGGAGAAAATAGGAAATGCGATGCCACTGTAAATCTAACTCTGCTGCCAGAGGAAAAAAAATGTAGTGTGGTTTTGCTTGCTCCCATACTTTTCCAAGGAGTTACTCTCTGTGGCTTAACAGAACACCATTTCTACCAAAAATACATACTACTTATAAATCTTATGAATCAGAAAGTTTTTCAATGCAAGTAAAGTTGAAGAAAAACAAGTGAATCCACATTATATACGGTGTTATGTAGCATAGTATTTTTTTTTTGAGGGCAGTGTCACTGGCCCTCATATGTGGGACCCGAACCGGGGCTGCTGGCTTCCCAAGCCAGCTCTTTACCACCGCGCCACTCGGCCAGCCCCGTAGCATAGTATTTTAATCATATAAAAGTAACAATGCGTCTACTTTTGTCTCTCTCTCGCAGTCAAAACACTACTTGGGACTAGAAGTGTGGAGAGGAAGGTTCTGTGAAAGTTACTGAGGTAGAGGTGCGGGGGAGGGAGCCTAGGAATTATATTTGTAGAATGTATATTGTTCCAACATCGTATCTCTGCACTTGTTCTCACTGCTAGATTGTGAGCAATGAGTGATGTGCCTTGAATCGATGGGTAATCAGGGAGTCCACCAGTGAGTGAGGCTCACTGGAGTTTGAAGAGTTCATTCAATGCTGGAGACCCCACATTCGAAGTTTCTGTAGGAAAAGGAAAAGGAAAACGATCCCTGTGGATACTGGAGCAGGTGAGAAAAACCTATCTTTGTGAGGGAGGCTGCAGTGATCTGGGTGTCATCATCACTCTGGGATGGAGAAAAGTCAGAAATTAATTTTCTGAGCTAGTTCCTTTAGGACTTTATGAAATGAGCAAGAAGAGCAAAGAGTCAGGCAGCCTGTTAACCCAGGTGGCTAGAGCACAGGCTCTTAACATCAAGGTTGCCAGTTCGATTCCCACATGGGCCAGGGAGCTGCGCCCTCCACAACTAAATTGAAAACAATGACTTGATTTGGAGCTGATGGGTCCTGGAAAAACACATTGTTCCCCAATAAAGTTTAAAAAAAAAAAGATTAAAGAATCTTCACAATTTCTGGTTTGTTTCTCTACTCTAGTATAGCTATCAATGTTAGTGATACAATGTGTTATGATATGCAAATTCAGGGTCACTAGAGGCCCATCAGAGCCCTAATTTGGAGGCAACAGAATGAATAGGCACAACTGGAGGACTCATGAGGGGTTCTTCAGGGAAGCCTGGCAAAGGGAGTAGATGCGAATTAGGAAAATGCACTCCAGAACCCCTCCCAGGCTCGCTTATCCTAGGAGGCAAGCTGGGAACTTCTTGGAGGGTGGCAATGTCCTAACCAGGTATTAGGTAGGAAACCACTTTAGATGATAAGATATCCATGGCTTTGTCACTTATACCTGGAGAGTTCTAAGGACATCTTTTCGGATTTCTCCATCATCTGTCTCTCCCTTCACAACTAGGTCCCCTAGGTTTACTCATGTATTGGATAACCATGTACCGATCACCTTTACGGCAGGCACTATTGTATATTCTCCTAATACAAAGATGAGTGAGAACAAGTCCCTGTCTTCATCTTCACAGAGCTTCTGGTCCAACCTATCCCAATGAAGCAGGCGAACTGCCCTAGGGTATATAGGCATATGTAGTGGTGATTCCCTAGTATCAGGTGATCACTCTCTTACTGATGCCAAAATTGACCATTGGGTTCAGGTGGTGACAACCTGACCCCTGCTTGTTAAAATCTCCCATCAGGGGCCAGCCAAGTAGCTGTTGGTTAAAAGCTCACTCCCGGCCCGAGCTGAGCAGCCGCTGAGCTGCCAACAGGTGGCAGGATGGCTCAGCCTTAAAAAAAAAAAAAAAAATGCCCCATCAGCCTAAAGATTCCTAGGACTTAAAGGTTCTGGATAATGGTTTCTTAAGATGGCATATTCAAGGTTTCCTTCCATTCTTTCATAGAGCAAACATTTATTCAGTTTATTCTAAATATGAAGCATTATGTGGGTGTTAGTGATACAAAAATAAATAAGCCATGATGCTTGTGGAGGAGACAGATAAATGAACAACATCGTGCAAGATGGAAAATGTGCAGGGCTAGATGTGGAGTCCCCTGGGAACACAGATGAAGCAAGGTCCCTAATGATGGCACTCGCTAGCAATCAGTGGCCAGTACATGTAGATTAGGAGCTATTGGTTATCAGGCATCAGCAAGCAGCCAGCAGCCAGCTACAAAATGTACTGGATATCTTGAATTCCTGCATTTCAAAGCCAGCCGCCAAAGGAACTTTTACTAGGGGCTTGATACATCAGACTTTTTGGGTTCACCCTGCTGGCGCCATCATTTTTGTTTTGTTTTGTTTTGTTTTAACTAAAGTTTCTATGTCCGCATTGGACAGCCCTGCTTCAGCTTCTTGAAAAATAGACCAAGATGCTCTGTGACTCTGCACTAATGGGTTTGGTTCTCTGGAGTTCCTAGAGTTGTTTCCATCAGGAATTTAAGGAAGAATATTCCAGGTAGCCTATTTCACCCCCTAGATTCCCCTTAATGTAGTATTTTCAGTTGAAGAATTGTTCTTTCTTGCCTAGTTTACTGCTCCCAACATCGAGGTTTCACAGAAGGAAATCAGCTTTCAAATAGAAATGGTGATGCCTGCTGTTGGTTCAGCTGCTCTGCAAATTACAGATTATGCAAATTACAAAGAAAATCTAATCCTTCAACCAAGAAAGGAGCAAGAGGCCCTCTGTTCCCAATGGGTCTTATGATCTAGAGTCAGCCATTTACTTAATTTCCCAAAGAATACTTGAAAAGAATACCAAAAACACGTGAATGCTGGAAATCTTATTTAAAATATAATAGAGCCAAAAGAATTCATAACTGGCTCTGAAATTACTCTCTTAAGATTTTAATATTAGGTGTAAAAATTGCTGATTAGCCCTCAAGTTTCCTACCCGACCCCACCCCGTCAGAACTGATTTCCTTATTTCCTTGCATACTGATATAAAAATACCACAGACAACAGTTTAATGGTTACCAGAGGGTAAGTGGGGAAGAAGGTGGTAGAAGAGGAAAAAGGGGATTAAATATATGGTGATGGAAGGAGAACTGACTCTGGGTGGTGAACACACAATGTGATATATAGATGATGTGTTACAGGATTGTACACCTGAAACCTATGTAACTTTACTAACAATTGTCAACCCAATAAATTTGAATCAAAAAAGATACCATAACATGGGTGACTTATAAACAACAGAAATGTATTTCTCACAGTTCTGGAGGCTGGAAACCCTAGATCAAGGGTGCCAGCATGACTGGGTGAGGGCCCCCTGCCATGTCACAGACTTCTTGCTGTGTCCTCACCTGGTGAAAGAAGCAAGGGAGTTCTCTGGGCCTTTTTCATGAGGGCATTAACCTCATTCATGAGGGCTCCATAAACATTCAGACCATAGCACTGGGTAAGCATCCCATGGCACGTGATACTTTAAAATATTTAACTTTTGGTAAAGATAATATTTTTCATGTTATGCTGTGTCGATTAATTTCTTGTTGTTGTAACAAATTACCACAAACTTGGTGCTTTAAAACAATACACATTTATTCTCTTTCAGTTCTGGAGGTCAGAAATCCAGAATGTTTCACTGGACAAAAATCAAGGTGTCTGCAGCGCTATCCTTTCTCTAGAGGCTCTAAGGGAGAATCCGTTTCCTTGGTTTTCCAGCTTCTATAGCTGCATTCTTTGCATTGTTTATCCCTTTCTTTCAACTTCAGAACCAGCTGCATAGCATCTTGCTTCAGTATTCCCACTGACTTCAGTATTTGTAGTCAGATCTCTCTGTCTCCCTCTTAAAAGGAGATTTGTGATTATCACCTGGATGATCCAGAATAATATCTCCATCTCACAGTCCTTAACTTCATCATATTTGCAAATCTCCTTTGATCATGTAAAGTGACATTCATAAATTCCAGCGATTAGGACCTGGATATCTTTGGGGGCCATTATTTAGTTGAGCACACTAGGTAATTAAGACATTATTCTAATCTGAAGTGCCCATCTTCTTATAGAATTCAATCCCTTCAGTCTACCAAGGTTGTTTCAAACAAGTTTGGGTTTTTTCCCCCAAGTACATTAGCTGCCAAATTTATCATAAATTATTGCAGATGGAATCATTGTAGATCTATATACAGCCCGTTGAACTGCAATAAACAGAATTCCCCTTTAGCTGTTTATCACTGTATGTCATAAAAAATGATCAACAGAAGAACATTTCAATGAATTTTCTGAAACCCTATTGAATAATCAAAATGTTATTCATTATGTTGTTAAGTGTTCCTTATGGAATAATTAATGATTTTTAAAACAATCTTTGCCCCTTAGATTTATAACTTGGATTTGTCTATGCTGATGAACTAATATGCAACTAGAGCTATATAACTCATCCTGATTTTTAAAAATTTGCCTTGGCTTCCAGGAAGTACTGTGTAAATTTAGTATATAATTAAAGTAACAACTCTTAGCTAGTATTTCTTGTATAATTATATGTTCTTCAACCCACCCTCAATAACCATTTTTTCTACTCCTTACTATGATGCTTTTCATAATTTATCTTCATTTTAACAAGCCTATTGCACAGACCTTTTATTACAGTCTACCTCAAAGTCCTTTTTGAAAACACAGACATAAAGCAAACAAATAAACAAACTTGGAAGATATATAGACCCTATGAATTATGGCCCATCTGCATCTTTTTTGAGTGCCAAAGGCATAGATTCAGCTATGAATATATTTTGTTACTACAAAAGCATTCTAAAATTGTGTTTCTATGCAGTACAGTGCTTATGAAAATAGATAGATAATTTTAGATGTAAAGGATATGCTAATTAATGCCACTATAGCCTGTAGCTTCCTTGATTTCATTCACTATTCCAATTTTAATAATTTACAATGGTATCAATGGCACTAATAAAATTTAAAATGGAAACGTACACGAGCTGTTTTTCGTTAATATTTTCTGAATTGAAGAGACATAAACACAGTTTTGAAATCATAAGTATATTTTCTGAAAGGGTTCCACAGGATAAGGGCTTCGTTTTAGAGCTATTTTATTGGGTTGTCGGAAAAGTCATGATGCGTTTTTGCAATAAAATCATAGAAAAAATACGTCATGACTTTTTGACAACCCAATATATCAACTTCTGATATAAATGATACATACATGGGCTAAATAATTTCTGTGTATCAGAGGCCAAGCATATTGGCTATTGTGGAAACTTGGAAAACCTGACCAAGTAGAAAGCAAGAAAAATAAATAAGTATAAGAGTCAAAAAGCAGTGGTCTGTTTTCTCACTTATTCTGTTCCTCTACTTTCTAATAGTTACTCATCATGTCAGGATTTCTCATGACATTTCCAGAGTTACATTTCCAATAAACCTAATGACAGCTAACTTTAAAAAAATGGTATGTATGAAGCCTTAATTCAAATACACCCAAATAAATATGCTTGAATGGGATTTAAGATTTACTTAGAAAAAAAAAAACTTTGATATTATGAAAAGCAATTTGGCTCAAAGAAATAAGCATTAAATTGTAACTTAGAAACTCTGAGTTCCAAGTCCATGTTGAATGACTATCTTTTTCAGACATCTATATATGTATTTTTTTTTGTTTCTTCCCTGCTTTTTCTCTCATAGTAGTTTCCTAGATTATATTATTTTTTAATTAAATTTATTAGGGTGACAATGGTTAGTAAAATTATATAGGTTTCAAGTGAACATTTTAAAAAATATATATTTAACAATGTAAGTGATTACACAGACCTAATTCTTTCTGTGATTTTAAAGTTCTAGTTGTCTAAAATATCTAATGTAATGATTCCCAATATTTTCAATTAATGATCTCCTTTTTTAATTTTAAAAATATGAAATCCAGCAGATAAAATGATACGTAATAATATGATGCAGTGTCTTTAAAACATTTTACTCACAATGCAGACTAAGAAAAATATTTTACATCACATTCACAGACATACTTAAATATGCCAATAGGTGAAGCTAATTACCCACAAAACACTGTTGAGATGTAGTGCTACTTCCACTGGTGTTTTCTATTTTGTTCTACTTTATCCTTTAAAATATATTAGTCACAAGCTTTTAAAGTTATTCCAGGCCAACAATTTGGGTATCATCCCACAGTTTGAAAAACAGTGATACACTGCTTTCAACATTCGTATATCTACCATTCACTCAGCTGTATAAGAGCTTAACATTTTGCCATATTTGCTTTAAATAAAAAGAAAATAAAACTACATAAATTCTAAGTTCTCCATATGATCATTCTTTTCGCTTTTGCTACTTTCACTGCAGAAATAACTGTTACTTTAAATTTGATGTTTATTTTCATACATGTTTAACAGTTTTCACTTCCTATAGGTGTATCCACAAAAAGGTATAGCATAATTTCACATATTTTAAAGTTTATAGAAATGTGTTATGCCCACCTATTCTCCTGCAACTTGTCTTTTTTTGTTGTTCCTCATTATGTCTCAATATTTACCAGGTTGAATTTCTATTGCTCAAGTTTATCCATTTTAACTGTTCTATAATAGCCTTTTGAATGAATAGTCCTCATTGTTTATTAATAAGTCTACTGTGATTGGTAATTTAGATCTTGTTAAGGCTATGACAAATAATACTCTAATGAACATTCATATGCACGCATCTTTCTGCTCAAGAATAAGTGTTTCTCTAGAGTCTATAACTAGAACCAGAACCATGAAACTAAAACTTGCACATCTTGACTTTCTTCTTTCTTTCTTTTTTTTTTTTGAGTGCAGTGTCACTGGCCCTCATATGTGGGACCTGAACCAGGGCCGCTGGCTTCCCGAGCCAGTGCTTAACCACTGCACTACTCGGCTGGCCCCATCCTTGACTTTCTTACATATTTCCAAAGTAGCTGTTCTGACTTATGCATGTGACAGCACTATATACGAGTTTCTATTTCTTCATATCCTTACCAATTCTAAGTATGATAATAAATAATGTGAATGAAATCTTGCCTTATTTTAACTTGTATTTTATTGATTAATAGTGAGGTTGAAGTCTTTCATGTTGTTGTTTTTGTTGTTGTTTTGTTTCGTTTTGTTTTGTTTTGTCATTTAAGTTTCCTCTTCTATAAATGGTCTCAAACTCACTGTTCATGCTTACATGCTTACAATTAGCTTTTCTAGTTGGTTCCTTCACAAGAACAGCATTTAAAGTGGGCTTCGAAGCTTAAGTTGACCTGAGTTAAGTTAAAAATAATAGCTCTTCACTTGGGGTAATAATATGTAGTCCAAACCTAGATGTGTTTTTGTATTTCTCATTTATCAAAACTGCAACTGTCAATCAAATCTCTGTGAATTAGATTATTTACTTCTGATAATTCATTGTTTTCTCTGAATTTATGTGATTTATTCTTAATTTTCTCTCATTCCAAATTTTTGGAAAAGACAATTACAACCTGAATGAAGAAAACATACACTTAATATATACCTGCTATGTGCAGTATATTGTAATGAAAGGTGGGTGGGTATCGATATCTGATATATAACTTCAACCAGAATATGGTTTCATTGGGGCCCTAAAACCAATCTGCATACATGCAGGGACTATATGCTACATTGAATCTTACTCTGGGGCTTAAGTTCCAGCCCCATTTCTTCATGGCCATATCACCTTACCATGTCAATTTCCTATGTCTTCTCAATAGTTAGGTAACCCAAGGCCATTTCTACATTTTTTTCTTAGAATTCAAATAATAAGAAGAAGAATGACATGCTGAATCATGATAACAAATTTATATTTAATATGTTGCTATGTAACTTACTAACTCCTTTACCATAAAGTGACATATATTTTACTATTCACAAGATAATGTGAGATTTATTTTTAAAATATCAATTCATTGTACCACATGGTTGGTTTGGACTTGTAATTGAACATAAGTATAAAGAGTATGAATACATTTTTTTTCAATTCTATCAATGCCTCTTTGAGTGACAATATAAATTCATTTGTAAATGACATCAAGTATACATTTGGATTTTTTCAATTAAAGTTTATTGGGTGACAATGGTTAATAAGGTTACATAGGTTTCAGGTGTACAATGCTGCAATACATCATCTATATATAACGTTGTGTGTTCACCACCCAGAGTCAGTTGTCCTTCCATCACCATATATTTGATCCCCTTTACCATCGCATTTGGATTCTTGAATCTGAGGTATGGGCCAAGGGGTATACTTCCCCCTATCTTTCACAAAATACCATGGAATTGGCTCTGATCTCACCTCAGTTGACTTGTTTCTCTTAAGCTGTAAAATGATGTCAGATCCCATCCATATCTAGCAGCCTTAGTTTTACAGACATTCTCTTGCAGTTATTTATGATGTTACCCACATGGGATCAATTGCTGTGGTGATAACAGTTTTGCTTGACCTTGATGTGCCATATGACGTTTTTTGAAAATACTTCAGCTCTTCTGCTCTGTAGTTTCTTGACAGTACAATTTCAGAGAATACAGATTCACACATTATCCCAAATTCTAAAATATAGGGCTATCAATATTTTTTTCTAGAATTTAAGATTTTATGTGTTTTGGTGCCAGGATTCATTTTGTGGAAAAACAAACACCTGGTTTACTAGAAAATACTGGCATCCTACAAACATGAATTCATTAAAGAGGAATTCCACTTCATTGCATCTGAGCTGCAGCTTCTGTGAACCAGAAGAACTGAGCTTGATGTCTTAGAAGTTTGTAAGGAATGTGAAGTACAAGAAATTGTCAGTGCTTCAAAAGCAGAGAAAATGTCGTATCCTTTTTGTAGCCCCAAAGGTTAGTTGGCACTTGCCTTATAGCTGGAGACTAATAAGAATATTCATGGATTGGGGTCAAATCCTTAATTTTCAAACTTGCATCATTTGAATAGCAAAGGATTTTATTCTGTTGTTTCTCCACTAGATAGATGTATGGCCCATGGGTTTCTTTTTTTATTATTATTTTTACATTTTATTTTATTTTTTATTCGTTTCAGGTGTACAAAACAATGTAATAGTTAGACATTTACACCCCTCACAAAGGATAAACCCCTTCCCCAAATCTACTACCCCTCTGACATCATATATAGTTGTTACCTTTGCTTTATATTGCTTTAGAGCTATGACATAAATTAAAGCATTTTTTTAGGGAAAATGATTTCTAAAATATTTTCTTGTTAATGTTTCCATTGTGCAATTAAAGTCTGAATACCATCAAGGCATAAGTAACTGCCTGTGGTATCCATATTTTATAGTGACAACTATTGTTTTCATGTTTTAAATTCTTCCTGCAGGGTTTTTTCTTATATGTGAAATATAAGTAAATCAACATTGAAAAGTCTGTAGGAGATTGGAATCTTGTTTTTGACTAGAGAAGCTTGAATAGTTTTTTTTGTTGTTTTTTTTTTTTGTAGCTGAGCCATCCTGCTACCTGTTGGCAGCTCAACGGCAACTCAGCTCGGGCAGGCATCGAACTGCCGTTGCTCAGAGCTCAGCTCACACTCTTGAGCGAGCTCTTAACCAACTGAGCCACTCGGCCGGCCCTAAGCTTGAATATTTTTATTGCTAGATACTTATATTCATGTTACATGCAATATATTATAACATTTGATTATGAAATAATTTTAGAATAATTAAGGTATATTAATTGATACTCATGAAATAACCATGAATGATACAAGTTGGCCATTTGAAAACATGCCCTAAGACAGGGATCCGCAAACTTTTTTTTAAAGGGACCAGATAGCACATTTTGGTCTTGTGGTATATACAGTCTCAGTCACAAATGCTCAACTCTGACTTTATAGTACAAAAACAAACATAGACAATGCATAAAAGAACAGGCATGGCTATATTCCAACAAAACTTTATTTACTAATATAGGCACGGGCCACAGATTGCCTGTCCCTGCCCTAAAAATCCATTGACACAGTCTAATTTTAAGAGCTAGAAAATTTTATATAAAATGTGTTATATCTCTTCATATAATTTGTAAGAGAACTATTTTTTTAAAGAAAACATATATTGATCTAACAACCTAAATTTCATTTTGATTATTTCAATGGAAACATGTGATTTTTTTTTCTTATATTTGATTATAAATTTATTGAGCTAAACGTACCGACTCTTACCACTAGACCAGTTGTTATTAAAGATATTCAGACAGTACTTTTTTTAGATTACTACTCCTAGAATGTACTCAAATCTTGGACAGATGTCTCCATATCATTTAACTTTAGATTTCATGTCTATAAAATAAAGGGTTGCTCATGATTTCTCTAACGTATCTTCAAACTATGCAATTGTATATTTCTCTGAATATCATATCATTTGCCAACAGGAACAATGTCTTTGTTTATAGAGTTTTTTTTTACAATTTTTTTTTGAGAATGTCATTTCTCCAATAGATCTTATTCTCTTTGAAAGTCACTTCTGGTTTATACATGAAAAATTCCTGTTAAAATCAATACCAGTGAAAGTTAATCAGTGATAGAATGATTACAGGATGACTTGCTTATCATTGGAAAGCTAAGATAATTATCTCTGTGATTATCCTGATATCTGATTTGAAAGGACAGAGGGGCGGCTTTTTCAGACTATACCACTCCTAATTTGTAAAATGTCCCCATAATAACCCCTTTGCAAGATGTCAGCTTGCATGTATTACCATATTCTAAAGAGATTAGTCAACATTATACCCAAGCGCCCATTATAGCACCAACCCTACTCCCATCTTAAATGTATTATAGATCTAATATAGTCATTAAGGAAAAAATTAGGAAATCCTCTGCCATCCCATTTCATTATATGATTGTGCATAAAGGAAAAAAAAAACAGTTCTAATGTATACAAAAGAATGAACTGGGTTATGCAGCTGCTTCCCAAATGTTACATTTCTCTTTCCATTGCCTCCATTGTTTTTCGTCACTGAACGGCAGACATCATGCACACTGAGATATATTTCCCTCCTAACTAAGTCTTCAAAGCCAGCTATTTTATGAACCCATAATAAAAGGTAATTGAAAGGGTGTCAATGCAAGTGACATGCCCAAATCCCCAGGTTTACTCTTCATAAACCCCTCTGCAGGGTTTTGCCTTCTCAGCATACCCATATCTCTGGGAACCCGCTTTGCCTTCTACCTCCTCCTTTTGAATGGTTACCGTGGAAGCAACTATATTTCTTACAAGGTGACCCCACCTTGTCTGTGAGATGAAGCCAGAGGTTGGCTACTTAACCCAGACTGAGCTAATCCGAGTACATTCTTGGGATTTTAGAGCTGGAACTGGGAAATGATCACCTCATGAAACTCTGAGCTGTTAAATGGAAATGATGCAAACTCACAAGCTGTTGGAAGCAGCTATTTTCTGACATGTGGTTTTAGAAATAGAAAAAGCCACTCTACAGAGAAAGAGAGAAAGAAAAGAATGAAACAAATATATGGAGAGAGGCAGAAGTGAGATATGAAGAACAACTTGTAGTTTCTCTGTAATTTTGGGATCGCATTCCAGTTCTCCCTATCACCCAGGGTTGTGTGAGATAGTCATGCTTGTGTTTAATAAACTCCCTTCTGCTAAAAGTGGTTCAAAGATATTTCCATAACTTAGAACCAGAAGAAGTAATTTTGAAGTTTATTTCATGTTCTATACATTCTAGAAAATGTAGAATACAAATATTGCACAACAAAAACGTTCTTTTATGGTGCTAAATTATTAAACAAGTAATTATACAAAAGAGACCCACAAAAATTGTGTCATATATATATATATATGTATATGAGATATATATATATATATATATATATATATATATATATATATATATACATTTTTTTTTTCAAAAAGTAAGCTTTGAGTCCCTCTATGAACCAGGCAACAGTGTTAGGTAGCCCACAATGATCAAATAAAAAAAGTGAGTGTCTAGTATATTAGGGAGAGATATATTAACCAAATAATCACAAAAATTAGTAAATAATTAAAGAATGTAAAGAAATGCTGTGGAGGAGTGGTAAAGGACAAGGAGCCAGGCAGAGGAGGCAACATATGTGAGAGCCTGGTGGCTAATTCAAAGAATTCCAGTGTTGCTGATCAGAAGGATTTCTTTCACAAAGTCACGTATTAATTGGATCCTAAAAACATCATTTTTGTTTTCTGATCACCGTATTTAGCTTTCATGTAGGAAGAACATTTTTGTTTGTTTGTTTCAAAATGATCTCTCAAATAATTAACACCCTATTTCCTTAACATTATTCAAGAGAGCCTTGTAGTATACAGTGTTATTTGCACCAGCAAACTGTTCAGTAAACTCATTCTTTGTAGTTAGAGGGGAAAAAAGAGAAATTGATCTCAGGCATAATCATGGTTTCATCTGGATTAGTGAATGGGTTAGTGATTGTGGTCCCAGTACATTTTTCGAGGCCATTATCAGCTCCATCTCATCCTGGTAAGGTCCAACAAAGGCGCGTGAGTGCAGAATTGTGGGAATATTCATCTCCATCCAGAATTAATAGGAAAACACATGATCTTTAGTAAGATATACTTAGGGGAGCAGCATAAAGTGCTCTCTAGGGCTAGCATCGCTCTGTTCCTCTGTTCTTAAGCCATAACCAATGCTACTGTAACATTTCAGTAATATTATACAGATAGTGTAAAGGATCTAAAAGAGAATTATGCTTTGTGACTTCTCCAGGTTTCTAAGTGTTGCATGAACTGTTTAACTGTGTACACAAAGAAGTATACATTTAGTTGCCATGGTACTGCTGATTTGTAGTCTTTACAAGGGACAAAATGATGCATTAACTATTGTGACTCATCTCATGAGGTAAAATTGATAAAGCTTCCTTTCTTAACTTTGAACCAGAATGCTTCACTTGGCAAACGTTTTTTTCTTGTTGTTAAGCAAACTATACTTGTTCAAAAACATATTTCACCACTATTCTCAAGCATTAATAGCTTTGAGGAAAGATAAAAATATTCTAAATCTAACTGTAATAATTCACACCTATTAGATGGACAACAAATCCGAGGACCATCAGGGAAATATTGTTTTCCGAACATGTGTTCTTTTGACTTACAGCTAAGCATTGATGACAGCGTGGCACGAATGACCCCTGACATGATTGATGAGGGACTATCAAAGATCTGATGCATAGCCTGCCCCTGATAAGAAATCCTTAATGCTCTTCAGTACAGGGTCAGGGGAGAATCCAGTGAGTGTGGGAGTTTCAGAATTCCCCAGTCACTACGCACTTTGGTGATCGAAAGGATGAGTGATTGATTCCAGGACACATGTGAGAATCCATGTGTATGCTTATAGGTATGACACCTTAGATAATTAATTTTTTTGTATACCAGTGTATTACCAGCTTTTTAAAATAGAATTTGCCATTATTATTATTATTCATTACCAAGTACCTAAGAAGGAAGAGTTGAATACATGCTTGTTATATTGTTCTTAAAGAGTCTACTTTGAGAAAACTATGTTCATTATATTTTAACATTATGCAATAGATACAAAGAGAAGAAGGGAATAATTCTGAGAATCGCTGGATTACTGGATGTCCAAGATAGATTTTCTTATAGGGAAGTGCTCTGGGTTGAGCTTGGCCTAGTAATCATAACTGATTTCATCTTATCCAGAGAAGCATATGAGAAAACAGTCCAAGACCAAGAAAGCTCTTTTGCATTTTTTGTTAAATAATTGATGCCTTCAAGAATTTCTAAGAAGCTACGTTTTTGGAAGTCCTTAGGAACAAAGACAAGTTATTTCCTGGACCTAGCCTATTTCTGAGTAAAACAAGTGAAACATCCTATATCCTAACAAACTGTCTTAAATCAGATAACTATCTGACAGAAACAAAGCAAAATATTAATCACTAATTTTACTTTGTGATAAACTTCCTAAGAAAGATACAAAGGGTACTAAATGTAGTGAAATGGAGAAGCATGCATCTTTTATCTTTAGTAGTATTTTCTTTTTAATTAACAGAAACTCACACAAAAAAACCCACTAAAATTAATGTAGGTTATACAAAAAGTCTTGTGAAATATGAGTCATAAGGTAATAGAGATTACAGATTTCATACTCCATGAGATTTTACAATTGATTCTTCTCCATTGATATAGAAACAAGTATTGAAATCTCAAAGCTACTCTAGATAGTAATGCTATAAATATAATAGCATGTTGTATTTATAAAACTGGACACAATATTATAACACGCAAGCATTATCTTAGTTTAGAAAAGTAAATAGTAGTATGTTGCATAGTTTAATGATTGGCTTCCTAATGAAATGTGTTGTTTCTTCCATGATAACTGCTATGTTATCGTATCTAATTTTTTGTGATCAAATGTTCTCTGGTTTAGTCTCTGTAATCACAACTAATTTTGATTTGAAAAAAAAAAAGATCAAATTCCTCTCTGTGATAGACTATGGACATTTTCCAAGTTTGGTGGCCATCCCAAAGTCATTTCTGCATCTTCCTTTCTCAGTGGCCTGGGATGTTCACTAGAATCCATTCAACCCTGCTTACATTTATCAACACTCAATATATTGGGGGAGATTTCCATCTTCTCTCTTTAAAAAATCTTAACATGCCTAAATTATTGTGTAGTAAGTCTTCATTAATTGAGGTTAGTTGGGGAGAAGATAATTTGAATTTATTGGGAAGCAGTTTATTCTTTTGTTCTCTTAGTAGTCTTACCATTCTATAACTCAGCCCAAGTATTTTTACTTGGAGTAATATCTAAAGTTAAGAGTTATGGAAAGGCTTTCTATTTAGTAAGTAACACAGAATTTGAATGCAAAGAAAGGAACTGCCATAAGGTTGAAAATGTTTGTTGCCTTTAGAAAGTTTAACATTCTCTGAAATCTTGTTTACATTCTCAAAAGACATACTAAATTTATTAATAGGAAAAAGCATACCATAAATAACCTTACTATTTTTATGATTCAAATAGAACACTAATTTTCTGACTTAAAGTTCAAACAGAAAATATCATATGGGAAACATATAAACTTATGCTATTTTACCCAGAAATCTAAAGAATCACCAATGCACCTATATCACTACTGGCATCTTATTTGAATTGAATCATTTAATAGTTCACAGAAAGTAGTTTCTCCAGATATTATTTAAATGGATACCAGGTTTAAATATTTAACTTTTCTATGTGTTTTGTCTTACTACTTAATTTCCCTTTCAACCTTAAAAATGTTATAGGTGCACTGAAATTAAATACATTTTAGTTTTAAAGAGTTGAGTCAAAGGTGGCCAACTATTAAAAATATGTTCCTATTGTGAGAATTTGTATAGTGACAGGAACAATACAAGTAAATGAAACCATTAAAGTATGACCTTTAACCAAAAACCACTTCTTATTATTTTCTTGGGACTAAGGTATATAACTATTAAATTTGTTTCCACCACAATATTATACCTTTTGAAACGACATGCCATATGTAATAGGTATTCAGTTAAACTAGTTTAGTGTGGTTATGGCTAATTAAATCAACACATGATCACAGAACTCTATTCAAGTAGTATTCGGTACAAAACTAAAGCGTACAAAAAGGAGCAAAAATCAGAGCAAAGGGTCAGATAGAACTGCCTAAGATCTACCCAAGAAACTCTAATCATTGTCAATTGAACTTCTTGTAGGTGTTAATGTGACAGGAAAATCAAGCCCTGTCTCACCTTACTTTGACTCATTATATATTTATATTAGTTTTAAGTTCCTTCCATTCAATTTCAAAACAGTGCCTCAAGTTTATGAAGCCCCTCAGAAACTTAAGGATAAGGCAGATACAGTTTTGGTTACACTTTTTAATAAACTATTTAATTTATTTCATTGAATTTAATGCTCGTGAAGGTCTGAAATAGCACTCTTTATATTATGCTGATGATGTCATGTGTTTTAGCTTTGTCATCTGTCAGACAAGGAGATGCCTTAGGGTCTCTTCAACAACTATTAGCTTTATGTGTAGAAAGGAATCATGTCATTTCTCAGCCTATTTCAAACCCTTAGAGTGAGGTAATATCGCATGGGTATACAAGGCACTAATGATTTCATGTCATTCAATCCCATGCCGCAAATATTTGGCTGCTACATGATGTCCATTCTTAATTATGGCACTAGCAGGATACCTAAACATCCTGAATAACCCCAAATACTGATAAAGAGATTATAAATTAGTACAATCATTTTGTAAAATCATTTGTTAATATATACTGAGGCTGAACATCTGCAATCTATCATTTCCCCTCCTAGTTATATATCCAACAGAAATGTACAAAACATGTTCAAGAGTATTCATAGCAGCTCTATTGGTAGTGGCCTCAAATTGAAAATTACCTAAAGATCCATCAACAGGAGAAGGAATAAAAAAATTGTGGTATGGTCACCTAATGGAATAATTTACATTGATAAAAATGAACGAACTTTATATACAATAATATGAATGAATCTCATAAACATATTATGCAAAAGATGCCATATGAAAAGAGTACATAATGCATGATTTCAGCTTATCTAAATTTTAAAAAGAATAAACAATTAACAGTGTTAGAAATCAGGATAGTGGTTACCTTTGCTGAGGGGAAAAGTGACGGCAAGGGACCATGAAGAAAACTTCTGGGACATTGATATAGCATTCTATTTCTTGATCTGGTTGCTAGTTAAATGATATATCCAGTTTATGATGATCCATCAAGATATATACATACAATTTGTACACTTTTCTGTGTAGCTATTACACTTCGATGAGAACAGTCTTGAAAAGTTTCAGGTTAAATATGGTAAATTGAGCCCGTGTTAATCTGTGCTTGAATTAGTTTCCTAGGGCTACTGTAACAAATTACCACAAACCAGGTGACCTGAAACAATAGAAATTTTCTCTCTCATAGTGTAGAAATCCAGAAGTCCAAAATCAAGGTGTTGGCAGAGTTGTTTTCTTCTGGAAGATCTAAGGGAGAATCTGTTCCATGCATTTTTCTCCAAGCTTCTGGTGGCTGCTGGCAATTCTTGTCATTCCTTGGCTTATAGAGACATTACTCCAATCTCTGTCTCCTTCCTCACATGATTTTTTCCCCTGTATGTTTTCTCTGTGTCTCTGATAAGGACACTGGCCATTGGATGTAGGGCCTAACTAGGTCATTGAAAATATTTAAATTAAATTACATCTGCAAAGGCCCTTTTTCCAAATAAGATCATAGTCACAGGTTCTTGGTGGATATATCTTTGGGGGGACCACCATTCAATCTACTACAATGTTCCTTCCCAGCACTGCACACAGAAACCATAGTAACATAAATATAAAAAACACTGCACAGAGAAGAAAAGATGAGAAGAGTAGAAAACACAGAGACATTGTCAAGATATTGAAAGATGGAGTATTTGTTGATTGATCAAAATGCAGAAAATTAAAATTGGGTGCCAATAAGAAGCAACACCAAGTGGGCTCAGGATTTGGGGGTAAAAGATACTTTTGGATGCAGGGGTCGTGGGTGGAGCTGAAAATAGCAAAGTTTGATTGCAAGTCTATATAAGGAAGTTAAACCTTCAGCCTCCCCCACAGTGGGCACCCAAGTGCCTAATCATTCCAGAACTAGGCAGAAGGGAAAGTAAAAATAAATATCAAGGAGAGAAAAATCAAAGTGCCTCTGGACTTGTGGACATGAGGAGTTACTAAGGGAGGGAGTAAGGCACTGTACTGAAACAGGGGGATTAAGAAACAGTCTATAGTTTAAATGGTACAGACTCCATCCTACCACCCCTCTATGCTCATCTACCAGGACTGGCAGTCGGGCTGCTTCCTTAGTCTGGGGATTGAAGGATTGTTTTCTGGGGGTAACTCTGCAGCCCCAGGGAAAGGACGTGCCTTTGACAGAGTTGTCTCCAAATGAAAGGACCAACCATTCCAAATGAAAGACCACATATAAAGTAAGGTCTAATTTTCAATCACCCCACTGTATGCACAGAGCTTTCATTCAGCTTTTCAGTACCTCACTTTTACATAGCAATGGTCAGCCAAGGGTTACAAGATATTTGAGGAAAGCTTATAATGTAAAAGAGATTTTTGTAAAGAAAGAACCATGTGGATAAAAAGAACTATGAGGAAACAAAGACTTCAGGGAGATGAAAACTTGAAAAAATTATAATGAATACTCCCAAATACATTAAAGAAGCAATTTATAGCATCCAGGGTGCTATAAAAAATAGACATTCAGGGAACTCATAAGGATTCTCGAGAGATTAAAACATTATAGCACAAAGATTCCAGAATGTAGAACAAATTATCAAAGAGATGAGATGTTTTTTCAAAAGGGGCTCAATACAGAAGGTCTAATTGTAATGTTGAAGACCTGAAAAATGGGAAAAAAATAGAGAAGAGGGAATTATCAAATAAATCATGCAAGAAAGTTTTCCTTAATTGGTGAACTTGATTTTCTATATTTCAAGGGTTCAACAGGTAATAGGCAAAAGGAATTCAAGATGATCCACATGAAGTCATACCAGCCAGAAATTCTAAAATACCAAGGATAAAGATTCTAAAAGCTTTCCAGAAGGGGGTAAAACAATGTCATATACAACATCACAGGAATCAGAATAGAATTGGACTTCTCAAAAGCAACATTTGAAGCAAAAAATAAAAATACCTCTTGAGAGAAAAATATGGCTTATGTAACAGAAAAATGAAAACATAGAAGAAAATACTTGTCAGTGAAAGGAGCCAATAGACAATTTAGATGATACACATATAATGGAACATTCCCAGAAAAGCAAACCACACAAGGTCTCTGAACAGTTGCCATGTTTCTGCCTTTTCTATCTCTTCAATTGGGGCTGGCCCAGGGGCTCAGTTGCATAAGAGCTCGCTCAAGAGTGTGAGCTGAGCTCTGAGCAACAGCAGTTCAATGCCCAGCTCGAACTGAGCTGCTGCTGAGCTGCCAACAGGTAGAAGGATGGCTCAGCTAAAAAAAGAAAGTCTATCTCTTCAATTGACATGCCCTTTCTTCATCTTCATTGTTGATACACTAGTCCTTAAAAGACCCAACTAAGATATTATCTCCCCCAAAGTGTAGGAGAATATCTACAAGTCCTTGATTAAAGAAAGCTTTCTTAACATAGACACAAAATATAGCCATAAAAATAGAAACTAAAATCTGACTACATTATAATTTTAAACTATTGTTTAAATTGTGTTGAAGCACAAAAATCATAGAGAAGTTTAAGAGGTGACAGAGTGGGAGTTTGTATTTCCAATGGATATCATGATAAAGAATTAGTATATAAAATGCATAAATAATTCCAAGTCAACAAGAAGGACATAAAATAATAAATTCATACAAAAGTGTCAAGTTATAGACTATAATTCCCAGATGAGAAAATCCAAATATGAAAGGATGGTCAACTTCATTTTTATCAGTAAAAAAAAAAATTAAAACGAGGAATTACCATTTTACCCATCAGATTAATTTAAAAATGTAATTAGAAAATCTGTTTATCTAGTGTTAAGGAAAGATGTGAAAAAAATTATACCTAGGTGCTGCTAGTGAAAGTATAAAATGGTGCAAACATGTTGGGGAACTGTTTGTCAGTAGCCTATAAAATTGAAAAACTGTAACTGTATGCTTTATTACTAGGACAAATATATAATTTATTGTTCAATCCAGGACACCTTTGAACATGAAATGGGACAATTTAAAATTTATGCCAGAACCAGTGTGTAAACTGGAATTGTCCCCGGCCAATCTGGTTATAATATCATCCTATCTATGACCCATTTTGTGTATAGATCCTAGGTACCCTATTGTTCTTGTGTGCTATGTGTATGTAAAGCTACTCTTTGCTGCATAGTTTATAACAGCAGAAAATCAGGAACATGCTGTCAAAAGGGAACTAGATAACACAATACTGATCAGCAAGGGAAACAGATGAACTAGATTTTTCTTAATATCAGTATCAATAGCTATCCAGAACTTCAACTTCAGGCATGAATGGAAAACTCCAGCGTGTGTGTGTGTGTATAATATATTTTTGTTAATTGATATAAGTGCACTTATAAATATGGAATGAAGAATATACCCCAAAATTATAATAGTGTTTGCCTCTTGCATTTGGGAAAGGGAGTCCTGGTTATGGTTTAAGGGGAATTAAGCTATCTTAGTAATGTCTTACTTTATTTTAATAATTTGGAGGAAATATGACAGATGTGAAAGTTAATAGATCTTTGTGTATATTTTATTTATTTTATTTTTTTATTTTTTCCTTTTTTTATTAGTTTCAGGTGTACAACACAATGCAACAGTTATACTTTTTACCCCTCAAAGTGACAACTCCCCTCCCCCAATTCGCCACCCCACTCCTCCCCCCCATATCATATGTATCTATTACACTTTCTCTGACTCCCTTCCACAGTATAATCCACATCCCGTGACTATCTATATATTAGGTGCCTCGTTAGCGCAGTAGGTAGCACGTCAGTCTCATAATCTTTGTGTATATTTTAAAAAGATTATTGTATGTGTATATTTTAAAAAGATTATTCTTTGTATTTTTAGTGACTTTTGTTTATAAACATGAAAACAAAATGGTACATCTTCCATGAAGCCTTCCTTGGTCTCTTTAAGCCAGACATTCTGTTTGTCACACCTATTTGTACCTGTATCACCCTCTAGCTCTTTCATTAAAGTTATGCTATTCTGCTTACTGGGTTTATCTCCTCCATCAAATTGGAAAATTTCTAATTGAAGGAATGGTGTCTTGTCCCCTTTTATATCCCTACCCCACATCTGGCCAAATATCTGATCCACAGTAAACACCCAGTAAGACTTTATTAAATGAATTACACAACGAATAGGGTGGTTTCCATAGAAACACTTGCCTCTTTTTAGGTGACTCTAGAAAATTTTTAATTTTCAACTTTTTATGCTTTTTTTTGCATAATGGACCTATGTTTTATGCCAACTTCTGTTGACATACTTTCAGAATGAATCTCTAATAAAAATGAAAATACAATGTTTTATGTTTATATGTTTCGTAGCATGTTAAGGATTCTCCAGACTCGAATGAAAGCAAATCTAGGCTAGCATGGTGATTAAAAGGACCTGCTTCAGTGTCTCCTCTCTCATAAGTATCTATTCTTTTGTCCTAACACTGAGCTCTAACCAGGGGTCGGCAAACTTTTGAGACGAAAGAGCCGCCAGGGGTCAGCAAACTGCAGCTCGCAAGCCTCAGGCTCTGAAGTCAAATTGAAAATGAAAATAAAACTATCACAGTTTCATTTATACAATTTTTAAAGGACATTATTCACATAATGCTGATTATGTAGAAATATATTTATGGCTCTCAGATCATTTTTAAATTGTTGTGAGGGACAGGATTGGCTCTTCCAGGGGTGGGCACACTTTTGAGACTGAACATACCCAAACTGCCACATGTGGCTTGTGAGCTGCAGGTTGCCGACCCCTGCTCTAGATTACTGAATGAAATCTCGCGTACGTCTGAGTCACTCCTCGGTGTCACTTTAGCCCTATTTGCCACGTTAGTAATTAATGTTAACTTCTGCCTGTCAACACCAGTTAACAGTTTTTGAACATCTACTGGATCCACAGCAGAATTTCAGTTACCTGCTGCTCATTTAGAGCCTAGTTGTTAAGCAAAGCTTGAATACAATATGGCATTTGCTTTCCAGTTTTTTAAATTTTAAGTTTCATGGTTTCAGTTTTTCCACTCTCATAAATAAAACATATGCTTTTATTTTTCTCAAAGTTATCAGAGTTTGTTCAGTTGAACAATGCCCAATTTGCAAATGAATACTTTCAGAAATACATATGGTGGATATATAAATACATACGTGAATTAATTTGGCTTCAATGTGAATTTATTCAATGTGCTATGCCGAATTATCTTTTATTAAAAGAACGTAAGACATCACGTGCGCTTGCTCATACATACATAAAATGCTAGATTTAGGTTTCACTGTTGGCTTTTAAAATGACTTTTTCACTTGCTACTTATATTAAAAGGATGCATTTATTCTTGAAAGTGAAAGATGCTTTTTAAGAACACCTTTAAAAAATTCTTTAGATTCTCTTTTGTTGTAGTGGTTTCCATTTTTCTTTGCTGTTTCAGACTTAGGACCACACATTACCCCGCTGCAATTGGCCCCTCCATCATTCTACAGCTTTCCTTTGAAACAATACTTTGCATGGAGTGTGTTTTCTTCACCGGATTCCTGTGATTGCTAGACTCGATGCGCTGTGTGATGCATCTTGTAATCACATCTGACTAGGTTTTCAGGTCCTTTGAAAGTGCTGTGTTCAGGTACTCGTTTACACATACACACAAAAGATGTGCTGATGGTAGCACTGACTTTCAGAGTGATCTTTTCATCATAATTAGCATAAAAAAATCCCCTCGTTGAAATCTATAATCCCCGCCTGTCTTTGATGCTTCTGCAGTTAAGAAGGACAGGAACAGCCTTGGGAACACTTGCTGACTTGGCAGCAGGAAACAAGTCACATACGCCTCCCGGTGAGCAGAAAAGCAAGCTAGTTTTATTCATTGTACTCCTACCATATTACATGGACTGGCTGGTCAGTGACTTGCTCATGTTATCAACACTGTCTCTGAAAGACAATTCATCTTGCTATAATTCACATACCTTCTACAGAAAGGTTGAGATATGTATCAGAGATGGGCAGGATTTTAAGGCAGGAGCTGCATTATGGCATTTTGCAGGCTCTTCTGAGCACACTCTTAGGCATTTAGGCATCAGAAGGGTTTTAGAAGCCCTGCTCTGCCCCTGGCACCTTTTCAGCCCTCTCTAGATCTCTAATAGAGCTGTTCAATGAAAAGAAATGAAGCTAAAGAGGCATCGGTGTGGCTACAGCTGGTGCTATGGAGGCTGACATTATGCTAGTGGATAACGCACGCATTATTTTTACTCATGTGGAAGGCTGCCTTGCTGTGTTTCTCTAAGACTGTCAGAAAGATTAATTCCTGAAATATTTTGAAAAAGTGCTAAGTACCAGCTACTTTGGGTATTTACCCAGGGGCATTGCAGCTGCCTGGCATTGCTATGTGGCAGCTGAGCTGAGCAGTAATCGCTGCTATTTCTTGGATTTGTTTGTGTCTTTGTCAGCTTCTGAGAGGAGAGAAGTTCAAGCTCATAGTGGGGCCCTCGCTCCCTAGTGATCTCATCCAGCCCAGGGCTTTAAATACTCTCTGAGTTGCTAATGACTCCCAAATTTATATCTCTGGCCCTGATGTCATCCCTGCCTCCCAGACTCATATATCCAGCTGCCTCCTAAATAGCTCAGATTTGACGTCTAAGAGATATCTCAAACTTCAAATGAACAAAACCCAACTCTTTATCTGTCCACCCATCTGCACCCCAACTGCTCCTCCCACCAACTTCCTTTCTTGCAGTTGCTCCAGCCAAAGCTTTGCAGTCATCCTCGATCCCTCCCTTTCTTTACTCTGTGTCCCACTTCCCAAGCATACAGCTTGAAAGTAGATTCAGTACACGAACACTTCTCTGCCACTGCCGCCTTAATCCAAGTTGACAACAAAGCTCCGAGGGACAGTTGTAACTGCCTCCTCACATGTCAACCTGCTTCCCCACAGTGTATTTTCCCACAGCAGCAAAAGTCAATCCAAAAACACAAAGGAGATCATGTTACTCTGATCAGAGATGTATCACTGACTTTCAATGTCAAGGTCCAAATCAAATGTGCAAAGCCATAAGTATGGTCTCAGTTCTCTGATAGTTCTCTAATTTCTTATCCGTCTGTTCCTTCTTTAGCTCATGTCCTCCACCCACATATACGGTGGCCCCTTCACTGCTCCTTAAATATCCCAGGCATGGTCCCACCTAAGCATTTTTTAACTTGCTCTCACTATATCTGAAATACTCTCCTCCTAGGTATTTGCATGGTCTCACTTCCTTTAGGTGTCCCCTCAGATGGACACCTTATCAGTAAGATCTTCCCTCAGCGGCTTTTATAAAATATAGCACTGCTCTCAGTGGTCTCTTACCTTGCTACACAGTAATACCTTGGTTTGCGAGCATAACTCGTTCCAGAAACAAACTACTCATATTGCAAGTCATCGCTCATTTGCCCAGTTAAAATGTATTAGAAAGGTTTGCTCATCTTGCAGAACACTTGCAAACCAAGTTACTCGCAATCCAAGGTTTTAATGTAT
The DNA here is from genome assembly GCA_033961575.1 of Aselliscus stoliczkanus. NCBI lineage: Eukaryota > Metazoa > Chordata > Mammalia > Chiroptera > Hipposideridae > Aselliscus > Aselliscus stoliczkanus. The sequence continues at coordinate 90,680,399 of CM066737.1, read as the reverse complement.
TTTCTTGTTGGCCTATGTCTCTCCTCCCTGCATGCAGGCTTCGTTTTGTTCACTGCCAGTTCTCCAGCACTAAGAACAGCTCCAGTGCACAGAGGATTTCGATGAGCATTTGTGAAAAGCACACCCACCTGACTCTTCTTTCTACCTCTATCCGCACCCGCCATAAAATGGTACACAGAATTTTGGCTTCTTTTTTATTATTATTATTTTCATAAGAATGGCCCTGCAATATCATTAGAAAATCTTATTCAAATCCAAAACCTGATGCAACTCATTTTTCCCTCTCTGGAAACGGGAGAGGTAAAATGCAGGCCTTGCTACATCTCACATTCCGTAGATGGCCTAGCACTTAGTGCCCAGATAACAAAGACTTTTCTAATGATCTAAAATCATCATAAAGATTCCTGTATCTCTGGGAGAAACTTGAACGTTCACAAACACATCAGTGTTAACAGTTTCCTAGACTTTCCTTTTGCCTCCATCCACTTCTCAAATAACCGCAGTGTCTGCAACTCATCTTGTGTGTCCACAGCAATCAACTCACCCTTCATGTTTCTCCTGTCTTCTTATTTTAAAGAGAAACCAGTAAAACATATAAACTATTTTTTGTCTTAAAAACCTGCCCTAACATCTCTAACATTATGTTTTATGATTTAGTTCAATTACAGAAGTGAGAGGGACAGTTTTGTTCTACATTGCCAGTGAGTTTTCTAGTTCTTTGGGGAGCAGGAACCATGAAATTCAATACCAGTGTTTGCTATTGCACTCAGCAAAAGGTTTGCCCGTGGTATATAATCAAAGAGATGTGTTAGTTTGGATTTTAGCCCTTTTCAAATATATGTGATCTTACGATTATGCGTTATTTTAATTAGAAATACAAACCTGATTAGTAATTGTTTTTCAAAAGGACTAGCCACTACACTTCCCTGATGTATTGGACTCGATAGCAAATACAGCACAGCTTTCCAACTTATGTGCAATGGCACATGGTTGTACCCCCAAATGGACTTCAGGTGTGCTAAAATAATGACTTCTCTAGGCTCTCAGGGGCAGCTGGAGCCCCTAGACCAATCACTTCTGATTCCCAGATTGTTTACCCCAGAGTGCCCTACAAATATAATTTCTAATATGTGTCGTGGCATGAGAAAGGTTGAGACTAACTCTAGTCTATTTCTCCAGTAATTGAAATGTTCCAGATCTCCCTGTCCAATAACATAGCCACAAGATATAGTTATTCACCTCTTGAAATGTGGCTAGTGTGACCGAGCTAGTAGCATCCATATTGGATAGTGCAGCTCGGATTTAAATTAGGAACCAAAGATGAAAAACAATCACAATTTAGCAAATATGAGGCTTAACATATATTAATTTGAAGTGTTAACAGTTCATAGTGGGCCCAGTAGGCACAAATTAAATTCATAGAGCACTAACTTGAGAATACAGGCATCGGAGCACACCTAATTTTTTAGTGTGGCAAATATATGAGGTGTGATCAAAAATATGGTGAATGTTTAAATAAAAACAAATTTATTACAGTAAAAGACACATTGCCATTAATCCCCCTCAAAATACTCCCCCTTGCTTCAAATACACTTATCCCATCACTCTTGCCACTTTCTGAAGCAGTTCTGGAAGTCCTCTTTCGTGAGTGTCTTTAGTTATGCAATTGTGAATCAATTCAGAATGTTTACTTTTCATGGTCATTTTGATTTTCAGGAAGAGCCAGAAGTCACAGGGTGCCAGATTCTATAAATAAGGTGGATGAGGACACACCGTAACATTTTTATTTGACAGAAATTGCCATATACCAGAAGCAATGTGTGACACGGAGCGTTGTCACGATGGAGCATGAAACTGTTTGCCCATTTCATGTTAATGCATAGTTCATGATACATGATTTATGGCACACTTTAAAATTCACCTTCTCTCAACCATAGCTCACACCCAACTGACTACACCGAACAAGGTAAAACTTATCACACACTATAACTAAGGTTCGATGTGCCACTTACCATGTTGAAGACCCCTGTCTTTCCGTTAGATGGTACTTGGCAGCAGCATTCACCGTATTTTATGATCACAAGGTGTAGATGGATATTTGCAGTCTCACTCTAGCTGTGTTTTCTTTCTCTTGTTGTCTTTTTGTTTGATGAGGTGGCAAAGTACAGTGCTGTTGCCTGAAAGTGGCTTCAAAGTCACACCTGCAGGCCTTACCTTATTCAGTTCTGGTGAATGATGGATTTACATTATTCTTCTAATGGGGCCTGCAGCAATCTAATAATTTGCCTTCAGGCCCTAGAGATCATGTGGTGTTTACCACCCTCCTCTCCATCTTAAAAGATCTGACAGTCATTGATGAGGCCAGTGTTCTGTGTTTAGCAGTTCTTTTATGCTTCGTTAATTAGTATAGAATTAGCTATTGCTTGCAGTCATTGTCTTTGAAGCATTGTTTAACCCAACCAAGAGCATTCTTGAGTAAGCAGATTTGTGAATCAAAATTCACAAGCTAATTCCAATTTACAGTGAGGAAAACAGGTTAGACAATCTATTGTTTATTCATAAATTAATCCTGGGAGCTGACTAATGTCTGGCCTTCACGTCATGATTCCTGTATTTGTGAATTCTTTCAAAGAAATGTTCTTTGGAGATGCCTATTAGCCCATATTTCTCAAGATTACTCTGATGAAGTGCTTCCCACCATCTCATTAACCTCTGTTTAAGTGATATATCAAGGCTGGCTCTGTTTCTTCATTCAGGCTGCTACTTCTTCTTTTTTTTGGAATGACCCATCCCTCCTTTCCTCTCAAGCACATTTCAGCCTTGCTCCTGGAGGCATTCAAATCCCTAGTACTAGTATTATTTGTGCACACTTAGATATATGGAGCACATTTGCTATGGTAGGCATAACACTGGCTACCCAAGAGATAGCTCATTTAAACGTCACAACAAGCCTTTACAAGATCAATTTTTTTTCAAGAAGTATATTTATTCCGTATTTACTCTGCAGATGAAGGAACCAAGTTTCAATCATGTGAAGCAATTTGCATAAAACAATTTTGTAATAAAGGCGAGCCAAAGTTTGAATTGAGGACTTCCTAACTAAAGTTGTTGAGTTTTCCATCGCAGAAACAGAAGAAAAAAAATCTGTCTATTAGAGGAGTCTAATAAAGGGCTCCATTAACTATGAACCTTGTACTCACTTGGAACACACTTTGGCTTGATGACTTCCTTGCTTGGTTTCTTGATTTCAAAATTTTGTTTTCATTGTGCTATCCTGCTTCCTACCTCATGGTGTTTTCTCATACCAACAACAAACCAAGTACAATAATACCTTGGTTTGCAAGCATAATTCATTCCAGAAACAAACTACTCGTATTGCAAGACATCGCCTGTTTACCACGTTAAAATGTATTAGAAATGTTTGCTCATCTTGCAGAACACTCGCAAACCACATTACTTGCAATCCAAGGTTTACTGCATTTGCCAAGTATATGTATGAGACAGACCATGGTGGACAGGGAAAGTCTTGGTCCTTCTTGGGTAACCTGTTTTAGGTACAATTATCTACTGCACATATTACATGTCCCTCATCCATGAATCTCTTTCTCTCTGATTAATATTCTGTCTCTCCCATCCCTTAACTTAGAACAGTGAAATCACCCATAGCCAGGACTATGTAGTTTACCTTATTATTAAACAGTGTCTTTCATATGTTGTTGAATTATTGTCCGTGTCTCTTCAACCAGAGTGTAAATTACTTGTGTGTGGATACCTTGTTTTTTACTTAGGGCCTTGCCCTATCCTACCAGCCCAAATGCTAGGCTCATCACTGGCAGTTCTTACATATTGTTGATTAAATGGTTAATTATCTTTATCTTTACCTTCTAAGTGGGCAAAAAGAGAAGACAAAAACCTAAAGGCTATTCCTCAGAGGTGAGTAACATAGCTGAATATACTAACTCCTGGTCATAAATCACTTAAAGAAGGATGATGTATTTATCATAGAACTGTACAAATATCTGGTACTTAATATTTTTCAGATGGTTTTAATAATTATTTTCTGGATATAAGTAGTTTATTTTCTAGATGAGTAAGTTTCCTAAAGTAACTGAAGCTTATACCATTAACCATCAATATATATATATATATATATATATATATATATATATATATATTTTATGGTGATGGAGGGAGAACTGACTCTGGGTGGTGAACACACAATGTGATATATAGATGATGGATTACAGAATTGTACACTTGAAACCTATGTAACTTTACTAACCATGGTCACCCCAATAATCTTTAATTCAAAAAAAATGTATTTTTGATGAACAGTTTTTAATGCAAATCTTTAGAAAAAAGGAGAATACAATTATTGCCTTCTAAAATGGAATGCATAAAATACAATTAAATCCTTCCTTGACTAGTCATCCTACAAAAATTTTTTAAGCATTCATTATGTCCCACCTGTTCTGGAAAACACTGAAGGGACATGAAGGTTAAAGTTTAAAAAAAACCCACAATAATCCCTATACTCAGTAAGTTTATAGGCTCAAAGGGAAGTCAGATGTATAGAAAGCAAAGTTACAACCCAGCTGCTGACACGCTGGAGAGAGGTAAGGTGTTTGGGGGCCGCACTAGGAGTCAGGAATGTTTAGCCTAAGAACTGGCATATGTGGTAGTTATGGAAGATGAGTTCAGATTTAAGGAGTGATACGGCATTTCAGAAGCACTTTCCTGCAGAATCCAAGAGAATGGTGAACTGGGGAAATGGTAGAAGGTTCAATGCACTTGACACAGTGTAGCCTGAGGCTAGTTTCAGGCTTTAAGTAAAGTATCCCCTTAATTCACACTGGATCCTGTTACAAATCTCCAGATCCAACATTGGGTACTGAATGAAAGTCTTAGCTTGCTAAAGTGTAAGAAATGTAAGCAAGCCCAGCCCAGATGAGCCACATGTTTGACCTATATAGTTACCCACAGATGTATGAGTGAGCTGAGCAAAGATAATTCAAGCCTGGACCAGATCAGCTAACCCTCTCAGCTGTCTGTAGACTCACCAATAATAATAAATGGCCACTATTTTAAGCTACTGAGATTTAGGGTAATTTGTAACTCAGTAATATTGTATATGATGAATTGCATTAGTGTTTTTCAATTCTTTTTTCCTAAACTAAAATGCCTTTGCTATATTTATGATAAACAAAGAAATGTGAACATGTAATAGAAACAAATTTTGCTAAGCAAATAGAGCTGCTGTGGTATTGCTTTGAGCTGGCATAGATGCAATTCAATTTCATTTCATTTCCTGCTATAAACTTGGATGGAAATTTATAATTTATACTTCACTATGTAGACATATGTAGATGTATGCACATATTCATGCTATATGTAGCACTCAAAAAATTTACCAAACCCTAAAGTTTTTATATCCATGACATTAAAAAAATAACTTTTATTTTGGACAATTTCAAGCATAATACACACAAAAATAGAATAGCATGTACCCATTACTCAGCTTCAATAATTATAAACATTTTGTGTATGTTGTTGGTTGTAACAGCTTTTTGTTTTGGTATGTTTTTCTTTTCTTTTGAGAATATCAGTGGTGTTCAATGCAACTAAAACAAATCTGCAGTTTGTTCCTGCACTGCTGAAAAGAAAATTCTTAAAATGACTAACCTCCGTTTGTTGCCAAGTAACTCTTGGCTATGCACTGATAGCAAAAGTAATATAACAGCATTTGCAGCATAATTAGATTTGAATAGCAAGTTTTATTTGAACAGAGCCTGATCTCACAACCCCGCTTTTCTTTCTTGGGTTGTTTGTTTCTTTGTTTGTAGTAATCACGTTTTTAATAAGTTCTAATAGATTTTCATTTTATGAAACAATAGAAAACCACCATAGGAGCTTTCTAGTGGCTTTTAAACACTGTTGAAGTTGCTTAAAATCCTTTCAGGTAGGAGATTATTATTTGTTAAATAATTATTTTTACAAATTGACTTCTGCAGAAAAGATAATTCCCAACAGTGTTACTTATTACAGGTCAAGGTAACAAGTAATCTAAACAGAAAGAATTATGATGATATAGGTAAGTTATAGGTGATCCATTTGTTGAATACATGAATGAATAGAAATTTAGGGTTCTGGTTTTTTGTTCACTGTACCCAGAATAGAGAAAACAAAATATTTTTCCTTCAGTTTTCTTTCCAGATATATTTCTTTGGAAAGAAGTATGAAATGAAAGGCAGAATAGGTAGAGGCAGGGAGGGAGGGAGAGGATAAGGAAGAAAGAAAGGAAGGAGGTAAAGGAACATGGGAAGGAGGGAGACTAAACAGAAAGAAGGGAAGAAGGAAGGAAATAAAAAGAAAAGGAGGGAGGCAAAAAGAGAGGGAGAGAGCCTAATTATTTGGAAGCATGTTTCTTAAAGCAGTAGTGCCATTAAATATCACGGATACCTACAATATAATTTAACTCACAATGTTTCTATTACTATTATATTGGACTTTCCAGGGTTTGACTATACAGAAGTTTTCTTAGATTCATAGAATATCAAAGGAACCTCTGTTATCTTTCAGTGCAGCCTTATCATTGGCAGAGGTCAGGAAAGTTCAAGCAAGTTTAAAAGTGGAATGTATCAATGTTCGACAAATCTATTATTGCCCCATAAGAAGCTGACCACCAATAAAGTTTAATTCATCCAGAAGAATGAAATGTAGTAGAATTGTGTGTTGAATTTGTTTCCACATTTTATGCAAAATGATAGTTTTTACAGGATTTGAGTTGTTATAAAATGTCATTTTAAAGGACATCTTGAATCTTTTATACAATTACTACAAGAATTTTTAAAAACTTAGCCTATATTCATAAACCTCGAATTTCCATGGAGATCAAGCTTCTTTAGGTTCATTTTCTCTTTAGTAACAATTTTTTTTTAAATTGGGGAATTGGGGGAGGGGAAGAGCGTTGGGGAATCGGGGAAGAGCGTTGGGGAATCGGGGAAGGGGAACAGACAAGCTGCTGTCCTTTTGTTCTTCAGTCTAGTTGTAGAGGACATTGCTTCACTGGCCCATGTTGGTATCGTCATTGCGCCCTTCCCGGATGAGGCAGATCGGTCGCCGGCCTCTGGATGGTCGCTCACCGCGGCTATTGGCAGCTCACGCTGGCTGCCGACCACTCACTGTAGCCTATGGCAGCCCACTGCAGCAGGGGCTGCAGCCTACACCGTTGCCAGAGCTCCCACAGCCCAGCTCCAGGTGGAGCTGTTGTTAGCTGTAGAGGGCAGTGTCACTGGCCCTCATATATGGGATCCGGGCCCTCATATGCGGGATCTGAACCAGGGCCGCTGACATCCCAAAACCAGCTCTTAACCAATGCGCCACTCAGCTGGGCCTCTTTAGTAACAATTTTAATGGATTTCTAGAATGCTTAAATTTTTTTTTTTTGTCTGCTGTCATAATGAGAACTTCAAATTGTATGGCATCATCAAGCATATAATCAGTAAAGGGTTCTGCTTATGAGACCCAAAGACAAAGATAATCTTCCTTTCCAATCTTAAGAAAACAGTGTCATACTTATTCAAATTCTACAGTAAAAGCTTTGCTATGGTCAAATACAATTTAGTCCTAATTAAGTCCATTAAAATCACAGACCTGGCCATCTCTCTGTTTCCAAACTCTATCAAAATAACATTTCCCCGTGTCTGCAGCACAGCGGGAAACTCCAGGAAAAGCGAAGTGTCTCATAGAAACTACAAGTGTATTAGAAATTGAAAATGTTGAAAAGCAGTCTACAAAAAATGGAAAGCATGTGACTATTAAAATCAGGCGAGGTGGGTTCCAATCTTTGCTTCTATGCTCACTGGCAGTTTTTTCTGGGAGAAGTTTCTAGATCTTTTTATTGTAACAAAGTGATGGTCAAATGAAATATTGTAAGTACACACCCCAAAATATGTTAATTTTCCCTATACATATGCTTATTTTCAATCTTATATTTATGTTCTTGTGTCTTAAAAGCCTTAAATTTATGCTGAGAGTTCCAGCTAAAAACATGTCAACTTAATAGTTTGTGAATGAAATTAAGCAGAGTGTGCTATGGTAACTTTTAATGATAAACTGAGATGTCACAAGGGCTACTTTGTTTTTGATCCCCAGCTAGCTCCTTTAAATAGTTACTGCCACCTACAAAACAAATACATTTTTAGGCTATCTTCTTTGGTAAATATGTGTTCAGTGATTACAAACAACTTCCATGTTAACTGAAGTATAATAGTATTAGGAAGCTTTAGCTGTGAAATAATTCTCTAATATCTAAACAGCTAAATGTTTAATAATATATGAAAATTAGTTCTGCAGTTCTGGAATGGCTCTGCTATTCTGCATTAGATGGTTTATGCTATGTCCTTAAACAAGCACCTCTTAATGTTTTATAGTTCAGGTAGTGACTAGAAGCCTTAGTGGTGGTCATTCTTCCTATGGGGGTTTGGAAGAAGGAAGAGAAGTTTACATATTCTCTATATGGATGCTCAAATAATTCTTCTCAATTTGGCCTCCCATCTTTGCCCTCCACCCTGTCATACATGACCTTTCTGGGTATTAAGCCTACACAGAGTTTCATATGAGGTCTGACAATTCAGTTCTCGAATTTGTTGCAACGATGTTGCTAACCTTTTTTGATATCAGAGAGATTATTCATTATGAATTTATACCAACTGGACAAACAGTTAACCAACTACTTTAGTATTCAGAAGTACTGAAAAGGCTGTGTGAAAAAGACGACCTGAACTTTTCACCAACCATTCATGGCTCTTGCATCACGGCAATGCGCCAGCTCACATGACACTGTCTCGGAGGGAGTTTTTAGCCAGTAAACAAATAACTATATTGGAACAACCTGCCTACTCACCCGATCTTGTCCCCAGTGACTTCTTTCTTTGCCTGAAGATAAAGGAAATATTATAAAGGAAGACATTTTGATGACATTCAGAACATCAAGGGTAATATGATGACAGCTCTGATGGCCATTCCAGAAAAAGAGTTCCAAAATTGCTTTGAAGGGTGGACTAGGTGCAGGCATTGGTGTATAGCATCCCAAGGGGAGTACTTTGAAGGAGACCGTAGTAATATTCAGCAATGAGGTATGTAGCACTTTTTCTAGGATGAGTTCGTGAACTTAGTTATCAAACACCATCATGGTTTCCTTCATGGCTGTAATTCACTCTACAATAGCCCAGGTAGAAACATCCTCCACTTTTTCATCAATCCTCATGCTTTCAGTAGCTTTCTGTTTACCAGAAAATTGAAGTATCTAGTCCAAATCAGGCTTGAACTATAGGTAATCAAACCACTTTTAATATAGGTTTCTCTTTCTCATAGGGCAGGGTTTCTCAACCTCAGCACTATCAATATCTGGCAACAGATAATGCTTGTGAAGAGCTTTCCTGCACTTTGTAGAAAGTTAAGCAGCATCCTTTGTCAAGTAGCACCCCAACCCACACCAGTTGTGGCAACCCCAGTTGAAAACCATTGTCCGAGACCCTTACCAGTGAATAATTGTGCAAAATTCTGTGTCATGAAGAAAAAGCCAAGGAGCATATATACCTTTTCCATCAAAATACAATATAAATAAACCAGCCGAATATAAACTTGAAGACCATTAAATTATATTACACTATACTGTGGAAATGTAATGTCTTACTGTGATATTCAAGCCAAGTAGAGAATTTAAAAATGTCTAACTTTCAGTAATAACATGTTGTCTTTTGTCTATTCCACAATTTTCGTTTAATAAGCATTTTTCAAATAGCCTGGGATTTATCATTTTCATTTCTTGAAGATCTTTTATCTACTAATAGAAAAAGAAAAAATGATGTGCTATGATAATTTTGCTTACTTTCTGATTGCTAGGAAAGAGATACTTTCCCTCACAAGACATATAATATCTCTGAATTGACTGTTGTCCCTAGAAGCTAATTGGTGACCATTAATTTTTTTCCCTTTGCCTGTCAACAGAAGTGAAAACAGTAGCTGGCATGCTCACCTACTTGATTATAGCTATTATATGAATCAGCATCCTTTTCGTAGGGTTCATCATCTATCTAGATAATTATGTATTGTTTCATTTTTCTCGCCATTTGTTTTCTGCTTTGACTACATACAAATTTATTTAAATGGTTGAAATCTGTCATGCAGCCAGTTAGAATTCATCCCCACAACATTTAGCCAAATATCCATTGTAGCCATTGCTTTAAAAATAAAAATTTCAAAATATTAAAGCGCCTTTATTTAGTCTGTTTACCTTACCTCGCATTTCTTTACTCTATATATTTTTCTCAGTTCATGTGGTCAGAATTGGTTTGCAGTGGGTGACTGAATGAGTTGTGGGATCAGCCATGAGTCTGGGTACAGCAAGCAGGGATGCAGATTAATGGAAACTGGGGCTTAAGAGACAACTATAGAAGGTGGAAAATGAGTAGAGAACCTGAGCCCTAATATTAGCCCAGTGTTAATTAACTTTTCCTATGATATTCTTGAGTGATTCTGTTTTAAAGCAGATATTCAATGAATATAATCTTTTCATTGTTTATGTTACCTGGGAGGTTGATCAAAATATTGGAATGTGATTAAATATAAATTCCAGGGCCGGCCAAGTGGCGCATTGGTTAAGAGCTGGCTTGGGACGCCAGCGGCCCCAGTTCTGATCCCACATATGAGGGCCAGTGACACTGCATTTTGAAATAAATAAATAAATAAAATAAAATAAAATAAAAAAATAAATTCCATCACTCCTATATTACAGCAGTACTTCATAATAAATATTTTTAAATAAGAAAAATCAAATTAAACATGGTGATATTAAATTTTCCAATTGAATATGCTCCACGTTATTGAACCAAGGGAGTACTGGAGAATTATTCTTAATCTCTTGGCTAAGCTTGGCCCTGATTCTATTAGTCAAAAATAAGTTTGGTAGTATTACACATTTTTTAAGTTATGAATGATGTTAAAGTATAATATAGTAGAGGTTAGCCAAAGTTTATTTCATGATAGATGAATATGGCATTCGCCTGAAATACGAAGCATGTTTAGACCATTTTCTCAGTCCTTTGGGGGACCAGAAGGGGAAGATGTGTCATCAGTGACTCAATTTCTCAAAATATAAATCAGTGAATAATAGCAAAATTCTTTAGCCCTATGAATAAAGGGAGGTGATTGGATTTATAAAAACTTCTCCTTTATTCCTAGTACCCCATAAAACTTCCTCTCTTGCACTGCCCTCCCATGTCATTAAATGGCACGCCATTCACGTATTTCTCAAGCCCATAACTGGGGGAATCCCCTTTAACTCCTGGATTTTTTTTAGAAAATAGGAACTGATTTTTATTTATTTATTTTTTATTTTTTTATTATTTTTATTTTTTAGTTTCAGGTGTACAAAACAATGCAATAGTTATAATTTCACCCCTCACAAAGTGACAACTCCCTTCCCCAATCCACTGCCCCCCACCCCTGATACCATACATATCTATTACAATTCCTTTGACTCCACTCCCCAAACTATACTCCACATCCTGTATATATATATATATATATATATATATATATATATATATATATATTTATATTTATATTTATATTTATATTTATAGTTTGCATACAATATTATTCAACATCAGCTTCAGGTGTACAGTGCAGTGGTCAGGCCTCTACTCCATCCATGAAGCGGTCTCCCTAACAAGACATGTGACCCTCTGACACCCCACAAAATATTTACAACATTATTATATTCCCCGAACTGTCTTTCACATCCCTGTGACAATATTGTAGTTACCAGTTTATGCTGTCTCGTCCTTCCCCTGCTCCCTTATCCCCAGCCCCATCCCATCTAGCAACCAGCAGATTTTCCTCTGTGTCTCTGGGACTATTTCTGTTTACATCACTCGTTTATTCAGTTCTTTAGATTCCACATTTAAGTGAGATCGTATGGTATTTGTCTTTCTCCGACTTGTCTTATTTCACTTAACATAATGTTCTCTAGGTCTATCCATATCGTTGCAAATGGTACCATTTCTTTCTTCTTTATAACGGAGTAATACTCCATTGTGTAAATGTACCACAGTTTCTTAATCCAGTTGTCTACCACTGGGCATTTCGGTTGTTTCCAAGTCTTGGCTATTGTAAATAGAGCTGCAATGAATATAGGGGTGCATATATTTTTTTTCAAATTAGCATCTTGGGTTTTTCAGGATAAATACCTAGGAGTGAAATTGCTGGGTCATATGATAGTTCCATTTCCAGTTCTTTGAGATACCTCCATACTGATTTCCATAGTGGCTGCACCAATCTGCAATCCCACCAACAGTGCATGAGGGTTCCCTTTCCCCCACAGCCTCACCAGCACTTGTTTGTTGATTTGATAATAGCCATTCTGATCGAACTCCTGGATTTTTATTTACATTTCCCATCAAGTCTATCAGTACATTTGTTAGTTCTACCCACTAAATACATACTTCAAGGAAAATAAGCTACCATTTCCACCACCAACACCAAAGCCTCATCACTTTTCAGTGGACTGCTTTCGTACCCTCCTTCCTAGCCTTCCTGCCTCCATGCGACTCCATCCTCCCAAACTTAAACACCAGGGTGCCAGAGGGATACCTCTGGCATTTACATGCTACCAAAGCTCTCTCCAGAACTTTCCAGGGCGTTCCCATTATGTTTGGACTAAAACCCAATTCTTTTCAAAGTTCAACAAAGCCCTGCCTGAATTGGCCCATGGCTGTCTCTGAACTTCCTGCCACTCTTTCCCTATGTCAAGAGAGCTATAATGACCTCTGCTAACCCTCGAACATGCCCAGTGGATTCCCATCTCAGGGCCTTTACAGTTACCCTTACCTCCACCTGCAATAAATCTTCCTCTGGCTATTCACATGGCTGGTTTCCTGCTTTCACATAGATCTGTTTCAAATGCTCTTCACAGCTCACTTTCCTGCCATTCCTCTCTGAAACAGCACCTGCATTACTCTCTTGCACTTTTAGCTGCTTTAGTTTTTGACAGTACTTACAATCACCTGATGTTATATGATGCATGTGTTCATTTACGTGGATATTTTCCATCATCCTGTCTGGAATGCAGGCTCTATGAGAGCAGGAATTTTGTCTGTCTGGTTCACTATTATACCCTCTAGTAATGAGAAAGAATGCCTAGCAAAGAGGGGACGCTTTAAAGATATTTGTTGAATGGAAGAATTAATATATGTGTTATATTTGCATTATTAGCAGTACTTATCAACCTATATGAATCAAATATAAGTATCAAAGCTGGTCAATGGAGTTTTGATTTTCCTGAATACATGCATTTTGATAGATACAGTAACGGTTACATCCTTAGGAATATTTGCTCTGTTGCTTTCACATGACTCTTAGATCAGGGCTATCCTGCATATGGTACTAGTTTGTTCAAACTGCTCTTCTCCCTGTACTTTCTGGTCAGTTACTGTGCCCCTCCTCATCCTGTCTGAGGCTTCTGAGACTCCATGACTGTGCTATGAGTCACCATAATTATTCACAACAGAAAGAAAAAATATTGCCAATCCCCGTGCCTTTGAGATAAGTAAAAAATAAAGCACCCTTTTCCCCCAAATGACTTCACATAGTATATGTTGATATTTTCTCCTGCCCATTCACTTTTTTCCCCAAAGACCATGAGATTGTGTTTACTTGCTATAGCTCTCCTAAACGCATGCTCCAATATTAGAAACTAATGTTAAAGTATTGCAGGCCAAAGAAAGCAGAATCAAAATCCCACCCTGAGTTATTGAAGCCCTATGGGTGATCCACATTCCCTTGACTTGCTAGGAAAATAAGCAGTTGTTTGGCAACACTTTTAAATTTTAAAAAAAATACACACAGACAACAAAACAAACAAAAAAAACCCATTGTAAACTGGAACGCGTTGGTGGAATTGCCACAAAGCATGCTTTAATGTCAGCTGTATAAATCTGTGAATACTGTTTTGTGACCAGATTTAGTTAGTCCATTTCAATTGGGTCATAAGAATATTACCTCTGAGTATAGTATAGCATTCATCACAATGCATCGTATACATGAAGTCTGACAATTATGTTCATGAACTCATCCTAGAAAAAGTGCTACATGCCTCATTGCTGAATATCACTATGGTCACCTTTGAAGTACCCCCCTTGGGAAGCTATGCACCAGTGCCAGCGCCTAGTCCACCCTTAAAAGCAATTCTGGAACTCTTTTTCTGGGATGGCCATCAGAGCTGTTGTTGTCATATTACCCTTGATGTCCTGAATGTCATCAAAATGTCTTCCTTTCATTATTTCCTTTATCTTCTGGTAAAGAAAGGAGTCATTGGGGGCCCGATCAGCTGAGTAGGGCGGGTATTCCAATACAGTTATTTGTATGCTCTCATTTATACATTCTTATGTCAGACTCCATGTCTTATTTATGTTTTTGATTTCTAATATAGTACTTACTATTTGTAAGTACTTCATAAATGCTCTTGAAATTGAACTATGAAGTTATAATTATGGAATTATAATTATCTGGGTTGTATTAAAAACTGCATTAAAAACTCAATTTTATTTATTTATATGTCCTTTACAGTCCTACTACATTGCTTGAATATCTAAAAGCCTTCAAAGTGTTTTTTGTTTAATTGTGTTCTTGAAAATACATCAGTTCTCCTACTGTGGAAACTAATGTTGGAAATATTAATGACTCTTAAATTTAGGAGCTAAAGGCCTTTCTTTGAACCTTTAGTTAAACTTCCAGTTCATTATTTTATAAACAATAACATTTTTCTTATCAGTTTACATATAGAAGAATGCTATTGTCCTAAACTTTGATGAGTATCATTAGAACAGATTTATTTTTCATCTACTATATCCAGACACTCAATCTCTTATCCTATTTAATCCTCACACCAAGCCGTAAGGGAAAACTATTTATGTCACATTTTATTCATAAGACTGAGACTCAGAGAGTTTAAATAACTTCTCCAACTTGCCAAACCAATAAGGCAGAGTCAGGAATTATTAGACCCATATCGCCCTGAAAGCTAAGAGTATGATCTTTCTTACTCTACCATAATGCTTCTAAGAAACAAAGCAAAGAAGGTACTATTTAGAATACATTTTGAAAATTATCTATGATTTTGAATAAAAAAGTTTTGTGGCAAGATGGTTATAAGTATCCCAGAAGTGTTGTGTATTCTCAATCATTTTAGAGGGATTAGTATTTCCGGGACTAAAATTAAGTTTTAGAGGTGTGACTGGTCAACAGAGAAAGGTATGCTCATCCCAAATATCTCACATTTCCCTCCTCTTTAAAAAAAATCAAAAGAGAGGGTGACCGGTCATGCTGGTAACACCAAGGTTGCCGACTTGATCCCCGCATGGGCCACTGTGAGCTGCGCCCTCTCAAAAGATTCAACTATGCCATTGCAGCATGAAAGCAATGTGTAACCAATGACCATGGCTGTTTCCCAATAAAATTTAGGGGGGAAAAAAAAGAAGAAGAATTTAAGAACACTAACCTCATTACCCTGGTATGTTGTCATTCTTGTTTTTGGAAGACAGGATCATGTTTTTCACTGTTTCATAACCCAAGTGTACATGGAATGGAGGGGGAAAAGGAGAGACTACCTACCTTCATCAATAGTTGGGGAATGTTGACTTAGATAAAGAATCAGTCCTGTATACAACTTCATGTATACCGACTCCCAGATGTTTCTCTCAGTGCAACTGGCAAGCAAAACACATGTCCTTAGATTTCCTCTTCTATTGTACAGAACAGTTTTGTCAATTGGGAAATATTAATAACTCTGGAAGAGAAGTCTGTTTTTTATTTTAAATAACTAGCAGCTTTAATGTCAGTAGGATGCTCTGAAGAATAAAATGAGAGCTTGAAAATGCTTTTGTTGGTGTATATACAGAAATATTTTCATGCAAAATTAGCAAGGGAAATATCTCTATTATAATTGTAATGGGATTTATTCTTGGTAGACAAAACATGATTAGGGTTTAAAATCAACCTGTGATTCATATCACTATGGTCAGACTTTCTTAAGCTTTTCAATTATTTCAGTTTAGTCAGTGAGTGCTATGTAGGTCTTTGTGTACATGTAGTGTGTGTGTGTATGTGTGTGTGTGTTTGTGTGTGTGTGAGAGAGAGAGAGAGAGAGAGACAGAGACAGAGACAGAGACAGAGACAGACAGAGACAGAGACAGAGACAGAGGCAAAAAGCAAGTTGTTTTCTTGACAATAAAGTGTCAGGTGGTCTAGTCATAGTCAGATGCAAATTATGTTGCTTTTTGTTTTAAGTAATTTGTTAGAATTTCCTTCTAGTTCCACCTTTGTCCATGCAGAAAATAAAGAGGGCTCTGTGTTGGTGTGTGTGACCATTACCATTCCTGTATTTGTTTGGCAGTTCTGTCTTTTGTAAATTTGATTCAACTAATATTTGTTAAACACCATCAAGTGTCAGAAACATTCAAATAATTGGTAATTCAGCACATGTCCTTTCTTTCCAGCTGCCAAATTTCTCACCCTCAAATGACTATGGAGCTGAACTGCACCTTAGCTCTAATGATCATCCCTTTTCACAGTCATTTTGCCCGTGTGTCAAATCTCTAGTTCAGCTGTTGTGCTACATGGTAGTTTGCATTCATTTTTTTTTATTAGTGTCAGTTATACAAAACAATGTAACAATTAGACATTTACACCCCTCACAAAGTGATAACTCACCTCCCCCAACCTACTACCCTCTGACATTGTATGTATCTATTACAGTTCCATGGACTCTATTCCCTATGCTGTACTCCACATCCTGTGACTACATATATATTTAATTATAGTTGACATTCAGTATTATTCAGCTACAGCTTCAGGTGTACAGTCCTCACTTTTATCAAAGACAGGTGAATCATACGAGAAATATGCCTACCTGATATCCATCACGGCATAATTTCAAAACATGACACAGAGATGACAGATGGCACAGTAAGAGCACTCTACTATAGGTTATGTGTACTTAGTTGCATGTGTTTTGCTCTCCTAACAGATTGCTCACACCTTGAGGGAAAACAGTGCAAAGAGCAAGAGTAGCAGCTTGACAGAATTTTCAAGGAGCCGGTAAAAAAGAATTGGGTGGCAAAGGTCTAGCAAGGCCTCCATCTTGAATGTACTCCTTTTCCTTTGGCAAGCCAATTGCTCTGTTTGCACCTCAAATCCTTGATCTCTAAAACAAGAGAGTTGCATAGGCCCAGAATATTTTTATTATTATTATTATTATTATTATTATTATTATTTTAACTTTTGATTACTGTAAGGTATAAGAGCAGAAACCAGAGATATTCCAAACCTCCATCAAATTTCTTAGCACATTATAGTGTTCAATGTACATCAGTTGAATTGAGGTGTTTATTTTTTTATTAGAGTATAGTTGGCATACAATATTGTATTAGTTTCAGGTGTATCAACGTGGTGGGTCGACACTTGTATATCTTGCAATGTGCTCAACACACTAAGTCTAATAACCATCTGTCACTGTGCAAAGTTATCACACTATTAACTATACACTCTCCTACCCTCTGGCAATTATCAGTTTGTTTTTTTTGTTTCTATCAGTCTGTTTTTGTTTTGTTTGTTCATTTGTTTTGATTTCTTAAAAAAATTCCACATATGAGTGAAGTCATGTGATATTTGTCTTTCTCTGTCTAACTTATTTCACTTAATTTCACTAATTTCACCTTCTAGGTCCATCCATGTTGTCACAAATGGCAGGATTTCCTTCTTTAGATTGCTGAGTAGTAGTCAGTCGTATATATGTGTCACCTCCTCTTGATCCAATCGTCTATCAATAGATGAATTGATATTTTTAGTTAAAATTTGGGGTGAAATGCTGATTTATAACATAAATAAAAGAGCTACTTTCGTCAGAGAGGCATGGGCACAACAAGGCAGGATCCCAGCCCCGTGGAGCACCCCTTATCTCTGTCTTAATTTCACCTGCCCAGAAGGGCACTGTGGAAATCATAGGGCTTTAGGGAACACATTTAAAAAAATCAAAAAATGTAATAAGAATATAATTTTCTCTGGCTCCACCATTCTACAATTCCCCTGCTCACTTGGAGTTGTCGCTTGAGACTAATATGAAAGGTCTTAAGGGTGTAACATTATGCGATGGGCATGGGTGGTGGGTTCAGGTAGAGAACCACACAACCATTTTATAGTTCTGAATGAATGTGCTGCATATGGATTTTATTATCTTTCTTGACAGATCTTTTACAATAAGTTATTAGTGTTGGATGTTTTTGAACAGGAACATTTCTCTCAGCTGCTTTCTTTAACAAACTGTAGAGTTGTTTGCTTATAACCGCATGACCACAAGAGTTTATAAACTGAGGTAATTTATTGAGTATGCCTGTTATTTTGATACCATAGTTGCTTTTGAAGCTCGCTGAAATCATATGATAACCACAGCCTAACAAATGTGGTTTTTTGATCTATTAATGGTGAACTGTTTTGCCAACATTTAGTGAATAATCTCCTTATTTAGCTGGTAGGAGTATACAAATCTGTTAAGATCACTGTAGACAAGAAACAAGAGTATATAAGCTTAATCAGAGTGATGTCAAATCTTTGAGAATAATTTCAAAGCAGTTGCTATCCTATTACCCCAACTTTCCTTTCCCTTTCATTCCCACCCTGTGTTAAATATTAATGGAGATGAATGAATAATGCATTCAATCAATTATAAACAAGCAATGGATCCGATGTGTGGCTGGTCTCCCAAACCAGGACCCTTAAAGCTCATCTCTGTTTTTCTGAGATGTGCTGCCTCATTTGTTAGCACTGTTTTCTGTTAAAGAGTGATGGGGGTGAGCTGCTGAGGCCGATTGAATTCTGGAATCCTCTGGTGGTGAGGAAATGTCGCCAACTCCTGGCACTGCTGACTAGATTAGCCTTCCAGTTATCAACCAAACTGGCATGTCCTCCTGGCAAGGAGGGAAGAAAGCCCTCAAAGCAGAAACATTCAGTCCAGCAACCCTTAATTGATCATTTTTGTACTTGCTACAGAGTGGAAGTTGCAGTGACAGATATCAGGGGACCTGGGAAATTCGATCAGAGAAGGTGGGGAGAAAGGCTTGATGAAGGAGAAGTGGCTATTTGTCTAAAGCCCAGATTGTCTAGTTTAGCTAGGAATGAAGTATGCAGTGGGAAACCTATCTTCGAGATGTTTAATAGTAAACTCATAGATCTGTAAAATTAATGAGAACACAGAGTAGAAATGTATGGAAACCTAAAAATCAAAGTGTGTATATCATGCAAATTAGAAATAAATGCTATAAAATGTAATAGATAATAGTAATAAAATATTTTTGACTAATGGAAAGTATCATTTAAAATATGATCTTGGTGAATACTTATTTGCATGTTTGAGTGTGCAGCTTATACTGGTACGAATTATTGCCACATTTGCCTACCCATTTATAGAGTATGTGTGTTAGAAATAGACATGTACAATGTCAGAAGGGCAGTGGATTGAGAGAGGGGGATCATCACTTTGTGAGGGGTGAGATGTCTAACTATTACATTGTTTTGTACACCTGAAACTAATAAGAAAGAGAGTAAGAGCGAGCGAGAGAGAATGAGAGAGACAGAAAAAAGGAAGGAAGGAAGGAAGGAAGGAAGGAAGGAAGGAAGGAAGGAAGGAAGGAAGGAAGGAAGGAAGGAAGGGGTTTTGAGGGAATGTGATCCAGGGTTTAGAAGCTAGGAATGGGATTAAGAAGAAGGAGACAACATTATGCCCCAAAATCACTGAAATGCATGATCCATAGATCATGTGTAGCTTTAACACAGAACAAATGTAAGGTACCCTTTCAAAAGGAAAGCAAGATGCAATTTGAAAAGATTTGGTAAAGCAGTCGTAGGTTCTTATGGACTGACCAATCCTGATTCTGTACTTAAACAGTCTCATGTGATTGTCAATTTGGAAGTGTTCTATTCAACTCATGTACAATCTAATCACTCTTCACCTTGCCTGAAGGTACTGCCTGCAGTATGTAAGTCATTGCTTGGTACAACACTTTGAAGTGCTACTCTGAGAATGGAAAATATTTGGGAAAATAAACTGTGTTCTCTCCTTCAGTTCCCTCAGCATAACTATAGTCTGTATTATTATTATTGTTTTTCAGCCCCTCTAACTGATAAGCCACCCAAGCTTTTGTATCCTGTGGACAGTAAACTGACAATTCAGGAGACCCAGCTGGGTAAGTAATTCCTTAATTCTAGTTAATATACTTTTTGTAATACATTCTGGCAGTTAATAAGCTTAGATTGTAACCTGATGTAACACTCTGAGCTAGCCCATGTGTATTAGGGAGCAAAATTAGAAAATACCAGCAAACATGACTCATTCCATCCCCCACAGTGCGTGAGTTAAGTCTAAGCTGGACATTGGGATGTAAAAACTCACATGTCATTTAGATAGTTGCTGGGAAATGAGACGGGCTGAAGGTGTTTTTGATGGTATTATATTGTCATTTTATGAGGCTCGAATTGGTTTTAAAACAGGCAATATGGAACTGTTTGACTTATAATATTTATTAATACACTAAAATATAATTTAATTTTTGAAAATCAGGGGAAAGGGTACAGATTCATAAAAATAAATTTTACCATTACAGTCAAAAATCTTTTTTATCTAATAAATATAATGAACATTATGCTAGTGAAATTATGGATAATAATAAAATGTGAGCAAGTGGCTTTGGGTTAAAGGACCAATAGGTTTGGGACATTAAGAATATGGACAGAATATAATTTGATAGAAATATACAGTTGTCCACAAATCAGAATTCTAATATACTTGACTCAGAGTTAAGTCTAGAATTTCTGAGTCTGATTTATCTATATTCAGTTATACCAAATTTTGAAAAATTCCCCTTAATTATAAATATCTATAGCACATTTAATCATATTCTTTTAGTTTTTATTTTTATTTCAAATAGGCTATGCATGTATATATCATGAACTTTAGCAGAAAATTATTTGTTTTTACTGGTTTGATATAAAGAATTTTCAAAAGTACACATTTAATCATATATGCTTATTTGTTAAGGAATTTTTTCTTCCATTCACCATTTGAGGGTAGAAAAGAATTTACTGTATACAACTGAAAAAGAGTTGGTAGCCCATCCCTTAAGTTTCTGATGTTATTATTGTTCTTGGATTGAGGATTTGGATTAAAATTGTAAACCATCTTCAAAATGAAGATTATAGATATAATAATCTTTACTAATAACATATCCAAACCTAAAGTAGGAAAAGATATGATGGTGGTTTTAGAACCTGTAAAATGATCATGGTCAATGGACTTCTAACATTGGAAATACTTATATTTACTAACATATGAGGAATTCATACAAGACAGGGTATTAATATGTGTCTTTCATGGGAAACCCAAGTCTTTGAATTAATGCCATATACAAGGAAGATGTATTATAATTGTTGTTATATTCTCATAAGTGGCCATGCTGATACAGATCTTTCAATAACTCCTAGGAAGATGTATTTCTAAAAGTTTTGCAAACTTACAAAATCATGGACCAAGAAGGAGTAGTTTATGGTACCAGTTATCAGTAATGAGCATAATGAAAATGAAATTATCTCTTTACTTGATGACACAATTAAAATAATTTTATGATTGATGGATGCCCACTGGGTTTCCTTATACAGAGGGTGCCAAAAAATATATACACACTTTAAGAAAGAAAAAACTGTATTAAAATTATAATACTCAATATAGACTGATAACAAAAGATGAATACAAGTCATGTGTATATATTTTTTGGGCATCCCCCGTATTGTCCATGAAATTGGAATAAGTCAAATTGTTCTTTACCTCCTATTAAAATGTTTTACAAAATGAAAAAGCTTTCCTTTTAAAATATTATGTTTTCTTGCACAAAAATTATACAGGGTATTCCAGATTATTTGAAAATATGAAAACTTCTGTGCAGATTGTAAGGTTTAACTATATAGTGATTTGAAGAAAGATGGGTATGTCTGTTATCAAAATGCTCCAGGAAATACTCTAACTCGTTTATTGTCACTGCCAAAAGAAACGTGAGCTCTCTTTAAATACCAAGTAAACTAGAGACATCAACCTGGGGTTTGGATTCTTTTAAACAACTTTTGTTTGATTTTCTGATTCCAGTTCTCAGTGTATAAGATAAACCATTTAACCTTAATCCTTGAATCTTTGAATAACAGTGATTTGAATTACCTTGCTGGTGTTGTTACTGCAATAGGATTGGAGTAAGTGAATAGCTGATCACAAAGGATAAGTGAAAATAGGAAATAATATTGAGGACCCAAAACAGAAAGACTCAACCTGCCTAAAATATATTTGTTTTCTATAATATGTGTGTTTATTTTTCCCCTCCTTGGTGATTTAATTTTTACCCTTTCCAGATTTCAGAAAGGTATCAATTTCAACAGGCTCAAAATGTGATATCATATCCTATGGAAGGGGGACTGAGTGAAGAGTCATGGGTGGGCGTAAGGAGGGTGGCCAGGACCAGTGACAGGGAACCTGTAATGATGTCTACTCTTATGAGAAGGTGAGACCCTCCAACAGAGTTTTATTGGCCAATAGCTCAGGGGTCTGACTCAACCTTGTCCTAAATTGAGGATTGATCTCAGAGGATAAAAAAAAACCTACCATATGAGTTACATTATAAAATAATCACCAGTAGTTACACAAAGTTGAGTTGGTACATCTGACGATCTAATTTTGACATCCTGGCTAAGTTACACACACATCCATCTGACCTTGGGAACTATAAATCCATCGGTTCTTCAGTTTGTCTGCAAATATGTAAACCTCATTGATAATGACTTATATAAAATCATGAAATGCGTGGATTTGTCTTCACCTCCAAATTCTCCTTTCTCTGTCACTTTCTGTACCTTTGTGTCCTCCTTTTCTTCCAATTCCTTCATCTTCCCCAAACTGGAAAGATTCTGATAGGGATAGTTTAAACTGTCCCCGTATAGAAAGAGAAAGGCATAAAAAAAGCAAAGTACTTAGGAAAAAAATAAAGTAGTGACTAAATTCATATGAAATATGTAAATTGGTAGGGTGGAATTTCAGTCAATATGTGTTCACAGTGTAGCATTTCCATTTTAAGTGGCATCTATGTGTTACTTCTAAATTAAAAAAAAAAACGGGTTTTGTCTTTTTAAAATAATTTTCAGGCATCAGCAAATGTATGGCCAGCACTTTTCTTGGGCAAAGGGCCAAGAAATCACACTGTACAATTCTGAAGTTCAGTCCGAAAGGTGAGCCAGACTTAGTCCTTTCAGGCAGCTGTAGTTAAGGGAATCATATGACAGACACCATTGTCTTACGGAGTTTGAGCCCTGAGAATGTCAATCAGAATTGTGGCCTCGTTATGGCCAGGAGCCCATTTTCAGAACCTTCCAGAACAGAGGATGTTATATTAATCATTACCAGACTTTCAAAGAGTAGAAATCCATCCCACCCTCGACCTACTAAGGCACATACTATTTTACAAATTAGAGTTTACTGAAAATCACTTTATGTAAATTTGGGGTTTTGCTTTGAAAAATAATTATGCAGGTTAACGGTGGAAATTTGGGGGATATAAAGAAAAGAATCTTGTTTCTTACACTTTACATTGTAAAAACATTCTGTTCCTATTAAATATTCTCAGAAAATACCCTTTTAATGGCTACAGGATATCCATGTGAATGTCCTGTAATTTCATATATATTGCTGGAAATTTTGATTTTTTCAAATTTCATTATAAAGAATGATGCAGTGATCTTTACATATGCATTTATCCCTGACTTTATGATTATTTTAACTGACAGATTCCTAGAAGGAAAAAAATACTAGGTAAAAAGAAATAATTCTGTTTAAGTTTCTTGCTACATATTTACAGAATTCTTAGTAGGCATAGCAAACTCTCACCAGAAGTATATAACGAGTATAATCACTTTTAATCTTTGATAAAAAATTAATAAAATAATATATCTTTCTAACATAGAATTCTTGAAGGAAAAGTCACTATTCTTTAATATCAGAATCACTTCTTCTTCCTCCTTACCTCTTTCTCTCTCTCTTCGCTCATTTGAGTACTAGAGGTCTCTCATTTGTTTAGGATTATCCACATTTGGGGGGTTTCAGATAAATCTAGCCTATTTAGGTAAATGTCTATGGTTGATGAAACATAGAAACCTAATTGAATGTCTATAGTGTCCATCCATTTTCTTCTCTTGCTTATTATAATGCTCAACTAATAACTTCCTCTAGATTCTAAGTTTCTTAATACAATACTCAGCAATTTTGTGATGTACTCTGGGCAAGGGAATGTCAATAAATACTAATTGATGACCAGGTATACATGCAACAAAGGGAACACATCTCCAAAATTTTCTGCAAGAGAAAATAATGAAACTTAACTGAAGAAGCTGCCTAGCAGTGCTCCTATTTTTCTTTAATATTTACTTTCACTTGATAAGTTTGTTAAAAACCAAACACTTAGTACCTGAGCAAGTAACCAGGATTCACCAGATGTCAACATATAAAGGAAAGTGGTTGATGGCATTATTGAAACCTCAAATTTTGAAACATCTGTCCCGGTAAGGGGGCACATACATACATGTAACTTTATCCAATTTAATGACAGGCTAATTAAAATTAAAAGTCACACTAGAACTTGACTATCGCACCTTGCCCTGTTACACCATATTATCATTTGGAGAATTTTAAATTTCAAGTAGACTGAGGGAAAAATGTCCATACATTATATATAGACCCTGATTGATATTTTTATAGGGAAACTCCTTGTCTTGCAAATTATATGTCTAATTTACTGTGTTGCTAAAATAATTAGTTACTGAAACACTCTAATGCTTTATATGTTCTGGAACTGTGTATAATATATTGTGCATAGAATGTGTTTTATTACAAATATGCTAGTTGAGGTTTTAATCCAAGGAGACCTTTATAGGGAATTATTTTACGGAGTCAAAAATAGCCCTCCAAAGTTTTCTATCTAGGTCTATATTTTTATAGCTGTTGTTTTCTTGAAACAAAACACACCTTTTCTGAATAGTGACTACTCTTATCTTACTAAAATTAGGGTGCCTCTTTGTTTCCTTTCTCGGTTAGGGAAGTACTTAATATCAATACCCTAGAAACAAAACAGTTCAGCTGTTGAATTTGATACCTGATTCTGAAAGTGCCATACAATACTGTTGATGCTAAAAAAATACTTTGTTGCTGAGGTGTGCTAGTGATACAACTAGGACCTTCCTTTCCAGAGGTAAAGAAGTCATCATAGACTGTTTGGGTTTTTCCACCCACAATTACTCTTCTGGTTGTCATGAGCAAATGTAATGTTGACTATGGTTTTACGGCACCACAGGGAATGTACAAGACATATTTTCACTGATGAACTCATATTTTTAAAAAACCATAAAACTTCCCTTTTGCTCTGGATACAAAGATTTGTATCCAGGGTCCAAGTTTTACATGAAAAATGATATACTTGTCCACTTGAGAAAGACATGCAGATCAGCGTTAGTTCTACTGCCTGAAATAAAGCTTGTTAGACATAAATTAGGTTTTTTGGACAAATGGCTGCTATAATTAAAGCATGTAAAGGCAAATACAGACTGCTATTATAATTATTTAAACTGCTAGTGTCCAGTTCTACTCAATCCATATTTATTGCACCATGATAAATGAAAGTAACTCTTGACAGCTGTTGAAGTCTCATATCTTACTTTTGAAGCAAAAAGCACCTTAAAAATTGTGATTCTAACCTGAAGAGGAATGTTTTTATATTAGCAGTTAGTCAATATTTCATATCCTTAAATGATAAATCAATGAATGGAAACGAGTATTAGTATTCTTAAATCATTTTATGACCTAACTTTTTTTTTTTTTTGAGGGCAGTGTCACTGGCCCTCACATGTGGGATCCGAACCGGGGCCGCTGGCTTCCAAGGCCAGCGCTTAACCACCGCGCCACTCGGCCGGCTCCTTATGACCTAACTTTTAAGATTCTCAAAATCAAAGTCTTTCTTTAGTGCTGGAGAGGAGTAATAGGTTGGGGGAAAATGCAACTTTCCAAATTTGCTTTAAAAATTGCTATCTAAATGGAAGTCAAATTTCCTTTTCAAGTGTTAAATACCGAAAGCCTAGTGCTAGGATAGGCTTGAAACCCAGAGCAAAATTGAGGTGGAGGTTAGAATAGCTCCTCTGGGCCATTGATATCTGAAACTTTGGAAGCCCATTGAACCACTTGTTAAAATGTATTAAAACTGGAAGAGAGACCATGTAAGTGAGTATGCTTGTCCTTAACCTTGGAAAGGAGCCAGAAGGGAGAGACAATGGGAAGAAAGAAAAGGCCCAGGAAAGAGTGTTGTCACAAAACAAGTAAGGAAAGTCCATTGACATTTCCAACTCCTGGCCTCCTTCGTTGGGCACCAACATGAATCATGCACATTGCTCTCTTGCCACAGCACTAAGAGTACTATTTTATTGTTGCTGGCCAGTAAAGAAATTAGATATGGGTAACTCTTCACAAGTCCAGATTTAGGAACTTCAGGAAGTGGACAAGCTTTGGTGGTTATCAAGTTAAATCCTCTCTTTAATTGATGAGAAAACAGAGGACAAAAATGGCTACATGTATTTATATCACAAAATTTACAGAAACAAGCTTACCATCATTACTATTACTATTATTTTATTATTTTGGTTACAATTCAGAGGCAGCATATGGCAGTGGTTCCAAGTTCAGGTCATTCTATCAGACAGTTGACAATTCAGCTCTGTCACTTACTATATGTGTAACTTTGAACACACAGCCCTCATTTTCCTAATCAATTAAAAAGGCACCATGGTAATACCTACCTTTGAGGAGTTAGTGTGGGTATATACAGAGATAATGAATGGAAAGATTAGTACATTGCCTGGTATATATTAAATAGTCAATACATGCTTGCTGCTAGTAGTTGAGCTATTTTAATGCAGTATATAGAAAACTGTGTATAGAAGGTTCCTGAAATGCATTTTGAATGCCAGTGATTGCTCCTGCTTATGTACTTGCTAGAATATCATAGTATGGAGCAGACATAGGCTTCATTACAGGATGGATAATATATTGTTTAATACTTTATTTTATTTTTTTAATTAGCTTCAGGTGTACAACACAGTCCAATAGTTATACTTTTTACCCCTCAAACTGAAAACCCCCCTCCCCCAATTCTCCACCCCACGCCTCCCCCCCATATCATACTATCTATGACATTTCCTTTGGCTTCCTTCCACCATATAATCCACATCCCGTGACTATCTATATATTCAATTACAGTTGGCATACAATATTATACATCAATTTCAGGTATACAGTGCAGTGATAGGCCTCTACTCCATCCATGAAGTGGTCTCCCTAACAAGACATGTGACCATCTGGCACCCCACAAAATTTTGTTTTTGAGGGCAGTGTCACTGGCCCTCACATGTGGGACCCGAACCGGGGCCACTGGCTTCCCAAGCCAGCGCTTAACCACCACGCCACTCCGCCGGTCCCCCACAAAATTTTTACAACATCATTATATTCCCCGAACTGTCTTTCATATCCCTGTGACAATACTGTCGTTACCTATTTTTGCTGTCTAATCCCTTCCCCTTCTCCCTCATCCCCACTCCCCTCCCAACTAACAACGCTGTTTTTCCTCTATATCTATGAGACTGTTTCGATTTCCTTTGCTCATTCATTCAGTTTTTCAAATTCCACATATAAGTGAAATCATATGGTATTTGTCTTTCTCCAACTGACTTATTTCACTCAACATAATAGTCTCTAGGTCCATCCATATTGTTGCAAATGGTACAATTTCATTCTTCTTTATAGTGGAGTAATACTCCATTGTATAAATGTACCACAGTTTCTTAAGCCAGTCATCTACTGCTGGGCATTTCGGTTGTTTCCAAGTCTTGGCTATTGTAAATAGTGCTGCAATAAACATAGGGGTGCATATATTTTTCAAATTAGTGTCTTGGATTCCTCTGGGTAGATACCCAAGAGTGGAATTGCTGGGTCATATGGTAGTTTCATTTCCAGTTTTTTGAGATACCGCCATACTGATTTCCATAATGGCTGCACCAACCTGCAATCCCACCAATAGTGCAGCAGGGTCCTCTTTTCCCCACAGCCTCATCAGCACTTGTTGTTTGTTGATTTGTTGATGATAGACATTCTGACTGGAGTGAGGTGGTATCTCATTGTGGTTTTTATTTGCATTTCTCTGATGATTAATGAGGTTGAAAATTTTTTCATATGCCTGTTGGCCATCTGTATGACCTCTTTAGAGAAATGCCTCTTCATATCCTCTGCCCATTTTTTAATTGGGTTATTTGTTTTTTTGGTGTTGAGTTGCATGAGTGTTTTATAAATTTTGGATATTAACCCCTTATCAGATATATCGTTGGCAAATACCTTCTCCCATTCAGTAGGCTGCCTTTTTGTTTTATTGATGATTTCCTTTGCTGTGAAAAAAATTTTACGTTTGATGTAATCCCATATGTTCATTTTTTCTTTTATTTCCCTTGCCCAAGGGATATATCAGTAAAAATAGTACTCAGGGTAATGTCTGCAAACTTACTCCCTATGTTTTCTTCTAGGAGTTTTATGGTTTCAGGTCTTACATTTAAGTCTTTAATCCATTTTGAGTTTGTTCTCGTATATGGTGTAAGTAGGTGGTCCATTTTCATTTTTTTGCACGTGTCAGTCCAATTTTGCCAGCACCATTTATTAAATAGACTATCTTTACTCCAATGTAAATTCTTGCTTCCATTATCATAGATTAAATGACCATATATGGATGGGTTTATTCCTGGGCTTTCTATTCTATTCCATTGATCTATGTGTCTGTTTTTATGCCAGTACCATACTGTTTTGATTACTGTAGCCTTGTAGTATGTTTTGATGTCAGGTAGTGTGATGCCTCCCACCTTGTTCTTATTTCTCAACATTGCCATAACTATTCGGGGTCTTTTGTGGCTCCATATAAATTTTAGGATTCTATGTTCTATTTTCGAGAAAAATGTCCTTGGTAGTTTGATTGGAATTGCACTGAATCTATATATTGCTTTAGGTAGTATTGACATTTTAACTATATTAATTCTTCCTATCCATGAGCATGGTATGTATTTCCATTTATTTGTGTCTTCTTTGAATTCTCTCTTCAGTGTCTCATAATTTTCTGAGTACAGGTCTTTTACTTCTTTAGTTAAATTGATTCCTAGATATTTTATTGTTTTTGAAGAAATTGTAAAAGGGATTGATTTCCTGATTTCTTCTTCTGATAGTTTATTATTGGTGTATAGAAATGCAACTGATGTCTGAATATTAATTTTGTATCCTGCTACCTTACCAAATTCGTGTATCAGTTCTAGCAGTTTTTTGGTGGAGTCTTTGGGATTCTCTGTATATAGTATCATGTCATCTGCATATAATGACAATTTTACTTCCCATTTTCCAATTTCGATGCATTTTATTTCATTTTCTTGTGTGATTACTATGGCTAGAACTTCCAGAACTATGTTAAATAGAAGTGGTGAAAGGGGGCAGCCTTGTCTTGTTCCTGATCTTAAGGGGAAAGCTTTCAGTCTTTCCCCTTGAGTACGATGTTTGCTGTGGACTTATATATGGCCTTTATTATGTTGAGATATGATCCCACTATTCCCACTTTGCTAAGAGTTTTTCTCATAAGTGACTGCTGGATTTTGTCAAATGCCTTTTCTGCATCTATTGATATGATCATATGGTTTTTATTTTTCATTTTGTTAATGTGATGTATTACGTTAATTGATTTGTGGATATTGAACCAGCCTTGCATACCAGGAATGAATCCCACTTGATCATGGTGTATGACCTTTTTAATGAGATGCTGACTTCAGTTTGCTAGTATTTTGTTGAGAATTTTTGCATCTATGTTCATTAGGGATATTGCCCTGTAGTTTTCCTTTTTTGTAATATCTTTGTCTGACTTGGGAATCAGGGTGATTGTGGCTTCATAAAAAGCATTTGGGAGCCTTCCCTCCTTCTGTATTTTTTGGAACAGTTTGAGGAGTATAGGTACTAATTCTTTTTTGAATGTTTTGTAAAATTCACCTGTGTAGCCATCTGGTCCAGGACTTTTGGTTGTTGGAAGATTGTTGATTACTGATTCAATTTCTTTGGCAGTAATCAGTCTGTTCAGAGTTTCTGTATCTTTTTGGTTCAGACTTGGTACATTGTATGCTTCTAGAAATTTATCCATTTCTTCTAGATTGTTGAATTTGTTAGCATATAGTTGCTCATAGTATTTTCTTAAAATTTTCTGTATTTCTGTGGTATCTGTTGTCACTTCTCTTTCTTTTCTGATTTTATTAATTTGGGTCCCCTCTCTCTTTTTCTTGGTTAGTCGGGCTAAGGGTTTGTCAATTTTGTTTATCTTTTCAAAAAACCAACTCTTGGGTTCATTGAACTTTTGTATTGTTTTTTTTTATTCTCTATTTCATTTATTTCTGCTCTGGTGTTTATTATTTCCTTCCTTATACTCCCTTTAGGCTCCTTTTGCTGTTCTTTTTCGAGTTCCCTTAGGTGTAAAGAGAGTCTGCTGATTTTAGATTTTTCTTCCTTCTTTAGGTAGGCCTGCACTTCTATGAACTTCCCCCTTAGGACTGCTTTTGCTGCATCCCAGAGATTTTGGGTCCTAGTGTTTTCATTTTCGTTTGTCTCAAGGTATCTTTTGATTTCCTCCTTGATCTCATTTTTGACCCACTCACTATTTAGTAGCATGTTATTTAGCCTCCATGTATTTGTAAGCTTTCCAGATTTCTTCTTATAATTGATTTCTAGTTTCATAGCATTGTGGTCAGAGAAGACACTTGATATGATTTCAATCTTCTTAAATTTGTTGAGACTTGTTTTGTGGCCTAACATATGGTCTATCTTGGAGAATGTTCCATGTGCACTTGAGAAGAATGTATTTTCTGTAACTTTGGGGTGAAATGTTCTAAAAATATCAATTAAATCCAGCTGGTCTAAAGTGTCATTTAAGGCCACTATGTCTGTGTTGATTTTCTGTCTGGAGGATGTGTCCATTGGTGACAGGGTGTTGAAGTCCCCTACTATCATAGTGTTCCTGTTGATCTCTGCCTGTATGTCTGTCAAAAATCTGTTTTATATATTTAGGAGCTCTTCTATTGTGTGCATAGATGTTTACTAGGGTTATGTCCTCTTGTTGAATTGATCCCTTTATTATTATGTAGTGCCCTTCTTTTTTTTCTTATTTTCTTTTTTTTACAGCACAGGACAGTTTATTAGGGTAGAAAGTAACAGCTCTCAAAATGAGAGGAGGTCCCGACTGGGTTGCCTCTGTATTGCCCTTCTTTGTCTTTTATTGTGGTCTTCATTTTAAAGTCTGTTTTGTCCGAAATAAGTATTGCTACTCCAGGTTTTTTCTCATTTCCATTTGCATGAAATATCTTATTCCATCCCTTTACTTTCAGTCTGTGTGTGTCTTTTGATCTGAAATGAGTCTCTTATAGACAGCATATGCAAGGGTCCTGTTTTCTTATCCACTCAGCCACTCTATGTCTTTTGATTGGAGCATTTAGCCCATTCACATTTAAAGTAATTACTGATAGGTGCATATTTATTGCCATTTTGTTATTTGTATTTCTTGCCTTCCTGGGTTAGCTTGTTTTAGGATGGATAATATTTTAGTAAATTAATTTCTGCCTCCCCTTAAGAACTCAATAATATACATACTATTTTTTTCTACTTAAATTAAACTTTATCTTAAAGATGTTATTGATTTTAGATTACCTAAGTCTTCCATAAGTCTATCCAAATGCATACAGTAAGTACTCAGTTATAACAGAAGAAAATTATTCTCATTCTTTAAAAATATGACCTTTCTGGGCCGGCCGAGTGGCGCGGTGGTTAAGCGCTGGTTTGGGAAGCCAGTGGCCCCAGTTCGGGTCCCACATTGAGGGCCAATGGCACTGCCCTCAAAAAAAGACAAACAGAGCTGGCGGAGTGGCATGGTGGTTAAGAGCTGGCTTTGAACACCAGCGGCCCCAGTTCGGGTCCCACATATGAGGGCCAGTGACACTGCCCTCAAAAAATAAATAAATAAATAAATATATAAATAAATAAATAAATAAATAAATAAATAGACTATCTTAAAAAAAATATGATCCTTTAAATGGACCAAATTTATAAATGACCATCAAGAAAAAAGTTAGAGTGAAAAAAATATTTTTCTAAACTAAAAAAATTCAGATATAACGTTTCTTAAGACAAAGAACATGAAAATAATTTTACAAAACAAAGCACCAAACGATTATGCCTGTCAACTTCCTCCTGAAGGTTTTGGCGATAATCATATTCATTTTATAGGAAAATACTGCTTTTCCTCTGATAAGCACTGTTATCACAAAGCTTTCTGAGTTTTTCTTAATGATTGAAGTTTGCTAGCATACAAAAATGCAGTGAGTAGCCTATGTTAACAAGAACTCCTGAATTTGCAAAGTGCATGCCAATTTATCAGAAATAAACCTATCAAAGGACATTATGGTGTAGAATGTGGAAAGAGGTTTCAGAATAAGAGTTAAGTACCACATGACTAAGTTCATTAAAATAGAAACTATAAAAAGACCCACATCATTTAAAATTTGAATATAAAGAGAGTTATTCATCCACAAATTTCCTCTTGAATTTTGGCCAAATAACTGAACATTCCTAAATTATATGCAGACTTTTCATGAAAAATAACTTGTGCTTGAATACGATTATGAAAATAGGATACCAGCATTTTATGGTTTAATGTTAAAACACTTTCATTCCAGGCAACTTACTCTACCAACTTAGTGTGTTCATACACATTTGTGGGTGTATTGAATCATAATTTCAGAGAAGTGACCCCTTCATTTTTGATAGATCTTTAGTTAATAGTGGCTTAACATGTCAGTTTTCAGAGGCTCTGTCCCCCAGTTTCTCTTAAGCATCTAATGATCAATGAAAGATTTCTATGCACAAGGGAACTATGCTATTTAAAGAAACTCTGTGGTAACTAATTTCATATAAGAATCCTTTTGTAATTGAATAATCATCCTTCTAAGCTTTCTCTGTGGTAGTACAGAATTTTACATTTTCATAAGATGAGGTTCATCGATATGAAACTGCAAGTGGTATTTCTAACTCACCCAGATAACAGATCATCCATCACTTCACATGACTTCCCCTTGTCTATCAGTAGAAACTGATGCCCATGGTGACTTTTTGCCTCCTCTGAGGAAATATCAAATTTTATTCACCAGCTTCAGAATCAACAGTACTTCATTGTAATCTAATTCTTTGAAAATTGATGTGGTAGGGTAGAATATTTAAGTAACCAAAACAGCCTATTTTCATAAGGGATACACTTTGAAGGCCATCTTACTACTTAATCTGCCTCTGTTTTGTTGAAATGTGTCCTAATATAATGACTGCCCATGGTGTCATTTGTTTTTCCATAGCTACAAGTGTGATGAGAGTTCTTACGTGTTTCCAAGTTTTAAGGAAGCATTTTGTAGTTTGATTCTTCTGGAATTTATATGGCCCTTTTCATAACATAATTCTGCTGACCACTTCTGTTTTCTTAATGTATTCATATGCATTTAATAATGTTTTTCTTTGGCTGGCTAAGTGGCTCAGTTGGTTAACAGTTGGCTTAGAGAGCGAGCTCTGAGCAACAGGGCCACCAGTTCAATTCCCACAGGGGCCAGTGAACACTATGCCCTAGCTGATCTGTCGCTGAGCTGCCAACAGGTGGCAGGATGGCTCAGCTGGTGTAACAACAAGATTGCCTGTTTGATGGTGGGCTATGCCAACCTGCAACTAAGACTGAACTCAGTACCTTGAGCTGAGCTGAGGCCTGGATGGCTCAGTGGATAGAGCATGCACTCTTAACAAGCCTGCTGGTTTGACTCCTGCATGGGATGGTGGCTATCTATGCCCACCTGCAACTAAGATCAAACACAGCACCTTGAGCTTAGAGGCCATGAGCTGCCAACGGGAAGCCAGATGGCGACTGACACCCTCCACAACGAAGATTGAAGAACAACTTGGCCGGTCCCCTTCCCCAATTCCCCAACACTGTTCCCCTCCCCCAATTCCCCAATAAATTCTTTGAAAAAAATAATAATGTTTTTCTTTTTAACATAAAAGTACATATAATGAAATTTGATTTGCTACTTTATCAATGCCTAAACATTCACAGTGTAAGATGTGCCTAAACCTGTGCCCCAAAACATGCCAGATAAGCCGAATGCATACAGTATCCAGAAAGGTTTAAAACCTGAAGCTCATAGCAAACTCTTGTGAAAAGGCTTCTTTTCCATTCATTGCAGACGAACCAGTTAGTTTCTCACAACCACTAAGAATTTTTGAAATCTTTGTAGTTAAAATTGGTAAAATCTAGTTATAGCATGTACAATTCAATTGAATAATGAAAAAAGCAAAAAAAAAGCTCGATAAAGAAATGTTTGATTTGTTTTTTTCCAAAATTCATCTGTATTGAAATAAGTCTTGGGTCAATGATCTGGTCAGAAAATACCCCCCACTTCCACTTCTGGTCCACAATGGTCATGAGAGAAAGGCTTCATGTCCTTTAGGATTCCAGAAGAGTCAGTAATTGCATCTCGCCTCCCACTTCCTCTTAGTGGTCTTCTCAAATTTACATGCAGGCAGAAGGCCTTCTCACTCTCAGAGAACTTTTGTTTGTAGTTTAATAAAATCAGGGCACCCACCCTCAGATTTGCCTGCTGAAGAATTGTGTTTATAGAAACTTGGTGGCTCTTTGAGTTGGAAGAGAGCAAAGGAGAGTGCATTGCATGTCTGGAAAAATTAAGTCGAATGTGTCCTGTCACATCAAGCCATCACTAGAAATAGCATACTTACAATATGGTAAGTTCTAGGAAAATTTGAGATTATTACCACAAACATTCAGTAAGAAGCCATTATGTTATATAGCTTAGGGGAAGTTCAATAGCAGTGTTTTTGTTTTCTCATAAAAATTTTAGTGTTTTCTATGAAAATATATTCCTGATTTGATGATGTCAGTGATCTTGGCTACTTTAAGACTTTGTATTCATTGACTAATATTTTTAATTGAATGTACCTAATTTTAGCTAAAATTACTTGGAATGCAATTAGACTATTATTGATGCACTCTGCTTATTATGTACGGCCTGTTTATAAGTAGCATGAATATTTGATTCAGAATTACATGTCACATATTTATCAAAGGATTTATACATTTTTTCTTAGATATAAATGTAACCTGTAGTGATTTTGTTTCAAAAAAGAAGCCCTTCTCTATTTCCTATGAATAATTTATTTTCAGTCCAATGCTGTTTATTAGAATGTGCTACTAACTAGAGAATGAAAGTAACATATTTATATAATGGGAGATAAATACAATTGGTGACTCTTAGATTAATACATGAACTATTAGCTTCAGGTGGAGCTAAGTGTCACAGAGAACATCAGTTACTATATAAGAAAGAAATGTTAAACCCAGAGGGAATTCTACTGTTGACAGAATCCAGAGCAGACAGGCATTTATTTTCTCCCAGTCACTACTTACATGCATGAAATAAAATAGAGAATTGAGGCAAGTACGTAAACAATTTAGAGGAAAAATAATGCAAAAAAAGGTTTATTTTTGTCTCAAATAAATGGCTATTTCAAGCAAAAGTTAATTTGAGTAATTTTTTTTAAATCAATTTCCTGTGCCTAGACAACTTACATTTGAAGAATCACAGGTTCTGATGTTTCATTAAAGCTCTAATCACAAGTGACAAACCACTTAAAAGGCAGGGGTGGTGCTGGCCTCAAGGATGACTGGAACAATATTAGAATTTTCTCTGTTCTTCTTTGCTTCTCTCTGCATGGTATCCGTTTTTATGGAGGCAGGGTATGACGGGCAGCTAGGGTATCAAGCAGGGAGAGGGCAGGTTTTTTGCTCAGCTCTTCTAACCCAGAGGAAAAGTGAGATTTGGAACTCTGGTTTGAGTTAGAGATTCCCTGAAGAGGAATGCTGATTGGCCTAGCTTAGTAAACAGTTCTAAATTTTGAACAGATTATTGTGGCATCAAAAGTGAGACATTTTGGCTTGGCGGCTATTCGATGCTCTCTCTCCTGTGGTGAGAAAGTCTGTATGTTTGTGTGAGTAAATGGGGATGGGGATTATACCAGACAGAGGTGGGAAAGAAGCAATAAGTATTATAGAGACTGTTTTCATATTCAATATTTGTTTTCTTTAAAACCCTTCGTTAATCAACCTCTTATTAATTTAGCTCTCATTTTTATTATGTCTCTTCATTATTTTGTGGGGGCAGAATTAGCCAGCTTGATACATTTGAGTGCAGTCTCTTACTGAAAACTCTTCCTTGCCTCTCCTCTCAATCAGTATTGACATCCCCTCTACATCTGAAGTGTGCACTTCTCACCCCCACCTGCACTCATCTCACCAGTTTCTATGTGTTATCTCTCAACCTTGAACCTGATATCAGCTGCAAATCAAATGTCAGATTCTCAACTGCTAAAGACATTTTCAGGTAAAAGGTAAGTTCCTGAAAAGCTAGAAATGCTACAGCACGGGTTATAAAGTCAAGTTCGTGTAATATAAATAAGTAAAGTGAGGTCAGGTGTTATCAATGAAGAGCAGTGGGAGGGCCAGCCAAGTG
Organism: Aselliscus stoliczkanus; assembly: GCA_033961575.1. Lineage (NCBI taxonomy): Eukaryota > Metazoa > Chordata > Mammalia > Chiroptera > Hipposideridae > Aselliscus > Aselliscus stoliczkanus. The sequence continues at coordinate 90,643,544 of CM066737.1, read as the reverse complement.
ACGTGACTCAGTTGCTTAAGAGCTCACTCAAGAGTGTGAGCTGAGCTCTGAGCAATGGCAGTTCCATGCCCAGCCCGAGCTGAGCTGCTGCTGAGCTGCCAACAGGTGGCAGGATGGCTCATCTTATAAAAAAAAAAAAGAAAAGAAAAAAAGAGTGGTGGGGACCATGGTGGAGTGGGGAACATATGTTCTACTTAAATGAATTCAGATTAATTTTTAATACCATGTAGGCCAAATAAAATGTGTCTGCTGTATAATTTTAGTCTAGTAGCCTTGGTGTCTGGTGCTTTGATTGGTAGATCCAGTGTTCATACCGCAAATACAGTTGCATTGTGGAGCCACCTTAAAAATCATCTGGGTTTCCAGTAGGAAATGTATTCAGAATGGCTATCATGGAATATGAATTGGTTCCATTGTGCTATAGGTTAGAACATGCTACCGACTGATTTGTAACATGTTTGGAACAACTAAAGTAATAAGGTCATCATCAGAGAATCAAGGATTTTAGAGCAACACAGTTAATGATGAAATGAGAATCAACCCATCACATAATACAAGAATCATGGAGGTGGAATCAAATGATTCTCTTTAGAGAAATAAATTCTCTTTAGCAATCTCTTCCCACAGAGAAGTAATCATGCCTATTTTGTTATCACAGATTTGCTAAGTTAACAAAAGTATAAACATCTGTTAACTATCCCAGCAATTCTTTTTTACTTACTCCTCTCTACAAATTTTCCCTGGATATACCTTTGGCCCTAAGGCCCCAACTTGACAAAGGCCATTACCTAATTTATTTGTAATGATGTACCAAGAAAAGGATGGACTATAGGATCCATAGTTACACTTGCCTTATTAATTAGAGCTTATATGTCGTGGCTTTCATGAGTTTAATGTAATCATCATTCCTATGTATAATCATCAGAGTCAGGAATTGAGGCAACAGAATACAAATCCTATAATGGGCATTAGAATTTTTAGTCCAAAATACCACAAATTAAAACAGCGTCTGTCTGTCAGACTCTCAGTTTATTTTGGTAAGAAAATTATCTTTGGGGCCGGCCGAGTGGCGCGGTAGTTAAGTGCTGGTTTGGGAAGCCAGCGGCCCCAGTTCGGGTCCCACATATGAGGGCCAGTGACACTGGCCTCAAAAAAAAAAAAAAAAAAGAAAATTATCTTTGTAAGTTGGAATAATGCTAGATTTGCTACTTAAAAATATTGTTTTCCTGTTGCCTTTAAGATAAAGGCCAGTCCCTTTACTATCTCACCCTTTTTGTCTTCACATTTCATTTACCCACCTCCTAAGCTCACACCATGGGCCAGACACTCTTGATCATACCAGGGGCTTCCATGACTGTCCTTTGCACATGCTGTAGCTGCTATGTGGAATTCCCTCTCCTGCCTCTATACCTGTGCCTATCTACTCAAATTTTAAGACACGCTTCATTCTTACCTTTGTGAAGCTCTCCCTGACTCCACTCCCATCAGGCAGAATTAAATAACACTTCTCAAGGGCTAGCAAGTCTCGTTTTCATACTTTTATGGGAACATTTCTCTTATCATTTGGTGTACATATCATTGTGTGTCAAATTTTCCTTACTTCCCTAGGAACTCTTAAAGAATGGACAATCATGTTTTCATCTTCACATGCCTAACATGTAGGTCAATACCTGATACACAGCAATATATGAATAAACCAATCATGTAACATTCACTCAGCTTTAATATTCATAAATAAAATGCAACATTAATAACTCACCCTTTTCAGTAGCTGTATACTACAGAGTAACAGAATAAGCCACACTAAAACTGTTGGTTTTCATTTGATTGCCTAGTGTGATTGAAGATCCTCCTTCATGGGTGAAGGAGACAGATAAAGAGTGGCCCAGGAGGCTGGCCAAGCTATGAAGATCTAACCTTGAAGCCCAGCAATAAATCAAATCCAGATTAGATGGCTTTCAGAGGTCAAAAGAGAAGTATGTTGAGTTTGGAGAAATAAACAGAGGTTAAAAGAACAGTTACATATCACAGTTCAGCCAGGAAACTGGTCGAGGTTAGAGTAGGTTAACTGGTATCTTGAATTTAGGACAGATCTCTCACATTTAGTCAAGTAAACTCCACAATCTTAGGAACCCAGAATGAGAAATGGGTTCACGAGTTCCATTTACTCCTTTGTTATTAACTGTCTACTGGGCACAAGGTCTGCTAAAAGATGATAGATAGGGCCGGCCGAGTGGCGCGTTGGTTAAGCGCTGGCTTGGGAAGCTAGTGGCCCCGGTTCGGTCCCACATGTAAGGGCCAGTAACACTGCCCTCAAAAAAAAAAAAAAAAAGATGATAGATGGATAGATGATAGATAGATAGATAGATAGATCTGTCTATAAAGACTTTATATTACAATCTTAGTTAACCTCAGAGATAATTTTTGTTTCGCAAGAAGAGGCCAAAACTTTCTGTCATTGTTTACAGTTTCAGCCATGAGTGGATGTCAGCTCTCATTCAAATGAGCTTTTTAATAAACCGGAAAGTCAAGGCCTTGTAGGTACAGCTTTCCTTGATTAATGATCATAATCTCTCTTTGCTCTTAGAATGTCTTACACTTGCAAGGCGTTTTCATATGTTGTCTCATTTCATCTATTCAACACTCTGTAATGTTTATATTGTACCTCCATTTTATAGATTGGGACCAAAGCTTATGTGCTGTACTTTTTGGGATATTTCTATACACTAGTGTTTTGTTTATTGTTTCTTTCTTCACTCCTTTGTTAAATTTCAATTGCAAGCAATGCTCTCTTAAATCCGTAACCCTTCCTTAATATTTAGAATGGTCTTATAATTACACACTACTTCATTTTTGTTTTATCTCATTGTTAACAGATTCTGTGTCTCATCAAATAGAACATCTACTAATAATGCAATTGAAAATGAACTTGTCCTTGAAATGTTTCTCAGGGTTTGTTTGTTTGTTTTCTATTCAGTTGTGTGTGTCTTGGATCTGCTTCTGCTTATCTTTGCCTATTTTCTCATTCCAATTTTATTGTACTTCTGCTCTCTCAAGTACATTTTAACAGATGCTTCTCTTCTTTCATTGATCTTCAAGCATGGAATTTCTTTTCAAGGCACTTAAGAAAATGGAAATACTTAGAACATTCATGAACAGGGTGTCCCGTGAGCTGCAGAAGTTAATGTGAGAAAAGCCAATAGAAGAGTCGGCTAGTTCATCAAAGTTTTTACTCTTTAAAAAGCAGCAAGTTATAGTCCTTTCTTAAATAGCAAACAAAAGCAAGTGGTCTCATTTCGCTTCTGAAAACACACACAATGAAACTAATAATTGACTTGTCAATTTACTGTGACTATTAATTCCCTGAACATAAAGCTGGCTTTTCTTAATTTGGGATTCACATTTTCTCTCCAAATATAATTATCTCACTATATATAGGTAAGTAATTTAAAGCCAGCTAATGATTGTTTGAGAATTTAAAGTTTAAAACTATGTAGACATTAGTAAGTTATCCATTTAGAAAACCTGAAACAATTGGATCAAAATTAATGTTAACCCGTAAGTTAAATTGGACTTATGGTATTTTTGTAACATTTACAGTGTATCTTGCACATGACTTGTAAATATATGTTAACTTTAAAGAACTTGTTAAGGTTTTAATAGAAATAGAAATGATTTTTTAATGTGAATGTATACTCTATTAACAAAGTAATTTGTAATTTTTCTTATGGGCGGACATTTACTAGGTCAAAGCCTCATAAACACTAGTATCGGAAAACTTAAACCAACTGTGAAAATGATATTAAGAATGAAAGTAGCATAGTGCCTAAGTGAGCACTATTTTATTTTATTTTATTTATTTATTTTTTTTTTTGAGGACAGTGTCACTGGCCCTCTCATATGTGGGACCGAACCGAGGCCGCTGGCGTCCCAAGCCAGTGAGCACTATTTTAAACTTCAATGACTAAAAGTACCTGAGCATTAATTTATTTTAACTTCACAATAGCATAATATTGACAACAAGATAGAAATTGACTTTATTTTAACTTATGAGAATAGTTTCTTAATGAGGAGAAAAGATTACTATTCTCAAAGTTTACTGAAACAATGATAAACCCTTAATTGCAGAAGAGCATTTTGTATTCAGTTTGATAGTGCAGAACACATATATTTTAATTATTTTAATATTACACATTGACATTTTCACTTTTAGTTATTTATTTCCCTCAAAATGAAGAGGTCCTTGGCATCATGGTATACTGACACCAACAATTGGATCAACCTTGCCACTGACTAATAAAGTGAGACTCTCAGTGGCAATGGTTTTTCGCTAGGGATGGATGTCATAAATGCCTGTAGAACTTTTATAAAACACATGCTCCCAATGTCCTAGCTCCCCTGCCACTCCCCCATACCTACTCGAAATTGAAATTTATTAGATCTGCAATGGAGGCTGAGAATCACTGTTCTGTGTCCTGTTGGGAAATTTAAGGTCTGCAAACAAATTTTTATAGTCCTATATCTATATGGCTAATAGCTATGTATTTATATCTCTCTATATATACATCTGTGTCTCTCCTGACCTGATGGGTCTGAAGTTTTCTTAGGCATAATCATGATCACTGTACTTCCCAGAGCTTTTGCTCTGCATGCGAGGGAGCTAACAGACACAGACACATCTGGGTTATCTCATCAATCAGGCTGTTATTGTCAAGAAAGCAAGACTCTATAACTCAGGCACAGACAGTACAAATAAGATCTGAATATCATTCGAAGTGGAAGCTATGAACTATACTGCGGAATGAGATGGCGATGAAGTGGGGAAAGAAGGCACTTCTCAAAACATGGTGGAAACTGCACAATAATGGGAGGCACTTACCTTACTGAAAACTTCTCTTGGAACCTTTATTAGTTTCTGTAGCTACTTTCACAAATTACCACAAACTTAGTGGCTTAAAACAACAGGAATGTATTCTCTCAGTTCTGGAGGCTGGAAGTCTGAAATCAAGGTGTCAGCACTGCCTCTGGGAGGTATGGGGAGGGGGGGATTTTTGCCTTATCCAACATCTGGAGGCTGTCATCATTTCTTGACTTGTGGTCGCATCACTCCAGTCTCTGCCTCTGTGGTCAACATTGCTCTCCTTCTGGTGTGCGCACGCACGCGCATACTTTCCCCTGTCTCAATTCTCCCTCAGCCTTCCTTTTATAAAACACTTGTCATAGGATTTAGGGCCCACATGGAAGATCAAGGGTGATCTCATCACAAGAGCCTTAATTTAACTACATCTGCAAAAACCTTTTCTCCAAATAAAGTAACATTCACAGCTTCCAGAGATTAGATCATGGACATATCTTTTGGGAACTACTGTATCCGTCACTACTATATCTGTCACATGTTTGACCACATTCACAAAAACTATGATATTGAGTAAAAGTTCATAGGATTAACGAACAGTGAAGGGTCAACAAGAGCCCTCATTCAATAATTATCAGGGCCTGCCCCTATATATGTACATGTGTGAGTATTGTTTTGTGGTCTTTTAGTTTTTTAACCCAAAGGGTACTTTTTCAGGTACGCCTTGAGGTTATCAGTCTGAGAAAACATCATTAGAAGTTGTCCATAGCACCAGAGTTTTAAGCTGCCCAATTAATGAAGCAACAGGAAGCATCTCTATAGCCCTTTTTCAAGAAGAAAAAAGGTAACGGTCCCAGTAGTTCTGAGAGAGCCAAGAAAGTGAGATCCCAACTTTTTGGATGTGAATTTGGCAGTATGGAGTTGTTCTTTTACATTTGGCAAGAGTTGATTCACCTGTAGTACAAAAGAATGTCTGCTCCTAAGTATATTGGTAATTTTATCTACTAAGTCTTCACAAATAAAACTATGCACAATATGTCATTCTCCATTTGTAGACAGCCTGGTATCTAGTCATAATAATTATAGGCATAATTTTTTAAACTATGGAGATAGGGCCAGCCGAGTGGTGTGGTGGTTAAGCGCTGGCTTGGGATGCCAGTGGCCCCGGTTCAGTCCCACATATGAGGGCCAGTGACACTGCCCTCAAAACAAACAAACAAACAAACAAAAAAAAACTATGGAGATAGTCACTTGCACTGTGCATCGTTCTGGGTCTTACGATTCATAAGGAGAGTTATGATGTGAAGAGTTTGCAAGGTACTAATAAGAAATCGTTCATTTAATCAAACACTTCTTGAATGGTTGGCAAATGTCCCGCATAGTATTAAGTAAAGTGATAAGGAAAATAAAAAAGAATGTACTCTGTGAGTTTAGAGAAGAAGAGTTGATTTCAAAAGCAGGATTGAGTAAGGCCTCGTTGTGAAAATGTTATGTGAGCTATACCTTAGTTGAAAAGTAGGATTTAGGCAGACAGAGATGAAGTAGAAAGACATTGCCAAAAGACCCTTGTTAGGAGAGGTGGAGATGATAAAACATGTTGACTTTGGGAGCTGGGCAAGCATTATAACCAACTGAAGCAATTCAGCCAACTAACCTGATAAAAAAGAGTAGTGCCAGGGAAATTAAGAATATAGATACATTTTCAACAAACTCCACTGAAAGTTTTGGTTTTTCAGTAAATTTATTAGGGTGATAATGGTTAGTAAAATTATATAGGTCTCAAGTGTACATTTCTATAATACGTCATCTATTATCGTATCGTGTGTTCACCACCCATAGTTAGTTCTCCTTCCATCACCATATATTTGACCCCCTTTAACCTCTTCTACCACCTCACTCCCATCTTATCCTCTGGTAACCATGAAACTGTTATCTGTGTCTATGAATTTTTGTTTCTTTGTTTGTTTTAATTTTTTTTAAACAGGGAAAGAAGACAGCCCATAAGGTAGTCTCATAGTAGGCTGTAGAATGAATAAGAGAAAAAAAAGAACAGAAACCAGAGAAACGATTGAGAAACTAATTGTCTAGGTGAGAAGTGATAGATTAGGATCCGAAAAAGGTCAGACCTGAGGGGATCAACATTCAGAGAAAATCACAGGTATAAATCTTATTGATGTATCAACTAATAGGAAGTAAGGTTGACAGAGAGAAGAGTCAAAGAAAGTACGTGTTAATTATGGCTGACTGGGAGAAAGGTGATGCCAGTAATAATAATAGGAATGTCAAAAAGAGGAGCAATATTTGGGGGAAACATACTGAGTCCAACTGTGGTTACAAGACTGTGGCACATTTTTACAAGGCTCTGCCAATTGGAAATGTGAATATAATGTGGGTGGGTGAGATGTTTGGGATGGACAAATGTTTGAGAGATCCTCTTTGAGAGGAAGTCAGACTGTTATTGGTCTGGGAGAAAACTTATTTTTCTCACCCTGTCTCAAATTATAATTTTAGCAATTAAGTATACTACTTTCTGAATGTCTTATTTTGCTCTTGAGGACAGGAGATATGTTTAATTTATCTCTGAATAAACAACGGGGTAGATTGTGTTTAATAAGTTATTGTTGAATGACTGAAATTTAATTGCACTGTTTCTGAGATTGTCTTGTTTTTCTAAGTATAATAGAAATTGTTTTATATTTACTATTGTGTCCTAAAAAAAGCATTTTTATTTTTACTACAATTATATTATCATATCATTGTATAAGTTTTTAAGTTTCCAAGTATTTTTAAATTTTTGAAATTATTTAAAAACATAATTATAAGATGTAACTAAGAAAACTGCTGATTATTTCCTCAATTGAGTAATATCCATTCAACCTCACTCATCCACAAATATATATTATCAGATTAATATCCTAATAGAGACATCATGAATTATGCTCTTTCTTTTTATTAGTGCTTCATTTTCTGCCGTTTCTCCAGGAAAGAAAAGATATATATATATATATATATATATATATATATATATATATATATATATATCCATAATAGTAATGAGAATATATACACACATTATTAAAATATTTAGTAACTGAATAATTTAGACAAAATTTTAAATAACTGGGAATATGGTAGAAAATTTTAAAAGTTAATTGAATCAATTTTTTCAACAATTTCTTTAAAATATGTAGACAGGCACATATTTGATTGGTATTGATTTGGAACCGTGTCTACTTATATTTGAATTCCTATGACCTGTACCACTTTTAGGTTTTGTATTGTTCTTCCTTTGTCTGTCTTTCCATGCTATATTGACTTGTGTGAGTGTTTGAAGGACTTCCATATTCCAGCTCATAAGTGCATTTCATTCTGCTGTGTTGGTCATCAGCAAGTCACAAAAATGGTGCACAAATGGCTATATAATATAGCATGGTTTGAAAGAAAGATGAATTGCACTGGTCTACAGACATGGCAATTTTATACTGGGTTGTTCAATGTAGTTAGTAAAGAGTTATCGGATTTTTTTTCATAATAGTAATGAGAATTTTGGGTGCCATTTAGAACAGTGGTTCAAAAACATTTAGATTTCAGGAACCAGTTGAATTATGTGAATGAAGGAGGAAAGGAAGAAAGGGAAGGAAGGAGGGAAAGGAGGAAGGGAGGGAGGGAACCATTATAAAGTTGGCAATTTATTTAGTTTGCCAAATGATATTATTAAAAAAATAAAGAAGCTAACATCTGCTATCAATGTGATTTGTAATTTCTTGAAAGAGCAATTTAAAATCCCAAACTTGAAGGTTTCTCAGAGAAAAGGCCGCTCATTAGAATTGAACACATTCAATTTGATGTTCATTTTAGAAGTTCACTATGCTGTCCTCTCCCTTCCCCCAAATTTTGTATCTAAGATTATTTCAAGACTGTTTCTGATCATGCCATGCCTCCAGGAATGACAAAAATCATAATACCTATCATTTTTTCCACAGTAAAATAAGATATTTGCTGGTGAAAACTAATTAAAGTGTGCAATTGCATTTCTCCTGTGTTTATGGGAGTGGAATGTTCTCATTGATATGTATTTGGGTATTTAGTTTACAATGCAAAGGAAGCTACTGTCATCACAGTTACATGTGTATACACTTGGGAGTCATGTTGTGAGAGTCATCTTATATGAAATCTAAGCACCTCCTCTCTCTCCTCACACACACAGTACTACCCCACTTCCCAGAGGCAACCATGTGCAACTGGCATGGCTGATTTTTGATATTTCCTTCTATGTCTTTGATAACATGCTCACACTACCACTTAATTTTTCTATTACTTTATTGAAATCAATTTATTGACTTAATCTATTGACTTCCCGTTATAGAGGAAGATATGGTTCTCTTTCAAATTCTCATTCCTTACTACACAATTATGCATCTCTTTCCTGAGTGTCCTCCTATGAAATCATTTTGGTTTCATCCCATCTTCTGGTTGCTCATGACTATGGAAACACTAATGAAAGCTGAGCCACTCAGTGTAGTAATTTTCTATATCTTTCTCTTTTTGCTTTCCTTTCTTGAGATTTCCTAAACTGTATCCCCCAACCCTCTTACTATTTTTTTCTTTTGTGATAATATTTTTAATAGTGGTTTTTATTTGTTTGTTTTCTATGTATATCTTTGTGTGTAGCAGCCTGTTCTTGTCACATGGAGGCAATAGCATCTCTTCTCTCTGAGGGCATTTATGTTAGTTTCTTTGTTTTGTTTTGTTTTGTTTTGTTTTGTTTTGTTTTGTTTTGTTTTGTGGGGGTCACCTTTCTTTCTACATAATTTTTATTCTCCCCAAGTTCCCATTGTCTATTTATTTGCATGTTTGCATCTCCCTCATGTTTAAGGCTTCCCTAAATTTTTGGTGGTCCGCTCATCATGAAATGTAGGGCAATAAAATAATGCCCTCACAGCCTACTGAGTGAGGGCTTCATGGTTCGGTTGTCTGGCTAGTTGGGAAATCCCTGCTGTTAGTATCTTTGGGTCTTTTGTTTTGCACTGATCAGATTCACAGAGAAGAATCCTCCATATTCCGCCAGTCTGCTTCTGAGAAATGAATGAGAAATAATTATACATTTAGCATAAAAGTACACCTTCAGTTGTGCAGAGACTCTTTCTCCCTCTTCAGAGAATAAACTTCTAGTCTGCCAGGTGGACAAGGGAGTCAGTATCTAACTGATTCATTAACTAGCTTCTAAAATTCTGTTGTTGTAGTCTCTCCCATTTCCTTTGCCATTACGGGTTTGTGCCTAACTAAAAGGCCCTTCATTTATATTTCTGTGAGTACACAAAAGGGAAAAAAAAAACATGTTTCTATGTTTGACCCATCATCATTACCTGATAGTCTGCATGTGATTGTAGGAAATTGGTCCTTGACATTTTGTAAGATGATGACATAAAAATAAACTGTCAAAAAGTCTTCATAAGGGATTTATGAGCTTGAACAATAATTGTAATACTCTTTATTAGCTCATCTGACACAACTCTAAATTAAAGTGGACCCAGTCATGTTTGCTATTGTTGATGTACTATGAACAATGTGAGTGATGAGCATTTTTAATTAGCCAGTGGATAATTACAGTCATGTACCTAAATCCCATTAGTGGTCACTTTTAACATCCATAGCATGGAAGTATTAAAACCAATCTTCTTCTCCTTCTGCATTTTCTTAATGTGGTGGAGAAAGTCAACCATGCCTTGTGGGTCAGAATTATTGATAGGGTACTTTTATTTGGCTTAGCATTTTCATATCTTTTTAGCTTAACTGTCCACTGTGAGACTAAGCTTATTACTTTCCTGTGAGATTTGTTAAACAGCACCAGTCATATCTAAAATCCACCATGTGGAGTGATTTACCCTCATTTCAGGAAAACCCATGTACCAGATATAAGAAACAGCTCTTCTTCTTTTAAATCTTTTAATATATATTATGGACAGTGGAATCAAAACATAATCTGTTGTGTTATCTCTTTAGAATTAGGCACTTTCTGTACATTTGAAGAAAGTGAATCCTGAAACCAACTATAAATGGATCCTGCTGAATTCTGATTTTTCTCAATCATCTTATCCCGTCAAACACAAGACTTTTCTCCCCTTCAATCTCTAAACTATAAAGATTTAATTTTAGCTTGCAAATTCAATTTTATCCTTTATTACTGGAGCAAGAGATTTCCCAGTATTGATTCAGTTTCCACATTTATGGAGGACCCTGTGTGCCTGCCATGTACATACAGATGTCAATCAGAGAGTGTATCAGTGATGCTGATGTCTGTGTGTACATGTATATGTGAATGATACCATATTGTGTAAAGATATCGATAGAGATCTTTATGATATGCTATGGGTAAAGAGCTTTAAGGACACCATAGGTGGGAAAGCTATGTCTACTCAGAGGGACTGGACAAAACCCTTTCAGCGAGATAATGTTGACTTTGACAATCAAAGGATGAATATAATTTCTCCAGGTGGAAAAAACTCACAGTAGACCAAAAACTAGTATCAGCAAAGGCTTTTCATGACAATAAATATGAGTGGCCACTATATAAAAATGTCCTGAAATATAATTAATGAAAATTCACCGTTAGGTCTAACTCTAATGATAACTAACATGGACAGCGTATTTCTTTTGTGTCTGATACCATGCTAAGAACTTTTCCTAAGTGATCTCATTTAAAACACAAACTATACAGTAATACTTTGGTTTGTGAGCATAATTCGTTCGGAAAACAAATTTCTTGTATTGCAAGACATCGCTCATTTACCACGTTAAAATGTATTAGAAATATTTGCTCGTCTTGGGGAACACTCACAAACCAAGTTACTCGCAATCCAAGGTTTTACTATGTTATCAATCAAATTTTACAGTTGAGGAGCTCGAGGTGCAGATGGGTTTCCCAAGTTCACACAGTTACTGGTAAAAATGAGACTTGAACCCAAGCATCCTGGATGCTAAGACTCATGGTATTCATTGCTATGCTAACAACAACTAACAGAAATATTTCCTTCTGTCAACCATAATTGTTCTTTGGTCTCCAATTATGTATCCCAATGAAACATCACAACTGAGATTGTAGTTGGTGATGGTGCTAAAGATACTTAAACTCTTGCTCCTCTCATTGATAAATAATAACCACTCCTTATATTTTAGTGGAAAACTTAACTATACATGGCAATGTTTATAAATAAAGTCTATTTTAGTAAATTTAAATCCCTATTGGTCAAGTGGGTAACTTCCATAATGCCTTTCTCTATGGATAAAAATTTTCAAGCGAGTTGAGGCCTTAGAACAGGGCTTCTCAATCTTCATACTATTGATATTTTAGGATAAATAATTATTGTGTGTAGGATAAATAATTATTGTATATATATATATATATATATATATATACACACACACACACACACACACACTATTTGGTAGCTTATATCTAGCTATAATTTTTTCTTATACCTGAATAGTTAAGAACAAATGGCCTCAAAAATATGAAAAAGAAAATAAAATGATTTTATATTATGGATGTCTCAAATACAGAGACCTGATTAGTGATGATTTCCAAAGACTTATAGAGAGGTATGAACAAAGTCATATTCCAAAGCTTTTGCTGTCTCAGGTTTTGTTGTAGGTCTTTGTCATATAGTGATAGGAAATCTAAATATTTAACTACCTGCCTCTTTCCATTCATCATTGAGCTGCCAGAAGAGAGGCCTTTATTGAGATAGATGATCTCTCATCGGTCAAACACCTAGCATGTCACCATGGTAAAGTCTCAATCCTTTCTGAGAAGTGAAGAGTAAGTGGGTCTAAACAGACCTCCCAGCTATTACTGGGCACATATGGTTGTTTCTCTATTAAAAATAAACTTAATCTGAACGTTTAAATTCATGTTAGTTTGTGTAGTGGCTTACATAAAGCTATATGTGAATGATTAAAAGAAAGAATTAAGAGCAAGGTTTGTATACTACATAGTAATGTTTTAATTTTCTTAATGGCTCTAAGCTAATACAAAACCTGTCTACTGTGCTTCTAACTTACTTACTGCCATCTGTGAGCAAAATGTGCGTGTATATGTGTTATATTACCTAAAACTAAAGTGGGTCTAATAAAATGAAATTAGTGTCTTTAAATATCTGGAATAGCGCTGGCTGAGTGGGGCAGTCGTTAAGCGCTGGCTTGGGAAGCCAGCGGCCCCAGTTCGGGTCCCACATATGAGGGCCAGTCACACTGCCCTCAAAAAAAAAATATCTGGAATAAATTCAGCAATGTTCTGTATATACTCTAGAAATTTTAAAACAAAGGGACTTTTAAAAAATCCTCCCTGCAGTTATCAATTCTGGAGCCAATGGACTGGGATACACATCTGACCCTACACACCTCAAGAATCACCAAGCTCTGTTGACAACATTTCCTCCATATTCCCAAGCCTGCTCACTTCTCTCCTTCACAGCCAACATGAGCGCATTCGCCACTATCAGTATCTCATTAGTACTGCAGTTGCTTTTTCATTGCTTTCCCACATCTGATTATTTCGGCCCAAAGCAACCAGAATGGCCTTTCTAAAATGTAATGTGAACCATAGCATCACCCTTATTAAATCCCTCTCATGACTTTCCATTGCAATTGGGATAAAATTCCAAATTCTTAACACAGAACATAAGGTCTGGTATACCCTAGCTTTCCCCAATTTGGCCACTTTTCCCCCTTCTCATGAATCTTCAAGTGCACCTTACCATACATACATCAGGCTCCTCCCAACTAAGGCCTTTCACACATGCTGTTTCCTATTTCTGGAATGTTCTTTCCCTATGCTTTCATTGGCCATTTTTTATTTTTACTCATTATTCAGTCCAAGCTTAAATATCACATCCTCTAGGAATCTTTCCATGATTCTCCCAGAGTATCCTGGGGATTCACTCTTTTAGTACCTTGTTTCTTTCTATTGTAACAACAACCTCGTGTAACTATGGAATTGTATGTTAGAAAATGTCTGCCTTTCCTGATAGACTCTGAACTTCAAGATGGCAAAGGTCTAAGTTAGTTTTGCTCACAGTACATCATTAGTGTCTAGCACAGTGCCCAGCATATAGTAGGTATGTCATTGAGAGATTGTTGGATGGATAAAAATGAGGGAGGGAAGGAAGGAAGGAAGGAAGGAAGGAAGGAAGGAAGGAAGGAAGGAAGGAAGGAAGGAAGGAAGGAAGGAAGGAAGGAAAGGAGAAGAGGAAGGGAAGGAGGGAGGGAGAGAGAGAAGGAAAGAGGGAAGGAAAAAAGTTAGGAGTAGGAAGTTCCTGCCTTTAGTAGTCAAACTTAAAAAAAACAAAAAACTTCTTTCTTTAATTTGTATTACTTTCTCCACGCAGACATCAGTCCTATATACAATGAACATTCCTAACTTGATAACTAAAAAAACTTTCAGAAAAAGGCAGCAGTTTTAAGTTTTGAAATATAGAGTTAAAGTAAATATTATATGTACATGTAAAACCTGTAAAAGTAGTCAAATTTATTAAGTATAGAATTTCTATCTTTATTTGAATTTTTAGAATTTAGTTCAACTTTTGGAATAGGTAATTCTTTTGCTGGAGCATAATTTAAAAGTTATGGAAGGATATACAATGAAAAGGTTAAGTCCCAAACCCAGCTATCCAGTTCTGCCCAGAGGCAGCTAGGGTTGCAATTGCATGCTACAATTTGTTTTTGGTTTAATGATTTCTGAATTCGCTTCCAGTTTGGTTTCCTTTGGTTTTGCTTTGTTATTCTTAGACTTAGCTTCTGTCAGCATTGAAATATATGCTTTAATGGTAATTACTCTTACATAACTCATGTCAGTGTAACATGTATGGATGTATTTTCCAGCATGCTGGATTCTATTATGCAGTTATTTTATTTTCAAATATTTCTCTTTCTTGTAAAACAGTCCTTTATCAAATGACCTTGCTTTTACAGCCAAACAGGGAGACAGTTATTTGACTTCAAAAACATTATTAAAATGATTGCTCAAGTTCTTTGCAGAAAATTTTTCAAGGTTTTATTCCAAAGATTCTATTCTTTTTTGGAAACCCCAGCCAGAAATCTTATTTCATAAGTCTTGTCACAGCAAATTAGGTCTTAACTTTCTATTCTCTGTAAAAAGTGACTAACTCCCTAATCAAGACTTTTTTTCTCTTGTTTTGATTGGTCTGACCTTTTCAAGTTGACTAAATGTTCATGATTTTTAAAATAACTTTCAACAGATTCATTATGATTGGCCACATCTAGGCCAGCTCAGAAGGAAAGGATGACTTCACCCAAACATTTATGAAAGGAGAATACTAAGAGTTAGCCTTTTTCTTCAGAGGTTGAATTTTTAAAATAGAAATACGGTGGCATGACTTGCTGCACTGTTTCTTTCTACAAGGGGTTGTGGGCGTGATGAAGAGTGTTCAAAATTGAGGAATCAAAAAACAGTCTTCTTCTCCCTACGTGGTATCTCTTTGTGTGATCTTGTGTTATCCAGTTGATCTCTTGGTGCTTCTGTTTTCTTTAACAGGAGAGGCATTGACTAGGTTATCTCTAAGAAACTCTCGGATCTAAAATTCTTTATTGAATAAAAAAAGAAATGAATGAAATGAAGCCAAAACATTTAATAAATTTGAGGCCAGAGACTGGTTTGCTTTTTTATTTGATATAAAATGCGTATCACATTTATGTAATTTAAGAATTGACTCCCCTGACTAGTTAACCACGATGCTGTATATCTGAAATTATTATAAAATAATATTGGATGTCAACAGTAATTGAAAAATTAAAAGGGGGGGAAAGGTGAAGGGGAATAAGGGGTCCAAATTTTATATCATGTACCTCTCTATTCAAAATGGTATGCTAAACATTCAGTGACAATGAATCAGTGTTAACTTATAAACCCCTGATCCTCTGCAATGTGTTTGAAAACACAAACCTTTTGGGTTAAAAACTTTAACATCTGTTAGGAAGAATTTGTCATGTGGGTTTAGAATCTTTGGTTTTACTCCTTTATGAATTGTACTGGCTTTTGATCACCAGACACCTGACTACAAATGTATTTTCTTGTATTCCCATATTTCTAGACAATGATTTTTACAAGACAATAAATTTATTCATTATAGATATTTATGCTCCTGCCCTATTTACGTTTTACGCCTCCTGCCCTATTTACTTAGAGGAAAAAGCACCTGTTAAGAATAAACAGACCTCAATAAACAAGAAAAAAATATTTCTAGGTATGACACAAATAAGTCATGGGGATGTGATGTACAGTGTAGGAAATATAGTCAATACTATTGTGATAGCATGTTACAGTGTCAGATGGTTACTGGACTTAATCATGGTGATCACTTCTTTAGGTAAATAAATGTTGAATAACTACGGGGTGTCTCTGAAACTAATATAATATATATTTTAGCTATATTTTTAATAAAAATCTTTTTTAAAAAATGCTAATCACACAATATATATTTTGATCTCACTAGACTCTGTTACAAATGATTGTATCATATCATGTAAAACATAAAATATTAGTTCCACACTAATTCAGAAATTATAGAACATTCTGGGTATTTGTGCATGTGTATTGCACAGTAAATAAGTACTTTACATAAGAGGTAATTTATTTACACAAATGGGGTTCAAATTATAGATCTAATTTTATTTTTTATTATTAGTTTCAGGTGTACAAAACAATGTAATAGTTAGACATTTGCACCTCTCACCAAGTGATAATGCCCCTCCTCCAGTCTACTACTCCTCTTAAATTGTATATGGCTGTTACAGTTCCATTGTCTCTATTTCCTATGCTGCTGTACTTTACATCCCGTGACCACACACACACACACACACACACACACACACACAGACACACACACTCACAAAGAATTTTTTTAAAAACCACAAGGTCTGACAATTCAGTTCTCAAACTCATCCCAGAAAAAGTGCTCCATACCCCATTGCTGAATATCACTACGGTCACCTTCCAAGTACTCACCTTGGGAAGCTATGCACCAACACCAGTGCCTAGTACACCCTTCAAAGCAATTTTGGAACTCTTTTTCTAGAATGGCCATCAGAGCTGTCATCATTACCTTCAATGTCCTGAATGTCATCAAAATATCTTCCCTTCAGTATTTCCTTTATCTTCAGGTAAAGAAAGAGTCACTGGGGGCCAGATCAGGTGAGTAGGGAGGGTGTTCCAATACAGTTATTTGTTTCCTGGCTAAAAACTTTCTCACAGAGTGCTGTGTGAGCTGATGCATTGTCATGATGCAAGAGCATTGAATGGATAGCGAAAAGGGCAGGTCATTTTCGTCTAACTTTTTTACACACCCTTTTCAGCACTTCCAAATAGTAAAGTTGGTTAACTGTTTGTCCAGTTGGTGCAAATTCATCATAAATAATCCCTGTGATATCAAAAAAGGTTAGAAACATCGTTGCAACAAGTTCACAAACTTAATTGTCATACCTCATATATATTTATAGTTGACATTAAATACTATTCTACTTCAGCCTCAGGTATACAGCACAATGGTAAGGCATCTACACAGTCCGTGAAGTGATCCCCTTGATCAGCCCAGTGCCCATCTGGCACTCTACATGATCTTTACAACATTATTGATGATATTCCCTGTACTGTATTTCATATCCCCATGGATATATTGTGGGTACTAATTTGTACTGTCTAATCCCTTCACCTTCTTCCCCATTCTCGCCCCCCTCCCATCTGGCAACCATCAGTTTTTTTCTCTATATCTCTGAGTCTATTTCTGTTTTGTTTGCTCATTTATTTTGTTCTTCAGATTCCACATATAAGTGAGATCATATGGTATTTGTCTTTCTCAGTCTAACTTATTTCACTTAGCATAATATTCTCTCAGTCCATCCATGTTGTTGCAAATGGCAAGATTTCATTCTTTTTATAGCCAAGTAATATTCCACTGTGTAAGTGTAGCACAGCTTTTTTATTTATTTATTTTTAATTAAAGCTTATTGGGGTGACAATTATTAGTAAAGTTACATAGGTTTCAGGTGTACAATTCTGTAATATATCATCTACATATCACATTGTATGTTCACCACCCAGAGTCAGTTCTCCTTCCATCACCATATATTTGCTTCTTTATCCAATTGTCTATCAATGGGCATTTCAGTTGTTTCCATATCTTGGCTATTTTAAATAGCACTGCAATAAACAAAGATGTGCATGTATGTTTTTTGAATTAGTGTTTTGGATTTCTTTTGATAGATACCCAGGAGTGGAATTACTGGGTCATAAGGTAGCTCTATTTTTATTTTTTTGAGGAATCTATATACTGTTTTCCATAGTGGCTGCACCAATTTTCAATCCCACTAGCAGTGCACGAGGGTTCCCTTTTCTCCACATCCTTGCCAGCACTTGTTGTTTGTTGATTTATTGATGATAGCCTGACAGGAGTGAGGTGGTATCTCGTTGTGTGTTTGCATTTCTCTGATGATCAGTGACGTTGCGCATCTTTTCATATGCCTGTTGGCCATCTGTATGTCCTCTTCGGAGAAATGCCTACTCAGGTCCTCTGCCCTTTTTTTTTTTTTAGAGGGCAGGGTCACTGGTCCTCATATGTGGGATCCGAACCCGGGCCGCTGGCATCCCAAGCCAGCTCCTAACCACCGCACCACTCGGCCAGCCAATCTGCCCATTTTTTAATTGGGTTGTTTGGTTTTTTTGGTGTCGAGTTGTATGAGTTTTTTAAATAAATTTTGGATATTAACCCCTTATCAGATGTAATATTGTCAAATATATAGATTTCTTTTCAATCCAAAAGCTATTCGCATTAAAACCTACTTGCTTCACTTCTTTTGGCAGATACTAAATAACTTTTCTTGATATTATTAATCTCTTGTTTCTTTTCCCTCTATCTCATTATATGATCAATTGATGTGAAAAATTAAAGTGTCAAGGAGTATCACAATCTTTCCATAATTTTTTAAATTATTAACTCTTATTTCATCGACATTTTTCACAGGTATTTTACTAAACTTGCATTAATTTTATCTGTCACGTCAGAGTAATATTATATCTTTGTAAGAAGTTTATCTTGAAAGAGAAATGACAAACTCTTATATAGCGTATTTGTAAAAAAAAGAACATGTTGACAATTTTATTTTTTGTGACATATCAGGAGCTGCTAGGGATTGAACCTGGCTACATAAAATTACCACTTGAAAAGTGTTCACTTAAAAAAATCAAAGAAAATCAGCCTATAGACTTGTATCAGAAGACATTGTACTTTAGTCTTAAAAAATAGCTGTACTTTGGGTTGTCACTTTGAGGGGTAAAAAGTATAACTATTGTACACCTGAAACTAATTTAAAAATATATGTAAAACAAAATAAAATAAAGTAAAAAAGTAGGGCCGGCCGAGTGGCTCAGTTGGTTAAGAGCTTGCTCAAGAGTGCGAGCTGAGCTCTGAGCAACAGCGGCTCGAGGCCAGCCTGAGCTGAGTTGCCGTTGAGCTGCCAATAGGTGGCAGGATGGCTCAGCTAAAAAAAAAAAAGAATACGTAAAGTAAAAAAGTAGCTGTACTTTTAGCAAAATGGAAAGTTCCATGATTTTCCATAAACGTAAATTTATCTCTAAAGAGTAATGACATTTTGATATAGTCAAAAACTGTGGAGTGTGCTGAATTAAAAAAAAATTCAGGAGCATTGATTATAAAGAACAACACTAAAAAAAGGAGAACTGAAATTTCATGTTACAAAATTGCCCTACCAATATATTGAATCCATTGTTATAGTAAGCCAAACATAGAGTCATTTTTATATCTTGCACTTGAAAGAAACTAACCATTCATTGATTCATCTAGATGCAGATTAACAGAGTGGTTAAGAAGGTGGGCTCTGGGGCCAGACCACTTGGTTTCATAATCTGGCAGTGTGTCTTAAGAAAATTACCTAACACCTTGCTGTGGTTCAGTTCATCCATCTCATTGAAAACTAAACATTCATGTTAGTTTTTAGGATGCTGAGAGGCTAAAATAGGCTAATATGAATAAAGATGGAAGAACCTTGACAGTACACAGCAACATCTCAAGAAATGCTAGTTGTTGTTCTTTATTTAATAGGATATTAAATTGTATGATTTAATAGGATATGAAAATTGACAAGTGCCAATATATGGCAGTTATCAGATACCCAACTGAGTGTTAGACAGCAAACCTTAGAGCAATTGTCAAAGTGGGTAAATCACAATAGTTTCCATGACTCCTAAAACCTTCACCCACTTTGAGAATATAAAAGAATCTAGAATGGAGAGGCAGAGAAAGACTGGCAATATTTCTTTACAGAGCTGCTCGGGTGTCTCATCTCCCTCTGGTGAGGTGAGCAGGCTGCCATCTTTGCTGCCATTCTAATGGGTGGAAGTTTTAGCAGGACCACTCAGAAGTTAATGTGTTTTCTGGAGTTGGGAGAAATAGTGTACTTACTCCTCATTCACATATGTGAAATTTAAAGTGTGTATGCAGGGGGTTTAGGGGAGAGAGAGAGAGAGAGAGAGACAGAGACAGAGACAGAGACAGAGACAGAGACAGAGAATATAAAGAACCAGAAAATGATACTCCTGTGGGGACACGGTTGTGGGGAAAGAATGGGTAAGAAGGAATCAGTGTTTTCCATGGAGCAAATTTGGCCCACGTGGAAGAGGAAACCTATCTGGAAAAGTTTTAAGTCCAGCCAAGGAAGAGATGAGTCCTCAGAGATGCTTGGTCTGAGGGGACAGTGACCAACCAAAGGGGAGGCCGCTCACCATCTTAGAAGCTTAGTCCACACTGGGGACCAATGACAAACCCACAGACCTTCCCTGAAGTGAAAGATTGAGTTTTATACATTTCCCAATCACCAACCAAATAAGAATAGTGCTGTCTTTACTTGCTGCTTTGTCTCTGGGTATGGATATGACAAGAAAGGCAGTAAGCTAGTCACATGGGTCACCCACTGGAAGACATGTCCAGGATGGGAGAAGAGCTCTCAGCTTTGATTGAAGATTGAATGGTTGGTTACTGTGATCTTAGACTCTGTACTGGGGCAATACTTGTAACCTAAAGTGACTGTGTGACCATACATTTTCTAAGAGCATGGAATCATGGGAATTCTGCATTTTCATTCCGTACTAAGAGAGACTACCCTACCGAAAATAGTCCTTAAAAGGAAAGGAGTCAAAAATTCTCCTAAGTTTGCAATGCTTATGCTGTTTTTCTGGCTTGTTACAACAAAAGAGAAAGCAGCCATAAACTAAATATAAAATGCACATGAATATATAGGAAAGTTCATGCCGTAATACAGCATTGATAAACTAAATATGTATGTGCTTCAGTGCCTGGACTGTCACATGAATTAAAAATGACCATATTTAATGAATTAATTTTCAACATAATTAGGATGAAGAGGGGAAAAAAAGCCTTAACATCTTCCTACCTTAAATGAATACAGAAGAAGTCAATCACATATGACATTGTTTCCAGATGATTAGAACGTGGTGAAAATAGAGTGCATAAATTATAAGCAATCATTATTTGCAAACTCTGCACTGGATTTTACATGTACTCATTGGCTTAAACATTTTAATTACTATTTTCCCTCCACTTTCTGAAAGTTAGATCCCAAAATGGGGTATTGATTTAGATAAGACCTAGTGAAAAATATGTATTGATTGATTATGTTTAGCACAGGGTCTTGCACATGGAAAATATATTTCAATACTAAGTTTTTGATTTATTTTAGCTTGATTTTAAGTGAAGCAGAAATATGAGATTTATATACTTGCTTATGGATAAAGGATTTTTCACTTCAAAACCATGAATCAGTTTATTGTATTTTCCTTTGGGACATTTGAAGTATTGAACCTAGATGCCTAAATCTTGAAAGAGTCATGAATATTTTCATCATAAAAAATTATGTCCAGGAATAATTCTAAATATCAGACTTAAAAAAATATCCTCACTATACTAGTTTTTATGATATCATGTTTTGTCTTTTGAATTTTAATTGTGGCTACCCTTACATTTTAATAAAATATATCATTTATTAATTAGTGATTGAAGTGATTAATTAGTGATAGAATATGATATTGATATTATCTGTTGGAAAATCTACGAACATGTTAAGAGATACAAATAGAAAACTTACTTTTGAACTATAGAAATTTTGTTCAAATTAAATTCTGTTGACCGGCCGAGTGGCGCGGCGGTTAAGCGCTGGCTTGGGAAGCCAGCGGCCCCGGTTCAGTCCCACCTGTGAGGGCCAGTGACACTGCCCTCAAAAAAAAAAAAAATTAAATTCTGTTTTATTATATATTGCATTGTCTAAAAATAATAGGTTTTGATCCCACTCTTTTTATAACTATAACTGCAATTGAACCTTGTTGCAACTCAGTGAGCATTCTACCCTTTGAATATTAAAATGATGGTTCAGTTTCAATAAATTTACTATGAGTTTGTAAACCAGTATTAGAAGCATCACTCTTAGAAGATCCAAGGAATGTTAAGGAATTTTTAAGGATTTCAGGAATGATAAAATTGTAGAGTAATATAATGAGCACTTGTGCTTTAATACCCTGACTATCTTGTGTTTCTTACATGAGATGCAAATATCATCACTCCACTTTCTTTGCTTTCCACTTAGCTTCTGATGGCTTTGCTGTCATTAATATTACTGTAATCAAATTCATCTATTTTGGGGGGTATGCTTTTTTTCTTTAAGAAATCCTTTCATTCCTCAGGATCATAAATATACTCACATATATTTTATTTTAAAACATTAAAAAATGTTCTTCCATTCTGAGCCTTTTCAGTGTGAGATTTATTTTTGTACCTAGTGTGTAGTTAGGAATATACTTTTGTATTTTTCATATAGATAGTTCATTGTCCCAGAACATTTTATCAAATAGTTTTTCTTTTCTTCATTTATTTTTTGTGATATGTTTATTGCTTAATAAGTTTCCATGTAACTGTGTATCTGATCCTGGGTTATCTATTTTATTTTATTGGTCTGTTTGTCTGTTCCTGTGTGCATACTTCATTACCTTAATTAACATACTTTCATGTAAAAAGTTTATAGTAGAGTTTGATATCTGATAGATATCAATAGTTACTCATTGCTAGTCTTCTTAATTTCTGGACCTTTGCTATTTAATGTAAAATTTAAGACCAGTTTATCATATTCTGTGAAAATTCATATCATGATTATTTTTGAATTGATTCCAATTTATAGATAAATTTTGAGAATCACCATCTTTACAATTTTGAGTCTTCTCATCCATTAACATGATATATATAGTCCCGTTAATTTAAACCTTTGATATATCTTTTAAGAAAATTTCTTGTCTGGAAAAAATTTAGACTTCCTTTGTCTAATTCATCAGCTCCAAGGTTCCTCATTTGTAAATTGGAAATAATTTTTCCTGCCTATATTTCAGGGCTATGTTGAAGATAAAATGGAATGATACTTATGAAACAAATACATAAGTGATAAGTTTGGGTTTTTTTTATTTTTAGCCAGAAATATGGGTATATTATATGCTTACTGATACTCCATGATTTTCTGAATTCTTTCCCTCCTAGTGTAAAAGTTTGGATCTTATAATTATTTAAAGTAATTGTTATTCTTCAACACTAAATAAAATCATTGTTCTGCTTAATGATTTCAGCAATGCTCAGTGAACCATGACTTTTTAAATTAGTTCTATACAGCCTGTGATTAATGAGGAATATTAAAGTTAATTTCATCAAGTATTTATTATATTGCATACTATGTTGCCAACACTGAATCAGTTTTGAGAGAATTATTTTCATTTTAGAGCACAAAATAAAATACAGTGAGATGTTTTGGGGGGCCTGTTAATGATCAATTTTTTTTTTTGGCACTACAGAGGTGTGATCAATATTTCTTAAGGTTATCATTCTGAGTCTCTAGTAAACTATGACAGTTTTAAACACTATTTTTGTTATTGTTATTTTCAAGAGAAAAATGATCCCAATTTTTTTAAAGTTTTTCTTTGGTAATAAGCAAAGTAAAATATAAAGTTTAATTATCTTTTGTCTTCTTTTAATGAATCATTTCAATGATGTTAATATGTAGACTTGCCAAATCAAATACACAATCACCTCTTCTATTTTTATTAATATATTGTCTAAAAACTAAAATAATACCAGAAAATATTCACTTGTTGAAAGAGTGAAATGACTTAGTTATATATATATATGAAATATATATATATGAAATGTATATATATGAAATATATATATATATATATATATTTTTTTTTTTTCAGGAGAGAATTTATAAAGGATATACAAGATTCCCAAGGAATGAAGCCATATACAGCTAGCAAACTAAACAATAAATACTTTTTAAATAGGACAAAAATCCTCACACATTAGAGAATGGTATCATGATACAAAAGTATTTTAATAGATTCAGATAAGGAGTTAAATCTAATAAAGGAAAAATCCATCAAGTCTAAATATGGAATTCCGCATTAGAGTTCAACAACTCTGTGATATAAATGCAGACTTAAGTGTATTAACATTGTTAGGAATTAGTTTACGGCAACCATACATTACAAGTGTATTGTGTTGACGTAAACATTTCATGGGTATCTAGCCCTTATGGATAGAAGACATTTGTAATCAAAGGAGAGGGTGCTGCTGCTTGTGGATTTTGCATTGGCATACTGTGTTAAAACACAAGGACCAATTTTGAAGAGGGATGTTGAAAAATCAAACTGTCTTCTGATGTAAGTAACTAAGTTGATGAAAAAGATCTGAAAACTCTTATATGAGAATTGGTTGGAGGTTTAGAGGCTATTACACTGAAAAGGGAAGGCTTCTGCAATGGACACATGAGTTCAAACATTTTAATAGTTGTTACATGAAATCAGATTAAGTGTAATGTATGCCATAAACCAGAACTATCCAACTTTTAAAGGTCAGTTTCAGTTCAACTAAAGTTGTGTGGTTTTTTGCCAATTAAATTATCTAAACATGATAAAGCCTGGACTGTAATTAGTAGAGGAACTTCCTGATTGAGTGGAAGGCTGAACTAGATTACTCCGTTAGCCATTCATTTAACAAATATGTATTAAGTTCCTACAATGTGCTAGGTGTTGAAATTGTTTTTAAATCACTGATCATTAATGGTATATGCTTCTAGATTTTAATCTATAAGGAAATGTTTCTCATAGCCATTTAATACATATAAATTTATAATAAACTTGTGATAGATATTCTAATATTACATCTATTACATAGTGTTGAGCATATGCTAAGTCCAGAGTTCTTCACCAAGTAGGGTGAGTAATCTGAAAATAAGACATGAGAAGACATTACTTAATTACATTTTAAGAATGGATTCAGATATATAGATGATGTATTATAGAAATGTACACTTGAAACCTATGTAATTTTACTAACCCTTGTCACCCCAATACATTTGATAAAAAAGACTTCCATTCACTCTAAAAAAAATACATAATGGACTCAGAAGTTGTATTAATTTGTCTAGAGCAGAAGATTTTCTGAGGAGGAATGCGAAAAGTGATCTGATGAAGTGGCAGCTGGAGAGAAACAAAGAATGGGAAAGATAGAACAAGGGTCCCAAAGTGTAGCACTCGGACCAGCAGCATAAGCATCAACTAGGAACATGTTAAAAATGCAAATTCCAGGAATCCACTTGAGATCTACTAAATCAGAAACTCTGGGGGTGGGGTCAAGCAAGCTGTGGTTTAAAAGCCCTCCAGGTAGTTGTAATTCATGTTCAATTTGAGAACCACAGTGTAGACCGCTGGTGTGAAGTAGAGTTGAGATACGATTTGCAAGACAATCCGTGGTCACTGCACATCAGTGGAAATAAAGAATGCAGAGATCCCATAGTTCGTAGTAGCAATGTGATTTATTGGCTAACTTATGTAATGGATAACCCACAAAGCACTTCAAATAGCCAGTGTTGAAACTCTTGCTTTGAAAAAAATGTATTGATTTTTTTTTTAATTTTACATCTACCATTTGAAATGATAGAGCTGGGTATAGATATCTGCCAGAAACAAGGCCTATATATTTTATTTCACAGATAATGAATTCTTTTTCCTCTAAAACAGTGTTGGGTAATGTTCCAAAAAAGTAATTACAGCCCAGTTAGTAAATATATGCTGAGACAGTAAAGTGCCGGATAGCAACAGCTATATGTCTGCCACTGCTGATTAATCAGCTGGAAAGCAGACCTATTTTTTTTGACTTAATATGGGATAGAGACTCCATTAAGGACAAAATCTGCATCTCAGTTACTAAACATATTTCCCCACTGTTTTCATCTTCATAGATATATTTTTTCTTTTGTTTTGTTGTCTAACAGAATGACAATCAGGGCTGCGCACTTTTTACAAATTGCTCCTTCACCTCCTGTATTCCTCTTTTATTCAATATACTTGTCAAGCTGTAAGAGATTATGTGAAAGTTTGGGGAGTTAGAAAACACAGCAATTTCAATCTCATTTTCATATAAACTGAATAGTAAATTATTATATTGTAACAGCGTATCACTTTGGATCTAAATTACAGCAAAGTAGTTTGTAAATCCCATAATAAAGATAAAGTAGTCCATTTATGTAGGCATGTTTCTTACAGTTTGCTATAACTCTCAACTCTAGCACATTTTATATAACATTTTAACATATTGGTTTGGAAGACTGTAGTCATGATCTGCTGGGCTTTCTGATTTTGTTTCTCTCTAACCTTAACTGCTAAAGTGAGTTAGAAACCCATTATAGGATCAGCAGCTTCACTTTCTAGGATGATCCCTGTTTTAGGTCAAGGGAAATGGAAGAAGCACTGTCTGGAAATGGAAGTCACCATTTAGTCAACCTTGCTGCTTGTCCTCTTATTACATTGTACTTCTGTCCAATAATTAGATTCTTGCCTTGCCATGCCACTTTTTTTTTTTTAAAGATTTTTATTGGGGAACTGTGTGTTTTTCCAGGACCCATCAGCTCCAAGTCAAGTAGTTCTCTTCAATCTAGATGTGGAGGGCACAGCTCTTTAGCCCATGTGGGGACTGAACCCTCGACCTTAGTGTTATGAGCCTGCATTCTATCCAACTGAGCCATTCCGCCGCCCCGCCATGCCACTTATTATTAGAACCTTTCTTCATACTCAGTAATTGCTTTAGAGCTCTACCTTGATTCTACTCCTTGCCCTCTGTTCAGTTTTTTTGAAAATTATAGGAAATTTTTGCCAAAGTCTCTAATTTCATTACCTTCCCAGACACTGACTACCGGTCTACCCAATAAGTGTTATTAGATCATTCTGTTTCTAAGTACCCCAATTTGATGAACACATGTCAAGCAATCCTGCTGTGATCTGAAGGATTTATGTGAATATCTTCTTTTCTCAGCTGATAAAAAATTGTTTGATTGTCAACTATGGTAGATGCTGTTGATACCCCACCTAGATGTTCTTAACCTGCCAGTACACCCAGTCTTCACCTGCTGGGATTGTTGAGTTAAACTCATCATCACCACTACCCTTCTCTGGAGAATTGCCTTAGGCCAGTGATTCTCAAGCTTTAGCTTGCTTCTGAATCATATAGAAGGCTTGTTAAAGAGTCGATAATATTATAAAACTATGTATCGTGCCAGGTGGGTACTAAACTTATTGGGGGGATCACTTCATAAATCATATAAATGTGTAACCACTACACTGTACACCTGAAACTAATATAAAATAATACTGAATGTCAACTATAATTGAAAAAAATAGTCACAGGGATGTAAAGTACAGCATAGGGAATATAGTCAATAATACTATAATAACTATGTACAGTGCCAAATGGGTAATAGACTTATTGGGGCAATCATTTTGTGTGATATATGAATGTCTAATCACTATGTTGTTTTGTACACCTGAAACTAATATAATATTGTATGTCAATGTTAATTGAAAAAATATTATGTTGTTTTTTTAAGAATTTTATTAAAAATATAGCTAACATACAATATTGTATTAGTTCCAGGTATACACCGTAGTTATTCAACATCTATATACCTAAAGAAGTGATCACCATGATAAGTCCAGTAACCATCTGATACCATACCACACTATCACAATATTATTGACTATATTCCTTACGCTGTATATCACCACACCATGACTTATTTCTTTTTTTTTGAGGGCCGTGTCATTGGCCCTCGTATGTGGGATCCTAACCGGGGCCGCTGGCGTCCCAAGCCTGCTCTTAACCACCGCACCACTCAGCCGGCCCCATGATTTATTTCTTTTATACCTGGAAATTTGTGTCTCTTATTCCCCTTCAACTTTTCCCCCCATTTTTAAATTATTCAATTACAGTTGACATTCAATATTATTTTATATTTCAGGTGTACAGCATAGTGCTTATACAGTTATGTAACTTAAGAAGTGATCGTCCTGACTAGTCTAGTACTCACCTAGCACTATACATAGTTATTCCCATATTATTGACTATATTCCTGTGCTATACATCCCCATGATAATTTTGTAACTACTAATTTGTACTTCTTAATCCCTTCAACTTTTTCACCCTGCCCCCGAACCCCCATCTATCACCCCAACAAATCTAGTACCCATCTAACACCATATATAGTTATTACAAATTATTGATAGTATTCCTTATGCTATATCCCCATGACTACTTTGTAACAACCAATTTGTACTTCTTAATTTCTTCTCCTTTTTTCACTCACCTCCCAAGCCCCCTTCCCATCTAGAAACCATCAATATGTTTTCTGTATCTATGAATTGTTTCTGTTTTGTTTGTTAATTTTGATCTTTAGATTTCACATATAGGTGAAATCACATTACATCTGTCTTTCTCTGTCTGATGTACTCCACTCAGCATGATACCCTCCAGGTCCATCCATGCCACTGCAGATGGCAAGAACCCCATTCTCTTCCATGGCTGAGCAATATTTCATTGTATATATGTACCACCTCTTCTTTATCCATTCAATTGTTGGACACCCACACTGCCTCCACATCTTGGCCATTGAAACAATGCTGCAATGAACATATGGATGTACATGTCCCCTCAAAGTAGCATTTTGGGTTTCTTCAGGTAAATACCCAGAAGTGGGATTATTGGGTCCTTCACTTTCTCTTCTTATAAACTTTGTTTTAAAGTCTATTTTGTCTCGTATAGGTATTGCTACTCCAACTTTTTGTTTGTTTGTTTCCATTTTCATGAAATATCTTTCTCCATCCTTTTACTTTCTGTCTGTGTGTGCCTCTCAATCTGACGTGAGTCTCTTGCAGGCAGCATCTGTAAGGGTTTTATTTTCTTATCCATTCAGCCACCCTATGTCTTTTGACATGTAGCTGTTGCCATTTTATTCATAATTTTGATTTTTTTTTCCATCTTAAAGAAGTCCCTCTAACATTCCTTGTAACACTGGTTTGATGATGATGAACTCCTTTAGCTTTTTCTTTCCTTATCTGTCCTTCAGTTTTAAATGATAGCCTTGATGGGTAGAGTACTCTTGTTTGTAGGGCCTTGCTTTTCATCATGTTGAATATTTTGTGCCAATCCTTTCTGGCCTGCAAAGCTTCTGTTGAGAAACAAATTGACAATCTCATGGGAACTCCCTTATAAGTTACTAGTTGCTTTTTTCTTGCTGCTTTTAGGATTCTTTCTTTGTCTTTAACCTCTGCCATTTTAATTATAATGTGTATTGCTATGGATCTGTTTGGGTTCATTTTGTTTGGGATTCTCTATGCTTCCTGGATTTGCATGTCCATTTCCCTCACCAGGTTAGGAAAGTTTTCAGTCATTATCTATTCAAATATGTTCTCAATCTCTTGTTTCCTCTTCTCTCCTTCTAGTACTCCTGTGATGTGTATGTTCTTATGCTTGGTGTTGTCCCAGAGGTCTCTTAAATTCTCCTCATTTTTTTGAGGGGGAGGGGAATTCTTTTTCTTTTTGTTGTCCCAATCAGGTGTTTTCTGCTACCTTGTCTTTCAAATTGCTGATTTGATCCTCTGCTTCATCTAGTATTTTGGTGATTCCTTCTAGCGCATTCTTCATTTCAGTTACTGTACCCTTCACTTCTGACTGGTTCTTTTTTTATGGTTTCTGTGTCCTCTTTCATGCTTTCTATCTCTTTGTGAAGTTTTTCTCCTTAAGTTCCTTGAGAATTCTTATAACCATTGTTTTGAATTCTGTCTCTGGTAGGTTGCTTGCCTCCATTTCATTTAGTTATTTTTCTGGATTTTTCTCATGTTCTTTCATTTGGGAAACATTTCTTTGTTTCCTCATTTTGGCTGCTTCTCTGTATTTGTTTCTATATATTAGGTAGATCTGCTATGTCTCCCAATCTTGGCCGGGTGGACTTATGTAGTTGATGTCCTATAGGGCCCAGTCTCCCTGGTCACTTGCTTCGGGTGCTCCAGGAGTGTCCCTTGTGTGGGTTGTGTGTGGCTTCCTGTTATAGTTGAACCTTGATTGCTATTGGCATGTCAGTGGGTGCGATTGACCCACAGACTGATTGACTGTGGAGTTTGGCCATATCCACAGCTTCTGGGCTGCTATGAGGGGGGCTTACCTCACTGAGTGGGATTCACCCCAGTAGGCCCTAGTATCTGTTGAGACTACCCTCTGTGTGTGCTGCTTGTGGGGTTAATTGGGTGGTGGTCTGTTGTGGTCTGAAGCCAACCTACAGGTATGTTGATTCTCGGGCCTTTGGGGGAGGGGCTCTGGTGCAGGCCCAGGTCACCCAATGTCTGTGACTCTGTGTACTACCTAGTAGGAGCTACAAAGTGATCCACAGTTCTCTGCCTGTGCTAAACCTGGAGGTATGTGGGAGAGGCCACTCTATGAACCAAGGACATCTTCCACCAGTACCTTGCCTGGGGTAGCTCCACAAAATGCCAAGATACCCCAAGGCCTGCTGCCACCTGCAGGTTCCCTTAAGTTTCTGCTGCTGATAGAGTCTCATGTGGAATGCAAGTTGAGTGAGGTAGGGACTCAGGGAGTCACTGGAGTGGGAAGAGTTGTGGTTACCAGCTTAATATAAATTCTGGTTTTGTGCTAGGGCTGAGCCTGGAATTACTCAGCAAAAGTCTCAGGGCACACCTAGGCCAGTCACTGCTTGTAGGGGGCCTGCCAGACTCCAAAAATTTTCCAAGAAAGTGTACAATAGGGGTAGGGCTGGTTGCTCATGGAGAAAGTGCCCCCAGCTTTGGGAGAGTTGGGTGGGCCATGGTCCCAGTGAATCAGCAGGGTGAAGCAGTGGAGCTCACCAGGCCAATCAGATTCAGATTTGGCCATGAGGGGGAGGGATCAACACATTAAAGATGGTGCCCGCCTGCCAGCTGTACTGGAAGAGGACCTCATAAAGAGAAAATGCTGGTTGTTCTCCAGGCCTCCCCACAACTGCACACACCTCTGTCTACCCCCACCCCCATCCCGTATGCCTTTGTCACCTTCCGAGTCACCGTCCCTCTGCTGGAGCCCAAAGTGAGTGCCTGTGACTGAGTGAGTCTGTGCGAGAGCCCTTTAAGAGGATGTCTGGGTTTCCTGCAGCCTTCGTCCCACCCAACAGTCAGAATCCCCACTGCTTTACAGCCCAAAGTTGTGGGGGCTCCTCTTCCCATCACTAGTACTCTGGGCTGAGCCTGGTATGGGGTTGGGGTCCCTCACTCATCCTGGAGGAACCTCCACAGCTGAGATACCTTTCCTAATTCTCAACCACCACATGGAGGTTTGGGGTCCATTCCTCATCTGTGCTCCACCTGCCAGTCACCTTGTGGCTTTATTTTATATTTTTAGTCATAGGACTGCTGTTCAGCTAGACTTCAGATGAATCTCCAGGTTGATTGTTTGATAATTTAGTTGTAATTTCAATGTGTTTACAGAAGGACACAAGCACAGTGTTTATCTACTCTGCCATCTTGGATTGCTCTGAAAAATAAATTTTTAAAAGTTAAGAAAAGAGTATTACATCAAATAAAATATTTACCTGTACTCTAAAAGAAAAAAAAATAACAGTAATAGATATTTGGACTCAGTTCCCAGAATTTCTGATTCAGTATGTCTGGGGTGGGTTCTGAGAATTTGTATTTCTAACAAGTTTCCAATGATGATGATGCTGTTGGTCTGGATAACTAACTTTGAGAGTAACTGGTCTAGTCTAAGTAGGAGTTTCTTTGTCCCTGGAGGCTATGTGTCCCACCTCCCTTGCTCAAGGCAGACCATGGTCAGTGAGTGATTGCCACCAGCTCATAAAGGGCAGGCCCTCTTGGTCACTATAAGAAATGACATTTTGACTTAGCTTTTTTTCTCTCTACTCACCCTGCTTTTTTTCTCTTTTTTTCTCTAAAAGCACTCTGTCAATAAATAACCTGAACAAAATCTTCATCTCAGACCATACTTCCAGAGGACATGACCAGAGCCTTCTACCTATGGATTTCTTGTTTCTGGTCTCATTATTCCAATTTATCAACAAAATTGTATTGGATGCCTTTGATTGCCCGGGGTAATATATGGCATGTGGGAAACATTTAGACCTAGTCTTTCTCTCAAACAGCCTACCATTTAGTTAAAGAGTGGTACAATTACAACACAGTGTAGTTGATGCTATGCTACACCAGAGCTAAGAATTTGAGGCCATAGAAGTTTTTATCTGTGCCTTGGAGGGTTTCATAAGCTGGGTTATTTGGGGAAAGAGACTCTGAGATAGAGATTTGTGGGTAGGAGGTTTATTGAGGCACACTCTTGGGAACAGCAATAAGGAAATGAGGGAAGCATAATTGCACAAATGAGAAAAAGTTTGGGGATCCAGCATGAAGAGTGTATACACACACACACACGCGCACACACACACACACACACACACACACACACACGTTCCTGGAAACCTGTGCTTGTGATCAGCTCGGTAATATAGACTGGCTTCCTGCCTGAGAACCATAAATCCTAGTCCACCCACAGGGAATTTTAATTGAGTCTATTGTTAAGCATTCAATTTCTCAAATATCACAAATGCTAAATGCAAGGTAAACCTGAGATTTCCTGAAAATATGTTCTGTAGACAGACTTGAAAGAGTTCCAAACCTTGGTGAAATGACTCTGAGGAGTAATGCAGCAGGTAACAAATCTGATGACAAGCAGCAATCTTCAGAATAAACATATGTGGGCACGGAGTTCAGAGGCTAAAGCCAATTTAATGAGAAAGCTGTCGCTATTCTTTTTTTTGTGAATTAAATGTATTCCAAGTAGCCAAAGTCACAGCCTAATGGTAAATAGTCTGGCTGCAGAGCCGAGCATTTGTTTTATGCTGTTCTCTGGGTCACTGAAAGATGAATGTGAGCTACCTGGATTGAAAAGAATTCTATCCAGTTTGTTCTAATCTGTGGTGATAAAACTCGAGAACCTAATTAAAGAGAACTGATTTGAATGTAAATTCTTTATTTTGCAGTACATCTATCCCAAACATTGAAATGTTCCATTGCGATAATGACACCATATAATTTGTAAAGAGGAATATAAAATCTTAGTGAATAAAAGGCAGGCTATTAATAAGTCTTCATCAAATTAATTATACAATGTGAAGACAACAGAAGGAAGGCTCAAGTAACCTCATACCTATCCAGAGGAAACATTATACAAATTCATAAGTTTTATTTTCCAAATGTATTGCCAGAGATCCAGTCCATATGCGTGTGCGCACGCACACACAAATGAAATAGATCTGCATCTCTGATATAATGGCCTCTGGCAATATTATGAATCAGCATCAAAGAATAGCCAACCTGGCCTCAAGAAACCATGTCCTGTCTGAAATGCGTGTTTAAATTACCTCATGGCAAGGTCAGTGACATTCAAGGATTGAAAATGAGGTTAGAAAAATGGAAATATTTCTGCACTTCAGGGAAGGTCTTTTGCCTGATTACCATGATGTAAACATTTTGCCCAAGAAAGAGTAGCACCAAAGTTTAGCAGCCAAATGATTATAGACCAGCAAACCACTTTTATGCCCTGACACTCAAGTTCAAGGGTTGGTAAAATGGCCCTTGGGGCAAATCCAGGCTGACACTCATTTTTGTAAATACAGTTTTATTGGAACACAGCTATGCTCGTTTGTTTATGAACTGTCTGTAGGTATATTTGCACCACAGTGGCAGAGGTGAGTAGTGCAAAAGAGACCATATGGGCCACAAAGCCTAAAACATTTGCTATCTATCCCTTTACAGATAGAGTTTGCTGACCCCTGCTCTATTCTAGTTCAGAGTATCCCGGATTTCTGATGATAAGAATCATCTGGAGTACTCCTTAAACCTACAGCTTCTCAAACCCCTCCTTTGGAGATTCTGATTCAGGGAGTCTGATTCAGGGAATGGGTCACAGAAATTCGTATCTTTAACCAGTAGTACCTGAACTTGAGAAACTTTGGTCTAGTTATTTTACTCTGTAATTCTCTTGCATCCTATATGTTCATCATGTCCACATTCTTCTCTTCAAATCTTCTCATCTCCCCACATAAGTGCAGGGTACAGACCAATGTATGGTGCAGCAATGTCATGGATGGGGTTTGCTAGAAGCAGAGCTTCTGACAAGGATTTGGATACACGTTGTTTATTGAGGGAGCACCCTCAGAAGTATGGAAGTTATAGAAGCAAGAGTTGGGGGAGAAGCTAAGTAAGGTGATGGTCTCAGCTGGGGACAGGCTTCAGTCTGATCCCATGGGAACCTCTGGAGCATGAATTATGCCACAGCATTCATCCCACCTTGGGGCAAGAGGGCTGGCTGTGTGTGCACTCTCCCCTGATGCTTTCTGTCAGCCATTGGAATGTAGGATGCTCTTGAACAGGGGACTGTTGAGAGTCATTAACAGCAATGACTGGGGCACCATGCACCTGTGATAAAGGAGGATGGGGGAAGATGTACTGCCTTCAGTACACAAGTCGAACCCCCAAATGAGTGAAATTTACATAGACTCTGAAT
The DNA here is from genome assembly GCA_033961575.1 of Aselliscus stoliczkanus. Taxonomy (NCBI): domain Eukaryota; kingdom Metazoa; phylum Chordata; class Mammalia; order Chiroptera; family Hipposideridae; genus Aselliscus; species Aselliscus stoliczkanus. The sequence continues at coordinate 90,608,660 of CM066737.1, read as the reverse complement.
GTGACCTCCAGAAAGTCATAGCTGCTATCTTTAAAAGATCATTTGAAATATGTTTTTTTTTATTTATTTTCCTTTCTTTTTCTTTTTATTTTGTTTTAGTTTTTTAAAGGGCAGTGTCACTGGCCCTCATATGTGGGATCCGAACCCGGGCTGCTGGCTTCCCAAGCCAGCTCTTAACCACCGTGGCACTCAGCCAGCCCTCTTTTTCTTTTTTTTTAATTAATTTCAGGTGTACAAAACAATGTAATAGTTGGACATGTACACCCCTCACAAAGTGATAACACCCCTCCCCAAATCTGCTGCCTCTCTGACATCATATATACCTGTTCAAAACAGCATGGCATTGGCATAAAAACAGACACATAGATCAATGGAACAGAATAGAGAGCCTAGAAATAAATCCATACCTATATGATCATTTAATCAATGACAAAGGAAACAATGATGTACATCGTGGTAAAGCCAGTCTATTCAATAAATGGTGTTGGGAAAACTGGATAGAGGCATACCTAAAAATGAAGCTGGACCACCTCCTTACGCCATATATGAGAATAAATTCAAAATGGATTAAAGACTTAAATGTAAGATCTGAAATATGTTTTTAAATTAGTAAATCTTTGTAAGTAATCAATACATTTACTAGAATTGACACCTTCAGCCTTCTACTACCTTTGAAAAGTAAGAGGAAAATGTATCAGAGAGAAGTGAGTTTTCCAGTCGATAATCATTGTTTCGTTGACCAATGACTTTGACCTGATACTTCGTAAGATCTTTGGGTTATGATTACCTGTTAGGATGATATTAGGTTCTTCTGAATTTGAATGCATGTAAACATTGCAAAGACCCACTTGGGATAGCACTACTGTCAGAGGACATATTTTCCCTAGTCCTCAACATTTCATAGGACATCCACTAGCATCTTAGAAGAATCTTTCAATACAAGGTACATGATGGGAATGTAAAACAAAATTCAACCCTCCATAATTATGACTTTCTTTCCAAGGAAATAATAGCAAGTACTATATACTAACTCTCCCAACCAGCACAGTAACCACCGATTTCCCCATCCTTATCCAACGTCACATAGCTAGTCAGTGGTAGAGTTGAATGCCCTAAAGAAAGGTTTTCATAGACCATAATACAAAGTTGTCTTACTTCTTTAACCCAAGTTGTTTAAATAAACCTAAAACTTATATGCCTAGAACAAAGGCTCTTTCAGACATTTCCAAATTTTTTCTTGGGTTTTAAAACATATGCCCTTTAAACTCTCAGGAGGAGTTGGTGGGGGGAGGAAAAGGGAAACGTAATATGGTGAGAGCTGTACTCTTACTATGCTCAGCCCAGTTCTCACTTTCAAACTGCTCACTTGGAAAGATGAGCAGAGAAAAGATCTGTGATCCCACAAAAGGTTGTGTGATCTGAGAACCTCCTTTCTGCAGTCCTCCCTTTGTGAAGAAAGTGGGGGCAGCTCAGGCAAAGAAGGTGGAGAGTATTATACCATTTTATAGACTGGATAGAATCAAGTTTAAAAGAGCACCTAGTATCTTACCTTACTCTATTCTACTGTCTGTCTTCTTTAGGCAAAATTGGCTTAAACTTTTCTTGAAGTGAACACTGTGTGAAATAAGAATAATTTCCCCAAACAACTTAAGGACACTTTCAACAACTCTTCTACAGAGAAACAGCTAACAAGATAAAGTTCTCTGTGTTTTTTGTAAGTTGGTAACAAAAATCGAAGTTTGATTTTATCTCAAGTATTTTGGGAAAAGGGAGCAAAAGCCATAATTTGATGGTCAATGAAGAAAAGAGAGAACTGGAAGGCTATAGGATTTTCCCATGATGCTGCTGTGAACTTGAGATTCTAAACCAAACCCAAATGATTTCAAAGCCCGTGCTCTTTGCAGTTTCCCATGCCAATTTTCTTGCAACTCTCGTTAGGCTAAAGCCAGGAGAGGCATCCCTGGAATTGACCCTCACCAAGGGAAGGCTGGATATGGGGATCAGTGGACTACAACAGTGAAACCAGAATGCAAGGCCCAAGTCCTCCATGAAGCCTTTCCTTCTCTCTGTAGGTAGACTTAGGTTAGTCTTTTCTTTCCATATATCTGTAATGCTTGTGCATTCCTCTATTTTAGAACTTGGCACACGGTTACACTTTTTTAAAAAAACTCTTTTTCAAATGTGCCAGATCAGGAGGCCACCTAAAGCAGGTTTCATGTTCTGTTCAATTTTGCATGTTGTGCTCCATGAATTCATGCATTCGTTTAAAATCTATTTACCGTATCTCCCTGAAAATAAACCCTAGCATGATTTTCAGGGTGCTCGTAATATAAACCTTACTCCCCAAATAAGCCCCAGTTAAGATCGTCAGCCAGACATGACTGTATTTGAATAAATGTAGATTTTTATAAATGAATAAAGTTCATCTTTTGGAGCAAAAATTAACATAAGACCCGGTCTTATTTTCAGGGAAACACAGTATCAAGTGCGTCCTATGTGACAGGTGGTGTTTTAGGTGCCGCAGATACAATAGTGAATAAAACAGATGAAAATCCTTGTCCTTAAGGAGCTTACAGTTTATTAATGGAGGGCAGTGTATTGCATATTCTCTACAAATGTCATGAAGTCTAAAAATTAGGCTAAGTTCAGTGTTTTGGGGAAGGTTGACATTTGAAACAGGTTGTGGAACAGCCTCACAGAGAAGATGGCATTTGATTTAACACTTAAGAAAATGAAGGAAATAGCCTGCAACTATTTGGAAGAAGAGAAGTCCAAGAAGGAAGATAAAGGTTGATAGAGTTCTAGAGGTAGGAGTGTGCCCAGTGTGTTCAAGGAACATCAAGGAGGCATCCCTGGTCTAGATTAGGCAAATGTAATAGACGAGGTCAGAAAGGAAAGGACGGGGTTGGGGCAGAGATCATGTCTGGCCTGGGAAAGCACAATAATAACTTTGGCTTTAACTTTGAATGAGATTAGAAGTGGTTAGAGGGTTTTGAGCAAGAGAGTTGTATGATATTTCAGTTTTAACAGGATCACACTAATGTTTAATGAATGAATGAATGAACTCATTAATATATGCTTTCAAGAAGTGCACAAAGAAGGCAGAGATTGGATTGATGGAATGGATCTGATCCAGCTTAAGCACACATTCCTAAAAACCAAGGGTTCAAGACCAGCCATGAGCTCATCAAGTAAACAAGGAAATGGCAGCCACAGTTGACCAACATAAGATAAGGCCCAGTTGCCCTAAAAGTCGTGCCTAACTCCTACTGTTACCAACATATCAAATAACTGACTTCTTGGGACAACAGCAACACAGCTTAGGGAATGTGGGCAACTCTTATATAGCAAAAAACTAGGTGAGGAAAATTGTGATAAAAAGATGCAACCCACCTATCTCTCCAGCACCCAAGACTGAACTCCTATATCCTGGCAAACTGTAGCATAGTATAGCAACCTCAGCACCACTGGAGAATTTTAAACATACTTGATGACATGCTGAATCCTCTTTTCTTTAAATCATTTGTTCAGTATTTTCTTGGCTAAGCAGCATAAAATCCTTTAGTACATATTTGAAAAACATCATAAGCTCCCAGAAATGTTCACAGGCCAGAAAGAATTAAACTATTAAAAGGAAGCTGAATGGCAACAATGGATATACCACACCACCACCACCACCACCACCAGAGAACTTCATGTTAAACGAGTCTCAGTGAATTAAAAGATGAAGCCGATTTTAACCCTAATTTCTGTCCAACTTCATTCTTAAGTCACAGGCTAATATCTTTAGTACATAATGTTGATTGCAACAGAAACTGCATTGTCTCATATGCACGCTTTTACAGTATGATTAAAGATAATCAGGAACACTTATACTATGAGAATATATGAGGTTTGAAGAATATCAAAACAAAGTTTTACATACAAACAGGTCAAAGAATGGTATTAAAATACTTTGGGAATTATAATCCTTTAAAGATTTTCATAATTTTAATTCATATAATGTTTATCCAAGATTTTTTCTTTTTTTAAAAAAATTATACTGCCATACCTTCCAGAATGTGCCTGATCTCATCTGTTTATCCAAGATTTTCAAAATCAGTCTCTGTTTTAAATCCAAAATCGCTTTTTTCAGAATGAGCATCTTATTTATTTATTTTACTGTTATTTTGTATTTTATTTTATTTTATTTGCGTTTTTGAAGGCCATTGTGGTATTTCCAATTTCGTGTGTGTGTTCTTTTTTTAAATTACTGAATCACCTTCACCCATTTTGCCAACCCCACTCCCAACCTCCCTCCTCTGGCAACCACCAATCTGTTCTCTTGTCAGTGTTTTTTTTTTTCAAATTCCACGTGTAAGATTATACGTCATTTGTCTTTCTCTGTCCGATTTATTTCACTTAACATAATACTCTTAAGGTCCATGCGTACTGTCTCAAATGGCAGGATTCCCTTCTTTTTATGGTTGAATAATATTCCATTTTATATATATATATATGATATATCTATGATATATATATATGATATATATATAACATATATACATATATCATATTTTCTGTATCCATTCATCTGTCAATGGACACTTAGATTATTTTTCTGTCTTCACTGTTGTAAATAATGTTTCAGTGAACATGATAGAGATTTTGTTTCCTTCGGATAAAAGTTTTATTTTTTATAAGTTATATTGATTAATTAATTTATATTAGTGTTTATTTGTATTTAATTTGTAAATTGTCTGTTACTATCTTTTTGCTCACTTTTCTATTGGTGTGCTCATGATTTTCTTACTGATTTGTGTAAATGTTTCATATGTCAGTGATATCTGCAATTTATTGCAAACATTTTTTAATTTGCTTTTTGCCTTAAAAGTTTATTTTACAAATTAATTACATCTGGATTTTTCAGATAAAGTTTAACTTTGAATATCATTTTAAAGAGCTTGTTTTTACCTCAGGATGAGACAAATGACCACCTATATTTGATTCCAGTACTTGTAAAATTAACAAGCACTTGTAATTTATATATCTAAATTTTTCTGGCCAGATTATCTTTTTCCTTTATTTTCCCCAATTGATTGACACATTTTTTTCAACCCATTATTTGAGTGATAAGTCCTTTCTCCTTTGATATGAGATGCTATCTGCAGTGTGTAATAAGTTCTTACAATATGCTTGGCCTGTTCCTAGACTTTCTCTTATGCTTGACATCTCTGTTCTTGCATCAACAGCATACCAGGAACATTCTTTTAATTATTATAGCCTTGATTTACATTTTGAAATCTGTTGCTTCAAGCTTATCATAACTTTCTTGGCTACTCTTGCACATTTAGTTTGTCTGTACTACTATGGCAAGAGTTTAAAAATGCCATTTGGATTTTTCTTTGGATTGCATTAAAATATTTTGATTAATTTAGGAACAATTGGCAGTTTTCCCATATCAATTTTCCATGTAGAACATATGCTTTCTCTATTTTTGCAAGTCTTTTAAAACATTTATTATTATTAATTCCTATTTATTTTATAACTCTGTTAATACTGTAAATGGAAATTTTTGAATTATATTTTAATCTTTTATTCCTGGGAATATAAGGAAACTATGTCTTTATGTATATATTTGTTTTACCAAAATGTTTCACCAAATTGGATGGAATGAGGATCTTGCTGATTTCAATATGGCTATAAGTAGAACATTGACACACTTGCACATTCCCAAATGTTTTTAAACAATATTTCCATTGATAATCATTTATTCCTGAGAGCTTTATGTATAACTGCATTTTGTTTTGTGAATACTTTATTTTTCTTTCCATTGGTGCCTGATAGAACAAAGGAAAAATGAAAAGCAATATGATCAATGCTAGGATCAACCATCAGTTTTTAGAAATCTATACTGTTCCCAAATGAGATAATTCATGTTTTCCACATAATTTAGCAACCAACAAGTGGAAAATAATGAAGTAAAGGAACTTTATTTTCATTGTGTTGATATTTCAAGTTTTCTGAGTGAAGCAAGCAGTATAATGTGTATTTACTATTAATATGAAGATGTTGATATGCTTGCCTGACACCCTCCCTGGGGTTGAAATAGGAGTTCACAAATCAAACACGGCTCTGTGTGCTCCCCAGTCCTCTTCATGGTACCCTTCCTTGCACATATTTTCCCTGACAGACGTTTGAGAGCCAATGACCACTCCCTCAGGAAATCCCTGGAGCTACATCCTCCCCAGACATTGATAGAAATGAATTGTAAGCTATTCTTCCAGCTCTCTGATTAGACATTCCAGTCTAACTGCAGGAGATGAAACCAAGGAAGATCAAATTTACCCAGATGACCAGATTTAGAATCATTACAAAGCAATACATTGACAAGTACAAAGCCACCATGCTCCTGGAAGTAAAACTAAACCTCCTCTGTGTCATCAGAATATCAGATGGGGATAAGAATATGTTTTCTTCCTGTTTCACATTCATGTCCGCCAGTTATAAATATTATTTTGTATCTTTACTAATTGCCCAATTGTTTTAAAGTGGAAGTGAATATTCATTTTTTTAAGACTACAGACTATTGCTGAGAGGAGTGAAATACTCCAGAACTATTTTCCTGGGATTAATTTAGAAAAGAACTTTTTAGAGTGAAGAAAACAGTCAATTGTAATATAGAAAGGGTGCCAAAAAAAAGGTATACACATTTTAAGAAAGGAGAAAAACTGTATTAATATATACCGATAACAAAAGATGACTACAAGTCACACTTGACTTCTGCAATTACAAGAGGTGCTGAAAGTGGTTCCCATCAGTGTTCAGACACTTCTGATTATGGTGAACCACTGTTTGAGCAACGTTGACCAAAGTGTTAACATCTCTTAAAATATGTATACATTTTTTGGCACCTCTGGAATATAAATAATGGACTGGGGACACAGTTCATTCCTATGGTATAAGAAGTGCTGAGAAAATACTGCTGTTTTATTTTATCTTAAATTGATTTTGTCTCCTTCATGAGTCCTCGTCCATTATGGAATAGAAGCAAACTAAATTCTCATTCTTGTTTAGGCTTTTTATTTAGGGTGCAATCTCTCATAGGTAAGAAGGTTCGGTCTCTCATTCAGCCTCTCTCTTCCTCTGCTTATTGCAAATAAGAAGTTGCTCAGATATGTGAGGCATAGGGGAGGCTTCCCCAGCCCTCAGGGGGGCAAGGAAGAATTAGTATCCTTGGGCATCATGGCCCTTGATTTCTGACATAACATCCCTTGTTCTCTAGCTATTCATGAATGTGTCAGCTGGTGGGATGCATAGTCAGTCTCCTCACTGGCTTAATTATAGTCCAACCTCACTTTTGGGTTGACCTGGACTCCCCTTAGATTGAAATGGGCTCAGATCCCCAAGTCTGCTGTGTTTTCTGAGTAGCCTTCCAGCCAGTGGTCAAGCCCCAGCCTCCACCATTGGGCAAACTAGTTCTGCCTCTGCAGGCCCACAATGAGCCCCTTGGCAGGGTCCAGGTAGAATTCAGTGTTCCTATAAAGTGTGTGTGTGTGTGTGTGTGTGAGAGAGAGAGAGAGAGAGAGAGAGAGAGAGAGAGAGAGAGAGAGAGAGAGAGAGAGAATATCCATCATTACCAATACTTGTATTTGTACACTAGACTGTCTCACAAAATTTACATGGTAAATTTGGTTTCATCCCCTCTAGGGTAGGTTGTCAAATGTTCCAAAGGAGAAAGTATCTCACTTATTTTTGACTCCCGAGCACCTCACCTAATACCTGGAATGAATATAAATAATCTATTTGTACTCTCTTCGTGATCGAGATAATTTTTTCATTCTCACTGATGGTAGGTTTGTGACCAGTGAACATGCACATGGCATTGGTGTGAATGCACAAAATATTGAAATAGTGGCACAAATAGGAAAAGAAACAACATTGATGGACATGTTAGGATAATAATAAATTTTGAAAGGGTTCTCTATGGATCCAGCTTCTGAATTTGTAGGGTAAAATTGTCAATTATACTCAATGAACTTCTCTAGTCTGTAAGTTCTTGCAGTGAGTTTGGACCCAAACTCAGAAAACACACTAAAACTAGCAAAGCCTATTCCCTTTTTTCCTTAGTCATTTTTATGTAGTACTGAACCTATAAATGGTGCTTTACAAACAACAAGAAAGGGATCGAGACCCTGATCTCAAATACTTACAGAGAGAGACTTTAAAGAGGTTGTTTTTTGTTTGTTTGTTTGTTTGTTTTTTAGTTTTTTCGTATAAAAAGGAAAGAAACAGCCTCCATTGAGAAGGGAGTAGGGGGGCTGGTGAGAAAGAAAAAGAAAATAACACCTACCAGGAATTCAGAGGCGGTTGACATTTGAGGCTAAATTGAAATGATGCCTCATTGCATTGAGCACTTTTGACGTCTGTCAAAGGTGGTACACAGTCCCTGACAGTGATTGTGTTCTCTCTGGCATTGGGTTGGTTCACAGTGCTTTGCAGTGCTGTGATTCAAAACTAAATAACTGTTGTCACCACTCTGTAATTTGACCATGAGCTATCTGGTTACTTTCAGACAAAAGAAAATGCCTCATGATCAGGGGTTTTGTATGAGTGTGCTCTTTCTTCCAGGAAAAAAAAAAATCTTATTTAAGGATTTATCTCTTTTCACACAGAGGAAGAAAATAAGCTTTAAAAAGTTACTCCTCCCTCCTTATAGCAATTCTTGTCTGGCTTTTCATCAGGGGGAAATGTTATCTTCAGCATATTCTGCGTGTCAAATAGACAGGACCAGATGCTTTAAATGGTCATAATTGTGAAGGATATGGGAACGGAGGCATCATCCCACTGTGTTTCATTTAAATGTGGAGGGGAAAAGCCCTTTGGGTAAATTAGAATTTGGAGGATGTAGCAAAATGAATTCACTCTGACAGAGGCCCCTAACACATCTATTTGATGATCTTGCAAGTCTTTTGGGGTACTAACCTGCTTTGGAATGCCATGGGGTTGCTAAAATGGGAGACAGATTCCCCGGAATAGAAAAAAACCCAGATGAATCTTGACTTGCAGACACTATATCTTGCTAAATAGCATTTCCTTTGATTGGCCATACCTTTTCCTTGGTGCAAAATCTCTCTCTCACACATTCATATGAAAAAAAACAGAGTTGACTGAATTTCAGCTGCGAAAACCCAAAGACTGTTGGGAAGGCCCTTTACAAGCAATTAGCAAGTGTGCTCTCAAAAACTGAATTTATAGGTAATATTTTTTTATTTATAAATTGGTATTAAAAGCTAGGCTCTATGATGTCTTAGGACTAAGGAAAGGAGAAACGAAGACAGAAGTATGTGGTGACTACAGTTAGAAAAATATATATATATGTGTATGAGTCCACTATCCCTTATACAGAATTCCAAAATCTAAAACAGTTCTGAAAAAGTCAAATGTCTTTGTGGTAACTCATTTAACCTAACTTGGATAGATTTGGTTGGTAAGCCCTACCAGACTTACTGTGAATTATTTGTCTTCATTTACCTCTCTGGATGTAACTATTTATATGCTTCACTGCAGAAGTATTAGTGTAGAGGATTACAGGGCTATCACGGACCCTGCTGAGGGTTATATAAAGTATGTATAGCGTTACTGTTATAAATCTGAAAAATTCTGAATTTTGGAACAGAAAATTCTGAATATTGGAACAGACAAATATATATGCTTTTCTTACTATGGTGTGAGGTATTATGCTAACTGCTTCACAAACTTTATCTTATTGAAGCCTCACAGCCTCCCTCAGAATAGATACTGCTATGATCTTCAGTTTATAGATGAGAAAACTAAGAGTTGAAGAGGTGAAATAAGTTCCTCAGGTTCACTCTTCCAGTTGTGTATTGTTGCATAATAAACACCCCCGGAATGTAGTGTAAAGCAAATACAATGCTTTATTGTTATCACACACATTTCTGTGGTGTGACTGGACTCAGTGGGGGGTGGTTCTCACATGTGACTGCTGTCAGGTAGGACCTGGGGATGGAATCATCTGGAAGCTCTTTACTCACATTATCTGTACCTCAGCTGGAACACCGCGGAGCTGGCCAGGCATCTCTGTCTCCATGCAGCCTGTCTGCATATGACTAAATTACTCCTACCAGCATGGTGGCCTCAGTATAATCAGACCTCTTACATGCTGACTGGCATACCCTAGTCTAGAGCAAATGTCCTAAGAGACAAGAAGTGGACCTTGCCAGTCTCTTAAATGCTGGGCTCGGAATCTTTTTTTCTGTGGCTGGAAACAGAGATCACACAGAGGGGCCATAAAGTCCAAATCTCTCTATAGGAATGGAGGCTGCTCAGCTCATAAGTGGACATCTAGGACTCAAATTTAGGTCTACCTACTGCCAAAGGCCATTCACCATGGAGGAAGCTCGCCTCTTCCCCCATTCCTCCCTCTGAATACCACTCCCACTTTGTGGTGTTCTGTTGCGTGATATTCTCTTGTTCCCTAGTCATTTTTGTATGATCTTCTACCTCTACCAGACTCTCCTGTCAGAGGGATATTTTAAGGATGTCAAAATAGAGACCTGTGGCATACTTAAGGGGGTGGGTATGGAGAATTCGTTCTCTCCTCATCTTGCTCTTACCTTAGTAATCCTGACTTTACCCTCATTTTAAAGATCCCACCTCAATAGGAGAGAACTTGGAAATAAAAAAACCAAGGAGAGACTCAAAGAATTAGTATGAGGGAGGGACAGGAAGGAAAGGAGCATTCCAACTACAGTGGGCACCTTTACTCCTCCCTCTACCTCCCCTCTACCCCGAAACTCTATCCCTCCTATTAAAATGTAACACATTTCAGGTTTACTTTTGCAAATATTTGTCCCAGCTGCTAGCACCATGATTGCTTTGTACTAGTTCCCATTCTGTAGTAGAAATGCATATATGGATCTCCATAGGCCGGCAGATATGCTTTCCAGACGTCTCACTCATGACCTGTCTCTAGGCCTGCCCTCCATTCAACTGGCAAGTAGAAAACAAATAGCTGGGTCAGACTTGTTAGCTGACGAGTTTCGTTTGGGCTGTAATGAGACCTTGAGCTGTTTTTGCCCCAGTGGGTTGAGCTTTGGAGTCTGATCAACTTGGAGACAAATGAAGGGGACCTTGAGAATTGAGGTTCCATACTGAATTACAGAGGAATAATCCCAGTGCTATTCAGAAGAACTGATGCATTTGTGGTCTCTTTAGGGAAAATCAAAGATTCACTGGGATTTAGCTAACTTGTAGTCATGATTTTGAACCCTATCTCCATATGGATACATCTATCACATGTGTCAAAATGACATGATTCTTTCAGGGGCTTGTGGGAGGGAGACTTGCAACAGGCAGAAGTGCTGATAAAACAGCTGAATAGGGGTGACCGGTTAGCTCCATTGGTTAGAGCGTGGTGCTGATAGCTCCAACATTGCCTGTTCGATCCCCGCATGGGCCACTGTGAGTTGTGCCCTCCTTGAAAGAGTCGACTATGCCATTGTAGCATGAAAGCAATGTGTAACCATTGACCATGGCCGTTCCCCAATAATGTTTTTTAAAAACCCAGCTGAACAGTGGCACTGCATTAGTGAGCCTTCCTCAGAGAAGTCTGACATTTGCTTTCCAGCTGTTTTGTCTCCCCACCTTACCTCCTGGATGCTGAACCTGCAGGCAGCCTTCCTAACCCTATCTTCCCCTAGGCTCCCAATAACAACACAACTTCTTGTTTTGTCCACAAGCTCCATGGTTTTCTGACCCCTCCCACTTTTCTTCTCAGATGAAAACTATTGATGGCTCCTTCCTACAAAAACAAATGTCACTACCTGGAGCCTTCCTGAAATTTAGGTCATTAGCCCAGGGTGCACACATCAAGCATAGATTTTTAGGAGGTACCCCTCTTGTTTGGGTGGAGATGCGGTAGAGAACAATGGGCCTGAGGGCCAAGAAAGGAGTTAAGCCCAATGGTTATGGTTGCTATGCTACAAACACCACGCAAGAACTGGCATCCTTCCCAGTGGTAGAATTGTTCCATATCAATGTGGGAGAGCCCTTGGGATCTCCTCACCCAATTGCCTCATTTTACCTGTTAGGAAATTGGAACCTAGATAGGTAAAGCTGTCTTCCCACAGATCTGCAATGACACAGTGCAACTGTAACTTTCATGCTTCCTCCTAGTCCTGTGACCATTCCACAATGCTGCATTCCGATAAGAATTCCTTCCTTTGTCCACCACCATATCCTGAGACTTTTACTCCGTCCCACACTTGCACACCACTGTGATTTATAGTCCTGTCACCTCAAAGCTACTTTTAATTTTCTAGATCTCTTTGAAAGGGTGGGTGCATCAGTCAAGAGAGTTTTCCTTGTTCTTGGTTCATTTGCTACAAACATTCCTGCCCTCTGGTCTTAGTGAGCAGCTGACCCCATGTTGCCAGAGAAACGGGCACACCTTTAAACCAAAAAATGGAAGAGAATAAGATTGGATCTGCTGATCATTGTATAACTTTCCCTGTAGTCTCACCATGCCTGGCTCATGGGTATTTCCCCCTATCAGCAAGGATTCTAATTCTAGACAATAGTGGATTGTATTCCCTGCTCTATAATAACTCATGACAAGCACATCCCATGTGGCAGCATCCCGACTTACAGGGTCGCCCTCTGCACATCCTATGGCAGATTCTCATAGTTTAGGGCATGTGTCAAAGGTGTCGCATGTGGAGATTCACTCCTCATTCAGGGTCTAATAGACAGTGACTAGCCCAGGTGTCTTCATGGCAGCCTGAGGAAGGGAGCTCCCAGTACAGAATGAAAGGGTGACACCCCTGCCTTCGATCTTTCAGTTCAATCTAATAAACAAGCATATCTTTCTCAGGAAAAGCTTTTGGAGCTGGCATTTTGTTTTCAGCGCCTGGGGCCTGGGCTTGGGCAGCTGGTCATGTGCTCTGACAGCAAAACTAGGATCTTATCCCCCAGCTGGAGGGCAAGGCTGATTTCCCCGGGTCTTTCGTGCACTTGAGAAACATTAAGCTGAACACAGGAGCTTGATTTTCCTGCAACTGCAACCCATAGAGAGAGCAAGGACCAGGGAAGGAAACTTGGAGTATCCAGAGAGGAATCTTCTCCAAGGCTCTTCAAGTAGATCCTGGAAACAATAGAATTGGGACATAAACTTTTTTTTATTAGGAAAGAAGACTCATGTTTCCAGTTAGTGGAGGCCGCTTTGCTTCCTTCAGTCAGTTCATGATCCACAAAAGCAGGTATATTTAGTATTGACTCTTGGAGCCTGGGAATTTGTTTTCCTTACTCTTCTAAATTTCAGTAGCATATTGTTTTTAAAAAATGGATATTTATTCTCCTTAAAATAACTGACACACTTGGAAGAATAAGAAGCAAGAAATGGCCTCCATCGGCCTGAATAACATATGTCGTTAATCAAGAGCTACCATGTGATGGATAGAAAGACAGATGGGAGTTCATCTTCCTTGGCAGCACTAGATGAGAGGATTTTGTTAATTGTCACAGTTTTTTCTCTACTCGCCCACCCCTCCCATTCATAATTGTTACAGTAACTAGATAACCAGGCAATATGGGATAAAATCATTTATCAGATCATAACTTTACTGGGTTTCAGTTTTTATCACACAATTTGCTAGAAGTATAAAGGTCAAACTCCGTGTATGTGGCTTCCAACCCTTCACGATGGGACGTCAGTCTTTCTCTCAAGCAAAAACACATTTTACTTCTCTTCAACCTACCCCTTCAATGTCCTAACTCCAGCAAACTAATGGGAAAATACTGTGGACTTTTAACAAACGGCACATGCTCCTGCTTTCAGTGGAGTATACATCTCCTTTGCTTCCACTTGATAAACTGTTACTTGTCCTATAAATTCCATCTGACTTATTTCTCCTCCTGCAAGGATCCTGTTATGGATGTTATCATATCTTTCTGCCACATCTTCTGTATAAATACAGCCTGGAGAATGTCTCCTGGGCTGATCTCAGGCTCAGAGCAGTTTTATTTCTCCCAAAGGATTGGCTTGTATTTATCTTATCAATGCTTGGTAGTGACATCCACTAGGTTTTCCCTTTAACAGTGGTTGTCAGAACTTTCAAGGCCAAAATTTTAGCCCATGTACAATCAAGAGTGTGAATTTTCCCAGCTATATTCCTGGCTATATTTTGTGAACTGAACTTTGCTTTTCTTTCAATTGTAAATTTGCTATCTTGTGTTTTATGTATCCTTTTGTGGAATTTCTTCTTGGAACAAGGTGGCCAAAGAAGGAAGGAAAGGAGGGAAGGAGGGAAGGAAGGGAGGGAGGAAGGAAGGAGAGGGAGGGGAGGGGTAAAGAATCCAAACTCAAAAGCTACTTTATTTATGATTCTGGAAAGCATCATAATTTTCCATCTGTGCTGCTCTCCTAGCATTTCCAAGAAGCCTGTATTACAGCATTTATACTACTCATTCTTTTCTTCAGCTTTTTTTTTCTTGTACCTGACTGCAAATTCTTTGAAAACCAGAACAACTTCTTACTTGGTATTCCCAGCTTCTGGCTCAGTTCCTGACTCAATTAGCTATTCAATATATATTTATTGAGTGAGCAGTAGCTGAAAAGTGGCTCCAAAGATTTAATCCAATCACATAAATTGATTTAACTAATTGAGGTTCTGTTGAAGATTTAGACTCATTCTCTGAATCAGACTTCTTCTGACCTTCAGAACTTTCTACGTGACTAGTCACAGTTCTATTTTTCATTGTACTTGTCTCCAACTGACTTTTAGCAAATAACCTGCAGGTTTGTTTAATACAAATCAGATCATATTAAATATAATTAAAAATCTCTTCATGAAAAAGGATAAGATCCCATTGGGGCACCGCAAAACACAATTATACCTTCATGGCATATGCTCTTTTGAAACAAATCCGTTCATGAATATTAAAGTCTGACAATCTTTTCTCAAAGTTGGTATCAGCCTATAAATAGTGTCATGCACCAAATGGCAATTAAAAAGCCATTGTATTATCTCTATCCTGGATTATTTCTCTAAGCAGAATCATCAACATTGATACATACCGGGGCTTTATTTGAATTTAATGGCAAATCAGTTATATCAGTGAAACAGCTAATTATATTCATTCTCTTTAATGGATGATGAAATTCTACACTATGCATATCCCAGCCAGCGTAGGGCAGGTTCACATTTCCTTTCTTTGCAAATTGAAGCAGGTTTGTCCACTAGAACATTTATTCATTTATGTCTTCCAGGTCATTGCTAGGGCAATTGCCCGAAATGTCATTTGAAACATTAAAAGAGAAATAAAATAGTCTGAAGAAATTATTATTGATCCTACTTTTCTCTCTGTTATTTGGAGAAGGCAGAGGCTAGAGGAAGAAAGAAGAGCAGGTTGGTAGCTGGAGAGTGAAGAAGCTTTAGTAGTTTACAATTTGGGAGAATGGAAGGGTGTGGCAGTTTCTTCAGACAGTCATGGGCATTGTCCTTTAAATAAAGGGACATACAAAAGTGAATTAACCATTAACACAGATGGGTGTTATATACACATGCATTCACACGCATGAGCACGTGCTCTTGTGGGTCAGAGCAGCCTATGCATAAATTATGGTGATGTCACAGTGGTCACCAAAAGTGCCCAGACACCAGAACGGAGTGTTACACAGAACGACCTCCTAAGCTAGTGCCAGCTCCCCACCTCGCCAGCATGCTGCCTCTCCGAGTTTCAATATAAGGGACAAATTAATCAATATCTGCAGCAGATGGTGTCTGGAAATTTACTTCCTAATCTAGTCAATGATTGTAGTCCTTTCAAAGATGCAGTTTCCTTGACAAGGTATCTCATCAGTGACTTAACCAGTTGGAAATGTCTCCCTTCAATTTAGTATTCAGTGTTCTCAAAATAACAGTGGTTTCAGCCAGATTAGGGCAACACACCCTCCTTTGTATTTTCCTTCTTCCTTGATCTCAGCGCCATCAAAAGCTGAAGCAGGATCGAGATTATAATATAAGAAGGGGAAACCTAAGGTTGTATGATAAATATGACCTTTTTTTAAAACTATTACAGTTTATTGGTGACAACTGTTAATAAAGTTACATAGGTTTCAGGTGTACAATTCTGTAATACATCATCTGTATATCACATTGTGTGCTCACCACCCAGAGTCAGTTCTCCTTCCATCACCATATATTTGACCCCCTTTACCCTCTTCTACAATTTCCCCTCCCCCCTTACCCTCTGGTAACCATTAAACTATTGTCTGTGTCTTTGAGTTTTTGTTTCTTTGTCTGGTTCCTTTGTTGCTTTCAGTTTTATATCCCACATATGAGTGAAGTCACATGGTCCTCTACTTTTTCTATCTGACTTATTTTGCTCAGCATAATAACCTCGAGATCCATCCATGTTGTCACAAATGGCACTATTTCATCTTTTCTTATGGCCGAATAATATTCCATTATATATATATATATATATATATATATATATATATATATATATATATCTTCTTTATCCAGTCAACTATTGAAGGACACTTTGGTTGTTTCCATGTCTTGGCCACTGTAAATAAATATGACCTTGTTGTTCCCTCAGCTTCCTAGAGGAAAGCGCCTATCTTAAGCCTTTTACAAGGAGCCCCTGTAGGTCGTGTTCTTATTTTCTCTTCTTTCTTCACATTCCTTACAATGAAATCATTCTTCTATAAAGTGAACATGTTTCCCTAAGGCACCTGTATTACTTTTCTGTTGCTGCTGTAGCAATTATCCCCAATCTTCATGATTTAAAACAATACTAATGTATGATTTTACAGTTCTGAAGGTCAGGAGTCTGAAATAGATCTCACTAAGCCAAAATCAAGGTATTGGCATGACTGCATTCCTTTCCGGAAGGTATAGGGAAGAATTGGTTTCCTTGCCTTTTCCAGATTCTAGAGGCAGCCCACATTTCTTGGCTTCTCTGTCTTCAGAGCCAGCAATGGCGAGTTGAGTCTTTCTCATACTGCATTCCTCTCACACTGCCTCTCCTGCCTCCTTCTTCCTCTTAGAAGGACCCTTCAGATAATCCAGGATAATTGCTATATTTTGAGGTCAGCTGAATTCCATCTTCTGCTTTGATTTCTCCTTACAATGCAGCATAATATTTATAGCCACATGTTCTGCCAATTAGGACATGGACACCTTTGGAGGCCATTATTCCACCTAACACAGCATCTTTCTGGGAGCTTCACCTTCTTCTGAAAGGAACTGACCTCAATCCAGAGGCCATGTCTCTCCTTCCCATTTGTGAATTTCTTCAGTTGGAGTCCTTCACTCATTCTAGGCAGTTGCATATCAGAAGGCTAAGAGGCTGGTGTAAGCTTTGTAGAGTTAGGGTGTGTGAGGAGCACTGTGCTTGAGATCTTTGTCTCTTCAAACCTAAGAACCTAATTCAGGATCTTATTTATAAAAGTTTCACCAGATGTCTTCATGTTCTTGGCATTTGGGGGGTAACTTGGAACCATTTTCAGTTACATGTCTGTACCCAATGGAAAATTAGATCTGAGAAAAAGCTGGAAATAGATAATCACCAGGCCAGATGTGTTGTTTTAAAAGAAGAAAAAAACAACAACAGTATCTGACCACAAAGATATAGCAGACAGTGCCAGGCTAGTTTTGGCTATAAAGTGAAGTTGGTAGGTATTTGACAACTGTGCTGAAAAACCAGTGAAACCATTGTGATTGGTTAGATCGCAAAGAGAAAGCAAACCTGTGAGAACATTCACATGACAATGTGTCTACAAAAAATAAATTCTAAGTTGAAAGGTATGCATCCCCAAGATTACTTAGTATAACCCATTGGAGTGTGGTAAGGTAATATAAGCATTTCTATATTCGTATCTCTATTTCAAATAAGAACTGAAGCTTCACTAATATTTAAAATACAGATTGACAGTGTCATGATCATTTGATTTGTACTTCACATATCACACTTATAAATTAAAGCATTTGTTTGAGAAAGAGTAAGAGTGTCACCCTGCAGAGAGGTTGAACAAGGTCCCCTCACTCATGTGCTGTCACCTTGGTGTGACTAATTGCAATACTCATGAAACCACCAAGTGTATTCTTTGTTATATCATTTGGTTTTAAGTAAATTAACCCTCACAAAATGGACAAGTTGTTTAGAAATAGGTATAGAGATTTCTACAAGAAACTCAGTATGGAGATAATACTAATAAGATGAGTACAGGAAAACAAAACGCAAATGGAAGAAATTACTTTTCTCCAATCTCCAGCACTCTCTTCATCAGTCACAAAAACATCCCAATCTGATCAAATCTGACGCATTCAATTTTGAGCAGAAAAATATTTTTGGATTTTAAACGAATCCAATAAAAGTAAAATCATTTTGTATTCATACTTTTTAAATCTTTAGCTCTGTTTAAATTTCTATTTCGTACATATTGTTTACTGTTTGTAATATATTCGTATAGCAGTCCATGTTTGTACTTTATAAATACACACATATGTTCATGATATGTATTTACATTTGCTTTATGGATAAGGGTTATCACCATATTGTTTATAGACTGCTGTTCTAGAGGACGGAGCTTTTGGAGGGAGGCTGCAAAGACCTAAGAAAAGTTTAAAAGGTCATCAATGTTTTTATAATTTGATGACCTTTTAAAAATTATAAAAACATTGAATCAATTTTGGAAGGGGCTGCTTTTACTGCTTATTAATTTTACTTACATAGTCATTTTGCTAAAGGATGCTTATATAATTAACAAACTGACAGTAAAAAAATAGCAATTGAAAAAATAGTGAACACTCAATTCATTAAGGATGGCACCCAAACAGTAATTAATAAAGTAAAGATGGAATGAAAACTAGTTTATATGAAATTAGAAAACTCACTTGGTGATGATGTTAAAAACTTTTCAGTAACACTGATTATTAAAAATCATTAACTCTGAAATTCTTGATATTTTAGATTATGTTAAAATTTCATTTGATACTTTTTTACATTTTTATAATAAAACAGAAACTTATAATGTTTTTCCAAAGCTAAAAAAAAAATGGTCATCAAAAGAGAGTATATGAGGGAGCCCCAATATGGACCTCTGGAGCTGGCATTGCACGGAACTGAAATCTTATACTGACCTTTGTGTAGTAACTCTATCCTATAATGGTGTCTATTACATATTTGCTAAAATAAGCCATAAAGGGCTCAGTGAGAGCCTTAAAATTTTAAGCTTGCACTTTGTTTTCAATGCTTAGAAAATGAACTGCTGCAAAGGTTACAGAAATATATGTCTTTCCCTATGACTTAGAGCCATGAAGCCTCTCAGTAATATATTCATTCCAGCATTAAAGTATCAAAGAATAAAATTTTATACAAAGTAGTTTTAATTGGCAAGCTAAGCTGCAGTTAGCATATAGTGAGTTTATCTAGTAACAATCAGTCATTCTGCTTTGTAGACACAGTGATCTTACATCCAGCTACTCTTTTATTGACTTTACGAAAAATAAATAAATAACATGCATTTTATAGGAACTGACTGGAGAATTTCAGCTAGAAAGTGCTCCATCCTATGAATGTTCAGTATTTTATGGGTTAGGATATTTTCATAACTTCTGTTCCAAACGTAATACAAAAGCATCCTTCAAAGTGTTATCTTTAAGATCACAGAAGCTAAGAGATTTAGATTTCAAAGTGCACATTATCCATTTCCTGGTCTTTTTTAGCATTTCCAGGCAAGCTCTCTGATGCCCTCATTGTTTGTTTAATGTTTTTCATTCTTCCAGCTGCTTTGGGAATCAATTCCACATCACAAAGGAGAGAAAACCATTTTCCTTCCTCCTGCCCCAAGCTCACCTTCCCAGGCAAGACTTTTACCTGCATTAAACAGATTCACTGACCCAGGACTGGCACCCTACCTATAGCAGCAACTTCTGTGGTGCTCAGTGGAGCACAGAAGGGCCAGTAATGACTGATTAAAACCATCAGGAAAGCCTGAAATAATTCTATAATTCTAGAAGATTCTGGGGGCAGAATGGCCTGGCCATTCTTGTAAGCCTGTGTCATTTAATTACCATGAATACTTTCCCCCAGCTCTAGTTCCCAATGCAGAGAATCATGGGACATTGTTCAGGGCTCCATGAACAGTTACGCATTCTATGTGCTGGGAGAGAAGGATTAACTCTTCTTCCCGGGCAGAAGTTCCTCAGGTGTTTCCTTCAGAAGGTATCACGTTAGTATTTGCTTTAGGGATGATGTTGAGACTGTACCACAGTGTGGTCAGATAATCTAACAAGAATGATAACAGCCAACCTGCACATTGACAGGGTTCTTCCATGTTATCTCATTTCATCCTCATAGGTCAGCAAAACTCAATTAGGTAGCATTTCTCCACTCCATAGATCAGGGAAGGGCATTTCTGAGAGGTTAATTGATGTGCTGCAGGGCACGTAGAAGAGTGCCCAGCTCGGTCCCATATCCGGCTCCAAATTCCTTTTAGGTCTATGTTTTCCTGTCCTTTTTGAATGGATTATGTGGTCGATACTGTTACAGTTATTAATTCTGCCCAAATAATGGATCATAGATCATACATTTAGAATGTTGGCATTTATCTCAATTCCACCATCATCTATAACTGCAATTGTTCAGAAATGTGTGATAATCATAAATTTTGAAAAAAAAAACATAACTTTTCCTTATATATTGTTTCTTCAATATTTTTTTTCATTTTTTTTCATTAAATAGTTTCCCCCTTGGCTTTGACAATCCTTAAGATTGATTATCTCTGCCAAAGTCGTAACTCTGTTAAGTAGCAGTCACCATGGAAACATTCATGCACCATGTTGTGCTTCTTAAACTGTGATTACTCACAAGTTGCTATAAATATAGGGAGTGTATTTATTTGAATATTTAATTGTTAAAATAACACAGCTGTGCTTGTTTTTAAACCATCTCATAGCTCTGTGGACATGGCTGCCTAAAGCACCAGCCATCCTTCTTGCATCTGGGATTAAGAAATGAGGTATGGCAAATTCAGAGTAACCTGGCTCTGAAACCGTTGTCAATGTTAATTCCACAGCAAAACATTTTTAGCCAGTTTGCACACATCATGCATCAGATTACAGCCCCTGTCCCAGTTCACGTCACACATTAGAAGCCCAATGTGATAGTGTAAGTACTTTGTACTTTAGAAAGCTGATACGATCTCAGCATTAAATCTTTCAATATGTATAAATTGACTCTTAAATCAGAGTTTATGACGGAGACAACTGTCCACAACTTGAGTTCCTCATCTCCAGTTTCCTAGGACAAATATCCAACTGGATGTTTCAGTGACCCCTCCAATTCAGCTTGTCTAAAATGAAACTCATTTTGTCCCCCACCCCTTTCAGAATGTCCTTGTTTCAATCTCCAATCGAGTTATTCTCTTAGTTACTCAGGCTCGGTCTTCTGTCATGGTTTAGTCTCTTCTTCCCCTCCTCTTTCATGTCCTATGTCCTATCAATGATCCTGAGTTTGTACTAGCCTTTCCATCTCCATTGCCACCCTCGTTGCCTTGCTGGGACTATACCATAGTGCCTTAAGCAGCCTCCCTTCCTCTCTCTCTCTCCTTGTCTCTGCCTTCCAAACTACTCCAAGTTTGATCTCTCTAAATCAACATTTCGCCTATACCTGTTACCTCCCCAAAACATGTATTCCTTCTAAAATTAAATCCAGAGAGACCACCATTCAAAAGTTCTTACAGTTCAAAAAACCATCATTCCAACATCTACATTGCTCCCTAACATGGCAAGAGCCTCACCAAAGTCTCCGCCTACATGCTATTCTTATTTCCTTCCTGGCTCTTTACTGGTGGTACAATGACAGCACCAAATATTCTGTTGTCAGTGATGAATAATGACAGGTCAGCCCTCTAGCCCAGGTAGTTCCATGGCTCTTTTGGGGGGAAAGAAATACACAGAAATAGTCCAAAGAAAGAAAAAGAAAAATATCCTAAACATTAGTCGTCTTAGATCTGTGCTATATTGTTATTGACTCAGCTTTGGCTTGAAATAAGAAGATACAGATAATATAATAGCTTTAATTTATAAAATCTGACAATCTCAAACAATTCATTTACATCACTTTCTAATTTTTTAGAGTCTGTGTAGTTTTCCAAAATTAGAACTCCATGTTTTGCCATAGAGGACGCTTTTTAGTTCTGTTTGGGTCAATAATGATTTAAAAAGTTGTAATTTGGAAATACAGACAACAGACGACTTGAACACATACGTGGCCCAATGCCCATCATGGTCAGCAATGATTGCTAAGTTTATTTCAATAGTTTTTTTTTTCTCTTCAGCTGTTGTAAAAGTAAAGCAGAGACCTAGGGTCTGACATATGAATCTTGCAAGTGAAGGATCTTAACTGGGAATGACTCTCGAAGCTTCTCACATCTTTGGGACTGTCTGCAGTCATAAGTACAAGGAGAAAACTCCATGTCTCTTTGCTGACCACATACAATCTTGCTCAGCTTTGTTGCATTTCCACCATCACACAAAACTGCATTTCTATTATTCCGAAATCATTTTGTGTTCCCTAGAGAGACTGATAGGAGGCGAAACTGATTCCCGTGTTCATACCCCGGTGCTTGCGCATTATTAGAAAGCTGGTAGGAAAAAATAGCCTCATACAAGAACTATAAACATTATTTGGAGAAGAGGAAAAGCCTGTGTGTGCTCAGACGAAATAGTGCCTCTGACAATTCTATGTGATGTGGCTTAAACCTAAATGATAATGAAAACTCGGGTCAATTAATTTGTAATGGCTACAAAAAATGAAACAGGCATATAGGTGAACAAGGACTGAATTTTTTTTAAAGTCATTTACCTTTAGACTCTCAAAGAATATATTACCTAATAGAATTGGTGGCCAAACTATGGTGTAAATGGAGCTAAGGTCACAGTTGGATTATATTTGGGGCTGAAGAGAAACATGGCTAAGGCCATAGTTTGCACTCCTAAAACCAATTTGCCAAGTCTTGTGGGTTACAAAGAGTATGATGAAAAAATGACTGATTACTTCACAAAATCCTAAATGTCAAAACACATGTCTTATGCTGGTTAGGTTTGTTATAGCAGCTTTCTATTAAAATAAAAAAGCAGAGTGAAAAAAAATCAAAATCATGCATTGAACCAAGGAAACATAGATTGGTTAGTATTGCAACCAGAAGTCATCTTTGCAAAAAAATCTAACATTTTTAGTTTTTTGATGGTTATTAATAATAAATATTCAGTTGTCACATTTCAAATATGAATATTTGGTCTGTATAAAATCAAACTGCATCTGTCCTATTTTTTTTCTGGATTTGACAAAAATAAAGTGGTTGTGGCACTAAGGTAGGTCACAGGTATTAGAGATTCTCATATTTAGGTTCCAGTTCCAGTCCTGCCCCTTCTTAGCTGTGTGATTTTATCAAATCAACTAACCTCTCTGATCCTTTCCCTTCACCTGAAAGTATCGAAATGACACTTTATAAATGATCATTTTATATAAATATCTAACCAGTATGCTGTACACCTAAAACTATAATAATACTGTATGTCAACTATAATTGAAAAACTAAAAAATTATTTTTAAAATAAATAAATAAATGATCATTTTATACATATATATGACATTTATAAATAATACATATGTAATATACCAATACTTAATATAAAATTATGTGTATATTCCATATTAATATTTTATCATGTATTCATTATATTAACATAAATGCAGGTATATAATTTTATAATATAGTGTATATTAATTATAAATATATATAATTATGTAATTATAAATATATGTAATTATTAAATATATATAATTACAGTTTTGCTCTATGACCTCATAACATTGCAAAGCATGTACACACATATGTACATGCTTTGCAATGTACACACATATCCACATGCACATACATATATATACATACATATGTAATGTGTGTTGGGTTATAGAAGTATACTGCAGTTAAAAAGCTTCTTACTCTGAGCAGTGACGGTTCGATGCCAGCCCGAGCTGAGTTGCCATTGAGCTGCCAAAAGGTGGCAGGATGGCTCAGCTAAAAAAAAAAGCTTCTTAATGCATGTTATTAAACGAAAGGCAAATTTAATGCTGCTGGATTCCAATGTAATGTACTTTGGAAAAAGCCATTGATGAGATGATCTCTGTTTTTAACTTTGTTTGCAATACCTGGCTTGACATTTATGCTATTATATTAGGTAGGTGTTCATTTTCCACTGCAACAGATTGCAAACAAGCACACACATAACACATAGTGCACTGAGAAGGATGGAGCCAGTGCTTACATTCCTTTTCTGAAGGTAATAGAGCTTTTCTCATTTCTGTAAATGCATGAATGAACACCATTGCAAGCACAGACGTCCCATACATTTTCTCATCAAACAGCCCCATTGCTTCCTCAGAACTTTTTTCTGTTCAGCATTATTGATTTTTCCAACATTGAGTTTCTTTGCAATAAGCTGAACAGGAGCATAACCTTCCATTCATTAGAAAAAAATGTGTAGGTATTAGCTTGAGGAAGCAATAGCACTCCTGTGTTTTCTAGTGCAAACTCAGGCCATGTTTGGTTTGATTGCCACTGTTTCTTTTTTCCCTTTTGACAGTGTTGTTAAGTGTGATGCAAAAAAGTATGAGAACCTTTTAAATTACTTGTGCCCATTCCAGGAAGGAAAAGACCTGCCAAGGTCAGCTGTGAATGGATGTGAAACTAGCATCTTAAGATGCAAATCTGTGCTATTACTTGCTCTATACTTCCAAGCATTTGTCATCATTTACAATTGTTTTTACACTCTAGAACACATTGGAAGCAAACACCTAAATTATCTTCTTTATATTAACTACAGAATTTAGAAAATATTCCTTGATTCATATTTATAGTCCCTAGGTAATTATCACTATGAAATATATTGAACTAAGAAACTACTATGATTTGCTGTTTAGTTTTTCACTATTTCTAGTCAGGCTAATTGAATTAGCCAATGTAGATTTCTTCAAATTCAGCAAAACTTAATCATGTAAGTAATTAAAATTATATAATAATAAATAAAAACTGCTTTACCTCAGCATATTTACCGTGATCTGTTTTTGCTGCACAGTGATTAAACATGATTAATTTTTCTTAAATTTTGAAATCTGGCAGTATTCCTTGGATGAAATAATTTATGGTAGAAATAAATTGAAAATGAGGACCACAGTGGTCACTGAGGTGCAAACAGACAAAAACAGTATGATTTTGTAAAATGTAAACTTGTTAAGGAAATCTCTATTAGAAAAAGCCAGAAACCATCACATTAAGATTACCATGAGATGTCATTCTATTTCTTTAAGGTCAAGATAGGAGCATCCTGATTCCACCATCCATATGAAAGAGGCTAAACAGAACCATTTCCTTTTGAAAACATTAATAACATAGGGTATTCGGTGATGCATTCTTGGTTGAACCAAATTCCTCAGGATAGATAGGGTGTATCATTAAACAACAAAAGTGCTAAATGCTAAGAATACATTAATTCTTCCGAGTTCCATTCCCTAAGTTATCTCATTCTCTGAACCTCACTGTTATAAGGGGGATTCCATGTGTGACATTGGAGAGCAAGAACATTATTAGTTGGAAGACAGTGGCTCTATCAGGATGAGTAGTAGGGACAAAAAATGCCCCCTCTCTGCCTTCTCTGATTTTTAAATAGCTTTGGTCTCCAGGAGCATTACTACAGGGCTATACATTGACTACTGGTGAAGGACAATGCACCCCTTTTAAAATGTATGTATAAAACGAGGTCTCTGCTTTCCGCCACACCACTGTGGCTTTGGTCACCATCAGGTAATTTAGTTCTCTACCATATTCTTCATTTCTTCCTATTAACACACTACCATTATTAAGATACACATTATTTTTGGATATCAAAACTCTGGTCTGTTATTTTATCTCAAATTAGCTACTACGATGTCAAAAGACAAGTTGATGCTTCTTGATTTACTTTTCCTGTCAGTTCTCTTGGTTAAAAAAAAAAAAAGAGTAGCATATTTTGAGATTTGTGGAACTAACTAGCAGTATGCAAATTTCCAAATAGCATATTGTTCAAATGCTTCCATTTTTCACATCCTAATAATTTTCTAAGAAATTATAATGCATTTTAAAGAGACTTTTGCTCAGTGCAGAGAGAACTTTGAAAATATTAATACATTAGCAAAACATATCATTTAGAGAAATAATTTTATTGTAAGAAAAGAACTTAAAATTTTGATAATAAGCATAATTTAATGAATAATTTTCTGTGGTGAGTCATCATTTCTTTGCAATAGAAAGAATTTCTCTGTGTGCATGAATGGAACAAGTTTCTGTAAAAGAATCCAAAACTTGTAAGGGTAAGAAGCTAAAGTGTTGCCAAAAAAATGTTCCTAGCTTCTTTGAGGTTTCACGTCATATTTGATAATATATTGAATGCCTCATTGTGAAACATTTAATAGCAGAGAGTGTAGGAAAAAGCTTATTATTTATTAATCATGAATTCTACTTTTTAAAGTAAACAACTCATTAGGTTATGTTTCATTCATTGATATATCCAAAGCACCATAATATTGCATGGAACATAGTAGGCCCTCAATAAATAATTGTTGAAATAGCCGTTTGATGAGACTCCATACACAAAGACTGAAGTGAATTAAGATTGTAATTCAAGATGGAAGCCACTGGATAATCAAACATATCACGTGGCCTTAATTATGTGACTGTTCCAGCCGTGAAAGGGGATGAAGGGACTCAAACAACTTGATACTCTGGCCACTGGGCTCCTTGCATGACCATTGGCTTTTTGTTCTTACTCCACTATGAATTATTGGAGCAAAGACAGCCTATTTAGATATGAAGCAGATATTATAGAATATTTCTGTGGTGAATGTAAATGTTTCATATAGCAATAATATTTCACAGCAATTGCCAGTAGTTTCCAAATACTATGCCAATCAAGGACCATTATTCCATTGGCTTTTCCATGAGGACATAAATAATGCATATTTATTTACCTAGAGGGTTCTTATTGAACATGCTGAGCTGTCTATCAGTTGTCTCCCTTGTGTAGTGTGCCAGCTCATTAGGAAGACTCCACAAAATAACAATGTAGTCACTCTGAAATGACTTCATTTCAACACAAATCCTATGTATAAAGATGTTAGATAAGCAATCCTTCCCCATGGGGTTTAGGTTATCTTTTAGGAATTGGAAATGAATAGATGAAAAAATAAAGGAACACTTTGGGTTTTGGTTTTTGTTTTTTTTTCAAATAATTTCTTAATCACTTCTAATTTTAGTAGTGGCTTTAAGAAAAAATAGTAAATTAAATTATTCTCAAGTTATTCTGTATGATATAGAAGACATTTAAAGAATAAATGTGAGGCCGGCCAAGTGGCGTGGTGGTTAAGTGCTGGCTTGGGAAGCCAGCGGCCCCGGTTCAGGGCCCACCTATGAGGGCCAGTGACACTGCCCTAAAAAAAAAAAAAATTGTCTGGTTATCTGATTGTAAGCATCCACTCCATATTTGACTTCACTGAAAAATGTGATAGCTTACAAAAGAAATTAGGCCATTTCAGGCTTTAGTGCTACAGAACTTGTTTTTCCCCCAATCTTAAGCGACTCCGTGAATATCTTAATGTCAGATTTTACAATTTAACATATCAAGATAGGATTATTAAAGACTGATAATTCTTGTCTCTGCTACCTCCAGGATTTCGTTACTGATATGCACTCTTGGGACACTTCTAAAGCCAGAATCACCAACTATAATAGAATGTGGGGTGCTAGATGCCATTAGTTTCGTTGCTCATAATATCAAACATGTTCCAGAGTGTCATTGAATAGCAGTATGCCTCCAACTTTCATGAAGTTATCCTTGTTTTCTTTATTTTTCTTCAAAAGATATCATCCATGGAAACTAGCATAATAAGCAGATCACTCAATAATTACATTTGATTACCAAGTATATTCCAGGCACTAAAAACTCTTTGGGAACATGCAGTAGTGTGTAAATCTAGCAAGAGGGCCTGCCATGAACATATCTAACTACAATGCAATAAAATGTACAATGATAGAACTACGCAATTAGTATGTTGGAACACAGTTGATGATGCCATTAATTTTTCTTTGGGAAGTAATAAATATAGCAGCTAATATTAACTGAGTAATTACCATGGGTCACATTCTCTTTTAAGTGCTTTACATGCATTAAAAGAAGTAAGAGGGAATGGATATTATCTCCAGATTTTTAGACTCTAAGTGGTGATGCACCTTGCCCAAGGCCATGGAGCTTATAGGTAGTGGAGCCAGGATTTGATCTCAGGAGGTGTTGCCCCAAAGCCAATTCTCTTAATCTCCAGACCACACTCTCTCTCCCTTTCCCTTGGAGTTATCTGGAAAAGAGTCAGAGATGAATTCATATTTGAGTTAAAAGCCAAACTATAATAATGACTTTAAGAATTATAGAAAGAAGAGAAAGAGAATTTTAAGCAAAGGAAATACAATGAGCATAATCAGGAAGAAATGAAAGAGGCAAGACATAGTTGGGAATTTGCCCAAAATCTGAGTTGCTAGCTTGGAGGGGATGGAGGAGGCAGCAGGGGGAATGAGATTGCAAAGGCGAAAAGAGCCCTGACTGAAAGTGGCCTTGTAGGCCAAGACATAGGATTTGGGCCTTATTCCGTAGGATCCCTTAGAGGATATTGTTATACTCACTCTGAAGATTATACTGATTTTCTAGCCAGGTCAAAGTATAATTAAAAGTGTCAATGATAATTATAAGCTTTAATTTCTGTCACCATTTTCAAAGCCCAGTATGGGATGGAAGCAATCAGCCACATAGTATAAAATATACAAAAGAAAACATTTTACTCTAAATATTCTTAAACTCTTTGAATAATGAATGTTCTAAATGTATGAGTATTTCTTCCACATAATTTATGTAAACTCTCTTTGAAATGAGATATTATTTAAGTCATTATATGTTAAACATTTCAATATTTTTAAAAATTAAAATGCTTTTACTAAAGCCTCAAACATCATACATACTGGATATAATCTTTTGTGTTGGAAATGCCCATGATGAAAGAAATCAAAAAACAAAAAACAAAAAAACAAGACACCACAACCACCAACAACAACATCAAAATCTGACTTGGAAGAGAAGACTAGCTTGAAACTTGATGCAGTTTACAGAGAGCCAGATATTCTTTGTTAAAAGCATCCAATACAATGTTTAGAAACATTGTATGGTGAACAGAAAACACTATCAGCTAATATTAAGTTTGAAAATTGAAAATGGTGGCTGGCAAACTATAATGTCCTAGTCTCTGGGAAGGTCACCATGAATAGTGCTCCGTCTAATTCCCTTATAATTCATACGATAGTATGTGGATGCTTCCTGTCTCCAAAGTCACTGAGCTTCTGTCCTTCTCCTTAGTCCCTGATATCCGGTAGACTAGCCCCTTTTCCTGATTTTAGAGTCTTGGGCTTTCTAGTTTCTGCCCTTTATTGTAACTACATCTATTATTCAGTTTTTAAGTAACTACATATTTTCCTGAGTACACCCCAAATCTTCTCAGAGGAAGCAATCACTCCATTCTTGCCTTATGGCTCCTCAATTTTCCAACCCCTCACTCTGTTTGAAGCATCCCTTTATCTAGGGAAACGTAAGAAACAACAAAACGCCTCCTCTACATGTCATTTGTCAAACTTATCTTTTTATTCTTAAAAAAAAGCATGTAGCTACTTTCCATCCAAGGTAAAAAAAAAAAAAAACTTGTCTCCCTCTTTCCATTTTAAGAAAAGCTGGATAACAAGAATATCACATGAGAAGCAGATAGTCAATGTGTTAGAGATAAGGTAATTCATACAATTCAGTACCTGAACTCATCCAAAAAAAGTGCTACATACCTCATTGCTGAATATCACTAGTCACCTCCTAAGTACTCCCCTTGGGAAGTTATGCACCTATGCCAGTGCCTCGGCCAACCTTCAAAGTAATTTTGGAACTCTTTTTCTAGAATGGCCATCAGAGCTGTCATCATTGTATTACCCTTGATGTCCTGAATGTCATCAAAATGCCTTCCTTTCAATATTTCCTTTATCTTTGGGTAAAGAAAGAAGTCATTGGGGGCCAGATCAGGTGAGTGGGGAGGGTGTTCCAATACAGTTATTTGTTTTCTGGCCAAAAACTCCCTCACAGACAGTGCCATGTGAGCTGGTGCATTGTCGTGATGCAAGAGTCATGAATTGTTGGCAAAAAGTTCAGGTCGTTTTTGTCTGATTTTTTCACATGGCCTTTTCAGTACTTCTAAATAGTGAACTTGATTAACTGTTTGTCCAGTTGGTACAAATTCATAATGAATAATCCCTCTGATATCAAAGAAAGGTTAGCAACATCGTTGCAACAAGTTCGAGAACTTAATTACCAGACCTCATATTTATATCCTCTGTGCTAATCTCCACTTTTTATTTCAGAAAGCAAGTTCATGGCTTTATCCAAATGTTTAGGAAACAAATAATTGAAATTAAATACCACTAATAATACATTGCACCTCAAAAGATATTTGAATGTTATGTGTTAAAGTAAAATATGGATGGCTATAGTGTAATTCTGAGAAATTATTCACATTATCACTTTTTAGTCATTATAAATAATTATCAATGGTCACACTAAATGATACAAAATTATGAGCCTCATAAAGGATACATTTTTGAACTATTAAAAGACTGTACCATATTTCATAGGTTAATTGTCTTTTTCTCATTAGGTATTGATACTTCTCTATTAGTAATGACATGTGACATTTATAATTTGCTACAAGTAATTGAAGTTCATTTTTGTGAACCATTTAATTTATTTTTTTAACCAAATAGAATCTGTTCAAATTTATTTCTGTAATTATATCACCCCAAGACATTTGCAGTCTGATATGTATCATTTTTCATGAGGAAGACGGATAGAATTACAGTCATAGGCTAACTTATCTAGTTATGGTCACAAAAATGAAGTATATGTGCATGCCATTCATCTCATGTGACTCAGTGGAAAAAAGGATGATAAAAGATGTCCAGAATAGGTCATTAAGCATCATAGGTACGCTTAGATTCGATTCTCAAACCATGACTAAATCAGCAGAAATCCAGTGTTATGTTGAAACATGATAAGGTCAAGTAATCAAACTGCTCAAATTTAGTCTCTCCTCTCATGGCTATGTACAAAGTCAAGTCCTTACTTCATTCTAAAACTCATTTTTTATATAACAATATTGTTATATATAGTTATAACTCATATACATACTCGTATATGTGTGTATGTTTTTAAGATATAGAACATGAATAGATGGATTAAATCAGAGCAAGTGAGGATCTAAAACTAGATTCTAGGTAATATTTCAACAAATATGAACTAAAAACCTAATATGTGATCATAATCTGTTAATGCAGATATAAAAAAATTAGACATAATTCTGCCAAAATATTCCATCTCTAGTGGAGATAAGCATTAAACTATTATGCACTCACCAAAAATAAATACATGCTTATCATTACTGAATTTCTAATGTTCTTGCAGAAACAATTTGGCAAAAACTGTAAGGATAAATTTGCTCCAAAGTATGGTAGGATATTCACTCTCTAAAATGAAATCTATCATAATATCTGAGGATGAAAATATATTTTTAAATAACATTAAAATAATACATGTTTTGAAGTAACATGTGATTTTATTTCTGATTGTATAATTTCAAAAATTTGTGACAACATAGATATATCTTGAGGTTATCATGCTTAGCAAAATAAGTCAAACAGACAAAGTCGAGAACCATATGACTTCACTCATATGTGGGCTATAAAACTGAAAGCAACAGGGCTGGCCGAGTGGCTCAGTTGGTTAACAGCTCGCTCAAGGGTGTGAGCTGAGCTCTGAGCAACAGCAGTTCTATGCCAGCCCGAGCTGAGCTGCCTCTAAGCTGCCAACAGGTGGCAGGATGTCTCAGCTAACAAAAAAAAATAAAAACAAAAAACAAAAAAACCTGAAAGCAACAAAGGAACAAGACAAACAAACAAAACTCATAGTTCAGTGGGTAAAAGAGATCAAATATATGGTGATGGAAAGAGAGCTGAATCTGGGTGGTGAGCACACAATGTGATATACAGATGATATATTATAGAATGTACACTTGAAACCTATATACTTTTATTAACAAGTCATGCCAATAAATTTAATAAAATTTTAAAAATTGAGGCTATTTTTAAAAGTGTGGAAAAATATAAATCCAAATTTATGTATGTAAACTTGGTCCGCAGATCTAAAATATTTTGTATGCTTTTATCATAAGTAACCATTACTGGAATTAGATTTCAAAATAGTCATTATAAAGACTTGCTTAACGTTAGAAGTTTCACTGAGGGAAGTCATAAAATCTGCTTCTCTAATTAGGTAAGATTCTCCCTCACTGGGGCTCATTCCTTTGGGGACACTTGGAGGAAAGGGCAGGGCCATTCATGTTTCCCTTGAATATTGAATCAGTCCTTCTCTGACTAACCTTGGCTTTATGGTCCTTGCCCACTTGAGAGTTTGTTTTACATCTTCATTACTTTAGAGTTGATCTTACATTAATTGCAATTTCTCCATCAATTGCGTTAGGAAGAATACAGAAGACAGTCAATAAGATTGATGTTATTTTTATCTGTTTCTAAATAAAAGAACTGAAAATTAAGCAGTTAGCTTTGCCAAGTGATCTCAAACAGATCGGGTATGTTATGCAATCAAAACTATTAATGTCTGGTATATTTTCTCTTACAAGTACTGATCTAGTGCTTGTAAGGTTGGGTTTCGTAAAAAGAAACTCTGTACAAAGGATACATTGTCTCAAATTAAATGTGCTTTGTGACATAGTTGAATAGAGTTAAATTAACTGAACATCAAGTAATTCCAGGTAAATTGACTTAATCCAATGTAAATATCCTGGACAATTAAAAATAACTAGTAAGTAAAATTGTGGGAATCATAAACGTTATTTTAATTATGAGTCAAAAACATATAGAGTAATTTTCATACCAGCAATGCCTCATTCAAGCAGGTGTTTCTCAG
The DNA here is from genome assembly GCA_033961575.1 of Aselliscus stoliczkanus. Lineage (NCBI taxonomy): Eukaryota > Metazoa > Chordata > Mammalia > Chiroptera > Hipposideridae > Aselliscus > Aselliscus stoliczkanus. The sequence goes on along the minus strand of CM066737.1, from coordinate 90,575,496 downwards.
AGGCGTTCATTTCATTGTTTATTTGTCATCACTCTAATAAACATGTACTTGAGTTTGTGTCATCTGAAAATAATTGGCATGCCCCACAGAGACATGGGACACTGATGTAGGCATACTCCCACCCAACATTTAGTGACCTTAATCCATGTCAATGGCTCGCCTTTGTATTCAAATAACCAGTTTGGGGTATAATTTACTAAAGTCAACTTTCATAGAATTATTTGAACAAAGGACAGCCTTTTGTGTGACAAGCTATAATATTTAGCTATCGAAAGCCCTACCATATTTCTCTCCTACTGAGAACTATTTGTTATCTAATGTCACTTATAGACTGCATGTAAATCAAATTATTATTTCTGGCCCTGCATGGTGCAGTGCTGATTAAAAACTTGTCAAGCTATCAGAAGAATAAGGCCATTTCCCAGCATGGAATGATGTTATTTATTCTAGGCCAGATGACTGGTACCAGAACCAATACTTAATAATAATATCTGTGACCGGGAGGAAAGAATCATTTTAAATGATCACTCTTATCACAATCCTAAGGCATTAAAATTTTGGGCAATTCTGAAATAATTGTGCAACTTTAAGGAAGTGTATAAGCCACTAAGCCACTCGGCCGGCCCGGTTCTTGAACTTTTTATCTATTACTTCTCAGTTTCTTTGCCTGATCCTCTTAGTCCTCTGTTACATGTTGTTGATTTCCTCTGATTTGTCCTGTGTTCTCTTCTCATTTTGCTTGCTGGTAAATTGTATGCCTTTCTGTGTGTTTACTGCTCCCCCTATATTCTCCAGGCAAGGGCTCTTTCTTGTCCTTCAGGACCACACATCAAGGGACCAGGAGACATCTACCACTGATAACTCAAATTCAACTTGGATAAATTGATCTCTATATCTTGCTCCCAAACTGGATGTTCTTAATATGTGGTTCCAAAATTTATGCAGTCATATGGCAAAATTCCCAGGAATCATCCTAGACCATCTTGTCCTCACTCATATTGCCCTCCATTACAACCTAGTGAGCCAACCTCTTAAATACTGCTCAACTCTATTCTGGGTCTTCCTCCCCCATTGCTCAGGTTCGTGTTCCCATCAGTTGTCCACCATCATTACCCCAAAAAGGCTCCGTGTCTGCTATCTTTGACATCTCTAATCCTGGTTTCCAGTCTGTTGTCTAAAACACTGAACTGATTATGTTATTTCCAGCCTTCCAGAATACCGCACTGCCTGAAGTCCAAGCTCATTAGCATGGCAGAAGTAGCCTTTATAGTCAGATCTTCGTCATTATTTCCAGACTCAGTCCTTAGCCTTGGACATCTTTGCACATTACGTTGCAGCAACCATACCGTGGTACCAACTCATAGCAAGATGATTCACGCCCAAATCTCTCTGGTGTTGTGCGTGTTTCACACAGTTGCTTCGGCTTATCAAACTTACTGTATTATTGATCTATTGCTACATAACAAATTAACACAAACTTTGTGGCTTAAAAACTACACACTTATCATTTCTGTAGGTTAGGGATCCAGGTGTGGCCCAGGTAGGTCGTTTGCTTCAGGGTGAAGGTGTCAGTCAGGACTAGGGTCTCATCCAAAGGCTCAACTGGGGAAGGATTTACTTCCAAACTCATGCAGGTGGGCACATAATGTCATTCCTGAGAGCTCAAATTCTAACAGACTGTTGCCAGGAGACCTTCTTCTCTTCCTTTTGCCTCATCAGTTTGTTTAAAGGCAGCCCCCTCACAAATATGGCAGCTGCTTCATCCAAGCCAACAAGGGAGAGAGTCACAATCTTATTTATCCTAATCACAGCAATAACATTCTGTCACCTTTCCCATATTCCGTTGGGCAGAGGGGGTCAGTAGGTTCAGCCCACACTGAAGGGAAAGAGATTACAGAAAGTTACAAATACCATGAGGTAGGATTATTGGGAGCCATTTCATAAGCTGCCTACCACAACCTCCAACCCGAGTTTCCCCCACTCCCATCCACCTGACCACATGGGTGCAAATGTTTGAAGATTCACCTCAATTACCGAGACTTCAGTTCCTCAGTGAAGATTTTCCTGACCAACCCACCCCAAAGTGGATTACTCCCTTCTTTTTACTCCCACTGCACCTCTAACCTTATTTCTCAGTCATGTGTCCACATAGCTTTCTCCTCCACCAGTACCCTGGGAGCAGAACTGTAGTTTATTGTTTTCAATATCTGCCATGTTGTCAGTCCAAAGAAGTGCTCATTAAATGTGAAATAATAATTTTTTGAAAATAAATGGAACTGCAAATACTAAGTACCTGAAATTATCTGGAAACTTTGTATCCCCTGAGGGATGCTTAACATCAAATGATCTAACATCAGCGAGTTGCAGCGTTTTAGTTAGGGTACAAAAGGCAGTCTTCTGAGTGGTACCACAAAGTGACAGATTTGTCTGTCTTTATTGTTTTTAAGTTCCATCAAATGAGAGACAACCCTAAAATGAAGTGCCACAAGGCTAATATGGCGTAGTGATTAAGAGCATAGACTTTAGCATCAGATTATGGGATGGAACCCCAACTCTACCACTTACTATCTGTGGCCTTGGGAAAGTTCCTTAACATCTCTGTGCATTAGCTTACTGGTCTGTAAAATGGGGATAGTAATCAGACCTACATCATAGGGCTACTGCAAATATTAAATAAAGTGATATGTGGAAAGCAGTTCAAAGAAACCTGTCATATATTGGACTCCAAGTGAATAGCAATCATTATTATTTCCTACTGTATTCACATAGAAAGGTGTCCATGGCATGTAATAAGTGGAAAACACAACTTGGAGAAAAGTGTGTACAGCCTTAATTGCATTTTGAAAAAAAAAAACTATGTATACTTAGTTCATCTATATGTTTATATATAGGAAAAAGGTGGACGTATACACATTAGACTTCTTAAATTAATTTTATTACGGTGACAAAGGTTAGTAAAATTATAAAGGTTTCAGGTGTACAATTCTGTAATACATCATCTATGTATCATATGGTGTGTTCACCACCCAGAGTCAGTTCTTCCATCACCATATATTTGATTATTTCCAGAGATTGTGGGGAGGGGGTGTGTTATCTTCATTTGTTATTTTGCAGAATTTTCTATTGTTTAAATTATATTAAATAAGCATATATCCTTTTATAACCTGTTATGGGTTGAATTGTTTCATCTAAAAAGATATCCTAATTCCCAATACCTCAGAATATGCCCTTATTTTAAAATAGGGTCATTGCAGATGTAATTAGTTAAGATGAGGTTACACTGGAGTAGGGTGGGCCCTTAATACACTATGACACTGTCCTTATTAGAAGAAAAGAGACACTTAGAGATATTGCCATGTGATGACAGAGGCAGAGATTGCAGTTATGCAAGTCCAAACCAAGGAATGCCAAGAATTGATGGCAAAACACCAGACACTAGGAGGAGACAAGGAAGGATTCCCCTACAAGTTTCAGAGGGAACAGGACTCTGCCAGTGCCTTGATTTTGGACTTCTGGCCTGTAGAATTGGGAAGTACTAAGAGATCCGGGAGCTATTTCTTTCCATTCTGTTCCTTCAGAAAATTTCTTCTATTCGATTTATCAATCATGTAAGTCATGTCAACAGGGCACATGGTCCAAGGGCTAAGCAACATTTGATTGGCTGCTGGAATAGCATACAACATATTCCAAAGAGAAATATCAAGTAATTTTCCTGTATTATGTAATTCAAGTGATACATGTTATAGAAAAATAATGTTTTGTATTTTTTATCAAATTTATTGGGGTGACAATTACACAGTAGTAAAATTACACAGGTTTCAAGTGTACAGTTCTATAATGCATCATCTGTATATTGTATTGTGTGTTCACCACCCCAAGTCAAATCTCTTTCCATCATCATATATTTGACCACTTTTACCTTCTCCTTCCTCCCCACCCCTTACCCTCTGGTAACCACTAAACTATTGTCTGTGTTTATGAGTTTTTGTTTGTTTGCTTTCCTTGTTCCTTTGTTGCTTTCAATTTTATATCCCACATATGTGCAAAATTGTGTGGTTCTTGACTTTTAGAAAACAGTTTAAAACTAAAAGTCAATTCCTTTCTAGCAAGTCTTTGAGATGTTTAAAATACTACAACAATAAATCTAATGACCAGATATTTTCCCCTAACTACATTAAATTTATTAAAATGGAGAGTCAATTAAAAAATATATACTTGGATATACATTGAGAATTTTAAATACTGTAGCATATCAAATGGACAAGCTGCTTGATACAAATATTTGTAGGTAAAGTTAGAGCTTCTGAAAAAAATGTTTCTTTAATGATAAAGCTTTATTATTTTAATTTTACTTTCTTATATTAGGAGAAAGAATATGGTCAGGAATAAGATATTTTTCTTTTTTTGGCTTGTGTAGCTGTGGAAGAGAACAGAAGGAAGTGAGAAAAAATGCAATCATTTTGGTTAATAAAACAAATGGAGGAAGCAGTGAAACAATAAACACAAATAGTGGATCATATATTATTTATTTTCTTTGCCTATCTCTTTCTCAAGTGTCTATTCATCAAGTAAGCTTTTTCTCCAAGGATCAAGAGATTGCTGAATATTTAAATTTAACTTAATCTTATCACTGTTTTATTCTTCTATGCTGGTGGGATTACTTGTGTTCTTAAGATGTTTCCAAATTAATGATGCTGGTTTAAGATTGTTGCTAGCCAAAGACTTTCTTGCCTCCAATTTGAGATTATAAGGAATACATATATGAATATTATATTATAAAATATGGCAAGAAAAAATAGAAAGAGGGTAGGGAAGGGAAGAAGGAAGAAGTGAGAGAAGGAGGAAAGAAGGAAGGGAGAGAGGGAGGAAGGGAGGAAAGAAACTGGAAATAGAAATAGAAATCTCTATCATTCATTTGCACAAATATGAAATATGTTCTATTATACTACAAAAAAAATATGTGTCAGGTTGTAAATAGTTACGTTACTTACTGAGAGAACAAACCAACAATATTTGTCTCTGGTGGTAATGCAAAAGTTAAACAGCCTGAGAACTACCTGAGTCATGGAAATGTACTTCTAGGGTTAATAGGCACAAGGTGTCCATCTTTGAGTTATTTTAGCAACTAAACTCTAGAGACCAAAGATAAACTAAAGGACAGTAAAGAAATATAATTACATTGGACACTAATGTCATGAAGAGTTAATTAGGCTTCAATGGGTCTAAACTTATTTTAAGGCTGTGGCATTTTAGAAAACCACCTAGCTCGCTTCATATTAGCTTCAGATGCTAAAGGTGTAATTGTTGTCATTATCGTTTTAATCGGCGCTGCAATTTAATGGTTATATCTGTGTTGTTGCAAGGTCTTTTAAGCTGCTGGGGATTTCAATATTTGACATAGAGCCTTTAAAAAGAATTATGATGTTTCATAGATTTAATATTGCCCTTCACAGTTAATAATATTGCCTTTTGCAATGGTTCTTATTGATAGAACGCATGTTCAAATGGCTTAGATAACTGCCTTGTACTGTACCATATTTCTTTTTCTTGGAGGTCAATAGGATTATCTAATTATACCAACATTGCCACCATATTTACTCAGTATATAATGTATGGTAGGTATGTTGCAAAATAATGTAGGGAGGGGAAAAAACACTTGCAGTAGTTTCTACTTGAAAAACAATATATTTACTACAAATTATGGCAGGAATAATATTTTATTAACTGTAGGTCCCGATTTTTTTTTTACTGCAAATGCTAGGTACCATATGAGGCACACAGCTTGAAATATATGTAGCACAATGGATAGAAAAGCTTACTTCCCTAAAATACAAAAGGAAGGAGGAATAGGTTTTTGATGATCACATTTAAATATTTTCAGAAAGGGTTATTTTTCCACCCAGCAGTAGAATAATTGATATATAATTATCAAAGTGGCTATGCCAAAATCATTGCTAGACCCTTTATATTGAGCACAATGGTCTTTATACATTAGTGTTTGGTGGAAAATCTATCATTTCCCTTGGGGTAATGGCCAGTTCTTTTACTACTATAACAGCTTAAATGCCTGTTTCTAGACTTCCAGTTAGCTGTACTTACTAAATCTTGAAAATGGGCAAAGCATCAATTTCTAAGACAAAGACTTAGTGGGCTGTTTTCACCCTTTGTATTTGGGGTGAGTTTCTGCTTGCAACCTGGCTTTTCTGAAACTAGGAAGGGAGGAGGCACTGAGTGTTGAAGTCTGGTGGCAGCTCTTAGGTAGGCCGCACATTAGAATCGCTGGTGCAGGGGGTGCCCAGGCCTCCCCCTCAGTGATTCTCATTGAATTTCTGTGGATCTGGGAACTGGACGATTTCGTTTATAAAACTCTCCAGGTGATTCTCATGTGCAGTCAGGGTATTCATGATTATTAGATCAGTTTTCCAAGTACAGGCTGCTTACCAAGGCTGAACCTTGTCACTGGAAATATCTTGGTTGCATTACTACTATACTATGGTTTTGCAAGAGGTTAGCTCCCATTGAGGGAACTGGTTAAGAAGCATGTGCAATGGAATCTCTATATTATCTCTTACAAACAAATGTCAATCTACAATTATTTCAAAGTAAAAAGTTGAACTTAATTTTTTAATAGGCTGCCAGTGAACTCCATTAAACTCCCCTGTGACTCTCAAAAATGCAGAAACTGGACCCCAGCTAATCAGATAATCTGTGGGTGGGTCCTAGAACGTACATTTTTTTAACAAGTTTTCCAAAAAATTTCACCAAAATTTCAGAAACATTGACTTAGGTCCTGACACTTTTATATTTTGGGGAATACTGGGCGCCTGCCCAGTCCTATGTGGGGGAAACTAGACAGATTGGCATTTTAATTCCCTGCCCTATTCAGTATTCTCCTGCTTTTCCCACTTCACCTGCCCCACAAAGGGGGGCTTTGTACACCAAGGTGTTATGATCATACTAAAGTAAATGAATATAATAAAATCATACATAATAAATTTCCCTATCATTCATTCCACAGAAATACTTACTATGTACCAAACAGAGTTCTAGGCCCTGCAGTTAAGAATAATATTTGCAAAGCAGTTACCTCTGCATTGTGATAAGCTGTTCATGGATTTCTTATTTCATCCTTATAAACACCCTGGGACGTAGGTTCCTTTATTCTCCCCACTTTACACAAGAGAACACTGACACTTAGAGCAACTAAGTTGCTTATATATACATTGCTAATAAGTTATGGGTCTAGAATTAGAATTCAGAATCTGAACTCAGAGACTCTTTTTGTGGTAAAATATACATACCATAAAATGTACCATTTTAACCATTGTAAAGTGTAGACTTCAGGGCCGGCCAAGTGGCGCGGTGGTTAAGCGCCGGCTTGGGAAGCCAGCGGCCCCGGTTCAGTCCCACATATGAGGGCCAGTGACACTTCCTTCAAAAAAAATAAAATAAAATAAAGTGTAGACTTCAGTGGCATTAAGTATATTTACAGTGATGGGCACCCATTGCCACCATCCATCTCTGGAACTTTTCAGCTTCCCAAACTGAAATTCTGTGCCCATAAACAATATCAGAGGCAGTTTGGATTAGATGATATATGACACTTCCTCCCTTAAAAAAAAAAAGTCTCTACAGGTGGAATTTCAGGCAAAAGCTAAAGAGAACAATTTGGGAGACAAGCCCCTTTCCAGCATTCCCCAGATCATGGAGATAAGCCTCTATGTTCACGTAAGGGCAGCCTTGATTTCACTGCATTTTTATTGACTTGAAAAGACGTAACTAAGAGGCACTATTGTATATTGATCAGAATCCTAGCAATAGAACTAGGGTGCCTAGTTTGAAAGCCATGGTAGCCACTTGTTAGCTGAGTAACTCTGGGTTAATAATTTATGTGTGCAACAGCTACTTCTCACTTGTGAAATAGGCCAAATGAAAGTTTTGTGAAAAATTAAATGACTAATACATGTGAAACCCTTAAACATTGCCCGGTACCACCTAAGTACCCGTACTTATTCCACCAACTCTCAACCAAAAGTTATTATTTTCCCAGTTGTCAATTTTATATATTTAACTTCATGTACATAATTTTCTTACATCTGTTTCACTGATTTTTAATCTTACGGTTCAGTAGTAAACACAATGTCTAACAACCTCAATTTATTTTTATTATAATGATTTCAAAAAATTGCAGTAATACATCCTAAAATGTAGGTGTCAAGCAATTTCACCCAGGATGTTTTTCAGGCACTGAACCCAGTCTTGAGAAAATATAGCACCTGCCTGTCTATAATATTTCAACGCAGAAGAAATTGCTTTCACAAAGACGCATTTCTGTTTTTCTTCCACTTGATTCAAAAATACACTGTTGATGGCAAACCCATGAGCAATTGAAATATATAATGAATTTGAGGAACACATTGAAATGGACCAAATGTGCTCCAAATCTCTCAGAGCTTTGAAAAGACAACTTTTCAAACGGTTGAAACAATTACTTAGAATTTAGGCGTGCATTTAATGCAAGTCAGCATGCGATGGAAATACAATAGAGAAACCAGGCTCCCATGATATTATAAATGCAAACCCTGCTCCGTCAAATAAACAGAAGTTTCTTTCTATTGTCAGTAGCTGTCTTCTAGGACAAATCATTTGGTATTTTATAAAAGGAAAAAAAATCTTATCAAAAACATTTTCATGAAATGTATCTCTTTTGAAAAATCACTCCTTGAGTTTGAGCAAAGTAATTCTTTAGAAGCCAAACTATTGAGATGATTCATCTGCACCAAAGGAAAATACTATTCAAATAGCATCGTTGAAGATATGTCATTGAAAATCAAAGATGATTTCAAGATCAGCCTCAAATGGCAAAAAAATGAAAATATAGAGAGAGAGAGAAATCAATAATTAAACTCACCTGTGATTTAAGTTTGAAATTAGTTTCCACTTGTTACTTTGTTATATTGTAATATAGTGGTAAATTAAAGAAAGAGCTTGGCCTGGTTTTTACACTGTCTAGGAAACTGAAGCATGTATGAAGCTTAGCAACTGATATGAATTTTGCTTTGATGGTAATTATGAAACAGAGTGAACAGGGGTTTCACTTCCAGATAAAGATGGGCAATGAAGGTCAATTTCTGACCTGCCTTTTTTGATATTCACTCTCAGCACAATTTAATTGGGATCAGGTATTGGCTCAGAAGGCTACACTGAACACATTATCATTCCTCAGTGTCACTCCTGCACACCTAGTTATCCTGACGTTGTTTGTCAAAAACTGTCACAATGGAGTGTGTCTCACTGAGAAAAATAACCTGTATGTCATTGCTCAGAGCTTCAGTACTAAGCCTTAAAGTGATGAGAAAAAGATTTTTTAAGCAAACCTCTTTTCTCTGAACTGATTAAATTGGTCCATCATGGTAATATGACAGAACATTTTAATAAAATAAATTATTTAGGGAAGGTCAGTCATCTTTGTTCTTCTAGCTTGTGTGTGATCGTTTCAACATCCCCTTTACCTTCTTTGGGCATTGAAGAATATTATATTAGTACTAAATATCTTTTGCACAATATTATGAATTATGCAAATAAATGGTATAAATGTTGTTTTAAGGACTATAGTATTGTGGATTTTATTTATATTGCAAAAATCCAACTTTTCTGTGATTTTATTTTTGGAAGAAAGTGAAAATTAGAAATTAATTGTGGTAGTATTTATATTTTTAGTAATAAAAGATGATTATGAGCTCAGGAAAAGTCTAATATCATTGGAGGGGTTGGAAATTTTTCCTTCTTTTCTTGTAGGTTCTTTGGCTGGTCTAATAATCAAATGGACATAAGACAGATTAGCAGTAGAAAAACAAAGAAAAGTTTAATGATGTGTATACCTATTATGTATCTGGGATAGGCCCCGGAAAACTGAGCAACTCTCCAAAATGGCTCAAACCATCACCTTAAATATCATATCCAGCTAAAGACAAAACATGTTGGGGGCACTGTGGAGTCGATTATGGGAGGTGATCAGGAGAACAGTAAACAGGATTATGGTTTTTATGCCGATTTAACTTGTTGCCTTCTGCATTCATAAGATTTCTAGAGATTTAAACATTCTTCTCTTCCTGATAAAGAGAGGGAGACACCCTTACAAATAGAGATTCCCCTTATACATGTAAATGTCTCTTGCAAAAAGGTAACTTCTACTTGGTTTTTAGAGTTTTTCCTGTGTTTCTTCTATTCCTGTGTCCAGTTTCTTAAAAAGAATCCACCTAAAATAATTCTTATGGCAAAGAAACATATTTTGGGATGACAAATTCCGCTCCTATACATCATCAAAATAAAAACTCTTAACATTGAATTTCATATACATATCTAGATATGTATATGAAATTCATGTGATTTATAGTAATTATAACATTAAATATTTTTTGAGTTGACACTCTTAAATTTTATTCCCATCTATGAATTCTGACTTTTGTCTATTGATATGGACTCCAAGGAGAATTAGGATAAGTATAAAATTTCTAGTCTACAAGTATTCAGCCTAGACAATGAATCAAACAAAAATTAATTTCTACTACATTTATGTCTGTCTCAGGATATGGTATCATATAATTTCTGATTTTGTAAAATGAAAGCACAAAGCAGCCACTAATTTTACTTCTTCAGAATAATAGTATATAATACTATATACTATAAACTATATACTATAATACTATATACTATAAACTTTACACAAATATTGGAAGGACAATGGAAAATTTTTTTAAATGGTAAATTTACCATTATATAAAATAACATTAATTCTCAAAGGAAATACATAAATTTCTTAACATGTGTGCTTAGTGAATACATGAGAAAAGGGAATGAAAAACTTTAAAATGAGTCCCTACAATTAATACGGTTGAATTATATAAATTATAGTTTTAAAATATAAAGGCCCTCAAAGCATGTTATGAATGAGGTAGGAACAAATCCAAATTGAAACTTTGCTAGTATTCAGAAGTTCTTTGCATGATTCTTTTCCCAGGTGAAGTTTCAAGGATGTTCATTGACTCCAACTTTGGAGAGCGATTTGTGCCCTCATGAAACGGGCCTTAGTATCAAAAACCAAGGTTATTTTTTCAAAGGGTTTAACATCTTCAAGTGTTGCTTGCATTTTTATATTTGAAGAAGATAAGATATGGGTGTAGCTATGAGAGACCTGGAAATACAGAGGATTGATTTTCTTTGCCCCTGAATTATGAGCTCCCAAGTGCTTTGAAGGACAAAGGGCCCTTACCAAGGCTATTTATTATCTGCCTTGCTTTTAGTAGAAGACAGATTTTCCAGGTTGCAGTGAGGTGCAAGTTGTAAAATTCACAAGACTGATGAGATGCCACCTTTCTTAACTTAATTTGAATTGTTATCAAGACCCATTTTTTTTTTGAGGGCAGTGTCACTGACCCTCATATGTGGGACCGAACTGGGGCCGCTGGCTTCCCAAGCCAGCGCTTAACCACTGCGCCACTTGGCTGGCCCAAGACCCATTTTTTAAGACTCAGTCTACAGGGAGAGCAATCAGGCCAGAGGGTTCACCAACCTTCAGCATGAGCTAGACTTGGAAGACACACAAATAGGAGGTAGGAAACACCAGGCACACATTCTTTTTCTTGAATAATTTTGCCTCGGTTAAAAAATGTATTTCCTTTGTCCAAGTCATATGCATATTCCACATTTAGCAGTAGTATTAATATAGGGGGGGAAAAACCAACTGTGTGTTGGCAGGTAGGCCTCTGCTCTGGGCCTGACCTGATGGTAGAAGCACACATTTATTTGGCACTCAAATGCCTGTTACCACAAGAGAGACTGTTTAATAGTCTTCCTGTTATCAATAAGTGGGTTTGCAGTTCCTGAGAAAGTCAGCTCGTGCCTGTGAACAGAGCTCACCGGCCTGCTGGAGAATGAGATACGAAACTAGGACAAGAGCTTCTGCTGAAAAGCTCCTGGCCAGTATCAACTGAAAACTAATTAAAATTACTATTAGACTAAATGAATCCTCCACTCATTCAAGTGACAGCAACATGAAAAAAAGCAGGCTTTGTATTTCATGCAATGGATTATGTGGTACATTCATTACAGTCTTTGTTCTCAAGTGGAAAAAAAATAGGCAAGTGAAAGAAGAGCTTTCGTCCTTGGCTTCAAAGTGGGTTTCCTTTTTTACAGGTACAACTCAGCTCTTAATTGCTTTTAGGTGTGAAGTTTATAGCAGCAGTTCTATGCTTTTTTTTTCTTCATCAATGGCTTCTTAATTGTCATCTCCACTTATTTACATGTGAATGTAGAAGTTGTATTCTCCCAGCTGCCAGGCCACCAGGGCATTGCCACTGGTATAATTTATAACATGACTAATTAAAACGAATTTGCTTGCAATCACTTCCCATGAGCCATTTGTAGGAAAGAACTTATTAAAATATTCAGTATAGTAAACTTGAATGCAAAGTAATAATAATCCTACATTTTTAATTACATGTTTAATACCCATTTGGCTACTATAGAATTATTCTAAAGTTACTTAGGCTCAGCATAATGTTTATGATTAGTAGTATCCAAAGGCATCTTTCTGAATGGGCTTAGCATTTGTGCTGTCATTGAGATATGGCTGTTTAATAACGGACACGCAGGGCCGGCCAAGTGGCGTGGTGGTTAAGCGCTGCCTTGGGAAGCCAGTGGCCCCAGTTCGGATCCTACATATGAGGGCCAGTGACACTACTCTCAAAAAATAAATAAAATAACGGACACGCAGTGTGTTCCTGTGATTCTTCGCATAGGAGCAGCTATGATCAATATGAGTATTTTGCTCACTGCAGACATATTCTTTCATGATTTTTAAGAAAGCACCTTTGGAATCAGTTGAATTTGCATTGTGTCTGTTAGGCCTCAGATGTGCCTTTTTCACTTTCCATTGCCTTTTACCATTTATTTCTCTAAGTAGGATATCCCTTGTGAAAAAAGAATTACAAGCTTTAAAAGATTACCCTTTTCCAACCAACTTTTTTTGAAAAGTTGCAAGGCTAGTACAATGAAAATTCATATGGTCTTCACCCAGAATCAATTGCTAGTGTTTGTGCTCATTTGTGTGAAATATAAATAGATATAATTTTAACATAATTTTTCCTGAACCATTTAAGAGTTCCTTGAAGATGTCATGATACTTCACTTCCAAATACTTTATTATGTATCCCCTAAGAACAAAATGTTGTACTACATAGCCAAAATATAATTATCCCATTCAAGAAACTTATGGTACTATTATCCAATACACAGACCATATTCAACTTTCACCAATTGTCTCAATAACATCCTTTTACAATTGTTTCTCACTCTCCACCCTCCTCCAGGAATTAGTCAAGTATCATGTGATACATTCAGATGGCACATCTATTTGGTCTTTAATCAAAAATTTCCCAGGCTTTGTTGATATTTATATCCTTGATGCTCTTGAACAATTTGTCCCCATTTTAAATAGCTTCTGGTGCTTGTTTTTATAATCCAACTTCCTAAAGTGGTATAAATTCACACACAACAAACTATGAGTAAAGAATTGTCATTGTTAAGGATGGGACATTAGTAAAGTCCATTGTCAATCCCTTTGCGCTTTTAGCCAAAAGACATCCCCCGCCATTTAGAAGTTGTTTCCATTTACATGTGGTAAGCTATTCTCTTAGTTCATAATAATACTGTTCATTAAGATATCATAGTCTGAAGAAAAGCATAAAGTGTTACTAATATTCCAAAGAAAATTATAATCTAAATGGTGAAAGGAAATGGAAACATGGAGGAAATCAATATAACAATTGAATAACAAATTTAAAGATGCAGCATATGTTACAAGACAGATTAGCATGAATTGCTAAATAAATACTATAAGAAATAAGTCTTTATTATCTGAGATTTATATAATTATTGATTTTTATAAGGATGGCACAATACCACTTGTCCAAATTGGACAAGAGTTAATGGTGACTCTAATAATAATCATTTACATTTGATTTCAAAGACAAGAAAGTAGTGATGGCTCATAAATATGCATATTTTTCATTGATCAAAACTATGCCCATAAACTTCTAGAGACTGATCTTTATAAAACTATTACACAACATTAAAGTGATTAAGAAGAGAATTAAGGCAAAATAGACTGCTTTTAAAACATATCTTTGCATGGTACATCATCTTCAATTAAAGCATTACAAATGCTAAGTTTATTCTGTTTAACAGTTCCAAATTTAAAAAACACATCCACTATATTTATCAAGCTTTCTAAGTCTTTATTCACCATTTTAAAACATTCTATTTTTCTACTTCATGATCCCTGCCAAATAGTATATACAATGTTTAATTGTAACTCTTTACAAATTATACTTATTTCTTTCTATTATTGTGACAAGTTTTATGATAGATCTTCTTTTAGAATTCAGTAACCCAGGAAAGAAAAACTACTTTCGATTCAGTGATTCCAAGTTCATGAATCTTCTGATTAATGAGCTTTCTCAAATCCATATTATGATGAAAGGAAATTGCTGCATATAAACTAAAATTGCTCAGAGAAATATTTTTGTTTGCTTTTTTCAAACAAAAGTGAATGTACAGTGAGCCCACTTCTCTCCTTACTGTTCAGTGTACAGCTAAGGGCAACATGGTCAGCCCAATGCCATCCCCTTTGTAGCTACCAATTAGTATCGATTGACTGATAGATGGCACACTTGAGATTGGTGATCGCTAAGATACATAAACCTGTGTGCAAGTCTTGCCAGGCCATTGTACATGTCTTATACCTTACTGGAGATCAACAACAAAAATGGTGATTTTTCAATCAATTGTATGTGGACTACAAAATGTGGTCTGTGTCTTCCTATGTATAGTACTTACTTTTGCTTAGTGATTATATTTTCCTAGTGACAAATGGTATGTATGTAGACAGAAGAGAAGAGTTATATTGTTTTTCATTCTCTCTGTTTCAAACTTTATTTTCCTTTTTTTTTTTTGAGTGTAGTGTCACCGGCCCTCACATGTGGGATGCAAACCGGGGCCACTGGTGTCCCAAGCAGCTCCCAACCAATGCACCACTCGGCCGGCCCCAAACTTTATTTTTAAAGAGCCTATACTTTTCATGTTATTTAAGAAGTACTCATCTAGAGCACTTCGTATGTACAAGGCACTGCCGTAATTGCTTTATAAATATTACTTAACCTGAAAGATACCATGAGCAAGACCTCGTACACATGTCTATTATGAATTCAATAGCTAGTGTGCAATTTAGTGGAGGGTGTTTCTGTGTATAGACCAGATCACAGGACCAGTGCTGCTCAGAATGTCGTCATCTATTATAGCATAGTGTTCAATATGGCCTCCTTCCAATGAATTTGCTGGCACAGTGAAAAGAAAGCCTGTATATCTTAGCAGTCACTCCCCATTTCCACATTCCCCAGCCCCTCACATCCACTAATCTGTTTTCTGTCTCTATGACTGCCAATTCTGAAATTTCATATAAATGGAATCATACAATATGTGGCCTTTTGTGTTTCATTTCTTTATTTAAGATAATGTTTTCAGGGTTCATCCATCCATGTAGTAGTGTGTGTCACTACTTTATTTTATTTTATTTTTAATTTATTGGGGTGACAATGTTAGTAAAAGCATATAGGTTTCAAGTGTACAATTTTATAATACATCATCTATATATCACATTGTGTGCTCACCCACCCAGAGTCAGTTTTCCTTCCATCACCATATATTTGACCCCCTTTTCCTTCTTCTACTACCTCCCTCCCTCTTACTCTCTGGTACCCACTAAACTGTTGTCTTTTTATTGCTGAATAATATTCCATGGTATGGCTATTTCATATTTTGTTTATCTAGTTGATAGACATTTAATTTTTCTCTTCTTTTGGGTTGCTATATATGATGCTGCTGTGACATTCATGTATGTGTTTTTGTGAAGACACATGTTTTCAATTCTCTTGGTTATATACCATGAATAGAATTTCTTGGTCATATTTTTGAGGAACTCCAAAATTGCTTTTCAAAATAATTACACATTTTACCTTCCCAATAAATATACTTTTATATTTCAACTGACTAATAACATTTAAATATGCACAGTGTATGAAGAGATATTCACTTCAAGTTACATCTGAAATATTCGGCTATATTTCAAAGTGGATATTCAGTATTTAACAATAAAACCTAATCATATGTCTTTTTATGTGACTGACATTATTATGCTGGATGGTGACTATATAATCATCGGTGAAGCACAATTTGGGGGATTCCAGAAATAAATCTGATGGAGGCATAGGCCATTCATTCTTCCAAAGCATAATACAAAACCAAATCGCAGATTGTGGTCCAATACTGGGGTTGAAATTGAAATTCAGGGCATCTATCTTCTTACCTTCCTTCATTCCCATATCAAAATACAAGAAAACAAACAGAATACGCCCTCCCACTTGTTTTTCATCAGTGTAAGGAACAAATGTTATAAGGAGAAAGCTTTTTTTTTTTTTTTTTTTTTTGAGGGCAGTGTCACTCGCCCTCATATGTGGGACCCAAACCAGGGCCGCTGGCGTCCCAAGCCAGCTTTTAACCACCGTGCCACTTGGCCGGCCCAGGAGAAAGCTAAAGTACATACCAGGTAAGGAAGCCTGATATGAGACATGTTTTGTCAAGTATAAAACTGAATAGTAGATTATTAATACATTTATTGAATGCTCACTATGTGCCAGACACTGTTGTAAGGTCTTTACATGATTAACCTAAGGCTGTGAAGTGGGTACTATTGTTTTCCACATTGTGCATATGAGGCGATAAAGGCAAAGAAAGGCTAAGTGTCCAAGATATTAAGTGACAGAGCTAGAATTCAAATCTAGGCAGATGGGCTCCAGTCTATACTTCAGCTACTACGCTGTCCTGCTAAGTGGTGTCTGTTACCACCATTATTATACTAGAAACTTTACATGCATTTATGTAATAAATGGCAACTTCACACACTATAGCATTTTGTATGCAAACTTAAGCAGATGTCTTTTTTTTTTTTTAAGGGCAGTGTCACTGGCCCTCATATGTGGGACCCGAACCGGGGCCACTGGCTTCCGAAGCCAGCGCTTAACCACCACGCCACTTGGCGGGCCCCACAGATGTCTTTAATATATAAATTTCTAATTCAAATTTGTACATCTGCCACTGGCATCTGAAGGACATTCTGATCCATGAACAAACTATTGATTTGTGTCTTGTCTTGTGGGAAGGTAGAATTCAGTGAGAATTTCCACAGGATCCAATCAGGATTGAGTGCCCTATGGAACTGGCAATTCCATTTCAACATTCATAGCTGAAGCAAATTATTGTTTCCTGAGAACGTTCTTCAGGCTGTTAATATATGTGTCTGTCATGTCTTTTCTCTGAGAAAGAATGCTGACCTTGTGGGTTCTAAGGTTTTATGCTATCATGAGTGTCACCTCCAAGTGTGAAATATTTGAAGCAAGAGAGTATGTGAGTTTTCAGAGATAAAATTTTGTCCAAAAAAAAAAATGTGCACCTTTGATGGACGTGGGTAAGCATGACTGTATATCATAGATTATAGTTTTCTGTTCACTCCATTTCCTTCCAACATTGTCCCATGTTTTTCAAAGGAAAAATGTTGCTATATCATTTCATATTTAAAAGGTTGTACTGAATGCTGTTTTCTTAAATAAAAAGGAGGGAAAAGTAATTCTTCCATGATATGTAGATTTAAACCCTATCATTGACCACATATCTGCACATGACATCAGTCAGGGCTTTGCAGTAGATAAGGTATTCTGTCAGGCTTCTCTGTTGTTTGAATTCCCATTACAGGAAAGCAAGTGTAAGAAAAATAAAACGAATGCCTCTGTTCTCACCTGCTCCGCAACAGTTTGGGGTCACTGTTTGGAAAATCATAAGAAACAGTAATGGCGCGAATAAATAGTAGAGAGCAAACCACTTTAACCTGTGCTATTTATTTATTTGCCTCCACCTTCAGTTCCAGCTTTATCTTTAGGAGAAAAATACAGCATATTTCAGATGTAGACCATATTGAAGTACAGTTTTTCTCCATCCTGGAAAAGAAATCTCAACCCTAACTTTCAAAATGTAAAATTAATTTATTATCAATTTGTTTATAAAATATTATGATGAGGTAGTTATAGTATGAGAGAGTCTGATCAGACAGGACTATTCATCCGTAAAGAAACATATTAATATTATATATTAATGATTGTATCCCCACCATTACAAACCATGTGAATTTTCTTTGTGTGTACACACCTGCATTTGTGTGTGTGTGGGTGCCAAGCTTTGTGAAGGATGCCGAGGTCCTATTAGGTATCCTTGTCATCTTTTTATTTGAAGTTCGAAGGTCTACGGTGAGAGCCAATGTCAAGGAAAGCTCTTAACTTCATTATTGTACTTTACACTAAATTAAGACAGTATTGGTTTACTTATTTTATTGAAGTTTAGATTTTAAATGTATTTTGTACAAGATAATGAATAGAAGGTAATTTCAATTGTAAAACAAGAGGAGGGGAAACTCATTAACACTTGCTTTTACTGCGGACCCCTTTCTTTCCACCCCCTGCTCTAATCAACAATACCAATAAGCACCTCCCACTTTGATTTCTGAAACTGTCACACAGAGAAGGCTCTTATCCACTTGTTGGGAATCCTTGTGACTCATTATTATTATCATTTCCTCTGAAATTCCTTTAAAGGGTCCTGCAATAATGATATAATTGCTTGACCCCTTGCTATTAAATGCCCTTTGTAGTTTTTTAAAAATCTTGTGGAAAAGCGAGTTGATAATATTGCAAAGGGGAAACTTACTTTCTGCTTAAAATGTGAAAATTTGAAGTAATACTAGTGGGTGGAAAGACAAGTCAATGAACTCTTACCTTACAATTTCACTAAAATTGTGAGGAAATATTCCAAGGCTACTTAAGGTGAGGAGTTTCAGTCCAGGAGTTTGTCCCTGGGTAATTGTCTCCTTTCTGAGTTGGCTGGCTACCTGAAACTAGAGATGGCTCTAAGGATAAAGACTCTGACCTTGTTTTCACCACTTTCTGATCATTTCCAGCAGTGCCATGGGCAGTCATTACTTATTTAAGAACCGACTGGTGTGCTGAACTTCCATTGCTTCTCTCTGTCTGTTCCCACATATTTCTGTAGCTCAGAAATGTGCTTTTGACTTTATGTAGTGAGGATATTTTATCTGTCACCACACTGTAGCTTTGGCATAATTTTATTTTGATGTAGAAATTAAGCTTATAACTTAATTATGAATCTAACTACCTAAGAAAGAGTTTAATATAAGGTTAATTCTTTTAGATTTTTTTAAATTGGAGAATTGGGGGAGGGGAACGGTGTTGGGGAATTGGGAAAGGGGAACAGCCAAATTGTCCTTCAATCTTAGTTGTGGAGGGCGCAGCAAGCTCAGCTCCTAGTCCAGTCACACCACTCAGCTCAAGGTGCTGTGTTCAGTTAGTTGCCGGTGGGCGTAGCCACCATCCCATACAGGAGTCAAACAGGTAGCTTTGTTGTTAAGAGCACATGCTCTATCCCCTGAGTCACCCAGGTGGCAGCTCAGCTCAAGGTGCTGAGTTCAGTCTTTAGTTGAGGGTGGACATAGCCCACCATCTCTAACGGGCAACCTTGGTTTTAGCAGCATGAGCTCCCACCAGCTGGGGCATCCTACCACCTGTTGGCAGCTTAAAGGCAGCTCAGCTCGGGCACAGTTCACTGACCTATGTGGGAATCAAACCCTCAACCCTGTTGCTCAAAGCTTGCACTCTTGAGCAAGCTCTTAACCAACTGATCCAGTCAGCTGGCCCCTAAAGTTAATATTTTGATTCAGCACAGTTCAACTCATATGTGTTGTTCATTTGTCTCTCATTAACTCCATTCTTGTAATTACCTTGGATGTCAGTGCTTTTTCAGAGTGGCAGGCTGTGCAAAAAACAATACTTCTGGGGCCAGCTGAGTGGCACATTGGTTAAGAGCTGGTTTGGGGATGCCAGCGGCCCCGGTTCGGATCCCACATATGAGGGCCAGTGACACTGCCCTCTACAGCTAACAACAGCTCCACCTGGAGCTGGGCTATGCGAGCCCCCGTGACGGTGTAGGCTGCAGCCCCTGCTGCAGTGGGCCGCCATAGGCTACAGTGAGTGGCCAGCAGCCAGCAGCCAGCATGAGCTGCCAATTGCCGCGGTGAGCGACCATCCAGAGGCCGGCGACCGATCTGCCTCATCCAGGAAGAGCGCAATGACGATACCAACATGGGCCAGCGAAGCAACATCCTCCGCAACTAGACTGAAGAACAAAAAGACAGCAACTTGTCTGTTACCCTTCCCTGATTCCCCAACGCTGTTCCCCTCCCCCGATTCCCCAATAAAATCTTTAAAAAAAACAAAAACAAAAATAGTACTTCTGTCTGTGCTAATCTTCAGAGAGGGTACAAGTTCATGATGACATAGACATTTCTACAGTCTGTCTGGGTTAATAAATACCTCTGTGTATATGTTTGCATACAAACCCATGTGCAAACATCTGTGTCTGGCTGTTCCAAGGTCTGGACAAATAACGTAACTCAAAATATACCTACACAACCTGACCTACATTTACAATGTAGGTCAGGCTTAAGAGGATACACTGGTGCTTTCCTAATTTTATTCCCCATGAACACACAACACTATATAGAGAGAACATTATACACATAATGAAACCATGTATATATTTATGGCACTTAGAACAGTCTAGTGATATGCTTGTTCAAGTAAGAGAACCCACTACTATTTGTAGAAACCCTCCAGTAGTATCTCTCTCTCCCCCTTCCTTCCTTTCTTTCTTCCTTCCTTCTTATTTCCCTTCTTCCTTCCCTACCTTTCTGCTTTTCTCCCTTTGCATCTCTGTTAAAAAAAATGAATGCTTTAGTCAGATAAATAACTTTTAAACTCTTTTTTCGAACAGACTTTTTTTTAAAGTAATAGTTACAGATGTACAAAACTATGCAATAGTTATCTTTTCACCCCTTACAAAGTGACTACCCCCTCCCCCCTCCCCAGTTTCCCCACCTCTGATATCATACATATCTATTACAATTCTATTGACTACTCAAACGGACTTTATAAAGGTAATTTGATCTAAGAAAAACTATAGTTGGAGGGCTCTAGGGGACTGATCTGCACATAGAAAGCTTTTCATCACCAAAGGAAGTTTTCCATTTGTCATTATGTACACAATGGCAGAAGGAAGAACATGGTGACTGTCTCAAGGGAAAGTTTAGGGAGCTTTGTGAACTTTGTATATAACTCAACAAAGAAGCGATTAATACGTGTTTCCGTATTTAATCAAATCAAATCAAATCAAAATGTTGCATACTTTAAACTTATACAATGTTATATGTCAATTACATATCAATAAAGATGAAAACAAATGCAAAAAACTTAAATCAGTCCCTTTGCATAAACAACATTGAAGCAACAACAATGAGCACTGAAAATATACATGAGTATTACACTGAAGTGTTAACAGTTGACTTCTCTCTCCTAGTTAAAATCCGAATGTGTAAGGTTTGAGTGGCTGTAATTCTTTATATGTAAAAATCCTGCAATATACAAAGAATCATTTGTCATAAATTTCTGTGTCAGTAATTATGAACTTTTGGGTCATTGGGAATGTCATGACGTATTTTTCTATGTTTTTCAATACAAAAATGTGTCATGACTTTCCCAAGGACCCAATAGAAAGGCATTTCTGTAGAAATACTGTAGTTCAACCTTCTCCACCTAATACAAGTGAGGTGTCTGTGTTAGGAAGACGTGGAGGCTGTGATGGAGAGGGGGTCCTTTGACAGCCAGACTTCACACCAAATAGCTCCACTTTGGTGTGTTTTTTCAAATTGTATCTTCATTAATATTTGCTTTGAAATAAACTGTTTCCATTATTTTAAAATATTTGAAAATCCATCTTAAAATTCATGGTAAATTTTCTAGTGTAAGCATACTATTCCTTGCTGTACTACAGGCGAAATACTGTGCCTTGGTAATGAAAATAACCAGTCACAGAAGGACAAATACTGCATGAATCCTCTCATGTGAGGTATCTAGAATAGTCAAACTCATGTGATCACAGAGTGCAATGGAGCCCCAGTGTGACTGCATTTAGACATAGGGCCTTTAAGGAGATAAAGTTAAATGAGGTCATATGGATATGCCCTCATCTGATAGGCCTGGTGTCCTCAGAGGAAGAGGCAAAGACACCAGAGCTGTCTCCCTATGGGCACACACAGAGCAGAAGCCGTATAAGGTCACAGAGAGGAGGTGGCAGTCCACAAGCCAGGAAGAGGCTCCTCACCAGAAACCAACCCTGACAGGACCTTGATGACGGACTTCGAGCCTCCAGAACTGTGAAAACGTGTCTGTTGTTTAAAAAGAAAAAGTGGAATGCTGGTGAGAGGATGAAAGGGGAAGTCACTAATCAAAGGGCATAAAATGTCAGTTAAACAAGAAGAGTAAGTTCTGGAAGTTTGCTGTACAACGTTATACCGATAGTCAACAATCCTGTATTGTCCACTTAATTTGTTTGCAGGGTAGATCTCATATTATGTGTGCTTCCCATAAGAAAATAAAATAAAAAAAAAAAAACAATAAAGTGAAGGAACTAGAAAACCAGAAAAAAATAATAGAAACAGTGCCATAAAATAAGGGTAATTGAACAAAACCACTGAGTAACATGCCTTGAGGCAGACGAAGACCTTGGTGGAAATTGTAAATAGAGAATTAGGGCATTTTCAAGGGCTTTGAGCTTGAGAAAGTCATTACATCCTAATTCACTTTCCATGTCCTAGTTTTACTTTCAGTCCTCCTTGGCTAACTCATCATTGGGGTTGTTTGGGAGGTTACACATGAGTTGAGCTTGGGCAGAGAAATCTCCTATGATGATTAGACAAGGAAATAAGGAAAGGAGGAAGTTGGGAGAATGGGGTGTTTTTGTGTGTTGATGTGCTTGGGGTAGACTCAGAATGGAGACATAGACTGGTCATATGCCACTGCTCACTCCTTTGATAAAGAAACACATCAAGTGTGAAATTCACTTACTAAACTTTTACTGAACAAGTTTGCATAAACACAGTGTCCTAGGTAAAAGGCATTCACTGATGGACAAGACCAGCCTGGAGCTTTGAGTCTACTGAGATAACAGGCATAGAATAAAGAAGCAAATATCGTAAGTGCTAAAAGGAGAGCGTGAAATGAGAACTTAGGAGAACACCTCTTACCCTCTCAGTGCATAGGTAGGACTTCTCTGAAGGAATGTCTTAGCTAACATTTTTTTTGTTGAGGGCAGTGTCACTGGCCCTCATATGTGGGACCGGAACTAGGGCCGCTGGCTTCCCAAGCCAGCACCCAACCACTGCGCCACTTGGCCGGCCCTGTCTTAGCTAATATTTGAATAATACATGGGAGTTAACATATATGCCGAGGGACTGGAACAGTATTCCTGATAGAGGGAATAGCCAGCATTAAGCCGAGGAGTGGATATTGTATTTTATATACAGAGGGTGCCAAAAAAAAAGTATACACATCTTAAGACAGGAAAAATCTGTATTAAAATTGTAATGATATCTAATGATAACAAAAAATGAGTGCAAGTCATGTGTATACATTTTTGGCACCCCGGTATATGACATAAGACCTATTCTTTCTTTTGTCTTCCCTGAATAATGGGAGGGACTCAGCAATCTTTCCAATCACAAAGCCAAGGATTCTGACAGTAATTCCAGATCATTCCCTTCACCCTTATTCTAATCACCATATCCATTTAATGAAGAGTTCTTTCTCTTCCTGTCTCCAATTATCTCTCAATCCCTTCTCTTGCACTTCATTTACAATTTAATTCAGGCCCCGTCACTTACTGCTGAACCTGTTGCTTTCTCACTTCCATCAGAATTGACTTTAAGAAATATTTGATCATGACATTCTCAGCACAAACCTACTTAATGACATAGCCCTACCTACAGAAGAAAGAGTGTCATCTCTGTCTGCTCTCTTCGTGTAATCTAGGTCCCTCCTAATCTCCTGCCACTTTCCTCACATTTTGGCCATATCCATCTCCTGGCTCTTTCCTGACAATATAGCAGGCACCCTGAGCCCTGGGCCTTGAAAGATGCCAGTAACTCCTGCTTCCCCTAATTACCAGTCACAGTTCTTTGCCCTGGCTGATGCTTTCCTGGTCTTCATGCTCAGAACTAATCTTGCCTTCCTTCGTGTAATCCTCTCACATTTACCTGCCTGCCCTGCTCTTCAGCATTTACTTCACTCTGCCTCATATTCTAATGTGTCATTTATCATCTCGCCAACTAGATTTCAATTCCACGAGGTCAAGGCATTTGTCTTATTCATTTTTACATTCCTTTTATGCCTTGTTTTAATAATTTTCCACAGTTGGAAATATAAATTTATATTCCAGACTTTTTGCAGCTGCCTGACACTGAGGAAAGGGGGCTGGGGAAGAGAAGGTATTTAAAGGATACTTTGAGGAAGTAATTTAGATGATTTTATGGTTTATATTCTCTTCTGGATCCACTGTGGGTACCCTGAGAAGATTGGTTGTTGATAATGATCTGACACAATTCATCAAATAAAAGAGACTCAGACTTTGCCTGTAGGAGGCCAAACATTCACATTTTTAAAAGTGAACATTTTTAGCAACCACAGTTAAGGTCCTTGATAGCTGGACGTCTGGTGTTAGAGCAAATATCTTTACATGCTCGCTTTCAGAGAATTACATTATGAAAACTGAAGATTTATGGTTTCCAACAAGATGCTATTGAATAGAATTCATTCATTCAACAAATACTGATTGATTACTCACTGAGGATCAGGCACAGTAAAACCCAAAACTCCTTCTAGGGTTTGCTCATGCTTGCTTTATTCCATACCTAATTGAGTCTTAAGACTCAGAAAAAGCCTGGAAATTGCCTGATCTCTCTTTTTGGCTCCTTCCTTCACCTGACACTAATCTCATGGAGAAATCTGAGGATGGAGAGCTACCCAATTTTCACCCTTCATATTCAAGTTCTTATGATTTTTTTTCCCTGAACTAGTGCATTGTACAAATCAAAAGACATGCAGGCAGAATAACAAATGAAAATCCTGTGGGGGCTTTTCAGCCACAATAAAATATTTCTATAAAAGTGGAAGTATACAAGATGACAGCCATCTGTTGTTTTAAAACAACAGATCTATATTTAAACCTAATTATTGTGTAAGGACTGTGCCTTAAAAGCAAGGGTAAAATTGTTTACATTCATCTAAATGGGGGAATCTTTTGTGTTCTACTTTGTCTTTGTTCATCTATACTGGTATGAGATTGGGTAACTATTACTGACTGACTATAGTTACTCATATTTAATTATATACAAGATTGGTTGAAAATTTTGTCCTTTTATTATTCATGAATCATATGGACATGTCAACTGGGACAATTCTGATTTTTTTCCCCTTATTTTGAGTAGCTTGAAATCCAGACATATTGCCCAAGCAAATCTTTTAGAAATTGGTGCTAATGGAAATTGCTAACAGGGCCCAAACTTTTTCTTATTCCCTCCCCCTCAAGTTTGAAACATATAAATTATGATAGAAAAATGTAAAAATTATTCAATGAAGTACATATTAATGTGAGTTAGGTTTTTACTAAAAAAATTCATCCAGATATTCAATAAAAGTGATACTATTAAATTATATTACTAAGTGAATGATCTAATGTGCATAAATTAGATACTTAACATTCATTAGAAGTTTTATCATACTTGAAACATTTAGTTGGTCTCAAGGTTTAATCAGATTATGTCTCCAAATCAGAGGACATACATGTCAATGGGGACTTAATGGAACTGCTTGTGTTTTCATGGGAAAAAGAAAATATTTTCATGAGGAGTAGAAGAATCTATCACCAGCCCTTCTCCATTCTGCCCTCTGCCTTCTATTTCCCTAACCCATATTAACATTATGAGATCAACAAATGAAATCTTCTCCTGATACAGGTTTTAAAAGGACATTTGTATGTGGAGAGCATTAAGGGAAAATCAGGGAACATAATTGCTATGCTAATTAGACTCAGACCATTAAAGATCTTATAAGATCCACATTATTGTTGTTATTGTTAGTGTCACCTGAATAGTATTTCACAGATTACCAAGTACTTCCTCATGTGTTATTTTCATCTCATATTATGAAATGCTAACATTATAAATCATAATAATATTAAAAGATACTATTTTAATATTACATGAATCCTTGATTTTCAGTGATGCCATCTTGTTTCCATAGTAACTGTGTGTAAGTAGCTAATTGCTATAGATCCTCAAACAGTATTTCCTTTTGAGAGTTGACAACAGATGCTGGCATTTTAACAAAGAGTAAATTAAATAATCCATGGCATGCTCAGAGAATTGAAATGGTTACTAGGAATTTTTATAAACTATAATGATGCTTGGGTGATGCCTAGAATTTTGCAGTACCTATAAGTTTTTAAGAGGGCCAAGCAGGCCTCTTTTCTACTCATTTATGTGGCAATCACACAGATAACTTCTGACTATTAGATATTTATGCCTATGAGCTAATAACTCTCTTTTCAAAAGCATAAATATTCCACAAGCATGAAAATGATAATACAGTAAGGCATTTCACTTACAGTTTACACTTTGTTGCTAGTTGGTTTAATTTGCTTGCTTTGGCCCAAAATCTGAGCCAAAGTTAGCCAACAGAGAATAGGCATCTTGTTGATAAGAGGTTAGAGCTAAAGAAAAGTGGTGAGTCCTTGGTGCTAAAAGGGGAATATCAAGGTGTGTAAATAAATGGAAGGGCAGCCCCCATGTAAGATTTGTATGGGGCCTCTCCTTCCCTTATGCCTGAATAAACCCGTAATTCCTGGATAGAGTATATTATTACAGTTAAATAGTAGGAACTATTTTGTGTGTGGAATCCTGAATTTCTAAAATTATTTTTATACTGATTGTCAAGTGTATTTAAAATGAAATAGCTGTTGAAACATAATATGCCAGTGTAGTCAGAACTCTTAAAAGGTCACTAATTTTGAACTTCCTCAGCATCCTTAAAATCAGTTGAAGTCTTACTGCTGCTGGTGTATGTTACTTAAAGATATATTTTGTTTAGGCCATACAGTGTTTCTTGCTCTCTGTCAACTGGCTGCCCACATTTAAAAATTGGGTGATCTCCCATAAGCATCATTGTTCCTCTTGAAAAACTAAGATCTAGCAATAATGGACTCATGTTCTATTGGAGCTGAGTGCCACTGTCTCTTTTAGAAAGGCCCTTCACTCTCCAGTTTTCCAGGTCCTGGAAAACCAACTTCTTTTTTTGGTCACAATTGTCCTGATACCTATGGGCATTTGTTGTAGAAATGACATTCCTAAAATTTGACCAATGCACTGATTGATGAATTGATTGATTATTTTTAAAGAGTTGAATGAACCATTTTCAGTTCTCAGTTGCTCTATTAAACATATATATATATATATATATATATATATATATATAGAGAGAGAGAGAGAGAGAGAGAGAGAGGCAGGGGGAGGGAGAGAGAGAGAGAATGAAAACTATGGATGAACTTACACTTTTAAATGGGTCAGTTTACCACTGTATAATTAGAAAGAATACATAGAAACAAATGACAATTTAGAACATATTTTCCACTTAAAGCTACCTGTCTTATAGGTATGAGAGTAGAAAGAAAATAAATAGACATAGCTTTCGTATCTCCTAGTCATTCTAAATGTGTAAAACATTGCATGTTTAAGAGATGGAAGAGTCACTCAAGAATCTACTCTGTGCCTGAAATACACAGTTCCTCTCTTCAAATTCATGCTAGGAACATAAATAGGATATGTCCCCTAGTCTATCCATTGCAGAGTCTGGTGGATACAAAATAAAAATAAAGCAATAAGTAAGATAGAATGTGATCAGGGCTATAGTACAGACAGATATACATTATATGGAAGAACTGGGCAGAAGTAACTCTGCCTGAGATAGTCTATGAAGGTCCCACAGAAGTGGTCATTGAGCTTATTCTTCTAAAATAGTAAGTAGGGTTTTATCTGGCAAAGAAAATATGGAAAATCATTCTCAGCAGGGGAAATATCCTAAGCAAAGACCTAAATATGTGATAGTTGATTTTGCATCGATTAAAATTTCTGGCAGAACCATATTGTTGGAAATGGGGGATGGTAAAGGAAGATGTGGAAAATAGAATGGTTGATGGTGAGACGTGAAAAATCTTTTTATTCCTTCTCCAAGAGCTGAGCTTAATATGATAAACAATAGGAAGTAGTAAATGTTTTTAGGGGAGGTTATGAGTGATTAGAAAGGCAACTCCACGGCAGTGTGGAGTTGCATTGAGTTGTTGGAAAAGTCATGACGTATTTTTTCTGTTTTTCTTTGCAAAAATGCATCATGGCTTTTCCGACAGCCCAATAAGTGGGAACAAGTGAAGTCCAGGGGTTTGTCAGGGAAGCTTTAGGGATTGGCCAAGAAGAGAGGCAGTGAGTAAGATTGGATGCAGCTGGCAATAAAGAGGAATCAGAAGTGAAATAACTGAAAGCTACCCTTGAAGAAATTTTTCCAATTGAATATGGGTGCTCAGAGGACAAGATCAATTGGAGGTATGTGGCTTGAGAAAGAGAGAAAAATTCGAATGGAAACTAAAATCATGGTAACTAGGAAAGGAAGCATTTTCCACAGTCCCCGAGAAATGTGTAAACTCTGTCATAAAATTTTATTCCCCACATATATTAATTGGTTATTTGAACCAAAAATTATTAAGCAATTCTTATTATTATTATCGCTGCTGCTGTTGTTATTGTTATTATTAATGGTGATATTTTAAAAATAGGAATGACTTTATGCTGTCATCCACTCTGGGAATAATGCTAAAAACGAAACCAAAAACATCCTTGATTTCTTAAAAATTAAATTTATTGGGGTGATAGCAGTTAGTAAAATTACATGGGTTTCAAGTGTACAATTCTATAATACATCATCTATATTTAATGCAAGAAAAATACACGTTTATTTTAGCTTGTTTTTTCTGAGTTATTCTAAAGAATCATGAACCAGCATTTTTTTTTAAAAAGCCTACACATCCTGGTGAACCCATTAACTACGGAGTTACCCTGCACAGAATACTACTGAAGTCTGCAGCAGCTCTGGAGAATAACAGCCTATTTCTATTTTTTTTTTTTAATTTATTTTTTAGCTGAGCCATCCTGCCACCTGTTGGCAGCTCAGGGTCAGCTCAGCTCGACCCAGGAATCAAACTGGCGAGCCTGTTGCTCAGAGCTCACACTCTTGAGCGAGCTCTTAACCAATTGAGCCACTCGGCCGGCCCCAGCCTATTTCTTTTAAGCACTGCCTGAGGCCCTCCCAAATCGTGTATCTCACATGTGCTGTATTTTGAACCAGACTATCCCAGTCCTACCATCCAAGTTTGGTTAAAAAAATCTATTACATTGTATTGTACACCTGAAACAAATAAATAAATAAATAAATAAATAAATAAATAAATAAATAAATAAATCTGTTGTACAGGAAAAAAACATCTATGTAACCATTTTATATAACATATAGACTTAATTTTATTTACATAGGTTCTGTTGCTTCTATCACATTATTACTATTGGCCTTCCTGGTTCATGATTCCAGTTTCTCTATAATTCTACTTTCACATGGATGAATATCCCAAGTGTTTAATCCCAGTAGATATTCCATCTTTAAAATAGAGACAGACCCAATAATATTGTAATAACTATTGGGCTGCCAGAAAAGTCATGACGTATTTTTCCTATGTTTTTCGTTGCAAGAATGCATCATGACTTTTCCAACAACCCAATATATAGTGCCAGGTGGGTACTAGACTAATCAGAGGGATCACTTTGTAAATTATATGAATGTCTCACCACTATGCGTACACCTGAAACTAATATAAAATAATATTGAATATCAACTGTAACTGAAAAATAAAATTTTAATATAAACAACAACAAAAAAAATAGAGACAGACCTTGGGCTTCATCAGTTCCTTGGTCCCCTACTCTACTTCCTATTATATAAGTTTCTAACATAGTATATTTAGAGTAGTGTGATATATTCCAAACCCTCATGGGCTACTCATACATGGGCATACTTGTACATCTTGTATTCAAAGTGTAAAAGCCTTTTTTGTTGTTAAAAAGATACTGATTCAGAAGTCTTTTCATTGTAGCATTAGCAAAAACTAAGATTGTGGTTTTTAAGAATATATGTCAATATGAAGTATCATGAGTAGCTGCTCTACTTTATCAAATTCAGAATTAACATAGGATTTAAGTGATTAAAAATAGAGGCATTTTCAGTTTATGGACTTGCTTATTATCTTTAAAAAAAAAGTGATAGTGGGATTTCCAGCTGAGAAGAATGGTTGCAAAAACATTTTGTTCCAGTTAGTTAATTTTTCCCTACATGTGCGATATTCATTGTATCCATTTTAAAAGCAAATGAGCCATCTCTATCTCCTCTCGCATTTGTGGCAAACTCTTGCTGTGCCAATTTCAGATTCCATGTATCTTAGGGAGAATAAGATGTACTAATCTTGATTATAATTTTAAATTAAAAGAATGAAAATTGCTCAATATGAGGATATTGATACATTGCACTAATCAGACTGCCTTTGTTCCTTTCAAAAAAAAAAAAAGGAAAATATGCCTATAAACAGGATGGTAGATTCCTGTATTAAAATGTATAATAAAATGTATTACAATGTGAATGCTAGTAGATTTCAACTCAATCAAGTAATCAGTTCAGCGAAGCTAAAATTTGTTGATAAATGTGCTGTATACTTGAGATTCAGCCATTTTGCAAGTAATTGCAGCAAACCTTCAATGGAATTATTTTCATTGTAAAAACAGGTACTTCCCAAATGAAGACATAAGAATGGATAATAGACACACAAAAAAAAGATACCCAGCATCATTAGTCATCAGGGAAATGTAAGTTAAAACCACAATGAGATTCCACTACACACCTATTAGAATGGCTAAAATTTAACAGACTGATCATACCAAGTGTTGTAATGATGTGGAGCAAGTGGAATACTTAAGCATTGCTGTTGGAAATGAAAAGTAGCATTATCACTTTAGAAAAATCTGATAGCCTCTTGTAAGTTTAAACATATATCTATCTGCCCATGACCCCGAATTCTATTCTCAAATATTTACCCAAGATAAATGAAAATGTACATTAATATAAAAGACTTTTTCATAAATTTTCATAGCAGCTTCATTAATCATAACACTAACCTGGAAACAAACCGAAGGTCCATCAACAGGTAAATGAATTGACACATACAATGGAAAACATCTCACCAATAAAAAGGAACAAACTACTGATACACCTAAGAACATAGATGAATCTCAAGCAATTATGTTGAGCAAAGAGGCCAGACACAAGAGTACCATAGGCATTAATATGAAAACTAAGCTGTGGTGATAGAAATTAGATCGGCCATTGCCTCGTCATGCAGGAATCTTATGAGGTAATGAGAATACCTTACATCTTAGAAGAAATGTCATCAGCACAAACACTTGAGCATAGAGAAGATATTTTAAATTGCTGTAAGACAATCTAAGTATTCAGGCCACAGATATAGAGAAGAAAGGCATACTATAGGAACATTGTACAGTTAGGACTAGGAGTCTTTTGTGAAAATGGAATCAGGAGTGAATGATGAGGCATTCATTCATTCAACAACCAAAGAGTTATTAATGTGTGATTGATGAGCCAGACCATTCTAGGCAACTGGGGATATAGATGAAGTCTGTGGCCTCATCTAATTTACACTTCTGTGGGAGAGAATACAATAGACAGACACCAACTAAACAGAATGATGACAGATTGGTGCTGTAAAGGAAATAAGGGCACTCCCAACAGGAAGGATGGCACAGATCCATTTCTAGAGAATCCCTGGAGAAGGATGTATCCGATAGAGAAAGAGTGAAAGCAAAGACCCCACGGTGGGAAAGAGCTCCATTTGTTTGAGGAGCCAAAAGGAGAACAGTGTGTCTAAAGGGTGGGCCAACTTGTGTGATGAGTGGAAAGCCAGGCAGAGGGCTGTTTCTTTTGGACCATGCAGGCCACTCAGTGAGGCTTTCCCATTTTAACCAAAGTGAAATGGGAAGCCATGGTGGAGCTTTAAGTTAGAGGTGTATTGCCTCTTTGTGTTTTTAAAAGGTCTCTGTTTAATGTGTAGATTGAAGTAGGGGGAGAGCCCTAAGTAGAGAATGAGGTGATAAAGATTATTGCAATTAAAAGAAGGCAGGGAGGTGGGGTGGGAGGAACAGGTGAAGGGGATCAAGAGGTACAAACTTCCAGTTATGAGACACGTAAGTCATGGAAATGTAGTTTACAGCACAGGGAATATAGACAATAATATTCTATCTATTTTGTATGGTGGCAGGTGGTAATGACTTATTGTGGTGATCATTTCATAATGCATATAAATGTCAAATCACTATTTTGTACACCTGAAACTAATATAATATTGCACTGCAATCATAGCTCACTTTAAAAAGAAAGCAGGGAGACAGGTTAGGAGGTTCTTGCAATTACCCCAAGTAGGAAATGAGGGTAGCTTGAATTAGGGAGGTGACAGTAGAGGAAAAAGAGAAGAAAATTTCAAAATGTATTTTAGCCAAATACCTGACAGGACTCACTGACAGATAAGATGTGGAAGAATGACTGAATTGGAGAAACCAAAGTGATCCATCAATCTTTGTTTGAGCTTCGCACCATTTATAGAGATGCAGGATCTGGGTTTCTGGGCATCAGGGTGAGAAATTCAACGTGTATCTAATCAGAGGTTTAGCAGAAAGAGATTGCACTCCCAAATGAGGTGAGATGAGAGAGAGACTATTTACAAAGGTATGGGAAGTGGGCAGGAACAGTAAGGATAGTGTTGTGCTAGTACCAGTAGGGAGTCCTTACTCTGACTGGGATATAAGAGGCAGGGGGGACAAATGGGATGGTTTTACAGAGAGAACTCCAGACAGGAGATGGGGTTCTCAGTCCAGGAATCCAACAAACCCATAGACCTGGCAGGAGGGACCTTAGTTCTTCTTCTTGTGGCTGGAGAACATTGACCAAACCCAACCTGGACCTGGAGGGATAGGGGATGGTGGGATTTGGGGGCTGGGGGAATGGCAGTCACTCAGTACTCAGAGCACATAGAGCGAATCTGACACATGCATAATAAGATACCTCGCATAATGCCCATATACTGAATTCTGTATACTTTAAAAATACATTAAACTTTCCCAAACAATCTCAACTACAGCCAAGATATTTTGCAACAACATAGCCATTTTTGTTATTGAGAAAATGAACTTGGAAAGCTTTTCAAGTTATGTATTAGTCATGCATTATTGTTTTAATGCTGATTAGAGAAAGCTGTTCTACTTACTTTTTTATAAAGTAATCATTACTTAGTTAAAAAGGAAATAAGTGTATAAGGAATTATGGGATGCTGAAAACCTGAAGACAACTGTAGAGTTATAGAGGATATTGAGAGTACTAGACAGATGGAAGTGAAAAATGCATCCGTTTCTTTACCATTAAGACCTTGCCTAGGTGTTTGCGACATTTGGAGCTGGGATAAGAAAATCAGATTTTACTCCATATGCTCGAAGTCTTTATTATGTTTGTCAGTATAACTTAATCTTTTTAGTTATCACATGTGATTCTGTTTCTACATTTTGCTGTGATTGTCTACCAAAGACAGCATATTTATGTTTTATAATACAAGCTACCCAAGGGTCCCACTGGCTACTACAAACTCTGTTTTCAAAGCTTATTTCATCGGAAGGCACTGTTGTCAAATATATCACATTTTAGTGATACTTTCATTTAAAACAAATATTGAATGCTCGCCCAAGACGTGTTGCTCTGTGATATTTTATTAAGTCTATCATCATGCACTGATTGATTACCAACAGATTATGAAAGCATTGGAAGTAAATAGGATTTAAATTCAATATGTGTATATGCATGTGTAGGTACAAATTATCAAATGAGGCAATTGTTTCGGATTTATTCAGAATTAACATTCATTGATTCCACAAATATTTACTGAGTGCCTATTATGTGACAAGAATTCTTCTAGACACTTGGGCTACAAAATCGACCCAGATTTCTATTTCTGTGGATATGATATTCTAATGAGGGAACATAAACAAAAACAGTATGTCTAATAGCATGTTAAAAGGTGATACATTATGTGGGGAAAAAATGGAGAATGTACAAAATAAAGCAGTACTCATCAGGGTCATGAAGTAACCTTGACCATACTCTGACCTGATCTCCTTGACTTCAGCATTGAAACTGTTGCAGTTTTTGTAGACATCAATTCTTAACTGGTCAAGCAAAATCTTTACCATAATTCCCTGATACATTCATGCTTGGTATATTTATGTTTTGGATTGTTAAATAGATTTAAAATAATAGACTAGTCTTTCAATTATCATTTTTCTAGCTTTATTGAGATATAATTAAAATTGTTTAAGTTTAAGGTATAATGTGTTGATTTGATACATTTCTGTATTGCAAAATGGTTATTACCACCATAGGGTTAGCTAACACCTCCATCATGTCACATAATTACCATTTCTTTTTTGGGTTGAGAACATTTAAGACATACTCTCTTAGCAACTTTTTTTTTTTTTGAGGGCAGTGTCACTGGCCCTCACATGTGGGACCCGAACCGGGGCCGCTGGCCTCCCAAGCCAGCGTTTAACCACTGCACCACTTGGCCGGCCCTTTTAGCAACTTTTAAGTATATAATATAGTATTATTAGTGATAGTCACCAGTATATATGTATTAGATCCCCCATAATTTATTCATCTTATTCCTGGAAGTTTGTACCTTTGACCAACCTCTCCACATTTTCCCACCCCCCTCCAACCCTGGTAAATACCAATTAGTAAAACTCCTTTTTAAAGGTGCTAATGCTCGAATGGGGTGCACTACATAATTATTGGATTGTCGGAAAAGTCATGACGCATTTTTGCAATGAAAAACAGAAAAAAATACGTCATGATTTTTCCAACAACCCAATATTTGGGATGTAAGAAGAAAATATTGGGACTTCAGTTGATTAATTTTTCAAAACATAAAGAAGAAATTAGTCCATGTTTACTTAATGATTGAGAGTAGCACATAAGATAGATGATAGATAGATAGATAGATAGATAGATAGATAGATGATAGATAGATAGATTATAAACAGATAGACATTCATATTCTATATATATTACTTGCTCAGAATATTTTTGATAATGGCCATTGGTAGATGACTGGATAAAGAAACTGTGGTACATTTATACAATGGAGTATTACTCGGCCATAAAGAAGAATGAAATCTTACCATTTGCAATAACATGGATGGACCTAGAGGGTATTACGTTAAGTGAAATAAGTCAGGCAGAGAAAGACAAATATCATATGACCTCACTTATATGTGGAATCTAAAGAACAGAATAAATGAGCAAAGTAGACAGAAATAGACTCAGAGATATAGAGGAAAGAACTGATGGTTGCTAGATGGGAGAGGGGTGGGGATGAGGGAGAAGGGGAAGGTAGTGGAAAGTGCAAATTAGTAGTCACAATATAGTCACAGGGATATGAAAGACAGTTTGAGGAATTTAATAAATTATCATTATTAAACTTGCCATAATTAACTATATTTATGACAAAGAAAGCAAAACAAAAATAATTTATGACTTAATTTTATACTCAATCAACTAGGATATGTACATTGTAGCTTTTTATTGCTGAATCGTTTGTCTCATTATTTATGCATATGCTTAAAGCAGTGAATCTGGAACATAAATTATAATGCTTTGTTTTTTGAGGAATTCTATTCACATGAGTTTTAATCCACATTGATGTCTCTTTCTAGTCTGTTTATTATATAAAGGAGAAATTGTGTGTGTGTGTGTGTGTGTGTGTGTGTGTGTGTGTGTGTGTCTTGGTTGAAGATTATGTTCACATGAGGTTTAATCCACCTTAAAGTTTCATTTTTATTAAAGCTTATGGGAAATTGCTGAAGTAAAGTTTCATGATGCCAAGTCACTAAGCAAAGTTCCCCCAAATGACAACCTGTTAGCAAAGTGAACCTACAGCAATCATCCCTTTAGGCAATGGGCAAAATGCCCAGTTATGAACCCAGAACTCATTCAACTAAGAAATTTATATATGATACTAGTGTCTATTAGACTTGACTTCCTTAACCAGCTTCATTCTAGGTTTAGATTTCCACTTTTTATTGCAAGGTACACTGGAAAATAAAGAAAAGGATAGGGCTGGCCGAGTGGCGCGGTGGTAAAGAACTGGCTTGGGACGCCAGCGGCGTGGGTTCGGATCCCACATATGAGGGCCAGTGACACCGCCCTCTACAGCTAACAATAGCTCCACCTGGAGCTGGGCTGTGCAAGCCCCAGCGACGGTGTAGGCTGCAGCCCCTGCTGCAGTGGGCTGCCATAGGCTACAGTGAGTGGCCCGCAGCCAGCGTGAGCAGCTGGCAGCCAGCGTGAGCTGCCAATAGCCGCAGTGAGCGACCATCCAGTGGCCGGCAACCGATCTGCCTCATCCGGGAAAGGGCGCAATGACGATACCAACATGGGCCAATGAAGCAACATCCTCTGCAACTAGACTGAAGAACAAAAAGACAGCAACTTGTCTGTTCCCCTACCCCAATTCTCCAATAAAATCTTTAAAAAAAAAAAAAAAGAAAAAGAAAAGGGTAATCTTGTCCTGGGTGATTGGTAACTTTGGAAAAATGAAATTTCTTTGGTATCTTTCTGGCAATAGTTTGAGGTGAAACAACTTTTTTTTTTCTAACACATTGAAACCGTTTATTTCCTCCAGAGTTTGCATATGATGTCAGATAAGTCATTCTTCTAATTTATCTAGGCACTCAGCAAATTATTGGAAAAAATCATCTTTCATTTCTTTTTCATGTTTCTTCATGAGTTTTTTTAATGTATTTTAAGGTGTTCTTGGAGATTAGGGGGTGGCTATCTAGCTCATATTAAAAATCTAACAGAAAATATACTATTAAGCATTTGAGCTTCTCAGCTCAAAGTCAATATTAAAGAAAATAATATTATGCAAGGTTTTCTGATCATAAAAATACAGATAATTAGTAACTTTGTGCAGCATGTTTCCATCTGTTTAGCACTGAATTAACATTTATAAGTCTAATACTCATGATGAATTTCCTTGTCTGGTAATATTTCTATTGGGTATATAGCTAATGGGCTAAAACAGTATCCAATCATCATAAACACTTCATCACTGCCATTTGGGGCCTTTCTGTTTCTTTAAAGGAAATAAACTTGTCCTTTAGTGTTTCAGTGAATTTATATGATTTCATTGGAAAAGTTATCAGTAGAATTCACCATGAGTTATAGCAATATACTTAATGCTATTCAGAAAACATCTCATCTCTTTCCCTGTTTTTGTAAAGGTTTATTTCTTTTTAATGTCACTTTAATTCCCCTTATTTAAAACCTACATCTCAAACATTCATGGCTCTTAATATAAACTATAAAATATGTGCTTACTGCCATGATCCTTTCTAAAAATTGTCCCAAATCCTTACAGTTTAATCACAGGTCTTGTCTGTAACTAAATATATATATATATATATAAATTGTCAGAACTCTTGTAAAACAAAGTGACTGAAAATATTATATAATTATATGGCTTTTTAGAAATGGCTATATCACTTGTTTTGTAAAATTACTTTATTTAGCTTTTTAAATTATATTTGCCATATATATATATATATATATATATATATATATATATATATATATATAATAAAATCAACCAAAAATTTAGATATTGAATATTTTTCAGGTGAACAACCTTGGTGCCAACCCTTGGTTTGTCTTTTTTCTCTCACCTCTGAGCTCTAATCCATCAAGTCCTATTGGCTATGCCTCAGATTTGGCCCTGTACCTATCCTTAAGTCTTCTGTCACTCTTTTATTCCATGCTCCCTCATAGGCCTCTCTATAATCCATTCTCTACACAGAAATGAAAGCCACTTCTCAAAGGTAAATCAGATTGAACCACTTTCCTAATTAAAACTGCTCCGTAACTTCCTGGAATCAAGTCCTTATCATGACCAGCTAG
Source organism: Aselliscus stoliczkanus (assembly GCA_033961575.1). Classification (NCBI taxonomy): domain Eukaryota; kingdom Metazoa; phylum Chordata; class Mammalia; order Chiroptera; family Hipposideridae; genus Aselliscus; species Aselliscus stoliczkanus. The sequence goes on along the minus strand of CM066737.1, from coordinate 90,537,211 downwards.
TCCCTACATCCACTGGTCCCTGCTTCTTTTACAGATCTCATCTTCTGTCACATTGCCTTCTGGTCACATACCAAGTTCATTGCCACCATAGGGCTTTGGTTCTTGCTGTTCCTTCAGTTGCCTCATGGTTTCTCCTTTCTTGTCCCCCAGGTGTAAGCTCAGATATCATCTCTCCAAAGAAGGTTTCTGACCACCCTGCCTAAAGTCAGTCTCTATCATATCTCCCAATGGTATTTATTTTGCTGCAGTTAGCTCCATCTGAAATCACTTGTTTATTTTATTTGTTTGCTTCTTTGTTGCCTATATCCCCACCTCCCTCAACTCCCTTATAAATTTCAAGAGAGTAGGGCCCTTATCTTGTTGCAATACTGAGATCCTGGGTCAAAAATTGTCATATAGTTCATGCACTACATAGATGTGCTGAATGGATAGTTTATTAATGTGTCAAATGCAGGGCATGGGTTGAACAATTTCTTTGAAGCAATTTTCATCTAGTAAAACTGTCAACTTACCTTACATACACTACATGAATTCCTCTAAAACTGATTCAGTGTTATCGGGCTTTTCTGCTCATTAGAAACACATTTTCTACCAGTAGGATTGTAATTTTGGTAAAATGTTCACAAGGTCTTGAGGTATATTAATCATACTTGAACTGCCTTTCAAGTAAGAAGACCGAGGTACTGTCCTAGCAGGTGCAGTGATTTCAAGGGTTTTGAAAAGTGTCTGATCGCTTCCTTCTACCTCCATCTACCCCTTCTCACTTATGCCTAAAATCCCATGTTTATAGAGTTTTATTTCTTTAGTCTATAGAGTTTTAATTCTTTTATTTCTTTATTTTTTGGATCTTCTTTAGATCCAAGTTAAGATAGAAATACTCCTGGAAGGATTAACACTTAAAACTCATTCAGTCATTTAAGAATAAGGTCTGAGGATCTAAAAATATGTTTTGAGATTGAAAAAAGGCAAACATTAGAAAACAAGAAAGGTGAGAGATAGGCAGAAGGGAGCACCTAGAGGGTGGGAACCATTCAGAAATTTTGGTTGCTTGTAAGTCGGGTGGGGTGCAATTTATTGCATTCTGGTTCCATTCCTGACTTTATCACTAACTGTAAATTTGGGCATGTTGGGCCAGCTGAGTGGCACGGTGGTTAAGCGCTGGCTTGGGATGCCAGCGGCCCCGGTTCGGGTCCCATATATGAGGGCCAGTGACACTGCCCTTAAAAAAAAATTGGGGGCATGTCATTCAGTCTTTATGTGAAAAATTAAGAGATTCAACAGGGTTATCTGTAAAGAATTCTAGGTTAGTGATTCTATACTCAGTAATTTTAACCACAATCAACACTCTTCAATTCTCATGAATAATGGAAAATATGAGAGCTGATGTAATTTAAAAAGTCAATACGGTTTCTATAAATACAGTTATATGGGGAAAAAAATAGCAGACCTTGAATTCCATTTTTAGCTCGTGTTTTATATTCCACATATATTCATAGTTTCATTATACATATATCAGACATGAATGTGCATGCATGTGCACACTCACATTGCTTCCTTCACTGAGAAATTACACTAGTAATTCAGAGGGAGCTTCTGAGAAGTGTGCAATGGAAGATACTTCTCTCTTATATAATATCTAATAAACCTCTCCATTTCTTTATTTTCTTCATTATAATGCATTTTATTTATCATATTAGGTTGAGCCAGGATGCACACAGCCATAGCCAGCTGAGAAAGTTAGCAAGAGATCATGTATGTCTTTCTTCAACTCAGCCTCCTTTCCCATAACTCATTCTTCCTGATTCACTCTTTAAATTAAATTCCTTCCTTTTACCTACTTTCCTGATTCATCTATTCACATAGGGTCAATTGTAGGGATCCTGGCAATGTAAGAACAATTAACAATTGCCGTTGCCCTAACAAGAGACTTCATTTTTGTTAATATATTTTATTCTTGAATAGGGCCACCATTATACTTATTTATTATTACACTTAATACACTTATTATTATATTTATTACAAGAGTCATGATCAAAAGAAGGATCCACTGATTCTGACTCTCAGGAAGCACTCAATAAATATTTGATGAGTGAATGAAGAAACGCCATGTTGGAATTAAAATACACTCTCAAAACAATAAAATACACTCTCAACATTGCAACAGAGCACTTCATTAAAAAGTATGGGGGGGGCAGGAAAGCATGGGGTTGGAGGTTTTGCACTGCAACAGTTATATTTTTTTCCATAGCATGAGATCCTGTCCTCATTAAAATGCATAGGATGTGGAGCTATTGCTCCAGGAGGACCTGCTGTGTCCTGTTGAAATTACTCTCCCAGATCCATGGATTAGCTAGCAGTAGGGAGGATAGGACTGATATTTGTCTGTGCCTGTGTATTTAAATGACTGAAGAAAAGAAGTTATAGGGATTAACATTCCACTTTTACAAGTATAATCATAAGTTTAACACAGGGACAACTCTATTTTTAGTGCTTTTTATCTGTGCGTTATGAATAATATGTTCAGCTCATGATTTTTTTGCATTTATTTCCCATTTTTGTGGAATTGAAGTAAACTCATCCAATGTATCAATGAAATTCAAAACTGTACTTGATAATGACAAAAGGCATTATTTTTGAAAGGGTGAATATAAATAAATCATCAACACTTTAGTAGTGTTCAAAACATAGTTTCAAAGCATACTGAACTCAGCATGTTATTTCTCCAAGTAGGTGCTTTAAATGTGTTAAACTTCCGTTGTAAAAAGTAACCTAGGACAATTTGGCTGTTCAGTCATTTTCAGGTTCTTAGAGCAATCTTTGTTAGAATCCTACAGTTAGAGGCAGGTGGGTGATCTATGTCAGCCTACCAGGTGGTGTGCTGAAATTCAAACAAGTCTTAGACCCAGTAGACCAAATTCTGTCAAAGGTACCAAGGATTGGTAGCAACTAGGCACAAACACTGTTATTGAGTTTAGGTCTTTAAGTTCTCACTCTGAATCCATAGGAATTTCCACTAGTAGTCTTACAAGAGAGGTTCTTCATGAGGAAGATAACCCAGCCTTCAAGTCCAATCAGAGGACAGAATCTTCCATGAAATAAAATAGAAGGCAGACCAAAGGGAGTTTAGGCCTAGATTTAGTGCACTGATCTGAAGGTACTAGGTTCCTGGCCTGGCCGAGGGTTTATGCCTCATTCGTGGGAAGGCTCATAAACTCTATCTAGCCAACTGAATATCTTGAACACCTCTCATTTCATCAATGAATAATTATTTCGAGCATCACTTTTTTGAATTAATGAAACCTCTGGTGTAGACTTTGATAATGATACTTAAAATTCTTGCATAACCATTTTTAAAGTGTGGATTTCTGATTAGGGAACTTAAAATACTAACCACCTTAGGTGTGAATCAAAGCTAATTTACAAATACAGAATGCACAGTGAAGTATTGGGTTGTCAGAAAAGTCATGACATATTTTTTCTATGTTTTTCGTTGCAAAAATGCATCATGACTTTTCCAACAGCCCAATATTTTAAAATATATCACCACACCTACAGCATGATATAATAGCTTTTAAAATAAATTTATTACCCTCAGAAATAAAATAGATTTATTAAATATTATAACAATAGCTTTTAATTAGATTTGTACTAGAATGTTAATCGCCACCAAGACGATAGTGATTAAATTATGTAGCATATCATAGATATCCTACATATTATTTCACATATATTCCTGCTCCTACAATGATAGATATATTTATTCAGCCATTGTATCTATTCAACTCCTTCTATCATCATAGGAGCAAGAATCACTGAAAATGAGGTCATTTGAGCCAATGTCCCTTTTTTTGTGTCCTTTAAATGGTCTTAAATTTCAGCCATATAAATTCTTAGATACTCCAATAATTCACATTCTACAGGTGTCTGGAGTAATCTCTTCCAAACTTTAACTCTATTGACTGTATATAACTTTCTCATATTTAAGAAAAGTATTGGCTGGTGAAGGAGACCAAGTCTGAATTCCACTGAGTTGTTAAAAAGCTTTGGAAGGAAAACAGGGACAAGTTAAATGTCTGCCTCTGCCCAGAGAGGAACTCCCTGGATGAGACACAGAGCTCTAAAATTTCTTTCCCAGAGAAAAGTTTAGACACAAAACAGGGCCCCAGGGAAAAAGCTCCTGGCTTGCTTCACAGCTAGGTCTAGAAGAAGACGAAAGTTTTCGGGAACTTTCTCTGTCCAGCTGGAGAGATAACTTATCATAGCTCTGTGCTTTCCACCTTTTAGTTAACCCTTTGTGAATAAGTCACATTGTTTGCCTTTAATCGGTATTTCTATTCTTTTATCCTTGGAAAGAAACCATCTCTACTCATATTACTATATCTGCTGTTTCCCTAGAATCAGTTATATATGAGGGCTTTGGAAATCAACAGAACTTTCTATTCTACCTTTTTACAAGTAGGATATTCAGAATAAATCTACATGAAATTGAGTGCACCCCAAGTGAAATCACTGACTCTTATACTATCTACATATGTATGACTACCAAATTTTCTTTCTTACTGAGACCCTGCTGAACAAAAATTCATATACACAAATAACTACTAGAAAACTCCTTCTGAAAATCTGGCAGGCAGCTCAACCATAACGTTCAAAGCAAAGATAACATTTTTTTTGCCCAGTTCCCCAAATGACTTCCCATCCATTCTTTCCACCACAATTCTTTGCAACATACTCACCATGATTCAAGCCAAGGAACTAAGAGTCATTCATTCCATTCTCTTTATCCCTTACACTCCACAGCCAATCTATCCACATGTTCTATCTGCTCTAACTCATCATCTTTGCTGCTATTCTTTCAGTGCAAGCCTCCATCAACTGTCACCCAGAATGCTGTATTTTTTACCCACTAACTCTCCTTTCTTCTACTTTAGCTCTCCTTTTCTGGTTAACATAGCAACTGAATGATAATGAAAAGGAAAAAGAAAATCATGCTACTCCCTTGATTAAAACCATCTCATGGCTTGTCCTTACTCATGGAATTAATCCAGACCTTTAACAAAAGCCTACAAATCCCCCCAAAATCTCTGGCCCCTCAGATCTCACCAGTTTCCTGCTCACTCTGGCTGCATAGTCTTTTTTGTTGTTGTTCCAAACAGAAAGCCAGCATAGCCCAGCCTCAGGGTCTTTGCACCCACAATTCCCTCTGCCTAGAAAGCTTCTGGCCCCTGATATTCACATGCCTGTTTCCTCAATATCCAACTTGCAGGTCAAAAGTCACACTACTGCAAGGCTATCCCTACCACCTTATCTCAGGCAGCTCAGCAACGCCCTCAGCCAGGCACCCTACATCCTTACCTGCCTTTGATTCTGTAGAACATTTTCACAAACTAAAAGTTTCTTGTTCATTTAGTTGGTGGTTTACTATTCCTCTACTCTGAATATAAATTCCATAAAATCAAGGACCTTGCTTCTCTCTGCTCTACTCTGATTGACTCGGCACTTGGTGGGAGTTTGTTGAATAAAGGAATGAGGTCTCCCACCTGGCAATGTTTTCTTTTAAGAGAAGAAGAAGCAAAGTAACCTTTTCCAATGTAGTTGAGGTACTTGGTAATATGCTGATGTGGCTGAGCTGTCTGAGAGCCCCAAAAAATGAACCCCCATAGTTAAATCCAACTCTAAATATATAGACTGCTCAAGGAGCCACCAGGGAGCCACTAAGATCAATTTGAGTACTTCTCATTCCCTCAGGGCCCCTCATCCTTCTGTTTGATACATCAATACAGGAGGAAGAGGAGTAGCATCATATTCAATGACAAGGATGGTCTGTTCTAATTTGCATTATCTCTGAAGAGAATTCAAAGGGACTGACTCGATCTTATGGCCCTATGGCAGCGATCCTCAAAGTTGGTCCCCGGACCAACAGCATCAGCACCACCTGGGAACTTGTTAGAGATGCACACCCTCAGGGCCCACTCCTGACTTGCAGAATCAGAAACTTTTCATCTGTTTGAGCAAGTCCTCTGCTCAAATATGAGAACTGCTGTGCTAGGGCAACAATGCCCAATCTTGGTTGCACTTTATAATCACCTGCCAAGCTTTTACAATGCCTCATCCTGAGACCCTCTATTAGAGGTTCTGATTTAGTCACTGTCTCATGGGCCAGGGCTGTTTTATTGAAGTTCTCCTAGGTGATGCGGATGGATCACCAAAGTTTAGAACCACTGTCCTAGTCATTTCAGGTATATCCAGGTACTTTTCCGAGGTTCCTCTTAGAAAGCAAAATATTTTGGAATTCAAAAATTGTTTGCTTCACAGTTTTACAGTAGGAGAGAGGGGAAATCACTTGGCCTAAAACATAGCATATGGTTACAAATGCTAGCATTGTATAGCCTCATCCGAAGCAACAATTCATAGGGAAGTGCATTAAAGCAGTGTAATGTTCAAAACCAAGTTCTGTGCTAAGCATCTGCTGTAATGGAATGACTTATTCCAGAAGGAAAGCTTCATTTCAGGGGAACTTATCATGATATCAAATATGTTTTGAGTTAATGAAAATGCAGGAAGCACCAAGTTAATAGGGCAATTTTAAACCATAAAACCTAACTTAACTGCACTGAAAATGACAGTGCTCTACACAAAAGGAAATTTCACAACTTGATTGATCAAATCAAGAATTACTAGGAGGTTGTGTGGCATCTCCTTTGAAGAATGAGTTGATGGGGAGAGGCAAGCTTCTTTAGAACATGCTTATTTACTTCTTAATTAAACACAGAATAATTAAACAGAGATTTAACTCTGTAAGGCCACAGAACAACTTGTTTGATAACATTATTCTAAGCCTCCAGATTGTCATTTCCATGTTAGTATTGATTCCTTATATTCGTTTCCAGATATATTTAAATAGAAGTTCTTCAGGTTCTGTTTATATATTAGCTTTTTTTAGTTGTTGTTACAAGCAAGATAAAGTTTGAATGACAGGTGAAAGGGTGTTTATTTTCACAATAAAAAACTTAATTTCTGTAAGATTGAAACTCCCTTTTGATATAAATAACCCTGTATTTTAGCTGCTTAATTTCGGATTGAATTATTTAGTCGAAAAGTTAAAAGACAATGCTAATGGAACAAAGCTACTTGTTCCTCTTATTTTATGGATGATTTATAAAATATAAAACCAGCTGTTTCATTATAATTTGCTGAAATTATATTTGTGAAATTATATTTAATCAATAGCTCTTTTAAAACTGTGCCTATAAAATTTTTCTTAGGATAATAGTGTTTTCTCTACATATAAAAGGTGATTACTACTATTGTGTGTCAAGAACTTTGTTAGGTCTCCTTAATTCATTAGAATTCCATATTATAATGGGCAAAACCAATTAGGCCAGTTACTAAACAGAGAATATTGGAAACATGCTATAGGCAAAGCATGGTGTTACAAGTGGTTCAACTTTCTAATTTTGAAATTAGATTCGGAGCATAATACATTTAGAAAATGTGGGTAGTTAAATTTAAATTAAAAATATTTAAAGCAGATAATATTCCAAATTTACTTTCTCAGTCACATGAGATACATTTCCAAAGGTCAATAGCTATATATGGCTAGTGGCTACCAAATTAACCAGAAGAGATACTTTCATCATCACAGAAAGTTTTACTGGGTAGCTCTATAGAGGCTAGTTTGTGAGAAAGTATGTTTTTTAAAAAAGCACTGTTTTCTGGGGTATTATAGGATAATTTTAAGCATTCTAAAATAGAATTAAATTTAATCAAATAAATAAGGAAATATAATGCCAAACTAGGAATATTTTTAAAAAGAATTGATCCTCTACAAGGGGAGCCCAATGTGCACAACACATACCATTTCCTATCAAAGGGGGTTGCCTAGAGCTGTTGTACATCTCAGCCCCATAACTGGGGCATAAGGATTTTAAAGGCCATATCCTCTATTTTATCCAGTGTCCTCACAGCACCCAAAGAAGTGATGTGGAGGCCGGCCGAGTGGTTCAGTTGGTTAAGAGCTCGCTCAAGAGTGCGAGCTGAGCTCTGAGCAACGGCGGTTCGATGCCAGCCCGAGCTGAGTTGCCGTTGAGCTGCCAACAGGTGGCAGGGTGGCTCAGCTAAAAAAAAAAAAAAAAAAGGAGTGATGTGCCTAAAGAGAGCACTCAGCAAATGTTTACTAAAAGCATTGAAGAAATCTGAAGCAAAGAGAGGCTTTGAACTTGAAAAGTAGGTTGTGGCTCCTGGTTAATCTGGCACTCCACTGTAGGGTCATTCTGAATAGCAGTAAGCCATGACCTCCCTCTGGGACAGATGTTTCAGGATAGAGTCACAAGACCAAGTGCCCTCTGAACACTTTCTGAACTAGATGCTACCTATAGTAACACAGAGTTCCAATTCCCCGTTACACCTTCCTGATACCTGCTCTAGGACCAACCAATGTGAACATAGACTGGCTCTCAGGCTTCTCATGATTTAATTATTCAGCTTGAATGACCATATGACTTCCTCCAATAAAGACCCATGTCTGATTCTGTTTCTTTCCTTATTATAGGAGATGACTACTCCAAACACACAGACACACACACATACACACACTCATACATATACAAAAAAGCAGTGATGAAATTACTCCCTACATCAGCGACAGGGTTTTGTTTCAAAATATTTGCACTGCATAAATTTCAGAAGGTATTCTGACCTTTAATTTAAAATTTAATTCAATAAAGATTATCTTATTCAGAAAATATTATCTTTGAATATTAGTTTAAAGCCTCGAGAAGCACACACAAACAGCTTCATTCCTAGATTCAAGCAAGGCAAATATTTCCAAGTACTTTTAATCTCCTCATGATTGCTTAACCCAAAATACTGTATCTCCTTTTGCACTAGACTGTGTGTATCTAAAAGTTACACAGATTATTGAAAAAGAAGGAAGGGTAAGAAATATTGACACACCTTTGGTCTGAAAATCTTCCCTTAATACATCCAATGTGTTTTTCAGACAGATGTTTGGAGGACATGGTTTTCAGGGTAGACCCAGCACAAATGTAAAGCAATGCCCGCACACCTGTTAAGCCCTTCTGTGCCATCTGCTTATCAGAATGTACACATGACCTTAAAATAGTTGCTGCTTTTGGATGTCATTTTACTAGGGTTGCGACTCCACCTCCCACAACCATCAGACTTAAAAAGAAATTTATCTCAGAAGGCAGTGTTTTCTCTGAGTGTGAGCTTCATTTTTATAAGCCGAGCTTGAAGTCCCTGACATTTAGAAATGACAGTGTGTCAGTGTGAGGTTCTTTTGAATAATCCTTCTAAGTTTTATCAGCTTTGCAAAATGTTACTAAGTGCCAGTATTCAGTTTATGAAATGTTCTAAATGTTGCAGGTGTGATATTGGCCAAAAATGGGGAGAGTCCTTAGCTAAGATCAAGCAGCTAGTTTGGTGAGTGACTGTTTTGTGAGACGGTGGTGATGTTGTTCAGTGGTTTTGGACAGAGACAAAAGGATCCCCTAGTTGTTATTTTAAGACTTATACTCCATTTTATATCTTTTTAAAGTTTTTATGTCATATTTTTAAATTGCTGTTTACAATAAAATGAACCATGAAAATGTTTAGAAAAGTATTTATAGTTAAAGGAAATATAATTCAACTATTGGAAAAGGAATTTACTGACTTTTTTAAAGCTCAGTGTTATTTTATTGAAGGAAATATATACATTATGCTGCGATGCATGGAATACATTATGTAATGTCACATTACTAAAAGATATTTCTTCAGGTGACAGAATTTTGTTGTATCCTGGTACAGGAGACCCCTCTTACCTACTGGACATATGTTTCAAGACCCCCAGTGGACCTCTGAAACCATGGATAGTATCAAACCCGATGTATACTGGTTTTTCCTATACATACACATGTGACTTTTAATACATCTTAATGTTAAATATTTATATGATCATGAACAGCACTTGGGAATTTTATGAATGCATATACCAAGAATGTGCACCTTCTTGTTTGTACAGATGTCTATGTCGGTGTTTGACTTAATGGGGACCATTGGCAAAATTTCTGCCCCATTCATTTGAACAGCTTGCTTCATATATACATCATTCAAAGAAAATAGGCATGGAAATATCTGGTAATGAGCTTCTAATAGACTCATTACAGAAAAAGATTGTGAGATAGAAACTGACACTTAAGAAAGCAAGCTTGATGATTTCAAGCTTGATTCATAGACAAGAAAGAAAAATGTTTTAATTTAGCTTTTAAAATTTTAATAACATTATTAGCAATAAAATACACCAATGCTTTGAAACTACCTGAAGATAAGTACCATGGTTTTTTTGTTTTGCTTTAATTCTGAATCCCTCAGAGAAGAATGCTTTGGTAAACTATCATGAAAATTAACAACTAGAAACAATAATTAGAAAGAAAAACAAGGTGGAGCTGGCCTAGTGGCCTGTAGATTAAGAGTTGGCTTGGGAGCCGCCCAAGTGGCGCGGTGATTAAGCACTGGCTTGGGAAGCCAGCGGCCCCAGTTCGGTCCCACATATGAGGGCCAGTGACACTGCCCTCACAAAAAAAAAAAAAAGAAAAGATTTGGCTTGGGACGCCCGTTCTGAGCAGCAGGGCCCCAGTTCGGATCCCACATGAGAGCCAGTGACACTGCCCTCTACAGCTAAGATGGTGAACAACAGCTCCACCTGAAGCTGGGCTGCTGTGAGTCGTCAGTGGTGTAGGCTGCAGCTCCTGCTGCAGTGGGGCTGCCATAGGCTACAGTGAGTGGCAGGCATCCAGAGTGAGTGGCCGTCCAATGGCCGGCGAGCGACTGCCTCACCTGTGAAGAGTGCAATGACGGTACCAACATGGGCCAGTGAAACAACGTCCTCCACAATTAGACTGAAGAACGAAAAGACAGCAACTTCTCTGTTTCCCTTCCTTGATTTCCCAATGCTGTTCCCTCCCCCAATTCCCCAATTAAAAAAAAAATCTAGAGCCATCCAAGTGGCACAGTGGTTAAGAGCTCTCTTGGGATGCCAGTGGCCCTGGTTGGGGTCCCACATATGAGGGCCAGTGACACTACCCTAAAAAAAAAAAAACTAAAAGTAAAACAAGGCATACAAAAATTCAAGTCAGGTTACATTATCAAATTTCTATAAAAGTTACTAAAACTGTATACTTGGACCGACTGAGTGGTGCAGTGGTTAAGCGCTGGCTTGGGAAGCCAGTGACCCCGGTTCGGGTCCCACATATGAGAGCCAGTGACACTGCCCTCAATAAAAAAAAAAAGTGTATCCTCGCTTTATGTACTTCTATTATTTCTGAAGAACAATAAAAACAATGTGTATACTTGGTCTGGTCTGTGGGCCACATTTTCAATAGAATTACTCTAATGGGTGGATTCTCAGGGATGAGATATCTACAGAAAATATTATATGTATGTATATAAATATATATACATACATACAAATATACAAATTTTGTATATTTACTTTGATGATAATTTTTAAAATAATATAAGCATTGTCTATATTATCTGCAGACCGGAAAATATAGATACATGATATAAGGACCCACATCTGTGTGTTTAAATCAAGTTACCAACAAGTAACATTATTCTAAATGTCAAGGTCTGATGAGTAAAAATGACAGGAAGCTAAAGAATCTGATACTTTGTTGTTTTTGTTTTTTGTTTTTATTTTTATTTTTAATTAGTTTCAGGTGTACAACACAGTGCAATAGTTACACTTTTTACCCCCCAAAGTGACAATCTCCCTCCCCCAATTCGCCACCCCACTCCTTCCCCCCATATCATATATATCTATTACACTAAAAAAATAAAAAAAATAAAAAAATTACCGCACTGGAATCATTTGGAAAGCAACAATGCAAGCAAATTAACCTAAGAGATTCAGCCAGAGTAAAAGAAATAAGAAGGAAGAAGGCACATAAGATGATCCTTAAATTGCTGGCTCACTTCAGAACCTTCCTGAAACATTGAATAGTGTGGACAGGAGTAGTTAAGATTTTCACCCAAGAAAGGTTTGGGCATATTATTTTTAGATTATATGCAAATCTGGGGGTGGAAATGTGTTCCTTATTTACTTCTGGTATTATTTTCCCTAAAAAAATGAGTTCTGCTGGTATGTGGAAGCAATTGCAATAAAGCATACTAGATGTGAGGGAAAAAAAAGAATCTGATACTTTGAATAGTCACCTGTATTAAATGGAAAAGCTGGGCCTTGAACCAAGTCTTTTTTTTAATTAAAATTTATTAGGGGTGACAATAGTTAGTAAAATTATATAGGTTTCAGGTGTTCAATTCTGTAATACATCATCTATATATCACATTGTGTGTTCACCACCCAGAGTCAGTTCTCCTTCCATCACCATATATTTGACCCCATTTACCAAGTCTTTTAATTTCTATTTTACTGTGCTCTATTTTAGTTTTCCAACAAATGCATACCAGAAATAAATTGAAATATATGAATCATTCATTTTGAAGCAGACTTTATTATTTTACAATGTATGGGAAATAATAAAACCAGACCCTTGGTTGCCATTTTTTTTTCAATCACAACTTATGTAATATTTCTCCCCAGATTATACCACTTTTATTTCTATAATTGCAAATATAATGCAAAATTAAAAACCAATAATAGAATGTTTGTGAAATCCATCTTGGACTCACTGTTTCTTAGGACCCTGAGAGGAGGTGTCAGGGAAAACATATTAAATATATTAGAGGCATGATCCATATTCTCAAGGTTACAAATTTTTATTCTGTTTTGTCTTTTCCTTTGGAAAGGGAGGAAAGAGTTACCAATATGTAAAATGCAGAATACTATCTTATATATCAATGGACAAATTTGTGTGTTTCATAATTATATATACTAGGAATTCAGAGTTCAGTTTCATAATTATACATACTAGGAAGCTCAAATTCAACATGAACTGGCTTGATCATTGATAGACTCACCAAGGAGCTTGACCAAACTTCAGTAGGAATTGTGTTTCCCTCCTTTCTTAAAATAATAAGTAAGTATATATTATTTCTGTCTGAATAATTCTCCAATGCTGAACATCTAAACATTAATTGTGATGTAAAAAAAAAAATAATAACTTTGTACGCCCCACTATGTTAGTAAGAAAGACTGGCAATTAATTCTTTTCCTTCACCGTTGTAGTAAACTGAATATTGATTAAATAGCAAATCTTTCATTTGCAGATTTGAGTTTTGAATATTCCTACTTTTTATATAATGTTATTCGCCAAATGACAAAACATTACTTAGTGAAGGATTTGGGGACAGATTAACGTTATTTTACATTCTATATTACACCATGAAACATGCACTTCCATCTGTGCAATATGTTAATCACTGTCTCATTTTGACAAAGGGAACAAGGTTAAACATTTTATCAATGGGGAATTTCCAGGGTCACATTGTAGCAGAGTTAGGACTCTATAGCTTCTTCAAGCTGTCCATAAAACAGTTACGCACAAATATGCACCCATGTGCATGCTTGTGCATACACACACACACACACACACACACACTCACACTCCAGCTTGGAAATTGTCCAGCCAAGTGTGCAGTGCATGGTGCGGAAAACACTCACTTTGGGCACATGCCAGACCTGAATAAAACTATACCCATTGAAAAGGGGTCAATATTTAACATTTCTAAATGGTAGCTTCAATTTTTTTTCTGCATTATAAAAGACTTTTCTGAAGGTTCAAAGCAGCAACGTATTTCTGAAAACATATTTCCACTAAAAGAGGTGACAAGTTTAGAAGACATCTTTGTATCCTCTAAAACAAGGAAGAATTCATGATCACTGTTAATTAAAAAGCCAGGAGCCATAGAGAGAAGCGTTAGGGACGAAGGGCAGAGATGCAAAGGAACTTGTCAAAGTGAGAAAAGAATGCAAAGAAAGCCAAATGCAACTAGGAATCTAAAAGCTGCATTTAAAGAAAGGTATTATAATGTGAAATAACAGAGAAAAGCTGAACAAATTGTATAGGAGTAAATGAAGAAAGGTCTCTAGCATGCAAAGTAAATGAAAAATATATAGAAGAATGAGAGAGTGATGAGACAGAGAATAGAGATCTAACCTCATAAATACCTAATTTAGATGAAGAAACCAAAAAATGGGAAAGAGGTTAATGTATTTGCAATAAATAATTACAAAGATTGGGTAATGGGAATCATAGGGGTGAAAGATCCAAGCCTTTCTCTTGCACTCATTCTTGCTCTTCTCTCTCTCTCTCTCTCTCTCTCTCTCTCTCTCTCTCTCTCTCTCTCTCTCTCTCACTCTCACACACACACACACACACACACACTCACACTCACACTCACAAACACTTATCTAGGAAAGCCGAAGACATGTAGAAAATTACCACCTTGACTCAGAGTGATGGGCAAACACTTCAATAAATGGAGATACGTATGTATTCTTCAATGAGAGAACAAATAACAATATAAGGCATAAAATTCTTCCAAAGATTTTCAACCAAACTCAATTCTAATCGAATTCAATTATGTTTTTTTTCTTAAACTTGACAAAGTTATTCTAAAACGCATTTGAAATAAATTGTTAACAATATATTTAAAATATTAGGTATATAACCAGGAGAGAGATTGCTGGGTCATATGGTAATTCTCTTCTTAATTTTTTAAGGAATCTCCACACTGCCTTCCATAGCTGCTGCACCAATCTGCATTCCCCCCAACTGTGTATGAGGGTTCCTTTTTCTCCACAGCCTCTCCAACACTTGTTATTATTTGTCTTGTTGACAATAACCATTCTAACAGGTGTGAGGTGGTATCTCATTTTAAAGTAATGTAGGAGGACTTACCAGACTGAATGATAACATCATAGATTATAGTCGTTAAAACTGTGATAGAAGGATATCAGCAAACTGGAGGAATGAGAGATCCACAGCCCACATCCTCTACAGAAACAAATATTTCGAAATAATTTATGGACAGAAGTATCCAGGTAGGAAGTTACATATCCCCAGTGGAGCCCAAGAGCAAGAAAGGCTACTCTCTCCCTGTAGACTGGGCATCAGCCCCACTTGTCTGTGGTCTTGCCACTAGTCCTTTCCACCAAGGGTCTTGGGAAGAGCTATGCCTGTCCATGCCAACTGATAAAGGCCTGCTGAACTTGGACCCTACTATAACCCCTAAAGCACTCTCATGATTCCATTCCAGCCTATGTTCTTTGCAGCATCATTTAAAAGAACCAAGATATGGAAGCAACCTAATTGTCCACAGATAGACAAATGGATAAAGAGCATGTGGTGCATACAATGGAGTACTACTCATCCATGAAAAGAATGAAATCTTAACATTTGCAGCAATATAGATGGACTTAGAGGGTCATATGCTAAGTGAAATAAGTCAGACTGAGAAAGACAAATACCACATGATCTCATATGTGGAATCTAAAGAACAAAATAAACAAATAGAAACAAAATCATAGATACAATGAACAAACTGATGGTTGCCAGATGGGAGGGGGTTAAAGGGTCGAGTGAAAAAGGAGAAGAGTTTAAAAAGTACAAAAGGGCAGTTACAGAATAGACATGGAGGAACTGCAAATGTATATTACTAAGTGAAAGAAGTTAATCATACTGTGTGATTCCAACTATATGACCTTCTAGAAAAGGCAAAACTTTGTAGACAGTAAAACGATCTGCATTGCCAAGGGTTGGGTAAGGGGACAGAATAAATAGGCAAAGCACAGAGGACTTTTAGGGCAGTGAAAATGTTTTATGCTACTGTAATGATGGACATATGCCATTATACATTTTCCAGTAAGTGAACTATCCCCTTTCTTCTATTAGAATTTAAAAAAAAAAAAGATCTCACATATAATCCTTTTTTTTAAAACTTATGAAAATCAGGTCACAGGTTTTTGAAATTTTATTGGGGAACAGTGTCTTTTTATAGGACCCATCAGCTCCAAGTCAAGTATTTGTCTTCAATCTAGTTGTGGAGGGCGCAGCTCCTTTGCCCATGTGGAGATCGAACCCGCAACCTTGGTGTTATGAGCCTGCGCTCTAACCACCTGAGCTAACTGGCCGCCCCAACATATAACCTTTTTTTTTTTTTTTTTTTTTAGCTGAGCCATCCTGCCACCTGTTGGCAGCTCAGCGGCTGCTCAGCTCAGGCTGGGCATCAAACTGCTGTTGCTCAGAGCTCAACTTGCACTCTTGAGCGAGCTCTTAACCAACTAAGCCACTCGGCCAGCCCTCAACATATAATCTTAATGTAGCAGATTAAAGCAACATTTTATTAGGATAAATTTATTTAATGATATTAATCTTTTTAAATTTTTAGAGTTGCATTAAGGCCCAGTAATGTTATTAATTTTCATTAATGCTTCATGTGTGTTTGAAAAGCTTTTATATTCTGAAATAATTGGGTGTAGTAGATCGACTGTGTTAGTTGCTTATCTCAAATGATATATATTGTACTGATTTATATTTTTCTTTTTTTGTCTGCTTATCTATGATTTGGTAGGAGGGATTCTCAAAACCTTTCTCTAAGGTGGTCTGTTTGAGTATTTCTCTTCAAAATCTGTCATAATTTTTATATTTGACCCTATGTTTCAGATATATAATTATTGGGCTGTCGGAAAAGCCATGATGTATTTTTTTCTGTTTTTCGTTGCAAAAGTAAGTCATGACTTTTCTGACAACCCAATATATAGTGTTAGTATGTTTCTTAGGTATATCTTTTTGATAAAGTGAAACTCTCACCATTATATGGTGTCTTCTCTGTTTCTAATAATATTTTTCTTTAAAGTTTCTTTCATGTATTATTAGTATAGTTAAGCCAGCTTTATTTTCTTTGTATTTACTATGTCTAAATTTTTTATATACTGTTCTGTATACTTTTAATGTAGATGTGCCTCTTTTGAACACATTTAGTTGGATTTGAATTTTTTATTTCTCCCTGACATTCTTTGTCAGTTAACTAGAACTTTTAGTTTATTTTTAATTGTAATAAGTGGTACATATTGTGATTCATCTCTATCATATTTTGAGCTTTCTACTTGCCTGACTTTTTTATGTATCTCTCTGATATTTCTCCCTTCTTTTACATTGATTGAGTTTGGGAGTTATATACTTGATCTCTTTTCTTTTCATTATACCCTAGAAAAGTCACATAAAATGTACCAAAGTTTACTGTTAGCTATATTAGTATTCTTCTTCAGAACAAAGTATAAACCTTAAAAGGTTTTATTTCTGCTGTTCCTCTCAACTTATGTTATTGCTGCTCAGTATTTTAGTCATCTTTTTTTATTAATTCACAAAATGTGCAATATTATTGCTTTATACAGTCAACATTTGTTTAGATAGATATTCACTAGAATGTAAGCTCCATGAAGGCAGTTGTTCAACACTGTACCTCAAACACTTAAAATGGTGCCTACCACGTAGTCATTGCTCATAAATAAATATTGAATCTGTTCATTGAATATACTCAAGTATTTAACACTTTTTTCTCATCATATCTCCCTACATCTCTCCGTGATCATTTTCGTTCTGCCTGAAGAGTAATTCTTTATAATTTCTTTCCGTGAGTGTCTGTTGGTACCCAAATACCATCTGTTTCTTTGTTGTTTCCAGTGTTTGTAGTATTGTGCTTTTACTTATGAATGATACTTTGATGGAGATTTAGTTCTAAATTCTTTGCAGAGCAGTGAAATATTATTCCACAGGCTTTGACTTCCATTGCTGACTCTGAGAATTGGGTTGTCAGTCTAACTGTTGTTCTCTTGAAGGTATTCTGTCTTTTCTCTCTTATTTGAAGTTTTCTCCTTACGTTTAATTTCATATAATTTCATTATACATACCCAACAGTGGATTCCTTTTTACTTACCCTTTTTGAGACTCATTAATGTTCATGTATCTGGGAATTGGTATCTTTCACCAGTTATGGAAAATTCTCAGATATTACAACTTCGACTATATGTTAGTCCCATTCTTTCATTATTTTATCCCTTTTTTTATGGAACTCCACTTAGAATAAGATATAATTTCTTACTCTAGTCTCCATATCTCAAATGCTATTTTAATTATTCAATTATTCAATCCTTACGATGACTCTTATATCAAATTATTATATTTTTATTTCAGAATTCATAGTTTTTTCATTTTTAAATCTGTTTAGTCATTTTCTGTAGTCTCTTGCTTCTTATCCATATTTTCAACCCCTTGTGTTTCTTTTTATAACATATTAAACATACTTTATATTCAGTTTTTAATGATTTAAATCTTCCAAGGCTTTGGTAGAATCTGCTGTGTGTATTTTCTGCTGGTCCTCACTTATGGTGCTTGCTGTCTGTCTGTGAGTGTGCTGAGCATTAGGAAATATGGTCTAACATAGAGTCACGTAAGAGATCTGTCAGTGATTCTCTCAGTAGATAGGGTCTGTGAGTGGGAGGAAAAGAGAGTGAGAAGGAAAGTGGCATTACCAAGGGGTACAAGACAACTTTTGACAGCGATATATATGTCCCTTATCTTGACCACGGTGACGGTTTCACAGCTATATACATGTTAAAACTTGTCAGATTGGGCCAGCCGAGTGGCGCATTGGTTAAGAGCTGGTTTTGGGATTCCAGCTGCGCTGGTTCAGATCCCACATGTGAGGGCCAGTGACACTGCCCTCCACAGCTAACAACAGCTCCACCTGGAGCTGGGTTGTGGGTTGTGCGAGACCCGGCGACCGTGTAGGCTGCAGCCCCTGCTGCAGTGGGCTGCCATAGGCTACAGTGAGTGGCCAGCAGCCAGCGTGAGCGGCCAGCAGCCAGCGTGAGCGGCTGGCAGCCAGCCTTGAGCTGCCAATAGCCACGGTGAGCGACATCTAGAGGCCGGTGACCGATCTGCCTCATCCAGGAAGAGCACAATGAGGATACCAACATGGGCCAGTGAAGCAACGTCCTCCACAACTACACTGAAGAACAAAAAGACAGCAACTTGTCTATTCCCCTTCCCTGATTCCCCAACGCTGTTCTCCTCCCCCAATTGCCCAATAAAATCTTTTTTAAAAAAAACTTGTCAAATTGTATATCTTATGGAGTTTATTGTATGTTAATTATACCTCACTAAAATTGTTTTTCAAAAGTTGGACACATAGATACCAGAATCTTAATAATGGTTAGTCCTCTATACTATAAATTCATTGATAATCTTAGTTTCATTTCTCTCACTTGTCTTGCATGTTGAAAAAGAAAGCATACCCATAGACACAGGGATTTCACATTTCAGAATCTATTCAAAACAAGTCCTCAGGTGAAGAGAAAATCACATACAAGCTTATGAATTACAGTGTTGTTGATAAGAAAAGTTTAGAAGCAACTTAAATACTGAATGGTAGAAGTTAAGTAAATAGATTGTAAAATACTGTATATCTAATAGAATATCATACAGCCAAAATCATCTGGGGAATACATCATGATATAATGTTGACTAAACAAATGAGAATAAATCCAAATTGTTTATACTGTGATAACAACTTCATAAAGATTGAAAGAGTGAGAGAAGATGAACCAACAGATTAACAATCATTAGTTACCTTGAGAAAGTGGAATCAAGTGTAATTTTTATTTCTCTTTTTATCTTTTTTTCATATTCCACATTATCTGCATTCTCTGCATATTCTCTGCATATTCTCTGCATGCTCTGCATATTCATGCATGCAAATGAATATGCATCATTTCTCTCATAAAAATATTTTAGAAAATTACTAAAAGGAAGTTTCCCAAATAATTTTTCTTTTATCTTTCAATGAGATGGCTTTTAAAGGAATCCTCTCATAGAGGATTTCAAGCAAGTCAGGAAAATTGTTCAGAACTTCTGAGAGTCTTATGGTGAATGTGACAAGGTTATATTCCAACTGAACAGAGAGATGAATTCATTAGAGATGGGTAAATAAAAAAAGTTATTTTCTCTCTAAATTAATATAATGACACACTTTCATGATGAATTCTAAATCATTTTGGCTTATACCTTCCTCTCTGTGAGTTCAATTATCTTTGTCGTAAAAAGCTTTTTTTCCATAGACAACCTTTACCCATTTTTCATTGCCTAATTTAACTATAAAGCTGTTCCCATCCCATTTTAAAGCTGATGATAAATTGCCTTTTAACCTATTTGAAATTTTTGAAATTAGGTGGTATAATATTCATAGTTATAACCTTACCAATTATGAGGAGGGGGAAAAAACCCTCAAAACCATAAATATGGCTTTAACCTTGAAACCTGACAAGTGTTTGGACAAGAAAGAGATGAGCCATTTTGTGTATTTAAATTCCTCTAGACTCTTTAGCTCTCTGGGTGTCACTGTTATGATTAGTCCTCCTTAACACTTATCTTTTACTAAATGTGTGAAAAACATATGTTCCCTATTGTTAGTGACTCAATACTTTACTCAAGAATTGCATAATCTGAGAAAATTTCAATAATGAAGACAATTGACATTAGCATTTCCTGGTTATTTATATGCATATGTGTTTCACACCTTTCTCTTTGTAGGTAATCAAAATAGCGTGAAAATTCAGACTGAGGCTTCCAACAGCCTAATCTTTTATTCCAAAGCTGTTAGAAAAGGTCCCTAAAATGAATCACAAGTGATGAATCCCAAGTGGGCACTCTATCTTATTTTTTTTTTGAGGGCAGTGTCACTGGCCCTCATATGTGGGACCCGAACCAGGGCCACTGGCTTCCCAAGCCAGCGCTTAACCATCACGCCACTCGGCCAGCCCACTATCTTATATTTTTAAATGAATACCTTCTAACAACTTATTGGTTTCACCATGCCATCTACTAACGAAATGCCAAGATTCTGACAGAGAACAGTAAATAACTTGCAAAACCAAAATAATGGAAACTTTTTAAAAATCCATTTGTTACTGCCCTCAAAATAACAAAGCAAAAAAAAAAAAAAAAAAAAAACCAAAACAAAAATACATTTATTTGGTTTTTTTTTTATTTTAGCCATTATTTTCTAGCATTTTACCAACTCATTTGTATTTGAATTATCAATGATGCATTTTCTTACACTAACCACTTTTTTAAAATGGCATTTGATCTGCCTCCTTTTCCTCTTTTTCTGACATTTCCTTCTACCCCATGATTGCTGTTGTATCTAATTCTGAGCAGGTGTCTCAGGAAACAGCCCAATATCATCTTGTAAAAGAAGTTGTGCAGTAGACTATACATTAATATCGTTTATCCTCCCGTCTTGTCACCACGATAATAAGACGGTATTTTTAACTCTCAAAGTTATATTTCTCTCTCATATATACATATATTGCAAAAATGTGTCATGACTTTTCCTACAACCCAATATATATACAGATTCAAATACAAATACAAATATAGATTAAAGTCTAGAGCTAGAGATAGAGATAGATTAGATGTAGATTAAATATAGGTGTAGGTATAGTGATAGAGGTTGAGAGAAGAGATTAGATATGGATATATAGATATCGATATGTAGATATAGATATATAGATACATTCACATATACACACACACAGTCACAGTAAAACAGCACATTTTAGTTTGAGAAATGTAAAGCTCTTCTCAAGCATTTCAGTTACAACATGCTACCTCAAGTATAGTTTGGGAACTGAGGGAGCATAATAATGCATTGCCTCTTTCTTCCTGTTTGCTTTTGCACAATAGCTTTTGACTTGGAGGCAGTTTTATTCTCTTTGCTGCACAATTAGCCTTACACCCAGTTCTGTTTCAAGGGTGCCTTTGGCTGCTTTGGTGGTATGTTTTCACAGCCTGTTGGCCGTGTGTAGATTCTGCAGCTTTCGCATTACTTATCTCTCAGTTGTCCCAATATAATGTGGCTGGTGAATTTCCACTTGTTTATCAATTTTGTAGAAATGTTTCCAATTGATCTACATTAAACCTGTGGCTTATTCCCCTGGGTTGGCAAAACCCTGAGCTGGAAGGTGTATGAAGTATAATACTATTTCTTAGCATTTTCTTGGTAGTAAGTTGGCTCTAAATGTGCTGATGCGTTCGGTGTATTTCTACAATGATGTCTTTCTAGGAAATCCTATTTAATTTGACTTATAATCAGCAAAGATAACAGCAATAGCATAAACTCAAATTTCTCAGAACTTTTAACACCAAAGATCTCAGACAGTCCATAAAAATTAAGATGCTTTGGCTACAAGTAACAAAAATCCAGACTCAAATTGACTAAAACAATAAAGAACAAATAGTCTTACTTGACTAGAAATCCAAAAATGGAGTGGACTTCAGGGCAGGCTGATTCAGCAGTGTCATCAATGGCCCAGGTGCTTTCTATCTCTCTGCTATGTATTCTAAGTGTGGCTTTATCCTCAGTGTAGTAGCCAGAGAGCTGTAGCAGTCCCACAGTATCATATCTACATCCATTAATGTCCAGGGGACATTCCTACAGCTATCTCATAGAAGTAAGAAAATGTGCTGTTAGTCCCTAGAAGACTTCCAGTTACACTTCAGGTCAAAATAGGGATTCCATATGCTGGTTCCAGCACCAATCATAGATAAGATAACCCTGAAAACAACCCCTTCCTAAAATTGAGGTGAGTTCGGTTTATTCTGAGACATGGGCTACTTGGATTTGAGGAGATGTCTGATCAAAGTTGGGGTTCTAGTAGTACAAAAAAAATGGAGCAGTGAATGCTGGGTAGGCAACAAATAATGTCTACTTCCTGGTTTTATCATCATAATTGGACCATGAGAAAATAACACAGGGAAATGACAGCCCCTGTGTCCAACTTGCTATGACCAGCCTGTGTTTCTTAAAGCAAAGGTTGAGGACAAAGGAAGAGGACAACGAGATTACCCCTCTTTTGGCCTGAGTCTAAAATAACTTATATAATTCCTTAGTGAGCAGATATGATATTCTGGCTCATTCCACATCCTTTCCAACCCTACAGAGAGTGGAAAGTAATGTCCTTGATTTCACAGCCTCTCTAAGAGCTTGGCCATGAGCAGAGTTCTAGCCAGTGAGATTTAGGAAGAAGTCACTGGAGCAGACTTCCTTCCCAGGACATAAATGTCACATTTGGATATGATGATTGGAAGTGTAGTATCTGCTTTGATACCAGGAAAATATAAGTCACCTGTTAAGGATGGTGGAGCAAGAAGGACACTAAACTCTCAATGGCATCATGGGGCTTCCATTTGAGCCTGGAACTACCTATGCCCAAACCTTTGATTATGTGAGAAAACATAAACCACAGTAGTAGCTGAAAGTGATACTAGAAAATAAAGAGCATCCAAATTAATTCTAGAAGTTTACTCATATTTTATCTCACTTAACCTAGCCTTTGTTGTTTCCCAAAGGCCAAATTAGAGAAATTCCTCAAATACCATAGATCACAAGTATCCTAACTAATAATGAACCCAGGAATGCAACTAATCACATTCTCGATGAGAGGACTGTGGCTGAATCTGCAAGACATCATTTATATGGATAAAAAAGGTTGCATACCTGAACCACCACAAGTTTCACAAACCAGCAATCCACTTTGAGCCTACATGTCAGTTACATTAAAATACCGATTGCAACTTAACTGAAGAAAGAACCGTTAATTATATCTTATCATGTACACTGATCCTGAAATGGGTCTAAAAATATTAATATGCATGAATGTGGTTTGCATTCCAGCAAGAAAGTGAAAATTTACATTAAGGATATTTTGTTTAGCAATAAGATAATATTTGAGCTGCTAACAGTCAAATAGTAGGCAGACAGTTCTTATTCCTTGTATTCGATTAAAAATAAGAACCACATGGATTGCTTAGAAAATATAACTCTTGATTACATGAAACCAGATGACAAAAGATGCTAGTGGGAGGAAAATTTGTTCTCTACCAATAAATAAAAATTATCTTTAAAATGGACCATTACAAGGAAAAACTACTTTTAGTTTAGAATTACAAACTCCTCAACTGCTTTAATACCACAGATTCATTCCATTTGCCTCTGAACTATTCCTGCTGAGGCTTCTGCTGCAGTCTATTGACATATGTAAGAGTTTCCATTACCCTTGAAAAACAAAACCAGCAATCATTCTTCAAAGGACATTCATATTGTCAGTATGTATTGCTAATATTAAGCATTCATTATGTGCCTACAGTGCACACACAAACTGCCTACTCATTGGGATAAATTTATGTTCCCAAAATGGGAAAAGAAAAGCTAGTAAAATTAAAACTTAAGTTCTTCTGTGTAAATGTGATCTGAATTACAGTTGGGAAAAGAGGTCCTTGTGAGATATTTTACCAGGATATTTATGTTAAAGATAAGGTTCTGCTATATTTCGAATCTGGTTTCCATCAAAATCCTTCATTATTATCTAATTGCCTACTGGTAAAACAAGAATATAAGGACTAATCTAGATAAATATGGAGGGGCTTTAATTTGTTCCCATTCATACAGTTAAAAGTATTAATATTAGCTACTATGTGGTATATGGGTAGTTTATTCTCATAAGTAACACCAACCATTAATGTTGTATATCAGAGAAAGAGACGAAATGTTTAGGATTCAATAATATCCTGGGGCATTTGCCATTAATAGATGTATGCAAAATTTAAAATTTAAGGACATTGACTTTGAAATTTCTTATATTACTATTTTTAGCAGTGTAATCCTATTATTTTATTATTATTGTTATTATTATTTTTAGCTGAGCCATCTTGCCACCTGTTGGCAGCTTAGCAGCAGTTCAGCTTGGACTGGGCGTCGAACTGCTGTTGCTCAGAGCTCAGCTTGCACTGTTGAGCGAGCTCTTAACCAACTGAACCACTTGGCCGGCCTCTATCTTTTTTATTTTTATTTATTTTTTAAATTAAAGTTTATTGGGGTGATAATGGTTAGTAAAGTTACATAGGTTTCAGGTGTATAATTCTGTAATATTATACATCATCTATATATCACTTTTTGGGTTCACCACCTAGAGTCAATTCTCCTTCCATTACCATATATTTGATCCCGTTTACCCCATCTCTCCCCTTACCCTCCGGTAACCACTAAACATTGTCTGTGTCTATGAGTTTTTGTTTCTTTATTTGTTTGTCTTGTTCCTTTGTTGCTATCAGTTTTATATACCACACATCACTGAAATCATATGGCTCTCGACTTTTTCTGTCTGACTTATTTTGCTGCATAATAATCTCAAGATCCATCCATGTTGTCGCAAATGGCACTATGTCATCTTTTCTTATGGCAGAGTAGCATTCCATTGTGTATATGTACCACATCTTCTTTATCCAATCATCTATTGAAGGACACTTTGGTTGTTTCCATGTCTTGGCCACCATAAATAAAGCTGCAGTGAACCTCAGAGCACATATATCTTTCAGATAAATGTTTTCAGATTTTTAGGGTACATACCCAGGAGAGGGATTGCTGGGTCACAAGGAAGCCCATACAGAAAACAGATAAAAACAGAGCTCTTGGTTGAAGCAGAGCTGACATGTTAGAAAACTGGGCTTCTTACGACATGGATGGACCCAGAGGTATTATGCTAAAGTGAAATGAGTCAGACAGGAAAAAACAAATATCATATGATCTCACTTATATGTGGAATCTAAAGAACAAAAGAAACAAACAAACAAAAACAGAAACCAACTCATAGATACAAAGTAATGGTTACTGGATGAGAGGGGTTTAGGGGACTGAGTGAGAAAAGTGAAGAGATTAAGAAATACAAATTGGTAGTTAAAAAATTGTCATGGGGATGTAAAGAACAGCATAGAGAATATAGTCAATAATGTTGCAACAACTATTATAGTGCCAGCTCGGTACTAGACTAATCAGTGGGATCACTGCATAAATTATATAACTGTGTAACCATAAATTATATAAATGTCTGTGCTGTACACCTGAAACTATATAAATTCAATATAAAATAATATTGAATATCAACTATAATTGAAAAACATTTTTTTTTAATTTAAAAATATTTTTAAATGGTCTTAGCGGATCCATTCCCCCTGAGTGGCCCCAGAGGCACTTCTGCAGCACTATTAGAATCTTTCATAGGGTCCTTGGGACCCTAATGTTTTTTATGTCCTAATAACTGCACCTTCTTCAGCTTCCTTGTGAGGACAATTTAGTTGGCCAAGAGTTGGGAAGAAGGACCCCTCTCCTGGGAAATGGGAAGTGTCCTGAGTTCCATACTACACTTCATGCTGTCTGTCTGGTCCTCTTAGGACATCTGATTACTTGTATAAAAGGAGGTTCTTAGTGGTGCTTGGAATTTCCTAACTGGAAGTTGCATCTCACACCTTACTGCTTTGATAGCTGTATGAAGTTGATACTGCTACCATATTACTACACAATAGAAATCTTGCCCCTTTTTTTCTCTCTCTATTGGCCACTCGGGCTTACTTTTTCTTTTGTACCATATAAGTGTTGGATGTTCTCCTACTCAGTGCATGTGTGTATACATGTGTGTGCATATGCACATGAGTGTGCATGTGTGTGTGTGTTTCCTGACCTGAAGTTTAAAATCCTCCAATTAGCTTTGGGTCAATTCTGAGAAGTCCTTTGAGCTTCTGTTATTTTTACTTTGGAACATTTATGGTGACACCTATAAAAACAGAATGGACTATAGAAATGGAGCAATTGCACTATTTTGTTCTATTGAGCTGAGTTCCTTTAAGCAGAGAAACTAGCCGCCATGGCATACATAAGGAATCACATAAGAGATGACAGCCACAGGTGCTGTTTGGGCAGATCAGCTACAAACTGAAACCAGGTCCTTGTATTTCAAGCCACCTAGAGTCTCCTTGTATGCCTCTACTTCAGAGTGTACAGGCACCTTCATTTGTCTTGGTTAACACCTGGGCTTTTCTTGGATACAGTCAGCTTTTTGTACCAACAGTATACACTTAGATTGTAATGCATTAGGGTGTAATCAGTTAGGAAACAGGTGGCAAACTCCACAAGACTGTGGGATAGGAGCACATGATGTCCCTGTAAAAGAGATCTGCCCTGTTTGACCTGTGACCTTTGATAAAGGAACCCAACCAACCAGAGGGCATTCAGCAGGGAGCTGGGAGGATAAAGATCTTCTCCCCATTTCTATCCCATCTCCCTAACTCCCATGGCCATAGCCAAACTAAAGCCAAAGCTGTCTCCTGAGGCACACAAGAGGGTAAAGAAGGATTGGAAAGTGGAGGAATAAACAGGAAATAATCTAGCACTCTTAAAATACCTTTCCTATCTAAACCTTTTTATCTGGGAATGCCTAATATCAATAACAAAGCTGCTACTTATCTAAGATTTTCTCCATTCCAATCTCTGTACTAAGCATTCTATAGGCATTATTTTCATTTATCCCATCTAACACCTTTAAAATCTAAGTGCTATTATTTTTCTCATTTTACCCATGAGGAGAGTGAAGATTAGAGAGTTTGAGTAATGTTCCAATGTCTTATGCGAGTAAATATTAGAGCCAAGCCTGGAACCAAAATTTGACTCTAAAACTCACAATTTTAATCACTTTTTATTTAGTCTGCTATTGGTAACCAAATAGCATTCTTAGTTAGCTCATTTGTTTTTCTCTGCTGAAATTCTTGAATTTTTATGCTGCCTTCCTTTAATTGTACCTATAGATCTCCACTCCATATTGTCACTTAATTGTGACAAAACTGATTAGACAACCGCAAAGCTTTTGTTTGTCTTTGGTCAGAAAATGATATAGCATATAGAAGTTTGGGGAGAGGACTCAAAAAGTTTAGTAATACCTTCAGATCTAAGCATTAGCAGTTAAAATGATGAATGAACAGCCTTCCAGATATTGAAACAAAAATTTAATTGTTATTCAGCCAAATATGTGACCCACCCAGTATTGCCCCATTAGTAACCAATCATTTCTCTCTAACTCGGATACCATAGGGAATGGATTTTGAAGTTACATCCTTACTTAAAGCGTAGGTCCCCCTGCCCAGGTCACTTACAAGATGCCACTTATTTATTAAATTTCTATCATGGCATGACCCATGTCATTAGCCTGGGTCATTAAAAGTCAAGATTCAAGCTCATTCTATTCAAATCGCTAGGACTAGATCTACTTAGAAAATTAATTTAACTTTTTAATGTGTGAACCTATTTTCTGCAACAATAATGCCTTTCATTTTCAAAAAGGAAAGTTTTGTTATCCAAAGACATTCATTTTTCCAAACTAGAACAGACTTAATCCTATACCCTAAGCATTTTATTCGTAGTGCTTCAGCTTTATAATGAAAGGTAGGATGGCTATGGACAGGACTTCATTTTCTGGTGAGATCAAGTTGACATTGATCTAAATTGTTTTGTATGCTGTTGAATATGCCATCCAATTTTCAGCAATGTGTGTGGGCAACATATAAGTATCAAAGAGAAGGAAAGTTATAATACCTTAGTAATCTTTTAAATCCTGGCTTATAATCTTTTATATGGAGGTCAAAAACTATTTCAACTTTTTAATATTTATCATTATCATATTTAGCATCATTTAGAATAACAATCTGGATACTTTAGTGTTCTACTTCTCAATCAATTTATTTGAAAGCATGTGAACAAAGCCTCCTGGGGCACAGAAGAGGGTAATTAAATTATTTTTTATAACATTTAATTATTATGGGCTCTAAATAAATTCAGATTAAAACACATGTGTTAGATATTTGCAAAAAAATTAATGCATGTAGCAAAGCATATGAATATTGTAATATTAAAGAAATAGAACTAACAGTGAAAGTTTATCATGTGTGTATCACAGAGCCAATGAAATTATTAACATTAAAACAATATATATCTGCAATTTATATAAAATAAATTTTAAAATTTTGCAAGCTTCTTTCATACTTGTGTTTAAAAATATATATAAATTTTTTTCATTTTTATGTCTACATACATCACACTTTGATATTCTGAAGGTTAATCTGGTAAACTCTTCATTTCTGAATAGAGTTTCCTATTAATTTAATTTATCATGTTATAACCAGAACTTAGGTTATTGTAAATGGGCTACTCATTTGTTTCAGTACCAACAATGTGCCTGACATTGTACCAGACAGTGGGAAGGCAAGGACTGAATTCTGTTCAGCTTGGCGTTCTCCATAATGTCTAAAACATTGTTTTAAAAGCTATTGGTGTTCTGTAAATATTTGTTGACAGAATAAAGACAAAGCTCCTGACCCTGGGGAATTACACATACAGATAATAACAGTGCTGTGCTACAGTAGAAAAATAGTTCTGATATCTATAGAGCTCAGAAGAAACTTCTGGTGAAAAGAACAGGAGGTTTCCGTGGAAGGAAGATATTATGACCTAACACTTGAAAGGTGGGTAGGAATTTGATAGGCAGATACGGTAACAGAAGATAGTGTGGCCAAAGGCACAACTTCAGGAAAGAATGAAGTACCCATATTTGAAGAATGAAGTATAGACCAATTTGACTAGACTTAGTCCCCATATAAAGGCAACAAACTTGGGAAGGTTGTGTGTGTTCTCGAGTACAGGTTGGGAAGTTTGCAATTTGTGTGGGAGCCACTGGAGTCTTTTGAGTATAAGCATAAGATTGAAGTGGGCTTCATGAATATTAGTCTAGCTGCAGCATATGGGATGGATTGTTGCAATGGGAGATGAAAACAGGAAAACCCACTATGAGATGAATGTAATTATACACATGGAATGCAATAATAGCCAAAGAGTGTTCCTGTATTTGAGATGGATTCTATTTCTCCCAAATGCTTCCAACTGTTTGTAAGAGATTTCAAGATGTCTCAAGTCTAAAACAATCACTGTTACTCTAAAATGGCAACATATTTTGTGAAGCTACCTCAATTCTTTAGGATATCAAGCAGCCTAAAATGTGGACAACACTGAAACACAGTTGTAAATCTGAATTTTTGCTAGTGTCCATTGTAGATCATCTTAGGCCCACACTGGTAGTCTATTTAAACTTTAACACACACTTTAATGAATCATATTCTGTTGATTTCCATAATATGTGCGATTAGGAAAAGCTAATCAGGAGGTGACAGCAAGCTATCAAAAATTATAGGCCATTGCAGGTAGGCACAGCAGTACTTTCATAAATTCGGATGCTATTAGGATACTTTGGTAAATAGTATTTTGAATGGTGGTAGTTATCACCAAAAGTGTAAACTGTCTTTCACAAATTCTGTGAAAGAAGGCTAAACTATTCACTTTGGGGAAAATGCATCCGTGTGTAACTTGTTTTTGCTTCATAACCAACACCAGTGCCTTGAAAAGTGAAGACTGAAGTTGGAGAGGCCAGTAAGGCTTTCTATAAAATAAAGGTTCAAGTGTTAAAAGTATATTCCAGGGCTGACCGAGTGGCGCGATGGTTAAGTGCTGGCTTCAGAAGCCAGTGGCCCCTGTTCGAGTCCCGCATATGAGGACCAGCGACACTGCCCTCAAAAAAAAAAAGTATATTCCAGCTCCCTGGAAAACATATTTCCAAGGTAGAATTTAATATCAAATAATGATGTATGTTGAGATGTCCTGATTCCATATTTATGGAAACATTGTCTCTCCATGCATATGCCTTAACATAATTTGAGATTTAAAAAATAAGAAACTTGATTTCATTTACTGCTATTTAAGCTGTTTGAATTTTTCTCTGAAGAACTGCTGCTCTAAAATCAGTCACTATTTCTTCCATTGGGATTACTACTCCTACTAAAAATCCAGTCTCTTCATTTATATGGACCTTTTCTAAGGCCCTCTATTGAATTATATACAAAGTATAATATTGTTTTTTTTAAAAGAGATCCCAAAATTGTAGAAGCCTCAGGCCCTATGTAACCTGGACCTTCCTCTGATCTTATCTACTATGTATTAATCTCTGAGACAAATGATTCCAGATAAAAGTACCAAGAAGTACAAAGACCCAGAGGCTGGGAGAAAATCAAAGGGGGGCAATTGTGACTGGAAGGGAGTCAGTGCGAGACAAAGAGAGCCAATGGCAGGGGTGAGGTCAGAGGGGACCAAGGGTGAAGATCACAGGCCTGGGGCAGGCCTTGGTAAAGTACTTTGTTATTCTGAGATAGAGAGGCACTGGAGGGTTTTGAGAAGAAGAGACATGAACTAGTTGACATTTTATTTATTTATTTATTTACTTACTTATTTATTTTTGAGGGCAGTGTCACTGGCCCACATACGTGGGATCCGAACCAGGGCCGCTGGCATCCCAAACCAGCTCTTAACCACCGCACCATTCTGCCAGCCTGAATTAGTTGACATTTTATTTTATTTTTTTTAATTTTTTTTTTAAAGATTTTGTTGGGGAATTGGCGGAGGGGAACAGCATTGGGGAATTGGGGAAGGGGAACAGACAAGTTGCTGTCTTTTTGTTCTTCAGTTTAGTTGCAGAGGATGTTGCTTCACTGTTGGTATCGTCATTGCGCTCTTCCCGGATGAGGCAGATCGGTCGCTGGCCTCTGGATGTCGCTCACCGCGGCTATTGGCAGCTCACGCTGGCTGCCAGCCACTTACGCTGGCTGCAGGCCACTCACTGTAGCCTATGGCAGCCCACTGCAGCAGGGGCTGCAGCCCACACCATCACTGGGGCTCGCACAGCCCCGCTCCAGGTGGAGCTGTTGTTAGCTGTAGAGGGCAGTGTCACTGGCCCTCATGTGGGATCCGAACCGGGGCCGCTGGTATCCCAAAACCAGTGCTTAACCAATGCGCCACTCGGCCGGCCCTAGTTGACATTTTAATAGGATCACTGTGACTGATGTTTAGAGAATAGATAGTTGGGAAGGCAAGATTAGAAGCCAAAAGACCTATGAAGAGGCAACAATCTAAAGAGTCCAGGACTAAGGTAGGGGTAGTAAGATGTTGACGGTTTCTGAATATATTTTGATGAGATAACACACAGGATTTGCTGACAGATTACATGTGGGAGTGAGAGAGCTATTGTGGATAATTGGGAGGTTTGGGTCTGAATAACTGACTAATGAGGATAGGGATCGGACATGCATGTGAAGTGGCAATCAAGAGTTTGGTTTTGGATATGTTGGTTTTGAGATGCCTGTTTAATACATAAGATTCTAATTTATTCCCAGGATGTGTGTCCTTGATTGACATTTTTCAGAATCGTTGCAATTAAATTACTTCATAGTCATATGCCTATTACAAAATTCTATATACAACGTATCGTATAGACTCTTTGGAGCTATAACACAGATGATTCTTATGGCAAATTGATTTTTGAAATAGGATGAAAGTAGCTTTCTCCTAATAAAGCCTTTATTATAATATTTATCATTACCTTTGACTTTTTTGGAGCATCCAAAACAATCTTTATTATTTTTCCACCTAACACAGCATTCCAAGTCTACTATCATGTGAGTTGCACACATTCTGTTTCACTGGAATTTAGTTCTACCTTGCACAGGCTTTCGAATTTACCATGGGAGAAGATAGATAATAGATAATAAATACACGCATGTTACATATCAGGTAGTGATATATGTTATGAATAAATATGAGAGAGATTAAGGGGCTAGAGAGGGGACCATGAGGATGGTTAAAGAGGCCAGAGAAGGCCTCTCTGAAGAGGTGAATTGGGACATTTAAAGATGATGAAATAATTGGGGGGGGCGGATTATAATAACTGAAAGAGCTAAGTTTATTATTTAAAAAGAGACTTATTATACGGTATCATCATTGATCCCTGAGTTCCAAGCATTCACTATTCTGTTCTCAGAGAAATAGCCATTGAGTTTTTCTTTTTTCCTGTAATTAACAAATATTAAGTATGTCAAACTTATAAAAAATAAAAAGGATGACTTAGAGAATATGCCTATATATTCGCATTTCTCCTGGCCCTCATCAGTGTACCCTCCATGTAAATATCATGAGTCTGTCCCTTTTATGTCACATGACTTGGAAAGTTTCACTTTAAATTCTATCATCTAACTAGATAACAATATCCATATTATTAGAAACATTTTGTTCTCTTAGACTCTAAGGCCCTGAGAAGGGCCACGTTTGCTTGTCTTCATAACCTACTGCTTTTCCCTGTGCTTAGCCAAAGCAGGTGCTAATGAAGTTATATAAATAAAAGTTATAATAATGTATATAAAGATGAGGTCCTTTGATATTTCATTTTTGTCTAGAAGAGATTTAATGTCCATAAGGCACTGACTGTTGACAACAGTTGAATAGTGGATAATGTGGTAAACATATATGGCTTCAAGTTCCAAGTCCATCAATTTTTAGCTTTATTCATTAGTCAAGTCACTAATTTATCTGAGCATTATTTGTAAAATGGAATTAACATCTGTCCTATTTCACAGTGTTGAATAAAATAATATATGAGATCAGAAAATTAAGTTCGCGATCTCATTGTAGAAAAAGTGATACCTACCTCATTGCTGAATATCACTATGGTCACTTTTGAAGTACTCCACTTGGGAAGCTACGCACTGATGTCAGCACCTAGTTCACCCTTCAAAGCCATTTTGAAACTCTTTCTAGAATGGTCATCAGAGCTGTTGTCATATTACACTTGATGTCCTGAAGGTTATCAAAATGTCTTCCTTTCAATATTTCCTTTATATTTGGGTAAAGGAAGAAGTCATTGGGGGCTAGATCAGGTGAGTAGGGAGGGTGTTCCAATACAGTTATTTGTTTACTGGCTAAAAACTCCCTCACAGACAGTGCCGTGTGAGCTGGTGCATTGTCATGATGCAAGAGCCATGAATTGTTGGCGAAAAGTTCAGGTCATCTAACTTTTTCATGCAGCCTTTTCAGCGCTTCCAAATAGTAAACTTGGTTAACTGTTTGTCCAGTTGATACAAATTCATTATGAACAATCCCTGTGATATCAAAAAAAAGGTTAGCAACATTGTTGCAACAAAGTTCGCGAACTTAATTGTCCGACCTCATATAGAAAAACACAATCTAGACAGTACTAAACATTTATTTAGATCTATCTAATCTGGAAGAATCTTTATTGACAGTGTCTAATCCTTATTCTGAGAATTATATACTTTGCTAGAGTTTCCAAGCACTTTGCATAGAGTTAGTAATATGGACTTTTAAAAACTTCATTTCCCTTAATATAAATTACAAAGGTTTCGTCATTTAAATTCAACGCCCATTAAAATGTGAGCCTCTTTTAAGGCTAAATTAGCTCTTTTAAGATTCATATGTGGGAAATAATCCAAGACCAGAAGGCTTACTGCAAAAGTCCGCTGACATTTGATTTTGAATTTGACATTTCAATTCAATTATTCCAAATTTAAGGTTTGTTAGATTAATGAATAAATGTGGGGATAAAATGTCCCTGTACCTTTGCATATCTTTCATAACCTCTTACACATTATCTAGAATTAGAAAAAAAGATAATCATCTTTCCTGCCTTAAGCTGAAATAGGATAGTTGGCACATTTTAACAATAAATGATGAGAATAAATGACATTGCACATAGTCAATAATATTGCAATAATTATGTATGGTGCCAGGTGGTTACTAGACCTACCAGGGGGATCACTTCATAAGTTATGCAAATGTCTAAGTACTATGCTGTACACCTGAAACTAATATAATATTGAATGTCAACTGTAATTGAAAAAAATTAAAATTAAAATTAAAAAATGACATTGATAAATGTTTCACTGAGTCATTATGAAACCTATCATAACTCCAATGGGTGATAATATGCAAATTTCCATAGAATTCAACTCTTTATCCTAATATTTGAATAATTTTTGTCGTTTGAATAGATTTCCCCCATTTTCCTATCATTCAACAGGTGTTGATTCACCATTTACCAACTCTCAGACTCTTTTGAAGGGATAGATCAGGGGTCAGAAAACTGCAGCTCATGAACCACATGCGGCTCTTTGGGTACGTTCCTTCTCAAAAGTTTGCTGACCCCTGGAAGAGCCAATCCTGTCCCTCACAACAATTTAAAAATTATTTGAAAGCCATAAATATATTTTTACATAATCACCATTATGTGAATAATATCCTTTAAAAATTTTATAAATGAAAACTGTGGTAGTTTTATTTTCATTTTCAATTTTACTTCAGAGCCACATGTATGTACCCAGAGAGCCACATGTGGCTCCCGAGCCACGGTTAGCCGACCCATGGAGACTCTTCCATCTCAAAACTTTGCCGACCCCTGGGATAGATAAATGGGCTGACCTGATCCATGCAGGTTCCAAAGGGCAGAAGTTGGGAGTACCTTATGCCCCTATCTATAGTTCTATGGTGGCAGAGAAACAAAACCATGCTTAAAAGGGTTTCAGGCCCCAGGGCTAGAAAAGCTGGCTTTACCAATCTGCATTCCCACCAACAGTGTATGAGGGTTCGTTTTTCTCCACAGCCTCTCCAATACTTGTTATGATTTGTCTTGTTGATGATAGCCATTCTAACAGGTGTGAGGTTATATCTCATTGTGTTTTTTTGTTTTTTGGGTTTTTTTTTCCAACAATCATCTCACCCAAATTATAACATTTCCATTGCCCTGAAAACAATCTTTTAAATGTCAGGCTTAATAGAAGCCAGCTGGATTCTCAAATTAGCTTCTGCATTCAATCGGCATGCTGTCTTTGTGGAAATATAGAAAGGAAACCTGGATACACCCAGGTATGTAGTTGGAAAAGGACAGGGTAGTTTAATATAAGTATCAGATCATTTTGATATTTGTGTGAGATTGTACAAGCTGAACAAGGGACAACTCAGTTGAAGCATACAGTCTGAAATCATACAGGTATTGACCTTACACAAAAACTCAACTAGATATTCCTCCAACAACAACAAATTGGTTTTGATTTGCATTTCTCTGATGATTTGTGATATTGAGCATCTTTTCATGTGTCTATTGGCTATCTGTATGTCCTCTCTGGAGAAATGTTTTTTTCAGGTCCTTACCCCAATAATCTTTTTTTTTTTTTGAGGGCAGTGTCACTGGCCCTCATATGTGGGACCCGAACCGGGGCCGCTGGCTTCCCAAACCAGCACTTAACCACCGTGCCACGTGGCTGGCCCCCAATAATCTTTAATTAAAAACAGAAAAGAAAAGTTTGCTTTATTCAAATGGGTTCTCAAAGCAAGGGCAATATGAAACAGAATTTGGGAGATGTGTTTTGGAAATGGGCCTGAGAGCCAGGGAAGAATAGATGAAACACAAGGTGCTAAATTAGAATTCAAGAGGAAAATGAGAGACAATATCCCTGGAGACCAAGGACCCTGTTTGTCTTGTTCACTGCCATATTCTCCACGCATAGTGCTTAGAACATAAATACAGAGGGTGCCAAGAAAATATATATATACATTTTAAGAAAGGAAAAACTATTAAAATTGTAATACTCAATAGATCCCGATAACAAAAGATAAACACAAGTCACATTTGACTTCTGCAATGACAAGAAGTGCTCACACACTTCTGATTATGACAAACTACTGCTTGAGCAACTTTGACCAAAATGTTCAATTGTGTACATTTTTTGGCACTCCTGGTATTTGTTGGCTGGCAAAATGCTGTTGACCATTTATGTTTGTATGTCCCCCTGGCTAAGGTGTCATGTGAGCAAAGAGGACACAATGAATGGACTAAGGAAAGAAAGGACAAACTGCTGGTAACAAAAAGGTGAATATGATGTAGTTCTTGCCCTCCAACACTAGGTGACTAAGTCTCCCCATGAAACTCAGCTTTGAGGAGCCAGTACTCACATTGCCTGGGAGAGAAGGGTCTCAAAGGACAGTTAGAAACTGAGCAGCAGACAAAAACAGTAATGTAATTCCAGGAAGAAGCGAAATTATTTGCAGTCTTTGGGCTGTAGAAAAAGAAGGCTTGTTTGGAAGATGTCTTGCTTATTAGGAATGTGATGATGACAAATGGCACTGGGAAAATCAAAACTAATCAGATTATGAGGCATCTTCAGCATCATGCTTAGGAATTTGAATTTGGTTAAGACCATGCCTCAAATACTTAATTCTAGCATGTTGACCCAAATTTTGTAATCTTGTTACAGAAAAATTTAGCTTGTTAGTAAAAGTATTATACTGATCTAAAAGAGCATACTGTGGCCTTGAAAGTGGAGAGCCTTTTGTTCTGAGAAGGAGAGGAAAAAGTAATTCATTGTCAGAAGCAGTAATAAAACAGGCACCTTTCTCCTTTCTTTCTAACATTACTTACTATAATATCTCTATATCAGCCTCCGTGGATATCAGGTTCCATTATGGATACCCTCTAATTTTATTATCTAATATTATTAATAACCATGTGTATATGTCTAGTTATAGTTAACATACAAAGAGGATTAAATTTGTGGTAGTTCACCGTTTTTGTTATTGCTTATACAGGTTTTCATAATGCTGTCAACCTCTAGGGCCACCAATGACATTCTTTGTCAGGAACAAACATCACAACTAAGACTGTATGTGATGTTTAAGTAGCACAAAGAGCTGGTCATGAAAGAAAAAGAAATGCCATTCTACTTCTATTACATTCTT
This sequence comes from Aselliscus stoliczkanus, assembly GCA_033961575.1. Classification (NCBI taxonomy): domain Eukaryota; kingdom Metazoa; phylum Chordata; class Mammalia; order Chiroptera; family Hipposideridae; genus Aselliscus; species Aselliscus stoliczkanus. The sequence goes on along the minus strand of CM066737.1, from coordinate 90,499,681 downwards.
CTCAAGGACTGAGAGATACTTCAGGGTCTATGAAGAGATATACTTGGTGCAAATAAGTTAATGAATATGTGCCATTGAGAAAGATAAGATTATAGAGGATGAAATTAAAGCCGAACTCTCTCTTCCTTAAATGCTCACATTATCTTTCCATTGTGAAATACCTAGCATCCTTATGTAAAGAAAAACAATTCCCACATAATGATTTCTTTCCTACCCATCACATAGCAACCATTAAATACAGGCTTTTTTTTCAGTTTGAAGAAAGAAAGAATAGTCACCAGCAAGATTTGCGGGTGTCAGTAGGGAATTAGAGACAGAAAGAGCAAGAGATGGAAAGAGCAAGCCTTATGAACGTCCCTGAGATTCCACTACAAAGAAATTGAACATTTCATGCATAAAACAAACTATTACTTATTAGACAATATATGATCATATCAAAGGAGTAGCTAATACCACCTGCCATTGATTGATTGGTAAAAGGGAAATGTGTTCAAGTGGATCAAGACTCACAAGCTACCTCCCCTCTTTATTTCTTCAGAAAATACTCACTGTCTTATTTTTGGCATGTTAAGAGCACGTACGCGTGTGCACATGCACACACATACACACTGTTTGTATAGAGAGTTTCCCCCCTAGATCCATTCATTGTTTAAAAAATTCCTTCACTCCTCCTATAATGAATATTTGTTGACTTTGATGTTCACTATCAGGATAAAAAAGTTTCATAAATGTTTGCTGCATGCTGTTCAAATCTATAACAATGAACAAGATGTTACTCATTAATAAATAGTGGGGGAAGAAGCTCAAAGATTAGTAAATGTTATCATGGTTGCTGGTGGAATGGGATACAAGAAGAAAAATATCCACAATTGCCCTCTTGCTAGTTTAAAATACAAATATCAAGGAAAAAATAATATGTGTATTTAAAGTATTTGCTCTATTAAAATTCTCATCAGCTATAAAATAGCCCTTATATTGGAATAGATTAAAAAATTTCAACCCCACAAATTCTTCCAGAATTACTGTATGTAATAAGATAAAAATATAATATTCAGATCTACACGTATGGTAGATAGCTATAAATACATGATTGATAGATAGATAGATATTCTTATCTCTTCTTATTGCATTAAAGAGGCAGGAAATGAAAGCTAGTTACATTTAAGTGGTTATCAGATTTTAATTATATTTAGTATGGGTTTTAATTAATTTTTAAGTCCTATATATTTTGACCCACACTTATTCTCAACCATGGAGTTGAAAGTTGTCTAAGTGGCCGTACAGTTAGTTCCACACCTTCTTACATGAATCTTCCATTCACATAAGAAGAACACTTTCCCAGGGTGTCCTGGAACACGTCCCAAAGCCTTTTAGGGCAAACATGCTACTCTCAACCTATTAAAACTTAGAATATTATTGCTATAGGCCTAAAATTTGCCTCTAGGGCACTCGGGTTTATTCTACCTGGAGTTCACCTCAGAAGTTGTACATTTTTCTAAGATGACAAAGAGGTTTCAGCTCTTGAGAAAATTCTAATTAGTGGTGGCTGGCTGGAGTGTTAGGAACAATTCTACGTTGTTTTCAATCTCATCAGGAAAGAGTGCAGTGATGAAAGAGTGCAGGTATATATATTGGGTTGTTGGAAAAGTCATGACGGTTTTGGGTTTTTTTTGTTTTTCGTTGCAAAAATATGTCATGACTTTTCTGAGAACCCAATAGTTTGGCCAAGTTTGGATTGAGTCTAATTCTTCTTCCCATGAAATCCCCTCAAATATGTGAATATATCAGACACGTTCCTTTTAAGAACTATCTTGTACCTAAATCTGAAATCTTCCAGCTGCCTCACAACACACAGCATTGCATCCTTTCTAGCTTCCCAGCATGGTGTAGCTTGTTCTATGACTATCCTTCTAGCCATTCCCTCAAACATAAGGCATAGAGCTGTTCTGTGCTTACAGAAATCTCATAGAAAAACCTTTATTTCAGGGTCAGAAATGAAGCTTGAACACTTCTTAAAAGTTCCTCTGAGTTTATATCTGTATGCAGCTCAGTGTGTGAAGAGCAAAGCATCATCTTGTCATTTGACTACTAAGATAGCTTCCCATAACCATCAAAAATTTGCTTAAAATTGCATTTTTATTTCTGACTCTGCTTTTAAAGGGCATTGCTGATAAACTCCATATTCTGTTTCTATCTTGGAGATTTTATATCCCTATAGGTCTGTATAGACATAACTAGGTATATTGATGACTCCACTAGCGAGTGCAACAGCACGGTTGACACAAAAACTGCTTATGTTTGTAAAATGAAAATCCATTTCTGAAACTATCACAGCACAGCCCCTCACCCCTACCCCCTGCAAAGAGGCTGTGAAGCAAGCATGACTTTTTTCTTTCTATTTCTATTGGGTGATGTTCTTCTAAGAGCTAGTTAGACAAAGTGGGTGTGATATTACCACTTCTAGTTCTACTCAAGTCCAGACTCCTTGTGCCTTCATATAATGAATGGACTTCCAGAATAGCACTGCATCAGTCAATAAAACATCAGATAATATACATTGAATTATAAATCTATCAATGTAAAATGATTTCAATTGTGAATATCCTCCATTCATACTGTATCACTAGTTAAGTTTCCATGTTGACATTATGGACACCTACTCATATTTTATTTTTGATGTACTGGTATATTTAGGATTTTATCTTTTCATTTTATATGCTGGATTATCTTGTGGCAACAATGTATATAAAACTGTTCATGTTTTCTATTATAACAGCTGCACAAAGTCCATGTCTCAGAGTTGTATATCAAAGTGGCATACATAATAAAACAACCCAGATCTGTTTTCACACTAATATGGATTTCATGCCTGTTTCACAGCCCCTTGGCCAAACATTCCAAAGCATTGTGGTAGCCAGTAAATAACAGTCCAGAAGCAAAATCCAGAGGCTGTATCTATTATTTCAGAGCAAAAATTAGGAGATACAAGAATGCACGATCCTTTTCTATATTTTGCATTTTATTTTATATCCTGTGTTTTTAGGATTAAAGCACATTGTTTCACAAATTCAAAATGTGAATGAAGGCAAAATCAGAGCCTTCTTTACAGGCTTCTCTTACTTTTAAAATAAAAAAAAAATCAATGTTTTACCATCAGTCGTCTTCAGTTCCTTTTATCTTACCATGCCAAGCACCTATTGCTGTATTTTAATAAGAATTAAGTCTTATAACCCTATTATGTAGATTCTATTATGACTGCATGTCTCAGGTGAGAAAACTGAGGCACAGGAGGGTTAAGTGATATGCCCAGGATTCCACAATCAGTAATATTGGGTTGTAGGGTAAAGTCATGATGCATTTTTTCTGTTTTTCATTGTAAAAATATGTCATGACTTTTCAGACAACCCAAAATTATGATCTGTTTTTGAACCAGAGAGTTTGGCTCCAGAAGCCACAGTATTATTAACATATCATGCTGTCCAGCGTGTAAAAATTATAATGAAGGTGAATGGTACTAAAGTACTAAGGTAACGTTTGTTGAGCCCCTACTATGTATCAGTAGTTACGACAGACAATCCACATAAACAATCTTACTTAATACAACACTCCTGTTGGTTTGGAACCAACATTACTCCATTTTGTAAGTAGAACTCGAAAGGTTAAGCAAATAGGCAATAAAATTGGAAAAGTTAAGAAGACCTTAGTTACACAGCTGTTAAGGGAGGAAAGCTAGATGTAAGCTCCCCTCTACCTACATCTGAACTAGCCATTCTTTCTGCTCTCATATCCTCTCTATTCTACAACAAAATCTAACTTTAACAAAAGGTTGGACTAAATATTCTTACATACTTTCTCATTTCTGTGATCTTTCTATATTGAAAGTCCAAGAAACTGAAGGGCTTTGGGTGAAAGAGAACACACTACATTAATGTCCTTTTAGAGTTACCTGATGTTAATTTTTTCATGGAAATTGAGTGGCATTGTTGGTGTTTTGCAAGGCAGGAAGTCTAACTGCATGTTATATCATAAGAATAAACAATTATAAAAAGAGTATAAGATGAAGTATCTTTACATGAGCTGTAATTGCAACTGGTAATTAAACTGAAGTGTTTCATTTTCCCAGTCAGCTCATCAGTGACACCAGAAAATAAATAATTTGAAAGCGAAATCCTTAGGGGCAAACAATTGTAATTAATTGCATTTTCAAAGGGAAAAAGCGTTCTTAAAGCCTGTTTTGGGTGACCTCTTGAGTAACATACACCGTGATTTACTCTGTGAGCAGGAGTGGAGGGTTCAGAACCAGACCTGATTTAATTTGAATATTCATGAAGTCTCTAGCATGATTTATACTTCAAATCCATCTCCATTGTCAAATGTATTCTCTGTTAGGTGAAAAAAGAAAGCAGATTTATATTCTGAATAATTCACATTGCACAATGAGATGATCAGCTTGGAACGACTTTACCATGGTGGAAATACATAAAGTGGTGCTGCTATTAATTCCTTCAAACTTTGAATCTGCTAACATACTGAGAGTATTTTTTCAGAGATGCTTGAGAGCTGAAATGAAAATATTTATGCATATAAATTTGGGTCCATAGCTCATAAGCCTATTGGATTAGAATCATAAAATTCAGGCAACTTGCTTTGCCCCTGTTCATTTGCACAGATAGCTGCATTGGGGACTTGTACACATCTTTTTGGCTATTCAGGGCACATGGAACAAACTGCTGTGACTTTAACTCTGACTCATGCTGCTTGTTCTGGGACCAGACCTGAAGTGGGCTTTCTTCTATGTAATTTTACATAATTTAATCAGGAGCTCTAGTATTAATTTCTCTTCTCTTCTTTTTTTTTTTCACTTATGAGATGATCATCACCTTTGCACTGAGGTAGGCATGGGTACAGACCCCAGCCCCACTTTGAACTAATATTATGATCAGTAAGCTTTTACCAAATAACAAAGAACCCAAAGCTTAGTGGCTGAAAACAGTGACTGTTTAGCTCATGATTCTGTAGAAAGGCAGCCTGGGCTGGGCTCAACTATATGGTTCTTCTGGTTTAGGACAGGCTCACCTGATCTCAGCTGGGACTCACATTTGCATCCCCAGATAACTGCCAAGTTGGGGGGAGGTGATCTAGGGAGGTTTTAGCTAACATGGCTTGTCTCTGCTTTATGTGGTCTTCCATTTTCTAGCAGGCTAATGTGAGCTTTGTCAAATGGTTGTGTGGCAGCAGGAATCCTTAGAGACGGTGAGTCCAAAAATGCAAGGACTTTTCAAGTCTCTGTTATTGTCCCTTTGGCTGCATGGCCAAGCCCAGAGATAGGGGGAAGGGTACTACCAAAAACTTAGGATACTGAGAAGTATGAACAAACTGGGGGCCATTACTACAAGAATTGACCGCAAACATGAATAAGAAACTATGAGACTGTTTCTTAATCCCTCAGTTCCAGTTTCAGCATCATCTCACAGGATTGTTTGGGGGATTAAAATTAATATATGTAAATTAATGGGTATACTGCTTTGCACATGGAAAGCACTTAAATATTAGCTCCTTTTCTCTTTAAGATATCTATATAGATTCATTTATTAGGTATACAAAACAGGTACAGTAAGACCTGGGATTGCAAGTAACTTGGTTTGTGAGTATTCCACAAGATGAGCAAACATTTCTAATACATTTTACCTTGGTAAACAAGCGATGTCTTGCAATACAAGTAGCTTGCTTCTGGAACAAATTATGCTTGCAAACCAAGGTTTTACTGTATTTTAAATATGAAAGCAAACTGTTAGTGCCATGTCATCCCACTGGCCTCTAGAATTGTTCAGTATTTAAGTGACAAGGCTAATGTCTCCTTCCTTAACAATTTCATGTTATTCTCTGCTGAAGCTATGCATTGACTTGCCAGATACACTTCTGCAAAGAAGTATATTCCTAAAATTGTGTATAAATGAAAGCATATATGTATAATGAAGTCTTGTAAAACTAAACATTTATTGAGCCACTTATTTAGTTCACCCTTTATTTCCTTAAAACCTACCAATTAGAGGCAAAGCTAGACCGATATACTCCATGTATGGCATTGGGGTCATAGGCTAGAAGAGTTTCAAAGTTTTCAGAGCAATGATCATGGCCATTGAAACAGCTAAGGTATTTTAAAGTAAGCTTGATATTATAAGCAAGTAATCAAAAGAACCCTTAAATTGAACTCAATTTTCGCCTGATTGTCTTTAAAATCTGGCTCCAATATTAATGCACGGATGTTCAGATCTTTAATTTGGAACTAGGCCACCAACACAATAGAGTAAATGAGCTTCCATAATTTTGAAGTGCACCCATGCTTTTCCCCATTGATCTGTGGATAATAGATCATGCTATTGGCTTCTCTGCAGCATTCAAACAGTCTGCATAATTCAAAACTACTCAGTAAATGTAACACGAAAGTACCTTGACCTGAAGATCATATGAATGAAAAATCCATTTTAAAAATCACAATAGATCATTATACTTGTCATATTTGCTCTGTAAAATACACAATTTGTTTATTTCACTAAAATACACTTCTCAAACATCTATTACTTTATAGGTTATTAAATTAATGCAGAGTACATCACGTTTATTAGCGATCTCTTGGACTTTTCAGGACTGATAGACCCTCTCTAATCTTTGCTGACATTTAGCCAAAAAGAATATGAATATTTGGTCAGCATGGGTTGAGAAAAAGAAGTATGGTTATACTTGACAGTCCTTTGATACTGACTGTTTTGAGCATAGGGGTTGGGAAAGACTTCATTGGGGTCATGTGTTAATATGGGACAAGGCAAAAATTACTTGTTAAAATATAATCTTGCTTGTGTCAAGATATTCTCTTTTCTATTATTCCAATGATATTATAATTTGACACATTATATAAATATATATGTATATTTAACTTTGATCCATATTTTTTAATGAGTCTACTGAAAACCAAAGTTATTGGCTCTCCCCTCTTAGAAATTTCTGAGGTGAAAAGATTAAAATTGTATTTTTGTAGTTGAATTAATCATTTCTAACCAGATACAGGATTCCAGGTGGTAACTTTACCTTTGTTGATATCTCTGTATTTCTTACTCCACTATGATTAACTCAAATGGATGAAAAGTCTACTGTGTAAAATGAATACAGGTTGTAAAAACTTTTCAAAGCACCTAACAGAAGCATTCACAAGACAATTACTGATTTGTGAGCATTTGTTAAGAAGCAAAGTTTTAAAACATAAAACTATTCGTGAATTCACAGAGAGAATATCTTAAAATACTATATGAACACCACAGGATTTTCTGTGGTGTGTCCTATATTATTTTCATTTTTGATACCTCCAATCACTTCTCAGTGGCAGAACAGTCTTTCTCCAAATATACAGTTATTAAAAACTAATCAGTTTAAGGGGAAATATAGGATGACAATGCTGTACAAAGTATGCATGTCTAATTATAGAAGTTCAAGCACATAGGAAAATAGTTACAAAATGGCAGTTACTTTTATTTGCTCATTACAAATCATGACAAAGACCATTCTAGAAGTAAAATTCAAAATTTAAATTTACTTGTGAGGACAGAATATGATTTTTACTTATATTGTCATGTTTTGCTTTATAATCTAAAGTCCATTTATGTGCTAAATATTTGCTTATGCAAAATATTATGTTTAGTTATTGAAAAAGCTAAGAATGTAAGGAGGCCAACGTTCGTGCTTTTGGTTGGATTTGATTAGATTGTATTTGATTCCCTTGTTACCAGGTATGCCTGTGATGACAGTTCAACTGAACCAGTATTTATTGAACAATTACTTAGTTTATAGTCATTATGCTAGACCATAGTGCTACAATGATGAATAAAGCATGCGATCTCTGTGCACATAGGAGATGGATATACACACTGTAATGTACAAAAGCTATGCAAGTGGTATGAATTGGATTACTCAGAATAGTCAAGTGAGTGGTCCTTCTGGAGTGGGAAGAATGGGCAAGGCTTCACAGAGAAGGTGATGTCAGAGGTGAGAATGCAGGGAGCTGTATCATAGGTCCCCTAGGCCACCCCCAGATTCAACGATTCACCACGAGGACTCAGGACTCAGCATTTAGTTGTACATGGCTACAATTTATTATAGTAAGGGGATACAAAACAAAGTCAGCAAAGAGAAAAGTCAGCAAGAGAGAAAATGGAGTGAACTTTAGAGGAAACCAGACACAAGGTGGCAAAAGTCCTCTCCCAGGCTAATCACCCAGGATGCATTTAATTCTTCCAGCAAGAAGTTGTGACAACACATGTGAAATGCTATATACCAGAAAATTTCATTGGGGACTCAGTGCCCAGGGATTTTATTGGGGACTGATCAGATAAACACTCTCTGTCTAGCACATAGCAAAACTCCAATCTCCCAGAAGAAAGCAGATGTTCAGCACAAACCATATTGTTTGCACAATCCATTTAGGGACTGGGAGCCATTCTCATCAGGGTGTGATGGGGACCCTCCAGAAATCCAGATTCCCAGAGGCCATCCGAGAGCTAACCTTATAATCAGGCCTTTCTAAGGATAGCAGTCTCAGGTCTGGTAAGTAAACACTTTTCTGCATAGGTGAACAGGGTCTGTCCAGATACAGTTGGTGGAAAAATGAATTCAGGCTGAGGAAACCAAAAGAAAGGGCTCAGAGGCATGATAAATGATTCAAACCATCGTATTTGGGGAGATATGGAAGCCCAAATGTTACTTGAACTATTTAGAATATCAAATCCCCATTCCTGAGGCCCTGAAGTGATTCCAGTGTCCCTGAACAGGCATCATCTTACAAAGAGGATTAAAGCAATGATCCCGTTAATTCAAAATATTTTGCCTCTATGATCTACTTCATTCACTTAATGTTTGAAGTTTGGAATCTTTGGATATTTTTCTTCTTTCATGGTTTTATTTTCAGAGTTTCTGACCATAGCACATTTTTAGTTGTATGGTTCAAAGTTCTCTTTTATGGTACAATGGAGAGTTTAATGTTCCCCTGGGAGGGGGTATGTTCCATCAGATATGACATTTCCGGATACAGTACATTTATAAAAGTGATCGACACTGAACATCATTTTTATCACCAGTACTTAACTGCATTCACTATAAGCTTGTGCTCTTTCTTTTCCTCAGCTAGATTAAGACATGCTTCAATGTCTATCATATCCTATACTTAGACAATCTAAAGCAGAGTCATCCCTCTATTTCACTAGGAGAGAAATGAAAACTTAAGCTTATAAATATTTCACTACAGATTGCTATGTATTAGCTGCTCACTGCTGAATTCAGCTGCTGTGAAATGCTGATAATTCTCTACTGAGGGCTTGAGGACAACCTCTATTTCAATAAATATTATGACTTGTACTGATTTATGAGTTCCATGCATTCGCTGACAGACAAAATGAAATACGTTAGCCTTATTAATGCAATTGGTGCAATGTACTGAAAGAACTAGGCCTCAATTTTAGAGATTTAGCTGCTTAGGTGTACTACCACAATAACATGCCCAAGCCTTAGTGGTGTAGAAATATATATCCTATAAAATATTGCGCAAATTATATTTCTGATTTAGTTTAGGAATATATTGAAAAATATATATGATTTGCTTATCTTCCATTTTGCTAATACTCTTAGGACATTATAAATGAATTCCAAAACTAAGAAAACCAGCATAAAAGCAGAGTATTCTTATCTTTTTTTAATCTTCTTTATTGAAGAGAAATTTGGACTCTGAAAATAATGTTACCCCCTATATGAGTGTCCTATTACTGCTGTAACAAATTACCACAAACATAGTGGCTTAAAACAACAGAAAGATATTATCTTACAGTTGTGGAGGTCAGAAGTTCAAGATAGGGTTTACAGAACTCAAATCACATTGTGGGCAGAGCTGTGTTTTTTTTCTGGCAACTGTAGGGAAGAATCTTGTTTCCTTGCCTGTTCTAGCTTCTGAATTTGTGACCCCTTCCTCCATCTTAAAACCCAGTAGCAAATCTCTCTCTCTCTCTCTCTCTCTCTCTCTCTCTCTCTCTCTCTCTCTCTCTCTCTCTCTCCCTCCCTCCCTCCCTCCCTCTCTCTCTCTCCCTCTCTCCCTCCCTCCCTCCCTCCCTCTCACCTCCACTTCCATGTCACATCTCTGTCCCTGACTCTGAACCTCCTGACTCCCACTAATAAAGATCCTTGTAATAACATTAGGCCCAGCCAGATAATACAGGATTATCTTTCTATGTCAAGATCCCTAACGTAATCACATCTGCAAAGTCCATTTTGCCACAGAAGGTAACATAGTCACGTGTTCTGGAGATTATGATGTAGACATCTTTGGGAGGGGCATTATTTGATCTACCACAACCCCCATATCTTTGTTTTGTGTAATCATAAATGCTATAAATTATTCAATATCAGTCAATAGTACTCAATCAAATTTTGGCCATGCAGTAAATATTTATTGAGTGCCTATTGTATGCCTTGTAATGTCCTAGATGCTGAGGAACAGCAGTTAGCCAAACTGCTTTTTGTTCTCATGGAGCTTACATTATAGAAGGGGAGACAGATAAATGAATATTTTATATGTTCTGAATATTTAGTGCTATGAGGAAAAAGAATGCAGGGTTAGATGGCAGGGTGTGATAATATGTGAACTGTGAGTGGTGCTGTTTATCACTGAGTGTGATCAGTAATGGACTCCGTGAAGATGCAACGTAATGGGTTGAACAATGGCCCCCAAAAGGTTTGTCCAAGTCTTAACCCATGAATATGACTTTATATGGAAATAGCATCTTTGTATATGTAACTAGGTTAAGGATCCTGAGATGGGATGGTCCTAAATCCAAAATCCAAAGATAAGTGTCCTTATAAGAGACAAACAGGAAAAGTCACAGAGAAAAGGAGCATGTGAAGAAGGAAGCAGAGATTGGAGTGATGCATCTACAAGCCAAGGGACACCAAGGCTTGCCAGGAACCCCCAGAAGCTAGGAGAGAGGCATGGAGCAGATTCTTCCTCTGAGCCTCCACAAGGAACCAACCCTACTGACACCTTCATTCTGGACTTCTGGCCTTCAGAATCACATGAGAATACACTTCTGTTATTTTAAGCCACCTGGTTTCTGATAATTCATTAACAGCAACCCTAGGAAATTAACACAGGCAATGTTTGAACCTGTTTGAAATTTAAAAAAAACACAAGCTATGCAGATATTTGAAGGAAAAACAATATAGGTTAGTGCACAAATAGTAGAAGACACTTTGTGGTATCCAAATAACAACGTGTGTGGGGGGGGAGGGGTCAATGTGACTGGAACCCAGAAAGCAACGGGGACGAGTGTTGAAAGATGCTTTCAGAATTATCACATGCACCAGATCTGGTAGGGAATACCTTGTGAGCCATAGTAAGGATTTTAGATTGTATTCTGTCTATATGTTAGTATAATTGTGACCAAATAAAATATAGAATTCCATGTTAAATAGTTTTACCTTTTTTTTTGTGCACGACAGTTTTTAACTGCCAGAAGGAAGTAATCATGACACAACTCGCTATAATTGCAAAGCATGAAGGTTGCAATCTGGTAGGCAGTAGCATATTCCAGTGACTTAACTATCAAAATTCTAAGGAATGTTGGCCTTGACCTGAATGAAGATGTATTGGTCCCTCCCTTTCTACCACACAGCACTTACTTCCTTTTGTATCTGTGTATATAAAATCTATTGTGTTTGGTTCCTTGAGCAGCAGTGTTCTGTATATTAGTAATATCACCCATATACTCTGATACTCGCACAAGTAACCCTGCCCATTAGTGGGAATGGAGGCCACAGATTGCAGAATAAGAATCCTGCATATAATCTAAAAGCTTTACTTGCTCACCAGAGGTGGGAACTAGCAGTAAAATGATGAATTTAAGTTTAATGTCCCCTGCTGGCCCCTACTAACTCTGACTCTAGAAAGCCATAAAACATTATCATGGGGTGGCAGAAGAAATAGACTTGAAAAATAATGAATGGTTTATTAAATCTTGCAATATAAGTGCTAATAGTTTCTAGAACTGTGCTAGGAAAAAGAAAATTTTAATGGGGTAGGAAGTTATACTTCTAGGCAGATGTCTCTATGTTAATACATAAAGATCAAGTCTTAGAAAATGCAAGAGATTTTAATGACTTTGAAACTGTAATTGGTAGGATTGTCTCAAGGAAATGAGTAATGCATAGAAACATAATCAATGCAAGTTTATTAGGAGGTGCTTCATTTCTTTAACATTTGCCCCTCCCCCTACTATGTACAATTTAAATATTTCATATGGCATATCCATCAATTAAAGTAAAACTAACCATCATCCATATATGTGTGTGTACTGTGTGTGTATACATATATACACATAGGGTGCCAAAATGTATACACATTTTAACAAAGGAAAAATGTATGAAAATTGTAATAATATATACTGATAACAAAAGATGAATATAAGCCACGTTTGACTTCTGCAATTACAAGAGGTGCTCAAAGTGGTTACCATCAGTGTCCAAACACTTCTGATTACGGTGAATCACTGCTTGAGCAACGCTGACCAAAGTGTCCTCTTGTTTACATATAAATATACATATATATTATATATGTATGTGTATAGATGATAGATAGATAGATAGATACACACGTACAGACATAATGGGGGTGCCAAAAATGTATACACATTTTAAGATATGTTATCTATGCTCCAGCAGTAGTTTGCTATAATCAGAACTGTCTGGACCCTGATGGTAACTGGTTACTTTGAGCACCTCTTGTAATTACAGAAGTCAAACGTGACTTATATTCATCTTTTGTAATCAGTATATATTGAATATTACAATTTTAATACAGCTTTCCTTTTTTATAGTGTGCATACATTTTTTGGCACTGTGTGTGTGTGTGTGTGTGTGTGTGTGTGTGCAGTGAATCATAGCTTACATCCCTGTGGGCTGGAAAAAGAACAAAAGATGCATACAATATTTCATCCCTGTTCATTTTATTTTCTCTTCTTTTATTTTTTTTATTTTATTTTTATTTATTTATTTTTTTTTTTGAGGGCAGTGTCACTGGCCCTCATATGTGGGACCGAACTGGGGCCGCTGGCTTCCAAGGCCAGCGCTTAACCACCGCGCCACTCTGCCGGCCCTATTTTCTCTTCTTTTAAAGCTTATTGGATTTATTCTTTTTTAATTAAAGTTTATTGGGGTGACAATTGTTATACTGATATGTGGTATATAAAACTGAAAACAACAAAGGAACAAGCCAAGCAAATAAAGAGACAAAAACTCATAGACACAGACAACAGTTTGGTGGTTACCAGAGGGTAAGGGGGGCAGGGGGTGGTAGGTGAGGGTAAAGGGGATCAAATACATGGTGATGGAAGGAGAACTGACTCTGAGTAGTGAGCACACAATGTGATATATAGATGATGCATTACAGAATTGTACACTTGAAACCTATGTAACTTTACTAACAGTTGTCATTCCATGTAGTAGGCAGACTCTATACAGGTGAACAAATATTTTCTCAGCTGTCAATAAGTGCTATGAAGAAAGCTGGATATTGAATAGAAAGTGTCAGGGGAACGGGACACTTTCATACAGATCGGTAAGAGAACATCTTTCTGAGGTGCTGACATGAGTGGAGACATGAAAGTTGAAAACTAGTAAGCCATCCAAAGTCCTTAGCGACAAACATTCTAGGCAGAGGAGACAAACGGGGGTAAGGCTCCTGAGGCCTGAAGAAGCTTGGCAAGATGGAGGAACATGAGGGTTGCTGGGCTGGACAGAAGTGAAGTGGAGAAGAGAGCATCAGATCAGACTGAAGAGGCAGCCAGGGGCCAGATTAGACAAGGTCTTGCAAACCATGACAGGGAGCTTGCATTTCATTCTCAGTACAAAGGGAAGCCATTGGGAAAATAAGCAGATTGTTCCATGTTCAGACAGATTTTCTCAACATGACAGAATTGGGGCATAGAGTGTTTCCTCAGCATATTACCCAGAAAACCTTGCCCAAATTTCCCCACAGATTTCTCTTTCTCTCCCCAAAGTTTTCCTCTCTTGAGTGGCTAAAATCTTCATCTCTCTCTGTGCCCCTCTCTGAAAAATAGTGAAAGTGTTCCATTGCATTTCCTTCCCATTAATACCTTCCTCTTTGGCATTCGGGGCACCTACCCTCAGCTATATTCCTTAGGAATATAGTTTCTCTTCTCTACTACTCCTCTTCCAATAAAAATCCTCACACTCATCAAAAGAGAAAAACTCTGGTGAGTGAAATTCTTCCATTCTGCAGACTGCCTACCTACTTAACCTTTGCAGTTATCTGCCAAGGGAGCACAATATTTATCTGTATATTCAGGAGTACTTCGTATTCATCACCTCATGGCCCTCCTCCTTTGGATTTTTCTCAATGGCCTCTGGAGAGGGCTCCAGGTGAGGCATGGCCATGTATTTCAAGGTTTGGTCCATCAGTTCTGGTGCTTAGCACATAAGGAACTGTGTGTGCCAAATCTCATTCAGGTTTAATCAGGAACCCTCCAAGACCTCTCCAAGGAGGAAGAAGATGTGATTATTGGATGAAAGGACTCATGGTTGTCACTGGTGAGGTGATTTGGACCATCCTCTACCCTGTTGGAGTCTGTAAGATGATTTGGGGTAGGTGGAAACTTTGAAGGGCAGGACAAGAATACAGTTACTTTCCAGAAGGAATTCATGTTATCATTGCTCATGGGGGCCATGCTGTTTTGGGGGCCTTTGGCTTCAAGCAGCTGAGGCCCAGCTGCATTCTACTGAATTTTCAGTTGGCTCCACAGCATCTTTCCTTTTTCAGTCTTGAGCAGCTTTGCAGACAGTGAGAACACAACCCATGTTCTTCCAATTCAATTAAGGCGAAGATTATTCAATAATACTTGACTATTCGTTGCTCCCATAGTACCCTAATCTGGAACTTCTGGCCCTGCCAACTCAGGGACTGTGCTGTCCTGAATAGGGCCCCCGTGTGCATTCTTTCAATTCTTTACATGTAGAGCCGAACTTTCCCCTTCTTTTCCTTCTCTCCAAGGTGAGGTTAGAATTTGACATCTGAGTCCCCGCATCTGTCCATATCCTATGCTATCCTGCTTTAAGTCAGTAAGAAAATGTGCCGCCGAAGTTGGAGTTTTGTTGGTTTCTTGTGGGGAAGGTGGGGAGCTTGTGTAAAGAAAAATCCTGAACTATTTTTCACATAGGCACTTCTCATTAATTCTAACTTTAAAATCATCTTGACCACATTTCTGTATATCTCTGGTTGTAGTTTCAAAACCGTCAGGGCTCCAGTCTGATTTATCATGCCCCTTTATGTTTTAAGCCCATGAGATAAGTCAGGCATGAGGAAAATACAAAATTAGCTCAGCTTTTTATCCAAGTTGTGCCCGGGTACCTTTGGTACACAATCCTGAGCAAGTCGTCATAAATGTCACATGATTATATAGTGCTGTCCCTGAAAAGCCTGTTAATACACCCTCAAAAACAAAAATCTGTCATTCCAGTTCCAGAAAGCTACTAAAATAATGTAGATTCCTAAAAAGAGATTCTGTGGAGGGTTTTGATTGATTCCTCATTACCGACACTATCTTAAGAACCCTTCATTAGAATTTATCACTCTCCCCAAAGTTTTCTGTTTAAGGCAGTCACTAAAATTTCTTGCCTCTCTTTCATCCATTCCCCTCCAAGTTCACCTCCTTTGTTTCTGCACGGGTATGCTCAGTAATATCTGAACACAGGTCACCCTCTAAGATGCATCTACTCATGGAAGCCGTGGGTCCTTTTCTGTTCTGATTGCTTTTCTTGTGAGTTCTGTCTCCTTTTCCCTTTTCCGACCCCCACACCCACAATTTCTGAAAAATAAAAATAAACAAATAAATAAAATAAGCCAATCTTCCGATAAGTCTAACCACTTGGCATCACTTCATAGGTTATATAAATGTCTAACCACTATGCTGTACACCTGAATCTAATATAATATTGAATGTCAACTGTAATTGAAAAACAAATTTAAAAAGACAAATACAAAATTAGGTAAAAAAGTGAATACATATTTAGGACTTCAAAATAAATCACAACAAATTTCTGGGGGTGGGGGGATAGAAGCCATTCTTGTTTGTGGCTTATTGCTGATCAAAGATTCAGTTTAATTCAACAAATATGTATAGACCACCTACTAAATATTAAAGACTGCAATTATCAGAAGTACAAATTATTCTTAAAACACAGTTACACTCTTAAAATATTTCAGCATGAGCTTTGTGTTTCCATTCAGACTCACACAGAGGCTGCTCTTGAAATTTTTACCACAGGCCACTCCTCAGATTTACAGCCATGAAAACATAAATGAATCTGCTCACTTAGGGGTGACCAAGCTGTGGAGAACTGATGAATACCAAGCCAAGTTGCCAGAAACTAATTTATAAACTGGAATGCTGATTCATTAAATGAAATGGGAGATGAATCTGGTAAGATAACTGGCATCAATCATTTCAACAGGACACCCCTTCTTAATGAATAAGTCCACTGAAGAGACTAAATTGCAGATCGGAAGGATTCTTGGTACAGGGAATTAGAGAGAAGAGAAAGGAAGGTAAAGGGGCATTCCTTTAAACTTGGGTTGCTCAGCCAATTTGTTCCTGCCCACTCTGAGGGTCTTATCATCTGAGAGTCTGGAAGCTGACATTGACAGTTCACACCCTTCAGCTGACCTTTGTCTCTTCTCCATGCAGACCACCACCTTTGTCTTGGGACAGCAAAGCCCCAGTATTGTTAGAAAGATTTAGGTCAGAGTTTATTTTGCATTCATGACATTTAGTCTCCTGTGGTTTGAGGCGATAAATTAGAGAATCCAAGGATATTTGGGAAGCATCTTAAACTCATCCACCACCTTTTTAATAAGCTATTTTTTTATAGTGAGCTATTTCAACAGATGACTAACCCTATATGTTTCAGCTTAATGCTTATTAGCTTTCATTTTCAAGAGGTGACGGTTTTTCCCATTCAATTTAGCAACTACTTACTGAGCAACTCAAGAGCAAGAAAACCATGCAGAGGAAACAGAAATGAGCAAGACAGTCCTCTACAGAAGCTGACAAGAAAGGTTCAAGTACAATAGCAACAATAAAAGGTGCAAATAATTATGGTACACAATTAAGAAATCATATAAGAGAGGCCGGCCGAGTGGCGCACTGGTTAAGAGCTGGCTTGGGATGCCGGCTCTGAGCAGCAGGGCCCCGGTTCAGATCCCACATATGAGGGCCCGTGACACTGCCCTCTACAACTAAGATGGTGAACAACAGCTCCACCTGGAGCTGGGCTGCTGTGAGTCCTCGGGACGGCATAGCTGCAGTGGGTTTGCAGTGTGCTGCCATAGGCTACAGTAAGTGGCAGCCAGTGTGAGCGACTGACAGCCGGTGTGAGCTGCCAAGAGCCACTGTGAGTGGCCGTCCAGAGGCCGGCGACTGATCTGCCTCACCTGAGAAGAGTGCAATGATGACACCAACATGGGCCAGTGAAGCAATGTCCTCCACAACTAGACCAAAGAGCAAAAGGACAGCAACTTGTCTGTTCCCCTTCCCTGGTTCCCCAACATTGCTCCCCACCCCCAAGTCCCATAATAAAATCTTTAAGAAAAAATCATATAAGAGAACCTATTCCAGAAAATGAGGCAATCACACATCTGAGCCTGAAAATTGGGTGGCTTTTGGCCTAGACCTTCTATGATACATGGGGTTTGCCAAGGGGGATGGGAAAGAGTCTGCTCTGAGCAGTTGAAGAGATCTTAGTAAGCCGCAGCCTAGAATTCGAAAAGCCTACGACACACTCACAGAAAAATGATGGCATGGAGAAGACTGCAAGGAGTACATGAAAAAGAACTGATTTGCCAAGTCTATTATTATGGCTTTTAAAAAGCTGAAAAACAAACAAACATACAAAAAGCGCCCATAAAAACCGATCCCTAATTGTAATCACAACGGATTAATTTCATTGTTGTACTTTACTTTTCTGGATAACACTTGAATATGAAAAGCCAGGACAATTAAAAGATAATTACTCAGGCAGTAAGAATAACATTTAATGATTAAATAGTGTTAGGAACAACTTCATTATAACTGGTCATCCATTGCTGGTCCATAGTTAACCATTTGTTCTGGATACTGTGTTCTTAGTAAAATGAAACATGCAAAATTAATATAAAGCCTTTAATTTCTGAACTTTTGGCAATCCAGGTGAGCTTTAGAGTGCCTGGTTATATGTCATTTTCTATTATGTGATTTTACTCAGAGGTGCTCTCTTTTGTGGTATTGTCATAGCTGATAAATCAATAGTTAATAAGACGATAGTTTGAACTAAATGACAAGGTTGTTTTTAAGTCATTATTTTTCACTAATTAAAAATGAGTAGCATTTTGTTTTCATCTGTGTCATGTCCACAATGGAAAGGAACCTCGCTATATCAAACTCAGGACTTTTTTTCTGAGTCCTCTCTCATCCTTCTTCCCAATTTTGGAGGTATAAAAAATGACTTTCTGGGGCCGGCCAAGTGGCTCCATTGGTTAAGACCTCGCTCAAGGGTATGAGCTGAGCTCTGAGCAACAGCAGTTCGATGCCCAGCCCAAGATGAGCTGCCGTTGAGCTGCCAACAGGTGGCAGGATGGCTCAGCTGAAAGAAAAATGACTTTCTAGGTTCACATAACTTGCCCCTGAAATGTTTCTATATTTTGTGACAGCTGTGTTCACTTACTTTCAGTAGAAATGCGCTATTCACTCATCATACAGGCTGTTTCACTGTCTTGAGCAGATTACAACAGGGAGAAGAATGTGACATGATCAAAGGCTTTCTGTGACTTCTACATATTGGTACCTAAGTGCTGAGGGGCGTGCAGGTGGAGTGAACAGAACTGAGTGAATTTAACCCATGGAGACGGAGACTTTCTTTTTTATTTTTAATTAAATTTATTGTGGAGACATTGGTTAGTTAAATTACATAGATTTCAATTATGCATTTCTATAATACATCATCTATATATCACATTGTGCGTTCACCACCCAGAAACAGTTCTCCTTCCATCACGACATATTTGATCCCATTTATTCTCATCTACCCCCATTCCCCCTTACCTTCTGGTAACCACTAAATTATTGTCTGTATCTATGAGTGTTGTTTCTTTATTTGTCTTGTCTTGTTCATTTGTTTTCAGTTTTATATCCCACAAATCAGCAAAATCATATGGTTCTTGACTTTTTCTGACTTATTTCACTTAGCATAATAATCTCAAGTTCCATCCATGTTGTTGCAAGTGGCACTATTTCATCTTTTCTTATGGCAGAATAGTATTACATTGTGTATATATAAACCACACCTTCTTTATCCAATCATCTATCAAAAGACACTTTGGCATATTATAGGTTTCCATATTATGATCACCATAAATAATGCTGCAATGAGCACTGGAGTACATATATCTTTATGGATAAATGTTTTCAGATTTTGGGGGTAGATACCATAGCTTTCCTATATACTAACAATGAAACTTCAGAAAAAGAAATGAATTTGATCTCATAGACAGGGGCTTTCTAAGATGAAGTAGGAAAGGTGTTGATAAGATAAGAGCCACTTTAGTAATAAATGTGTATATATATATATATATATATATATATATATAATCTGACAATTAAGTTCCCAAACTTGTTGCAATGATGTTGCTAATCTTTATTGATATCAGAGGAATTATTCATTATGAATTTGTACCAAGTGGACAAACAGTTAACCAAGTTTACTATTTGGAAGTGCTGAAAAGGCTGCATGAAAAAGTTAGATGACCTGAGCTTTTCCCAACAACTCATGGCTCTTGCATCAAGACAATGCACCAGCTCACATGGCACTGCCTATGAGGGAGTTTGTAGCCAGTAAACAAATAACTATATTGGAACACCCTCCCTATTCACCTCATCTGGCCCCCAATGACTTTTTCTTTACCCAAAGATAAAGGAAATACTGAAAGGAAGACATTTTGATGACATTCAGGACATCAAGTGTAATACGATGACAGCTCTGATGGCCATTCCAGAAAAAGAGTTCCAAAATTGCTTTGATGGATGGACTAGGCACTGGCATTGGTGCATAGCTTCACAAAGGCAGTACTTCGAAGGTGACCATAGTAATAATAGCACTTTTTCTTGGATGAGTTTGTGAAGTGAATGGTCAGACCTTGTATATATGTTTAATTCTTTCTTCATCAGCTCAAAATACAGAAATATTGGAAGAATATTATTCCACCTAGTCATTAGAATTCGTAAGCCACCCAGAGCAGGATTGTGGGCACGTCTGGTTCTGAAATCAGGTGGCCTAGTTCGAATCTCAGTATCTCTTTTTAACTAATTGTTACTTTGGGCAAGTGACTTACTTCTCTACCATTAAATTAATTTTCTCACTTTTCCCATGATAATATTAATACTTTTCTGGTATTATAGTAATTATTAAATTAATGGTGTGTATAAAACATCAGCACAATGCCTACAACAGAATAATTAAACAATAAATGATACCTATTTTTAAAAATAAGATGTAATTTTTTTTATAGTACCTATTGATTTTGTGTGGGTGTTTGTATACCTCTTTTGTAAAATATGTCTTTCTACACTATAGGACACCCATAGCTATTAATGAAACACAATTTAAATATGTTTCACCTTGCCCAGTGAAGAAATAGAGAAGAATTTGGGGACTGATATCCAAACCATTGAATCATGAAGTATTGATATATGGGATTTCCATCTAGCAAATTTCTCCATAAGAGAGATTCATCACCCATTAATTGTTTTAATGAGACAAATGCTAAACATCTGTAATTCACCCACAAAAGCACAGACAGCATTTGTGTATTTGCACACCTACAAGTACAGTACATACATATATGCTCATAGACACACAGGATGGGAGAGGGATTGATTAATTAATCTTTATACATTTAAATATACTCCCTTTTTTTTAGGAAACACTGTACAGTTGAGATTTATTTTCCATTCTGGACTAAGGAGAAGGGGGCAGGGGTTTTCTCATTAAGGACCTATTGGGCAACATGGGAGCAAGAATATTTTTGAATAAATGATGAAGTTGAATTGCTTACTCTGATATATTGCATATATGCTACTATGATATATTGCATAATCCTTTGGGAAGTGTTATCTTATTGATGTGCAATGTACTGGAGGGAAGGATTCACTAAGCATTGCGAAATAAAACACAAGATGCCCAGTTAAATTTTAACTTCAGAGAAACATATTTCTTTTTAGTACAAATATGTCCCAAATGAAATTCATTTGTTAAATCTGACAGTCCTAGATAATCTGTCATAGAAAACACCCAAGGATGTCTGGATTTGCTTTTTTTTTTTTTTGAGGGCAGTGTCACTGGCCCTCATATGTGGGACCCGAACCAGGGCCGCTGGCTTCCTAAGCCTAAATATACTCCCTTTTTATTCAGATCACACTTGGTGGGAATTGGATAGTTATTTTAGGGGTATTTAGGGTGTCTGTAATTTGCTCAAGACTCTATGTAAAGATTCTGGGGCTACAAGCCAACCCACCAACTTTCTGATTTGAATTCGTTATTTATACCAGGATATAAGAGAGAAGAAGTCTTAAGATGTTAGATTTCACTGATATGTGGGATATGAAACTGAAAGCAACGAAGGAACAACACAAACAAATGAAGAAACAAAAACTCATAGACACAGACAACAGTGTAGTGGTAACCAGAGGGTAAGGGGTGGGGGGTGGTAGATGAGGGTAAAAGGGGGTCAAATACATGGTGATGGAAGAACTGACTCCAAGTGGTGAACACACAATGTGATATATAGATGATCTATTACAAAATTATACACCTGAAACCTATGTAACTTTACTAAACATTGTCACCCAAAAAAATTTTAATAAAAACAAAACAAACAAAAAAAAACAGTTTTTCCACAAGGGTAACTAATACTGGAACTGCCTGGGGAGAGAGGAGATGTAGCCCAGATTCTTGGTGTTTTGGGCACATATCTGAATATCCAAATGTTAAGATACTAAATTATTTCCACAGCCACCCTATTATTCACCTATGAAGCCTTGTGAATTGGAAGATTAAAGCACACAGTATAATGTCTGTCCCACATAATTGCTCAGAAAGTGGCAGCTATTGTTATTTAATTACTTTAAACTGTACCTGGGTCTCAGTTTTCCATCGGTGGTATTTTCTTACTGCCACTATCTCCTAAGCAGCAGTTTTCAGCCTTTTCTGGGTCACAGGCTCCTGGGGAATTTGATGAAAGCTATAAATCCTCTCTTATGTCTATATCCTCATTTATAATTATTTATCTGTCTAGCTAGGTATCTATCATTCTGTATTCAAGCCATTGCTAAAATAAAGTGTTATCAATGTAAAGATGCTAAAGACAGTTTGTTGCTCCCTTGCAGGGAAAATCTAATTTTTTTATACTAAATTACTATTATTTTTTGATTTTTTAAAATTTTATTTTATTATTATTATTATTATTATTATTAGTTACAGATGTACAAAACAATGCAATAGTTTTTTTTTCACCCCTTACAAAATGACTCCTCCTCCCCCTCCCCTGCCCTCCCACACCCGATATCACACATATCTATTACAATTCCATTGACACCATCCCTACACTACATTCCACATCCCATGACTATATATGTGTTAAGTTATGATTCAACATCTAATATTATTCAGTGGCAGCTTCAGATGTACAGTGCAGTGGTCAGCCCCTACCGAGGGGCTGGAACAAGCTACAGTTCAAAATTCAAAATTATTCAGAATGTGCTAAGACAATATGTTGTATCTATACTATGCATTACACACCACCCCAAGAGACTTCTGGGGTAGCACCCTATAATCACAGTAACAATTCTGCAGCAAAACATATAAATGGTTCACAGTAAGTTTGATAAATAAGGACTGTATATAGCCATACAACAGTTTCAAGGAAAGTTTTGCCACCAAATGAGTTACATTTTTTAAAAAAACAACTTTTGGTTTTCATAGCTTTTAGGAATTCAGAATTGCAAATAAGGAATTGTGGATATGGTGCTAACTTCAGATAAACAAGGAATCGATATTAAGACTCACATTTCTCTTTATTTCTCCACTGCACCTAAAGAGGTGTAATTTGCTACTAGAAACAGCCCTAGATATCCTGTAATTTATCAAGATGGATAGTTTTTTTGTTTGTTTTGTTTTGTTATGTTGTGTTGTGGTTTTTTTTGTTTTTTTTTAGCTGAGCCATCCTGCCATCTGTTGGCAGCTCAATGGCCACTCACCTCGGGCTGGCATCGAACCACCGTTTCTCAGATCTCAGCTCACACTCTTGAGCAAGCTCTTAACCAACTGAGCCACTCGGCCAGCCCCAAGATGAATAGTTTGTGAATTTGTGAATTATGTAACCACAGACAGAAACACATAATATATACATACATATATATTACATGATATTAATTATTCTATATAATTCTTCTTTTAGCAGCATTTAGCAATGCATCCTAGTAGCTCCACTTGAACTAATATAAATTGCTTGCTTGGCCTAATACAGACATATACATCATTGAAAAAAAGACTTGAAAACCACAGCTGGAAATTAGAAACCTATCTCTGCAATGACATATTTTTCTGCAAAGGGAAAATGAATTGAGTACTTGAATCTGGTACCCCTCTCAGCTTCACTTGAAATAATTTTGCCCAAAAATTGCATAACGTGAGGTCACTGATAAGAAAAGCAATGAGTTTTAATAAAATAAGTATGTCTAAATTTAAACTACCTTTCAGGATTCAAATGGCACAAAGGAAAACTTCCTCAAAGGTTTAAAACCTACTGAAAACATAAAAGAAAATGCACCATAGTCGTAACAATAATAAAGTAATGCATATCACTATATCCTCACTTACAGTTATTTACCCACCTATTTATCTATTTAATCTGTCTAGCTAGCTAGCTATCATATTGTATTCAAGCCATTGCTAAAATAAAGTGTTACCAATGTAAAGATGCTAAAAGACTGTTGCTCCTTTCCAAGGGAGATTTAACTTTTAAGTATAGTGAACTACTTTTTATGCTTTTTTCATCTTCCATCTATCAAGAATAAATAGCTACTCTTGCTCCAGATGTGACTTTGTAAAGCTTTGAATCTAAGAGGAGTACCAGAAATACCCTTCTACTAGCAGAATTTATAACTGAATTAGAAAAGATGACACTAGGGGCCGGCCGGGTGGTGCAGTGGTTAAGCGCTGGCTTGGGAAGCCAGCAGCCCCAGTTCGGGTCCCACAGATGAGGGTCACTGACACTGCCCTCAAAAAAAAAAAAAAAAAAAAGAAAAGAAAAGATAACACTAGCGTCAGTCATGGAAAAAAAAAAACAGCGCACAATATGCCATAAAGTGGTTTTTTTGCATATGATAAGAGTTGCTTGATTATTACATATTCAAATTCATAGCTAGTACTTCTGAACCCTTATTTTTCAATTTAGACTCTATTCATATCCAAGGACCACTTGAGCCTTGGTGGAAGAAAGAAAAAGAAAACACACATACATGAAAAAGATTTATGAATTACATTGAAACATATGAAATTGCCACCCAATAGGTCTGCAATGGCCAATTACCAGCAATTTCATATGGTTTATTGTAACATAAGACAATTTGATCTAGGACCTATTGCCCTAGGTCAGCTACTCTTTTTGTTCCTCTTCTAACCTTGATCTTGGACATTTTGTGCTGGAGCAACAGCCACAATCCAACATGAATTAGGCCCTAAAATCTATGTACCTCCAGACCTCCACAGTGCTGCTTACTTAACCTTCAGCATGGACTTTGCCTGGGCTTTTTTTTTTCTACTTACTCTTCTCTCCAGACTTACACAACCCCGAGAATGAGTGTTTTCTTAAATTTTGTTCCTGAGACATCTTGTTTGCCTCATCCTTGTCCTGGCACTGCATGACATCACACTTGATCATCAACTCAGAGCTCAACCATCAAAATTAAATTTAAAAGTTCTCACTCTTAAGTAGGTATTTTTCACCTCAATCATATTACTTCCTCTGCTGCATATGACATTATGAGTCACTGTTCCTCCCAAAGCTCTTTCCTTTTATAAGCTATCATAAAGTGACCGCCTTTGTTTTCTATACACCTGTGCTACTCTAACCAGTTGCTGCTCACCTCTTGGAGCTACCCAAGACTTGATCTCCTCTCTTCTCCTTGTTTTAAAGTCTCTCTTCTCCTCATTTTAAAGTCTCATTCCAGAGGGCTTTGACTACCAACTAAGTGCTGATGGCTTCTCTAAACTTCACCTCTAGCCCAGACTTCTACTCTCCACTGCCATCTCAACCTGGAGGTGCTACGAGAATCACAGACTCAACTGTCACTTCTCTTCCCATATTTCCTTTCTCAATTGGTGTCACCATACAGTCACCAAAGTTAGAACCTTGGAATTCATCTCTGATCCCTCCCTTTCTCTTGCTTCCCCATGACCAATCCACCATCCAGTCTTTTCTTTCTGTTTTAGCTAAAGGCTTCTTAAAACTCTTTCTTTTGACCCTTTTCTGCACTTGCAATGGAGATCACCAAAGGTTACCCAAAGTTCTTCTCCTATAAGACCTCTAAATGTGATTTTCCCTTTTTCACCTGAAACCAGCATGAGAAACATCCAGAAATTGATACTGTGATAGCATGAATAATTGTCATATAAATATTTGTCTATAAATAATCTTCACATCAATATTTTCTATATTGATTTTTATTACACATGTTAAAAATTGAGATAAAATACTTAACACTTTTTTTTCAAATTTTATTGGGGAACAGTATGGTCATTGGTTACACATTGCTTTCATGCTACAATGGCATAGCTGAATCTTTTAAGGAGGGCGCAGTTCACAGTGGCCCATGCAGGGATCGAACCAGCAACCTTGGTGTTATCAGCACCACGCTCTAACCAAATGAGCTAGCTGGTCACCCCTACTTAACACTTTAAACGTTTGTGAACAGTATTTATGGAAGAGGTAAAGATGTACTGTATACAATGGGTCCAGTTGCCATTGGTTTCTACTAGAAAACACAATTGATAAAGTACTAATGTTGGAATCAAATAAATGCTTACATAGAAAAGGTCTTCAAAAAAGACATTAAAGTGCCATTTGATATCTTGTAAATTTATACTTAAAATACAATTGTTGCACTTTTAAAAATAGTCCTTTAATTTTTAGAGCTGTTTTAGGTTTACAGCAAAATTGGACTGAAAAATACAAATAGTTCCCATATACCCTCATCCCCTCACATGAATAGCCTCCCCCATAATCAGCTGCCCCCAATTAAGTGATATATTTCTTACAATCATTAAACCCATATTAACACATCATAATCATTCAAGGTTCATAATTTACATTAGTTTCACTCTTGGTGTTGTACATTCTATGGGTTTGGTCAAATGTATAATGACATATATCACCATTATAATATCATACAGAATAGTTACACTGACCTAAAAATACTCTGTGCTCCACCAATCTCCCCTCCTTCCATTTAACTCCTGGCAGCCACTGATATTGTCACTCTCTCCATAGTTCTCTCTTTTTCAGAATGTCATGTAGTTGGAATCACAGTGTTTAGCCTTTTCAGATTAGCTTTTCTCACTTAGTAATATGCATTTAAGTTCCCTGTAAGTATTTTCATGGCTTGATAGCTCATTTATTTTTAGAGTGGAATGACATTCCATTGTCCAGGTATACTACTATTTATTTATCTATTCACCTATTAAAGAATACTTTGAGGGCTGGCCGAGTGGCACAGTTGTTAAGCGCTGGCTTGGGAAGCCAGCAGCCCCGGTTCGGTCCCACATATGAGGACCAGAGACACTGCCCAAAAAAAAAAAAAAAAAAAGAATACTTTGGTTGCTTCCAAGTTTTAGCAATTATGAAGAAACCTTCTATAAATATTCATGTGCAGGACTTTGTGTGGGCATAAGGGTACAACTCCTTTATGTAAATATAAAAGAGAGTGACTGCTGGATTGTATCATAAGAGCACTTTACTTTTGTAAAAAACTTCCAAAGAAGCTGTAAAATTTTGCATTTCCACTGGCAGTGATAGAGTTCTTGTTGCTCCACATCCTCGTCAGCATTTGGTGATGTCAGTGCTTTAGATTTTGGCCATTCCAATAGGTGTGTAGTCGTATCTCATTGTTCTTTTAATTTGCATTTCCCTGATGATATATGATCTGGAGCATCTTTTCATATGCTTATTTGCCATCTGTATAGCTTCTTTGGTGAGGTGCCAATGTCTTTGGCTCATTTTTTAATTGAGTTGTCTTTTTATTGTTGAGTTTTTTGTTTGTTTTTTAAAGATTTTTATTGGGGAATCAGGGAAGGGGAACAGACAAGTTGCTGTCCTTTTTGTTCTTCAGTCTAGTTGTGGAGGACGTTGCTTCACTGGCTCATGTTGGTATGGTCATTGCGCTCTTCCCCGGGTGAGACAGATCGGTCGCCAGCCTCTGGACTGCCATTCACAGCGGCTCTTGGCAGCTCATACCAGCTGCCAGACACTCACTGTAGCCTATGGCAGGCCACTGCAGCAGGGGCTGCAGCCTACACCGTCGTCAGGACTCACACAGCCCAGCTCCAGGTGGAGCTGTTGTTCACTATCTTAGCTATAGAGGGCAGTGTCACTGGCCCTCATATGTGGGATCCGAACCAGGGCCGCTGGTGTCCCAAGCCAGCTCTTAACCAACGCACCACTCGGCCAGCCCTATTGCTGAGTTTTAAAAGAGTTCTTTGCATATATTTATTAATTTTTATTAAATTTTGGGGGGTGACAATGGTTAGTAAAATTATATAGGTTTCAGGTGTACAATTCTATAATACATCATCTATATATCACATTGTGTATTCACGAGCCAGAGTCAGTTCTCCTTCCATCACCATATATTGACCCCTCTTTTTTATTTTGAAAAACAGTTTTTTATCAGATGTATCTTGTGGAAATATTTTCTCCCAGTCTATGTCTTGTCTTTTCATTCTCTTGCCAGTGTCTTTCAGAACAGAAATTTTTAATTTTAATGAAGTCCAGCTCATCAATTCATTGTTTCATGGATTGAGCCTTTAATGTTGTATCTAAAAAGTCATTGCCAAATTCAAATCATTTTTTCCTATGTTTTCTTCTAGGAGTTTTATAGGTTTGTGTTTTACATTTAGGTCTATGATCCATTTTCAGTTAATTTTTGTGAAGGGTGTAAGATCTGTGTCTACATTCATTTTTTTTTTTTTTTTGCATGTGGATGTCTAATTGTTACAGCACCACTTTTTTTTTTTTTGAGGGCAGTGTCACTGGCTCTCATATGTGGCACTTGAACCAGGGCCTCTGGCTTCCCAAGCCAGCACTTAACCAGCGTGCCACTCAGCCGGCCCTACAGCACCACTTTTTGAAACGACTATCTTTTGCTCCTTTGTGTAAGATCAGTTGACTCTACCTGTGTGGGTCTATTTCCAGGCTTTCTATTCTGTCTCATTGATGTATTTGTCTATTCTTTCCCCAATAGCACAATGTCTTGATTACTGTAGTTTTATAGTAAGTCTTACTGTCAGGTAGTGTCAGTCCTCCAACTTTGTCCTCCTTCAATATTGCATTGTCTAATCTGGGTCTTTTGCATCTACATATATAAACATTAGAATCACTTTGTTGATATCCACAAAATAACTTGCTGGAACTCTGACTGGAATTGCATTGAATCTATAGATCAAGTTGTGAAGAACTGACATCTTGACAGTATTGCATCTTCTTATTCTTGAACATGGAATATCTCTCCATTTATTTAGTTCTTTGATTTCTTTCATCAGAGTTTTGTAGTTTCCTTCTATGGGTCTTGTACATATTTTGTTACATTTATACCTAAATGTTTCATTTTGGGGGGTGCTAATGTAAATGGTATTGTGTTTTTTGTTTCATATTCCCCTTGTTTGTTACTAGTATATAAGAAAGCAGTTGGCTTTTATGTATTAGCCTTGTGTCCTTCAACCTTTTTATAATCACTTATTAGTTCCAGGAGTTTTTTTGTTAATTTTTTCAGATTTTCTACATAAATTATATTGTCTGTGAACAGATAGTTTTATTTCTTTCTTTAAAATATGTATATTTTTTATTTCCTTTTCTTGACTTATTGTATTAGCTACTACTTCCAGTACCATGTTGAAAAGCAGTCATGAGAAGAGACATCCTTGTCTTGCTCCTGATCTTGTTGGGAAAGCTTTGAGTTTTGCACCATCAAGTATGGTGTTAGCTTTATGTTTTTGTAAATGTTCTTTATCGAATGGAAGAAGTTATCCTCAATTCCTAGCTTACTGAGTGTTTTTTTATATCATAAATGGGTATTGAATTTTTTCAAATGCATTCTCTGCATCTATCAATATAACCATGTGATTTGTCTATTTTAGCCTGTTGATTGATTACATTAATTGATTTTCAAATGGTGAACCAAGTTTGCATACCTGGTATAAATCCCATGTAGTCATGGTATATAATTATTTTTATCATTTGATGCACTTTTAATAGCTCTGGGAGTTAAATTAAGGACCTTTTCTAAAAATGAGCATAAATGAGATGAGAGTGTCAGTATGTGAGAGGTGAGTATTGAAAAATCATACAGGATAGGTGAAAACCTTCATATTGAGCTAGTTTTTGAACTAGAGTTCTAACAAAGAAAATTTTAAAACTTTGGTTTTGTAAAAAGTATATAATTATTATAATATATTGAGAACTGTTGATCAATTATCACCAAATATCCCTCACAAAAGCTAGTAAGCATGTCATTTTATGTCAAGTTAACCTGCCAAGTCAACCCTAAGTAGGTATACTTAAGAACTTCCTAGGAAGAGTATTGTGTGAAGTAACACAAGGCAAAATATGTCAGTCTTATTCCAAAAGAGTTTATAATTTAGTAATGTAAATAAAACATATAAATCACTGTAATACTCTACCTGCAAATGATGTGGGTTGCACAAACCAGTCACAGAGAATTAAGTGACATAATTTGCACAAAATCACCAAGTCTCTTTCTCTTACTTGCCTTTGGAAATCTCTTTCAAAAACCCTTTCTAAATATCTGTCCAAATATATTGTAGAAGAAAGGAGTATAATGAAGAGGAGTCAAAAGAGGAGCAAGTAATGAACTGTGGTTAAAAATTAAAGCTTTTAGGGCTGGCCGAGTGACACAGTGGTTAAGCGCTGGCTTGGGAAGCCAGCGGCCCTGGTTTGGGCCCACATAAGAGGGCCAGTGACACTGCCCTCAAAAAAAAAATTAAAGCTTTTGTGTGGGAGTAAGGGAAACCTCTGTGCCTTCTTTATTATGTGGTGGATCTGAAAGTGCTCTAAAAAATAAAGTCTTTTAAAAAAAGATTAAAGCTTTTTCAGAAGAAGATTTATCAAAGGCTTCTAGAGAACTCGGAGGTTAATGTGGACCAAATGCTGCACTTTAGGTGACAGTGGATGCAAAGTACTCTTTTTTCTTTAAGAGTGGAAAAAATTATTTGCCTAAGTGACTAAAACAGAATGTTATGCTCAAATATTGAGGACTTGAGGCAAAAACAAGGACGAGAAATACTGTACCATGAAGGGCCTTTGTTCCTATTTCCTCTGGTTTGTCTTCCTTCTAGGAAGAGATTCTCAATATTCAAATCATGTGTGGGAGTTTTTCAAAATCCCTAATCTTGAGCTCCACCCTAGAGAAATTAAATCCAAAGCTCTGGGGAGACATCTCTGGCATCTGTATTTTAATAAACTCCTCCAGCAATTCTAAAATGCAGTCACAGTGGAGAACTGTGCCCAGCAGATCTGAACAGGAGGTGCCAACGAAGACTTCAACAAAAAATTTGAGAGGAAGTAGATATATCACCTCCAGCTAATGTCACCTCGCCAGCCGATCCTGGTAAGATTGGTAGGAATATAGCAGCCAAAATAAGCAAGGAGGGCTTCATATCTTTACCAGTAAAAACGACCTCAAAAATTACCATTTGCTATAGCATTTTTTTATAGCATTTTGATTTGATGCTGAAGAGTTATAGTGAGGGAAATAAAATTCCCCTAGCTATTAAATTTCTGATGTGATATTTCTTCTTCTAGCCTGCATCTAAAATGTTCAGTCTTGGTCCACTAATAAACATACACTCACTGAAAGGCACATTAAATGAGCTAAGCATTTGAGAAGACGGTAATATGGACAGTCAGGTGTGAGGTTGGTATGTAAGTGGATGGCTTCAAAAGCTCTTGATATCCATAAATGTATTGTATTTTTCCTCCTTTACAAAATCCATGTACTGTTTATTGCATGCAGGGTACTTTTGGGTGTGTAAAGACTCCTCTCACTTATTCTCATTCTGAAAATATGCCTTTTCCTTGGTGCACAAGAAGGAGGGCTACATTTGGTTATAAAAACATGATGGATAATTTAGGTGGCTGTATTCAGCTGTAAGCAATAAACGCTGAGCTCGGCAGAGAGTACTATAGGCAAAACGCAAGTGATTTACTAGCTATCTAAAGCACATGAGATTTGAAATGCATGAGACCCTCAGGCCCATCACTTCTCTTCAGTAATGGGAAACAATATTTTGGTGGAAAATGACACATTTAATTTCAACTTTGTGTTGCAAAACAAAAAGGCCGCCTAATTTTTGTTTTATTTTTTTTTATAAAGTATCGTTGCATCTTTATTGGAAGTACAAATGGTTTTCCAAGCAGAACATGTACAGCATGTTAGAAACAATACCTATTGGTAGGCATTTATTATTGGCTGCATGTTTGCACATGGTTGGTGAGATCAAAATGAGAAACTCAGAGTGCTGTGACGGTCCCATTGTATTCTGATGGACTCCAGAGAACCGATTCTAATAGTTTAGTGCTCTTTAAGGGAGATGTGTAGCCAGATGATTGCCATGGTTACATATGGATACTGAAAACAGTCCTCCAAAACAAAGCAATAAAGAAGCCAGAAAAAAAAATAGTAAGGGAAGAAACATTCCCCCCTGAACTGAGGGTAAAAAATGTAGTCACGAAAGACCATGAACTCAAATCTCAACTCTGTTAGTGATATATAGCATGAATGCTATAAACTTTCTGCATCTCATTGTACCCGCCTGTGAAATACTGACCTATTTTGCAATTTCAATGTAAGAGATAAATAAAACCTTTTCCAAGGCACTTTGAAAATAGCTTCTGCATTTCAGAATACATGTTAAACAATAATAATGATGATGGAATAGCTGACACAATGCAAATTTCAAATAGAGCAGAGTAACTTTCTAATTACAAGCTACGTTTTATTCATTGTAAGTGTAATTAGAAAACGATCATGTTCCTTTAATTAGAAAGTTAATTAGATTGTGACCTCTTTTCCTGTCTTATTGTTTTGGACTGCAGGCCAGAAGTAAATTACATATCCCACTACCTACGTGTCTATTGCCCCCTCCCCCCAAATAAGACTGGTTAAACAAATATGATTACAAGGATTAATATTAGGACTTATAAGTCAGGGCCTTCATTGGCTATGGAATGGATCTCCCATTAGAGAAAATTTTATCTGGGTGAATGAAGAAGATCAAGCCCATATAGTAAGGTCCCTAAATTGCATTCTTCAGGATTGCTGGTTCTCATACTGGTATGCATGTCTGAGAATTACCTGAAGGACTTATTAAAACACAAACTTCTGGGCTCCACAGTGTCTAATTCAGTGAATCTGGGGTGAGACTTAAGATTTTACATCTCTAACACATTTCCAGATTATACCAATGCTGCTGTTCTAGGGACCACACTTTAAGAGCTATTGCCTTAAAGTGTTAGGCATAAGTGTTGTTTTATTATCAAATAAGTTGGAGAGTTCTTAGAGTTGAACAGTTAAGCAAGTTGCTTTACTGTGTGATACCTCCGAGCCTTTCATATGTTGTTATGCTTTGGGAATCTTCAGAAAGAAGGATAAGCATGCATTCATTGCTCCTCAAATGTATGTGACCTCTGCACCTGTCTGTGATTTAAAATACTTCAGCATTGACAGCATCACAGGCTGTATGTATTATTTAGTTTATGCCAAACTGTAGAGGTGGTTGCCCTTAGAGTAATAATTTTGAAAGGTGGACCCTACAAGCACTTTGGCTCTCTGGTCAGAGCTATGCCAGAGGTTTTGCTATTTCGTGTACTGTTCTTAGAATGGTTTATTAATTAGCATTAACAGCAGAATGTTAGAATTTCTATTGGTGCAATTAGTAATTTTCCCATGTGTGTACTGGTTAAAATATTGTAGAGACACTCCCTACCTTTGTATAAACAGGGTATACAACAAATCTAGTAGGGCTTCATCCTTTACTGTGAGAAATAGTGTTCTAAATTTGATCGCTAATTCTGGATGCCTCTTGACTGCCTGGCTCCTGCTAGTCATAATTAGTCAAATTCTTTCCCTACTATTAACATATTTGTCTCAGGTGAAATTTTCATGCAAAATGATGTTAGATCACTTTAAAAGAGATTTGTGGCTTCATAGAATTGACTGGCTATTTTGTGTCTGCTTCTTAATAAATGTCTAAAGAAGTATTTGCTCTGAGATTGGCCCACCTTAAAATCTAGGAGCAAAGCTCCTAGAGGATGAGGCAAACACTTCCCCACCTGTAGCCAATGGCAGTTATGGATATCTACAAGAAAAGAACAGAAGAGTTGTGGAAGATAAGCTTGCCTTAGCTCAGATCACAACACCGCCCCTGCTCTCCATTTCTATTGTTGTTTGAGTCTTTGGGAAGCATTTCATACAACCAGAGCTCTTGAAAACCACTCGGGGAAATGCTGCGTGATTGTCTACCTCTTAGAACACAGGAGGCCTAGGTCACAGGAAACCAAACAGCATTAGTAAACTGGTCTGTAGCACCTCTGTTGTGTTCCACATGAAAATTCCATGCAGAGCAAAATAGAAGCACAGAACCCCATAGAAGCAAACAAGTGAAAAGGCAATGATTTCGTGTTTACGTTCTTGGTAGCAGTTTCCGAGGGAAATAATCACTTGTGAGAAATGGTCAATTTGCCTTACTTGGTGGTATAAATCATATATTGTCTAGCAAAAAGTACTCTAGAGCAAGAGTCTTTGGGTTTAAAAATGGTGCACGTAAACAATACTGGGAAATTTGAAGAGGGCCTTTTCGGCTGTTCTTACGTTTCTTCATTGAAAGCAAGATGCTCATATTTACATAATCTCAATATTGAGTGCAATTAAGAAATCTAATCCCAAATATAATGTTACATACAAAATAGGTGCTCAGTAGATGTCTGTATTTGCTTTGGGGTCCTTTCTGTTTATGCACTGTTGTCATTTCAATTTCAACTTATTATATGAACTTAGAATATATTTAGAAACTGGTATTTTGATGGCATAATGGCCCCATCTACAGAAGACCTTGAATGAGTATAATTTTAGGCTGGAATTAATGAAGAGCACTGTGCTTTGAAGTTAGATGTGAGTTAAATTGTAGGCAGGAACACTTACCAGCTCGGTTGGGTGAGGGAATCCCCTGGAAAATTCCCTGATTTATTTGAGTTTCAGTTCAATACTCCCCCAAATGTGACTAATAAAACCTTACCTCATAGGATTATGCTTTCATTCCTTCAACGAACATTTACTAATGGTCTACATATGACAGGCACAACTCCAGGACTGGGGGTACAGTGCTGAACAATTACATTATCCACTGTCATGGAGCCACAGAAAACAAAAAAGATCACCACAAATATGTTGCCTTATATCTGGGAATTACGAGCACCATGGGAAAAAGCATCAGGATGGGGGCAAGAGAGAATTATAAGCATGCTCTTTTGTTAGGAATCAAGCATAGCCTTTATGGTAAATGGACA
The DNA here is from genome assembly GCA_033961575.1 of Aselliscus stoliczkanus. Lineage (NCBI taxonomy): Eukaryota > Metazoa > Chordata > Mammalia > Chiroptera > Hipposideridae > Aselliscus > Aselliscus stoliczkanus. The sequence goes on along the minus strand of CM066737.1, from coordinate 90,464,691 downwards.
TTTGAGCAGATTTGAAGGAAGTGAAGTCTACTGTGCTGCAAGAATAAAACGAGGTAGGGTGTGTGTAAAATACACTGTAAAATTTCTGACATACGATAGGTATGCAGCAGATGGTATATTCTATTATGATTACTGTTACCAACATTATCACTGATGTTGATGAATTTTCCTAAACACTTTACTCACACCCATGTCAGGTAGACAAACCTCAGGAAAGAATTTCTAACTAATAAAAGGCCCTCACAAATGAACTATCACTTAAGTAAGGGTCCAGATTTGACATTTCTGTAACAGAAATCAGAGCTCTGACTAGTGTTTAGGTGAGAGTCCTATTAGGTATGATCATTGCAGTAGTTTGTGCTCCCGGGATTATTGATAGAGAAAACATGTGTGATGATAGCTATTAAAAATAATGTCAGCTGCCACCATCAATTACTGATTACTTTTTATACATAATGCAATGTGCTAAGTGCTTTATATTCCCTATTGCTTTGAATTCTCCCAACAATCCTATAAGTTAGCTATTGTTAGAATGTTCTAAAGGAACTTGCCCAGTATCACCCAGACCCTTACTATCAGACCTGGGATTGGAGCCTGGAGCCCGATGAAAACAATACCCATGCCCTTTTTCACCATATTCACAATGTAAAATATATTGGTTAAAAAAAAAGAAAAGAAAATTGTAACAGTCTTGAAATTGTATATATTTCAGTTAACATTATGGTATACACAACTAAACTTCTAATCCTGATTTTGGAACATATTTTTCTACGTGTTTTTTGTTTTCAAATGAAAAGTGTATCTTTAATACCAAATAACAAACATAAAGATAAAGTTTCAGAGAACATATGTGTGTACCTGGAAGTTCCTAGAGATAACAAATCTTGCAATTCTAAGCACTGAGGGAGTAAATGATGTACTTTAACTTTTTTAAATAATGCAGGCTCCCCTCAATTCAGTGTGTACCCATCATCTCTCTCCAGTGTCATAGGTCACCATCATACCCCTGAATAGAACCATTCATACAATTCTAAACCATCACTAAGGCCAATTTAAGACATGGGGATTTTGTAATTTATGTGTTAAGAAATCGAATACCTAACTAAGACAGCTTATTAGATTTTTGAACTTTATTTAGTGGAATGACAGCTGATGGCACAAATACTATAAATTAGTTTTGAATTATTATTCAGGGGGGCCTGTGACTGGCCATGAATAGACAATTAGGTAGCAAGTTTATTACAAAGTGAATCCCCAGCAACCTACTGGTTTTCTTTCCTAGGGAAGTTCCTCAAAACATAATCGTATCACTTTTGACTTGCTTGAACTACTACTCACTGTCTCCCAAGCTGAAGCATAACATCGCATGGAAGTTTAATTTTCATTTTATTTGATTTTACCTTGAGTAAGCTGTATCATAAAAAAGGCAGTATGATCTCCAATTCTAAACTCTAAACATCTCAAAACTACTCAACCCAGAATGATTCCTCAAGGGACCTTGTAAAATTAGTAAAAGAAATTGGTCAAATCTGCCACCTCTAATTTTATTCCCTCAGATATTTTGGCAACTCTTTCTTCCTATCAGTGCCTCTCAAACTTCAGTGCACCTAGTGGGCAACCCTATGCATGGGGAAAAAAATGGCAATAATAAATCCCAGACGTTATCCTCTTTAGCTGGGATATGTTCCAATGCCTAGTGCAACATAGTTGGCACTCCTATGGTGTTAATTGTTTGAGCCACTAACTCAATAAATTAGTGACTAGATCAACCATCTAACAAACAGACATCAGGAAGTTCACCTTCCACTTTCATTTGTTTGAACTTCAATTAAAGACCAGAGAACCAACTGGAATAGTATTGTATATAGATATAGTAGCAAATGATTAATGATGTACATTTTCTGGAAATATATTTATATCCTTCTCTGACTTTCTGTAAACATTAATCTAAAGGAATGCTTAACTGGAAATTTCAGATTCTCATTGGGCAAAATCGTGAGGGAGACAGTGTGGAGAGGTGATGGCATACATTTTTTGCATCCTTTTTAACCTCTAGCATCCTAGAGTGTAAAATATGGGTTAGACTTCCAGTCAACCTGTTGGAATTTCAGATTTCCCAAACTAGTCCGTCTCTATTTCCTCTTTATACTTTCATCTTTAGATACACAATCCATGTGAGTAGCATAACACGTGCACTCCCTTAGGTAGAGAATGGACAGGATAAGTGAAGCTGCTGAAAACCGTCTTCTGATATAATGATTTCTCACTCTGCACACCAGCACCCAAGCGTTTATATCGCCTAGAATTTTGAAGTAGTAATTATAGTGTGACAAAACAATGTTAAGTAGTAAGATACATTTCAAAATTTTAAAAATCACTTAGAATACATCAGTGCCCGTTATTTCATAACTCTGAGATTATTGCACAACCCAAAACTTCCTTGGCATTTTGGTGTTGTGGAGTGTCACGTACTTATTGCAGGTAAGAACATCAAGGGGCCCACATCCCCACCTCTTATTGTATGGAGACTTCTAGAAGGGGAGACACTGTTCCTAAACTTCTTGGAACAAGCCCTGCTGATGGTTAGTGCTGTCCATAAGCAGCAAAATGGCGGTCACCAGACGCCACTCCTTAAGCTGGGGTGAGACAAGGAGCAGAGGGCCAAGTGTGAGCCGTAGGCCTCAGCAGAAGCTGAAAGTCTCCACATAAAACTCTCACATAGAACCAGACTGTTCCAAGCAAGAATTAGGGTAGTGGCATGAGCTTCTTGCTATACTCCCCTCCCTATTGTAAAACTTGTGGACTTCAAGGAGGGGTACAACAGCAACTGCTGTTCTGTGGATAACCAGTGTGAGCACGGTATGTTATCTTTCAGTTAATATGAGCTATTTGAAAATTGTTGGGTTAGCTGAACTTGAAAAAAAAATTAGAACCAGAGGCCCTCCTTCATAGTCTGGAGGAAGCTGCACAGGCAGAAACGGAAAATTAGGATGGAAGGCAAGCTTCCCTAAATACCATAGAGAGTAGATGAGTGTGGCTTCTTTGGCTTCTTTACAGAAATGTGGTAGAAAACGAATGTGGAGATGAGATGGTAGTGACATCAAGAAGGAGTGAGTGACAAGATGACAGCTACTCAGGGAAGCTGTCTTAAAAGGTGGCTAGTCAGGATCAATTCTGGAAAAGGACGAGTGGAAGATATGCAGCATGTTGAATGGACATGGCTCAGTGGTAGATTAGATAATGCGAGCAAAAGATAGAGTAGTGTAAAACATCATTCAAGGTCAAGGAAACTGACTATTTCCTGTGACAGAAAGACAGATAAATAAGAGGGAAAGTGTATGAGAAAGAGGGAAATAAGAAGAATTTTTAAATGATTATTTTCATTTTCTGCATTATTTCTTCTGCTTTGGAGTCTTCCAGCTTCCCATATGGGGCGCTGTGGGGGAGGGAGGGGAGATGGTCCCATTTAGAGGATCCTGATTGAGGCTGAGGGTATGTAGGCTGCTATGATCCCTCCCATTCAGTAGAAGGCTTAACATTAGTCATGGGATATGGGATGCAGATGCTAAACAGATAAATCTAGTCTCCCTCCCAAGGCCTTCCAAATCACAGCTCCAATAGACTCCATGTGTTCCACTTCACAGGAAACCTCCTTTCCAGCTATTCTGGCTTATATTTGTCATAATTCCCTATAGACAGAGCCCCTCCTTCTCCTTGTGTTCTGATGGTGGTGCTACTTTATGGATTGCTTTCCTGATGACTAGCCTCTGCTTGCCTACTTCTCCATGATTATATCATCCTGTTTAATGTGAAGTTACTAAGAGAGATCTATAGTTTGATATTCTATAATCAAGAAGAAAGTGAGACAACAGTGGATGCCCCACAATACAAGAAACATGGATTAGAGATCTGTGTGCAGATCACATTCGATTCCTATGGTTGCTATAACAAATGACCACACACTTAATGGCTTAAAACAATACCAATTTGTTCTCTTACAGTTCAATAGGTCAAAAGTGGGACATGAATCTCACTGGGATTAAAATCAAGGTATCAGCAGGGCTGAATTCCTTTCTGCAAACTTGAAGGGAAACTCAGTTTCCTGGCCTTTTCCAACTTCTAGAGGCTGCCTACATTCCTAGCCCCCTTTCTCCATCCCTAAAGCCAGCACCTTTAAGAGGTGAGACTTAAAGCCAGTCTCACCTCTCTGACCATTCTCCCTTCATGGTATCTCTCTCTGACCACAGCAATGAAGATTGCTTGCTTTTAAGGACCCATGTGATTAGAAGGGGCCCACCAGAATAATCTTCCATCTCAAGGTCCATCACCTTCATCACATCTGCAAAGACCCCTTTGCCATGTGAGGTAGCATATTCACAAGTTCTGGCGGTTAGAATGTGGTCATCTTTGCAGGGCCCTTAGCTGCCTTCCATCTGTGAAAGCAGATGACAGTCTCGTATCCAGGTTCAACAAGAGCCATTTTGATACATTACACAGTCACCCTAATGACAGGGAAGTCCTCTGAGACACTGTAGACAATGATACTCCATCTTTAATTCTAGAGAACTATATATTTTACCTGTGTGGTGACAATGGTGCCTTGCCCCAAAGTCACAGTGGCTCCTACACCTTGCGAGTAGATAATACCACACACCCCAGTTCAGCCCATCTACCCGTCACAACGGGAATTTTTTTTTCTTTAATTGAAGCAAAGGTATTCCTGTTATTTTTGGTTTTGTCTTCATAGGCATCAGATTTTGTGGCAATTTGAAATCTAGACCATTTTGTAAGTCATTACAGTTAATGTGTTTTCTTCCTTGTCAGTTTCTTCCCATTTGGGCAACCATAGGCTAGAAGAAGAACACATACCAAGCACTGAATCTTCTATAGGTTGGGTCTATTAAGAGAATGAGTATCAGTAGTGTCTTTTACCCTTCCTCAGATTCACAGGTTATCCAATTGACCTGATTATCCATGACATTCATTGAGTGTATCCTAAATTTCATCAGAGCAGAACAGTCCTCATGAGGAATGTTATGGTAGGTAGCTTTTCAGCACTAAACCTATAAATGTCCTTCCTTATATAAGAAGGAAGTTGTAGCAACTGCTGGGTGATACGTTGTCAGCGAGCACCTAGCGTGTCTTGCCTGCGAATTATCTTTCACCGTTTCTTTTTCTGACTCAGTAAATAATTGTCAGATTCAGCTAACAATCTCTCCTTTTTGCCTCAATGAGCTGCTTTCCCAGAGTTGACGCCTGTAAACCTACACAGAACACAACCCAGCATTATTTCAGACACTTAAACTAGGTCAGAGTGGATTCAGAGCCTTCATCACAAAACACCCATCTCAGCTGAATGTCACAATCAAAATCATAATTCCAGTTCTACTTCACATTGACCAAGAGAACAGTTTCTAATTCAAAACAAAAGGTGGGAGAAAGAATGGAGAAATAATATGGAATATGAGCAGCACGTGTACTTGTTTCTGCTTCCTTTTTCTGACTAATCTAGACAGATAACAAAGCCCTTTGGTCACAATTTTAGGTGCTTGGTTTCCTTTAATGATGAAGGGGCCGGCCGAGTGGCTCAGTTGGTTAAGAGCTCGCTCAAGAGTGCGAGCTGAGCTCTGAGCAACAGCTGTTCGAGGCCAGCCCGAGCTGAGTTGCCGTTGAGCTGCCAACAGGTGGCAGGATGGCTCAGCTAAAAAAAAAAAAAGAAAAAAAAAAAATAAGTCCTTTAATGATGAATATCACTGGAGGGGATGTGAGCAGTCCTGGGCTAGAGAACTAAGAAGGTAAAAGGAGCAGAAACCATATGGATGAATCTTAGCACCTCCCATGCTTCAGGCTACTAACTGCCATAACATACCAAAGAGTACCCCTTAGATAAGCTATTTCTATGTTATATAGTATGTAAATAAATACTAGGTGATTTTACTTAAGTATCTGCGATCACCAATGAGTATGTACTGCTTTGTTTCTGGTTTGGTTCAACTTGGTCCTCAGGTGGTGTGCCAGAAAATCCATCATTGGCAGGCTCCAGTGGTGATGTTTCTAGAGTCTCGTTTGTTTTCCTGTTAATTTAGCAGTCATCAGGATAGTAGTGTCAACAAGGGATCCATTCCTTGCTTGTCCTATGATACAGGTCTCCTTTTCACAAATCAATCTGGGTAAAGGTAGAGGTAGATAGTGAAAGGTTACCAATTAGTGCCTGTCCAATCTGCCCTTTATGTTGTGGTAGTCTTTTATGTTAGAGCTGTTTTCCTGTATAGTATTACCCAACCATCTCATGAAAGCAAGGCACAAATTCTAGCCCTAAAAGGCTATTGCTCTGAACCACTGTTTTCCTCCACCCGTGAACTTGCTTCCAGTTTAATGTGCTTTCTATCATCTCCATGTCCCAGGTTCCTGGTACTCATATTCCCCTTTGTATTTCCTCAGTTGGGTAGATTCTCTAGAACTATCACTTGACTGGTAAACCCCTTGCTTATTCCAATCTGAGTGTTTTACTGCCTAGCTGTCAATTCCCTATCCTAAACCCAGAGCCAAGTGGAATAACACCCCATCTAGGCCACCCATAGGCCCTCCTTCTCTCTGCAATTTCCAACAAGGAAATGAAGTATTTCTACTTTCTTTTTTTGCATGTGGAAAACAATATGCTCTAAGACGTTCAAAATTTCTTCTTCAAAATAAGAAAAGTTACACACACACACACACACACACACACACACACACAATCATTCTAAGATATTCCCCCTCCCACCCTCTTCTCTTGAGCTATTCAACATGATAATGTGGAACTTTCAAATTTTCTTCCACAAGTTCATGCTTCGTTTATTTCGTTATCAGTACCACATCAAATTTATTACCATTCCTGGGATCATTGAAGTGATTTTTGGGAGATCACAGTGCCAACAGAAATTATAAAATGAAGGTGCTTACATAAGAGGAATGGTCACATACCAAGCATTTATAGATTCAGATAAAAAAACCAGTGTTCACACTTTTCACCTCTCGCGTTTACTATATAGTATGTTCCATGGCTTCACTCACAATGGGCTTCGCTAAACCATTTTACAAAGACACTTCCAACAACATGAACAGTGAAAGAGATCCTCAGATAGGTGTTATGAGCATCTTATGAATACAAATTTCAACCCTCCAAAAATCTCACCTTAAAATTTATCTTTGACTTATGGTGGTCAATTTTAAATATAACTGGCTCTTTTGATAAAATACATTCTTTTCAGTTTTTTCTTCCTCTTAAAGGGATATACAATTTTAAGGGTTTTGTTTTGTTTTGTTTTTGTAAATTGGTGTATTGGCTACAACACTTACCACCTCCTGCTTCCCTAACACACACCTACACACAGAGTTTTTAAATCCCCAGTTCTTTAAAAAAAAAAATTATCTGGTCAAATGCTTGTTTACAGTGTGAATGCCTTGGACATACTGCCTCCCAGTGGTGTGAATCAGTTCTTTTCTAACTATCTTTTATTGCCCCCTTGAGTGATTTCTAGAAATCCATCTATGATAGAATCATTATTTCATAATGGTTAAATGTTCAGAAAACTAGTTGTTTCAGAAATGTGGGTAAATTGCCTTGTAAAGATATACATTGAAGCAAACTGTACAGATTTTGAGACACCACAACCTCTATCACCAAGTAATCTGAGGGCCTTCTCCATCAGCTTCCTCTGAGATTCTTGTTACAAAAATTCATTCCAGAACCTGCTACAGATTTACCAGACCAGAGTCTCTGAGGGTAAGGCCAGGAAAGGGAATCTGGTCTGGTGATTTTCATGCACACTACAGTTGGAAAACCATTGTCTCTCAGACCCGTTAGAAATTCAGTTTGGGAGAGTCTAGAATTCTATAAGAGGCAATAACAGCATGCCATCTTAAAAAAAACAACATATTTTTATTCCTAACCGCAAATATGTACATTTCAGTTGTTTATTTTCTCCTAAATCCCTTATCCCTAGAAAAAAGGGCAGGAAGGGATTGGAGGAAAAGCATGGAAGCAAATGTGCGGTGATCAGACAGTATGAATATGAATATGATCTGATACTTGTATTATTTCAAGGAAGAGGAAAATGATAGATAAAGCAGATACTAACCAACTCCAGTTCAGAGCTAGTTATTTAGCTATGCAACTCTGTGACTTAGACAAGTTAAATAACTTTGATGGTCAAAATGTAAACAATAATATGTATCAGAGTGTTGTAAAGATTCAAGACAGGTAACCTTCCCAGCACAATAGCAGACACATAGGAGGCCCCCACATATTAATTACCTTGCATCTTGTTTGCTATTACTACTACTCAAAAGGGAGACTTTAAAACTTTGAGGGAGTTCTGATGGCAGAATCTAAATTTTCTTTAGGCCATGTCTAGAGGTCATATGGCAATATAGTTTGTTTGCCAAAAAGTGTAATCTTCTGTACAGTTCAGGAAATAAACACAAGTATGTTTTATCAAATAGCAGCAATGCTTGTCTAGTATTTGCCGACATCAGGGTACGGCTTCTCTTCAAGGTCCTCAAGGATCTGGCCACATCCATGAAAAAGACGGCATTTAAGGAGTAAGCTGCACAGAGGAGATTCTCCTACAGCCTTTACTTCAGCTTTCAGGAAGGAGAAAAGAGTTGCAGAGAGAAGAGTGAACAGCCCTGGAAAATGGCAGTAAAGGACAGTAAATAGGATAAGAGACTAATAAAGTAAATAGAGCTCAGACAAGTTAAGTAGGCTAACTCATGATAAATGGTCTTCATATTTTGACTCCTGAAGCTTGAATGAAAGTCCTCCACTAACAAACTGCTAAATAGACAAGCCCAAATATGAGTACGTTTTACCACCCTCTATGAGCAGTGCAATATTCTAGACCAAGTGACCCAGAAACAAAGAAGGCCCATCTCTGCCTTCTAGTATTTTGTAGAATAACAGGGAACCTCAACAAATTTGGCACTGAAAATAGGTAGCCAATAAGAAAAAGTTAAGCTTATATTGGTGTACTTAAGCGAAGAAGAAGGAGCCCCGAACTTCTTGTTAAAAATAAACGTGGTTTAATTGCTCAAAGAGATCCCAGTCCGTAGATTATCACAGTAAATAATCGTACCCATCTCTTTTGCAAATCACAGAGCAGAGCGCTCTAAGCACCTCAGATGCCTTTCCAAATCACCACAGAGGGAGACTTCTAATCATTTCAACAAACAGTGCCCCAGCTTTGTTCTCAAATAATGGTGGCAGGTTTCTAACATCTGAGCTATCTGTATCACTATATATTTTTTGGCTTTATAATGGCAGGGGGTTTGTTTGTTGTTTGGTTAGTGTTACCATATTTCAGGAACAAAAAGGGCTTGCAAATCAATGCCACAGGTACAACTATGCATATATTCTCCTCTCCAAATCTCTCTGTGCTAGATTGGGACTATGTGGTGGCTGGAAATATAACCTGCATGTGCTTTTCATTTATTTTTTTCTTTCTTTATTTTTTTATTAGTTTCAGGTGTACAAAACAACATACTGATTAGATACTTACACCCCTCACAAAGTGATGCCCCCAAACAAAGTTTAGTACCCATCTGACACTATACATAGCTAATACAATACCATTGCCTTTATTCCCTATACTGTACTTTACATCCATGACTATATATAATTTTTAATTATAGTTGACATTCAGTATTATTTTATATTAGTTCAGGTGTACAGCATAGTGGTTAAGAATTCATATAATTTATAAAGTGATCCCCCTGATTAGTCTAGTACTCATCTGACACCATACATAGTTTTTACAATATTATTGACTATATTATAAAAAACCATGACTTTCATTCTTAATTTGGGCAATATGAATGGCGATTGACTCTTATACATGCTTTTTAAAATTGGGGATCTGAAATGAGCCCTGGCTCTACTGCTAACAGCATGGAACTACTATGAGAGCACCATCACTGAGGGATGGGCATTCCATCATGTTTATCCCTAGAAAAGATGACAAATTATGGACAAATTAGCATCAATCTGAATTATTCTGTAAAAGGGCTACAATATGAATAAATACAAATATCAAGTACAAAATAAGGAAGTGAATCATTTTTAAGATTTTTATTAAAAATACAACTAACATATAGTATTATATTAGTTTCAGGTGTGCACCATAGTTATTCAACATTTATATACCTAAAGAAGTGATCACTATGATAAGTCCAGCAACCATCTGACACCATACTATGCTTTCACAATATTATTGACTATATTCCCCATGCTTTATATTACATCCCCATGACTTATTTGTTTTATATCTAGAAATGTGGACCTTTTAATGCTCTTCACATTTTCCCTCCCTTTTTAAAATTTTTCAATTACACTTGACATTCAATATTATTTTATATTGATTTCACGTATACTAGCATAGTGGTTAGACATTTATATAATTTAAGAAATGATTCCCCTGGGCCGGCCAAATGGCTCAGTTGGTCAAGAGCTCGCTCAAGAGTGCGAGCTGAGCTCTGAGCAAACAGCAGTTCAATGCCCAGCCCGAGCTGAGCTGCCGCTGAGCTGCCAACAGGTAGCTCAGCTAAAAACAACAACAACAACAAAAAAAAAACACCAGGAAACAAAAATGATTCCCCTGACTAGTCTAGTACCCAGTACCCACCTGGCCCAGTACATAGTCATTACCATATTATTGACTATATTCCCTGTGCTTTACTTCACATCCCCATGACAATTTTGTAACTAGCAATTTGTACTTCTTAGTCCCTTCACCTTTTTCACTCTGCCCCAAACCCCTCCCATCTATCACCCCAACAAATCTAGTGCCCATCTGACACCATACATAGTTATTACAATATTACTGACTATATTCCTTATGCTTTACCCTACATCCCCATGACTACTGTGTAACAACCAATTTGTACTTCTTTTTTTAAAAAAATATTTTATGGGGGAATTGGGGAAGGTGAACAGTGTTGGGGAATTGGGGAAGGTGAACAGCCAAGTTGTTGTCCTTCAATCTTAGTTGTGGAGGGCGCAGCTAGCTCAGCTCCAAGTCCAGTTGCCGTCCAGCCGCCCTCTCAGCTCAGTGGCAGCTCAGCTCAGGTGCAGCTCACTGGCCCATGTGGGAATCGAAATGGCGACCCTGTTGCTCAGAGCTTGCGTTCTTAACCAACTGAGCCACTGGGCCGGCCCCAACTTGTACTTCTTAATCCCTTCCCCTTTATTACCCACTCCCAGGAAGTGAATCTTTTTAATCACTACATTTTCCATAACATTCCATTGAAAAGAGTAATTAAATTATTATGTTAACCTAGAAAAAGGACATAATCTCTAAGAAGACATTAGATACAGATAAACAGGTGTTTGCATGTTCATGCACACATATTCTTATCCCAGGAATGTGATTCATTAGTCAATAAAATTAGTAGGATGTTAGGATGTAAAGTAATTGGCGAGTTCTTGCAGTGGTAAATATCTAAGGTGAGTCCAAGTTAGCTTTGATTTTCAAGGTTATTTAAACAGAAGTCAAAACTGTTTCAATAATTTGTGAATAAGTTTCTACATCTTAGAGTTTTGGTTTAAGGTTAGACCAAAACCATCATGGAAGAAATACAAATGTCTAGTGCTGAATCATGTTGACTTATATTGGAATATCAGATCCAAGAGGACAGGCACTTTTGTCTGTTATTGATCACCAATATTTCCATAGTGTCTGGCACACAGTGAGTCATTAGTGTATTTTCATGAAATAAACAGATGAATAAAACTTATTTTTCATTATAGTTTCTTTGTCAGGATTACCATCATTGGTAAAGCCAGGTAGTAAGTATCAAAACTTTTCTTGAGTGTGTGGAAAGAAGGGCCACATATTAAATCTGACAAGTTCAGGAGACCCACTACCCACCACACCAGAGCAGGAAACTATACAATTGTTACTTTGTTCCCCAAATACCATCTCTATGTGCTGTAAAATGCTATTAACGATCCTTCACCCATCAATGTGAAAGAAGTACCTGTCTCTCCATTGTACTTTTTATCTAATCCCAGAGATTTCCCTGCTTTGCTTTCTCCCACCCCCTTAATCTACAAGCAATGGATTTCATGTAACCTTCCTCCTTTGATTCCAATGTGTAAAATAAACTGCAAAACGGTCATTATCTGGAGCATTTTCTCAAGCCATTGAGACTGCTTCCAGGCAATTGTCATCAGTTTGGCTCACATAAACTCTTATAAGCTTTCTCTTAGGCTGGATGATTTTTCGTCGACTGGTATAATAACCCCAGGAAGATATAGCACTGAAAGCTAGTGCATGGAAGGTGAGGTGTCCCATTGATGTTCTACAAAACCCTAAACTCTAACTAGAAAATGAGGACAGTCATTTCTCTAGCAGCTTTCACACTCTGTTGCCTTCCAAACACAACCCATTTTTCTTGCCCTTCGCTTTGCTTTCTTTATTAGGAAGTATTTACCCTTCAATTCCCCTCCACTGTGTTTATATGCATTTAAGAGGATTGTTGTTCTTGTACCTTCATTTTTTACAATTGATGGGAGAACAGAATTCGAGGTATTGACATGAATAAAAATGGGGCAAATTGAATCCACCCTCTCTTTCCCAGTTCATTCTTTAGCTTTTCAGGTTTTTAATGAGGACGTTGGAGATTTCAGATGCATTTGTGACAATGAGGAGAACTCTGAAATAACCATACATGGTTTTGTGTTATCTACAATCATAATCCTTTTTATTAGCTAAATAACGAGGGAAAATATTTTGCTCTTCTCTCTGTGTTGTCTTTCTGTCAGTTTCTAGAATTTCACTTCTAAGAAATGGCAATCAGATGTATCAATTACAGAAGAGGTCTTTTATTTATGCTTTTTGGTATTTTATCAATACTTTGACTTAATGTTTAAAATATCATTTTTTGGTCTCTTATACAGTTAAACATACATTTACCATTTGACCTGGCAATTCCACTCCAGAGTATTCACCATAGAAAAATGAAAACTTACATTTCCACAAAACCTATACGTAAATGTTTATGGCGTTATTTATAATAGCCAAAAAACTGGAAGCAGCCTAAATGGCTTTCATTGGGTGATTGGATAAATCAATGGTGGTACATCTGTACAATAGAATACTGTACAAGAATAAAAAGGAGAAAACTACCAATACACAAATTAACTTGGGTGGATCTCAAAGACATTAGTATACCGAGTGAAAGAATCCAGTCTCAAAAGGTCACCTAACTGTGTGATGTCATTTATATGACATTCTGGAAAAGACAAACTATAGTTATGAAAACAGAACAGTGGTTTCCCGGGATTGGAAATAGAGGAAGAATGCCATTCCAAAATAATAGTAGAAGGGGGATTTGGGGGTGATGGAACTCATTTGTTACCTAATTGTGGTGGTGGATATATATACACATATAGAACTGTACACCAAAAGGAAACAAGTCAATTTCACTGTGTGATAAATTTAAAAGTAAAATTTTAAAAATAAAAAAATATATTATAATGTTCCTTATGAATCTGTACCCATAGAGAGATGCCTGGAAGGATGTTCACCAAAATGATATTATCTGCATGGAGGGTATTCAGAATCAGAATATATTTCTTTTCTTGTTTGAAAATAGCTATTTCCCTTTTTAAAATATTGTGAAGTGGGTTTGTTTTTATTTAAAAATGGTCAACTGCTTTTTTGTTTTCTTAACTCATTTTCTTGTAGCTTTTAATTCAAAGATCCAAATCAACAATTATTTTTATACAGTATTTTTCTGGCAACATTAATACTATTTGTGTATGGTAAGTGTTATAGTACCTCCTGCCAAACCTGGAAACCAAGATGACAAGTGCTGTGTTAAAAAAAAATAGAGGGAGAATTAATAGTTTTGTGCCTAAGAGCCTCTCTTTGCACATGAGATTAGTACACCATTCTTAGTTTCATTTTTGTAGTATAATTTGCCTTTTCAAAGAGCTCACTTTATTCCATTCAATTACAGAGCTGGTTGATATGCCTGTAATAAATTTAGAAAATTAAGTTATTACAATACTACAATGAAGTTCTCAAAACTTCATCTACTCACAAATAGTTTAGCCATACTTTTCATAATAAAGCAGGTGGAAAGACAGGTACTATCAATATTTCTCTTCCTTCCCTCAGTTTATCCTCTTACACCTTAAAAATGAGAGCATGATATGATATTACATATGCACAGTGCATAGAAAGATGAATGAGTACACATCTTTTTAGCCATATCTTTTGCTCTACATTTTAATTTCACAATGCAGCTACTTTTCCTTAAGTTAGAATTTCAGCAAAAGAAAATTAAATGGTCTATATAATTAATGCTTCCCTTTTATCTTAGGGTAGGCTTCTTCCTTTGTTTTGCACACAATGTAACACAAGTTTGTTGCAGTTTTTTTCTCCACTGAAATATATTAAAAGGAATCCTTAAAATGATAATGAAGCATGGTCTCTAGAAAAAACTATGTGCAATATGCAACTCAAACTAAACAAGAGTAATAAAATGAGAGAGAAATGAATTGTTATGTTCATTTTATAACAACATCTGAATATTATATGTTTCCATTTTATGTCAAAAGTTAAGATTTAATGGGAATAAAAAATGTCCTTTCTTGGTAAAATCAGTTGATTTAGCAGTTTTATGCATGAATTGAAGCTTTCAATCAACATTTTATTCTGTCAAATTTCCCTTTTTATGGGAAATTCTGTGCTTGATTATTTTTCCTTTAAACATAATTGAAAAGAATAATAAAAGAACAAACACTAAATGTCTCTTTTTGTTTAAAAGAGTTTTTAAAGAGACACCACAATAGCCCTTTGTCTTCTTGTTTGGAAGCTACCTTTACAAAAAGGCTAATTTTATACTGGAATCTACTATTAAAATAGTGTGACTCATGTTTCCGTATGAATCATAGTTGCCAACAGGGTTAGTGTATATGGCAGAGCTGAGAGATACTTGTCAACAATCATTCAAAAATAGATATTTGCATGAGTTCTGGTTTAATAGCCTCTCTATTTTCACATGAAAGAATCATGTTTCTTTCTTCTCAATGCATTCCCTTGCACCTTGCCTTGGTTATTCTCACATCTGAGGTTCCCTTCTTCTCAAAAATGGTGATACTCTCTGGGGTCATTGGCCTGTGAATCTGGAATGTTTTTTAAGGCATTTCCACAATTCAATTCCAGTTGCTAAATAATCATGGCATCCCACAGCCTAAGGCAAAACAAAAGTGAGGGTTTCATTGATCATAAACAAGGCTGAAACCATCCAGAAAAGCTGTCAGGGCCCAGGCCACTGAGTTGATGGAACTGCACAAAGTCTTAGAGGATGTGTGAAGCCAGAGCGGGTTGCCTTATTTTGGAATCATCATCTGAGGGCAAAGGAAAGAGTATTCTGGTAATTCTGCTCTATGAAGACACAGGTAGCACTTTTAGAAGAAAGTAAGAACGCTAAATTTACCATAACCAGACTTTCTGCAATTGCTTTGCCTTTTGCTACCACTCTTGCCATTCTTCCATTTCTTTGAATCTGTTCCATTCTCATTCCTGACCTTCAGAAATCTCTGGTTCAAATTATTAGATACTTAAGAATATTTGTTGATCAGAATTTATTATAACATTTGAATAATTTATTCTTTGTTATATATGCAAACAATGACTGGGGAGGAAGAGGTCTGGGTTCAAATACTTACTCTGACACCAGCTACTTGGTGACTCAGTCAAGTAATCTGAGCCTCAGGTATCCCAGCTCTGAAATATCTACATGCTGTGCTGTGACAGATACGTGATTCCATACAGGGGAACCTTTGCAAAAGGTATGTGTGCTCTACTAATGTATCATATATATAGTAGAATTGAAGGTAGATTGTTTCATTTATATAGCATTGATGACAGGTAGATTTAATTTTTTCTCTAAGTAGTTGAAGTTGCTTATCAAGAAATATTATAGTCTGTCTATATCGATTCCATTCCTTGAAGCTGAATAATAAAATATTGCTAAGTATATCTAGGATCATACTATATTTCTGAACACAAATTTTCTCTACACTATGACCCTTGCATGACTTCTGCTAACATGGTGACCTACAGACATGATTAGGAGGCATTGTATGTGGCAGTGAAAATCGTAAGTTCGGAAACTAGTCCTGGATTCAAATTTTGGGTCTGCTACTTTCTCAATTGTAATCTTGGGCAATTTATTTAATTCCTCTGAGCTTCAATTACTCTTCTTCCATAAACTGGGGTAATATTAGTACTGACATCAAAGATTTTGACAAAAATACAGTAGTCCTCCCCTTTCCCCAGAGTCTTACCTAAGTGGATGCATGAAACCACTGATAGTACCCAACCCTATATATTACTATGTTGTTTCTTATACATATGTACATACACTTTATGGCTTCTCTATGGCATATACAAATTTCCAGCATATCCGAACAGCTGCAGTTTAAAACTTATGAATTGTTTATTTCTAGAATTTCCATTTAATATTTTCAGACTACAGTTGACCACAGGTAACTGAAACTGCAGAAAGAGAAACTGTGAAAAAATGGGGGACTGCATCAAGGGTCAGCAAACATTTTTCTATAAGAGGCCGGATAGCAAATATTTTAGGGTTCACAGACCATATCATATACTGTCTTTCACAACTACTCAACTCTGTCTTTGTGGTGTAAAAGCATACCTAGATGATATGTAAACAAATGGGCATGGCTTTAATAAAGCTTTATTTACATAAATAGGCAACAAGCTTAATTTAGCCCACTGACCCTAGATTGCTAACCACTGATCTACATAATCGCTTAGCAGTCTTAAACATTACTTTTAATGAATGCATATTAAAATTATACTCATTCAGTGACATAAATTTAAACTTATGCCATTATTCAATAATATGACACAATCCTATGGGGCTATACTATATTATTTCAGAAATTAAAACCACTAGATCATAAAGGAGAATACCATGGTTTGAAGATTTGTTGGTGAGGACTTCTGCAGTAGAATCTGCTGCTCTGATGAGAGAGAAATAATAATCATTCAACATTATGCAGTGCTTTCAAATTAACTGAATGAATAGACAAGGGGTTGTAGAATATTGAAACAAAAGTCAATTAGGTGAAATTTTCACTAAGGTAGGGCCACACATTTTTTCATTCGTCAAAGTATTTATCCTTTGACTGTCATTCCTTCCTCAATGTTGCTAAACATATGCACCTAGTAGAAGCCTAATGTGCTGAACTGGTAACATTACATTCCTGTTCCTTGTCTTCCTAATATAATGGAGCTGATTATATTCCTTCTTTTATACTGTTCATCCTATTAGGATGGGGAAATTCATTGGCTACCGAGCACGGCCTTCTGTTCATATTCTTATCATTAGCACTGTTCTAGCTATGGAGCTGTCAGCATTTTCAGCCTCAATGCTGCTTTCAGGGCTTTGCAATTCAGTCTTAAAAATTAGCTGCAGGCAGAAACTTGACATATAAAGTCCCGACCCAAGAGAGAAATTTCATTACATTTTTAACAGGGAGAGGGAAGTACATTGGACCATTATAAAAAGTATAAATATCATTGTAGTGGACTTGCTCTGGATCCTTTTCTGTCCTTGTGTAATTTAAGACTGCATTTGTACTCTGCCTCCTCCATTCCCCTTGTATCCATAGAAGAACCCTGTGGATTTCCAGTGTTAGACGACTTTACAACAAGTTCCCTTAAGGCTATTGTTCTATTTAAGATTGGACCAAAGCAGCTTTTTGAGCACCATTTGTCAATGGGAAAAGGAAATGTTACCCTCTTACTATATAGCCTTCTATGAATTCAAAATTTGAATCATTCTTCTGCCATAATATAGCAACACAGGATATGACCTGCATCAAACTTCATGTTATGTTCTTGAGCTTTAGAACTAGTGAATGTGTGCAAAGACATTTCTTGAATGCAAGAATGAATTAAGGAAGATGAATTCACGTTTTCTAATTAAATACTGCACTGTGAACTCAATCACATTGTACTCCGCAACTCTGATAGGACAACTATCTTTGTTTAAATAAACAAGATGAGTTATAGGATTGAGAGCTTGGACAATAACCATCACTTCCATTCCTTAGCTGTCACCCCTGTTTTTCAGAAATACTATTAGCCTCTCGTCTAATTGCTAGAAATGAAGCTGGTAGAAATGCATTTCCCAGAAATGTTCAAGGATATTCAAAATGATACCTGATCTTATGCTTGAGAGTTGTGTTTTACCCATTTAATGTCTAATTCAAAATTATTCTATTCATTAGAGACAAAGCCTATTTTTTTATTCCATTTCAAATTATTTTTATATAGAATACATGTATCAGGCAATATATAATATGTGATTTATTGTGACCTCCATGTTGTTTAATTTTATGTCCAGTGTACTGTCCTTATCACACCTGACCTGAGTATAGCACTCACACACACACACCCGCTTCTGCTGTGATACCCTCTTCTCCTCTGGCTTCCATGACACTGCATGGAGGTTACATAAAGTCTGGTTTTCTCTCCCACTTCTTGGGTCACTCTCTTTCATTTTCTTCTGATAGTTACTCCTATTCTCTCTGACCTCTGAATATTGCAAAGCCCCAGGTCTTTTCTACTCTCATTCTATGGATGATCTCATTTCATCTATAAGCCAGTGACTCCTAAGTGTATATATCCAGCCCTGACAATCTTCTAAAGTTTGATATCTAACCACCTACCCATGTCCACTGGAATAGACACCCCAAACTCCATATCTTCAAAACCGAGCACCGGATCTTTCCCTACAGACCAGCATCACCCACAGGGACAGTACCTTCAGTCCTCAATTGCTCAGGCCAAAACCTTTGGAATCATCCTTGACCTTTTATTCTCTCACTCTTCACATTCAACCTGTTAGGGAATTCTGACGGCTGTCACTTTAAAATTTTCCAGAACCTGGGCCGGCTGAGTGGCGCGGTGGTTAAGGGCTGGCTTGGGAAGCCAGCGCCCCGGTTCAGGTCCCACATATGAGGGCCAGTGACACTGCCCTCAAAAAAAAAAAATTTCCAGAACCTGACTTCATTTTCTCAACTATTACCACCCAAGTATGAGGCACTTCTCATTATTTGCTCAAAAGCTTCCGATTTGGGCTGGCCAGGTTGCTCAGTTGGTTAGAATGTGAGCTCTGAGCAACAGGGTCACCAGTTTGATTCCTACATGGGCCAGTGAGCTGCGCCCAAGCTGAGCTGCCAATGGGCGGCTGGATGGCTCAGCTGGGGAGAGCACATGCTCCTAACAACAAGGTTGCGGGTTCGACTCCTGCAAGGGATGGTGGGCTGTATCCCCCGTAACTAGATGGAAAGCAGCGACTGGACTTGGAGCTGAGTTTGCACCCTCCACAACTAAAATTGAAGGACAACAATTTCACTTGAAGCCGATGGGTCCTGGGAAAAACACAATGTTCCCCTTCCCCAATTCCCCAACACTGTTCCCTTCCCCAATTCCCCAATAAAATTTTTTTTAAAACAAAGCTCCCGATTTCACATTGTAAGCAACAGTCCATACAATGGCCTACAAGGAAAACGTCTATCCCCTGTATGACCACATCTCTACCGTGATGGGACGTCCTTGCACCACACCGGCCCCTTGGCTTCCTTGCTGTTCCTCTAACATGCCAGGCACTCTCCCTTCTTAGGACTTTGTACTCATTGCTCCTCTGCCTTCAATGCTGCTCTGTAACATATCCACCTGGCTAACTCCCTCACCTTCTTCAAGTCTTTTCTTAAGTGTCACCATTTTAGTGCATACTATTTTGACCCCTCTATTTAAAATTGCAAACTGCTGGCATTCCTGGGTTTTGCTTTTTCTTCTTTTCCCATGTATTTGATCACCTTTGAACATATTATATAATTTTTGCCTATCCCTTATCATTCTAAACTCGGATACATGTCCCATGGCGGCTGAAAATTTCTTCATTGTTTTACACACCCCAAGCACCAAGCGGAGCACCTGACACATAAGAAGCAACTCAATACATACCTAAACTGCGAAAGCATACATAATTATTGAGAAGAATCGTAATATAGAATAATAAAAATTCAAGCATTCACGATAGATAGTACAATGCCAAATGGTTTGTTAAACATTTATAATTTAGGGGATATGACATTTTACAAGTAATATGTGTTATACATTATTCTTATTAACATTTTAAAGGTTGATTTTTACATAATTAAAGATGGATAATGACATTCTATATGAAGCAAGTTTCTATGAAATAATAGTTACATTGTCATAGAGTTCTAAATAAAATTTTCACATGGAAAATTAAGCATCTAAAGCAATTGCATCCTCATGATTTAGTTAATAAAATGTCCAAAAGAGATAAGCTCAGTTGTAGATTTAGCTAAATGGCTCATGACCAAAGCCATTTTGTACAATGGCAGCAAAAGCAAGCTCTTTAGAAGATTTTTCTCCCAATTTTTGAATGTTGTTATTTCTTCCAAAAGCACCATAATTTATTTAGTTATGCATGCTTACGGGAAGCAAGCAATCAGCAATCCTTTTAATCTGTGGTTTATAGAACCTCCTTCTCTGTGGGCATGTTTTGACTCACATTCTGCTTTCTCAACTCTAGAGGTTTTGATCATATCAAATTTCTCTAATGAAAATGATTAGAGGGTGAAAACCAGTAATAACTTTGGGGAAAAAGTAGTAGGTTCCCTTTGGCATTGAATTCTTACCAAGTTAGGTAAAGATATGATTACTACTTATTCAGAATATCATATGAAATTATTGAAAATCATTAAGAATGATGATTGTGGGGGTCACTGCTAAAAACTTAATGACAATAGAATATGTTAAGTGTTAAAAAGTAATAAAATAGATCTACATTACAACTCATGACTCAAATAACTATAATAACTTTTCCATAGTCACCATTCCCAGAATACAGTTTAGATAGAAATAAAACAAGATTAGATGCAATATAAATTAGACCTAATGGGACTTAGAAACCAAAGTTAAGTTGAGAATTATAGTTCCTAAAGTAATTGTGTTGCAGAAGCCTTTCATGGAAAATATAAACTATGAAATAAAATTTGTATGAAGTGCTTACTGAAACCTCATTTTTCTACACTTACTGTTTTGATGATTTACACTTGTAATTTTATATCTTTAGCTGATTGTGCCTTGAGCAAAATTTTGAAAACATGTTTCTCATTAGAGTATTTGGAATCCCCTCATATAACTGATTCCAATCAATGAATAGGAATTTTCCTTCCACAATGAATATTGCTGCTATCCCATAATCTATATTTTACTTGCATATTAAAAATGCTTCAGCATGAATTCTTTAGCTATTAAAATAGCCAAATCAAGTCTTGCAACTCCCACTCATAAAAACAGAAAAATTATTAGAGTATAATCACTATACATTATCTTTTCAAATGATAAGAACAGGAAAACTGTAAATTTTCAGCAAACTATATATATTTTAATGTCATTCAAACTGTTTTGCATAAAGCATTTAATGTTATGAAAAGTTGTCATTTGAACTACTGGCATAAAATCTTTTTTTTTTTTTTTTTGAGGGCAGTGCCACTGGCCCTCATATGTGGGACCGAACCTGGGCCGCTGGCTTCCCAGGCCAGCGCTTAACCACTGCTCCACTCAGCCGGCCCTTGGCCTAAAATCTTATAGTGTTGAAGATACCTTATAGCTGTGTTTCTTCAACTTTCCACACTAGCACACCTAATTATGGAGCCAATTTGAACCCTTGATGATTATTTCAACATTAAAACTATTTTTAAAATAATCTACATTGGAAGTTTATTGTTGCATTGGTTAATGAGTAAGATCCAGTTACACTGAATCTCTTGATTTAAAAAAATGGACTGACACACATTTTAGGACTCCTCTAATGAGGGGTTGGCAATATTTTGATTCAACAGACATATAATTATGAGGATACAAATAGCAAAATATTGTTTTTGTTTTCAATTGTTTTGAGCTCAGTCAGAAAGATTTTCAAACATAGATATCCAAAATGATGCTAAGATGTGGAAAAGAATAAATTTTTCAGACTTTTGGTGGATATTTTAATGACTTCATCCTCTTTTTTTTTTTTTGAGTTCATCCTCTTTTAAGAGGTCAAGTTTACCTGTGTCCACTGATGGATGTAAAGGGTCTCTGATACACCAGTTAGTGTTCCTTATTGCCTCAGGGAAGAATAACAGCACTTTATCATTAAGAAAATGACTGATGAAGTTCTATATTTATAACCAATGGTATAATTTTTAATTTTTCAATCAACTAAGAATCCTAAACAACTCATAATCCCCATGAACTCTTCACCCAACATACAATATCCATACAATAGTGATTTTTATCATGACTAATAAAAATATTCATAGCTTTGCCTTACAGTTGTCGATAGAGGACTCAATTATTTTTTTTTTGGGGGGGTGGCGGGAACTTACCTGGGTTTCTATTATTTCTTACCAGTATTAGTTTAGATAATGATAACTGTTCTAATACGAAGTCTGACAATTAAGTTTGCTAACTTCTTGCAACAATGTTACTAACCTGTTTTGACATCAGAGGAATTATTCATTATGAATTTGTACCAACTCACAAACAGTTAACCAAGGTTATTATTAGGAAGTGCTGGAAAGGCTGCGTGAAAAAGTTAGATGACCTGAACTTTTCTCCAAAAATCCACGGCTCTTGCATCATGACAATGCACCAGCTCACAGGGCACTGTCTGTGAAGGAGCTTTTAGTCAATAACAAATAACTGTATTGAAACACTCTCCCTACTCACCTGATTTGGCCCCCAATGACTTCTTCGTTTACTAGAAGATCAAGGAAATATTGAAAGGAAGACATTTTGATGATATTCAGGACATCAGGGGTAATATGACAACAGCTCTGATGGCCATTCCAGAAAAAGAGTTCCCAGATTGCTTTGAAGGGTGGACTAAGTACTGGCATCAGTGCACAGCTTCCCAAGGGGAGTACTTCAAAGGTGACCATAGTGATATTCAGCAATGAGCATTTTTTCTAGGATGAGTTCACAAACTTAATTGTCTAGCCTCATACATGTGATATGCATATATATCATACATACCCCAACTTGTAGTACCTGACATTAAAAAATTTTGTACACCTGAAACCTATGTAACTTTACTAACCATTGTCACCCTAATACACTTTAATTAGAAAAAAAGAATTTTGAATATAACTAAGGAATAAGAATGTTAACAAAGGAGGAAAACTTCAAGGTCCAAATAACTTTAAAGTGTTTAAATTCTGCTTTTTATTTCTACTCTGCCTCTGACCATCCCACTTGTCAGCTAAGTTCATTCCCACCTGAGTGTTAATGGCAGCAGGTTCTGTAATCACACCTGGAAACTTGTAACTGGGAGCAAGGCCATAGCTTTCAACCAGCCAGTATCCAAGGAAACTAAATACCAGAAATTAGCAATGCTTGCAAAATGTAGTTCCAGCCCACTCCCCCTCCTTTCTAATTACCCACTAAGTGTTTCTTAACTGCTTGCAGCCAGGCTGCAGTGATTGGGGTGTGAAGAGTGAAGAACTTTTTGAATAAGGTAATGCTTACTCTGGAATAAAGCAATGCTAAACAAAAACTTGATTGTAACTAATATGAGGTAAGAGTTCCTACTACTTGCATCAAATTCATTCTGCCCCAGGAAAAAAAATGATGATTTGATCTTAATTATGCTAATAGCATTTTAATAGCCTCCAGAGAAAATGCCTGCTTTCCAAAATGCAGATCATTACATTATACTGTACTATTTAGCAACTCCTACCCCTGAGAATTCAAGACTTACCCTAACTTGACTTGGTTTAGGTATCCCAAGATTCCAATCGATGATTTTCTCATAAATTCTGGCTAACTATGGGTGCCTAGGACACAATCTCTGGGAGTGTCTTCAGGCTCTCGTGATTCCTCTGATCTACTCAAGATGCCCGGGTCCTGGCTGTGGTCAGGCATTGCACTCATGCCGAAGACCCCAACCCCTACCTGTAGTGTCTCAGATTTGCTTCCTTCTATCACAGCAGAAAAACCCCGGAGGCTCCCAAACCTACTATGCACCTGAGTCATCAGGAAAACGTCATAAATAAATAGATTCTTGGTTTCTGGCCATTCATTGCTTCTGAGCCCGTCAGTGCTGCACTGCCACTAGCCTCCCCTGACAAAAGGGTCCTGACACTCCACTATGTGTAACCAGGCTTTTTGATACATAAGCTGCCTTTTATTCCTTTAACAAAGTTCCTTTTTTATGAACTCTTCAAACCAACTCATGAAGAACAGTGTAAAAAAATGTCAGCACCAATAGAATACGATTCAGACCTTTGCTTTAGCACAGATGTCCCTTTGTACCTCTGCTCCTTGTAGAAAGCCTGTGTGTCCAGAGTCTATTGATTTAGGATGAGTGGCATGCTTTCACAGATGACCATCAGCAGGGACCGAGGGGCAGTCACCATTAGCATCCACTGAGAGGCATTTTTAGTCCCAAGTGGGAAACATGGCTATTGGGCCCAGAATCCTGCTCACAGGCTCTGAGGCTCAGTACTCTATACGCCTCTATAGGTCTCATTCAGAAAATGTGTTGGTGATGTCATTGGCAGATATTGTGTGTTTCAGGAAGGGGCTTCAGTTCACCAGGAACTACCTAAAATATTATTATATGCACTCTTTGGAATGAATAAGAGGCCCAGATTAAAATTAAAAACCTTCACCTAAGAGCTTTGAGCTTGATGGTTTGATTTTTAGTTTGAGTTGCAACACCTACAAAATTATTGCTCAGTTTTCTTAGAGTTTACATAGGAGGATATGATTCCTTTTAAAGTGGAAAGGAGCTTAGTACAATACCAGAGTAATTGATCTTAAAAGACTTTAACCTGTAGTCAAGGAAGATGTGAGAAGTTTTTCATTAATTGTGGGTAACTATTAACATGGTTTCAAAGAGTTTGATAGACACAGAAAGCTTTTATTCAGTAATTTTACACATACTCCATATTCTTACGGATTTGAAACATAATGTTGGGAGATGGTCCATCAGGCAAAGTTGTGAATTTTTATGCTGATCTAGGCATAGTTGTTCATAGGTTCCAAAAGCATTAAATATAATATTGTGGCTTTGATTATATATATGTTTTCTTCTCCCTCTCAAGTGTGATTTAATATAATTGCCTAGATTTGGGCTCTAATTTACCTGCCTTAGATTCTCACTTAAGAATATAATACTTTTTCAGTATTGAGAAGAATGTTACTATAAGCGATTCCTTATATTAGGACAGCATTTCATAGTTCTTTGGCATAGAAGGTTTTTTTTATTTGTTTATCTTGTTTGCTTATTTGTTTGTGAATAAGCATAAAGTGAATTATCACAGGACAAGGGGAAATATCTTGTTTCCTTATGGATTTAATCCCTGAAAATTATGCTTTCACTAATGATGTCTCAGGGTTCCTTTAAGCTAAAATAACAGGGTGTACACTTCATAAATTTTTATTAAGATGCAATGCTTGATAAAAAATAAGTTTACAATCTGGTAAGGAGCCAAAGAGATAAAATATAATCAAAATGAATTTGAATAAATGGATTTAATTTAGATGGTGTCTGGAGGATGTAGCAAGGGCTTGTACGGCCACTTGGGAAGATGATGGGGGAAATGATGTAATTACTTGAGAAAGACTTTCTGGATGGGCTGGCTCAAGTCTGAGTTCTAAAAGGGATGTTCATAGGGATTGGTGGGTAAGACAGCAACTTGAAGTGAGATTGGCGATGGGAAAAAACTTGAGCACGTGGATGGCAAAAGAGAGTGTGTCTCAAGATGAAATTTCTCAGAACACAGCAAAGCAGTGACAAATCCTCACTTCAGTGGACAGCAGTTGATCTTTCATTCTTTGCATAGGTTGTCCTTGAGTTCAACAGTGCTATTGGAGACTAAAACAGAATGAAGGAAAACAAGATATGATCTATTAAATCAAAAGGCCTAGAAACATTGGGTGTATGAAAAGATAACACAATGGTGTGAAAATTAAGTATGGGAACTTTTGTTAGCAAAAGGCTGGTTGTGTTTTATCAAGAGATACTTTGCAGCTTGGTACCCAGTAGGCACTTTATTTGCTAGGAGTGTGTATCATTTGTAGTAGTACTAACACCCAGTATGTATTGAGCCATTACTCTCTCTGCTAATTTGCAATGTGCTAAATCCTTTATATACCTTGTTTATACATTTAATTCTAATAATAAACCTGGGAGTTAAATATTTTTATGAAAAATTAAAATATTAAAGAGGTTAAATGGAATGACTTGCTTAAGGTTAAGTAGATAATAAATGGTAGAGTCTTATTTGGACATAGATTTAGCTGACTCAGGGGCCTGGATTCCAACCACATTTATGCTTCAGAATAGGGATTGCAAATTGGTGACTGGAGCATCAAAATCAGCCTGGGGACCTGCTTTGTTCAGCCTACACAGTGTGTTTTTAGAGAATCAGGATGTGCATTTTTATAGATGTGACTGTTAACAGGAGTCATCATGCATCATTGCCTTAAACCATCTTGACAGTTAAGATTTTAGTCCCTTGTTTAAGGTTACAAGTTGAATATTCCCCCTACTCTATCTAAAATGTACATACATACACACACACACACACACACACACACACACACACACACACACGAGGTCGGATAATTAAGTTTGTGAACTCATCCTAGGAACAGTGCTACCTACCTCACTGCTGAATATCACTATGGTCACCTTTGAAGTACTCCCCTTGGGAAGCTATGCACTGACGCCAGTGCCTAGTCCACCCTTCAAAGCAATTTGGGAACTCTTTTTCTGGAATAGCTGTCAGAGCTGTCATTGTACTACCCTTGATTTCCTGAATGTCATCAAAATACCTTCCTTTCAATATTTCCTTTATCTTTGGGTAAAAGAAGTCATTGGAGGCCAGATCAGGTGAGTAGGGAGGGTGTTCCAATACAATTATTTGTTACTGGCTAAAAATTCCCTCACGCATAGTGCCATGCAAGCTGGTGCACTGTCATGATGCAAGAGCCATGAATTGTTGGGGAAAAGTTCAGGTCATCTAACTTTTTCACGCAGCCTTTTCAACACTTCCAAATAGTAAACTTGGTTTACTGTTTGTCCAGTCGGTGCAAATTCATAATGAATAATCCCCCTGATATCAAAATAAGGTTAACAACATTATTGCAACAAGTTCATGAATGTAATTGTCAGACCTCGTGTGTGTGTGTGTATGTGTATAAAACTAGAAGTATATACATGTACTTTTATGTGTATAATTTTGTTTATGTATATGTGTATACTTTTAATATATATATTTATATTAGCACAACACACATTTAAAGGAAGTTCCACTGTTTATGCTGAAAAATTCAAAAAAGAACCATTTGGGGAAAACAATACAACATTCTCAAAGTACCTAAGGACATTGATTTTGCAATTTTGAGGTGATAAATTTCCAAACATTCCTTCTTTCTCTTCTGATTTCACATCTTGCTTTCCTTGAATAGACACAGCCAGAGGGATTCCCTTCCGTAATCCCCATCCAGATGCTTCTGCCAACCAATTAATTGCTCATTAATGCATTAACCTATGTGTTAATTTGTTGACAGACAGACACATTTAAGAAAGAGGTTGTGAATATGTCCCAATGGCCCTACCAATTCTACAGTGTAGGGGAAACCATAATCACAGTGAATTCAGTGTCAAATTTCTTGTTTCAAATATGTATTTCCAACTACTGTGATAATTTCTCATCGATGTTCTCTTGTGACTATATTTTGCTTTAATTCTACATTATTCCCCACTATTGAACTGAATTTTGTTTTCAGAATAAGGGCATTTTGAGGGAAGTGGCTATTTTTAAAAAATTCATTTTTGTCTTTCCCACAAGCTGGTAAACGAGTTACTATTCAGATGTTTTAAAATTATTTCATTTTCCTACAAATCTATTAACTGGAGAAAGAGTGGTTGAAAATTCAGATGATACAACCAGTGATGATAATATAGAAGTGGTGGGGTTTTTTAAATCTTTCTAGCACATGAAAACAGTTTTTAGATTCGTTTATTAAATTCCAACTAAATATTATGATAAGTAAGCCTCACAAATGATATCTCAATATCCTAAATAAAATAGTTTATTTTGTTTAAACCTTTTGCTACTTTATTATCATCAGACAAATCATCAATGTTTCAGTTATTTCTTTTTCAGAAATCCCAGTAGGACAACCATTTTTGTTTTGACAAACAGCTCTAGGTTTTAATTTCTATTAACCCAAATAGACAAAAAAAATATACATCATACCAGTATGAATCCCCCAAATACCTTCCTGTGAGTTTATAACTCATATAAAAGAATTAATATTTTCTAGTATCATATTTTAACTAGATTACAGAATCTTAAGCCAGGATTCTTGATTCTATGAACAAACTTCTATGGGCCTTAAAATTGTATATGCACAAATATTTTCATGGAGTTGGGGGTAGGGGCAACAACTATTTTTCATCAGTTCTTTAATGTGTCTGTAAACCCCCCCCCCAAAACAAAAAAAAATTAAGTCTGATTTGGAGGAAGGAAAATAGAGGTTATGGGGATGAGGCTTGTTCATTGAAATACTCCTTTCACATAATTTGAGTAAAAGTTAGTTATATAAATTAGGCCTCTATTATTCACTCTCAGCATTTAATAGTGGAGAAATCTCTTTTCAGAGCATGTTTATTTATTAACTTTCCAGTAATCATTTATTGAATGCCTACTGTATGTTAGGTAACGTTCACCAATATAGGGAAGTCTGAAGGATGAGCAACTCAGGGGAGAGATGACAAATCAAATTGCTGACATGTTAATTGGAAGATGCTTGTGGAAGGTCCAAGTGGGGATGTTCACGCAAGAGAGAATCCAAGCCAATTATATAGATTGGGAGATCAGTAAAATGTGAGTGGTAAAGACAATAAAGTCATTGATATATGTGAACCCATCTGTGCGTGCATAGTGTGAGAAGAGGGTTAAGGGGAGAGATAGCCAATGTCAAATACATAGACATACATATACCACAAAATGGGAGTGCCACAAAAATGTATACAAGTGAACACTTTGGTCAGTGTTACTCGAGCAGTAGTTCACCATCATCAGAAGTGTCTGGACGCTGATGGGAACCGCTTTGAGCACTTCTTGTTTATTTTTATTATTTTTTTGAGGGCAGTGTCACCGGCCCTCATATATAGGACCCGAACCGGGGCCGCTGGCTTCCCAAGCCAGCACTTAACCACCGCCACTCAGCTAGCCCTGAGCACCTCTTGTTATTGCAGAAGTCAAAGGTGACTTGTATTCATCTTTTGTTATCAGTATATATTGAGAATTACAATTTTAGTAGTTTTTTTCTTAGTTAAGATGTGTATACATTTTTGGCACCTTCTGTATATGTCTATACATATAACTTTATCTATCTATTTAGATATTTGCAGGGAATTGGTTTACACAATTATGGGAGCTGTCTAACCAGTCTCCACATGACTATCTCTGCATCTAAGGCTGAAACCTTATTAAGTTCCCAGGCAGGAAGGGAAGATAATGTGCAGGATAGAACCCCATGAGCATAAGCTGGGCTTGTAGTCCACAGGGCAGGCAACCAGGCGGGGAGATCATGAGCAGGCTTGAACTCCACTAGAATACTGAAATCCCTGTCAGTTCTTGGTGCTTCTGACCTTACCAACAAGAAGGAGCAGGGCCCTTCATCACAGAGCTGAATACACACACCTCTGACCCAAGTGTCTGAGACACTGATGGAAGATACAGAGGAAAAGAGAGCAATTTCAGGCCCAACTGCTCCTTCATGTCAATGAGGTAAGTGAGGATATCAGAAACAATGCACGCACACACACACAAACACAAATGACTGCTGCCTCCCTTCCATCCTCCAGTTAGTGAGAGAATCTCTCTGGTAGCCTACCCTAACTGGACACATACAAGAAAATGGAATTCTGAGAAATGTAGTTCAGCCTAGCCAAGTCAGCACATTACAAAGCCATCACAGTGTGTGTTCTCAATGATAGCAAGCTTTGGTGGGTGCTACAGTCAAGGATCTGTGTAATCATTGTACTCTATGAACAAGCTAGCACTTGAAGGGTAAACAAAAGGAGTAATATAGAAATCAGAGGGTGGAACAGTAAATCAGCTTGTTTATTATCCTCACAGCAGTTCCAAGGGCATTGCTCACATGTATGTATTCAAATTAGATAAACAAGGGGATTAGGAAATAACGAATTTACTCAGTTTACCTCTGTACTGTCTCCCATCATAAACAGCCATTCCTAATATTGAAAGGAAATGTCCACTTTCCACTTTTGAGGGGACAATATTTTTTAAGATGTATAGTCTTGACTATCACAATGACAAGGCTCTCTGAAAAATCTAAGAGAGTAGGTGAACAAATGGAAGTGACAATAATGGCTTAAAGAAAGGACAGAGCATAAAAACATTTCCCACCCCTTCTTTGGCTCTCCAAAAAAAGCAAGCATCACTACAGGGTATAACCTTATTTATTGTTACAAAAAACTGTAAGTGGAAGGGTTTCATTCATACTGTACCAAATCCCTTTCGGAGTAAGATTTTTATTTTTTTTTTGAGGGCAGTGTTAACTGGCCCTCATATGTGGGACCCGAACCAGAGTCAGCGCTTAACCACTGCGTCACTCGGCTGGCCCCTGGAATAAGATGTTGATGGAAAGAGGGAGCTAGTCTAAAAATGAACACAGATTCAACAAAGCTGATTTTGATTTTTCATTCGTGTTGGGGAAATCGATAGTACCTAACTATGGATGAAAAAGATGTCTTCTAGTATTTTTATTATGTTAATGTCATGCTTTTGAGAAGTATCATTAATCTATAGTCTATACAAATGTACTTTTCTCAGAATACTTACAGTCACAGTGCTGATCTTGACTGAGGGAGAGTTGCTTCTCCAAGGGTCTTCCCTAGCTACAGACTATTGGACAAAAGAGATAGTGGAGGAAGATGGTGTATGATCTGCTGTGCTATTTTACAGTAGAATACATGGTGACATTTTAATGCTATAATTAACTTTCTTAAATTATAAAAGCAATATTTTTACACTGCATTTTTGAAAATAAAGACAAAAATAAAGAATACAAGAAAGCAGTAATAAAAGTGTTTCAAAAGTGCTTTAAAATTTTCTCCATGAAATGTTACAAATCTCCCCTACTTCAAATGAGAAAATCAACAAGTGTATCTTTTGAGTAAATAGTAGCAGAAAAAGTACTCATCAAGAAATGTTTCAGGGTGGACGGCTAGCTCTGTTGATTAGAATGCAGTGCTCATAACACCAAGGTTGCCAGTTCAATCCCTACATGGGCCCCTGAGTTGCACCCTCCACAACTAGATTGAAATACTACTTGACTTGGAGATGATGGGTCCTGGAGAGGCACACTGTTACCCAATGAAAAAAAGAAAAGAAAAGAAAAGTTTCAGAATTGAGATTTTCTGCTCACAAGAATCTGGTTTTGTGTAATAGCTTTACTAATGTTGTCTTAATTTTTGCTATCACTATTTTTATTGTATGATGGTCATGGTTATGGTAAGCTGAAGTATCAGATTGATCATGTTCATCAGAACAATCAGTGTTTTCATTAATCCAGAATGGATTTTGATTCAGAATTTGATTCAGAATGGATTTTGATTCAGGATTTCAACAACTAGCACCAAAGAGTTAATATGTTATGAAATTTCACCAGATGTAAACAAATGGCTTTATTCTTTCCTCTGTCTTGGGCTGTGTGGAAGTTACCAGGGTTTCCTGGAAAAGATTTAAAACTAATTGCTACACGTTGTCTAGATTGACTAGTTATACTGAAATTCTGCATGATATTCAAGTGTTGGGGAGGGGGGAAGGAAGCTCATTCACATAACTACAACTAGAACACCAATAATGTGAATGAGTCCATAAATATGTTGGAGAGAGTATTCATCTTTGTGAAATGAGCAAGTGGTCATTTTCCTAAACACAAGAGGATTCAGTTATTTTTCTTTATTTTTATTTTTTAGTCTTTTTTATTTACTTCTACAACTTTCCACTTAGAGCTTTGCTAATTTTATGCCATAAATTTTAAAAATCACAGAATAATAGTGATGGGCACAAAAATCATCTTCAAAAAATCATATACCTTTTTTAGGTAAGAAAACTGTAATGATATTCTCAAGTGATCAATTTTATTAGATGCTGACAAGTCTCAGATGTTACTTTACAATCTCTTTTATTGAAGACATGTTGAGGGTTATAAACCTTCCAGATAGGTGTCTCATAAGCCTTGCATACGGCAGTTGTGATTAAAAAATCATGTGAAAAGCCTCCCAATGGCTCACAGAAGAGTAACCAGTCTGTCTAGCATTAGGGTGTGTGTGTGAGTTTTAATAAGATACTGGTTTGTTATACAGGCCAAGGGTAAAGGTAACACCATGAGGGAGGATAAAGACATAGAAAGTGATGCTGACAACCCCAAAAAGAAGGAACAAATTAGGAGCAATATTATAGCTTCTCAAGAAATTGCAGGTATAGAGACAAGGAAAATACTTTTAAACGGGAATAAATGTCTCCTGAATTTGAGGTTCTATAATCAGTAAAGAAGGATGAAAGTTAGATTAGCAGGGTTACTTTCAAGTGATTTTTAAAGACATCAGCAGTAGATTGGACTGAAAAGGCTAGATGCAGTTTCAAAAAAAAAATCACATGTATTTTTCAAGAATGAAAAGAACTGAAAGAAATAGCTCTGGTCATACACTGGAAATGAAAATAACAGTGAAATATTTTAACGTACTAAAAATATCTATGAATGCTATCAATTTCTGAAATTTTGCCTGATTAATTCAGCACAGAAAATTCCCTCCCTTTCTGAACTTCAATTTTTCAAACTGCTTCCATGGCAGTTCAAACTGCTATCATTTCTCCTATCGAATGTGGACCAAAAAAAAAAAAAAAGCCAAACTTCTTAGTGTATTTTAGGCTAAGAAGCTATCAGAATCATTTTACTAAGCCGCTACGGAGGGGAGACAAGCAGAGCAAGCTAATGTATGAGAGACACACCAGCAGTTATACTGAGTACTTTTAATATAATGCAGACAAACAAAAGCCCTTCTCAACAGAACGAAAGAAAACACAAAATAGTGAGCTCACTGTTCATTTACATTTGAAATAATAAACATTATTCATGACCTATCATTATGTCCTTCACTAGCCACCTTTTATAAGCTTATAAAACTCCTAAAGAATATTTCATTAACCTTGAAAGCTGCATAAACCTAAGGATTAGGCATTATATTTTTAAAACAAGAAGAGTAGGCTTTGTAGGGATCTAAAATTATCTCTTAAGACCTCGAGTGTTAGAAAACTTAGGGGGTGAGTGTCTCATTAAAATGTATGGATAATGGCAAAATGCAATTGGAAGTGGACCTTTTATTTTAGCATAAGTAGTCCATGTAAGAAACAGCAAAGCAAATTAAAACAAAACATCATTTTTTAAAGTCACAAGGTATACACACACACACACACACACACACACAAACACACACACACACTATTGACTGTATTACCCGTAAATAAACCAAGACCTAAGTAAATGCAGTATAGTTTTCCTTTAGCTAAAGCTAAGTCTTTTTTTACAAGAAGATTCATTTTTTTTTAAAAAAGATTTTATTGGGGAATTGTTGGAGGGAACAGCATTGGAGAATCTGGGAAGGGGAACAGACAAGTTGCTGTCCTTTTGTTCTTCAGTCTAGTTGTGGGGTATGTTGCTTCACTGGCCCATGTTGGTATCATCATTGTGCTCTTCCCGGATGAGGCAGATGGGTCGCTGGCCTCTGGATGGCTGCTCACAGCGGCTCTTGGCAGCTCACACCGGCTGTCAGTAGCTCACCCTGGCTGCCGGCCACTCGCTGTAGCCTATGGCAGCCCACTGCAGCAGGCACTGCAGCTTACGCCATCGCCAGGCTACTCATGGCAGCCCAGCTCCAGGTGGAGCTGTTGTTCACTATCTTAGCTGTAGAGGGCAGTGTCACTGGCCCTCATAAGTGGGATCCAAACTGGGGCTCGGAGCTGGTGTCCCAAGCCAGCTCTTAACCAATGCAACACTCAGCCAGTCCAAGAAGATTCATTCTTAATTTCATACTTTCCTTCTCAAAGAGGGGTTTGTATTTTTCTGGTTCTGCCTTTTGTACATAGAGACTATTGGAAATTATTCAACTATGGACAACAGATAAATGTGGTTCTTATCTACTTTACTAAGTGTATCAAATTATAATAGTATAGTGTCATGAATTTTATCCTGCCACACTGCAACCTGGTAGATAGGGTGAAAAATATGGGTAACAAAGGTACCCCAAAATGCAATGTCTTCAATAAATTAGAAGTATATTTCTCTCATTAAATACACCAATAGAGAGAAGCCCAAACTGGTGGGGGTGATTATATTCCATTAAGTCATTCAGGGACCCCGTTTCCTTGTATCTTGTTGCTCCACCATCTTGTCTTCATACATATGGTAGAAACCAGTTGACCAACATAATCTGTTTTCCAGCCTACAGGAAAGAGAAAAACAAAGTCCAGGACACGAGGCTTCATCATAAAGGAGATGACTGGGAAATTACAGACATCCCTTCTTCACACACCTCATTGGCCTTATCTCAGTCATATGGCCATATCTACCTGCAAGGGAAGATGGGAAATGTAGTCTTGTAGCTGGGTAGCCATGTGCCCAACTAAAACTTTGGGGGTTATGTTTCTAAAAGGAAGGGAGATAATAGACACTGGGAGGCATTTAGTGGTCTCTGCATCAATAGGTATCAGCCAAGGTTTGGAGATAACAGATTAAGCACAAAAAAGATGAAGGCAATGTCAGGATAGGGCCTGTTCAAGAGCTTAGCAACCTATATGTAACATATTTGAATAAGCTGCTGAGGAGTTTTCAATACCCTTCACCGCCATCACTAATATCCCTTTCTTTCCTCCTCCTTTTATTTTTCTTTCCCTTTCAATCTTCATTTTCATATTCCTATATTTCATCCCCCTCTGTTTTTTTTTCTTCCTTGTGTCAACTGCTTGTGATACTGAGGTCTAAAGAACTTGCTGATCACTGACCAAAATTGCGTGCTTTCTTTATGTATGTTAAGGGCTTATTTAAATATACTTGGAGGCTGAAAATGGAATAATTTGTTTTAAAAAAAATGTGACTCTGGAAGGATGAAAAAGCACTGCAAGTGTTAAAAGAATCAATGAGGAATTTAGTGCAACCACTACTTGATTAATGGGGAAAAAATAAAGGAGATGTCTTATCAAGAGACAATCACAAAGTTTTGAGATCAGTAAGGCCTCTGCAATAAAAGCCTAAAAATGTCTGTATTACAAAAAAAGTCAATTTTGTAGATGACTCAAAACAATGTTAAAAATGAATACAATCATAAGCAGTTCTGATGTTTTTGGCAGAAAGAAAGCACAAGTCACTTCTTCTATCCACTCTTCAACTAGCAGGCAAAATGGCCCTGCTCCCCTGTGCATTTAAAAATTGCTAAGATGGTAAATTTTATGCTATGTGTATTTTAACTCAATTAAAAAATATTCAATGTGAAATTTCAACAGAACTTGAATTTAACTCAAACAGTTGATTCAAATCTTTCTTTTAAAAAGTGTACATCTTTGGCTTAGCTAAAAAAGTGTATATTTTTAAACATTGTAAACCTAACAATTTTTATATTTCTTTAAATATTATGCATTTTAGCCATTCTTAACAAAGAACATTAAATATTAAGTAAGAAAGCATTTTATGTAATAGTATTCACTTTTCACTTGATTATTTAAAAATTGCTTGATTTTTCATTATAAAATGTAGTAATTATACAGTACCACAAATATTAAAGAGAATTCAGAAGTTAATGAATGCTTATCTTAGACATAGTCAGGAATTTGCTTTAAAAAATACACAGATATTTTGGTGTTAGCTGAATACATATATATTATCTGTAAATATAGTATCTTGGTCTGCAATGTCTGTATCTATATTTAAACTGATGACTGATTCTAAATTTTTCTCCAAGAATATTGGCGGGAGTTTTTTGCTTAATGTTTGTAAAACTGAACTCTATTTTAGTGATTCTCATCACCAAAATAAAACCTCATCCATAAAAGAATTTTTCTTTTATGGTTTATGTTTTATTACCCTACTTCCTGTCCATCATCACCAAGAGTTTCTGAATAACCTTTTTGAACAAATTTCTTTTCTGGCAGTTAAACATTTTCCTCTAAGCAATCATCAGTTTCCTAGTTCTTTTATCTAATACCCATCCTCTCAACACTCAAGTGCAACATCACACCTTCCCAGGTGAGGTCATCAGGTAGTACCAAATATTTAACTGACGCTTGATGAGTCCCTCCCTTCAACCTGATGTCCAGTGATTTATCTAGATACCATAATCTTTTGTATCATGCAAATAGAAGTCAGCCATCAAGAGCTACAATTTGAGTCCTTACAAGAATCTTTGAACCATCCAAACACAATGCAGTAATAACATTCCCATTTTGCACACCCTTTCTTCTCAAGTACATGAATTTCCTCACCATTCTGGAGAGACCCTGGCACTGCCTCTCTTGATCTCATTTGTGTGGGAAATATCCCCAACAATTCATTCAAATTCCAGTATGCAGCCCTCAGGTTCCTGAAAGGTATATTTAGCCTAACTTGATGCATGAACTGCAAGTCATTACTTATAGAAAAGTTTAAGTCCCATGAGAATAGCAACACTAGTAATATTAATAATTGTTGACAACCTGTGAACACTCATGGGTACTATGGATATATATTAACTCAAT
Source organism: Aselliscus stoliczkanus (assembly GCA_033961575.1). Classification (NCBI taxonomy): domain Eukaryota; kingdom Metazoa; phylum Chordata; class Mammalia; order Chiroptera; family Hipposideridae; genus Aselliscus; species Aselliscus stoliczkanus. The sequence goes on along the minus strand of CM066737.1, from coordinate 90,427,745 downwards.
TAGCTCCAAGTTATTTGTGATTACTTAAATCCTCTTGTAGTTTTATTAACCAGCCAAGTAAGTTGCTTTGTTCTAAAAAGCTACAGAAATATGTGGTAACATAATCTAAAATATACTTTCATAAAGAAATCTGACACTACAGCTGAATTATGGTGAACAAATTTAAAAGTACATGTCATGTTTTTCTTTGATTTTGTTCCCTTGAAATTTGAGCAGATGTTACATCCTGCAGGAATAACATCTTCAACTAGGAGCTTAATATAACCTACCCTTCCATTTCTTTCCTTTCTCTTGGAATCCTCAGATGAACCTCTAATTGCCAAAGAGCTTTATGTGGTTAGATACTGGCAACTATCAAGTGCCATAGGTTTTTTGTTTGTTTGTTTGTTTGTTTTTTCTTTTTGAGGGCAGTGTCACTGGCCCTTACATGTGGGACCGAACCGGGCCGCTGGCTTCCCAAGCCAGCGCTTAACCACCATGCCACTCGGCTGGCCCAAGTGCCATAGGTTTTGATATTTATTTGGGTAAAATATCTTGAGGAAGTTACAAGAGAACTTTGTGTATGTCCGTGTGTGTGTGTGTGTGTGTGTGTGTGTGTGAGAGAGAGAGAGAGAGAGAGAGAGAGACAGAGACAGAGAGAGACAGAGAGACAAAGAGAGAGAGAGAGAGAGAGATTTTCTTCATTTCTGAATAAAGCTTTCTGGAAGAAGAGCCATTCAGTGTAATTGATGACAAAAGATAAATATTTTTTGTAAACCACTTTGCTTTTATCTTAAATGAAGAGTCTTTGGCAAAACATTTGTCTTTACCATGACCATATTGTAATTTTAATTTGCATGATTAATTGTGCAAATGAAATAAAAATCCCCCTACTACTATTCAACATCTTATTTAACAAAAATGCTCACAATTTCCTAATTTCAGTGAGTAAGATCTCTGATGCTGATGCTTCTTAATTAGGGAAGAAATTTTTCTTTTAATTAAAAAAGAGAGTTCTTTTTTTTTTCCCCCAATAAGTTAGAGAGTGTCCTCTAGTGGAAAGAGAATCTCTGCTCTCAGCAGTTTTAGAAATGGCCAAATGATACTTAATTAGAAGGCTGCACTAAATAACAACTGACCCTACTGCCGATTGGAATCCACTGGTTGAAGGGAAAATGTATTATTTTCCTCTAACGCCCCCCTCACATTGTGGCCTACTTGAAAGCTTGCCGTATGACAAGGATTGTTCTCATTTTCGATAGCAAATGATTTTTTATGATCAATTTTAGAGTGCTGCCTTTTGAACCTGGTAAGATTGAGCTGATGGTGCACCTTTCTGCCAAAAAAGGCAGCAGAAGCATTTAGTGCAATTTACTGTAGCTTTTATAGATATCAAGTTGAGACAGCAAGAATACTATTATCTTCAGGATGCTGGTCCTGATTGACTGATATATTTGATGTGTGCAGCAGCTACCTAGGCCATAGCCTATATTTTTCTGTTATTATTCAAAGGAAAACATAGAAACAAAATTGAGAGGAAAATTAAAGCAATGTGTGTGTCTCTTCCATGTAAATTGTGGAATTCTAATACTCATTTCCTGTATTTCTGGTTAAGGGTAGTAAATAGTATTAGTGCAATCACTTGGGTATCAGAGAAGAGATTGGAGGTGTTCTTTCAATATCTAAATGGAAGAGGATAAGGAAAAGTTTGACTCTGAATCACACGGTAGGCTTACTTTATTAAAGTTGTGTGTTACAGCAAAGTTGAGACCGAAATATAGAGAACATGAATAGTTTTTCTTAATAAAGGTTAAATCATTTAGGCTGAAACAGAGTAAAATCAAATTATATTGCTGGTCTTATATTTGAAAAAAGAAAGGAATAAGGAAAGGGTTCATAAACTCCTTCAGTAATCCAACAAATGTCAGAGATATATCATGTATGTATAAATATTGTGTGTTGCTTATTTTAATAGCAATGACAAGCAATGAGACAAATATTGTATTCTTGTTAACAGATAATTTTCAGAAAAATGTACAATCATTACTTTCAAATGGATATGAGAATGGACATATATTAAAGAAATTTTTTCTCACATGATATAAAGGGATCAAGTAGATACTAAAACCAGTTCAACAGTAAAGTCAAAACAGCAGATTTCTACAGAGTAAAGGAATGTTGAGATGAATTGCAAGTACAGACAAAATTGATTTTGCCTGTGTTGGGGGGGAGGGGCTAGGAGAGCAGAGGGGAAATGAACTCAATTAAATCACTACCAGACAGGAGAGAATTTACATATCAGTTACCTACAATTTACAGAGTCAAAAAAATATCTCAAAGACAGTGAAAGGGCTAGAATCTGATAACTCAGAAGGGCATACAATATATAAATGAATAGTTTTCCACTGACACATTTTTTTCATATATTTTTTTTAGAAAGAATATATTTCTGTAGCTTGGATTGGGTCATCAGTGACCCAGTTGTACATCGGACTTCTTGTCTGTACCAGCTACCTCTCTACCCACCACTGTCATAATTATGAACCCTCTTTCCTCTTCCCCAGCCTCTGTGTCCTTGCTCCATGCTTAAGGGCAATGGTTTTCAATATTGTTGCTTTTCTGAAGCCCAATTCCACTTTAAATAAAGTCCAAGGTAAAAAGAAATTGTTCCAGACAGTAAATTGTAATCACTTGCATGAAAATCACTTAGGAGTGCTTATTAAAAATGAAAATCTCTAGAACCTTCCACAGTTACTGAGTCAAAATCTGGTAGGGGGTAATTTTTTAACAATAAGTTTGAGATTCATCGGTTTAAGAAAAATATAACATCATAAGCCATATTTATCTAAACTAAGTGATACTGTAGAAGATATGGCAATATAAAACAAAATCTGGTATAAAAGTTAGTGGAAATTTGCAAGAAGAAACAGGTTAATGGTGGCATTAGGAGTTGCAATACTATAACCTTTCCTCTAGTTTCTCTCAAAAGCTGGCTATCCTTATTTAAGTTGAATATCGGGGACTATTAAACCATTAATGACCTTTCTAGGGACTATACTAGGTGTTGTTTTATTGTGTTTCCCTTTTAATTGAAAACATACTCAGGCACACATTCAGTAACAAACACAAAAAAGGAAAATTCATAATCATTCCCTGTTGTTTTAATTTTCTTTGCACTGTTTTCCATTCTAGGGAAGTTTTACTAATTATATATTGAAATCTGTTGATCTTAAATTTTCTTATGTCCAGGCTCTAATTCTAAGAAATTATTTTTTCTCCACAGATTTATAAAATATATTTTCTCCTAGATAGTGTATCTGTTTTATAATAATATTTAACTTTAATAAATCCCAATTTTATGTTGTAGCATATGAAATTAATTTTTGTTTCTAGATCTTAATTCAATTCTGATAGCTCATTGCCTGGAGTTAATCTGGTACTATATTTGAGCACTACAAATGATTCTGAAGAGCTATATCTGTTCTTTGATATAGGGACAGACACCATGTTATTTTTATCATTGTTTTTAAATATATTTTAAAAATATCTGTGAACATGGAAACACAGATATCTCTTCAAGGTAGTGATTTCATTCGTTTTGGGAGGAGGGATTACTAGATCATATGGTAGTTCTGGTTTTGGTGTGTTTTTTTTGAGGAAATGCCATTCCGTTTTTCCATAGTGTCTGTACCAATTTACATTTCCACCACCAGTGTAAAAGGGTTCCCTTTTCTCCACATACTTGCCAATAGCTAATACTTGTTATCTTTTTTTTTTTTTATAACAGCCGTCACAACAGGTGTGAGGTGAGGTCTCATTGTGGTTTTGGTTTGCATTTCCCTGATGATAAGTGATGTTGAGCGCCTCTTCATATACTTTTTAGCCATTCACAATAGCCAAGATATGGAAACAACCTAAGTGTCTATAGACAGATAAATGGAGAAAGAAATTGTGATGATAACCTGGAAAAAATGCTAAGTGAAATAAGCCAAATACAGAAAGAAAAAAACTACATGATCTCACTTACATGTGTAATCTAAAAAAGTCATATACATACAAGAGAGTAGAACCATGGGTACTAGGGATGGGAGATAGGGGGAATAGGGAGATGTTGGTCAAAGGGTACAAATTTCCAGTTATGTAATTAATAAGTCTAGATATCTAACTTCCAGTATGATGACTATGTACAAAATTACTGTATTGTATGTTGGAAATTTGTTAAGAGCAGATTCCAGGTGTTGTCATCACAAAAAATGGTAACTATGCAAGGAGATTATATGTTAATAATCTTGACTGTAGTAATCATTTCACTGTGTGATATATATATATATATATATATATATATATAAAACCATCATGATCTATACCTTAAAAATATATAATTTTATGAAAAAATAAAATATACAAAAATCAATACATTTGCTCTTTGTTTGGACCATCCACATTCTGTCCATTGCTACCATCATTATACTTCTTTTTTAGGAAAGCTATGGACAATATGTATCTACATAAATTTCAAAATAAATATAGAATTATTTTGTTGAATTCTACAACTCATTGGATTTTTATTAGCAATAACATTAAATCTAAAATATAACTTAGAAATGGACTTCAAAAATATTTAGATTTTCCATCCAAGACTTTGCAAACTTTCTATATATGTGTGTGAATATATATATATATATATTTTTCATAAAACCTTTGATTTGACTGAATATGATTTATGGTTCATTTATTGACAGCCACTTCACATTATAATTTGTTTTTTATTGCTAGTATAAATAATATCTCTATTATTTTCTATTCAGTTACTTTGGAAATCATGTATGATATTGATTTCTAGATATCAAAGACCTTAGCTAACCACAGGGTTTTTACTTCTTGAGGCTGACAAAACCACAATAAAATTCAGTGTCTCCTAGAGAATAACATTCAAGAAAAAGTAATTTAAAACCACATTAACTAAAACTGAAATAAAAGTATATTAACTTGCTACGAATCATCTACTTTAAACAAAACTCAAATTTGTCAGATTTCCAAACTTACCACACTAAGAAAAACTTTTTTTCTCCTGAATTATCTTCTTCAATTGTTTATTGCTACAGGGCTCCAATATGTTCAGGTAGATTCTCCTACAATTTCATATTGGGCAAACTGGGTCTTATTTTAAAATTTCATAAGCCAGCTTTTAATGATTTTTAAATTAATGCCCTTTAGACTTGCATTCTCTGTTGTTTTTGTTTTGCATATTCTGGCTCTATTGGGTTTCTTCAGGGCATTTTTATGTTTTTGACATGAAGTTCTATCCAAATATATCGAGATGGTGGATAGCTCTTGCTCTAAGCATTACCACATACACTCCATTTGTCCTACAGGGATGAATAGTCATATTTTTGACATGATTTTAACATTATCTATTTAGAATAGTAACTGAAACTGCATGTAGAATAACTCAAATTGCACAGATTTTTACTTTTGGTAATACCAATACAAAAGCAGGTTATAAAAAACACCAAATTTTAAAACTTTTGCTAGTACAAAATTCCTATAATTTGTTTACATTTGGACATTTGAAAGAACTCTTACTTCAAGAAAGTAAAAATTTAAGTTTTTCTGAACTGTTTAAGAATGCAATTATATTATCATCAAACTGTACTTTTATCATCTCTTAAAGCATCTTATTGTTTTTTAATGCCTAATTGCATTAGCAATACTACAAAAAATATTATATAAAAATGTTGTTAGTAAGTGTCCTTGTATTGAATTTAAATGCGATGGTTCTGTGGGCCCCATTTATATTAGCTTCTTGTTTAAAATATATTTACTTTTAAACATTTGGAAATAACTTCTCAGTTTATGTCAGAAGTGTAAATTTTCAATAATTTATTCAGTTCCTCTAATTCTCAACTAAAATTATAAATCTATCATACAGTCTATACACAACAGTGAGGAAATAAGCAGTTTGGGTATGATGTTGACAATTACATCCTGTGGTCCTAGAAAAGCTTTTTATCGTGATATTGTTTTTATAATTTTGAACAATACTTGTTATTAATAAAATAATTATAACTAATAATAAATTTCTGGTTTAATATGAATGGTAAGGATCACAAAGAAATACTACTGCCACTCACTATAATTTAAAAAATCAGATAACAAGTGTTGGTGAACACGTAGAGATTGGAACCCTCATACGTTGCTGAAGAGAATGTAAAATGATAGAGCCACTTTGGAAAACAGTTTGGCAATTCCTCAAAGACTTAAACATAGAATCACCTGACCCAGCAATTTCACTCCTAGATGTGTACCCCTGAGAAATTAAAACATGTGTTTGCACAAAGATTTGTACAGGATTATTCCAAGCAACATTATACATAATAGCCAAAAAGTGGAAATAACCCAAATGGCCAATTTGGGTTACTGGTGAATGGATAAACAAAATATGGTACAGACATACAATGGAATATTATTTAGCCATAAAGAGGAAAGAAGTATTGGTACATGCTATAACATATAAACCGTGAAACAGTTAAGCTAAGTAAAAGAAGCCACACACAGAAGGCTACATACTACATAATTCCATTTATACGAGATGTCCAGAATAGGCAAATTCATAGAGACAGAAAGTAGAAGTTAATTAGTAGTTGCCAAGGGCTGGGGGTTGGGAGGAAATGATGCGTGGCTGCTAATTGGTTCAGGATTTCTTTTTGGGGTAATGAAAGTGTCTTAAATTTATGCTGCTGGTTGCACAGTTCTGTAAATATACTGAAAACCATTAAATTGTGCATTTTAAATGGATAAATTGATGATATGTGAATTATATCTCAATAAAGCTATTAAAATATGCATGCAACATCTTTAAAAAACAATTTTATAGAGAGTAGTATACTGGTAAATATGTAAAAATTGTTTGTGCAAGCCTAATTCTGATGTGTAGGTACATGTTTCTTTCATTTACATTGGCAAATAAGAGTGAAACATTGGAGACTTAAGTTAGAACTTTATTCATCAGTGAAGTAAACAACTTGTATGCTGAATCAGATTATAGCTTTTGGATACTACAGGAATATTTTTCCCTTCCTCCTCCTCTCCCTCCCTCCGAGCCGTTGTTCTCAGCCTAGCTGTGGAGGACGCAGCTCACTGCCCCATGTTGGTATTATGATCATTGCGCTCTTCCAGGCTGAGGCAGTTGGTCACCGGTCAATGGCAGGCTGCTCTCGGCAGTTCCTGGCAGCTCTCACCAGCTGCTGGCTGTAGAGGGATATTTTTTACTGTCTGTGCTATTACCAATATAACAGCTATAGACATGACACTTTTAAATTGAATCTACATTATTAACATTTCCTCCATAGAAAATCAATAAAACAATAATCATACGTTGATTTGTACCATTTGGCAATTTATGGGGTAAATAGTCCCACAATGGTCAATTGCAAGCTACCCACATAATCTCACTGAACGTGAAATTGGGAAGAGATGTGCAGTAGTACACTATTCTATAGTATTCCCTCCATACGGATTCTAAAGATGAATAGTGTAGCAAAATAATTAGGAATTTTTGAGTACCTATTAACCTTTGATTTTAATATACGATCTTTAATTGTAAGTTTATATAATTTAATTTTATATAAGAGCTGTGTTTCACAACGTGCTTGCAGAATTTCTGAAAATGTGCCCATTGACTTTCACAAGCTGATGTGGTCAGGCTGCATCCTATGGTGAAATTGTATGTGAGGAAACTCTGCATATGCAATGTTGCAGGCTAGTTTACAAGATAGACTTGGCCTATTGAGATAGACCATTGACATGTAACTTTTCATTAATGAAGCTTTGATAAAACGAAGCAAGGGAAAATGCAAGTTTGAAAGATATTACGCAGGTTATTAATTAATTTGAAATTACTTATTGAGTTCCTAACATATTCAAGACATTGTAATGGGCCCTGGTAATATACCAAGGTAAAAACAAACATAATTTCTGCCTTTCAGGAATGAATACTCTAGTTGCTGGGTTAGACATTCAAACAAACCAAATGTTGTGAGGAATATATTATGATAAAATACAGATATGTTCCAAGGACTGAGCATTCCTAGGAAAGCCAAGTCAGACTTTTAGAAGAGTTGCCGTCTGAATTGGGATTTCATGGGTGAGGAGTAGTATATTGGGGAGAAATGAGGAGAATGTAAAGCAAAAAAAGATACTGTTAAAAAGCCTGAGAATATGAAATAAATCATGGATGGGCTATTAAAACTCAGATGCCAAAAACTTGTTATGTAACTCCCATGTCCTGCTTCATCAGCCAAGGTCCAAACACAGTTGTATCATTTTTATTGTCCTAATTCCTACTTCCTAAATAACTGCTTAAATAAAATTGTCCAATTCTATTTTTCTAATTTTCCTAATTGTCTTTATTAATCTCTATCAGCCCTTATTGAGTGGGAGTGCATCATCTCTCCCCAGACCCCAACTTGCCCCATGAAATTCTATCAACTCCTGGTTCTCATTCAATCTGAGGGGAAAGAATGACAGGGATTTTTTCCTTCTTTCAAATACAGGTAATACACACTTTGGGTCCAAGGCCTCAGTTAAAAGTATTGGGTAGACATAGCTTTCCTCCTGAACACTGAGCATTTGTGTAGTCTTAGGTGTGAGCCTGGTCTTCTGATCTTCACCTGGTCTTCTCTCAGGATTGACTCCACTGGACTCCTTTCCTGCTAGCAGAACTGTGCATAGGAAGAGAAGTGGTGCCTTTTGCTCAGCCACACCAATAGATACAATTAAGAGAAACCACTCACAAATCTCTTCACAAGACAGAGCTCTGCTCAAGTTGATTTTCTATCCTGATTGTCTTGTTATATTGAGAAGCAACTGGCAACTCCCTAATCTCTCTCTCTCTCTCTCTCTCTCTCTCTCTCTCTCTCTCTCTCTCTCTCTCTCTCTCTCTCTCTCCCTCCCTCTCCCTCTCCCTCTCCCTCTCCCTCTCCCCCTCCCTCTCTTCTCTTTCTCCTTCTCTCCCTCTCTCCCTCTCTCCCTCTCCCCTACACACACAGTGATGTATGTCAATTATAAAAACTATATCAGGCTTCCTATTTAATCTCTGCTTTGAAAGGCTTCCTATTATCACATTGAGAAAAAGCACAGCAATCTCTAGTCGCTGCTATTACCCATGCTTTATCCCTTTATTTTTTATTTTTTATTTTTGAGGGCAGTGTCACTGGCCTTCCTATGTGGGACCTGAACCGGGGCCGCTGGCGTCCCAAGCCAGCGCTTAACCACTGCACCACTCGGCCGGCCCTCCATGCTTTATCCTTTTAAGAAATTATGTGGAAATAATCTGATCTTTGCAATGAATATTCTTTGTGATCCCAAAATATTGTAACATTCTCAATCCTTCTCAATTCTCTCTGATCCAATCCCTGTTATGCAAGTACAGTAAGAATGATTTCTTTAAAATGCGGATGTAATTATGTCAGTCTCCTTGAAAGCAGCTTAACATTGCCCTTAAGTGGAAGTCCGAAATCTTCAACAAGGTCTACATGGAAGGATAGGACTGCGACTGCTCTGGCCTCATCATGGTTTATTCTTCCCCTAATCCTTTCCCATCCCCAGACCCCAAGTACACTTTAGCTTCAGCCACTCTGAAGTTATTTTCTTCCTCCAAAGTTCTCTGGCATTCTCTCACTCATGTTCTTTTCCTCTGTGCCTGAAGTTCTGTTCTATTTTCCCCTCCGCCTTCTTTTAATTTCTTCCATGGATTTTAGTCTCTGAAACACAGTGAGCTTAAGCCAAATATGGATAGAGTTCCACTAGGTGGCCCCATAACACTGCAGATATCCCCAGTACTGGAGCTCAAGCAAGGTAGATAGTCAAAGCCCAGGTGGGCAAACGTGATTGACAAAGCAAAGCATTGCTTACAAGGTTGGAGGAGCCATTTCCTAGATGTGGCAGCACAGGCCTGCAGGCGAAAGACATGAAAAATTAGGTAATGGAAAAATCACTTAACCTGAGAAGGTAGGACTGTGACAAGAGAGACAAATTCAGGTCCCAATGAGGGATTCAATTGACTTCTCTGCTAAAGAATGTCACACTGAGTTGCTAATGGCATAATCATTATTTATAAGCCCCCATATTTAATATAACTACCAGGGGTGTGAAAAAAAAATGTATACAAGTGGACACTTTGGTCAATGTTACTCAAGCAACAGTTCACCATAATCGGAAGTGTCTGGACACTGATGGGAACCTCTTTGAGCATCTCTTGTCATTGCAGAAGTCAAACGTGACTTGTATTAGTCTTTTGTTATTGGTGTATATTGAGTATTAAAATTTTAATAGTTTTTTCCCTTCTTAAAATGTGTATACATGTTTTTGGCACCCTCTGTATAATGGAAAATTAAGCAATTTCTGGAGATTTCTACTTATGAGTTCTAGTTATTAACTCCCACCTAAAAATGAAAACTTGACCTCTTAAAAGACAGATTTTGTAAATTATTGACATATAAAAATTTAAATCTCTCTAATGTATGATCATTCTGTTGGCATGTGATGTTAATTATGACACCATATAGTATTTTGTGATTTACTGTTGAATTCATGACTTCCTTGACACTATAACAAGTAGTGCAGTTGTATATATGCTAATGCTCTAATAAAAATGTGAAAGCAAAGAACATTGGATTTAAAGTTGTTTTGTAACATTGGATTGACTCTCCCCATAGAATTTTGCGATTGAATTCCAACCAAAGATTGACATTTAGTTATCCATTTTATAATGTAAACATTCTCCAACAGAGGAAGATTCCATATTAGAATACTTAGAAAATACTTATATACAGAAATTAATAATAATGGAACCTAATTGGAGCTCCATTTTGTTTCTTAAAAGCTTGTACACATTTTTTGGACTTGCCTTATCTGGTCTCTAATGATGACTATTCTATACAGAAACAAAGTCCATGAGAAATCACTTACTTGGAGAACATTAAGACATAAACAAAGATAAGATAAAAGAAGGTTATTTTATGCCATCTTAGAAATATTAGAAGTACAAGAATTAGTGGTGGACTATTCTTACACAGTGGACATAATTAAGATAATATTTTTATCCAATAAAAATTATCTTGTGGAACTTAAAGAATAGAGTTTCCATATAGCTATACTTTGGTAGGGCTTAGAAAGAGTTTGTCTAAGCTCATTATGCTTATCTCGGGGTTTATACTGTAAAATGACTCATAAGCACAATTTCGAGAGATGTTCACTCTTAATTCATAGCTTAGCTCTAAGGCTTCCAGTCTTTAGGGACGGCTTTCTTTGCACCTTCAAGTTACAGAGTTTTTAAGTCCTCTAGAATCTTCTTAGGAATTTTTAAAATTGAGAAAGTTTGCTTACTTCGTTCGGGTGCCAACAAAAGTGTCACCAGGGCCTGGTTTTCAGCCCCTCATGTAGTGTCCTTCCCTGAGAGTTCCCTTGCCCTAATCCAAGTGGCATAGTCCCTTACAGGTCCCCATCCCACCCCTACCCCCACCCCCATTTTATAGTTCCACTTGGAGGCAGCAAGATTTTAAAACTAGTATATCTGAAATATTTCAGTTTGCTAATGGTGGCTGAGGCTTGGGTAAATTTCAGTGTTTGTAAAATGGCATGGCCTATCCAAAAATAAACCTTACTTTCTGCAGACATTAACTGCACTTTTACCTTTTAGTCAGGGACCACCACTTACCTTATTAAATAATTGACCAATCTATATTTACCATTACAGTAGTCTCTGCTGAGGACCATATCGAAAGAAACTAATCTTCACAATAGTATCATTGATTTTACATCTAATAAAAATCCCTAATATTTATTCCCATGAGTTATTCACTTATTTTTTAATGTGCTTTTGTACCTGAGCATGTGTCGGCTTTCTTAATTAAATTATTTTTCCTGGTATAGTAAAAAATATTTTAATAACGTTTTGGGGGGGATCCTGGATTTACAGTTCCTTTTCTTTCCCATCCAAAGATTTTGTCCCCTTTCTATTTCCCATATTCAGGACTGAAAACATCTTCTAACTGCTTTATAAAATCTTATAATTATCAACATATGTACCCTCTGATATCATGTTTTGAGAAGGGCACATCACCCCTGTGGACCTTCCCCAATAATTTATAGCCTCAATCTAATCATGTGAAAACATCAGGCAAACCTAAGTGGAAAACCTTCTATAAAATAACTGACCAGTCTCCTTCAGAATCTTATAAGTAACTCTCATTTCATTAAACAAGCTGTCAAAAGCACACATTTTATAAATTTCACCGAGATTGAAACCACCTGAAAAATATTTTTTCAGAAAGATGTTTGATTAAAATGTTATCTCCCAGTTTGCCTAAAATAAGGGTATACAAATAGTTTCATAACATATTTCTATCACTTTTCTCCATAGGTGACTCAGCTAATCTAACCTGCAGAGCTTTCTTCGGATACAGTGGAGATGTCAGTCCTTTAATTTACTGGATGAAAGGAGAAAAGTTTATTGAAGATCTGGATGAAAATCGAGTTTGGGAAAGTGACATTAGGTAAAATATTTTTTTTCTGTCAGCTTGTACCGTCAAGATTAACATTTGCTCTGTTAGTGAATAGAAAATGAGCTAGAAGAAAAGGCTTTTTCTTTTTTTTTCTATTATAATAAAAAATATTGCAACATTTAATGGCAAAGAGGAAAAACACTTTTAAGAGGCTAACTATGGAGTTGCAAAACATGGATGTCATTTGCAAAGAATTTAAGAGAAATAAAAAGGAGCTTTTTCATGGAGGAATGTACTGAATAACAGACAACCACAATACCATCATATATGGAAAATGAGATATTGTGCCTTTTGTTTGTAAGAGTTCTTTGTTTTTAATTGTTAAGAGGAAATGTTAACAAAATACCAGGACCCAACACAATCTCTATCATTTCTTTTTAAATTTTTTCATAATTTAAGGTATCAAGTAGACTATAAAGCACTTGATAGGAATGATAGAAGATACACAAAATGTTTTCATTACCTTTTTCAGTCTGGCTTTAAAGTCTAAATATTAATATAGTGGGAATAATATAGAATAACAATTAAAAATACCATAGATTTGTGGGCATGGTGCTTACACCTCTTTTTAAAAACATAATTTATTTATTTGTTCATTTGCTTTTAGGATTGAGGTATTCAATTAAAACTAAAATGATGCTTGGGCATAGATACTCATTTTAATCATAATATAAATAAGCAAGCATATTAACAATAATTAAGTTATAACCAAAAGAGAATGCTGATCATTTGTAAACATTCTCCCATCTAAAGTTCACATCTTCTGGGTATATATGAGCATTTTAACCCAGGTTCCTCTTCTTGAAGGAGGACACTTTTAAATGTGAGGACTTTTAAAACTTAGTCAAATATATAAAAGAAAAAGGTTTTCCATAGAAAATAAAGACATATAAAACTATCATATAAGGTTATTTCTACTAGGATATTCTTTCTTCCTGGCAACAAATACACACAAATCTTACACTCCAATTGAGTTCTGAAATGCCCAGGTTGGCAATCTCCAATATGTACTTAAAGTGTTCCTATGCTATTTTTTTATTTTTTTAAATTTTATTATTATTATTATTATTATTATTATTATTATTAGTTACAGATGTACAAAACAATGCAATAGTTTTTTTTCACCCCTTACAAAGTGACTCCCCCCCATGCCCTCCCACACCGGATATCATACATTTCTATTACAATTCCATTGACTCCATCCCTCCACTATATTCCACATCCCATGACTATATATGTGTTAAATTATAGTTGACATATAATATTTTTCATACTTACAATTTCACTATTATTTTTTATCCATACATTTTGAAATGCTAAAGTTAAAGAAAAACAATAAATCTCCTAACTTTCCCCCATCTCTTTTTGTGAGTGCTCAGAGATGGTTCTAGAAAGGTATTTTTTTAATTCTGCATTAGAAAGTGTTGTGCAGAGATGAGGCACCTCAGAGATGAGGTGGGAGGGTAGAGGTGGAAGCTTTTCAAACAGGGAAAGAAAAATAGCCTTAATTTGAAGTTTTCTATTTGCTCTGAAAGATTCCTAAAATCTTTGACAGTAAGGTTAGTGAGCATTTACTATTAATTTTAAATGTAAGAATTAAACACTTCATCAGAACACTTAGTCTACAGGTTTATAATTTCATATTTCTTTCAAATAGACAATTGATTTGTATCATACAAAAAAAGAAGAAAGAAAGAAAGAAAAACAGGCTGGAGATTTCAACTGAAATGTCAAAATAACTCAGAAATTTTCTATTCTTCCTTTATTTTATTAACCTGGTATTTAATTAGTCCTCCAGCCTAAGAGATTAGAATTTCTTATCTCCCCTTTACATCATATCTCCTCTTAAAGGGAAAGCATTTGTAAACTTTTCTTCAAGGTCTCTCTCACCTCTTCATATGACAGTTCTGCTGAGAAAGATAATTAACTGCAACTTCATTAGCAGCTACAAAGACAAACGTACTCATTAGAAGTGAAGAGGGCATGATATAATTTAATTAAGGTAGCATCAATCCATAGCCAAATTTGAAGCACAGATCCTGTAGATATTTTCACATCGGATTCAGATTCCTCTAATTTTTTTCTTTTTCGTTTATGTGTATGTTTGTGTGGGGTTTTTTGTTTCGTTTTGCTTTATATTTTAGAATTCTCAAGGAGCATCTTGGGGAACAGGAAGTTTCCATCTCATTAATTGTGGACTCTGTACAAGAAGGTGACTTGGGAAATTACTCCTGTTATGTTGAAAATGGAAATGGACGTCGGCATGCCAGCATTCTCCTTCACAAACGGGGTGAGTATAATCTTCTAAGCTTGAGTGGTCAACTGAGCCTATAATGGGAGGGAAATAATTGGGAACCCAAAAACATTAAAATGTGTTTTTCTACACAAATTTATCCTAAATAAAATAATCACATTAGCATTTGGCCCATCAAGGGAGATAACGCAGTGGATGAGTGACTAGCTCAGGCTCTAGAGTCAAATTTGGATTTATTACTCTGCTTTAATACCAACTATATAACCTTGGGTACAGTATCTAAATTCCTTATGCTTCAATTTCATGATATATGGAATGGGGAAAATAATATTGTCGACTCTGTGTTTTAAAGGATTAAAGAAACAAGAAATGTGAAGAGTTTGGCACAAAGCCTGTACAGAGGAAGTATTTAGTTAAATGTTATTTGATATAATTAGAAAAAGGCAAATCAATTAAAAATAACTGAAATAGTTTTAAGTACAAGATTGTGTTCCTTAGTGGATTTAGCAATTATGTAACAATTATGCTTGATGGCTTCCACATTGCAGTACTTCTTGTTATTTTTTTTCTGCTTCAGAAAACTTGTACATGTGTAAAATCCTCCCTTGATTAATAATAATTCATTAATTGCATCTTAATGAATTATTAGTCAACTATTTATTAACAGTAATTCAAGTAATATATAGGTTGTGGTTGAGTGCAACATCTGCCACTTTAAATCTGATTCCACAGCAGCCCTGACACCTTACACACAGGGTTAAAATATACATAAATATATATTGAATTGTTTGAAATTAGGGGTAATAGTAAACTTCGAGCCATGCCTTATAGTTGGTGAAATTTTTCATGTACATTACAAGAGAAAAATACATTTTTTCTATATTATGCTAAGTCTTTCTAGTTTTTCAAACAAGTACACTTGTTCTCTTACTCAGCAAATCTACAATGATTTTAATTTCAAAGTACATGTTTAATCCTAGATTCTTGAGGTTGAAAAAGAAAGAAACCCTTGAAGACTTTTCTCACACACACACTTTATTGGGTAATAGATTCCTTTAGAACAATGTTACTGAAAGCTCTTAAAATAGACACCTCTGTCGTCAAGGTGACTACAATATTAAAATAGTCTACTTTGGGTGAATGTGAGTAACAGGAAAGGCAAGCAGCAACTAGCAATATGATTGTTTCTTTTTCTAGCTTATCATATGTATTCAGTCAATGAAGGAATCTTGAATAGAAATATGAGGTGTGATCCAAAAATACAGTGAATATTTAAACTTTAAAAAATTTATTACAGAAAAGATACATTGCCATTAATTCCCCTCAAAATACTCCCTCTCACTTCGAAAATACTTATCCTATTGTTCTTGCCACTTTCTGAAGCAGTTCTGGAAGTCCTCTTTCATGAGTATCTTTACTTCATCCTCCATCATGACAATGCTCTATGTCACACATCCCTTCTGGTATGGCAATTTCTGTCAAATAATAACATTATGGTGTGTCCTCATCCACCTTATTCACCGGATCTGGCATCATGTGACATCTGCCTGTTCCCCAAAGTCAAAATGTCCATGAAAGGTAAACATTTTGAATCGATTCAGGACATCAAGGCAGCCACGACAACGCAACTAAAGACATTCATGAAAGAGGACTTCCAGACCTGCTTCAGAAAATGGCAAGAACAATGGGATAAGTGTGTTCGATGTGAGGGGAAGTTTTTGAAGGGGGTTAATGGCAATGTGTCTTTTACTGTAATAATTTTTTTTTATTTGTTTCAGATGTGCAAAGCAATGTAAAAGTTAGACATTTACACCCCTCACAAAGTGATAACTCCTCTCCCTCAATTTACTACCCCTCTAAATTAAACAAACATTCACTGTATTTCTTAATCACACCTCAAATTATACATATAAAAGGACAGAAATAGCTTCTCAGGGTTGAAAACATTTTAAATGTCATCCTGCTGGACCTTTCACTGGGATCCTGCTGGACCTTTACTTCCTTAGATTCAACTTCTTTAGTTTCTTTTATTAATTTTTCCTTTGTGTGGATAATATACTTTCACCATTCTGGTCACTCCCTTCAATATGGTCTAATTAAAGAGCCTAAATTATTATTCCCCAAGAAGGGAAGAAGTGGAGAGAATATATAGGGCACAAATAAAAATCTGTTAACCTGGACAACATATATTTCTTTTAGGGCAAGGTAGGAGTGACAATTAAGTAGTAATTATAAAGAGATAGGAAGGGCAATGATTTGTATGAGCTCTTACAATTAAATTCATGAACTCATGCTAGAAGACATGCTACACATCTCATTGCTGAATATCACTATGGTCACCTTGAAAGCACTCCTCTTGGGAAGCTAGGCACAGACGCCAGTGCCTAGTCCATCCTTCAAAGCAATTTTGGAACTCTTTTTCTGGAATGGCCATCAGAGCTGTTGTCATATTATCCTTGATGTCCCAAATGTCATCAAAATATCTCCCTTTCAATATTTCTTTTATCTTCAGGTAAAGAAAGAAGTCATTGGGAGGCTGTGTCAGGTGAATAGGGAGGGTGTTCCAACATAGTTATTTGTTTACTGGCTAAAAGTTCTCTCACAGACAGTACTGTGTGAGCTGGTGCATTGTCGTGATGCAAGAGCCATGAAATGTTGGTGAAAAGTTCAGGTCATCTAACTTTTTCACGTAGCCTATTCAGCACTTCCAAATAGTAAACTTAGTTAACTGCCCAGTTGGTAAAAATTCATAATGAATAATCCCTCTGATATCAAAAAAAGGTTAACACATTGTTGCAACAAGTTTGTAAATATAATTGTCACACCTCAAATCTAAGGAGAATACAACTATTAAAGCTCTGTTCTTGTGAACAGGCATATGACCTGCATGGGTTAAACATCTCCAGGCTATTTTTAGTATGTGTGGCCTAAGGTTAAGTTACCTGTAGCCACAAAAACTTCTAGTACCACAAAAATAAATGATTGAGGAATCAAGGAAATTGTTTGAAAAAACTTTCCCAATAATGTGTGATTACCTAAACTAAACATGAGGAAAAAAATTGTGGCCAGTGTTTGAGCACTGTTCAACACTTAAATATTCCACAATGATTTTCAAATATGTGTTTATACCAACAGCATTTTATTCTTAGTAAAATAAAAGCATTAAGAAGCCCAAAAGAATCCTTCAAGGTCATATACTCCAAAAGTCCTTCCTAAAGTTAGTGTGTGCCTTCTTTTTAAGGGGGCTGCAAGTGAATATGTCATCAGTTCACGAAGGCAGCAATGCATGTAATCTCCTGTGCTTGAGAGGCTTATAATTATGTGGAATTGTCTACCCCAGTCATCTTAGGAAAAAAGAAAGGACTTTATCACCAGCTCTGCAAGGTTAAGAATGTGAGGGCACAGTACATGTAAGCCAATAGTTTGGGGTTTTAATCATAGGGTCCCTGAAAGAGTCAAATTGCTGTCATACTAGTAATTATGTAATTATCAGATGAGTTAGTATATTACTCAGAAGGCTGAAGCTCAAAGAAGGAGCTGGAAACTGTCGCTATTAATCATATTTTTCTGTCACTGATTCATAAATCCCTTGACTTATCTTACAGCCCTTCAAAGTCTTTCTTTTTAAAACCTCCCTAGAGAGATACGTTAAAGCATTTGATGAATACAGATCTTGTAATCCACAAATTATCAGTTTTGACAAGTAATCTGGCCAGGACACACCTTTGCCAAAGTTACGTAAGCTTTTTTTTTTTCCTCCAGAGTTGCCTTTTCTTCAGTATTGTTGATGCAATAAAAAATGATTTTAGAGTCTTCCAATGGGTGGTATGGATCCTTTGAAGCATTGTTCACAAGCAAAATGAGTCTTCTTTAATGCAAAGAGGATACCACAATAAATAATTCAGCAAGGATTAAGCTAGGTTAGATTCTGGACCAGCCTTTTATCTAAAAAATAAAATCTTAATACCACAAAAACTGGCTGGAAATTTACCAGAAAATTTGACCATATTAAAACCTTACTTGATAATACTCAAAGTTGTTTATTCCTGCAGCCAGGGAAGGTATTTTGACAGGATAATGTTCAGACATTCAGTATAGGTGTATTTCACATACTGTACAGAGAGCTAGATATACAGTGAAAGAGAGACAAAGAATGAAGGTGCAAGGGCCATGGGACCATATGAGTCTATGACTGCTCTGTCCCTTATCCCTCACTTCTGTCTCTCGCCTGACAAGCTCAAAAGTTAGACTCTTGCTTCAAAAAGAACCAAAGCGACAGCGGCCCCAGTTCGGGTCCCACATATGAGGGCCAGTGACACTGCCCTCAAAAAAAAAAAAAGAATCAAAGCGAAGAGTTGATACATTTACCGCTGAGTCATTTCTTGTTCCCACTATTATCCATACATGATTGAATTCCATGTTTAAGTCTCTGAATCTTTTATCCAGATGCCTTTGCTTGGGTTTTTATTTGCTGGTGGCTGACTCAACGTGCATCAAACACTGACCTTCTGTTTCCCTCCAAAACTTTGACCTTTCCTATTCCCTCTGCTTTTTTTACATTTTTCATTTCCCTGACACACACAATTCTACAGATGAAAACTGTTGGTGCCCAGGGTAGGCTACCTCAAAATATCCCCTATTGGCAGATTGATTATTTTGAATTAGAGGTACGTAAGAAACTTCCAATGCAAAAACACTCTGACCTGTTCCTCTACCTGCCCCCTTTAAACCAGAAGATAAATCTTTCATGTGAAGTGCCCTCCTTGCCTCTGGAGGCTGAAGGTGGACCTTATCATCAGAGTTAAGGAATCCAGTGCCAAAAAAGCTCACATAAACAAGGCTTGTTGCCTCTTTATTAATTTACTACCCAATCCCAAACCTTGCTTAGATTCCTTACTAATCAGCACTAACTTTTTTTGTCCTATCAATTCCTCAGAAGTTTGTTGTTTCTTTGTACAAAAAGTATAAAAAGGGGCCAGCTTTAATAATTTCTCTGAGCATCATTTTATGATCTTGAGCATTATTTATGATCTTCTCTATTCACATATTAAATTGTGGCAATTTTATTATTAGTCTAGCGGGCCATAAGAACTCAAGAAGAATAGAGGGGGAATTTTCCCTTCCCTTTCTAGCTTCAGACCTCACCTCCATTGTACCCATCAGGCGGTCCCAAATTTCTTTTTCATTCTGTGTTTTTGGTCTATGCCCTTTAACTTGGGATGACCTCAAAGTGTACATTTACTATTGGAGCAAAGCAGTTTAACAGTTAAGATTGTGGACTCTGGAACAAGGCTAGCTATTCAAAACCCACTCTATGCTTACCATCTATGCTATCTTGGGCAAATTACTTAATCTCTGAGAGCCTCAAATTTCTCATATATAAAATTGTAATAATAATACCTTCCATATAGAGCATGTCTGAGGATTAAATAAACTAATATATGTCAATATGTGTCATACATCTGACACATATTTATCACCCAATAAATGTTAGCAGCTATTATATGATTTTTCTACTCCAACCACATGATATTCTGGGTAATTGAGGATGTAGCAATAATGTGTTTCATTAAAAACTCCCTCAGATCCAATTTGTCTTTTAGTAATATGGTCAGCTTTACCTCCAGCAATTTTGTTCCATTGATTGTATATTTTACCTTATAATACATTTACTTTAGTTTGAATGTACTGTCCCAAAGGTGATCTTCATTCATTTATTCATACATCTAATGATAATTATTAAGAACCTACTATGTGTCTGGCATTCATAAAATTAAATGAACAGGAAATAAGAATCTATTTAATTTGAAATTCCATTATCTACTTTTTAAATTGCATTGATATTAAACATTCCTAATATAGAATTGTGCTTCTAGGAAATATTTAGCTTTGAAACTGTCACATTAAGGGGCTGTTCATTATCAATCCTGTTCTGAATGGTTGTGTTTAGATATATTGATTACAATAATATGGCAATTCATTTATCATGAAGTAGTTTGGGAACTGGCAAAGTGTCTGTCTGAGAGACTAGCACTAGTTAATAATGATGAACATCTAGGTTTTTTTCTGTTCCCCCTCAAACCCATTTTAATTCTTGCACACACACTTTTCCTCCCTCCAAAGAATGTAATTGATAGGAATTAGACTTGTTCAATAAACTCCCTAGTCCTTGGAATATCTTTAGTAATGTAATTAACATGCACATCATTTAAGATGCATTGTTCTAAAGCCAGATGAATTTAGACCCAGTGGACTCCTTATCCCTTCTTATAATGAATCATTTTTGTAATATGTGCCCTTATCCTTGTTAGTATTTACCTAATGCATTTATTTGCTGAGAGCTACTGTAAGACCATAGAACTGTTTAAACCTCTCTCGGGGCTCATTTGACATCTTTAACCACTGATTTCAGAATATGGAAAAGCCAAAGTTTGCCCAGATATCAAAACCTCCTACCTCTCTATCTGGTGGCATCTCCCTAGAAAGACAGTGACCCATTAAAAACTAAGTAGGCAGGCAGGAAAGAGTCACTTTTATTGAGTCATTGACATGGAGGGAAAAATAATTTCCCTCTACCTTTCTAGGTTCTTGGCTGAGACCCCCTGTAATAATAAACCAGATTAACACAAGAAAAAGAAACAGAAATTCAGTAACATGCATACCTCCTGTATACATGGGAGAGACAAAGGAAAACTGAGTAACTCCTGGAAATGGCCCAAGCCACCACCTTCAATACCATCTCAAACTAAAGACAAAATAAAATGTTGGAGGGAGGGACAGTTATGCAAGCTTATCAGTAAAAGCAGAGTAAACAAGGATAAGGTTGTTACACAGATTTAAGTCCTTGCCTTCTCCATTGATCAGAGTTTCTAGAAATTTGAAGTCATCCTCTTTCTGGTATGGAGAGGGAGAAACTCTTGTAAATGGAAATTTCCCTTGGAAATGTAAATGTGTCTTACAAAAGGATAACTTCTTGGTTTTCAGAGCTGCTTCTAAGTCTGCTGTTTCTTAAAAATAACCAGCCTAAAATAATCCTTATGCCAAAGTGACATATCAGGCTAGTATATTCTGCTCCCCTTCATTGCTTATGCAATGCCAGCAGATTAAAGAACTTAAGTTATGTTGCTGCAGCATCTGCAAATTAGAGCCATCGGAGTTAACAACTTCTCTCCTTGGATAAGATCTGACATTTTGCATTCCAAAGTTTCTTCTGTATCATTTTTCTTGCTTCTCTCTTCTTCATTTATGTAAGACATCTAAACAGCTGACCCCAATTTTTTTCTTGGTAACTAATGCCAAAATAAACAAAACACACAAAAATAACACCATGCTTAGAGGCTATTATTAATGGCAGGAGCACAAATTGTCCAATATTTGTGATTTTGTACCTTTAAGTTTCTTGATATGGACATTCGACACAGTTACTTGATTGCCAACAAAATTACAGGCATGATAACTAACCTATTTCCTTACACATGGAATATGTGATTGAAGTGAAGTTAACTCCAAGTTGTTTTGCCTCAACCCTGAAATATTTTTTTCAAAAGTCTGTTGATTGCAGGTTTTCCTGATCAGCTACAGCATGGAGATTTATTATATAGCATACTTTTACCTATTAGTTATTTTGGTCATTCAGTTTTCTTCAGTATGAACTAGAATATCCAAGCGCCATCTTTATTAAGAAAGAAAAGGACCATTGTTTACTGATGATTAGCTTATTTTTCAATTAATAACTAACAAAGGGATGATCCAGGACAAAACCAATATTGGAAGCCAAAACTGATAAAATCTTCAGTTTGTATCATTCCTGTTGAACGAATCAAGTGGGCCAAAGCTCCTAGTATTTAATTACACGTGGGCATAGTCGCTGGACATCCTTTATTTGTTTTATTTTATTTTTCACTTGTTTTCCTCACTAAAGATTAAATTCTTGATAAAGATCTTGAACTTGTACTTCTCTGTTATATGATTCCATATACATAACTCATTTTGTAAATGTGATGAATGAGATGATTAAGTGTATTCTGAGTAATATGAACTTTGCAGCAGGATTTCTCAATCTTGTCACTTGAAATTTGGGGCTGGGTAATTTTTCACTATGGGAGGCTGTGCTACGCCTTGTAAAGTGTTTAGCGCCATCCCCGGCCTCTACCCATTAGATGCTAATAGTACCATTCCCTGTTGTGACAACCAAAAATATCTCCAAATATTGACAAATATCTCCAGGGGACAAAATTGCCACCAGTTGAGAACCACTGACCTACAGTCAGTGGACAGATATTTTAGTCTTGAAAACCCTCCAAGATTATACCCGATATGATTGGAAGGTCAAGAGAATGGGTGATTCTCATACCACAGGAATTGACAAAATATAAATTCCTTGTGTTCCCACTCTTGAAGAGTCAGCTAGAAGTCCCTAGAGAAGTGTTTCACAATCTTTTTTTTGCGGTTGTTGTTGCAGTCTTTACAGCACACACAAATCACAAAAGGAGTTTGTTAAACCATGATTGGAATTCAGTAGCCTGGGGTGGGGCTCAATATTTGAATTTCAAACAAGTTCCTTATTGACCGCTGATTGTGCTGGTCTGTGGACCCCAATTGGCATACCAAGGTCTTTGCCTAGACAATAGATCCTCTGATAAACTTGGTAGCTCTAATAGGGAAAGAGCCACTAGCTCTCTTGGAGTTCACTGTTTCCATGAGAAAAGAATGAAAGAGCAGTATAGCCAGTCAGTGGGACTAATTCCCACTAATTGCCTCATTCTTTTTACATGGTCAACACCTTCTAACCTATTTGAACATTGCCCTCACTCTCTACTCTTAATGAGGCTACTTGCCTCGTGTATTCAGTGAAATTGTGCTTTATAGAAGACATTTGCTACTCAGAGAGATATCTTAGAGGGCACTCCTCGAGTATTAAATAATTAACCTCTTAAATGAAGAGAGCTCTCATTGTTGGATATAGTTCCTACATATCCCCTTTTAAAAAATGAACTCCACTTAGGAATGTCTCAATGACGTATATATGGATATATACATATATTTCAGCCTATGCAAATAGTAATTACCAAAGAGGATCAAGATAGATGATGGGTAGTAAATACTGCTGATTTTCTGTTTTGAACACTCGTATTCAGCTAAGTCTCAATTATATGTATTAAGCAAGGGCAGACATAGTATGAGAAATGAACATCTACATAGTATTGATCAATGATATGAGGGCAAAACAGGCAAAGGAAAAATAACACAGTAACCCATCCTGAATAAACAGTTCCTACGTGTTCAAAGGTCCAATTCATTTTAATAGGCACCTGTTTAACATATAACAGAACTTATAAAACACAAGTAAACCTAAGATGAGAGCAGGGGGAATCCACTAGAACTCAGATCTTTGTGTTGGAGAATGACAAACAGGCAGTTTAAAAAATAATAATTTAGTATTAAGATATTTGCAAGAAGCCCACCGATATCATCTAGCACACACATAGCACATTACCACGTATGTGATCAGATCAGAGATCACAAAAAGGATAGCATATTCGTGGCCACCACCCACAACACACAGCTCTCCCTTCCTTCTCAGAACCACCTCTATATTCTCATTATTTCTGGGGCAAAACAACCTGTTGACTGACAATGTTTCATAACTGGCTCTACATCTCACTTCACTGCTGGCTGCTTAAAGATGATTCATATAATGCTGTTGTGTGAAAAAACAACAAATCCTTCCCATTCACCAAATATGTATTAAGTGCCAGCTCTGGGCAAAGCACTGGGTTGGGTGAATTTAGCAGTTGAGTCACTGCTGCCAGAGGGATGTCTACCGCCCTCCTGGGGCATTAAAGCAACATTGTTGGGGAGAGGGAGATGGCTGTGCATTTTTTATGGCAGCAAATTCCTGTAGTCAGTTGAGAAATGGCACAACTGGGTCATAAAATGCAAGGTATAACTTTTAATAAGCAGTTCCTGTATATCGAACTTTGACAACCAGGTCAGTAAAGTGAAAAATTAGACATGACACATAAAAAATGCTAACTACTCTCTTGGGTCATATAGAAGGAAAAAGTGTGTTGATTTCCAATAAATTACCATGGTAACTTGTATTAGATTTTATTGTTGAGAATTGCATTTGCCATCTGTAAGAAATATGTTAGCTATTTGTCTCTATTTTTAGGGCACATATACTATTTTTAGCATGTGTTCTATGAAGGATGATATATCTGGAAGTTGATGTCTCTAAATTAAAAGTAGACATTTAATGCCATTAAAATAGATTTTATTTTTATTTCACAAAAATCCAGTGGTATATTGAAGACAGCACAAAAAGGTCATTTTTAAAACCACCCAAAAATCATTAGCATGAATTGAAATTTGATATGAATGAGGATTGAAAAGAAATTGTAAACTGGAATGAAAACCGGACAGTTACTTGGTAGTGTTTTATTTTTGACTCTTCACTTGTGTGTGACCTAAAGCAAGTCTCCTTGTGTCATTGTTCTTCATTTTTATCATTTGTAAACTAATTGCCCTTAAGCCCCAGTGCAGGAATCTTGTAAGAACATATTAAACCTTGAATGACTAATAGTATGCATTAGCCCGTTTGTCAGATTTTACAGATTCTCAAGAGTTTTGAGTCATTGTACCTCATTTTGCAAATCTTGAAAGTGAAATGAAGTGGTTGCTCTTCCAAGGGATTTTCTTATGGATTTAAGCATTTGTAAAGTTGACTCAGATCTTAAGATGACAAGTTCCTTCCTATAAGTGCAAAACAGAAATTACAATTCCTTAAGATATGCAACTGTAGTTGAGTTCTGACTAGTAATGGCTGTCAAATTCATAGAAACTAAAATGGAAAAGGCCATTATCAAAGCTTAAAAGAACGACACACATAAATCGCCTGACTCAAATTAGTTTGGAATTCCAATTCTTCTGTGTAATATAAAATGAATATGGCTTGAAAACTCATTTATACTATCCCACAGTTTCAAGGTAATGACTTAAAACTGCTTGGATGTGCTTTGAATTCTCCCCAGACAAACAAATTTGTCCATATTATTTCAATATCTCCATATTTAAAATAGCTTAAAGGAATACATTAAATTAAACAAGTGTTAATAAATTCTTGAGTAGTATCTTTTTACAAAATGAGAAAGGGAGGAAAATTTCCCACTATTTTCCTCAGCATTTTTTTTTTTTGAGGGCAGTGAGTGTCACTGGCCCTCATATGTGGGACCCGAAGCAGGGCCGCTGGCTTCCCAAGCCAGCGCTTAACCACCGCGCCACTTGGCCGGCCCTTCCTCAGCATTTTTATGTTTTCAAAAAGCAGAATCCAAAAGATTCAAGGGAGATAAGAAATTGATTTTTTTTTCTGTTACTTCCATTGAGGGAAATGAACCAGCACATGGTTTGATTATTGTTTTTGCCTTAATAGTCTCTAGCTCTGTGGAATCAGAAAGATTTTGAATGAAACTTGTCTCATGAGAGAAACAATTTTTGCCAAACACATTTTATTCTAATGCTTTTGATAATTGGGAAATATGTTAAAAACATAGGGGAAGAAAATCATAATAATAACATGAAATTCTGAAGTTTATCAAAGCATCCCATTTGGTATATTGCAATGCAATCAGTCTTTACATGTATAAAATATTTTATAAATCTATTTTCAACAATTGAGTATACTGTAAATCATCATACGATGTTTTTAGAAGGGTTCGATGTTTTTGTACAAAACATGGCTTCTTCAGTTGGTTATCTAAGCAGTCCAGATGTTCTGGATCCTTAGGCCAATCCAAAGCATTCCCAATGGAAGACCAACTTGTTCTAACCATGACAATATATTCTCTGATGGAGGATTGCTTTCAGGATAAACACTGCAGCCCTTAACAAAAGGTGTAAAATGGCAATGCCACCTTCATTCTGACAGTTTTCTCTCAAGGGATGTTTTGTAACATTCCATCTGTGGCTGTCTATTTGTATGACATGTTCAGAAGGAAATTCCCGGTAGAGGAAAAGCAAAGTGTTTCTCTTCTAAGAGATTTTCTTTCAGGCATCGGTGAAGTTTGACACCTTGATATACAATAGCCCTGTCTTCTAAGCTGGTCACCTGAGGCCAATTTTGCTCTTTACCATAGCAGTATCTTCCTTCTTTGTCTAGTTTTTCCCCATCATACTAAATCTTATAAGATCTAAGATGAAAGAGGCTACATATGAATACTTTATATGTTTGAATGTATGCAAATACATAATGTCTATGTAGTCTTTACATAGACCTATTTCAAACATTGTTTTCATAATCCAAAGGGGAAATGTCTCCAGTGATAAAGCTCTATGTTACTAATACCACATTGTACTTTTTAAATATATATGTCAATTTTCCTCTAGGGAGAATCATTGTCCTACTTTTCTGATCTAATTTTGGGAAACCTGGCGTAATTGATACCATGAAGCCTTCAAACAAACATTTATGGACAAGGTTCATGTTAGTTGCTTTGAAAAGAAAAAAAAAAGATAAACAACATATTCTAGCTGACAAATCGCTACATGAATTTGTCTACCATCACCCATTATAACATACACTCATTTTCCCCATATCCCTACTTGCCAAACACCTTTACAAGCAGTGTCCTGCACTGCCCAAACCCTATGTCTAAGGACCCCCAACAGAATCACAAACATGCACAAACACCCCAAGTGAGTTACTCACCTATGGTTATGATACTTGCAGTAGAGTATTTCTTACACATATACAAAAGGCCTAGCAGAGTGACACTAAAGTGCACAATACATATTAGATTTCATTATTGCATTTTAAAATAATTGCCTGCCTGCCTGACTCTGCAACTAGACATGATCTCCTTTAAGGCAAGAAGCATATTTCTACCAACATTTTATCACTAGAACTCAAAGCACTATACCTGGCACATTTAAGGCACTTACTAGCCCCAAAAAACCACGAATGAGTGAGTGAAAAGAAAAAATAAATAGCAATATCAAAGATGTAAAGCAATATATAATTTATTTCTAAATTCCAAGTGAATACAAGCTTTTCCAGTCCTGTAAGTCTATACAAGATTATATTGTCACTGGATTTATGAATGAAAGAATATTTCTAAATCTAGGCTATTAAGTTGATCATTTTTTTGTAGATGAAGTTTTATTACCAAATTAATGGACTGCATATTAATAATTATACTTCATCAGTTGCCTGAACCTTCTGGTTGGCGGTAAAAATGGCTCATGCATGTATTCTTGGAATTTTAGAGTGGGAAATGCACAAAAATCTAACTTTTTATTAGGAAATTGAGTTTGTTCTTATTCATCCAGTTGTTTATGTATTCAACAAACATTCATTGAGCACCTGCTATGTCTAAGATAGTTTTCAAGGTTCATGGATAGATCAATAAAAAATATGAATAAAATAGACAAAAATAATTTGCCCTGATGACATTTAAATTCCAGTGGGAGGAGACAGACAATAAACAATAAATTGATTAATAAGAAAATTCAGTATTATGCTACCTAGTGATAAATGCTATAGGAAAAAATAAGAGGAAGTAAAGTGATGCAAGGTGCAGCCACAGGCCTGTGACTTGTAATGAGCAGTCAGTGGGACCGAATTGAGATGGTGTTCTATGAGCAAAGAGAAGCAAAGTGGGAGGCATTCAGAAATTTGGGGAGGAACATTCCAGTCACAGGGAACAGCCAGAGCAGAGGTCCAAAATAAAGCAATCATTTATAATGCAAAATCATAAGCAAAACTAAATGATATAATGCAACATGGTAAGTCACCGAAAAAGCTACAGAAAATACATGTGCTAAGGAATCACTTTTAAGGGCCGGCCAAATGGCTGTTGGTTAAAAGCTTGCTCAAGAGTGCGAGCTGAGCTCTGAGCAACAGGGTTGCCAGTTCGATGCCCAGCCCGAGCTGAGCTGCTGCTGTGCTGCCAACAGGTGGCAGGAAGACTCAGCTAAAAAATAAAAATAAGGAATCACTTTTAGTTGGAAAAGCTTCATTGAAAGTGCAGATCTTCACTTCGTAAGTTATATAAATGTCTAATCATTGTGCTGTACACCTGAAACTAATATTGTATGTAAACTGTATTTGAAAAATAAAAAATTGTTAAGAAAAAAAAAGTCAGATCTTAGCCTTACCTTGCAGGACTGGTAAGGGTTTTGATAAGTGGAAAAGAAAAGTTCTAGGTTGGTATATAATTGGGAAAACATATCCAATTTAATTCACATTTGGAAGGATGATTCTAGATGGATGGTGTGATATATGGAATATACAATGGAATACTACTCAGCCATAAGAAAAAATTAAATACTGCCATTTCCAACAATATGGATGGATCTTGAGCTTATTATTGTAAGTGAACTAAGTCAGACAGAAAAAGTCAAGAACTATATGACTTCACTCATATGTGGGATATAAAACTGAAAGCAACAAAGGAACAAGACAAGCAAATAAAGAGGCAATAACTCATAGACACAGACAACAGCTTAGTGGTTACCAGAGGATAAGGGGGAAGGGAAGGAGGTAGATGAGGGTAATGGGGATCAAATATATGGTGATGGAAGGAGAACTGACTCTGGATGGTGAGTACACAATGTGATATATAGATGATGTATTATAAAATTGTATACTTGAAACCTATATAATTTTACTAACCAATGTCACCCCCAGTGAATTTTAATAAAAATAAATAAATGAAAGAGTGAGCTTGTAAGTCAGCTAACAATTGCTGAAGAAAATTCCAAGATTAGACATGTTTTTGGAAGATTAAACTGAAGACTTTGTACAGATTACATTAAATAGCTGTAAATAATAAAATTTTAAGCCAAAAATAACTAACCAAAAATATACTCTTATAACAATGACACTTGCAACAATGTGATCTTACCATTGGAGTTGTCTTTTTTGTTTTAACTTTTTATTTTGAAAAAAAATAAAACAAACCTGCAGACATTTCAGAAAACCTGCAAAAATAGTACAATAAATGTCCACATATCCTCTCCAACTAGATTCACTAATTATTAACATTTTGCCACATTTGCCTTATCTCTCTTTGTCTAGATAGGTAAATGAAAAGATAGCGCTACACACAACACATGTCACTGAACCACATGAGACTAAATTACAGACATTGTGACTAAATTCTTACAGTATGAATCTCCTAAAAACAAGGATATTATCTTATATATAAAACCAGAGTATATTTATCCAATTCAGGAAAATTTAAAATGCTAGAATGAGGGCCGGCTGAGTCGCTCAGTTGGTTAAGAGCTCGCTCAAGAGTGCGAGCTGAGCTCTGAGCAACACCAGTTCGATGCCCAGCCCGAGCTGAGCAGCCGCTGAGCTCACTACAGTGGCAGGATGGCTCAGCTAAAAAAAATGAATGAATAAATAAATAAATAAATAAATAAAATGCTAGAATGCTGTTATCTAATATATAGTCTAACATCATATTTCAAAGATTGTCCCAATAATATAAATTAGACCATATTTCACATCCAGTATTACACACTGCATTTAGTTGTCAACTCTTTTTAGTCTCTTTTAATCCGGGATGGCTCCTGAGCCTTTCTTTGTCTTTCATGGTATTGACATTTTTGAAGAGTAAAAACCAAATTTTATTTTTTGTAGCATGTCCTTCAGTTTGTGTTTCCATTCTATTTCCTCCTTTTTTTGTATATTTACTGTTTCTGGCTAGAATACTATATAAATGATATTGTGCCTTCTTACTGCATCACATCGGGAGGTACATGATGTCAATTTGTCCCATTACTGGTGATGTTAATTTTGGTCACTTCCTTAAGATGGTGTTCATTTCCCCCTTAATCATTAATAAATACTCAGTGGGGAGGTGCTTTAAGACGGTGTGAATATCCTACCTCATCAGTTTTTCATTCAATAATTATAGCTTCTGTTGATAATTCTTGCCTGAATTAATTATTAGGATGGCAGAAAAATGGTGACTCCCAACTCTATCATTCCTTATATATTTACCAATTGGCACTCTGCTCTAAGGGAGAGCTTTCCTTAATATTTATGATTAATATAAACTCATGGATTCATATTTTATTCAATTACTGTCATTTGAACTTTTCTTTTAATATACACCACTTATGAATATTCTCTACTTCATAGGAAACAAAACAAAATAAAACACCCTTCCTGTCTGGCTGGGAAAAGAAAAGCATATTACAAGAGTGGACTCTAGCAAACTATAGTGAATAATGCATTTTTTTCCCTCTAGTCTTTCATTTTATTTTTCACTTTTAATATTCTATTAACATGTAACAATTCAGTTCCACGGGCTCCTAGGAACTTACTCTAACTACGCCCTAATGGTGGGTCCTAGCCAATGACCATATTTGCATTCTTGATTGGCAGTAAGTTAAAATTAATTTGGTACTTTGGCTGAAATCTTCTTTCCAAAATGGCAAAGTATACTTCTTTGTAACAGTTTGCTCAAATATTTGGTTTAGTTCACAGAGCAAACTGCTACATTCAGAGACCATTTCACTTTATTATTATTATTATTATTATTATTATTATTATTTGGTAGACCCTGCCTTGTTCCAAAAAGAACTTTGCAAGAACAAAACTGCTCTCTTTACGTACTAGTTTGTGCCTTCCCTAAACATTTTCTTGCTATTATGTGAATAGCAATTCCACTTCTTAATGTGTTACCAAAAAAATTTTTAACTGCTTCTAAATCGCATTGATGTATTGTAGAATTGAGTTGAATATCTTTGTAGGCTGAGCATAATTATCCTCCTGCCGGGAACAAATAAGTTATACTGCTCCAGAGAAATAAATATGCATATGAATTTATGTGGATGGATAAATCCTTATAAAGTTTAGCTCTTTATAACAAAATGAGAGAAGAAGAAATGTACTTGGTGAAGCTAATGAATAAACTGGGATCATTATATTGTCTATCATGCATTTCCCCCACAAACTTGCATTTTACTGCATATAAATCAGAGCAGAGCCTTTCAAAGGACTTTATAAAATGAATGAGGCAAGTTTAGGACGAACTATATAAAAATAAGCCTCCTAAAATTTTCAGTAACACTTTAAACAAGATTTTATATATATATATAATATATGTATATTATATATATATATATATTATATATATTATATATATTATATATACACACACATATACATATATGGAGAGAGAGAGAGAGAGAGAGAGAGAGAGAGAGAAAGAGAGAGAGAGAGACAGATACAAAATGAAAACCCCAAGTGAGGAGTTCAAACATAATGTACACTTTGATTTAATTGTGTTCACATCTTTACCTCTTTAGAGATACCTTGCAGAAAAAGTTTGCACACAATAACGCCAGGTAGGGGCCAATAAAATAAATAGAATCCCAAACTATACTAGGTAATTGCAGCAAGATTAGTGTACACCAAATGCATTTATTATTTGCAATGTAATCCAATATACTAAGAGATGGCATGTGCTTTATTTTAATTAGCTGTTTCTTTTAAAGGGCTGCTTGGTCCAACTGTCTTGATAAGAAAAAATTGTAGTCATTGCTCAAAATGCTTGTAGCAAATCTAGTTTCAAATTGAAGCAATTTATTCCCAAAGCAGTCTACTACTGCAGCAATAATCAATGTGTTTTCCCTTAGCCCATACTGGGGCTTTCCAAGGACTATTGTTAATTGCCTGTAACTAAATGACTGCTGGTGCCCTTAAATGTAACTCTGGCACTTGTTCATTTGTTGTGTTTAACCAAATGCCAGCTTCCCTTAGGTTTGGCCTAGTGATTTGGCTTTACAATCCTCAATATTCAGTCTCAGTCCCTTAAAGGAGGCAAAGTCTTATCATTTTAACAAAATAATGCAAAGGCTAAACAGATTTTCAAAGGTCTGCACTTTCTCTTTCCATCCTCTGATGTTGAATTGTGCTGAAATAGAATCTTTTTATTTTTTAAATGCTGCCACTCCTGGCAACTGGAAGTTGAGCTGCAAAGCAGATTCCATTTCAAAGGGAAAAATGACATTTCCTGGGGCAATACTGTTCACATTGTAATGTAAAGATAAAATACAGCAGTGGGCCCAAATCATTTCTTTTAACTGTAACAGAATTTGACCCCTAGTAATTTTGTCCTGACCCCGTGTATAAGCAATAATGGGTAGCACTCATATTAATGAATGTGTCCAGCTTGGAGCAAAAGAAATGTGGAAACTAAATCTAATACACCATTTTCTTCGGGAGAGTTTACACATGCTATATAAACCAATGTGAATAATTTAAATCAAATGGAAAATTTTTAACCTGCACATATTTATAAAATGAAGGCATATAAATTACTTTTGCATAAAAATGTTGTAACTGAAGAGCAGGCACTGCTGTTGTGTGCTGAAGGAAACAACGCGTTTCTTTTCTGACTTCCAAGGACATTGTAAGAACACCCTGTGATACTATAGAAGTATCTGGGGGAAATCTGAAACACTGTCAGGATCTCAGGATCAATTAGCTCTGTGTAAATGCTGTTTCTTTGGATCCGTTTTTGGTATCCCTGTTATTAGCAAATGACTATCATATGTCTCAGAGGACTTATTCGTGCTTATCGCCCCTACTCTAGGTATATAGAACTTTTCATATGTTTGTGCATAAAGGAGGTATTCCTTTGACACGTGACCACTTGGTCATTGCTTAGCTACATAACCCTGCTCTCTTTTTCTCATTACATTTCAGGCAATACTATTTTTTTAGTTTATTTTTTATTATTATTAATAGTTACAGTTGTACAAAACTATGCAATAGTTATCTTTTTCACCCCTTACACAGTGACTACCCCCTCCCCTGCCCACCACCCCTAATATCATACATATCTATTAAAATTCCATTGACTCCATTCCCACACTATATTCCACATCCCATGACTATATATGTGTTAAATTATTGTCAACATCTAATATTATTCAGCGGCAGCTTCAGATGTACAGTGCAGTAGTCAGGCCTCTACACCATCCATGAAGTACTATTGATAAACCTGGTGAACAGTGTATTTCAAGATAGTCTATAAAAATTTTTGACTGGCTTATGACATCTAGAAATGGGAATAATTCACTTTGGGGCAATTACTTCTCTAAAACTACAAAGGACTTACTTTTATTTAATTTTTGTCTAACTTCCCAACATATTCAATTTTTTAAAGCTTTTAAAAAGTGTAGAGACCAGTTTATACATACATCTGAAGAAAATGAAAATTCCACTAATTAGATTGACAGGATTACGTTTCAGGCACAGGTTTTCATCCTTGCAAAAACTATGAGACTTGATATGGGTGTGTAAGGCGTGCTAGGTGCCTAGGCCCAGTGCCATGCCTCCAGTATTGAAGGGTGTCCTTGGGAGCACCACAGAAGAACTAGCCCCTGTCTGGGCAGGTATCTACAGCAGAGCAGCTGCCCTGATTCTCAGCTTTCTTCACAGTTTCTCCCCACATAGACCTTGGGTTAGAACTTATAATGGTTCATTTTTAAAGAATCAATTTTTTGAAGAATTGAAGTATGATTAATGTAAGATGAAATGCATAGATCTTAAGTGTTCAGCTCAGTGAGGTTTGGCATATACTTGTGTGTCCACACCTGAGAAAAGATACAGAATATTTCTTTTATCCCTGAAAGTTCCCTCTTGCTTCTTTCCAATAAATTTTCCTATCACCCATCCACAAAGCATCCATTTGTGTGATTTCTATATGGTTTATTTTGGCCTGTTCTTGGATGTCATTTAAATAGAATTATATCAAAGATACTACTTTGTGTCTGGCTTCCTTCACCTAACATAATTTTGTGAGAATAACACATGTTGCATATATCAGTAGTTTATTCTTTTTTACTGCTGAGTATATTCTACTCGTATCATATGAATGAACAACAGTTCATTCATTATCACCTGTTAATGAGCATTTGGGTTGTTCCCAGTTGTGGGTACTATGAATGAAACTACTCTGAACATTCTTCTACAGGACATCTGCTTGTATTTCCTTTGGGTAAATACTTAGGAGTATAATTGCTGCTGACAGGGTAGCTTCATATTTAACTTCATTAGAATTACCCTAAGTTTTCTAATATAGTAGTTCTCTTGACACTTCCACTTAGCAGTGTTTGGGAGTGGAAGTTAAGTATTATCCATTATTTTTCCATTTCTTTTCTTACACAAGGAATTGTAGAGTGATAAATTCCATGTGTTGAATGCATTACATCAGAAAACAGAATGAATCTTAAAAGAAGCCATAGTCCAAATGCTTATCTCTCCTATCATATTCGGTGGACTTTAAATCAATTTTTTCTGGTTTATAAATTAACCTGTGAGCATAAGTTAGAGTTATATGCGGGCCTCTATGTGTGGTAGAGCTCAACTCATATCCTGAGAGAACAAGACTCAATGCACCCCCAGAATTATCTGCCCACTTATCCTTTCTGTTCACATAGTATTGGGAAAACAATATACGGAAGAGCATTTTGTATTTCATCCTGGTACTTTTGTAGTGTTATTTTGTGTAGTCCCTCAGAAAAGTCAGCAGATAAAACTGTCTGATATTTAGAAATACAAAATATAAAAATTTCCTGCAGGCACTTTTCAGTATTTCACACTACATATTAATTGACTTAGACTCTAAAAGATTTAATAGCTCATTTTATGTTTCTTTTTTCAACTCATAAAGTCCAATCACTTTTGATATTTTCTTCTATGTCCCTTTTAATTTTAGTAAGAGCGGGAAAATGCACTTGATTATCCAGTTGTTATATAAGTGTTTTTTTTTATTAAACTGTTGAATTAGAAAATGAAAGACTAGATAATGAGAAGTATGGCTGAGTTTTTTTTTTCTGCAATTGTCACAGGAAAAGTGACATCACATACAAATACACACAAAATGTCCTTGTGAGAAAATGATGGCCACGCTTCTCAGATTATTTATCACTGATACTGCACTGCACCCATGATGATTTCACCCCATTTCAAGGTTGCAGGAAGGATCTTGTAACCCAAGAGTAGTTGTCAATACAAAACCATGTATCATTTTAAAGTTCTCAGTCTAAGCCTGCATTGACTGTGTTACAAAATTAGATAACCCATTGGTGGAGTCTAAATTACAGAATCAAAAGCACCATTGTTTTGGGCCGGCCGAGTCGCGCGGTGGTTAAGTGCTGGTTTGGGAAGCCAGCGGCCCCGATTCAGGTCCCACATATGAGGGCCAGTAACACTGCCCTCAAAAAACAAAAAAAAGCACCACTCTTTTAGAGCCATAATTTCAGGAATATTTATCTTTAATGGTAATTAAGGAAACTATTATAGTACTTTTCAAGGTAGTTGTCAACTGCAGGGAACAATGGATAACCGATCAATGACAGCATTTGTATTATTTTGATCAAGGACAGCATGCATACACAGGTAGTTAGTTAAAGTGAATTTCAAAATCTGTGCACTCTGGCTTAATGTTTAAATACCAGTAGCCTTGGGGGTGGTCAGGTGGCACAGTTGGTTAGAGTGCATGCTCTGAGCAACAGGGTCACGGGTTCAGTTCCCACATGGGCCAGTGAGCTGCACCCTTTGCAACTACATTGAAGACAACAACTTGAGCTGAGCTGCCCAGGTGGGTGGCGGGTGGGCAGCCTGATGACTCGATTGGTTAGAGTATGTGCTCTTAACAACAAAGTTGCCAGTTCGACCCCCGCATGGGATGGTGGGCTTTCTCCCGCAACTAGATTGAAAACAGCAACTGGACTTGGAGCTGAGCTGCGCCCTCCACAACTAAGATTGAAGGACAACAACGTGACTTGGAGCTGATGGGTCCTGGAAAAAACATATTGTTCCCCGATAAAAAAAAAGTTAAAAATAAATAAATAAATACCAGTAGCCTTGAATTCGTTACAATGTCCCTGAGTTCTAAAGGAGGAAAAGGAAGTGACTATTTTATCCCCAAAATTGCCTGATAATTTTTTGATGTAATATGAATATTTAATAGGAATAAGAGAGCTGATATACAGCGAAGGACAAGAAAACCCCTTATTAGGGTAAAATGTAGTAACATGCCTAGTAAAAGGGGAAACAAAGGAAAAGAAAAAACTGTAAGTAGTTTAGTGAAAGGAAAATAATACCAATATAGTCTGGTGTGACACATCCACTCAGTGGTTTACTTCTTAAATCCAAATAAGCATTCAGCCTCCGAGATGTGGTAGGTCACGTTGATTCCACATTACTCCAAAAGATGTAGGACAGGAGTCCTGGCTCCTGGCAGAAGCCAGCAGACAGTATGGATTAAGTGGTCCACCCAACACTCTAAGCAACAATTCACACTGCCCTTCAGACACTGTCCTGTTTGACCCCTTGCTTCCCCTTAGCTCCAACCCCCAGGTGACAACTCAAGTGGGAAGGATAAAGATTCACATTGGGTAAATTCAGGAGCCATCCTGGCTAAAAAATTTCATATCAGCAGGAACCAACATTTCTTTCTTCAACCCTATAAGCATAACTTGCAGGATTCCTACAAGGGATATGCTTGTATATAAGAGTTACTGCACTCAGGCAAGCTCACAAATATCATTTCCAATCACGTATTTGTAGTTCTCAGTTCAAATGCCATCTACCAACACAGGTTCATTTTTACCATAAGCAATGCTGCTTAGCAACCATTACCACATACCACCTCTTGTGACTACCAAGGAAACAAAGCTAAAAAATTATCTAAAAGGTCAAATTTTCATGCAAAAAAGGGAAGGGGTTGTGCCCATCCATTGCCCACATCTGGTCTCATCCATGAAACTATGAAATCGAGTTGAATTTATGATTTTGAATGTGAATATGGTATAATGCTCTCTTGTGATTTTTTTCCCCCCCTAGAGCTGATGTACACAGTTGAACTTGCTGGAGGGCTTGGTGCGATCCTTTTGCTGCTTGTTTGTTTGGTGACCATCTACAAGTGTTACAAAATAGAAATCATGCTCTTCTACAGGAATCATTTTGGTGCTGAGGAGCTGGATGGAGGTAAGATGAGTTCCTTCTTTTAATGTTCTTTCTGAATAGTTTTTTTGTTTCCTGTCTTTGTTTTATTGAGGGAAAGAAAAGTTGCCTGCATAACCATTGACAGCAGCTCTTATAATCTTTCAGTTCATCTTTTGTATGGCACTATATGGGTGATGCTTTGAAGTCAATCGGTCTTTTCCTTTGAAAACTGTAAAGCAACACCGACCCTTTTGAGAGCCCTGTTCCAAACAGCACATACGAATTACAAGTGCTGGTTGCAATGCTACTGGTGTATTCATTTTCTCTCCCCTTGTAATCAGTACTGAAAGTCCAACTTTACTTTTCTATAGGTAAGGAGTGGCTCTTAATAGTGTTCCCTCGCCTAATAGTTCCAAGTGAATCTGAATGTGTTTGTTGTTTAAACTGATCAGTCATAATAAACTACTGAATATTTTCTAATTCATCCAGCATTCTTTTCAATCCTGTTTATTTAGCTATATTTAGACAAGCTAATTTTTATTCCAAGTGTGGACCAACAGATAGGAAAATGTACAAGCACATTGTTTTCATAATAATACATCTAATAGTTTTACTGAAATTGGACAAGTAAATATTGTTTTCATAAAAATAGTAATTATTATTTGCCTCTGGTCAGTCATGAATACGTGTACAATCTAAGACTAATTTGGGGTCCTAAAAAATTGAGCTCCTTAAAGCACCCATTAGAGCACTTAAGTTTTTTTCTTTTTGCCTCTTTTAAAGAGATTCACATATAAGATAAATTTGCAATATAGGAAG
The DNA here is from genome assembly GCA_033961575.1 of Aselliscus stoliczkanus. Lineage (NCBI taxonomy): Eukaryota > Metazoa > Chordata > Mammalia > Chiroptera > Hipposideridae > Aselliscus > Aselliscus stoliczkanus. The sequence goes on along the minus strand of CM066737.1, from coordinate 90,389,152 downwards.
AAACGGACAATAAATAGTGCAGATGATAAAGGTTTCTTGATCATATTTATAAACTTTTTTTTTTTCGTTGACTGTCAGTTTTGCACTAAATGGTACTAAGGAAAATGAAGCAATTGCCCGTGTGACTGCATTTCCAGGGTCCTCTGGAATAAATCCACAGGTAGAACTGTGGGTTGTCAGACTTGTGAAGAGGAGCTGTTTATTCAGCATCCCTAACACTCCTCTCTGTTCAACCTCCCCTTCCCATTATGGCGAAGTCTGTGCTGCCACAAAACTGTTTCTTGTTGTGGTGGTGGGTTTGTTGGGGGGCGGGTGTTGTGGTGGGTTTGTTGTTTGTTTGTTTTTGAATTTTTAAGTGTTGATTTGCCCATTTGTTCTTTGTTCCTAACTTTCTTGCCTTTTCATACAAGTTATTATTATTTTTGTTTGTTTTGCTATGGCTTCCAAGAGAGATGAGAATATGGCCAATGTCAAAGGTGTTGTTGAATGATGGGTACCAAGCAATGTGCAAGGCATTCTCAAAATCATTCTTGCTAAGCCTCAGAAATTTCTGATGTCAATGTTATAATCTCCATTTTACTGATAAGGCCACTGAGGCTCCCAGAGGTTAAATAACTTACTGAAGAAGATAACAGGAGTATTACTGCATGTGGCCAAGATGGGATTTGAAAATAGGTCTATTTCCAAAACCTTTATTTTATTGAACACTATGTCTCTATTAGGTTTAACCTTCTAAAAAGTTAGGATTCTCAGTATAATCTAAAGATCTGCTATTGTTTGCACAATTAGCAAAGTAGAAAATACTTGAAAAAGCAGATTTCCTAGACAAGTCTCACTTTATCTATTAACCCTATTTTGAATATGTTTATTTTGTGTTCTGAATGACATGAATGATTTTACCTAAACTGTCAATTTCCAGTACAGTTTTTATCTGTCATGTTCTGAATGACAGAAGATTCTGGATGGTTTAGATGCCTCTGAACCTTAGTCACATCCCCTTGGGACCTTCTACACATGCTGTTATGGTTGAAAAATTACCTTCTTTCTTACAGTGATGGAGAATTTCTTTGACATCATCAGGTCCCCATTCTTTGTAGTTTTCCCTCAAGTCCTTTCATCTTCCAAAGAAGAGATACCTGTTAAGAAGAGACCCCAGGCTTTCCATATTCTCAACTTGGCTTTTAAAAATGTAATTTGAAAGTCAAAGCTGAGCAATGTCTTCTTTATCTTGACTGCCTTATTACCTCCCCCTGAAAGGGGAATACACCAAATACGCTTGGAAGTAAGCAAAGGCAGAGTGTGAAGAACAGGGAAAGAAAGTTCAGCCAATAATGTGAAGTAGTGTCTTGCTATGGTGATATCCTAACAGATTCATTGACCATTTCTTGAATATTTGTCAAGTAATAAATGCTGTGTTGACGACTTTATTGATACTCAAAGAATCACACAACCAGAAAGACAGAATTTCAACCCAGGTCTAAATGACTCCAAATCTCAACAATTTCAGCTATTGTATCATATTGGGAGACGGAGATTATTTGGTATCAGGGACACATCAGCCAGTTCCTTTTAAGTCATTACAATAGGCATTACCTGACTATGTCAGTTCTACAATATATCAGAAGGATTCTATTTTTCCAAGTTACAACCTAGTGCTGCTTTGCTCTCGTCATTTGCTCACATCACTCCTTGCTCCCCTCTACATAACCTTACATTTTACTGTCATCCCTGGACTCAGGCCTTAGCACTTTTCTTCTAATTCTGCAACACCCACCTTTCTGGATTACATTTACAACCTTATCTTCAATTGCTTTTATGCACAAATAACTCCTAAATCTAAATGTCCTTCTCCCAGTTCTCTTGTTTTAGTAGTATATTTTTTTCTAGGAACCTATTAGTTATTTCTGCCATGATAGGTCCCAAATCCAGCTTTTAAATCACCCCCCACACTTATGTCTTGTCATCCTCCATTTTACATCTCAAGTTTTTGTATCATCCACTACCTCATTTGCTTCTCTTTCTCCTCATCCGCCAATTCCACTTAGTCATCATAGCCAGTCAATTGTACCTCTTGAAAAGACTTCCCTCACTATTCATTGCAACTGCTTTGTCTAAACCTCCTACACCACCCCCTTGGCCTCCATTTCCTACCCCTCGATTTTATCCTCCACAGCCGGCCAAACTTCTTTTTCTAAGTATAAATTTACTGTGATTCTTGGGGGGGCGGGGGATGGAGGAAGCATGCCTCTATGATGCCTGCCAGAGCAGAAAGCTTTCTTAGCTCAGAAAGCAATTGCTGTCACAGGGTGACCCAACTTACATTTGCAACCTCGCCACCCCCATCAATTTGACCAAGCATAGTTCCATGTAGAATGATGTGCTGGTCTTTGGACAAACACAGCTGTTGAGAACTGACCCAAGACAAGGAAATCATGCATAATTCTCAGGTCCTTTTGTGTAAATGAGGTAACTATAATGGTTAGGGGTAGGAGAAGTTTAGCTACTGCCCTACCATCTTGATTCTGTAATATAATGAAAGAGAATTTGGACAAATTATGCTGCATATACATTTATTAACAAACAAGCAGGTAACCAATCCTATAAACTTGAAGATGCTGTAACTCTGTCTCGTGTGTGTGTGCGTGTGTGTGTGTGTGTGTGTGTGTGTGTTCCCAAAAAAACCTTACAAGAAAGTTTCCCCTGAGGCAAATGTGATGTTATTGCAGTGACAGGATTGGGCTAACCATTTAATGATATCTAATAATATTTTTCATCAAGACACAGGACACAAGTTTCCCCTGCCCCCCATACCATTTTTTTAGTTTTTAATGGCTGGACTAATAATAAAACTTACACAAGACTAGACTAACAGGTCAAAAATAAATAATTTAATACATGGGTATGTCAGAATCATAATTTGATGCTCAGATCATCAATTGAGGCTCAAAGAAATAATCAAACCAGATACCTCTTATACATTTTAGACAAAAAATAAATTTGTAAGAAATTAACATGACAGAAAGAAAAGTTAGTGCTCATTAGAAAGGAATTAAAGTTTGGGTATTCGTTCATGAGGAATTTGAACAAAGTAGTAAATTAGAAAAGAGGCAACAAGCCTTGTTTGTATAGATCCTTGGGCTCTGAGTAAATTAACTCTAGCAATAAACGGTGTCTTCTAGATGAAGGAAGGACACCGTTCACATAGGAGATTTATCTACTGCTTTTAGGAGGACAGAGAGGTCAGTGTTCTCCTTGCACTGGCAGTTTCTTAAGTAACTTTAATTCAAAATAATCAACATGTGATTGTAGGATATCTTGAAGCAGCCTGCCCTGGGCCCCAACAGAATCAAGCCTGGAAGAGTTTCCCTAAGGGGGCAGGCCAGTGGCCCCATTAGATACTTTTAGGTGTGGGATATGTCTCTAAGTGATGCTAAGTAATCCCTATGTCTTGAATAGCACTAATTTTGCCATGAAGGATCCGTTTCCAAGATTCATTATACTTAGCAAAAAGCCATTAATTTTAGCAATGAAACTTGATTTCTAACATCTATCATACTAATTAATGAAGCATCTACTTTTGATCAGAAATAAAGACAATTGAAATGCTTTTAGTGGCTGCCTCTCCAGTGTTGCCTTATTCTAACTGAACGCTAGCTGACCATCCTGATAAAGACAACTTACTGTCTCTAGAGCAAAACTTATACTAACACAGTGTCCCATCATTTTTGCTGAAATAATGACAAAGAAAATAGAGTTATAGTAACAATGTCAGACTCCTTATTCCTCCATGCCTCTGTCTGGGGTTTCCCTTCCATTTTGTTTAAAAGCTTGTATAAATGTAGTCCTTCCTCCCTTCCTGTTTTTCCTCCCTTCCTTCTGTCTTTCTGTCTCTGTCTTTCTCTCTCTCATACACAGTTCATGTTTCCCCCCTAACTTATAAAGATTTCCCAAGGTCTAGTTACTTCCTCCTCCATCTTTTCTAAAATGGCACTGTAGACACATTATGAATATGGTCCTTTTCACTTTGAGTAATGAGCACTTAGTAGTGAATGCGTACTATGTGTAGAGCATTGTGAATTCAAAATTCCTTATCTCATTTATTTCTGTGAAAGGAAGGCTCATTGACAAAGTCATGAAGAAAAGAATTAGTACTTTCAAAAGTTATCTAGATGTTAGACCTGACTCTACAAATAAAATATATAACAGACATTTAGAGGAAAACCAAGGTTGTGAACTTATAGGTAGTTTAGTAATAGGAAAAAATAGCAAAGAGCAGCTTTTGTACATGATGATCATATGGCAGATGTACTGTGTAAGTTTTCATTGGGGAGCAATTTATAAGAACAGACTGAAGGTTTCATTTCAGGGGGAAGATCCAGTGCTAGACAAGTGGCTCTACTTTATGTTTTTTTTTTCCTCAGAGTACAAACTGTTTTGCTTTTGTTTTTATTTTTGTTTATATCCCTCTGACTATAGGGTAGGAAGGGCATGCTAACTTCTAATGATGGAGAGAAAGCTTATAAGAACACTGTAATTGCTAATATGATTTCCATTTTCAAGATGAAGAAAGAGATCTCTAGTTCTACTTTGGGAGTTATGACAGGTATTAGGCAAAATGAGTTAGAGCAATCTTTTATCATCTCCACCCCCCTACAATTGGAAAGTATGAGCATGTATTCCATTTCAGGCATATTAAACACTTTGGTATCTGTGCAATCTTAGCTCACAGAATTTCTTTTACTTTCTCCTTCAATTACAAGATTACTATTTGTTGTTTCAGGAACTGTCCTCATGTCCATCAGTAAAACAGAGTATCTCTGTAAATCATTTAGAAATCTCATAGGGTTTTGGTTCTGGTTTGTTTGTTTGTTTGCTTGTTTGTTTTGTTGGTGGTGATTAGATAATTTGCATATGTGTGAACAATCTAGAATGTGTTTTTGAGTTCCAGGAGAGACCTGTAGTAGAGTTTGGTATACAACTTATCCAGCTGTAAGCTGTTAAGTGGTCAGAATCAAGCTTTCTCATCCCAAATTCTGTGCTCCCTATATACCACTCTGCCAACTCTTACCCTCTTAAGACTTCTAACTTCTATACTGCTCATTGACCTCTTAAGTATGTAAGAGAAGGATATTGGTATCTACTGAAAACCTCCTTTGAGCCAAGCGTTTTGCTATATGATGGGGACTCATTTAACCCTAAGCATCTTTAAGAAGGTGCTATTTTATAGATCAGGAAAAATAGTCTCAAATGAGTAAAAAAAAAATAGTGACAGTCAAGATTTAAGCTCAGCTGCTGTGTTTTTCATTATATTGTACTATATATATATATATATATATATATATATATATATATATATATATATATTTAAATTAGTGCCTCATTTCAGTGTTTGAGACCCTCAGGATTTAAGTAGTCCAGAAAAGTACCAAATAACAAAACATGTAAACTAGAACAATATTATAAAAATTTCAAAGCGTAAAACTCAAGCAACTTTATTTTAGAATGCAATTGCCAGACATTGCCTTGGAAGAACTGAAATGAAAAGTGAAAACTATTAAAACAATGACATTCAATAATCATAAAATCAAAATATTAAGATCATATAGTTAGTGTTCGTTTATTCAATGATATATTATCTCTTTCTGCAGAATTTTGTATTAAAAAAATATATCTTGGAAATGTGGGAAAGCATATGAAGGCAAATCTGAGGAAAAAAAAACAAATGTGGGCTGGCCGAGTGGCGCGGTGGTTAAGCGCTGGCTTGGGAAGCCAGTGGCCCTGGTTTGGGTACCATATGTGAGGGCCAGTGACACTGCCCTCAAAAAAAAAAAGTGACTTAATCTTTTAAAAACTCTTATTTCTCTTATTTAAATTGCATCTATGCTAATTTTAATGATGACATGTTTCTGTGCTAATAATATGCCACATGCAAACCTAGAAAACTGCCTTCTAAGATGAAAAATACAATCCATTGGTGAGCCCTCCTGCAGTCTCATTTTGGTAACCCATTTGCTGAATGATGGCCTCTGTCACAAGTCATTTTCATGTATGTGACTTATAAGTATTTGTGAATAAAAAGAACAGCCAGCTACCAATAACATCTGACAACTATTCAATAGGTGTTTAAAGGTTAAAATCTCCCAAAGACCCAAATGTCAAAGTCAAGCCATTTATATTCAGTTAATCTCTTTCCTAGCCCAGATCCAATACAGCTACCACCTTCATTTTGAGAAAGGAGTCTTAAATCTACATTTTCTTAAAAGTTTTGTTGTTTTAAAAAAATCCATGGATCCTTTGGCTTCTCAGTCCTCCTAAAGAGCACTGACTAATAGGCCCTCATATGTCAAAGGGAAAAATATTTATCATTTTTCAAAACCACTTTTTCATTCCTGATACACCGTTCCATATTTTGCATCATTAAGATTTCTTATTAATGATATTTGAAGTTCGTAGTTTTATTTCTTAACTCTCCAAAGTCCAAAGTTCTTTTCTCCTTCAAATATATTTTCTATAAAGAAATATAGTAGTTAATTCAGACAATTGAAGGAGAAAATTTTCCTGGACCAGTTGACTTCAACTAGCAAAGCAACTAGTGGATTGATTGGTACAACTTACCTTCAATTGCATACAAAATCTCTACACTTTTAATTTCTTCTCCCCACATTTTATGCTATTGTTGTCATACTTTACATCTTTTTATATTATGTATTCACTAATAAATTATTGTAGCTACAGGTTTTTTAATATTATTTTTGTTTTTTTTGTTTTTTGCTTTTTTTGTTTGTTTGTTTTTTAAGGACAGTGTCACTGGCCCTCATATGTGGGACCGAACCGGGGCCGCTGGCGTCCCAAGCCAGCGCTTAACCACCGTGCCACTCGGCTGGCCCTTAATATTATTTTTGAATGTTTATACTAGAGACAAAAGTGATTTACACAACACCACTTAGGGTATTCTAAACTTGACTATGTGTTTACCTTTACCATTAAATTTTATATTTTTACGTGTTTTCATGTGGTTACTTAGTGTCCTTTCATTTTCACTTGAACTTCCTTTAGCATTTCCTATAAGGCCAGTCTAGTGGTTATGAACTCCCTTAGCTTTTGTTTGTCTGGGAATGTCTTTATCTCACCCTCATTTCTGAAGGACACTTTTTCTGAAAAGTTACCTCTCTCTCCTTTTCCTGAAACTCCTTGATGTGAATGTTAGTTCGCTTGATGGTGTCCACAATTCACATAGGTATTCTTCATTCATTTTTCATTCTTTTTTGTTTTTCAGTCCTCTAATTTCAAATGCTCTGTCTTCAAGTTCTTCTGTGTGGCTGAGATTATTTTTGAAGCTGTCTATTGAATTTTTTAGTTCTGTCAGTATTTCTGTTTGGTTCTTTCTTATTTTGTTTCTTATTAAACTTCTCATTTTCTTCATACATTGTTATCCTGATTTTGTTAAATTATTTATCTGTTTATTTATTTCATTGTGTTTCTTTAAAATGATTATTTTGAATTATTTGTCAGGCAAATTGTAGGTCTCCATTTCTTTGGAGTTGGTTACTAGAGCTGTATTAGTTTCTTTTGGTGGTGTCATATTTGCCTGGTTCTTTTTTATCCATGTACCCTTGCTTTAGAGTCTGTGCCTTTGAAGGAGCAAGCACCTTATCTAGTCTTTACAGACTGATTTTAGTAGATAAACTCCTTCTCCTCTCTGTTCCCCAAACCAACGGGTTGCCTCTAGAATCACAGTCGTGCCAGGTTGGAGCTGGATTTGAGGCTGTTGTTCAATCTGTAGTAACGTCCATGGTTAGAAGGCTTGTTATAAGGGATTCAAGCAGGCAAGGACCCTGTCTGGTGCCTGGGTGGATGGGGCTGATTCTAGTATCTTGTTCAGTGGGCTAGCATTTGGACGAGTATCCACTCCAGGGTCCACAGTTGGGCCCTTAGTCAGCGGGTCTATTACCTAATATATGGATGGGTGTGGCTCCCACCACGTCCCTACAAGGTTTCCTACCTATTCTCTAGATGAGTCCGTGAGTGAGCAGGACAGGCTCTGGAACAAGAATTAGAACACATCCGATGGGTGTCTTCTTTGACCATTTTGCTGGCATCACTCTTGTTTTTAATTTTTTTGTGGGACATGGCAATCAGAATCTCTTGAAAGTCATGGAAAGAGTAAATCAATGACTATATTTGAGTTAATCATGACTCTATTTGAGTTTATGAAAATTATTACAGAGTGTGGACACCAGCTATTTTCCATCTCTGCAGTGAACAGAAGTATAATCGAGGTTTTAAATTACAGAAGACAAAAATTTAAAGAATAAAGTTAAGAATAACAAATGTACTCTTGTACTACCCTGTTATGATTATTTTTAAGTTGTTTATAAAGTTAAGTTGACTTTAAAAGATCACAGATCTACCCTTTAATAGGCTTAACATGATTTTGTTTTTTCTCGTATAGTTATAAAGATGGCAATTTTTAAAAGTTTCTCCAGTCACGTGAAGCTCATACACATTAGATCAGTGAATATATGTTTGTTTTTTTAAATTAAAGATTTTATTGGGGAATTGGGGACAGGGAACAGTGTTGGGGAATTGAGGAAGGGGACAGCCAAGTTGTTGTCCTTCAGTCTTAGTTGTGGAGGGCGCAGCTAGCTCAGCTCCAAGTCCAGTCACCATCCGGCCTCCCATCGGGAGCTCGTGGTCACTCAGCTCAAGGTGCCGTATTCAACTTAATTGTGGATGGGCATAGCCCACCATCCTATGTGGGAGTGAAACCAGAAATCTTGTTGTTAGGAGCAGGTGCTCTCACCAGCTGAGCCATCCTGCTGCCTGTTGTCAGCTCAGTGGCAGCTCAGCTTGGGCACAGCTCACTGGCCCATGTGGGAATCGAATCTGCAACACTGGTTGCTCACAGTTCACGCTCTTAACCAACTGAGCCCCTCGGTCGGCCCAGTGAATATATGTTTTTATAGATATTTTTAAAAATCTAAGAGATGTTACCCAAGATTCATATTCAGCTGTTAATTGGGAAACAAGAAGACACCTTAGAATTCGTATGATTTTGAGTCAGAAAACATTGCTGAATTTAGTACAGTATCTGGTACTATATTTGCAGTCTGGTAGCTTTCAAATTGGGAGTTTGCTTCTGGTGGTAAATAAATGCCTAGCCCATTATTGCACTGACATAGACTCTGGGGAACAAGAGGAATTAGATAACAATCAAGTGTCTCATTGATTTTAAGGATGCTGATACAGATGCTCGCAAGGCATTTTTTAGCCACATTTACTACCAGAATAGTCTGCATGTGAGCAGTTTCTTTTTATCTGGGAGATATTGGCTTAAATGCTATAAATTCATCCAGAAGACATAAAGAGATAGAAAACTTACTGAGGCCACAGCATCAATTCCTGAGGTCCATTTAAGCTAAGCCTCATTAATATATATATATATATATATATATATATATATATATATATATATATATATATAATTACTCTGTATATATATTACTCTGGACAAGAATCTATCCCCTCTTTGATGAAAGTGTGGATTTTCAGCTATTTTATTGAGAACACATGCCCTGTAAGTATAAGGACCGATTATCATAGAGCTGAAGCTACATTGTTTAGAATTTGTGGTGCTCTGGTCAATTACCTGGCTACTGAATGCAATTCTTTGATGTCTTTGAGACCTCTAGATGCCTATACCCTGTTCTAGGGCACAGTTCCTCAAAGTGTGGTCCCTGAGCCAACAGCAGTATCACCTAAGAGCTTGCTGTAAATGTAAATTCTCAGGGCCTTTTCTAGCCTAGCTGAATGAAAACTTCTAGAGGTGGTTCCCAGGAATCTGTATTTTAACAAGCTCTCCAAATTGTTATTATTTATTCTCAAGTCTGAAAACCACTTTTCTAGAGGTATGTAGAGGGGACTCTAAGGCCTTCCCTTGAGTCACAGTGAGAAACTAGAGTTCAAGCCTATTCTAAAGGAGGCTTGCTAAACTCCAGCCCCACAATTCCTAGTAATTCCTTGCAGAGTCCAATCAGGAAATATGGATCATGTACCACCAAAGCCTTCTTTCCTATGAAATGGCTCAAGTCTTAAGAAAATCTCTACACTATAGCTATACACTAGCTATAATATATAAGCCATGTGATACCCAAATGAAAAGCCATTCATTCATTTAATCAACAGATATGTTTGAGCAGCTACTAAGCCCAAGTCACACATCTGAGTCAAAGATCTTTTAGTCAAAGAAAGAAGATAAGATGTGAGCACAATAATATAATACATGGGAAAAGAGATCACCTCCAACTCAGAGAGATCAGACCCAAATTCAAAGGAAACAAACTGCATAGTTAGCTGCTGATATGTTTGTTGTTTTTTTGTTTTTTTACTAGAGATAGCCATGAATGTTTTTCAAAATACCATAGACATAACCAGTGATGAGGTTTGGAAAGGTAAATTATGTGACTCTATTTGGAATGGGCTAGAAGGAGAAGGAAACAGAGAAGGAAGACCCACTAAAATATAACAACTGAGAAATAAGTACAGCCTGACCTAGGCTGGAAATAGAATCCAGAGGATTTTTACCAATGAATGGCTATGAGATTGTTGGTAATGAAAAGGATAAATGGAACATGCATATGAAGTTTGGAGACTAAAGAAGTAGGATTGTTATGTTATTAAAATTAAAGTGAAATAAAAATCGAAGAACCGAGCTTGAGATGAGAAGCTTGTTATTTTGTGAGCATGTTGAATGTAAGTGTATGCTGAGCATTCAAATTAAGGGCTCCAAGCTATAGGTAGAAGTGGAAGACTGTTGGTAGTTCATAGGATAAATAAAACAGGATTGAACATCTAAATCAGAGAGACAACTACACAGAAGTGATTGTTGATGTTATGGGAAGAAAGGAGACTTGAAGGGAAAGTGGGCTGAGAGAAAAATGAAGCAAGCTATAGAAAACATATCGAGAAATGACAGCATTTGTGGGTTGGAAGAGAGACGTCTATGGAAGAGGCAAAGGAACCGGAAACAGGGAGTGTCTGTAAGCGAAAGTGATATCCAGCTAGAACTTACCAGTATTGGGGGACCAGCTGTTTACATTCGTCTGAATAATAAGTACTCTGTTCTTATCGGTGTTCACATTGATCTGATTTTCAAATATTTTTAAGTCTAGGGAAGATGAAGAGCAAAGAATGAGTATCTAGTCAATATACAAACCAGATTTAGTCAAACTTCAACAGTTTATAGAACTTTGGGCCATACAGGAAGAGAACAACTTTCAAGAAAGAAAATAGTACATGCATGAAATCATATTACAATCTACGATCTAGCTTAAGGAGCCCTCCCTTTGGACCATGACCCCTATATACTCTTAACAACACATTTATCTCCTAGAATGGACTGTTGACTTATCTACATCTTCTACTATACTGGAAGCTACTGACCAATATTGTAAAGGAAGTTTTAGATCTTGTAGGGATGGCATGTAAATATCCAATGAATGGGCATTTCAATTAAATAATAACTGGCATTACATACTAGCTTAATTAGGTGCTATTTTCTGTGATTTCTTGCTCAATTCAATTTTACATCAAGAAAATGGTACCACTATAGACTGCTGGCATGTGTATAGATATGAAATAGCAAATATAATTACCATTTTTAGTGAAAACTGAAATTTCTAAAAATATATACAAATATATCTTGGCCGAAGAATAAAGAAAATACCATATATCAAAATATGACACACTTGGGATGATTATCATTTCCCAAAACTTTTTTTTTTTTTACCTGAAAGCTGCTTTTTAAAAACAAACTTCCACAGCTAAAGGTTTTCTTCCAAGGATCCAATAGTGGAGTTGTTAGCTTCTTATATACCTGAGTTTACCCTAACAAGTTGTAATCATAGAATAACTTCTAGATGGCTCAAGATGATCAGACTACTAAAATGAACACATACATACGAATCTCCAGAAGTGAGCTTTGGTATCCCTGAAGTCAAAAGGAGTGTCTGAAAGCCACCCAGAGCAACAGTCAAGGATGTTCCTCTATCGTCGATGTTTTATACCCCATGGGTTTTTAAGTTTCTGTGCTAAATACTAAGTTAATTTTGTTCTGAAATTTAGGAGTGTTTCAATTCAACTTGATCTAATAATAGCACAATATACTGACAATCATCAGCAAAGCACAAAAAAGAGCTAAGGATATTATATTGGCAGATGCAGCATAATGACAATATTTAGAGCTGAGGTGAATTATGAATTCTGATATCACATCCTGAAAAGAAAATTGATGAATGAGAGACTATACAGAAGATAAATGATTTCTTGTTCTTAGAAACAACAAATGAGAAAATTGGGATGCTTATGTCAAAAAATTAAGTAAAGGTGACCAGGATAGTGATCCTCAAATATTTTAAGAGTTTTCATTTTAAAAGAGGGAAGAATGGGGAAAGAAACAGATTTTAGAACTAAGTTTCATTGATTTATATTGTAATTTTCAATTCTCATGGTCAAACTGATTAACATGATGAAAAATAATTTGGTAGTATTTTACATGTAAGATACATGGAGATCGGTAAAGTAATATGTTTTTCTATAATAATTCAGTGTAATAATATCCTCAGTCCCAAAATCCAAGATCTGACTCCCAGTAAAAAATTAATTATTCCAAGTTTGGTTTTACTTTCTCCCCAACAGAAAATCAGTGCAGTGCACACATTCTAAAAACCATTCCTGTGTGGTCACGGCAGGTGCAGTTTTCTCGTTTTTTATTTTTTCAACAGGGTAAAAGACTAAAGGTAGGGTAGTTGACTGTACAATTATTTATTTATTTACTTATTTATTTATTTATTTTTAATTAAAGTTTATTGGGGTGACATTTTTTAGCAAAATTACATAGGTTTCAGGTGTACAATTCTGTAATACATCATCTACATATCACATTGTGTGTTCACCACCCAGAGTCAGTTCTCTTTCTATCACCATATGTTTGATCCTTTTACCCTCATCTGCAACCCCCCTTTCCCCCCTAAATATGCGGCTTTTATAAGCAATCAAAAATGCAGAAAGTGAACATTTTATTGCTCTTTTCATTGATTTTTCTCCTACGGCCTTTACAGCAACATAAAAATGAAAATGTGATCACTTATACCTCCAAATTAGTGCCAGAATATTTGGATTATTGAATTCTTATTGAAAACTAATGAAGGCTTCTTTTGTTTGGTCTCCCAGAAGTGGGAGATGTTTGGAGATGTTTATGACAAGAGGTGAATATTTTCATGTCCTAGTGTTTTCTTTGTGAAGTAGTAACTTCGACTTTACTCTGTAATGTTTTTGACAGACAATAAAGATTATGATGCATACTTATCATACACCAAAGTGGATCCTGACCAATGGAATCAAGAGACTGGGGAAGAAGAACGCTTTGCTCTTGAAATCCTACCTGATATGCTTGAAAAGCACTATGGATATAAGTTGTTTATACCAGATAGAGATTTAATCCCAACTGGAAGTAAGTTAATATTTTCAGTGGAGAATGTGTATATTCTTGTGTCTATCTGTGTAGTCATCAGGTTTTAGAGAAAATTTTAACTTTTGGCTCATACTGCAAAAATTGTATCTGTCATTTTCTCAAGAAAGGAATGTCATTATGTGTTCATGTGAAACTTAATTGTTGATACCTCTAAGAAGCTACTTCCCTTATTTTGTAAAGCATCTCATTTTACGAGCCTTGGCATTTAAAGAAACCAAATGAGAGATTTGTACCTGGAACACAATGTTTCTAACATTAAAAGAAGCATAGCCCATACTCTATTCAGAGTGATCATTGGCTATTTTCATCTTCTCAAGGTGTTACCCAACAAACACTAATGTATGAAAGAGGAGCTACCAGGGCTTTCTGGACCACATGTTCAATTGTGTTTCATTCTGATAAACCCTTTTCTCTTTTGTAGCATACATTGAAGATGTAGCAAGGTGTGTAGATCAAAGCAAGCGGCTGATTATTGTCATGACCCCAAATTATGTAGTCAGAAGGGGCTGGAGTATCTTTGAGCTGGAGACCAGACTTCGAAACATGCTTGTGACTGGAGAAATTAAAGTGATACTAATTGAATGCAGTGAACTCCGAGGAATTATGAACTACCAGGAGGTGGAGGCCCTCAAGCACACCATCAAGCTCCTGACGGTTATTAAATGGCATGGACCAAAATGCAACAAGTTGAACTCTAAGTTCTGGAAACGTTTACAATATGAAATGCCTTTTAAGAGGATAGAACCCATTACACACGAGCAGGCTTTAGATGTTAGCGAGCAGGGGCCTTTCGGGGAGCTGCAGACTGTCTCGGCCATTTCCATGGCTGCGGCCACCTCCACAGCTCTAGCCACTGCCCATCCAGATCTCCGTTCCACCTTTCACAACACGTACCATTCACAAATGCGTCAGAAACACTACTACCGAAGCTATGAGTATGACGTACCTCCTACCGGCACCCTGCCTCTTACCTCCATAGGAAATCAGCATACCTACTGTAACATCCCTATGACACTCATCAATGGGCAGCGGCCACAGACAAAATCAAGCAGGGAGCAGAATCCAGATGAGGCTCACACAAACAGTGCCATCCTGCCGCTGTTGCCAAGGGAGACCAGTATATCCAGTGTGATTTGGTGACAGAAAAGCAAGGGACACCCTGTCCCGGGAGCTTGAGTAGAGTCTGCAGTCCAGTGCCTGGAACTAAATCCTCGACTGCTGCTGTTAAAAACATGCATTACAATCTCTAGAACACGAGGAAAAACAGGGTCTTGTACATATGTTTTTTGGCAATTTCTTTGTAGCATCAGTGTTCCTGTTTTACCATGTCTCTTATCCATTACATTTTTTTGACTTTGTTTTATATGTCATTGGAATTTGTAAATTTACATTTTTTTAAAGAAGAGACTTATGTATAGATAGAAAACCCTTTTTTGCTTCATTAGTTTAGTTTTAGAATGGGTTTTATTTCCTTTTCTTGATTTTGTTTTGCTTTTAACATTTCCTTGGGGTGCTTGGACAAATCTATCCAATGGGACAAGGAGCACCGGATCCTCTCTTGGGTTCTGCCTAGGATCAGCAGGGCCATGTGGGCCTTCAGAGAGCAGTGCAATGAATGCCAGCATTGCCATTTGGGGGGAAAAAAAATATGAGAACACTTGTTCATAGGAGGGCCCTGCCAATCAGAGCCCTGAATCTCTTCCTTGTCCCGCCTCATTCCCCACCTCAACCCTTCTAATGGCGGCATGATGTGTAAACTCTGAGGAGGGGTCGGGGTGGGTCTAACTGTCTTAACATTTAATTCACTGCTCGTCAGAATACACTCCAGACCCAAAAGTGTGCTAGTCACTTGACCGTGACTACTACAGAATGCTAAGAAGAGAAGATCAAGGGTATGAAAATGGGGGAGAGAGTGTTGTTTCCGTTTTTTAAATGAGTTGATGTACCCTTATATAAATATATATAAATATATATATATATATAAACATACAACAAAACAAAAGAAACAAAAAAAAAAAGAAAAAAACAACAAAAAAATACAAAAAAATCAAGTCCTATATTTGATCACTTCCTGGAAAGGCATGAATGTGTTTGTGGCTGTTTTTGTTTAATATTCTACTTCCTCTTTTCTCTATATATTTTTTCTGCAAATGAGATTATGTGCAAATGCCAGGCAAGTTAACTCAAAAGGGTGAATCAACACAAGTCAAAATGAAATTTACATTGAAGGCTTCCAAACCAAAGGGAAGAACAGGATTTGTCATCAAATATGTTTTGTCACCTTGTATTATACAAAATGTTATTTTCTAGAGTCAGAACAAATCTGTGAAACTTATTATGGGGTCTCCTTGTATTTAAATGTTAATTCACTATATTTAATTTTCAATGCTACATTCAGAATCAAGTGTTTGGTTTCAGTTTGTGAATGTAAACAACACTTATTAATATCAAAGTGTTTAAATAAGAACTCAGGAGGTCAAACCTACAGAAATCAGTATTTTCAAAATAAACATTATTTACACAAAATAGTTTTTAAAATAGGTGAGAAAGTGTTTGAAATAATTAATTTTACTGTATAAAGAAGTAGTTTTATTTTAACTGTATAATCCTATCTTTCAGAAACAGAAAGCTGATGCTCCCAGGAAATTCATCCCTACCATATAGCTTTATGTTTGAAATCAGTGACATAATCAACTAATACATATTTATGTTGAAGATGTTGCAAAATCAGTCGTAAAGGAACTTGCAGAGGGCAAAATTGTTAAAGGGAAATATTACCTAAGTAGCTTTTAGTTTTAAAAAAATCAATGTGATAAAAACACTGGTAACAGAACTTATACATTACTTTAGTGATTCTTGTAGGAACTTCCATTACAGTCATCATCTGTGGGCTCGCGTAGTGACTATTGTATGTTTGGTTATTCCTACCACTATGATGAGAAAACAATTCTACAGTTTTGGTGACAATACTAAGGTGAGCGTTGACTCCCCAAAAGTGTAAACTTCCATAGCATTCATTGGGGAGTTAAAATTGAATTGCAAATGTACCAGAGATGAGTATAAGAATTTTGGAACAGTGCAAAGTTCTCGGTATTTGTGTGACAATGTAAAGGAGCCTTGGGGTGTGCATTGATTTTTATTTGCTTAAAAAAAATGTTTATTTCTCTGACAACTCGCCTGGGTCCTTCTCTACAATCTGTTCTTTATTCCCATGTTCCCCTTGGACCTGTGTCACTTTTTCACAACCAGAACTGAAGCTGCAAGGACATAAACTTGAAAGTCAGCTTTGCACCTTGAGTTATTTTCAGAATCCAAGAAGGCCACTGTTTACTTTGTAATATGGACATCTGTCAGGGAGTGGCAGTGATCCTCATTGGACTGGATTCCAGGCTCCCCCAGTGTTCAGAAAATCGTAAACGTGGCAATGGCCTGATTTATTTCATTTTTTACATTTTTTTAAAATTTTTTTAAGTGCACGATGGAAGTGTGGAATAAATGTAGAGGAAATTATCATACCACAGTCATATTTTAGGCATCCATAAGTGTTCGTTTAGCTGTCTTGGGAGTACATTTTTTTGTTCTATTTTTAGTGTAGATTTAAGCACTTTGAATAGCATGAGGCAGGGATTGACGGGAAATATTTAATATTATCACAACTTAAGAAACGTTGTTTTTTTTCTGTAATGGTTTGTCGTATTATTTAAAAATGAAATAAATGGAGAAGAAGCTACCTATGGCTTGAGAAACATTCCTCCCAAGTAGTCCTCTCTCAGCTCCACGTGAGAACAAAAGAAGGAAACTGTCACGTGTTCACGTGCTCTATGTTTAACAAAAGTTACATTAGAACTCACAATAAAAAGGAAAACAATGTATTTGCCCTAGTGTTTAGGTTTCATCCTTCTCATTTTTGTTTGGTGAGGGCTATGGGGGATAATAATATTCTAGTTGTAAAAACACAGCTGGAAGTGTGACTATGTTAGCCAAGCTGAGGGGAAGACTGGGCGTCTGGACTTGGACATGTGTGATGTTTGGTATTGCCTGTTTTTCATCCATCACAGCTCAGGCTCCGAGTGACACATTATGGATTCAAGAGTTCATCTGGTTCTTTAATGTAACTTCTACTTGCTGCCTACGAGCGTCCTACCCTTTATACTGGTGCTCAAATCTTTGATTATTTAATTTGTAATCCATCCCTTAGGTCTCCTATGGGCAGAGCAGAAATTTGTATTTCATGCGGCCAGCTGATTTAAATTTAGATCAATTCTATGAAATAAACCCAAAACACAATGAGTTAAGAGATCTGAACCTGTTATATTTCTATAGCTGAACATTTAATTGCTCAGTCAACCATTTTGTGTTTATTACTTTCTTTATGATATATGTATTAGAAACCTATCAACTTAATCTAAAATATCTAGATACTGGTTTCTTCCTTATTTCTTTATTATTTAATATTTCATAACAAGAGAAAATGTTAACTGACAGCAAACCCCTAAATTCCAAGTGAGTTTTATTTATCCTAGAATAGTCATTAACTTTGACAGATACCATTTATGTAAATTAAGATCACCATTTCTAGGAAAACATTAATTCATACATTGGTAAATTATTTTCTGATTCTGGAATGATATCCTAGTTCTCCTTTTTCCAAGAAGTATTTTTTCATATTGTGCTTAATTTCTTTATTTTTTATATTTAGTTAAAGTTTATATCATTAGTCCCAAAAGAAAGCTTATTGAAATTCAAAAGAGGTTATTGGTCTTGTACAAGTGAAATGACTGAATGGAACTAAGAGATTACACAGACATGGAAGAGGAAAATCCTTCATTGTCTCTAATCTGAAACTGCTTGGTTATTATTCCCATTATTGTCATAGTTGATTAAGAGAGGTGGAATATTATTAAATGCATTAACAATCCTACCTACAGACACATATTACCTATCACTGAAGATTTCTTTTAACAATATATACAGTTATTAGAAACAGATGATGATGCAACTGAGTTCCTTAAAAGGACAAGCTTGTCAATGGAAGCAGTGCTATTCATTGCCTTATCACGAACACTTTCCACTTTATTGTTCTGAGTAAAGAAAGTACCCAACAGTCAAATATTGAGTATTCTTAACAATAGACTCTAACCTTGGGTTCAGGGACCCCTTGAGTCTATAAAAAGGATTAAAGGAAATAATAAAGTCCTTGAAATTCTAGACAAAATTTTGGATGTGTGCAAAACTATGTTTTCCTGCATATAAGTCTCAAAGACATCCAACACCTAAAAAGCTATTGATGTTTGTTTGGATTTAGAGCATATTCTTAGAAACTGACATTCAGACAAACCACACATCTTACAGGAACTGATGTGGCTACCATTCCTCACCATTACTCATGAAAATTCAGGGAATACTTACTGTTCTTTTAACAAACAAAGGCAGTGCCTCTTCCAACATAATACGACTTACAGGAGACTTAGTTTATAGTGAGGAAAAACTTCGTATGATGACAAGCAATTCAGCACCAGATAAATGAGGACTGACTTATTTTATTATTACTATGATAGTTGACTCATTTCTTAATTTACTCAAAAGATAGTTTGGGAGGAATGTGAAATCATATAATTTGGCATGATGCCTTATTTCATTAAACCTTATGATTTGGGTTTAATCATGTTTCCTACAAAACTAAGAACAATTAATCTAGTACAAGAGTAGAAGAAACAACCATTTGACATGCTTTTCCAAAGGGACCCAGTTTTGTTACACCAAGATTTAGAATTGGTTATATACTCAGTTTTCAGCAATTGTGCTTTTGCTGGTTTCCGGACTGATGATATGACTGGGGCAATATAAAGAATTTTGAGAATAAACTGAAATGAGGTGGTTATTTAAAGTTTTACTTTTTACTTGGGATTAGCAATAATGTGAAAGTTTGTGCTATGTTAATAATTAAGATACAAGGAGCTGTAAGACCTAAATTGGAGTAAAGGATGATGATGATGAGTTCATCCTAATCCTAATCTTACATGTCATCATTAAACTTCAGTCAGGTGCGTAGAAAATGCCCAGACTAAAAAGAAGAAACTCAGCTCTAACCTTCCATTGAGTATCATTTCTCCCTTCCAGGCTTAGAATACAAAACATCTCTCCATTACAGACACAAGATATACAAAAGAAAATGTTTCTTCTGACCTTTCATCATGTTCCTCTTAATAGTCTGTGAGTCCACTGACAAACTTGAATTTCTGAATTGCTCATTAAAGTGAGGAAAGTAAGGCACCATTGTTTTTCTACCATTCGCTACCTTTATTGATGCATCCCCCAGGGTCCACAGCCTGAAAAGTATTCTTTTTTTAACAAAGGTAATCACTCTAAGTCATTACACTGTATTCCCCTCACAACTAAATGAATAGAAACCGAAACTGCACATGGACTTGAGACTACTACATGTAATATTGATGTTGTGTAAATTTCAATCTTCATAGTCCAGATAACCTTAAGTTTCAAAGGGCATGCTGGTCATTAAAAAAAAAGACTTAATGTAAAATGACATATTACATTGTGCATGAACATGTGGCAAAGTAAATTGGATCTATCCTTACTAGTCAATGAGAGACTAAATTTGGGGAGATCAGATGTGAGTGTTTTAGGTTAATTTTCACTGGGATGAAGACATCTTTATGTTAGACTACATGGACAGTTGTCCATATTCTTTGCAGCATATGCTCCTGGTAACTAGAATCCTTAGTGTGTTTTTTCCACCAAAGTAGTGGAGATATGTTCATATAATCTGCTATTGAATTGTAAAAACTTTTACATTTTCAGAGTTTGAGGGAACTCAATAGGAAAGTGAATTTAGTCATTTTTTTCTGCTGGTGTTCAAGTCAAATTTTAAGCTCAGACACTCTCAGATATGTTCAACAGTCAGTAAAAAGTGCATTTTACATAGTGTTTCCCTTTAGTTTTGCCTACCCTCTTTGATTTTGTACAATCTAGAATGTATGTAACTCGTGTAGGTGATGGAGGCGCTCCTTTTTTTCTTAGAATACTTACAATTATATATTTGGTTTTGCTTTGACTAGCAATAGGAAAATAGACAAATACAAGTGTAAAAATGAGAAATTTTAAAATTGAATTATAATTTGTGTTTTATAGTCGTTTCATAAGTCTGTTGCTCTCTATGAGTATGCTCTCTATATATCCTGTAAAAATAAATTTATATGTTACATAGAAATTCAAGAAATTAAATTATTTATTAAGCTACAAATGTTTCTTCTGGTTTCTACCTGATCCTAGATGAAAATAAATTAAATAATGTGTTGTTGGAACATATGTAAGTACCTTCGTTGATTTGGTAACTCTCGTGATACTTTTCTTTCCCTCTTTATTTATGTCTGTATAAGCTTATAACTCTTAGACTTAATTCCTAGTATGAGTGTGAGGAAAGGGACTTAAGAAATGTCCAATTGGCTGAACAAAAAGAAAAACCTTGTTAAAAAGTCCACTTACAAGCCCTTTTTTTTCTTCACTCCTGGATAATGAAGCGGTTTGAATCACAAACTTGATCACTTTAATGATCTTTGCAGTGTTAAAGTCTGCATGTTCCCCTCATTTATTTCATAAAATTCTTTGAAAAACAGAAATGAAAGGCATTATAACATGTGAGTCTTCTTTGCTGTTTTCCTCCCTTACTTCTTGAGCCCCAGGTATTTTCTTCCTTTCTTTTTAAGGTACTACTCACATAAAGACCTTAAAATAAATTCCCCTCAGGTAATATTTTAAAGTGACCAAGACCTTTAATCATCTTATTTTTCTACTCTGTTTCCACTTACTTGTGCACAGTCATTCCAAAAGAGAAATGTTTTAGCCTTACTTTTCATTTTATGTTAAATATCAATAGACTTATTATTTATTTATTTGGGGGGGAGGGAAATGGGGGAGGGGGTAAATCTTTCCATCCCAAGCATAACAAGTGAACAACCATAAACCTCTTAGAATGAATGGGCTGTTCAGGCAGAATTCATATCTTAGAACAGTCTTTTAAGAAACATTTATCAAAGAGGAAGCAGAGCTAAATCATTATGAAAATGGCAAGTAATATATATTTTTAAAATCATTAGATTAGTTTAGGTTGGATTTCAAAGTAATTAATATATTTAAAATTTCATAAAGTCATTTCTACCTCAGTAGAGTATTTCAATGTGAAAAAATAACTTCTACTGAAAAAGTAAAATGTTATATGGATTATGACTCAGTGTATAATTTCCATATTGTATTTTAAATTGTGAATTATAGGATCTGACCCTTTATTAAAAATATCGAGAGAACGCTCTATTTGAAGAGTAATTTGGGACTATTTGTGCACCTCACACACATACATAAGTTCTCAGGAACTTTCAATTACATTAATATTATTGACAGGTGGTTAAAAGATTGATACTTTTGAAATATCTTATTTCTGTAAGGTTCCTAATTGTTATCATATCTGCACATACTGGAAAAATAAGAACAGAAAATAAGGCAAATATTCAGAGAATTAAAATAGTGATGACCCAATCACTTGCTGCTGTGGTATTTTTAGCTTTTATGTGTGGCCAATAAGAGTATCAAACAATTTCCTTGATTAAGCTTGAATTTTCAATCAACATTTAATGCCCATTAATAATGCGTGTGAGGGAGGGCTGGGTAAATTTCTGAAGGATAGAGAACATCTAAATTTGACTGATAGTTTAGCCAATTTTTTGCCCAAATTAGGGATTTTTTTATCCAAGTGATATGTCAATTGGTTTTAGATGGTACAGAGAAGGTTTTTATTTCAATAGTTATGTACTTAATTTATAATGTGTTAGGATTTTTTTTAAAAAATTAAGTACTATATCAAACTTGAATTTATGGGTACTATTTCTATTTCTGCTTATATGGTAAAATATATACATATGTGATTTAAATAAAAACAGGTAAATAGTCCAGGAAAGGTGATATATGGCAAAAGTCATCAAGATGGTTCATGAATGAGTGGATTATGGAACTACTGCTAAAGCGGTCAAATTTCTAACTTCTGGAGAAAAAAACTAACAAAAGGTAAAACAGTCTCTAAAAGCAGAGCAGAAAAACATGCCAAAAGCCTACATAAACAACAAAACAGAACTGTAAGATTAGGAAAATCAATACCTGGTTTAAATTAAGCAATGGAATAGCTATCTCAGTTTTATTGTCCTTGACAATAAAGAACTGCTTACAGAGTTTTGAACTTGGAAGGAAAACTGGACTCTGAAAAACATTTCTTAGGTGGTCTCAGGCTGAACAAATAATTATTTCTCAGAATGCTTTTTTAAAATAAAGTGAGAAATTGATTGCTAAACATTATAATGTATGAAAAGAAATTATGATTTTTGGCGTGCTTGATACTGTGACATAAAGGTGTGACAAGGGGCGAAATATTATAGTTCTTTCA
The DNA here is from genome assembly GCA_033961575.1 of Aselliscus stoliczkanus. Taxonomy (NCBI): domain Eukaryota; kingdom Metazoa; phylum Chordata; class Mammalia; order Chiroptera; family Hipposideridae; genus Aselliscus; species Aselliscus stoliczkanus. The sequence continues at coordinate 90,366,173 of CM066737.1, read as the reverse complement.
TAGCATTTTTCCAATGGGCTTACTCGGAATAGTTCTAAAACCTACGTGTACTTAAAATCACCTGGGATGGTTTAAAAAGCTCCAAAGTCTCATAAAGTCAAAAGAAACCAGTTTGGGGTTTGTCCCTATTGTTTGTTTTATTTTTAAAACGATAAACCCTACAGGTAATTCTATAAGAGACAACCAGAGTTGAAAACAGAACAGGTGGGTCTCAAATTTTTGGCTTCAGAAGAATTGCCTGGAAGGCTTGCTAAAAATGGAAATTCAAATGCACTGGAGTGGGGCCCAGAATCTATTTACTTAACAAGTTTCCCAGGTGATTTCAATGTGGATGCCCACATACCACTCTTTGACAAGCACAGCTATCGGATTTGTTGTTTTTGTCATCACAACTGCTGTCACTCTTTGGAATACAAAACTCAAGTTTTCAGAGGATGAATGTCACCATAAACTCTGTCTTCCTTTTTAAAGAACTCCTCCCAATTTGTTCACCAGAACTCACAACAAAGAAGTCCTGAAAAAACTGAACTATATAAACAATTACACTTTATTTGAGAATATCTGGGAAACAAGGAGAAAAAAGATATCTAATCAAAAGTACAATTTTGTCATGAAATATGTGACTTCAAAAAGTAATTGCACCATCATAGAAGACAAAAGCTAATTAAAAGTTGTGTTAATTAAAAACACACCTTTCAAGAGAAGACAGGTCTATGGTCACTTCTGTTTCTTCTGTTAAGGAAGAAAAATAGCAAAATTACATAGGGATACCAAAGATACTGGTTGTGAAAATAAATATCAATATAGAAATTTTTAATTATTTGAGCTTAATTAACAATCATTTTTTCTCACATTAACAATGAATTCATCAAAAGATGAACTCCAATGAAGATTTTTCCAAACATTCTTTAATGTAAGAATCACTTGTAGCATTTGTTAATAACATAGATAACTGGCTCACACTCCAACACAACTGAGCAACAGGAAATTTTTATTATCATGTCATTTGGGGAATGCTATTCTAGTGAATGACAAAGTCCAGACTATATTCATGCAGTGCCAATAAATTAGTTAATTTTATGTAAGATGATAAATTAAATGCATCATCTTGCATTATGGCAGCAAAATGATGACCTACACAACAATGACAAACCAGTTCGTTCTTTATTTCACACTTATTCTGACAATAGATTTCCAGCCACATATATTTATCTCACTGGACTAATGTTGATCTTTATGTCCCTTGTTATGTCAGGAATGACGGCCAGTGATGAGGTTACTAGCTTCTGTTTCCTAAGACAAATGTTTTATTTGATGTCTGATTCTCATAAGTAATCACATCACGGATCCTAAGTGCATATTTCAAGGACATGGTTCCTTTAGTTGAGAGAAAATATTCTTATACATTCTTTGTGGAGTATACATTCTAGTTACTTCCACAGTCACTATAGGCCCTCTTACCACCTAAGGTTTTATAACACTAGGACATCCAAAAAATAGTATTCAGCAGTAGAATTTTATTGAGTGCAATATAGCCTTTTTCTTATTTCTACACTCAACTGAAGGACACAACGTATAATTGTGCATGATTTGTTTTCAGAATGTATTCTGGACAGCAACAGTTCGAAACAGTAAACATTGACCATGTGAAGCACGTAGTGTGTAAATTAGATGTGCATGCATGTATAATGTGTGAAGCACTTTAATTAAAAACATGCACAAACAATATATTTTAATAAGCTTAATCAATATACAGAAGGTGCCAAAAATGTATACACGTTTTAAGAAAGGAGAAAACTATTAAAATTATAATAGTCAATACAAAATATCCTATAACAAAAGATGAATACAAGTCATGTGTATACATTTTTTTGGCACCCCCAGTATGTGCTACATTAAATAAATAGTTATATGAGTTCCCATGATAATGCCGTCCATCAGGATATTACTCAGTGAGTCATTTTTGCACAGACTAAAAATAAATACCAAGATTTCTGTTCAACTAACTTTTCTTTAAGGACATGCATTTTATCTTAAAGGAGAGAGTCAGCTCATTCTTGCTTTCCCCATAAGAATTCAGTGTTTGTTTCCATTTCTTACTTTTTCCATTATGTGGTAGCCCTGAATTATTTATTTATAAAAAATGGGGAGGTATTGCACTCAGCAACTATCATAAGAAAAGCTTGTGAAAGCACTAAAGTTATTACCATGGGTTTCCTATCTTTCAGTCAATTTTATTTTTTCAGGGCTGTGAAATAACTTATTTTTTTCAGATTCCATTTAAATTATGTCCTTAGCAAATAACATGTCCTCAGCAAACCCTAACTTTAGAAACACAGTTACTGATAAGATTTCTTTTCAGCTTTCTCTTACTTTACAGAATCTGTGCCATCACTGAAATGAAATGAAAACACAATAGAATTAAGTAAATTTACAACGGATGATCTTATGAGTACTGCACTTTAAATATTCTGTGCTATGAGGTGACCTTGTATTCATAGTCATCTTCAAACGGGCATCTAAATTACTTGCTGTGTATTTTCGTGAGAAAACTGGACATGTCATGAGAAGTTACAGGAAGAAGATAGCAGAGATTCCTGCAGGTGTAGCATTAGAGAAGTAGACGTTTGTGTTGATATCTTTACAGATTTTAACTATGGCTTATATGTAAGACTATATAACCAAGTGTAGCAAGTAAAACATACTCAGCATTTTGTGCTTTCATTTTTAAGAGAGGAGGAGATCACTCACTAAATATGAATGCTGCACATGTTAGTAATAGAGATAGTAATTTTGTAATTTTGATTGCACTTGCCTTAATTTTTTTCCAAAAAGAAGTTATATATATAAACAAATATAGATGAGGATGGTTAAAGAACATTGTTTAAAAATAGGCAAGTTCTGTGCTGATTATGCTTTTTTACAGAACTTAATGCATAATGGCAGAGTATATTTGCCAGGTCTATGTTAGGAGTATATGAGCACATGATAACAGCAGTTTGTATAAGCACAAAATGTTCTATGTTTAGATTAAAAATTAACAATGATAACTTTTGGTGTGACTGCTTTAAATATCAAAAAAGTTGGATATTTAGAGATACATTTATTACTTGCACAAGAATATTTTTGTATAATATTGGGAAAGTTTTAAAACATGGACTTGCTTTATGGAGTGCAATTTCGGAGAAAATAAACAGGGTATGTGTCCAGTTTGTCAAATGTTTTCTTTCAAGGTTACCCTTTCGCTGGTTAAATGCAAGGATATGATGACTTGAAAAACTTTTCTGTGAGCTGAACAATGCCACCATCACCACCAACAACAAAATAAAGCAATGTGAATACGTTGCGTATGCAAACTTCTTTTACTCAATGCTAGTAGATGCTGAAAACAGTAGTGAAGATCCATTTTATTGAGTATAGTGCTGGAGATAATTACCAATGTGGTTTGCCATTCAATCCACGAACTTCTATTCATTATAAGAAAAATATAAAAAGTGTTTTATTTTTAGAAGAATTTTTATTCTTCATGCTTCGGTCTAAAATTATATTTATTTTCTAATATTAAGAATGATAAGACAAGCTAATAGTACCCCATGCTTCTTATTAAATATTTGGACATCAAAACTAATATATGAAGAAAGTTCTTGAATTTGTAAGAGGTTCTATGCATACCTATTGGTGAATGTATGTCTTGGGCTAAACATGTTATAAGACATTTGAAGAAGAACATACTTACCAAAATGATATACTGGTTAATATTTATGTATGATATATATATATATATATATATATATATATATATATATATATATATAAATTGGGTGTGTATCTGTAATCTCCTTATAATGCACCTATATTTAGTTGGATACCCTGCTTTGAAATCTATAAATGGTAAATGTCATTGTGAATTGATTTGCGGGCTGAGAAGTCTCCATAAGTCTAAAAATGTTTCTTGAAGATTAAAATGAGAGTCTATATCACTTAAGAAAACAATAGTCCCAGATAAGATGTATGAATTTTTCTATATGCTTCTATAAATATTATCCTAATTGGTTTTAAGGAGATTCTATTAACTTCTCCTAGTTAAGAAAAAATGTAGAAACTGAAAATAAGCCTTCTGTACTGTCACAAGTCTTGTCTTCTTGACAAGACTTGTGACAAGAAAACCAAAAAAAGAATTGCATTTTTTTAGACATGAGGTATACCTGTAGCACTATTTATGGGGTGTGGAAAAAATGCTTGACTAATACAGGATTTTTTTTTTCAAGATTGTGAAAGCTTTCTTCCAAAAGACCAGAGCATTCAAATGAAAACATAATTTCTGGTTTATCACAGATGTTCCTATACCTATGGTAAGTATTGCCACTTCTTTTTTTTTTTTTTGAGGGCAGTGTAACTGGGCCTCATATGTGGGACCCGAACTGGGGCTGCTGGCTTCCCAAGCCAGCGCTTAACCACCGCGCCACTCAGCCGGCCCAGTATTGCTACTTCTTAATGATGTACATATATGTTCTATATTTTGAGCATCTGTATAAAAGTTTGCAGTTACTATATTAGGGTGCACCCAGGGGAAATGCCAAAATCAGGAGTGGGTGAATTCAATTGCTCAAAAATGTATTATAGGTATTTATTTGGAAAAGAAAAATAGCATTTAAGATCAATAAAAATAACAATGAAAAATTAACCTGTAGAAGTTGACCCTAATGCCTTACTCACTCCCCTTACCCAATTGTCATATATAATATCACTGAATCTAATACATTGACACACCCAAATTTTTTCTTGTAATTCATTTAAGAGTTTGGCTAAATTAACAATATATTGTCTCCTTCTGTGTTCTCTCTCCCTATTATGTATCTTGATACCTCCCAACACGCGCGTGCACACACACGTCAGGTTTTTTTTGCTTCCTCTGATGTTTTGAACATCCCTGTTCCAATGCTGATGGGTTGTCACATATAATAGATACAGTCCCAGGTTTGTATTATGGCTATAGAATTTAACCTTTCTGTGATAGTGTTAACATATTCATGGGGTCAGCTCAGGGAAGGACCACTGGGATAGCATGTGGGTGGGTCTCCATGGCTAAGGATCCGAAAGTATAATCTTAAATTGTCTAGGTCTAGATCTGTTAACGGACCTAGGAACAATCATTCTTGTACAATTTCATGCTAATCAGGCATTTAAGACACTGTTTTCAAAGCAAATGACAATTATTAATAGTGGACAAGAAGACCAGAATGTTCTTGTCACCTTGTAGGAAAGCTAAATAATAATCAGAAGTTTGTTTGCAAAAGGTGGTATCATAAAGAGAAAAGTTAGTAGGAAGAACTTAATCTCAAGTGTCAGGATATGTGTCTCCAGCCCTGAGACACACCTGCCAATCAAAATCTCTGTCCTGGGCTTTTCTTCCTCACACAGAACTAGAAAGACAAAGACAAATTCTGATTACTGACATTTCCTTTTTCTGGATCCCCAGATGCACTCCCCCCCTGCCCTCCTATTAAATAGCACAACTTTAAATATGACAATATAGTCATGCCCAGAATATGGGGGTTAACACAACTTCTGAGCCATCCTTCTGTAAATATCTGCTTTGGGCAGCTGATCTCCTTAATCACTTTGTTTACTTCTGGCCTCAGACGATAACCTTAATTTTCAACTTTTGGGTCACATGATATTTTTGGATAAATAAGCTCATTACACCATCGAGACCTATTGATTTGAGCTGCTGATGTTTAATAATTGAATTAAACATTATACACCTCATTTACCCCTTAAAATGCATGGGGGGGAAGCATGAGGGAAATGTTCCTAAGGCTCATTTTGAGATTCTGGCAGAGGAGAACAGCTGTTTACTCTGCTCAGTTCATCTGTTCTGGTCTTTTCTAGACCCCCTTTAAGAATGTGCTTAATGGAGTTGTTTATCTGCTAATCTAACCACAGAGAAACCCTGGAGGGAACAGCAGGATAGGGTGAGGAACAGACAAGTCATTTTCTTTAAGTTGAGAGCCCTTGGGCATGTCATATGGCCTATTTTACCTCTGAATTCCACATTTTAAAAAAGAGTAGACATTAATACCTTCTTTGAAGGTAAGTTATTAGAGTTCCTTGCTTGCTTGCTTCATTCATTCGTTAATGCCAGACATTGTTCCAGCTAGGGTCATACTGTAGGATCAGGCAGACAATATTCTTGACTCATGCATCCTACTCTCTGGTAGAGGGTGACGCAAAAAGCTAGTCCCCGAATTAGTGAGCAAATTTCAGACAGTGATACATACAATGACATGTGATAGGAAGGTGGCTACCTGAGGGGGTTAATTTACTTAGAGTGGCTGTGGAAGGCTACTTGAAGAGATAAAATTATGGTTGAGGGTAGAATTGAGAGAAGAGAACAACCAGAAAATGATGTGGCATTAACAGCCATTCAGTCCACAGGACAAGCTAATACAAAGACTTTGAGGCAGGAATGCGCTTGGTGTGTTTGAGAAATAAAAGTCACTGTGACTGGGTCATGGTGAATACAGGTGAGAAGTAATACACAGAAGGCATAGTACATAGTAGGAAATAATTAAAGGGTAGTTAGTATTATTGAAAGCAGGTTGGAGGGCCGGCCGAGTGGCGTGATGGTTAAGCGCTGGCTTGATAAAGCCAGCAGCCTCGGTTTAGGTCCCACATATGTGGGCCAGTGACACTGCCCTCAAAAAAACAAAACAAAACAAAAACATTGAAAGCAGGTTGGAAATTAGATTTTAAAATTCTGGTTGTCTTAATGTTAAATGAAAATGTGTATCTTAACTTTTCATTCCATTTTGTTTTCCTCCAAAACACGTTTTAGTTGTAGTTCATAACTGATGTTCAGGAAGGACTTTAAGAGATTGCACAGAAGAGTATTTATGCTCAAATCTCTAAGTATTTCATCAAATCAGCTATGAGAAAAACAAAACCAATCCCCCAAAACATAGATTCAGCTTACGGACTTGATATGTTAGATCAGAACCATGGGCTAATCAGGGTCCATCTGGTTCTTGGGGGGAAGGCAGCAGAAGGCAAAAGGTGGACATGTAATGCCCCTAAACTGGAGCCAGAACTGATGCAATAATCTCTCACATCTCACCTCAACATGATGTGCAAAGAAAGAGTTGGGAAGAAGAGACATGGACACTGAGGCCTGGGAAAAGTGCATTGATTTAGTTCTCTATTGCTTTGTAACAAATGATCCCAAAAGCCTGTGATTTCAAGCATTTTATTATCTCTCATGTGAATGAACTGGGATCAGCAGGGCAGTTCTTCTGCTGGTCACATTACAGAAGGGCATTGTTCTATTTTTCAGTATCTAAGCAAAAGTGCCTAATCTTGAATGCTCATTAGTACCACCAAATTTAAACATAACAAAACATATGAGCAGAAAATCCTCTCTTCCCTCTCCCACCACTTTGCTTCTAAAGGGTTCTTTCTTATCTTAGTCAAAACTCACTCTGCTTACAGGAGAACAGGGAACTAGCTAGGGGAGGCTTTCTGTTGAGGTTTTAGTATTACTAGTAATGAACTAATGCCAACCCTCCATCAGCAAAGTCTCCAGGGATCATTCCCTAGATAAAGGGCTGAAACACAGAGTTCAGCTAAATGAAGTCCTCAGAAATGGGGAGGAACCATAGATATAGTTCTCTAGTCAAGAGGTCATACTAACACTTTGAACAAGAATGGAAAAGTTGAGGCTGTGTTAAATTCTCATTAGCATTTCTTTGATCAAGTGTATATTTTCCTCCTTTTCACATTTTTTTTCAAATGCAAATATGTGCTTAAACATTAGCCACTGAGCTGCAACTGGGAGAGCATCCACAGAATGTTTAAATATGCAAATCAGCACCTTAGAGAAGAAAAGATGAACCTTCCCTATTTGGCTCTTTTATACACAGCAGCAAGCAGTGGAAAGTACAATTAAATTGAATTCTCTGATCTCCTCCATCAAGTAGTACGTGTTATCAACTGAACTATTAAGCGGCTGTGTTTCCAGAAGTCTTAGCAAAATGCCACTTGTGCCCCAAATAGATTCCAAATGGAATACAATTGCAGTTATATTGAGACACTGTTAAGGAAAGTGGTCCAAATCAGTGTTCATACAGACTAAATATAGTGGGGGGGTTTTAAATTGGGCTAAGTCATTTCATTCTGTGAATGATTTTAAAAGTAAATATGGATTATGAATATAGAAGAATGAAGGTAGAAGCTTGTGGGAGTAATCCATTCATGGTATTTTATTCAAAGGAAACCACCCAATTCAAGAAAGAGTGACATTTACTAAAATTTTGAAATGATTTTTTCCAAAAATATGAACAAATGCAAATGAATCTACAGATATTAATAAAATGATGTACCAAGTGTTGAGGAGATGGGTATGGTTATTTACTGTGGATTAAAGGGTAAATTGGCACAATGATTCCTTTAGTGTGAAAAGATGGTATCAGTTCTCATCTACTGGGAACCTTTCTTTCTCTTCATTTTAAAGTCTGTTTAATGATCCATAGTCTACTGAACATTCCACTGCGAGTTTCTAGGGCACCTCACGACTTGAAATATACATTTTAAGTTGGCATCCTCATACATAGAACCACCCTTCTTCCTTCCCATTTCGTTCTGCCTCCTCCTAAATATACTTCTTCCTCCTTCTTCTCCTTTCTCTTTTTTTCTACACTTTAATGGAAACTAGTATGGTATAAAGAAAATGATATAAGATTTATAATCAAGGAAACATAACTTTCCTTGCTGGATTCTCAACTTTTTTGTGGACTCTTGTCAAGTTAGCTTTAATCTATTTGAGCCTCAGTTTTTTTTTTAATCTATAAAACAGACATAATACTTACCATGTAGTGTTTTGCAAATATTATATTTAGATATATTGATATGATACATAGAGGTATCTAGGTGGATTATGTAATGCTAGGCGCTGCAACAATTTAAAAATATCCAATGGCCTAACTTACTAGAATTTCACTGGTGTAGGTGTTTCTGGTCAACCAAGATATAATTCTAGGTATTGGGATTTTTTCCATTTTGTAGCTCTTGGGCAAGATATGAATATGCAGGATCCTGCCCCCACCTCCCTGCCCATAGGAAAATGATATATTACTTCCACTCAGGCTCCATGAAGTCAAAACTGGGCATTTGTTAACACCTGAAGTAAGTGGGCCAGAAAAGCAGAGACCATGGCTGAATAGCCCCTCTCAGCAACAACTCAACATCATAGAAGTCCCAATTTATGGTGGATGGCCATCTGTGCACCACAATAAGCATCTCCGATCTGCACATATCCCTGCACACCCTTTTACCTACATTTAGAAAGTGCCTGCCCACCTTTATGGATCAGACCTAAATTCCCATCAGTCTTTGCATTCCGCTCAGTCTTAAATCACAGGCTAATGAATCATTCTCTTCATCTGATGTGGATGTGGCTTCCCGTGGTCCAGAGACCAAAGAACAAAATGCAAATTTTATGTCCTGTCCTCACCTCCAGGATACAATAGTGGAGCCAGGATAGAAAAACACAATTAAAAAGAATACACGAACATTTGCAAAAGAGAAGAGTGGGAAACTGAGAGGTTTATGGAAATTCTGAAGTCTTGGCAAGCAAACATTGTAAAGATTCCAGCACTCCACCCAAAAAGTAAGGAAAGTCCTCTTTCTGTGTAGAAATCCATTTTCTGTTGTTCTTTATGTTTAATGGCTCCATTTGATGTGGGAATTGTTTGTATTCATGTCGCTGGATGAGCTCATGTAACCCAGGCACTCGGAAGATAAAATGCCCTCCTTGAGGGCTGCTTTCATGCTTGTGGACTGCAGGTAGTTTTGCGTTTTGATTAGTCAAAGTCTTTGACTCCTACATGAGTTGATGGTTTCTTTGGCAATACAATCCTTTCAACCAATTTATTGCCATTTCATCCATTCGTTTTTAGTAGATTTCATTTGCTTGCAACCATACTCAAAGTTCTTTCTCAGACAGAATTCTCACTCCTGTTCTATCTCTGTTTCCTTATCCCCTTGGAACTCTCTCAAATTTGATAATTATTGTCTTGAGACCACCTGAATAAAAAAGCTTGGGTGGGAAAAAAAAATTCATAATCTGATCTTTGCTGCAGGCTTGGGTCCCTCCGTCTTAGTGAGAAGTCAAAATAGACTTTTGCTTATACCTTCTTCAGTTTTATCTATTACTTTTTAGCTCTGTAAGAAATCTGCTTTTCCAGCCATGAATTCAATGTGTGTGTGTGTGTGTGTGTGTGTGTGTATAATACTTGTTAAACACAGCAAGTTATAATCAAACCACACACTGACATTATGATTCCCCACCCCTTCCCTTAGAGCCACTGGCTTAGTAGGAACCTACTCTTCCTTTTGTAATCACAGGCAACACTTTCACCAAATATTTTGCCACTGCCTTATGTGGGGCTCTATCTTTCCAGCCTCTGATATCAATTTCTGCACAGCCCTCCAACTGCCTGTTAATCCAACAACACATATTTAGGTTGACAGTAGCACCCAACTTTAAAGAACCAATTTCTGTATTTGTAGAGTAATGTAGATCATGCTAGATGATGTCGCAAACAAGCCCCCAATAACCCAATAGAATCTCTCTTTTAACAATCTAAGGCTAATGTCCCTGGTTATCCCACAACCTTTGACAGGGCAAGGACTCCTTTCATACATGACATTAGATGGTAGATGGAAAAAAATGTGTAGAAGCCCCTCCTGTTTTTTAAAGGAACTGATCTAGAAGTAATGTTCATTCCTTCTTCTCTATTCTATTGCAAAATGCATATGGTGGTTTGGGTTCTACAAGATGCAGACTCTCAGATGGAGGTTAATGTGAAAGAATTTCATTAGGGACTGTTTTGGGAACTAATGTCTGTATAAAGGAAGGGAAGAAAATAGGATTGGGCAGAAGAAAAAGTTGGGCTGTGCTTCTGTTCCATAAAAGACCTCAGCTGATATCCACAGGGAACTGTGAAGTTGAGATCGTGTTTTGAAGTTGTCCCATGTTATGGTAAAGGTGCCAGTCACTTATACTCCTGTATAGACCAGTCATTGGGTACAGGTTGCCTCTGGACAGGGAGTGTGAGATTTCCAATCTTCCTTTAAGTAGCAGTGTTCTTTGAAGCCAATTATATAATATTGTAATAGTTCACTACAAAAAAATACATTTATTGAATTCAAGTCCATGGCTGCATGTTTAGCATGAAACCAGATTTCCCAGGAAGCTCCAAAATTGGGTTGACCAAGCAGAGATGGTTTTTCATTGAGATTTGTGTTTTGACATCACTAGGAGCTTCCAATCAATGCATGTTCCTTCTTTAAGTGCTCTTCTAATTTTAATACATAAATCCCACCCCCCAACCTTCATCCTAATTTTGGTTTGTAGGCTTCAATGTTTCTAGGGGAACTAGTCCAGGTAAACACAAACATAGAGGATGAGAGGGAATCCCATGATAGTCTCTATGGCATTAGAGAAACTAGCCTTTTTCACTTAGGAGAAACCAATCAACCTGAGGGCATAATCACTCTCATACAATCTGACTCTCAGACAAAAATAAAACTCCCCTTTTGGCTTATTAATGCCTAAAATTCCAACCCTGGAGATTCAATTGCTTAACCTAAAAGCCCATGTTGAATTAAAATACAAACACCTTGATTGAAGAGTGGCTTTTATCAGTGATTAAGACCTTGAATTAAATAAATCTATCAGATTGTTTTTATGAAATGGCTTACAAGAAGAATGAGGTGAACCCGAATGGTGACTCTATTGATTGAAGGAATAGAAACACCACCGAGCTCGTGAATGAGGAGGAGGTATTAGCTGTTTATTACAGCATAAAAATTACCCCAAGACTTAGAGACTTCAAACAACATTCATTGATTATCTCTCACTTTCTGTGCAATTTGGGAAGGGCTTAGATGAGCCCAATGTTTCAGGGTCTATCACAAAATTACAATGAAGTTGTTTGCTGTGTCTGTGGTCTCATCGGAAGGCTCAATTGAGAAAGAATCTGCTTCCAATCACAATCACATGGTTGCTGTCAGGATTCAGTTCCTTACCAAATTGTTTAGAGTGCCTTGGTTCTTCATTGACTGTTGATGTTTCCTCAGGTTCTTTCCACGTGGCCCTTTCCCACATGGCATCTGGCTTCATCAAAGGGAGGTAGGTAGCTGGGATGACAAGAGAGAGAGAGACAGAAATTTCCAGAAAGTAGTATGTCACAGTCCTCTGTAACCTAATCATGGACGTAACATTCCATCACCTTTGCTGTATTTTATTCATTAGAAGCGGGTCACTATGTCCAGCCCAGAGCTAAAAGGAGGGGATGACACAGTTTGTAAATACCAGGAAATGGGGAAATCATTGAGGGTCATCTTGGAAAGATTCATATTACAAGATGGTTGACTGCAGAGTAAGGAGAATGGAGATTCTGACAGCAAACTTTGCTAAAATTGCATACCTTTTCTTTGATGGGACTTGGATCAAATGATTTCTCAAATATCATGATTCTACCTCTATAATTTTGAATTAATTAGAACACAAGCTGAATGAAATCTAGAGCTTCTAGGATTCTCAGTTTCATCATCAACAAAATAAGGATCAGACTGCTTACTTCAAAGGCTTGTCAATGAAGATCAACTGAGAACAGCTTTAGAGATAGGATTATGTGTAATGTTTATTTTCTGTATGCTTATTGATGCCCTAACATTTTTCTAAAATCATACGTGTAGTTAAAAAAATTTAAACACCATTTAGGATATATTAGATACTCAAGTAAACATTAGAAAACCTGAGCTCTATACCTGAACTACTAAGTAGAAAGTATATTTGAGCTATGGATTTGATGGGGCCTTAATTCTCCTTTATTTAGAAGTTAGTCACTGTAAAACGATTATTTTGTAGTGATTAGCTTCTAAATAAAGGTAAAAAGAGGACAGAGCAAATTCATTCCTCAGTGCTATATGCAGATTGGGAATCTGCTCCATCAATGTTCAGTATACAAGAGGCTGGTAATTAAATTTACATAGTGAGACCTGCCTTATCATGTACAAGATTCTTGCTAACAGTTAAAGAGGAGAAATCCGAATTCTCTAAATGCAGGCAATTTATCATTGTCTTGATTCACTGCAACCTAGGGACACCTATTTATCTAATTTTCTACTTAACTTATGCCAAACAAACACTTAAAATGTGCTGTATTATTGCCCTATGCTATTTTCTCCATTCTTTTCCTTTTAATATAATGACAATTTGGGGTTCTTTTTTTTTTATAACAATCTCTTTTTAAATGCTCATTCATTCAACAAACATTTATGGACTTTTCCAATGACAAAAGCTTTTTGAGAATTCAGTCTTATAAAACAATGTACTCACTGACCTTAAGGATCTTAGAATCTATTAGAGAAATTATATGCCTATTAACAAGATAAATGCTTTTAAAGTGACCAATTTAAACTAGTGTAATCAACAAAAGCAACATTAAGTGCCATTTGACACCAGACTTTGAGGCCAAGATTTGAGATACGCACAGGGAATTATAAGCAGTGGGTCAAAGTATAATTTTTTAAATGCTAAAAACATGACACTGATACAAATATAGAATGAGCATGTGTCAAAAATTTAACCCATTAATTAAAGAACAGGCAAGATGGTAAAAATGGTTCAAAGGAGACATTAAAAAACAGATTTATATCTCAATAAGTCAAAGGGATGCTGAAATGGGTTTGCTGATAGATGAAAAATTAATCCTACATGGTAACAAAACTGTATCCTTTGGAGTAGTTTTCCCTCCTAAGTAGAAATTTATAAGTTAACATGTAAAATCAGAGCCTGGGTACTGATCAGTAGTAAACAGGAAATCAAACAAAGGTAAATCATCGAGGAAATTAAATAATCCTTGAGTGGGCCTGCCAAGAAATACTTTACTGTGACAGAAAAATGGCATATGTGGTCGGACAATTAAGTTCGAGAACATGTTGCAACAATGTTGCTGACTTTTTTTTATATCAGAGGGATTATTCATTAAGAATTTGTACCAACTGGACAAATAGTTAACTGAGTTTACTATTGGAAGTGCTGAAAAGGCTGCGTGAGAAAGTTAGATGACCTGAAATTTTCGCCAACAATTCATGGCTCTTGCATCACAACAATGCACCAGCTCACATGGCACTGTCTGTGAGGGAGTTTTTAGCCAGTAAACAAATAACTGTATTGGAACACCCTCCCTACTCACCTGATCTGGCCCCCAGTGACTTTTTTCTTTACTCTAAATAAAGGAAATATTGAAAGAAAGACATTTTGATGACATTCAGGACATCAAGTGTAATATGACGACAGCTCTGATGGCTGTTCCAGAAGAGTTCCAAAATTGCTTTGAGGGGCTGGCCGAGTGGCTCAGTTGGTTAAGAGTTAGCTCAAGAGTCCGAGCTATGCTCTGAGCAACAGCAGTTCGATGCCCAGCCCAAGCTGAGCTGCCGCTGATCTGCCAACAGGTGGCAGGATGGCTCAGCTAAAAAAAAAAATTGCTTTTTGAAGGGTGGACTAGGCACTGGCATCAGTGCATAGCTTCCCAAGGGGAGTACTTCAAAGGTGACCATAGGGATCTTTAGCAGTGAGGTATGTAGCACTTTTTCTAGGATGAATTCTCGAACTTAATTGTCTGACCTCATACATGCCGTCATTCCTTTGTCTTATTTATAAGTTGTGAATACGTTTCCTTAACAAGGGTAAATGGTATGAACATAGCCACAGAGCTACGTTTTCAGAAAATGACACATATGTAAGAATTTGGCAGACTTTTTTTGTCCAGGGCCAGGTAGTAAATATTTTAGACTTTGAGGGCCACACGATCTCTGCTGTAGCTACTCACGGGGCTATTGAAAAATAAAAGCAGACTTAGACAATGATAAACAAATGAATGTGACTGGGTTGCCACAAAATTTATTTTATGAATGCTGAAAGTTGAATTTCCTATTATTTTTATGTATCATGAAATATTCTTCTTTTTTTGATATTTTTCTAATCATTTAGCAAGGTAAAAACCACTCTGTAGGTCACATGAAAACAGGTAGCAAGTTGGATTTGACCTGTGGGTCATAGTTTGCTGACCCTAACAGACTAACTGAAGCAATGAGTTGCTATTTTGAATCAGTGGCAAGTAAAATAACAAAGAGGTTGGGACCAGGAAATGAGTAGTCTTCATTACTTGTGCTCCTCAGACACAGGGGCAGACAGGTAAGGCCTCAATTTGAGCATTGATGGGGGTTTGTTAAATGCCGTTGTGATGCTTTCATAAGATTAATGTGAAAGAAATGTTTCTAGATAAGGTGCAGGAGGGAGAGATCAGAAATAGCAAAACTAGGCAAGAATTTTTCATTAGTTATAATAGTTATGAGGAGATGATCATGTCATCCAGAGTATGGCTAAAGAAGAATTTCTCAGCAGATCAGATATATGGGGCATGAGAGAGCAACTATTCAAAGCTAACACATAAGATTCAAGGCAGACACACTGAGAAATTAAGATTTCTTTACCAGAAAAGGAGCAGTGAGTACATTGGTTGTAAATCAGCTGATGGGGAGGTATGCACGGAATTCCCACTGTAGGAAATAAAGCAGATTGTTGGGAATGCTCGAATGGGTTTTGGGAGACAGTACTTGCCCAGGGGTGACAATTAGTGAGAAATTTTCTCAGGGAGTGGGGCACAGGAATGGATGGAATGTTTAAGAAAAATGCATGGCCAGGGAACCAAACTAAGGACAGAAACTGGTGTGTGTGGTAGTGATGGTGGGGATGGAAGTAGAAGGCCACTTCATGGAATTCAGGGGGAAGAAAATTCTATTCCAAAAAAAAAACAAATACATAAATGAAAATCTGGAAATTAGGATCATTTAGAATTATGGAAGTCAGACCTTCCTTTCATTCCAAGGGGAAGTAATAATTAAGAGTCTAAAGTAATATATCGCTCATGGACACTTGCTGATTTCATTTCATTTATTTTTACTTTTTTGGAAATTAGAGATTTGAATTTAGGAAATGAATTTCTAAAGTGGCAGAATATTAAATAACAGCCTACAGAGATTCTAGAAAGAGCCTCGAGACCTGCCACTGGTGCCTCTGAAAGTGGTATTAAACAGTGGAAAGAAAGAAAGGGCTAGAGTTCTAACTCTGACTGGTTCTCTTGTTGATTGTGTAAACTATCCAATGTCATTCAAGAATTTAGGACTTAGTTTCTTTTTCGCAGGAGTTAGAACTTTTTTATTAAATTTATTGGAATGACATTGGTTAGTAAAATTATATAGGTTTCAAGTGTTCACTTCTATAATACATCATCTATACATCACATTGTGTGTTCACCACCCAGTCAGTTCTCCTTCTATCACCATATATTTGACCACCTTTTCCCTCTTCTACCACTACCACTCCCTTCCCTCTTAGCCTCTGGTAACCACTAAACTGTTGTCTGTGTCTATGAGTTTTTATTTGTTTGTTTGTCTTGTTCATTTGTTGCTTTCAGTTTCCTATCCCACATATGAGTGAAGTCATATGGTTCTTGAATTTTTCAGTCTGACTTATTTCGTTTAGCATAATAAGCTCAAAATCCATCCATGTTGTCACAAATGGCAGTATTTCATCTTTTCTTATGGCCAAATAATATTCCATTGTATGTACCACATCTTCTTTATCCAATCATCTATGGAAGGACACTTTGGTTGTTTCCATGTCTTGGCCACCATGAATAATGCTGCAATGAATATCAGGGTACATATATCTTTATGGATAAATGTTTTCAGATTTTGGGGGTAGATACCCAGAAGAGGGATTGCTGGGTTGTGTGGTAGTTCTATTCTTAATTTTTTGAGGAGCCGCCATACTGTTTTCCATAGTGGCTGTACCAATTTACATTTCCACCAGCAGTTCTCCACAACCTCTCCCACAGTTGTTATTAATTGTCTTGTTGATGATAGCCATTCTAACATGTGGGAGGTGGTATCACATTGTGTTTTTGCTTTGCATTTCCCTAATAGCTAGTGAAGTTGAGCATTTTTTCACATATCTATTGGCCATTCGTATGTCATCTTGAGAGAAGTGTCTGTTCAGGTCCTCTGCCCATTTTTTAATTGGATTGTTTGGTTTTTTGTTGTTGAGCTGTGTAAATTCTTCATATATTTTGGAGGAGTTGTTTACAAATATCTTTTCCCATTCAGTTGGTTGCCTCTTTGTTTTATTGATGGTTTCTTTTGCTATGCAGCTATTTTTCTTTTTTAAGATTTTATTGGGGAATTAGGAGAGCAGAACAGCAATGGGGAATCTGGGAAGGGGAACTGTTCCTCAGTCTAGTTGTGGAGGACGCTGCTTCACCAGCCCATGTTGGCATTATGATCATCGGGCTCTTCCCTGCTGAGGCAGTGAGTCACCGGCATTGGATGGCAGCTCACGGAAGCCTACACCATCGCTGGCCACTCACAGCAGCCCAGCCACAGGTTGAGCTATTGTTCACCATCTTAGCTGTAGAGGGCACAGAGTCATTGGCCCATGTGGGAACCAAACCGGTGGCCCCGCTGCTCAGAGTTCATGCTCCCAAGCCAATTCTTATCCAACTGAGCCACTCGGCTGGCCCTGCAGAAGCTTTTTTAGTTTTATATAGTCCCATTCATTTATTTTTGCTTTTACTTCCCTTGCCTTTGAGATAAAATTCATAAAATCTTCTCTGAACCCAAGGTCCATTAAGTTTAGTACCTATGCTTTCTTCTAGGTACTTCATTGTTGCAGGTCTTATGTTGAGGTCTTTGATTCATTTTGAGTTAATTTTGGTACATGGTGACAGATAGCAGCCTAGTTACATTCTTTTGCACGTGGCTTTCTGATTTTCCCAGCACCATTTACTGAAAAGGCTTTCTTTCTTCCATTGTATGTTTTTGGCCCCTTTGTTGAGATTATCTCCCAATATATATGTGGGTTTATTCTACGTTCTCAATTCTATTCCATTGGTCTCTGTGCCTGTTTTTCTGCCCACACCATACTGTTTTGATTACTGTCACTTAGTACTATAAATTGATGTCAGGTAGTGTGATACCTCCAGCCTTGTTTTTTTTTCTTAGGATTCCTTTGGCTATTCAGGGTTTTTTTTGTGATTCCATACAAATCTCATGATATTTTTTTGTTGTCTATGTCTTGAAAAAAAATGCCAGTGGGATTTTGATGGGGAATGCATTAAATCTTTATATTGCTTTGGGTAATATGGCCATTTTAACTATGTTGATTCTTCCAATCCATGAACATGGGGCATCTTTCCATTTCTTTGTGTCTTCTTTAATTTCTTTTAAGAATGTCATAGTTTTCAGTGTATCGGTCCTTCACATACTTTGTTTATCCCTAGGTATTTTATTCTTATCGTTGCAATTGCAAAAGGATATTTTTCATTTTTTTTTCCTGAAATTTCATTGTTAGTATGTAAGAATAAAATAGATTTTTGTACATTGATTTTGTATCCTGCAACTTTACTGTATTTTTTTACTGTTTTTAGTAGTTTTTCGGTCAAGTCTTTGGGTTTTCTGTATGAAGTATCATGTCTCTGTGAAAAGTGACAATTTAACATCTTCATTCCCAATGTGGATGCCTTTTATTTCTTTCTCTTGCCTGATTGTTCTGGCTAGGACTTCCAATACTGTATTGAGTGACAGTGATGATAGGGGCATCCTTGTCTTATTCCTCATCTTAGTCTCTTTATGTGTATAGTGAGCTAGCTCTAATATTCCATGCAGGTCTAAAATTCAGTGATTTCATTTTTCTCTTCTCGTATATAAGAACAGTCCTGTGTAATCTCCTTAGGGGACAGTGAAAAATTGCATTCACACCTCTGGACACCAGACTGTGAATCCCCAACGAATTATGTGGAGGTAGTGGAGATTCTGAGGTTTTTAAAAAGTATTTTAATATATCTCACTATTTTAAAAGCTAATTAAAATGGCACCTTGATCCAAGAGAGTGCTTGAAATGCTCATATTCTTGGGTTCTGAAATCTTATTAATTCAGGGAGGGAATAGTCTCATGTGGATCAGGAGCTCTCATTGGCATTGGTGACTCTATGATACCTACAAATATTAAAAGGGCCCTTCATGGAACAAGTTTGGAAACTTCTGGTCAAAATGCATGCAGATGAAATTATTGCAACAATACAATGTCTGATGAGTAGGTCATTATTCAAAGCTTGACATTGGCAACAATTCCAACATATGATAAAATATCATCGACTCTCAGAAGATGGGAAAACTTCACAGCTGTGGTTTGCTTCTGCCGAAGAGTATTCTTGCACAGAATTTGCCACCTATCAGAGAAGAGAGAGGGAAAGGTCCTGCATGTGCACAAGAAACTAAGAGAAGTTTAGGATCATCACTGGATAAAAACAGATATAGGACTACATAGTTGCTGCTATATAATAAAATAAGTGATAATAAACTAAATTTGGATTATGTTTTACCTTTGTGAAAAGAACTTCCACGTATATTATCATGTTCTAATTTTTTTTTTTTTGAGGGCAGTGTCACTGGCCCTCATATGTGGGACCAGAACCGGGGCCGCTGGCTTCCCAAGCCAGCGCTTAACCACCACGCCACTCGGCCGGCCCATATCATGTTCTAATTTGATCAAAACAACAGTGACTTCATAAATCAAGAAGGAAAGATATTATTTCTATTTTACAGCTGGATAAACTGAGTCTCATAAATGTAAAGTGTTTGTCTAAGATATAACAAGTACTAATCTTGAAGCTGGAATGTATCAATAATCTATTGCCACACTAGTGCTATGTAACAAACAACCACAAAAGCTTAGTAGCATGCAAAAACAAGCATTTATTTCTCATCCATCTGGGGTGATGAGCAAGGCAGCTCTATTAATCTGGGCTGGGCTCAGTCACATGTAGAGGGTGTAGCTGTCTGTTGGCTGACCTAGGATGGCCTTGGCCAGAATGACCAGAAAGACTTAGCTACACACCGCTGTCTTTTATCTTCCTGGCTTGTTCTCTGGTCAATGGCAGAAGAAAAAGATGAGCAGAAAGACACAAGTGCTTTCCCCAGCCTCTGAAAACAGCCCATTGGTTGAAGTGTATCACATATACACACTCAGAAATCAGAATCAGAAGAAAGGTAGGAGTAAAGATATGGGCCCACTAATATTTACCACTTGGAATATCAACCTATGTTTTCTGCTTCTAATCTCATCCAATCTCTTTTTACCTTTCTAAGAAGTGTATATAGTTCTCAAACTGAAGTCAAATTTCAAGGGAAATAGCTGGTCCTTAAAGAATGAATGTGATTTCTACTCAGATGCACCAGATGACAATTAACATTTATTCTCATCCACTTGAAAATATGTAGTGCCTACTATGTGCTAAGCACTATGCTGAGAGGCTTGTTCTTTATAAAGGAATAAAGCAGTCATGTCAGCTTTTATTTTATAATTGTATATCAAACCTTTGTGTTAAATCATATTAGTATAAAATTTCTTCTATTTACACTCTGAAATTCAACAGTCAGGTATCAGCACCTGAAAAATAAAGGGAAAAACAGGTTGTAGCGTGGCTCAGCAGTTCTGCTCAATTATCTCACACAGCTCCTGCAGCACCTGCCACATTCTTCACGGTCTCACAGACCAAATGTGCCTTCAATTCTTTTCTTTCTCCTCCCAGAACTGACCCTGCTCATAAAGAGAGTCAGCAGCTCTTTACCTGCTGTAATATGCCTGCAACTGCCTCAAATTCCAAAATTAGTTCTCATATTGAATGTGTCAGGTGGAAAAAGCAGGGCATTTCTCCCCAGGTTCACAGATAGAATGCCATATGTATTGACATTTTAGAGCTGGAAGAGACATGGGATCTTCTAGTTCAGGCAGTTTCCAAATTCTTCTTGTTATTTTAATTGTAAAGCAATGGAATTACCCCTTTAAATTTCCAAATGACATTTCTGGTAGGGCCCAATGACTGAGAATAGATAAAAGCAGGTTTTTCTACATAAATTGAGAGTAGGGTGTTCAGAACCCCATCTACTCAACTTGGACCAAGCTAAAACTAATGAAAACATTCTTAAAGAATGTCCTAGATAAACCCTGCCAGTTTTGAAGGTCATGTTTTTTTTTCCCTCATAGCACTGAGGAATGCAAATTTGTGGCATGTACAACAAGTAGGCTGCTACGCAGCCCCCTGTCCCTATGCAGACATGATTAATCAAGTACAGCACTGTATCCTGCTCAACCTGAATTTGGTACCAGAGTTCCTTTCAATATAGAACTAAAAATTCACTATCAGTGTAAATTGGAATTTGCACTGAAGATAAAACTTATTTGCAATCTCTATGAGAGACTTTCTGTTCACACAGACAGACAGACATACATACACACACACACACACACACACACACACACATGCATACATCTTCCTTACGCACATACATTACTTTTCCTATATCTAATACTGATGTTCCCTGGTTATCTACTCAGATAAACAAGCTATGAGCTCTACAGAGGTTGAACTAGGCTAGTACAGTCAGCTCTAAGAATCTTGACAGCCTTCCTCACCCAGGAACAATTAGTCTTGAGAAGACATCTTGCCCACACTCCAGAAACTCAGAAAAAACAAATACTGGTGAATATGTGAGTATTTGAGGAGTCACCAAAAACCAGACTCTAGACAGTCCTTTATTAGTTATAATACTCAGAGGCTGACTTGAAGGGACGTTATCCCCACTTTTAGGATACAAACCATTTTTTATGAGAAATGACATTTACATCCAAAAGGTTTACACTTCTATTTTCCACTAATCCAAAAAGTGTTTTTACCACCTTTTCTAAACTAATCTGAATTGAAAAACTGGTAAGAGGTGAACATCTTAGTGGATTTAAGGTCTGGATGTTATCCTTAAAAGTTCTTTATATTCTCAAATCCGTTTTCCCCCCACCAAAATTATGGGTTTTAGAGTCAGTTAAACCAAGGTCCACCTCTCATCTCTGCCTTTTGCTTGCTATGTGATTAAGTATTGTTTTACTATTTTAGGTACTCAGAATGTCCTATTATCCCAAGTGTATTTGAAGGTGATGTATCCATATGGTGATTCAGTAACCCCAAAATCAAGAAATTGAGGTTCTAGTACCCGCCATATGCCTTAAAGATCCCTGTAACCTTCAGGGTCTTCATTTGACAATGAAGATCGAGTTTGATGTGCTGTGAGGCAGCCATTGGAGGTGCACCAATCAGATTTTCCAGCAGGAGAAAAATTAGCATCCAGCTGCAAAAAATGCAGATCTTCCTCTTTGCCTTAGCTTTTGATCTGAGGCCAGCAATTGCCAAGCAACTCTAGCCAGTGCCTGGGCATGCAGGGGCACTAGAGCCTGCCATTCCTCCTAATGGGCAAATGTTGCACCAGAGTTCCCAGTTGGATTGGCTGAGACTTTGTCAGAGCTGTATTGTGGTCTCTCCCTGCCCAATGCTGTTTCCTCTCTTTTCTTTTTACAGGTGTCAGAACTAAAATACGGTTTGAAACTTTCCTTGCTCATTCTGCCTTCCTCCCTTCTTCATCATTTCCTAGCATTATCTTCCTTCTCCCTCCAATAAACCCCTTGCACTCCTGACTCCATTTCAAAGTCTAATTTGTGATTGACCTAAACAACACATTCCATAAAGTCTATTTCAGCTCAATAATCTTTTAATTAATAATATCATGTTAGAAGGAATTCTGATTTCTTTTACGTTTATGTTTGGCATTTTAGCAATAGACTTGGAGAGGGTGAGTGGGGGAAGACCATCATCTCAGTTTGCCTGGAACAGTGCCAGTAGACACATGTTGTCCAGATATCCCCTCACCTAACATTTGCTGCTATAAAAATTGTTTTGGAGACCACACATGATATGGTCTCCTAAGTGATACCAAATCACATCTACAATTCCTTCAATTTCTAAAGTTTAAAATGTTTCCATATATTAACAAAATAGCTCAACATATCTGCCAATGTGATGCTACTCATCATTCACTTATGTATTCATTTATTTCTAGAAATATTAATTGAGTTTAATTCAGTACATCATTATATACTCAGGACTTGGATAAAAGACAGTAAATAGTTGGGTAACATTTTAGGTCAAGTTGGGGTAGATTACTGGCTAAAAGACTAATTTGAAAGACCAATTTTTCCTTGATTCACCAGTTCACAAAGAGCATTCAGAATGGCCAGTCTACCATGACAGATACTTTCTCCAGTGAGGATGACATGCTTCCCTGGGGAAAATCTCTCTGGGCAGCTGCAGTCACAGTGTAGGTTGCTGACTTCAGCTCGATTATACTCGACAGATTGAAAGCTCACAGGTGCCTGGAGTATACCAGAAAACATTTGTCTTTCTTAGTGGGAGAATAGGATTTTAGTTGGCTGTGTGGGAGTTTTCACTCAGACATATTTTAATGGTACTTTCCTGCATGACAAAAGTAACATTAGCAGAATATAGTCTGTTAAGTATTAAAGATTGTTTCATTTTAGCCATAATTTTTAATGAAAATTCATTAAACAGCTGTACTAAAATATTGCCTCTTTTAACAAGATGAGGCACCCTTGGGATTTTGCATGTTTCACCTAGTTGAAAAAAGCCTGCTTGGCTCCACTTCTCCATACTTCTCAATTTGCCCTGGCCATGGCAAAATCTAATAAGCAAGGTTAAAATGGGCTATCACAGGGGACACTATTTTAAACACAGTGGAACAATTGTTTCTGAAATCAGTATCCACTTTGAGGTCTTGAGAGCTAGGTTGGATTCTATTTCAGTTGAAAAACGGTGAAAAAATGATACATATCAAAAGATGAATAACCTGAAGATTGGTCACTACAAAGATTAATTACATCTCTAAGTATTACCTACATTTATTTTTTCATATTTTTTTTAGTTTCAAGTGTACAAAACAACATAGCAATTAGACATTTCTGTACCTCACAAAATAACCCCAAAATGTCTATTACCCATCTGACATTGTACATAGTTATTACAATATTATTGACTATATTCCCTATGCTGTACTTTATATCCCCATGACTATTTTGTTAACTATAGTTGATATTTAATATTATTTTATATTAGTTTCAGCTGTACAACATAGTAGTTAGTCATTTATATATTTTATGAAGTAATTCCCCCAATAAGTGTAGTTTTACAATATTATTGACTATATTCAGAGGGGTGATGGGAGGCTGGATGGGAAAGGTGAAGGGATTAGGAAGTACAAATTGGTAGTTAAGTAACCCCTACATTTAACTTTTCTTTTTAAATTACAAGATGGTTACATACTCAATTCGATTTTGTCGTTGTTTATGTCACTTATTGGCCGTAGACAGCTCTCAATTTCTACTTAGGGCACAAAACTCAGATTTTGGTGTTTATTGTGTAACAAAGAAATATTTACAAAGATTTTTACTATTAGAAGTTTCCATGGTTGATTATCACTTATCTTTAAGTTTTGATAATACATTTCTTACAAATATTACTTTGTGCAACAAGTATGAATCTCTCCATAACATATGAGGTACGAATAATGTTACATTTAATTGTTTTCCCCTAGTCAGCTCCAATCCCACCTGTAAAGCCAATATCACAACATCCCTTCACCTCTTTGATAAAGTCATAGTTCAGTCAGGACAGTGGAAATCATTGTAGATATTTTTAGTTGAAATTAAATTGGGATTTAATACAGGGAAGCATAGGCTTCCACAACCTTTGCAGTGTTGCTAACATCAGGGAAGCAGAAAAGGCAGGAATCTGAGAGGGCGGCCACTGATCACCCCAGGTGTGTCTGCAGGAGCCAAGTGGGAGATTCCTGCAGGATGCTCAGAAGTTGTCAAACCCCTGCCTATCTCAGCCCATCCCTGCCTGCAACTTCAGGAGGACAAATAATTGCTTTTCCTTTTATTACATTTTCCGAATCTCACACAAATTCCTTTCCATGGTATTATGTACCCTGGAGATCTTGCTGGCAAGGAGATCCTGAAAATGTATTTCTAGGATTTTCTGTTTCTGGGCCAACACAGAAGGATAGAAACGGCACAGAGTCAAGATGGATAACATCTGGCACAGTATCACAACCCGGAGGGGCACACGTAACTCCCAAAAGAAAAATCTCCCATATTTATAATTCTCATTATGATAGGCCATGGGTTCTTAATTCATGACTGTTTCACTGCTGTTCTGTGTTTCTATAACTTGTAGATGCAGAAAGCTAACCCCATTCACATGCCATTTCTCTCCAGGCTTGGAAGCCCTGGCCTCGCTCCCTTCCCAGGTAAGCAAGATCATCTGGATAAGGACACCACTTCCTGTATTCTCCCCAGGTTAAGCTTGGAAATTGGCCCATCATGCAGGCTCCCTGGGCTGTGGAGTTATGCCCCACCCTTATTAACATAGTCCTCACATCACCTGTTGTACCAGAGGTTGCTCCATCCACATCCATCCCTACCTTCCAGTATCTAACACACTCCTTTGGTTTCCTTATGTCCCAATCATGGAATCATGCTGAGGATATATGGATGGCCAATAGATGCATGAAAAGATGCTCAGCATCACTAATCATCAGAGAAATGCAAATAAAATCCATAATGAGATCTTACTCACACCTGTCAGGAGGACTACAATCAATAAATCAAGAAATAACAAGTGTTGGTGAAGATGTGGAGAAAAGGGAACCCTTGTGCACTGTTGATGGGATTGCAAATTTGTGCAGCCATTATGGAAAACAATATGGAGGTTCCTCAGAAAAATTAAAAATAGAACTAACTTATGACCCAGCAATTCCACTCCTGGGTATTTGTCTGAAGAAATACAGTTTAAAAAATAATTTCAGTGCAAAGATTTGTTTTGACTCATTTTTAAACAGTAATGCTTAATTGCACCCATGTGCCTCTAAGCCTCCTCAACACAAAAGCCTGTTTTAAAGGAGACATCTGTTGCCACCCAAATGAAAACACCTCCTTTAGAGCTCTGGAACCCAAAAGCTGATTAGTTTCCAGTGGAGGAAAGGGAACTCTGATCTTAGGGAGATAAAAGCGTGATTGGCCTCCTACTGGGGTAAAAAGCACTTTAAATTCTTTCCCAATGAATCTCCAGAAACAAGAGCACAATGCTATTTCTCTGTAGGTCATCCTGTCACATTGAATTTGCAATAAATCAACCTGCCACACTTGCTAGAAGATTGTCTTTTCCTGTAGATGCTGAAGTGAAAAGCATTCTTCTTAGCACATCATTGTGGATCGAGAGCTATGTCTATCTCCCCAGAACTGAACTGCTACTAAATGAGGATGGATTCTTGCTCTATGCTCATCTACATCGAGAAGAAATCAAAGCCCAACAATCCCCTTATATGACTGTGAGAGGAGATAACAGTGATGCTTTTAGATGCAGGTAGGGAGTTAGACATTCTGGACCACCTAACTAACTGGTCTTTGTAGGTTTGAGGGATGGAAAAGAACAGAGGAACTCTTAGGGCTCCTGCAGAAGAGGTGTGGTAATGGGTTATGGTGGGGGCCAATGAGAAGGGGTGGAGGGAGAGAATGAGTGAGCAAGCAAACAAGTAGGAAGGAGCAGATGGGCATGAAAGACAACGAGTTTAGGGGAACTGAGTAAGAGACTGAAGAGTAACCGTGTATGAAGGATTAGAACGCTGAAAGTCACATATTCATACCTGACCACCAAAACAGTTATGCCACCTCCAGCAGGATGAGACAAAGGAAAAGAACTAGGTTGATATACAGCAGTGGGCAGATATAAACCCTGCAACTAAGCCCATACTTGAAGGTAGGCATTGGAACTCAGAGGGTTTAATGCAAACCTGATGGATACAGTAAACACTGTAGTAGAAGATTGTAGATCAAGCCACATACAGAAAAGTAGGCAGGTGATGCCCGCCCAGAAAAATCCACTAGTAGAAAATAGGACTCCAACCCCTTGACTGGGGTTCCAACTGAGATTATATTCTTTGAGTTGATAGGACAGGCATAAGCAAGGCAGAAAGTCATTCCTAGATGATTATGGTATAGGGAAGGTTCCTGGTTCAGAGACTCATAACACAATTTATTTACTAGTAGAGGGTGCAAGATGTCCTGTAAATAAAAAAGAGTTCCAGTTATGAGAATCAGGAATAAAGCCAGGATTGAAATAACAGAACTAATAATAATAATAATTATTAAAAATATTTTATTATTATTATCATCATTTAAAGATGTATGACCAGGTTCCAAGAACTCCATGTCTTTTTCATATCTTTTTCCTTTAATCATTATAACTAACAGTGAAGTAAATATTATTATCTAATTTAGCAGATAAAGGGACTGAGCCCCAGGGAGTTCAATTATCAAAATCATATTGCTAATAAGGGACAGAGTATGAATTGAACTCAAGGCTCTCTGATTTCAATTATGATTCAGTGATAAGCATGGAATTGAGCTTGATTTCCCTCAGTCATTACAGTGGCCAAGAGTATTTTCCAAAGATGATTGTAACATTATCTCTTATTCCACTTGGTTTTCTGTAGTGTGACTTTGCCACACCCCCACAAAGAAGAGTCTCTTTATATACTTCCTTGAAACTGGTATAGAATAAGACATAAGTGATGCTGTCCCAGTTACGGATTTAGCCCTTAACTGACCTCCATGGAAGTTTCCATGTATAGCCTCTTAGAATGGGTGTTCACGATATGCTCCCACTCAGAACACATCCGCCATGTTATAAGAAACCTAAGGCACATGGGAAAACTCCAATTCATAGCTGCAGCTAGTTCCCTGGTGACAGCCAGAATCAACCGCTAGCACTTACAGTTGGATCACTTGGATGTCCAGCCCAGCTGAGCCTTTAGAGGACTGCAGCCTCAGCCACCATTTACATGACTACAATCACATGAAACCTGCCCAGCTGAGCCCAGAACCACAAGAACTAGTAATATATTATTCTTTCAAACTACTAAGATTTGGAATAGTTTGTTATGTAGCAAAAGATTAGAATGCCACACAAAGTAAAATGTGATCCTAGCTACAGAGCTGAAACTGAGCCTGGAGAGAAGGTTAGGTAGGTCTAGGTGTGGGGGGGAGGAGGGAGATGGAAAACCAACTATGCAATACATTGGTTACTCTTAAGTCTGGAGTAGAGGATGAGTAAGATGATTGAGTAACATGAAATTTTGTACCCATTACTTAGCTCCATTGTATCAGTTGTCTTGTTAGTTTTCCATTGCTGCATAAAAAAATTGCTATGAGTCTGATGTGATCATTAACCTTTCTAGAAAACGCAGCTGGCAGTTCTCTGAGGTTTGTCATTAGAATGTGAGAAAAGCCACACAGATTTTGCACAAGACTGTTCAGAGAAGTTTGGTTGATTTGGAGAGCTACTGCTCCACTTTAGGGTGGCAGAAAAATGAGATTTCAACAATTCTTTTTTGTATTTTTTATTTTTATGATGATTCTTCTTCTTATCAATGGACAGAGACCAGCTACTTTGGCAATGAGAAGGAAACTGCACAGACTCAGCTGCCATCAGAGGAGATACATGCCTCTCCATTCACGAGTGCCCTTCCCCTGAGGTCTTCTCTAGCTAACTTCACTGGGTCTACGAGATGAAGAGGAGGAGTGAATGAAAGAGACCCACCCACACAGTAGTGTGCTTTCTTAGAAGTTCCTGTATGAAAAGGAATCATTTGAAAGCACCTGGGATGTCTTATTATTTTCACAGGATTCTCTTGTTTTCTCTTTAGAGGGAAAATAACATAAACTAAAAAGCAATTACAATCTGAAGCACAATTATTTACCTGTATAAGAAAAAAATCTCTCATCTTTTCTGCACATTGTAATTCTTATGTGGGTTAAAAAGGAAAATACTTTGTAATGTCTTAGAACTCTCTAAAAGTAAAAAGTGCAAGATTTTAAAATTTTTCTTTGATTTTCTTCAAAAATATTAAGATAACTATGTATATGTTTGAGTAATTATTCTTTTAAAAATGCTAAATCTGAAATCAAATGCATTGACTATTCTGCTTTGCAGAATTGGGAGAAAATAATTGGTTCATTGATTATCAAGAGAGACTAAGAAAGAAGCTATTAGTTGCTACCAATTTTATATTACAGGCTTTAATGTTTATGAAAGTATTTTTTTATTTTGAATAATATTCATTTAAAGTAAAAAAAAATTGCTATGAACTTATTAGCTTAAAACAACACATGTATTATCTCCCAGTTTCCATGGTTCAGGAATCTAGGTACAATTTAGCTGGATCTTTTGTTCAGGGTCTCACAAAGCTGCTATTATAGTGTTGGCCAGACTGGACGTTAGGCTCCTCTTTCTAGCTCACGTGGTTGTTGGCAGAATATGGCCCTCAGCTCCTAGAGGCCACCTGCAGTTCCATGCCTCATGGCTCTCTCCACAGGCAGTTCACATCCCAGGAGGTTGTTTTCTCAAGGCCAGTAGGAGAGTCTCTCTAATACATGCTAGCAAGACAGATCTATCTCTATCTCTATATCTATTTCTATATCTAATTTATATCTAATCTCTATCTCTGTATATAATCTATATCTATATCTAGATAGATGATAGATAGATAGATAGATAGATAGATAGATAGATAGATAGATAGATAGATAGATAGACATAGTAACATAAACATGGGAGTGACATGCCCTCACCTTTGCCATATTCCATTTGTTAAAATCAAGTTACTCAAGGGGGAGGGATTATTCAGATTACCAACACTGGGACCACCTGAGGATCTGTTTCCAACAGTTTGTCTTCCTTCGCTTATTCAGTATTAAGTGTCCCATCACCCACTCATCCATCATTTATTCTCTAAGAATGCTCCTTCGTAACCTTGGCATTTACTTTTCCATCTACCTGGAACACTTCCCCAGAAATCTGCATACCTCACCCCTCTGCCTTCCTTCAGGTTCCTGTTCAAATGTCACCTCATCAATGAGGGATTCCCTCAACCAGCCTGTCTAAAACAGCCAAGCTTAGGCCCTAGCATTCACTATCTCCTTATCCTGCTTTGTTTTTCTCAGTAACTCTTACAAACATTTGATATATGTATTTATGGCTTTGTTTACTGGTTGTTTCTCCTAATACAGTGTAAGCTCTGTAAGAGCAGGGACTTTGTTTTGTTCACTGTTGAAATCCCAAAACCTAAAAGAGTGCCTAGCTATAGCCGGAACTCAATAAATATTTGTTAAATAAATGATGAATAACCAAATGAACATGTATTGAGCACCTACCATTTGGAAAGGATGGTCCCAATTGTTTCAGGGACCCGAATAGTTTCAGCTGTGAAAGAGTTTGCTAGGACAGTACAGAAACTTGACCCTGAGAATGAGGACTTGGGAGCAAAAAGATTCTTTAAAATCAAACTCAATCTAAGCAACTTAAAGGAGGCATTATAAATGTCTACATACCCCAGAGAAAGAATAAATTAAAACTGAGGCAGCTGAAGCTAGTGTTTAAGTGAAGACAAGCACTCAGAAAATTAAAACTGTGTCAAAACAAAACTGAAAACAAATCATTTCAAGAGCAGTGTTTCCCGGGTTCACTTTTCCCAGAGGCTAAGTGCTGTAAGCAGACCACTAATTTTCACAATATTAAGAAGTGCTTTACCTGGTGGGGTCTGCTAATTTTCATTTTTCCAGTGGAGAAGCTACCTTCTTGTAGATGGTGTTTAATGGGTCCTGGATCATCTTGAGATGTTTTCTCAAGCTGTGTACGATGTTGCAGGTGTGGGTATTGTTCCAGGGAGAGGAAGCTGAAAAGGCTGATTTCCAGATGTTGAGCTCAATTGAAAAGAACATAGGAAGGTGCAACTTACAAGCAAATATTGGAGCCAAAGCAACAGTAGCTAAGAAGAAGAACATTTCTGGGGAATAGAAGAGTGTGCAAAGACAGAAAGAATTTAGCCCTTAAAGCTTGTCTTGGCAAGGCGTAGTGAGGATGCAAGTGACAGTGGTGGTATAGTTCAGTGATGAATCATAAATCATAGTAAAATCAAATCACAATATGAGGGGAAATGGGTTTCCCCTTATGTTTCCAGTCTTATTTTGTGATGCTGGGGATCGTGCCCAAACTGTCAGAATACTCATAAAGAAAATATCCCGAGCAGCAAGAATAGAACTGGGCAGCCTACAAGCAACTCCCTCCTTGTCTAAAGAAAAGCATAAAGCCAATTTCAAAGTGTGAAATCAACTTGGACTTTGGTTTTCAGCTAACTGCCTTGCTTCCCAACCCTTACTATTGGTGAGAAAGAGTTGAGGACAGCTGATTCAAAGAACATTGCAAGAACTATGAGTTGGTGATGGTAGAAAAGTAAAATTAATTTCACTGTGAACATTGTATACATTGCCAAAGCATGGTGGGCACTAGCTGTGCACTCCCTTGTGCCAACCAGACTCAGCATCTATCTAGCAGAGAAACGCAGTAACTGAAAGGATTTGTAGCCAAGTGGGCACATCCAGTTGCATGACATCTGGACACCAAAGTCTTGTATGTTGCAATTAGCTGTTAAATAGTCATAGATTGGGAGTAATTGATATCTCTGCAAAATGTAATACATTTGCAATTTGGAAATGCCCAATCTTAAAAGCAATGGTGCTAATAAAAGTGACATCTGGTAACCTTGGAATCTCCAAGTTAAAAGAAAAGAAGAAGAAAATGGATCACTGAAGGCATTTTTCTTTCATGTGGACAACAGGTTAGTTCCATTACTTGCCTGTATGTCAGATTTGCCAAATAAACATTTAAGTTTCAGATTCCTGGGCCCTAGATACTGGAGTTTCTGGATTGATAGGACGATTCAGAATTTATCTTTGTTATCCCAAATAATTCTAATGGACATTTTTGAGAACCTTGAAAATAGATGACTTGAAGAAGGCTTACCATTTATATAAATAAAGGACTAAAAGGTAGATGTTTAAGAAACAAAATATTCATTATGCTTTAGAGTTGCATAATACTTTGGACCCAAATGACAGAAGTTTACGAATTAAAGATCTTAGAAGGTAAATTCTGATTCAACATAAAGAGGAACCCTCTAAAATCAGAGTAGAAAAGACCAATGAAAAACCAAGCACAGGGCCGGCCGAGTGGAGCATTGGTTAAGAGCTGGTTTGGGGATGCCAGCGACCCCGGTTCAGATCCCACATATGAGGGCCAGTGACACTGCCCTCTACAGCTAAAAACAGCTACACCTGGAGCTAGGCAGCGAGCCTGGGCAACGGTGTGGGCTGCAGCCCCTGCTGCAGTGGGCTGCCATAGGCTACAGTGAGTGGCCCGCAGCCAGCGTGAGCGGCCGGCAGCCAGTGTGAGCGGCCAATAGCCGCGGTGAGTGACCATCCAGAGGCCGGCGACCCATCTGCCTCATCCGGGAAGAGCGCAATGAAGATACCAACATGAGCCTGTGAAGCAACGTCTTCCGCAACTAGACCGAAGAACAAAAAGACAACAACTTGTCTGTTCCCCTGCCCCATGCTCCAATAAAAATCTTAAAAAAAAAAACAAGCACAATGGTCAATGGAGCGGTAAGTGTGGGGGCCAGATTATTATTACATACATAGATATATCCAGTGGAATAGTGGTTTCAGGTGGCAATGAATACCTTTTTGTCACTGGATTTGTCCAAGAGCTCTGAGAACAATTTTATCAACAGATCATTTACCATTTAACCCACTCCAACATACTTTCTGCTTCCACTGTTCTGCCAACCTTGCCTTACTATGTCACTAACACCCTCTAAATTGCCAAATCAAAACATATTCAAACATTCATTGAGTGCTTATTGTTTATCAGGTACTGTTACATGCAATTTAGGTGTTGCATTCAATTCTTGCAAAAACCTTATGAAGTAGGTAATAGTCTTATGTAATTTTGCACATGTGGAATCACAGGCATAGTGAGGATAAATTATTTTCTCAAGGTCACATGATTAGAAAGGAGTACAATTGATATGTTATTCTGAGAAGCCAAATTTTAGAGCGAAAACTCATATAGTGTCTATTCCACACCCTCTTTTACAAGACCTTCATGCAATATTTGACATGACTGACCTCTCTCTACTTGAAATACTCTTAGTTTCTACAACACCGCAATTTCAAGGTCTTCCCCTTATTTGTCTGTCATTCATTCTGAGTTTCCTTTACTAGCTCCTCCTCCCCTAGCAAAGCAATGACTTTATTGTATCTCTTGTCATCCTTCCACCCTCTCTGCAGACATTCTCATCCATTCTCATCATTTTTCAAGGTCATCTATAGTTATAACTCTAGTCGAGGCCACTTTTGTGAGATTTCATAAGTGTATTTGAAATCCTTACATCAATGCCTTATAAGCAGCTCACAATTAAGAGTGAAGAACAGAACTCGTGCTTTCCAACCTCTCTTTTAGAAAATGGAATGAGGAAGAACTTCAGAATAATCCTTGACACCCTTCTCTCCCAGCACAGCTACATCCAATCTATCACTAAGTCTCGTCCACTCTTCTTCCACAATATTTGGAAACTGCTCATTTCCTTCTAATCCATTGCCACTAATCTGGCACAAGTCTATTTCTCATTAGACTGTTGTAAGAACAAATTTATTAGCACTTTGCTTAGATTCTTTCTTTCTTAACTGAGTTGCCCTCCTTACAAAAAGTTAGTTCTGGATGTTGTATGCCTTGCTTTACTGAATGCATTCTTCTGGGATTAGACTAGGGATGATTATTTCCAAAAACATCATTTTTTATTATTGCATAATATTCCATCTTATAGTTTTCCATGATTTAACTGTTTTCCTATTATAGATCATTTAAGTTTTCCCACTTTCAAAAAATTATTAGACTTTATTTTTATACCAATTTTAGGTTGACAGAAAAATTGAGAAAAAACTCAGAGTTCACCTATACTCCCAATTCCCCCACACAATTTCCCCTACTATTAACATCTTGCATTAATGTGGTACACTCATTACAATTGATGAACCAATATTGATACATTATTATTAACTAAAGTTACCCTCCAGGCACCATCACAAGAACTAATATCCTCAAACACGGGATTTAAGGAAAGATAAGCCTGGCTTTATGTTTTCCATTCTTCCTTGTAGAACTTCAGAGCTTTCAGGGATCTTAGTGATTACTTAATCTATGATTTTTGTCCTTCAATATCTTTTGTACTATTTATCTATTTATTATTGTTTTGTGGTTTTTTGTTTGTTTGGTTGGTTTTTTTTTTTTTTTGGTTTTTTTTTGGTGTGGTGATAAGAGAGGAGGTAAGAACCAGCATGGTATTTTAGTTTGTAAGTACAAAAAATGAACAGAATTATAAACTACAGAGCTGGAGACACCAGGCCAGCTTAGCATAGTCCTGCAAATCAGATATCTTCTAAGGCTGTTTGGACCAGCTGCATGTTGTCTGTGACTTCAGCATGCTTAGGTCCATGCATGCTTGCAGTGGAAAAGAGTTAGCGGGAAAAGGCCCAGTAAATATTACATGGTGTGATGGTTTATTTTATGTCTCCATGTGGCTGGGCCATGGTGTCCAAATATTTGTTTCTGTGAAGGTATTCTCTGGATAACGTTAACATTTAAATTGGTAGACTTTGAGAAAAACAGATTGCCCTCCCTAATGTGTATGGGTCTCATCTAATCAGTTGAAGGCCTGAAGAAAAAAAAAGTCTTACCCATCCTGAACAAGAAGTAATTTGCCAGAAGATGGCCTCCTGACTAGACCTGCAACATCAGCATTTCCTTTAGTCTTCAACCTCATGGCTCACCCTGCAGATTTTGGAATTGTCAGCCTCCATAAGTCTTGTGAGCCAATTCCTTAAAAAGTCTTTATCATCTATCTTTCTACATTCTATTGGTTCTGTTTCTCTGGAGACCCCTGACTAATACACATGGCTAAAAGTTAACGGGAAACACTGAGTCATATTTTTGGTAGACAGGATTGACAGCATGTGAATTCTTGTTAGTTGTTATTAAAAATCTATATTCCACTTGGACTACTTCTGATTCCCACTGTGATGTCAAATGATGGAGAGTAAAGAAAAAGAGAACGGGAGGTGTGTGGGAGGGAGGATGAGGGTGAGTGAGTGTTACCACCTTAAGCCTCCTAACTTCCAATTGAATATAACCCTCTCGATAATATATTTCCCCATGGCAGGCAGTGGCTTTCAAGATAATTACATAGACTTCATGGTGCCTCAAAGTAATATGATTAATACTCTCGTGGTATGGATAGTAATGTGCATCTTCCTCAGAAAACCATTTTTAAAAATCATGTCTGAAACATGGTTTCTGTCTTATCTACCTTCTTATCTCCTCAGCTTACACAAAGCTACAGTATGAGACTAAAGAAGTAGGAAACCATTGTTAAATCCTTCCCTCACTACTTTCAGTGCTCCAGAAAGGCGACATATTTTCTCATCTACTTCTCTCTTTACAGGAAAAATATTAGCAAGGACTTTTCAAAGAAAGCTTCAAAAGAATCACTTAGAGAATCTCAAACTAATAGGAAAGAATGGGGCTGCTTTCACATATTAAGGCAGTTGAATGCATCAAAAAGGCAAAAATAATTGTGGATGAATTTTATTTAGACAATATTCATTTATTGAAGAAATGTTTGGGGATGTTCTACTATGTGAAAAGTCATGTGTTGGGCCTGCCAAGTGGCATGGTGGTTAAGCACTGGCTTGGGAAGCCAGCGGCCCCGGTTCAGGTCCCACATATGAGGGTCAGTGACACGGCCCTCAAAAAAAAAAAAAAGTCATGTGTTTCAGGACCTGTTTACAATTACTAGTAAGACGTTGTCCCTAACTTCAAGAAGTTCATC
Source organism: Aselliscus stoliczkanus (assembly GCA_033961575.1). Classification (NCBI taxonomy): domain Eukaryota; kingdom Metazoa; phylum Chordata; class Mammalia; order Chiroptera; family Hipposideridae; genus Aselliscus; species Aselliscus stoliczkanus. The sequence continues at coordinate 90,330,299 of CM066737.1, read as the reverse complement.
ATTTAGAAGAAAAATAGTAGTCAATCAAACAATTACCTATTGTATAATATAACAATTATAATAGAGTTATCTTGAGGGTGCAAGAAGAAATCTGTGAGAAGATAACATTCAAGAGTTCTGAAATGCTGAGTAAAAATATCAGTGAATGGCATGTAACAAAACCCCACTGATAAATACAGTTTTTAAAAATTCAGTTATAGTAAACATAAATTGTTTTCAAAAGCAGTCATCTGAAAATATTAATATTAAGCTCACGTTGTTTGATTTTCTTGAGTCTTTAAAGCTGGAGTATTGTTGTGTATTGGGCTTCTTTTCATTATAGTTGACATACAATATTATATCAGTTGCACATGTACATTTCCAGAAGATTACAAAAACAGAACAGAAAACAAAATAATAAGGATGTGCATATGTGTTAGACGACTAATAAATGAGATAAATTGTTTCCTTTTAAAAACTGTTAAATTTTAAATGATGCTAAATTGATTTATTAAAAAATAAAGATTGGTTGTTTAAATGTTTGTAAGAAGCTTTCACATAGGTCAATATCTTCAAAGTCTTGTGTGAAATGGAAAATCATGCTTGTTTGGATAAGGTATACATTGTTGGTTGTTTAATAGGGGTTTATGACTAACTTCAAAAACAAAGCATCTAGTATTTCATCTAGTGAAATATCACATTTCAAGAAGAAACACAATATGGGATTGCTGAACCAATATAGATTTATGCCAGCAAACCCAAAAGGAAATCATTTCCCTTGATCCAAGGTATCTACCGATTATAGAAAAAAATTAAAAAGTGAAAGCATCAAGTATCTTATTTGCCTTTAATTGAGTTTATCTTCATTTATTTTCTCTCACTTATATGTCTATAAAAGTCTCTGAGAATTTTTGAGAATAAAAAGGACACAACTGCTCTGTCTTTCCTGTACTGCCCTGCACTAATGGGACTGCAATGAAAGCATATGTATCCCTGTGAAACTGAAGTGATTGTACATTGTTCCAACAAGGATTAAAATTTTTGTTTTTTACAAAAGAGCATGAATAGCTTTTTTTTTTTTTTTTTTTGCTGGATAAGGTCCAAGATGGCAGATTAGGTAAACATTATACCTACTGTCTCCCAGGATCACATCAACATTACAAACAAATGATAGAACACTCAACTTCAAGAATCACCTGAAGGCTAGCTGAACAGAACTCCTATAACTAAGGATCTAAAAGAGAGGCCACATTGAGACTGGTAGGAGAGGCAGAGACATGAAACAGGCTGGCTGGCCCCAAACCCACAGATAGTGGTTAAATATTGGGAGAGATACCTCCTTAGTGGAGGTCCTGCTAAAAGAGGGAGAGGCCCCAGCCCCACACCAGGCTTCCAACCTAGAGGTCCTGTGCCAGGAAGGGCAATTCCCATAACATCTGGTGTTGAAAATCAACAAGGACTATGTCTGTCCCAGTAGACTGAAGGTGGCTAGAAAAACAGACGCCCTCTTAATGGGACTGTACACAGACTCACTCATTTGAAAACACTCACCTGGTCTCCAGTGGAAGGGTGGCAACTTGAGAAGCACCAGAGACATAGGGAAAGACTGAGTTGTGTGATTCTGTGGCGAGGGCTAAAGAGACCAGCCATTGTCCCTATGTGGAGCCTGCCTCACATGTAGCCTACAGAAAGACACCATCTTTTTATGTTGAACCCTCCCCTAGAGGGCAAAATTGGAGATCACATTGGTCTGGTAAAATACAATCATGCACACCACATTGGTGACACTCTGGGTCCCCGACCTGCATAGCTAGTACTGCATTACAGGGTCACTCTCGACTACTGAGGGGCTGGCTCCACGCCTTGAGCTGCAGAAGCCTTTTATAGCAGTGAATGGCCCACAGCAGCCCGGGCAACTTTTGGTTGTGGGCAGAGAGCTACACCCTGCATCACAGCCTCTATAGGGTGACTCATGGGGACCTACGGCCTGAGGTGAGCAGTGACTGGCTGTGTGTTCTCAGGGAGTTTTTGTGAAGTGGTCATAGGTCTGGCACTGGCGCAAGAACCAAAATATACTTAACTTTGTAAATTCTACTGCCCACACCCTGTAACTCCCTGGAACCCAGCCCTGCCCACCTGGGTCAGTCTCAACACTGGGTCAACCAGCCTGGCCTTTGCACCTAAAGAGGCTCTTTACATGGTTGAGCACTACACGCAGCCAGCAGGTAGCAAACAGGCCTTGGGGTCCCTGGGCCTATTGCTAAGCTGCCGCAGGTCCAATACAGGTGAGTTGGCCTCAGAACACAGCAAGGCCACCCCACATGCATCCAGGTCAAGCACAGGCAGCAACCAACCACATATGCTATGTAGCTCCTACCCAATAGCCCCAGATTAGTAACAGGCAAGGCTGAAATAGGCCTGCATGGGAGCACCTCCCAAGAGACACCAGAGACAGCACACTCAGAGGCCAACTTCAGGCCAAACCAAAGCACTCCTTGGTTAGCCCCACAAGTGGTGCACCCATAGAGTGGACTCAACAGGCATAGGAACCCACAGGGGCAAACCTCACTCAGAGGGGTTACCACCCACACAGCAGCTCATACACTATGGGTGCAGCCAGACTTCACAGTCAGTCAGCATGGGAGTTAATCCCATCCACTAATGCACCAAGAGCAATCTATGCTCAATGATAACAGGAGAATATATACAACACACACAAGGGACACTCCTGGAACACACAGGTGATCAGAGAGATTGTACCATTGGACCACACAGGACACATACTACATAAGGACACCCAGCAAAGACTGAGAGACATAGGTGATCTACCTAATACATAGAAGCAAAGACAGAGAGGCAGTCACAATGAGGAAACAAAGAAACATATCCCAAATAAAAGAACAGGAAAAGTCTCCAGAAACAGGACTAAATGAAATGGAGTCAAGCAACCTACCACAGAAAGAGTTTAAAACACTGGTTATAAGGATGTTTAAGGAATTTTGTAAGAAGTTCAACAAAGAGACAGTAAGCATAAAGAAGGATATAGAAGGGCTGGCCTAGTGGCACGGTGGTTAAGCGCTGGCTTGGGAAGCCAGCGGCCCTGGTTCGGGTCCCACATATGAGGACCAGTGACACTGCCCTCACAAAAAAAAAAAAAAAAAAGAAGGACATAGAAACCATAAAGAAGAACCAGTCAGATAGAAAATAAATAATACACTAGAAGGGATAAACAGCAGATTAGATGAAGCAGAGTATTTAATCAGCGATTTTGAAGACAAGGTGCTGGCGAGGATGTGGAGAAAAGGGAATACTTATGCACTGCTGGTGGGATTGAAGATTGGTGCAGCCACTATGGAAAACAGTATGGAGGTTCTTCAAAAAATTAAATATATAATAGAACTACCTTATGACCCAGCAATTTCACTCCTGGGTATTTATCCGAAGAAATCCAAAACACCAACTTGAAAAGATATATGTACCTCTATGTTTACTGCAGTACTGTTAACAATAACCAAGGTATGGAAACAACCAAAATGCCCATAGATAGATGACTGGATAAAGAAATTGTGGTACATTTATACAATGGAGTATTACTCTGTCATAAAAAAGAATGAAATCTTACCATTTTCAACAACATGGATGGACCTAAAGAATATTATGCTAAGTGAAATAAGACAGACTGAGAAAGACAAATACCACATGGTCTCACTTAAATGTGGAATCTAAAGAACAGAATAAACAAACAAACAAAACCGAAATAGACTCATAGGTACAGAGAAAAAACTGATGGTTGCCAGATGGGAGGGGGGTTGGGGAAATGGATGACAAAGGTGAAGAGATTAGGAAGTACAAATTGGTAGTCACAAAATTGTCACAGAGATGTGAAATAAAGTATGGGGAATATATAGTCAATAATGTAAAAACTATGTATGCTGTCAGATGGGCACTAAACTTATTGGGGGGAATCACTTTATAAAAATATATATATACATAAAACTAACCACTGTGCTGTATACCTGAAACTAATATAAAATAATATTGAGTGTCAACTATTATAAGTAGCTATGTGCAGTATCATATGGGTAGTAGATTTGTTGGGGTTATCACTTTGTGAGGTGTGTAAATGTCTAATCTTATGTTGTTTTATACTCCTGAAACTAATAAAACAATAAAAATTTAAAAAGAGTGTGAATATGGTAGATGTGTGATGCATTATTTTATCTTAAAGTGTAACAAATTACATAAATTCATGCTAAGAAGTAGAGATATTACTTGATTGCATGAAACCTCATCCTGAGTGAAAATTATTGTACAATCTGTTTTGAATGAGGCACTTTAATGTGAATAAAAAGACAGACACTGCATTCCAAAAAGAAAAATAACAACTTCACATACGAAAGACTCATGCTATCGTTTTTCTGTTATTTTATGCAATTCAAAAGTGGCACAAGTGCAGAATGGAGAACTTGGTGAAAATCATAAGTTTTCGTTTTCAAAACAATGCATTTAACAATTGCATTATCAGTAAAGAGGATTCTTCTGAGCCACTGTTCAGGATGACTATGTCTCAATCTGGAATTGGAAAGGACTCTAATATCTCCAGTGTGAACAATGTGAAAATCACCATCTAAATCTATTGCAGGCATATGTTTTTCCTTTTCATAAGACCCTGATTTAAGACCTGAAAAAAATGAGAGAAATAAGCTTCTGAAACATATTTGTCAAGCACTGGACTATATATGAAGGGAATAAACCAATTCTAAAAATGAAGGCAAGTTCACATTGTGAATGTAAAACATGAGCTGTAATACTCATGGTTTTTTTTTTCTAAGCCTGAAAAATGTTCCTTTACTGGAGTTGCCCTATTTGTCATACAGGTAAATAGAGTTGGGTAACTAAAGTTTCATAGGATTTTTTTTTTTACAAATGATAATTTTTTATTAATATCATTTTCAAAATAATAATTGTTTTAAAGAAAAAAGCAATAGGACATTTTATTATGAAAATATGAATAATCAGGGCTGGCCGAGTGGCGCGGTGGTTGGGCGCTGGACTGGGAGGCCAGCGGCCCGGGTTCGGGTCCCACATTTGAGGGCCAGTGACACTGCCCTCAAAAAAAATATGAACAATCATTTATGGAATCCCTCTGTTGGAAGTGTGAAGGGTACGAAGATGAGTAAGGTAAGGACCCTGCCCTCATAAAGTCGAAAACTGTGCTCTCCGGGTCCTACCAGCTCTGCCTTTTAAGGAAGAACAGGATGGACCCTGGGAGTCATTGGACCTAGGAAACCAAACTTACCTTTCAGAATTATAGGTAAGGCTTGAATAAGCTTTATCCACCTTAACAGAAAATAATAGCTGTCTTGTAATAATTATACCATGAGAAATACAATGAAATAAAACCAAATAACATGGACTTCCAAAGGTGGGGAAAAAGTATATAGTGGCAGGTGCTTATCATAGGCCCAAAGGAAAAAAACAAAGAGAAAAGAGAAGAAAGTGGAGATTTATTGTCCGAATACCTTCTATGCGTGTTCTGAGTCCCCCAGTGCTAGCAGAACAAGACATGGGCATAAGAGTCAGACACCGGATTTGTCAGAATAGAATGTATCTTCTCTGTAAAGGGGCCTGAGTCTAGAACAAATAGCTACTCCTAAGGTCCTCCTATCTCCAACACATTTTCGTTTCCTTTGGAGAACGCTGCCAGAAATCCATGTGTAAAATGTTTGAATGCTGTATATATTGCAATGGATTCCTATTACATTCGTAGCACCAGGCAACTGTCTTTGTGAAGTTACTGGGAACCAACTTGTCATTCAGCTGTAAACAACTAGAAGGCTTCACAAAATAGATAACACAGCAGATCTCAGACATGGACAACAGACAGTGCGTTGCAGAGATCCCCTAAGAGAAGGGAAACAAATGAAGTGAGTTCTGGGGTGGCCTCTCCTGTCTGCCCGGAAATGCTTTCTGGGATGTGATGCTGGAAGGGAAAACCCCAGCAGACATGGTGGTTTCTTTGAGTGGAGGAGGCGCTTCAGGAGGCTGGGGCAGCTAGTATTTCAGCGCAAAGTGTCAGAAAGGAGGGAGCTACACAGAGAAAGAATGCTGGAAATTTTCAGAGGGGTTCCTTCGAGCCTGTGGCTGAGTACAGTACACACATGAAAAGTGAAGTCTTCCTCCGCAGAGCACAGAATGATCAGGGGGCCCACACTGAGTCATTTCAAGCAAATCAAGTATTTTTGTATGTTTATGTTAGAAAATTTGAAATTTTTGGTCACATCTCTAGGAGAAAGGTGATGATTTGCAATTTGAAGTGTTGTTGGAACATCGAGGTAGATATGAAAATGATGAAAGAAAATATACTATTAAAAAGTGAATAATGCAAACTGAGACACAAGTCTGAGAATCAATTCATAGAGGCAGTACTTAAAGAAAATGTATACATTCTTGGTGAAGGTAGGAAAGTGTGAAAAGCAACAATTTTCGAGCACCCTTTTGTGCCAGTACTAAGGTGGGTACATTCATATACTATCTTAACTTAAAACATTGTAACAATCCTATCAGCTAGGTAATTGAATGCCAATTGCAAAAATGAAAACGTTGGACTTCAGAAAGATAAAGTAATGTGCTCAAGGTTCTACAATTGGAATCAACAATTTACCCAAGACCTCATTACCCAGACATATGATACCCAAAGCCCAATCTCATCCAACTCAAGAAGGCTGACAAGACACCTGTTCTGAATTTCAAAGAGGGGAGGGAAACTGTCTTGGTACTTTTCAGGGTCTAACCAGGGCTTACCAGTCCTGCCTAACCTGGCCCCTGGGTGCTTCTCAAATCTCACTTACCCAATAATCACCTCTCATTCATTTTGGTCAGCCATAATGATTCCTGGGTGTTGCTTGGAGGCACAGAATATGTTTCTACCTCAGGCAATGACCCTTAGCATCGCCTCCAGAAATGTCCATTCCCAGACTATCCACATGGCTTGCTTTCTCATTTTATTCAGGCTTCTGTTCAAACATCAGTTCCCCATGTAAGACTGCCTGACCACCCAATGTAAAATATTAATCCCTTCCATTCTGTCTCCTCATTCACTTTACTTTTTCTCCATAGCACTTTGTCTAGCAGACAATATGGTATATAATTGTTTATCCTATTATGTTCTGCCTTCCCAGATAGAATGAAACTTCATGAGGTCAAAGATTTTTGTCTGTGTTAATCACTGCCCTCTCCCCAGTACCTAGAACAGGGCCTGGCACATTGAATGTTCTCAATAAATATAAATGAATGAATGAATGAAACTGTTTTGGTTACAGACCCTTTGAGAATTGATGAAAGGTATGGACACCCCTAAATATACCCTGAAAAGCTTTGTTACCTACCGAAATAACCAATCTATAAATCTATTTTACTTCCAAAGAGCTCCATTTAAAAACTGAAGAATCAGAGACGTAGAAAAGTGAGGATAATGATTTAAAAAGGAGGGGTGGAAGAGATCATTGAAAATAGAGGAATGGCCAATTGTGTTAAATAATCCAGAGAGAATTCAGAATGAATGAGCTTGACATACTATTCGATTTGGCAAAGAAGACAATGGTGACCTTCAAGAGTTCAGTTTCCACTTGGAAGACAAGTACTGACAGACAAGACATTGAAGTGTAGATGGCAGGGACTGGGGTCAGGTTAAAGACCATTTTGGATCATGGTGAAGGGTAGCTATACAGGCTCTTAAAAATAAAGAAATGTGATGCCTTCCCACTGACGGAGAAGTTACTGGCAGAATCAAGACTAAATCAAAGGTTTCTATCCTTGAGATAAAGTATAATGGTTCAGAGCACAGGCTCCAGAGACAAAGACAAATTCCCCTACTTACTGTGACTTTAAGCAAATGTTTAAATATTCTTCAGGCTTCCATTCCTTATCTGTAAAATGTGGTCAATAAGGCCATCATGAGCTAATGTATGTTGAAAGATTAATGTGATAAATAGTAGATAAAAAGCACCCAATAAATTTTATGTATCATTATATTCTTTGTCCCATATAGTCCCATGTCTGTTGTTATTATTCTATACATTATTTAGTACACTCCCAATAACATAGCATGTTTATATCACTATGTGAATATTTGATTTGAATATAATTCTCGACAATAAGTGGAAGAAAATAATTACAGCAACAGCTAAAATGGTTATATGGTTAAGTAATGGTTTCTGTTATCTAACAAACCACCATGAATTTGTCCATTGTTCTATGCATTCAGCTGGTTGCATATGTATGCATCATGTAGTGGCATCTGGGTTCACTCATAATTTGGTGATCACCTGATGGTCCTTGGCATAGTCTTATTCACATGTCTGATGGTTGGAAATATGTCTGTCAGTAAGGCAAAGGGGTATCTATCTGGGTCATGTGTATCTCGTCGTCCAGCAGGCCTGACTGTGCTTATTCACACTGGGCTTGGATACTAGGCTTGTCCACGGGTGGTCACAGAGTTTCCTAAGGGCAACAAAACAGGGCAAACACCAACATCAAAGCCCTTTGCAAGTCTCTTTTTTCATAATATTTGATGCCACCCCATTGAACAGAACAAGAACTATGGCCAGATCAAGAGTCTGTGAGGATAGATACAGGCCAAGTCTTGCAGCCGTTGACATACAGGTTAAAAACACACATAGGTGGTGGCTAAGACATGGAAACAATCAAAGTGTCCTTCAATAGATGATTGGATAAAGAAGATATGGTATATATACACAATGGAATACTATTCCGCCATTAAAAAGAGGAAATACTGCCATTTGCAACAACATGGATGGATCTTGAAATTATTAAGCTAAGTGAAATAAGTCAGACAGAAAAAGTCAAGAATCATATGATTTCACTGATATGTGGGATATAAAGCTGAAAGGAAAAAAAGAAGACAAACAAATAAAGAAACAAAAACTCATAGACACAGACAATAGTTCAGTGGCTACCAGAGGGTAAGTGGGGAGAGGGTGGTAGATGGGGGTAAATGGGATTAAATACATGGTGATGGAAGGAGAACTGACTCTGGGTGGTGAACACATAATGTGATATATAGGTGATATATCACAGAATTGTATACCTGAAACCTACGTAACTTTGCTAACAATTCTCACCCAATAAACTTCAATTAAAAAAGAAAGAAAACAAACATAAGATAGTCTTAGTCTGATGTCTTAGTCATCTTGCTCTTTCCCTTTCACTTCTCTCTATTCTTATTGGTGCTCCTAAAGGCATCTATCCTAGGCCCCATTCCATCTGAGCTAAAAACTTCTCCTTCATGTTTGCATCATATTAGAAGACTCAAGACCTGGAAAGCATTTTAAAATAGATTGACCACAACAGGCACTGGAAGAGATATTTTGAAAAAGCTTTCTTGCTGATTCTTCACAAATTCCATATCATCTCAGTTTGACTCTGTGAGCTACAGAAAACCCTAAAAACCAAAATGTGTATGTACATAATTTCCTCTCAGTGAATAAACTGGTCATTAGGCTGAAGCAACCTGGCAGACACATTCCGATTTGACCTCCTGGAGAAGTGACCTTAGGTCTAATTACGTTTTCCTGGTTTCAGTTTTAAAAGAATAGTAATTAGGGCCTGCCGAGTGGCACGGTGGTTAAGCGCTGGCTTAGGAAGCCAGCGGCCCTGGTTCGGGTCCCACATGTGAGGGCCAATGACACTGCCATAAAAAAAAAAAAAAAAGTAGCCTTAAAAGGATAGTAATTACAACACAAAGATTTATTTTAAAATTATTAAATTCTTAAAGATATTACTTTCAAATTAGGCTTAAAAGCTTATTGAAAAGTTAATAGATGTGCATTGTGTAAAAATTCAAATAGCAAAAACAATTGTTTAAATGAAAAGAATGTCCTTTTCTCCAAAGACCACTACTGTTAAGAGTTTCCAATTTGAACACTGAATGAATTGCTAATGATATTAACAAACTAGATAATTTTCCTTAGGTGTGATAACTGCACTATTGTTAGTTATTTTAAGACTCATTACCTTCTATAAATAATTAAATTTTATGGTCAAAAGAGAGTTTCTGTATCTTACCTGAAATTTACCTTTCTATGCATTTACACACACACACACACACACACACGCACGCACACAGACACACACACTGATATACATATATACACCTCTATATACATTTTGAACACTGGCATTAACTTTGGATTATCTTATATTCTGGGAGTGTTTTTGGCTGAGAGCACTTTCCAGGACCAAATCTTATTTACTGGAAATTAGGTTGCTTCATTTTCCTTCCTCCCATTTGCCAAGAGCATTATCTGGGACTACATCCAAATAAGTCTTTCCTAGACACTCAGCTTAATTGGTGTTGCTCAATAATTTTGTTTATTTTTAAATAATTGTCAGGTTACTTGAAAAGAACTTAATATGTAAATCTGGCAATAGAATTGAAATTATGGAGTCAAGAAGCATGTTTTCACCCACAAAAATGTTTCATTTTATCAGGCATTGAATTATGATCAAGTAGTTAGGAGTGTGGCATTCAACTGTAATCGTTCATTGACTAGTTGTTCTGGTCATTTCATGTAGCTACATTTGTGGAACAAAATTCAGAGGCAAGGGTATTGGAAAGATAATTAGTACATTGATTTCATGACTGTCTTTAAGAAAAAAAATAAAGAAATAGAAACACAATAGGAAATAAATTTAGGCAATTACTTTATTCATGAGACAGGTTGAATTCTTCATACTGTTTAAAAACAAGACACTGGTGCTCTTTTTAAAAGAATGGCTAATTTCTGATTTAGGAAAATTCAGAACAGCAAAATATGTGCTTAGAAACAATTTAAAAATAGGATGCAGTTATTTGCATTTAAAAAGATCCTTTGTGTTATCAATGGATAATCGCAAAATATTCCTATATAACTATTAAGTGTGATTCTAATTTATACAAGCCAAGCCTCATATCCTCTTAACAATTTTGGAATAAATTTGTTGTCTTTCCCCAAATGAGTATACTGTACATGCTGAGGGTTTATGAGATCTCTTGGTCTTGAAATAATTTATTCTTATGGTAATATGCCAACTAAGTATAATCTCTCCACCAGAAAAGATGGTAGTATGACAAGATGAAAGAGATTTCATATACTTGATCTCAATTACCCTTGTTAGTGCACAGAAGTAGATACAAGGATTTCTCTAACCAGTTAATAATTAAAAACATATTTCTCAATTTAAGAATAATTCATATAGTCTTTTGCATCAATATATGTGGTTAGTTAGATTTGACTTGTATAAATATTTCAGAACTTCTTATGCATTAGCCAATAAAAAGAAAAAACTATAAAGATATTTCCTTTTCTACATTTCCTTCTAAATACAGAAATTGTTAATGAGCAATGTTAATGATTTAAAGGCATCAGCTGGGATTGGTTATTTAGTGTTTTGTTTATAACCTTTATAAAATACCTTGAATCATTCCACTCTTACATTGTTTTGTGGTCTCATCTTGCAGATTTAGAAAGAGTAAAAATTGGAGAGAAGATAACTGACTGAACCTCACATACAGGAAGACACCTGCATCATAAATGTGAATTCTCTCTGATTTTCTGTGTAAAAGTGTTCTTTAATTATCTTAGTAGTGTTACCTTGAAGAAATCAGTCAAAACCAAGATGATAGTGTCAGATCGCTCTATGTTATTACAATTGTGATTGAAAAGTGTGGGATATTAGAAATGGTTGAAAGACAATGCAACTAAAGCAGAATGCCCCTGGTAACACTTAAGATGAATAGCAGAATTGCACATCTAACTGTATTGTCAGAGTCCATCATCTATAATGAGGGTCATAGAATCTTTCTCAGTATCTCCACCCATGCATTTTTTTCTTCTAATTTAGCCCCTAAAAATATAAGAGAAAGAGTAAGAAACAAACAAATGAACAGAAACAGAAGTGACAGACTCTTATGGTCTGCACCTCTATGGCAATTATTTTCTTGAAAAATTTAAAAGTTCTGTAAGGACATCAACAAATAGGTAGAAATTTGGCAATATTTGGGAGACAGCTATGGAAACTTACTCAAAGAATTATGTTGGAGCAGTATCAATTTTGTACTCAGACAAATATGAGCTTGTATCCTGGTTTCATCATTTACAAAGAGTATAGCAATAATAATTGAGTGTTTACTGTGTCTTAGAACAATTACTTGCATGCTCAGAGTCTAAGTTTCCTCATCTGTAAAATAGAAGCAATACCTATTCATATCTTTGATATGAATGTACATAAACTGCCAGATACACAGTAAAGATCCAAAAGTTTTTTTTCCTCTCCTTCTGGCTAGAAGATATATAATACTTTACCAGTACAGACCCATTTGTTTCAGCCATAGATTCCATGTCAAATGATCGCATAACTTAGAATAAGTACATGTAGTTTTGACATAGAATTTAGACCCCTTCCTTCCTTCCTTCCTTCCTTCCTTCCTTCCTTCCTTCCTTCCTTCCTTCCTCTGTTTCTTTCTTTCCTTTACATTTTGTATTCCTACATCCTATCTAGAATATCTAAAATCCTAGCAAAAACTGTATAACAACCATTTCTATATATAGCTATAGATTATGCTAGACAATCTGATTTAATTCACATTAATTTATTTAAACACCTACTATAACAAATTCTAAGTCAGGATGGGAAATTGACAGAGATTTGTGCCTTCAAGAAGTTTTCGGTTTAATGATAGAGTCAAGAAATCATCTACTACAATACACTGTGAAAATAGGGCTAAGATTATGCAGGCAGGGCATTAAAGGAAGCAGGATATAGGGAGGAACATGGTGGGGTGACAATGGATATCTAATGACATGAGAAGTAGGGGTCAAAGAAGTCTTCTCAAAGGAGGAAAAACTTCAGATAAGTTTTAACAAAAGAGTATTAGTAAGTTAAATCAAGAAGAGGGAAAAAGACATTTGAGAATATGAACAGCATTTGTGAAAGTTTGGGAGTATGAAGAAACAAGATGCTTCTGGAGAGATTTCTGTGGCAGATTATGTTTTTCAAACTATCTGCCACAATATTTCCAGCCCCACAAGCTTTCCAGAGCCTTACCACTCCTCCATCCAGAGGTGGGGTCTATATCCTCTCCCCTTAAACCTGGGCAGGCTTTGGGCACTGCCTCATTAATAAAGTCGAGTGAACATGACACGATGTGCCTTCCAAGGCTAAGTCAAAAAGGATGATGCAGCTTCCTCCACTTCCCTCTTGAAAATGTGCCTTTGGAGTCCTAAGCCACCATGTGAACTGTTCGGCCACCCTGCAGCTCCTATGCTGAAGCAAACACATAGAGATAAGTAGAGATGCCTGAGAAGCCCCAGCTGCTCCAGCTCAGACAAATCAGTTAGGGAGCCTTTGAGAGGACATGAAAACAGGCACCGAAATGAATGCATCTGGGTGAGAAATTCTGAATAAGAATGACTTACATGAGTCAGTTCATACCTCAAAATCATGAATGTAATTGTGTTAAATGATTTTTATTGCTTTAAACTGCTGTTGGAGGATGGTTTAGTTATCAATAGGTAATTAATACAACTTCTTTGGTTATCCTCTTGCCTTGTGTGTGGGATAAGACTGTTTCTAACCTTTTATTTATTTGACTGAATTCTTTACTAGTCTGTAATTTCCAGGATGTCACAGGCCAGGCCTATCATGACCATTGTGGCATCAATATATAGCTATTCAATAAGTGAATAAATAAATGGATTACCTTTATGTGTTTATAGAGTGTGAGAAAGGTAGGGTCAGTGGGAGATGAGCCTAGAGAGGCTGATAGAAGATAGATCGTGAGCACCATCTATGCTAAGCTGAAGCATTTGACTTTACTTGGAAAGCTACAGGGACCTATGGATGAAAGATTTAGGCAGTGGAGTGACATGATCAGATTCATACTTAGGAAGATAACAGTAGTGGTGTGGGGAATGGAATAAGATCAAAGAAAGGAATACCAGTAGTCTATCTGGAAAAGGTCTTGTCTAAAGCAGTGACAATGAGATTGTGAGAAAAAGATGAAAACTGAAATATTGAGGGTACAGAATTTACGTAATAGATTTAACAGCAATCTTCTGCCACATGGGCTTTCATTTATAGTAAAAAAGTTAATTACCTCTCTTATTGATGCCCCTTTAGGGCAAGTTTTAAAATTTTCTTTTGTTTGATTTTGTATTGTCTTCATAATTACTGATTATTTCTGACAACAGAAATCAGTCCCAGTAGTACCAAATCCCAGAGATAAGCAACTGTGCCTTATGTATTAATTTCTTTTGATCTCAAGCAATTTATAGACTTGAGGTAACACATCATGCTAATCTTTTGGGAAATGAGTTTCTTAGCTACTCATATGTCCTTTAAACTTAAAACACACCTTTTGTTTGAAAAATGTTTTCTAACCCAGTTAATTATTATTATTAGCTGAAACCCTGAATATTTATATCAAAAGAGTATCTGTTTCCTAGTAGACCCATTAACTATCAAATATTAGTTACTTGCCAAGTTTCCAGTTACTTTGAATAAAGTGTCAATTCCATGAGATGAGTATGTGTGGAGTAGAGGGGATATAGGAGTAAGAAGGAAGATAAGATGATGGTAATCTGTGGAAAAGAAAAATAATCCTTAAACAGAGGAAGACCAAACCAGTGTCTATGAGGAAGAAGAAGTAACATTCCAGTGCTAAAATTAAGATCAGTGGATCTAAAAACCAGACTATGTTTAAGGCCCAAGCCACAGAAGTAAAGGAATGTGGTAGACACAACTGGTAACTTATCCAATATCTATTCTCCTTTTTTCTTTTAGATTAGAACCTCGGGCCAGCCGAGTGGCGCGGTGGTTAAGCGCTGGCTTGGGAAGCCAGCGGCCCCGGTTCGGTCCCACATATGAGGGCCAGTGACATTGCCCTCAAAAAAAAAAGTCTGAAATAGAATAGAACCTCAACTATGTTTGGGCAATGTGCCCAGCTAAAGGAACTACTGGGTTGTCGGAAAAGTCATGACGCATTTTTGCAACTAAAAACATAGAAAAATACGTCATGACTTTTCCGACAACCCAATACTTTTCCCAGCTTCCCTTGCAACTAAAGATGGCCATGTGACATAGTTAAGGCCAATAAGATATAAATGAAAGTTGCTCTGTGGGACCTCTAGGAAATTTCTTTAAAAGGGTAGACTCAATTGACTTACATCATCTATTTTTAACTTTTTCTTTTTTCTGGAACACAGTTATGATGTTAATGGTGGAATAACTACCTTGCAACCATGATCATAAGGACAAAAACTGCCAAGTAAGAATAGAGGAATAGAAAGCTAGAAGAAGCTGGAGGCCCTGATGGCATCATGAAGCCAATGAACTTGCACTGGACTGGTGACCTCTGGATTTCTTATTTTATGTAAAGTAAGAATCCTGTCTATGAGTCAGGGTTCTCCAGAAAAGCAGAACATATACCACTCACATGTACACACACACACACACACAGTAGAAAAAAAAACTGAAAACAATACAAATTTCATCAACTGGTGAATGAATAAGCAAACTTTTAATGAGAAAAGTGACTTTATTTTTCATTTTTGAAAATCTCTTTAATATCTGGATTTTCTCTTATTTTCTGTATTCTTTTATATTAAATTTATTGGGGCAACATTGGTTAATAAGAGTATATAAGTTTCAAGTGTACAATTCTATAGTATATCATCTGCACATTGTATTGTATAAGCACACTTTTAAAAATCCAAACAATGGAACACTACTCAACAGTTGGCTCTCATGTGATTGTGATGTCTGGCAAGTTTGAAATTTTCAGAACAGGCCAACAGATGGAAACCCAGCAAGGTTTCTATGTTGTAGTCTTGAAACAGAATTTCTTCTTCTTCAGGAAACATGTCTTTTCTCTTAAGGTCTTAAACTGATTGGATGAGGGACACACCCACATTATGGAGGGCAATATACTTTATTTGAAGTCTACTCATTTTAAATGCTAGTCACATATCAAAAATACCTCCACAGCAACATCTAGACTACTGTTTGACCAAACAACTGGGCACAATAGCAGAGCCAAGTTGACACATAAATTTAACCATCACACCTTCTAAATTGTTTGGACCATTGGTTAGTTGGGTTTCTATTGCAAAACACAAGTACAAAATGTGTTAATTATTAATACCAATGAGAAGAGATCATGTCTGTAAACATAAACAGTTCTAGGTGGTAGGAATGGAGAATGAGCAAGAGTAAGAGTGGGGATAGGGCAAGACATACATCAGTAAATAATCTTGTATCTGCTTGATCTTACCTTCTGTTAACATCTGCTGATGTTTGTTTACCTTTTAGACTTCAAAGGATCTGAATATAAAAGTCTGTAATTTCCAGACCCATCAAGGTAGACAATGCAGCAATCTTTGCCCTCCTCCTTCCCCATTTTTGTATAATATGAATATTATAATATTGATTAAGCAAAAGGCATTGACAAGTTGAGTCAACCATTTGAATACATATCAATGAGAAATGAGAAAAGCTGTTAGTTCTTCATTTCTCTGATCTACTCAGGGCACTTTTTCATAAAATACAGCTGTCCTCGCCCCAGACTACAGAATTAGTCATATTTTAGTGCATTGTTTCAAAGATCTGGTGTGGTATTTTTGTTTCTTAATGAGATTTAACTTGTAACATCAGCTCCTAGGATTGCTTAGATTTATGTAAACTTCTTGTCTACAGTTTGGGGTAAATCTAGTAGGACTATTTTGAGGGCAAATCTACTACAGCTTTTATGTCTGGGATTTCATGAGCGAGTTATTCAAGTTCTTTAGGTCTTAGTTCCCTTATCTGTAAAATGTGGCATTTAGTCTGGATAATCTCTAAGTTCACTTCCAGTGGAAAATGTTATGATTTTGCTGTATTATCTAAGAGTTCTTTGTATCTTGGCAGGAAAAATAATCTTAAAGTAACTCTCTATCCTGGAATTCTTAATTTTACTTTCTGCACACAGAAAATCAAGTAGGATTAAACTGTCTATCTGTACAGTGCATACCATTGCACTCTTTCAACTTTTATTGAGGTAAAATTTTATATAATAAAATTTACCCTATTAAAGTGTGTGCTTTTATAATGATGACCAAATCAAAATGAAGGACATTTTCATAATCCCCAAAAGTTTCCTCATGTCTCCACCTACCTCAGTTCTTAAGAAACCACTAATGCATTTTCTGTCCCATTTTTGTTTTGAATTTTTCCTTTATTAAAAGGTCGTTTAAATGGAATCAGTCAGCATGTGGTCTTATGTGACTGGCTTTTTTCACTTCACATAATCACATAATGATGTGAAATCTGCCCATATTTTTACATGTATCACTATTTTGTTCCTTTTTAACGTTGAGTGGTGTTCCACTGTTTGGATTTTGAAAGGCGTGCTTATCCATTCACGAGCTGATGTAATTTGTATTGTTTTCAGGTTTTTTTTTATTATGAATAAAACTCCTATGAACATTTGCATATGGGTACTTTTTTTCATTTCTTTTGGGTAAATACATAGGAATGGGATTGCTGAGTCATAAGGTAAACATATTTTTTAACTTTATAAGAAATGATCAAAGTGGCTGAATTACTTTGCATTCCAACCAGCAGTATCACAATTTCAGCTCTCTGAGGGTCAAAAAAATTTTAGGATTTTGCAAATTTTCCATTTTTTACTTATTGTTAGGATAAGATCAGTGTTCTTTCATGGCTTTCAACATCTTAAGAAAAAGCAGAAATCTTAATGTTTCTTCATTATCAAGGCACTAAATGCATCTCCCTAACCAAGATCGCTAGTCAGGGATTGGATATTAAGGACAATGGGATAAAAGTTGTTAACTGGAAAGGATGGCTTTGCATAATTCTGAAAAGCAAGTAATCAGGAATACATCTTAACACCACAGGAGATCTTCATGGGAAGCCTGAAGATTTCAGATGGTAATGCAGTTGAAATTGAGGTAAGGGCCATAACCTGTAGGCACATTCTCAGAGATGATTTCATATAGTTTCATTACATATAGAATAAATTAGTTACTTTATTATTATATTGGATAAATATTTATTGTGCCAGAAACTCTTCTTGACTATGAGGATTGAGCAGTGAATAAAATACAGAATGGGGCCAGCAGAGTGGCGCATTGGCTAAGATCTGGTTTTGGGATGCCAGCAGCCCCGGTTCGGATCCCGCATATGAGGGCCAGTGACACTGCCCTCTACAGCTAACAACACCTCCACCTGGAGCTGGGCTGTGTGAGCCCCGGTGATGGTGTAGGCTGCAACCCTGCTGCAGTGGGCTGCCATAGGCTACAGTGAGTGGCCGGCAGTCAGCGTGAGCGGCTGGCAGCCAGCACGAGCTGCCAATAGCCGCGGTGAGCGACCATCCAGAGGCTGGCGACCAATCTGCTTCATCCGGGAAGAGCGCAATGACGATACCAACATGGGCCAGTGAAGCAACATCCTCCACAACTAGACTGAAGAACAAAAAGACAGGAACTTGTCTGTTCCCCTTCCCCGATTCCCCAACGCTGTTCCCCTCCCCCAATTCCCCAATAAAATCTTTAAAAAAAAATACAGAATGAATTTCTTAAAGCTACATCAAGAACCAATGGAAGGGGCCAGCTGAGTGGCTCAGTTGGTTAAGAGCGTGAGCTCTGGGCAACAGGGTGGCCAGTTTGATTCCTACATGGGCCAGTGAGCTGTGCCCGAGCTGATCTGCCACTCAGCTGCCAACAGGTGGCAGGATGGCTCAGCTTGTGAGAGCACGTGCTTCTAACAACAAGGTTGCCCGTTGGATCCCACATGGGATGGTGGGCTACACCCACCAACAACTAAGATTGAACACCGCACCTTGAGATGAGCTGCCCTGAGCTGCCAATGGGTGGCCAGATGACTCAGTGGTTAGAGAGTGTGCTCTTAGCAACAAGGTTTCCAGTTCAACTTCCGTATGAGATGGTGGGCTGTGCCCCACCCCCATACTAAGATTGAACAGGGCACCTTGAACTGAGCAGCTGGGAGCTGCTGACGGGTGGCCGGATGGGGACAGAACTTGGAGTTGAGCTAGCTGCGCCCTCCACAACTAAGATTGAAGGACAAAAACTTGGCTTCCCCAATTCCCCAACACTGTTCCCCTTCCCCAGTTCCCCAATAAAATCTTTTTTTATAAAAAAAGAAAAAGAAAAGGAAAGAACCAATAGAACACTGAGAAACAAAAACAAGCAGATTATCTGGTTTCAGGTAGATGAAAAAATCTGGTTATTTTTACCCAATTTGACAAGTTTGAGTCATTATTTGTTTTATTCAGGCGAATTATGTTTTTCCAATCACTGAAAGGGTTTCTTGCCTTTTTAGTTACTCAAGGGGAAGACAATTTTCCTAAGTAGAACTTAGTTAGCAATTCCTTCTTTGTTAGGGTGGATGCCAATTCAATATGCAGATAACTCACTCTGAAATATGCTTAATTATATTTAGCTGGTGAAATCCCAATAACATTAAAATATTCCATTTGTAAGAATGGCTTCTGTATTTTTTTCTAGATTCATTCTAAATCTTCTAAAAGCAGAGAGACCAGAGGTAATTACAACTATAATAATTACAAAAGTTAAAAGAAATAGTTTAGATTCAACATAGTGATAAGGATGCCTCAAGTATGATTGCCTGAATAGAAATCAAGTATTTTTTTTTAAAAGTCTGCTTTATATATGTAAGACATTTAAATTTTAGTGCTTGTTATATACTTTCGAATGCTGGTACCTCAAATATCACCAATACAACCTGTTGATAAGACAAATTTCAATACAGTGCTTACCATAGTAAGGGAGACCACCAACCTTGACAGTTTGGTCTTGTCTCAGAGGTGGGAAAATGAGATTAGACTTTTATTAAGAAATTGAAGTTTGGTTTAAGGTGGTTTTTCCATGTGGAGGATTGATTTGAATTCAGTAAGGATCACTACATAATAGTTTAGGATTGGGGCACAACAAGATGAGGGCACAAATTGTTTGTTAATGTTTTCTATTGAAGAGTTGATGGGTCTTTTGGGAAGTCTTATAATGGACAAAACAATTATTTACCTGAGCAAGAGTCTTCTAGAATAATAAAGTTTTACTCATGTAGACAACTGAATAGTAAATTCATGTCACTGTTTCTCAGCTGTGGCTGTTTTGCCTCCCAGGGGGGATTTTGGCAAAGCCTGGAGACATTTTCAGTTGTCACAAGAGGAGTGTCACAAGATGCCGTGGTGCTACTGGCATCTAGTCAATAGATGCCAGCCACGGATGCTGCTAAACATCTTTCAATGCAGAGGACAAGCTCCACAACAAAGAACTATCCCACCCAGTATGTCAATAGTGCCCAAGTTGGGAAATCCTGGTGTAGATATGAGGTCTGTAAAGGGGCAGATAGTAAAAATGTTTAGGCTTTGGGCCATACAATTTCTGTTGCAATTATTTAATTCTGTTGCAGTGCAACAGGAGTAACAAATAATATGGAACCAAATGGCATGGCTGTGTTCCAAGCTTGATTTACAGAAACAAGCAGGGAGCAAGATTTGACCCATGGGCTGTAGTTTGATGGCCTCTAACAGAGAGAGTAACCTGTATGGGGATAGGTGATTTCAGTTCTTAGCATGTAGATGTATGAGGAGATGGCTCTGGTCTCAGCACTACGCTTTGCATCTTAAAAAGAAGCAAAAACATTTTCAAAGAAAGAGAAAATAAATATGAAATGCCATATGAAAAACCCAGACTTTCCTAAGAATACCATGAAAAATCTGTGGAGTTGATTTTTCTGTTTTGTCTACAGTACACAAAACAATGGTCTGATCACCAGACCAGCCATTTTCCAGGATGAACTAATGAAAACTAAAGCTACTTTTTAGCTGGGTTTTATCTATATTTTCTTTTTTCTTCAGAATTTTATTAAAATATAGCTAACACACAATATTATATTAGTTTCAGGGGTACATCATAGCTATTCAACATTTATATACCTAAAGAAGTGATCACCATGATAAGTCCAGCAACCATCTGACACTGTATCACGCTATCACAATATTATTGACTATATTCCCCATGCTGTACATTACATCCCCATGACTTATTTGTTTTCTACCTGGAAATTTAGACCTCTTATTCCCCTTCACCTTTCCCACCTTTTTAATTTTTCAATTACAGTTGACATTCAGTATTAATATTAATTTAATGTGTATAGCATAGTGGTTAGACATTTATATAATTTAAGAAATGATCCCCCTGACTAGTCTAGTACCTACCTGGAACTATATATCGTTATTACATATTATTAACTATATTTTCAAACTCATCTAATTTTTTAAATGACATGAAACAAAAATATCATTGTTTCTTTAAAAAAAAAAAGCACTTTCAATGACTACACTTCAAAATTATCCCTTTGAAACTTAGTAGTCTGTTTTTCTTTTTTCCCCCAGTTTTTGTATCCCTATCACCTAGAGGACTGGAATGAATAATTGTACCACACATATAGTACCATTACTATCATCTTAGTTGAACTTACGTAGCACTTATTATGTGCCAGGTACTGCCCTAAGCACTTTATATGGATTAGCTTGCCTAATCACATTACAACCCTGGGAAGAGGGTATTATTATTATTCACACTTTAAAAGATGTAACTCATGAGTGACAATAACTCTGTATAGTGTCAGGTGGGTACTGTTGAATAACTATGACATACACCTGAAACTAATACGATATTGTACATTAGCTATATTTTAATAAAAAATAATTTAAAAAGTAAAAGATGTAACTCATGAGGCATAGACAGGCTGAGCTACTTGTCAGGCCCACAGAGCTAACAAATGACAAAGCTAGGACTGGTGTCCACAGAGTGTGGCTCCAAAAGCATATTTTAAATGACTACAACACTATAGCTACCTCAAATGCTCAAATATTTCATAAATACACCACACACACACACACACACACACACACACACGCACACACACACATATAGATTTTACATTCCACAATTTTTCCATTGTAAAGCAGGTTATCCCTTGAGCCTAGATCTGCTGCCTTCGCCATTCTGGAATGGCATCAGGATACTCAGGGCCAAGGTCCTTCCTTAGAGGTCTATCTTTATGAGGCACTAAGGTGCCTTATGGGACACAAGATCCTAAGGAATGAGAGTGTTAGGAAAAAAGGGTTGCTTCACTCTAGGTGTTCTCATCATTACAGAGAGAGTTGGTATTGGTCAGAGCACAATGTACTAGTGTACTGCTTCCTGAGAATGGACATCTGAGCCCTAGCAGAGAGAGGCTTCCATTGATAAAATTCAAAGTGGGCATTTTCCCACAAAATACTCAGAGAGACATCATGAGCACAGGGAACACTACCTGGTAATAAAGTGTGACAAAGGTAGAGGTGGGGAGGCATCTGTGCTGCACTAGCAGTGGGGTTATTACATCTCAACACTGCCAGCAGCACAGAACATGGGCAACAAATATGGCCCTCAGTGTTGGCAGCAGGAGGACCATGGCAACAGTCACAGAGCAGATGCAGCTGAGGGAGGGAAGGGCATTCTGGGAGATCTTGGGAGTATCCATCACTGCAGCAAAAATATTCCTATGTTGCCATAGACAAGGCTGTGTTAATACCTGTGAGTACCCCTGAGACACATTCAAGAGGTCCCAAATGATTGGGTCAAGAGAAGGACTTCAGAGAGAGCCAAAGTTAAACTATTATTTTTTATGGTAGCAGGTTAGCCTCAAAATATTGGGTTACAATCATTATAGAGCTAAGGCCAATGTCATCCCTAAGAGCAAATGTGTGTGTGTGTGTGTGTGTGTGTGTGTGTGTGTGTGTGTGTGTGTGTGTGTGAGAGAGAGAGAGAGAGAGAGAGACAGAGACAGAGACAGAGACAGAGAGACAGAGAGAGACAGAGAGAGACAGACAGAGACAGAGAGACTGAATATCTGTATATGCATAGGTCTAAATCATCTTTGGTCTTACAAATTGACTAAATTAACAACAATGCAGTGAGTCCTTAATAAAAAGCACAATGGTCTTGGCTGTTCTCTGAATTACTGATGCCCTGAAACTGTCTGAAAGTCATTTAGATATGCTTGCTGATAACACTCTTGATGAGGAACAAAATTTATTTTTTGCTTGAGAGCTAATTAATGTAATCTGTAAAATATATAAATCCCGTGGTGAGCCCTAATAATTATAATTGAAATGTGGACCTTGCCAAAACTGAGAAAATTAAAATGCAAACAAAATCTGTTAATATATCTAAATTAAAAAAATAAAAACAAAAAGGAAAGAAAACCAATTAACTTCTGGAAATAGGGTTTGGTATTTAGAATGAAGAGATTAAATTATGTAGATATCAAATTAACACTTGGAATGAAGATAGTGTTGCCTAGCTGCCTTTCAAACTTTGCCTTGCTCAGGCTAAAGTTGCTGGCAAGCAATGAAGTGAGCTGTTTAAAAGGCCACAGTTGTGTTTCCTAAATGGTCCACACAGGGATCATAAAAATCCCTGATGAAATCTTTAGCAGCCTGGAGGTAATTGGAAGTAAGGCATGGAGCTAGTAATTAAATCACAATTCTTTTCAGGGGAGATTATATGATACACATATAGAGAGACATATATAAATAAATAGATGATACAGAAATTGATATCAGAAGGAATGCACACACCTATTCATTCATACCACACCTAGTCAGTCATCTTGGTCATTTCAGTAAACAGCTGAGCAACTCCATTTAAAAAAAAAAAGACATCAAGAGGCATGAGGCTTAGAATACAATTGCAAATCTTTCAGAATATACATTTTCATATGACACCTGGTTCATTCAAGCACTCTAGTAGTAAAAACAAAATGGCCAAATTATCTTTTTTGTTGTTGTTTTATGTCTGAACTGAGCAACTCAATCCACGTCCTCTGGTAGTTCCATGTTATTAATACATTTAGAAAGCCAGATAAATGTGTCTTTGGTTCTTCAGGATACTGCTGTGTGTTTCTCAGTTTTCAAACAGTTGTTTTTAGCATAGTGTAAGTGCTGTCACAGCCTCTTTCACCGCATTATTCTAAGGAGTTCACTCTGGGAGTAGTTTCAATAGACACACCACCATGAAGAGGTTACTGTACATCACTATGGATGGATCTGTTCTTACCTCATTAGCCATCCAGACAGGAGTAATTTTCAATATAAGATATGGACCCCGGGGGAACTCTGGTCCTTTCCTAAGACAAGCTGTAGATTGTGTACCCTGCTCCACAACCATGAGATGACCATTAAAATTCAGAATTCCATCATGGATGCCATCACCAAATGGCCATATTAATAAGACACCTGAGAGAGCAATCAGAGATGAGAATGCTTCAAGGGATGTATAACTGGCATTGACTGGAACACAAGTCATTCATTTGATTCTGATGATTTGGGCTTCTTAGCCCAGAAGAAAGAGAAAGAGTCAGAAAAACAAAAGGTTTCTGGAATTACTTTGGTATCTTTACATCTATTGTCCCAGGGGAACAAAAGCACAGAATGGGGGAAGAAGTGGAGGTGTCATAATTTCTTGGCAACTAGTATATTTGAAAAGCAAACTGATAAGATGAACAGTTAATGAATGCATGAACTCATTTACCAAATATGTACAATGTTTGGGTTGGAGTTATTAGGGTGAGCAAAATCAGACAAGGCCCCTGCTCCAAAAGAATAGAACTTCACTGAATAATTACTCTGATGTAAAGAAACACAATTCTATGGACATGTGTTATGAAAGAAACAGGCTTAGAATGGGGGTCAGCAAAGTAATTCAGTGCTTGGAATATGGCTATCCTAAACCCTACTCCAAATTGGAATGAAGGCCTACCTAAATCAGTCTTCCTGTTAATCTTATCTGCCAAAAACTTTTGTAATAACCCCATTCTCTGGTATTGTAACTGCAAAACTTTTTTTTACAGTAACTACTGCAAAAATCTCATTCTTTGTGAAATCTCAGAACTGTGAATAGGAAACAAAGCAGGTACAGTACATTTCTTTAAGATACGTTACAACATAATTTTAGAGATGGAGGCTCTATAAATTAATTATGTATACTTTAGCACTATGATACACACATAGAACTAGAAAATTCTTGACTTTCAAAATTATTGGTAAAGATTTTTTTCCTTAAAGTTTCCCTCATCTGATGCCAGTCTGAAGTCCCTCTTTATTGGGCTAGAAATAAGAGCATGGTTCTCTGTGCAGCTGATGATGATTATTGTGCAACTTTGCAGTCTGCTTGCACAAAATGAATCTGTTGTGCGATGGAGCTGGCATAACAGGTAAAAACACGAGTCTACATATTCGGAAAGGCAAAAGAACTATAGTTCTTTTTATTTTCTTTATTTCTACAGGGTAGTGGGAATTTGTCTTAATCCATTCACTTTCTTCCCCCAATCCCTGCTTTTCTTTCAGGGTTATATCTAATTACATGGAGATTATATACTGGCAAGACACAAAAAAGGAAATTTGGCCTGAGTAATCTCTGCATGTTGGCATCTTCCAAACTGTCCTTGTTTGCATCTGTTCATTGGTCCCCATGAGTCATAGCAGAATTCCACTCCCAACTACCTTTATGGATGGAGTAGAGGCTTGATCACTGCACTGTACACCTGAAGCTGATGTTGTATAATATTGTATACCAACTGTAATTAAATATATAGATAGTCACGGGATGTGTATTATACTGTGGAAGGGAGTCAAAGGAAATGTAATAGATATATATATATATGATATGTGGGGGAGGAGTGGGGTGTCGAATTAGGGGATGGGGGGTTATCACTTTGAGGGATAAAAAATATAACTATTGCACTGTGTTGTACACCTGAAACTAATTTTAAATAAATAAATAAATAAATAAAGCCACCTTTAGTTTGGCTCTTTCTATGTCAATTGTGGATGCATAGAAATTATCTTTTTGATCTTTTCCACCCTCTGTTACTGTTACTCTGTGAAGCTCTCTCAGTCCCATTTGCCTCGACAACCAATGCTGAGACTTCTCAATCTCTTTAGGTATGCTGCCTCTCTAGAGTATCCTTGAAAGGGGAGCCCAGGTTCCCAGTTCTTGGATTTCCAATCGATCAGGGTTTCCCTTCACTATCCACTTTCAATATGAGGCTAAGCTTAGTATAAAAGTGTAAGGCTCAAGTCTAATCTTTCTTAGGGTTCCATACTGGCTATTTAGTCAATGTTTCCCATAGAGACTTCCCACAATCCCATTAATCTGGAGAATCTAATTGTTGTGTGGATAGCCTTGCTTTGAACCACTATGTAATCTTTCTGTTATGAATCCCCATATCAAAAGTTTTTCTCAGTTCCTGTTGTAGGATACACTTTTTGAGATAGATGCTCCATTTTCTAGTTTCCTGCAAGGAGCAGGGATCACAGATAACTGAACATGCCATTGAGTAATAGCGTAAAGCCTTAAGTCAACATATTTTTAGTGCTTTTGAAGATTATTAATGAGTGGATTCAAACCTCAAGCAAAGCAATGAACTGCAGTTTTGTCTGGGTATTAAAAGAATCTCAGTGTTCTGGAAAGAGAGATCCCACCCAGGCAACAGGTACTTTATACATATTTTCACAGCGAGCTGTAGGATTATATACCTACCCATGTCCATATTTCCTGTAGGTTTAATCTTCTTTTGATGGAGGAGAGCAGTATTATGGGTTAAAAGGTTTATTGGAGTTCAGATTTTTAGTAAGCAACAAATTTATTTAGCCATTGCTTTTGTTCTCAGTATTTTCTTTCCAAAGTAAAATATTCCTTGATTGTTTTTCCCTTTGTCTGCTAGAATAGAAGAATAGAAAAATGATACGTGTGTGTGTGTGTGTGTGTGTGTGTGTACCTCTGATTCAATTATCATCCTCCAGCATTTTTGACTTCTGGGTTTATTCAGTACCTTCATATTCATATCCTGTCAGACTCTCAGGAATGAAGCTTATATGAATGCGACTATTTCTTTTCTACAAGAGGAGGGGTAAATTGGTGTTTTCTTTCACAGTTATCATCCCTTGGAAAGCCAAACAAAATGTATTTCTTTCTCTGGTGGTGAGCGAGTTGTATGAACACTTATTGAGAGGTTATGCAATCTCTATTTACAATGGCACCATACTTCTACATTCATTTTTATTGCTACATGATATGGTGGACATTATACTAGACTCATTTCCAGAATGTCTAAGTATATGCTACCAGTTCCATCAACTACCCATTAGTTATGTGGTTGTGTTTACATTTACAACATTCACAACTTCATTTTTCTCATTCTTAAAATAGGAATAATAACATCTTTCACCCCATCTCACAAGGCTTTTGCACATTTGTTGTTATTGCTAAATCTCTTACCTTAAATAATCCCTTAATGTTTCCATTTATGAAACAGAAATATTGCTCTCTCATTGATTCAGAGGTTTCCTTGGACTAAGATAAGACATTGGCTGACCGAGTGGCTCAGTTGGTTAAGAGCTCGCTCAAGAGTGCGAGCTGAGCTCTGAGCCACAGCAGTTTGATACCCAGCCCGAGCTGAGCTGCTGTTGAGCTGCCAATAGGTGGCAGGATCGCTCAGCTGAAAGAATATATATATATAGGCACTAAGATAAGACACAGTATGGCAAAGACTCTCTAGTTCAATATAATTTCCCTAAAGCTCCTGTCAACTTAGACGTTCCCATAAGAAATGTTTTCTTTGGTGACTGTGGAGGGAAGTCAGCATCATGGCATTAAGGTTGTGGAAGAGGGTCAAGGAAATGCTTGTGGCTGAATTCCTGAGCAGACAAAAATGCCAAATCCAAGGGCCGGCCGAGTGGCTCAGTTGGTTAAGAGCTCGCTCAAGAGTGCAAGCTGAGCTCTGAGCAACAGTGGTTCAAGGCCAGCCCGAGCTGAGTTGCCGTTGAGCTGCCAACAGGTGGCAGGATGGCTCAGCTAAAAAAAAAAAAAATGCCAAATCCATGAAGACCTCCTTTCATAGATTTACTTTAATGTAAAGAGACTGTTTTTTTGAATCAGTCTAATGGCATTCAACCTCATCAGCCAGTTTGTTGAGTCAAATTCATAATGATAACAGCATCGCATAATAGTGATCACCTCGGGGTTGATCAGAGCAATGAGATGATGAGAGGGAATATATCCTCTAAGTAAAGTAGTCTGAACTCTTGGATTTGATAGATTTTTATGTCATTTTATATTTTCATAGTATTTTAGAAAGACATGTGTCCAAGAAAGAAAATAGTAGAGTACATGTTTTATGTATTTAAGGACAATACGTATGGTTACATATGGTCCTTGTGAAATTTAAGAAGTGATGTACAGTCCAGATGAATCACTGATGGCTTGTTTTGCTGTGGTAATGGTATGAGTTGTGGAGACAGCTGAAATGAGAGGATCAGCTGGGCTGTCACAGGCCTGCTTTCTCCAGGTAAGGGGGTCTCTCCAATGTAAGAGGGATCATTAGGAGTATGTTGTTCACCACTTCCTAGGTCTGTCATTATTTTCTCTGTTAGGTTGTGTTACGTGTTTTGTGTAATGAGCCTGAAATTCATTGTAAAATAAGAGAAACTTTAGCATATTTTACAAGAATTCAAATCAAATTAAATGCTTAATATTGAATCACTGTGCTTCTAAAATAACATAAACTTCATCCTCTTTGTTCTCTCTCCTCTCCTCCTGTCAACTCTCTCCTGTCAACTATAATTTAACATATATATATATATATATATATATATATATATATATATATATATTCACAGAATGTAGAGCACAGCATAAGGAGTAGAGTCAATGGAACTGTAACAGCTATATACGATGTCAGAGGGGTAGTAGATTGGGGGAGGGGGGTTATCACTTGGTGAGGGGTGTAAATGTCTAGCTATTACATTGTTTTGTACACCTGAAAGTAATAAAAAAAATATGCTTCAGTGAATCAAAGTGGAAATAGCTTATAGCTGAATTTGAAAATAAAGGGGAGTTTTGTTTTATACATGTTCATCCATCATGTATTCTATTTTATTGATAGTCTAATATCTCTTGGTGATGAAGGTGATATCTAATTTAAAAGAAAAATAAACATCAGCAGCAGCATATAGTGCTAACTCACTCTAAATTGCTACTAATAAGCAATTAAACATGGCCTTCACCTTGGATTCTTTACATCCAATGCCCTTTAAATAGTTTCTTTGGTACATTAAAACCGTTCAATCACCTTACTGAGATGTTGAGAAGATTTCACTCTATCTTGAAGGAAAGCCAAATGTAAGGCAGAAGGTTGAAATACAAACTGATAGTAAAAAGGCCTTAAGCTCTTGCCAACATCATATTTCTGTTCTACCTAGGAGAGTTGTTCTCAATGTGGGACGATTTTGTCCTCCAAGGGACATTGGCAATGTCTGGAGACTCTTGGTTGTCACAACTGGGAGAGGCTACTGCCATCTAGTGGTTAGAAGCCTGGATACTGGTAAACATCCTACAATGCATTCTACAGGACAGCTCTCAGTCCCCTGTATCCCCCATCCTCTATTCACAACAAAAATTACCTGGACCAAAATGTCAATGGTTTCAAGGTAGAGAAACCCTGACCTAAGACAATGACAGCCGATGAGATTCTAGCATTTTGAGGAATACCTTTCCCTAGCATCATCATCCTTGAACACTCATACATATTTCAAAACTAATATCACTATGGTTGAGGACATTGATGATCTGAGTTCAAATACATAGATTTTTCATCTAAATTTAAGGAGTTTTAACTTCAGGCATACCCTCAGCAAATATTCTCTGACTACACAATAATAAATTCTGTGAAGAGAAACCCACATTCCCAGATAGGGGTATTCTTTCCACTAAAAATCCATTTGAATGAAGAGATTACCATAGTCTTAGTTAAACCATAAGACCCTACTGTTCTGTAGGTCTATTGTCACATATCAGCAATATCATATGGCTAAACTCCGTTCTATGGCATCTGTTGTCAGATGATCATGATCTGAAAGAAATTCCCATTTGGAAGAGAGATGACAGGGTGCTCCCTCAGTGTGCCTCACTTGTATTTCAACCTATTGTAATAATTATGGCTGCAGGATGTGGAGTACAGTATGGGGAGTGGTGTCAATGGAATTGTAATAGATATGTATGATATCGGGGGTAGGGGGCAGTGGATTCGGGGAGGGGGGTTGTCGTGTGAGGGTTGAAAAGGTGAAAAGCATAACTATTGCATTGTTTTGTACACCTGAACCTAATAATAAAAAAATCAAAATAAATAAATAAACAAATAAAATTCCAAATCAAAAGGAAAAAATATAACTATGGCTGGAATCTAAATACATTTGTGGTTTCTTAATAATCAGTGGCATGCTGTTCAAAATGCATTTTTGTCAGAACATTTACCAAAATCCTTTATGTTGGCATAACTTTTTGAGAACTGTAGAGATGTTGCTTGGAAATTTTGAGAATATCAGTATCAGTCTGGCTTTAGAATAAAAGAAAGTCACTATAAGAATTAAGGAAAGCAGATGTTTAATATAGCAATTAGTTATCAATATAAGAATTAAGGGAGTGAAATTCTTGGAGAATGTAGCTAAAGGATCACTATGACATAAGTTTGAAGTTTTGGAGTGGGTGACGAAGATGCCAATCCTGATGAAGTTAAAGAACCAAATCCTTTTTTCAGAGACGTGTATTAACTTCTAAAAATAAATGCAAAGGATGAAAATTAAAGATAATTTGCAAGACTGAAAAAAAAGAAACTTCCACTAACACCAAGTCAGAGTTTGCAGAGTGATCTGGAACTAGAAACATACCTCTCTGATTGCCATGATATATTGAGTAATAATAACTTCCAACTTTCATAAGAGTTCCTTGCATTAGTATACTCTAACCTGAATCTGTAGGGTAAAGGTGGTATGAAGACATAGCTCCCAACCTAAGAGGGGGCTGAAAGCAGTGAGGCCAAGTTGACCACCAATCCAGCACAATGAAAATTCCTTCTTGATGGATTGCTTGCAATCATCATTGAGGGTAGACGAGGATGGGCAGTTAAAGTTTTACAAGATGTCACAGTGCTATGACTGCATTTTCATAAGGACAAGTGAGGATGGGCAGCTAAAACCTTGGTAGAATTCAGTGTTACAACTACCTGATCATAAGGGGATGTGAGGATGCACAGCTTAAAAATCCCATGAGTTTTCAGTGTTATAATTGCCTTGTCATAAGAGGTCATCAACAATGAAAATGAACAGGGGAAGATCACTGTCATCCTTCTTGCATTGAGATGATGAGAGGTGCCTTTGGCAAGAAGTGGGAGAAAGAGAAGCTTGAAAAACTTATTAATCAATAAATGGCCTCTCCCGGCTGAGTGGTGCGGTGGTTAGGCGCTGGCTTGGGAAGCCAGCGGCCCCTGTTTGGTCCCACATATGAGGGCCAGTAACACTGCCCTCAAAAAACAAAAAACAAACAAACAAACAAAAAAGAAATGGCCTCTCAATATACAGATGATGTATTACAGAATTGTACACCTGAAACCTACGTAACTTTACTAACAATTGTCACCCCAATAAACTTTTTTTAAAAAAAGAAATGGCCTCTCACAAAACTTGTAGCTGACCATCTCTATTCCAGTCAAATTCAAATGGTGAGATGAGATGTGGACATTTGATTTGCTTTCCCTATGACCGAACTTATTTTCTATCTCATAGTATTATTTTATTTTAAGGTAGAAAATAAAATTGTATAAAATGCTCGGCACACAATTATTTCAGGATTAAATATAGTTAATTCATCCAGTTTCCATCTTCTCTCTCTCTACAGGAAGAATCTAACTTGCAAAGGGGTTACGTGTGTCCTTCCTTCAGAGCAAGATATCTGGTATGTAGTCCTTCTCAATCCATTTTGGTATCCTAAGATATTCTTCTTTTTGTTTTGGTATATTAGTCACGGTACAATGGCCAGTGCTTATCAAACTCTCAGTGGTAAAGAACCAGTTTTTATTATTTGCAATCTGTCACAGACCAATACTCTTGTAAAATACAATAAAGATGAATTACCAGAATAGTGAAATTTAAAAAATAAAGCCAAGGACAACAAAATACAAACCTGGATTTGTTGTTTATTAAATTCAATAGATGTAAAATGTCTCTTTCATTTATATATCACTTCATAAATTATATAAATGTCTCACCACTATTCTGTATACCTGAAATTAATATAAAATAATATTAAGAGTCAACTATAATTTTAAAAATTAGTCATGGAGATATATAGTACAGCTAGGGAGTAAATTAATAGTAAATAACTAATATTATAATAATTGTGTACAGTGTCAGATGGGTAATAGACTTATTAGGGTTATTACTTTGTGAAGTATATAAATGTCTAATCACTATGTTGTTTTGTATACCTGAAACTAAAATAAATAAATAAATAAATAAATAAAATTTCTCTTTCAAATTGCCATAAATGTTTCATAAACACTTTCAATTTTTATACTTAATTTCATCATATATTGGTATTAAACAGTTTGTAGACCAGAACTCACTAGTGTGGACCACATTTTGATTAACACTAGGCTAAGCTTCATGAACTAAAACATGAAATCTCAGCAGCTT
The DNA here is from genome assembly GCA_033961575.1 of Aselliscus stoliczkanus. NCBI lineage: Eukaryota > Metazoa > Chordata > Mammalia > Chiroptera > Hipposideridae > Aselliscus > Aselliscus stoliczkanus. The sequence goes on along the minus strand of CM066737.1, from coordinate 90,297,640 downwards.
ACAAGAATAAAAATTTGTATTTTGATTATGTAAAAGTCTAAGGTGGTTATTCCTGATCTGGATTCACTTGGGCAGCTCTCTTTCAAATAGTGATGGAAGAATCCATTTCCCTTCCCTCTTGTGCTGTAGTTTGCAGTCTAATTTCACACCAGAAGGAAAGCATGGGTAGGTACATCTAGTATTTAGTCACTTGGTCAATAAGTGATTCACACCACTTCTGTTATAACTTCTTGCCAAAACTAGTCACATGGCCAAACTAACTACAAGAGAGTCAGGAAGGAGTGACTGGTTAGCTCAATTCGTTAGAGTGGTGCTGATAACATCAAGGTTGCTAGTTCGATCCCCACATGGGCCACTGTGAGCTGCGCCCTCCATAAAAGAGTCAACTATGCCATTGTAGCATGAGAGCAATGTGTTTAACCAATGACCATGGCTGGGAAAAAAAGAGCGTCTGGGAAATGTAAAGGAGCACATGAGTATTGGTGAACTCTAGTGGTCTCTTCTACATGTGACTGCATATATTCTGTGATCTCCTTGTTCCCATTTCCATTTCCCTCTTAGAGTATGGACAGTTTTCAAATGTTCTCTTGGGTATTTAAAATGTAACTTATGGGATTTGTGGGAGACTCACACTGCCTATCTCAGGTCCTGACTGCCTAGATATGTCTTACTGCCACTTTTTCTCTATTGCTGCCACACGCTTCTGGCCTTGGCAAATATCTGTGAAATTTCACAGGAGAACTATGCCTTAATCTCCTTGGTATTTGGGTTTCCTATAGACTAGGGAGTTCAGCATTCACCTGGGGTTCCATTGAGGGGATGGTGCTGAAGCAGATTTAGAACCCTTTCAAGGATGCTCTTAAATTCCAACACTTTTGCTTCCTTTCTGACTTTCCTCTTTCTCATTAGCATTTGGAATCTTTATAAAATCTAAGGCAGAAAAGTGTTTTTTAAATTATCATCATGCATTCTTCTTAAATGGACACTTTATAGGATATATTTTGACTTTGGTACTCAAAAGCACTTTATTTTCAGATTTTGTGATCCTCCAACTGCTTTTTTTTCAACCTACAGCCTCTTCTAGCAGTTCACACATCTATTTTGATATGTTCCTCCTGATCAGGATACAGAAGGATGTGAACAAACATGTGGTAACAACAATTACAAACTAGGTACAATAATAAGATAATCATACTTCATCTATAAAGCTATTGAATAATACTGGGATCTGAGAAGTCTTTTTTTTTTTTTTTTTTGAGGGCAGTGTCACTGGCCCTCATATGTGGGACCGAACTGGGGCCACTGGCTTCCCAAGCCAGCGCTTAACTACCGCGCCACTTGGCGGGCCCTGAGAAGTCTTAATGAACTAAATTCCATAGAGGGATTAGCTCTTCATTGGTGAATGAAAAGACACAGACACTTCTATACTTGGAAGCAAGTACCTATGAAGAGTGTGGGTGGTCAGAACAGCAGGCTTGACAGAGATGGAAAGACCCTGAAGGAAAAGGAAAATACATGTGAGCTTTTAGTGACACAGTTGGTTGTCAAGATGGATTGGAATTTGGAAGAGCCCAAAATGGAAAAATAAGTCGTTTGATCCCGTCTTCTAAGAATTTACATTTTCATACCCTAAGCATTTTGCTGAGTCTTCAGTAGAGAAAGTAGTAGAGTTTGCAGTGGAGATAAGCCTGGAAAGCAGAGAGGGTTTGTACAGTGTTCTGGTGCTCAGACAAGGAACCCCTTCCAGAGAAATCAAGTGTATGAGATAAATTCACTAATTTTTATTTTATTTTATTTTTTAGCTGGGCCATCCTGCCACCTGTTGGCAGCTCAACCGCAACTCAGTTCGGGCTGGCATCGAACCGCCATTGCTCAGAGCTCAGCTCGCACTCTTTTTTTTTTTTTTAATTTTATTTTATTTTATTTTTAATTAGTTTCAGGTGTACAACACAGTGTAATAGTTATACATTTTACCCCTCAAAGTGACAAACCCCCCACCCCCAATACACCACCCCACAACCCCCCATATCATATATATCTATTACTCTTCCTCTGACTCTCTTCCACAGTATAATCCACATCCCGTGACTATCTATATATATTCAATTACAGTAGGTATACCACCTCCACTTTAGTAATACAGTGCAGTGATCAAACCTCTACTCCATCCATGAAATGGTCTCTCCTAACAAGACCTATGATCATCTGACATTCCACAGAATATTTACAACATTATTAATTATATTCCCCAAACTGTTTTTCCTATCCCAGTAGCAATATTGTAGTTGCCTATTTTTGCTGTCTAATCCCTTCCCCTTCTCCCTCATTCCCATTCCTCTCCAAATTAGCAACCCTGATTTTTCCTCTATATCTATGAGACAGTTTCTGTTTACTTTGCTCATTCATACAGTTTTTCATATTCCACATATAAGTGAGATCATATGGTATTTGTCCTTCTCTGACTGACTTATTTCACTCAACATTATAGTCTCTAGGTCCATCCATATCATTGCAAATGGCACGATTTCATTCTTCTTTATAGCGGAGTAATACTCCATTGTATAAATATACCACAGTTTCTTAATCCAGTCATCTACTGATGGGCATTTTGGTTGTTTCCAAGTCTTAGCTATTGTAAATTGTGCTGCTATGAACATCGGGGTGCATAACTTTTTTTGAATAAATGTCTTGGTTTTTTCAGGATAAATACCTAGGAGTGGAATTGCTGGGTCAAAAGGTAGCTCTATTTCCAGTTCTTTGAGATACCTCCATACTGACTTCCATAGTGGCTGCACCAATCTGCAGTCCCACCAACAGTGCAGCAGGGTCCCCTTTTCCCCACAGCCCCGCCAGCACTTGTTGTTTGTTGATTTGTTGATGATAGCCATTCTGACTGGAGTGAGGTGGTATCTCATGGTGGTTTTTATTTGCATTTCCCTAATGACCAGTGAGGCTGAACTTTTTTTCATATGCCTGTTGGCCATCTGTATGTCCTCTTTAGAGAAATGTCTCTTCATATCTTCTGCCCATTTTTTAATTGGGTTGTTTGTTTTTTTGTTGTTGAGTTTCATGAGTGTTTTATAAATTTTGGATATTAACCCCTTATCAGATATATCGTTGGCAAATATATTCTCCCATTCAGTAGGCTTCCTTTTAGTTTTATTAATGGTTTCCTTTGTTGTGAAAAAACTTTTAAGTTTGATGTAATCCCATATGTTCATTTTTTCTTTCGTTTCCCTTGCCCGAGGGGATGTATCAGTAAAAATATTGCTCCGGGTAATGTCTGCAAATGTACTCCCTATATTTTCATTTAGGATTTTTATGGTTTCAGGTCTTACATTTAAGTCTTTAATCCATTTTGAATTTGTTCTTGTATAAGGCGTAAGGAGATGATCCAGTTTCATTTTTTTGCATGTGTCAGTCCAATTTTCCCAGCACCATTTATTGAATAGACTATCTTTACTCCAGTGTAAATTCTTGCTTCCCTTGTCATAGATTAACTGTCCGTAAATGCTTGGATTTATTTCTGGGCTCTCTGTTCTGTTCCACTGATCGATGTGCCTGTTTTTATGCCAATACCAAACTGTCTTGATTACTGTGGCCTTGTAGTAGGTTTTGATGTCTGGTAGCGTGATCCCCCCGACTTTGTTTTTATTCCTTAGAATTGCCGAGGCTATTCTGGGTCTTTTATGATTCCATATAAACTTTAGGATTATATTTTCTATTTCTGTGAAAAATGCCCTTGGTAGTTTGATAGGAATTGCATTGAATCTATATATTGCTTTAGGCAGTATGGACATTTTAACTATATTAATTCTTCCTATCCATGAGCATGGTAGGTGTTTCCATTTATTTGTATCTTCTATGATTTCTTTCTTCAGTGTCTTATAATTTTCTGAGTACAGATCTTTCACTTCTTTGGTTAAATTTATTCCTAGGTATTTTATAGTTCTTGACGCAATTGTAAATGGGACAGTTTTCTTAATTTCTCTTTCCGTTAGTTTATTATTGGTATATGCAAATGCCACTGATTTCTGAACATTGATTTTATATCCTGCTACTTTACTGAATTCGTCTATCAGTTCCAATAGTTTTTGATGGAGTCTTTGGGGTTCTCTATATACAGTATCATGTCATCTGCATATAATGACAATTTTACTTCTTCCTTGCCAATTTGGATGCCTTTTATTTCTTTTTGTTGTCTGATTGCTGTGGCTAGAACTTCCAGCACTATGTTGAATAAAAGAGGAGAAAGTGGACAGCCTTGTCTTGTTCCTGATCTTAAGGGGAATGGTTTTAGCTTTTCCCCATTGAGTATGATGTTATCAGCTCGCACTCTTGAGGGCGCTCTTAAGCAACTGAGCCACTCAGCCGGCCCTCTAATTTTTATTCTTACGTAAATAATGTGAGAAAATTATAGAATGGAAGAAAATGTGGTTAATAAGGTTATTCATTTCTTTTATTTTTTAATATTCAGGGAAAAATATGGAAGGTGATTTCCCTTCAATTCTTATATGAATACAAATCAAAATAATACAAATGCAGTGTCTGGGAATCGGCATCAGAGTTACTACTCTAGAATTCACAGTGAGTTGTGTTGGAGGTTATCAGGCTGGGACAAGTTGTTATGCATCAATTTTATCAGTCTAACATATCTTTTGCTCTAGGATTAAGCATAGCATCAAAATCTAGACTCATTCAGGCAAGAGGAAAGTTCCCATAAATAATAGAATCTTCTAATTTTATTGCTGGAACTTACAGACCTTGGAAATCATCTGGTATAACACATGCATTTTACGCATGAAGGAATTAAGCCACAAAGACAGTAAGTGACCTGACTGTCATCTGGCTTGTTAGTGGCACAGTCTGGTCCTTTGCCTCCATCTGGTATGTTTTCCACCAAACCATCCTGAATCTATTGTTCTCAAAAACATATTGCAAAATGTACCAATTATGTTTGTTTTCTTCTTTTCCACCAACAAAATATTTCCATTGTGTTTAAGGGACATTGAATCAATGTGTTTGTGAAAATAGATCTATCTCAGAATTCTTCTTCTTCAGTACTTTGCTTCTCTCTTTCCTTCCCCTTCCCCTTTCACTTTTTCCTCCCTCTTCCCTTATTACTCATTTTTCCACTCTCTCTCCCTCTCATTCATCTCCTTTTTCCTCTCCCTCTCATTCATCTCCTTTTTCTCTATCTTCTCCCATGTCTATAAAAGGGCAACATACAAAATAAATGCCACAAACAATTGTCAAATTAATTTCTTATGCAACATTACTCTTCAAATAGGCAAGTTAAGTATTTCTTTAGTCAATGAGTTGGATTTCATTTCAGATTAATAGCAAATATTAGTAAATTAAATTGAATTTCATATGCATAAATTAAAGTTTCAAAGCCCTGTATTTTATATGAGGAGACCAAGCTCTGTCAACACCTTCCTATCAAAAGGCTTCTAAATGCAGGAATAAACCATAGCTTCTATGAACAATCGTTCATCCTTTGGAAGTATAATCAGAATTAATGAATTGAAAAATTGTTTTTACTGCCAGTAACACTGGCCAATAAATATCTAAAATGGCCATAAAATTTGAGTGTGGTTGGCTCTGACTGAGACCTTCCAATGTCAGCTGAAGCAGAAATGAGAAAATGAGAATGATGTGCGAGTCATTGGCTTGCTGGCTCTTGGAGCCTGTTGGGGTTATCTATTGCTGTGTAACAACCCACAACAATGTTTAGTGGCTTAAACAATGGCAATAACTATTTTGCTCACGGATCTGCAATTTGGGCAGAACTCATTGGGGATAGCTTGTCTCTGCTCCACGTGGCATCAACAGGGGTGGCTTGAAGGCTGGGGTTAGAATCATCTAAAGGCTCACTCAACCACTTGTCTGGCCCTTGATGCCAGCTGTCAGCTGGAACTTCAGCTGGGGCTGTGACCAGAACACCTACACAGGTCATTTCCTCATCCCTGCTTAGCTGTTGCTAATCCCTAGGGTGCATCACTGCCCTCTGTTTAATTTTTCAAGTCTTTTACAAACTACTATTTGCAATTATTTCCCTGTATTAAATTCCCTCTGTTAAATTACACATCAAAGAACTTGGGTTTCAAGAATGGAGAAAGAGAGACAGAGACAGAGAAAACAAAGTGGAAGTGATATCTTCTTTTATGAACTCATGCAGTCACTTTTTGCTAAGTTCTGTTCCTTAGAAGTAAGTCACCAAGACCAACCATATTCAAGAGGAGAGGAATTTAAGTTACTCTTTCCCTCCTCATATCTATATTTGAGGGCACTTATTTCTGCACACTACATTTCCCACAATGCCTTGCCTTCTGGCTTCTGGTTAGGAGCAGCCAGTGGTAGGCATTGAGAAGCACCTGGAGGATAAAATAAGGGAGGAGCCAGAATAGCTTTTCTCTTTCTGCTTCAGGCAAAGTCTTTGGCAGTGGATGAGCCTCCTTTCTTGTTCCAGTTCCCATTGGGAGGCCCCAGTCCCTAGGCCCTGCTAACATCACCTCTTCCTTCAGTCTCTCCACCAGCAGTGGGGGTAGCTGACTTCTGCTGTTGCTAATCCCTGGATTCCATTCCCATCCTCTATTTGGATTTTTCTCCTCCTTTGCAAAATACTCTTTGTAATTAGTTCCAAGTATCAGCTTTTCTCTAATGAACTATCCTAAAGAATGTTGCTTTTCTGACTGGCTAAGAACTGACACAGATATGAAGAAAATCCAAAAAACATTGTTTTTTTAAAAAAGCTGATGAAGATTTTGTTGAGAGCTGGAAAACAAGTTGGGAAAGCCTGATTCAGTTTGTGATTGGATAATATAATTTTGCAGAATGGCCATGAAGTTGTAGACTATATATTCCACATTTCAACTATATTTATGAAAAACAAGTAAGTAGAAAGTGTCATGAACTTATGTCATAAATTCAGAACTGGTTCAGGACAATGCTGCAGGTCAGCGAGATCACAGTATAGAATAATCAAGAAGTAACATTGGAGCCGGCCAAGTGGCGCGCTGGTTAAGAACTGGCTTGGGATGCAGGCTCTGAGCAGCAGGGCCCTGGTTCAGATCCCACATATGAGGGCCAGTGACACTGCCCTCTACAGCTAAGATGGTGAACAACAGCTCCACCTGGAGCTGGGCTGCTGTGAGTTGCCGGGCAATGGTGTAGCTGCAGCCCCTGCTGCAGTGGGCTGCCATAGGCTACAGTGAGTGGCCGACAGCCAGCATGAGCGGCCTGCAGCGAGAGTGAGCCGCCATGAGCGGCCGCCCAGAGGCCGGCAACCGATCTGCCTCACCCGAGAAGAGCACAATGACAATACCAACATGGGCAAGTGAAGCAATGTCCTCCACAACTAGACTGAAGAACAAAAGGACAGCAACTTGTCTGTTCCCCTCCCCCAATTCCCCAATAAAAAATCTTCAAAAAAAGAAGTAACATTGATTAAAACGAGGACATGTGTAATGCATTTTTCATATGGTCATCAAAAAAGTTTCACTGTGACCATTGTGTTGCCTAAAGAACATGTACTCTAGCTCCCCAAATTCTTTTTGTTCCCACCACATCACGTTGTTGAATTGTTTTTAGGTTGAACTAAATCATATGTATTCTTTTTGTATGCAATCAGATTAGAAGGGACTTTACTATATGTTCAAATAAAGAGTGTTCCTTGACCTTTCTAACATAAAAATAACTGTTAAAAACTTATGATTTAACAACAATAAAATATTTATGATTTTTGGAGGAAAGTAGTAGGACAATTTGGAGGCATTTGGGTGCTCAGTGGTCCGGCATGGTAGGAGCTACGAAATTATAACTACCTTCTCTCCTTACACTATAGGTAGAGTTTATTTGTAATTTTTTTCCTTTTAAAATTGAAGTCACTAATCTTATGATTCCTTTGCTGCCTTGACTTTGTTAATAATTAATTTCCTTTGCTTGGCATATCTTTAATTCACACCATAGTGTTTGAGAACTTCCAATCTGTGGATCTGAGCAAATGCATTATTGAACATTCTTCCAACAGTTCTTCTCTTTTCATTTTGCTCCTCCAGCCTTCTCATTACTCAGTCTCTAAAATATACCAAGCTTGCTGCTTTTCTTAGAGAGTGCATTGCTTATCACATATTCTTTTTTATATGCCACTCCTCTTTCCCTTTTGGGGGGAGTCTTAGGTTTTATTGATGGCATTGTCAGCCAGGACAAGTAGGAGAGCTCCTTTCTCTTAAGCTGCAGCACCTATGGCTCCAAAAGGCACCTTTCTCAAGAAAAAGCAAAGTCACCAAATACAGCACTGTATGCACGCACTAGTGTTTCTGTTGTGGAAACTTGCATATCAAGGAATAGCTGATATATGCTTCAAATATGCAGCAGACTCTCTGACCAGGACAACACAACCCAGGTGCACCTCCTAAGTGACTCCTAATCTCTCCCTTTGCTGGCCTCAGGCAGAGTGGAGAGAACTCAGTCCCAGCATAACTTCTACCTGGCTCCACAGGACAGTCATTGATTAATATGATTGGGATAGTTGAAATAAGATGTGGAGGGATCTGAAGATCATTTGATGCTTTCTAACCCCAAAGGTTTAGACTTAAGAGAAGATATGAGGCTCCCACATCAAAAATCCCCACTTAATAAGTTTCTTCAATATTCCGTCACTATTGACTATATTATCATATTTCCTATGTAGTCCAACTCATTTTAGTAAAGATTGTTAAGTTCTACTGCCCAGTACAAAATTTACGGTGTGCTTATATCTTTCTTAAAAGAAAGAAAAGAAACATTTTTTTAAAAGGCACTAATGCCCACACATTCATTTCAACATTTATTAATTCCCTGCTCTGCCTTGCCCTGTGCTAGACATTGAGAATTTATAGAAAATTCTGTATGTATGTTCCCAATACATAAACACATATTTGCAGTAATTCATTATCTACTGCAGTTGCTGATTTTATGATTTTTGTACTGTGTTCACTTTTTTGTACTGTTTCTAGCTTCTGCTTGGAAGCGCCTCTTCTCCATTCTCCATGTATGGGATTGTATCATATTCAATCATTCTCCAATATCCAACCCCAAACAATGCTTATCTCTCCATTGAAGACTCTCTTTTCCCTCTTCTGAGCTCCACCACCAACAACCATTTGTGTTTGTCTATTTCTGCATTGGTCTCATTGTCAGTAGTGTGCCATTCATCTTGTTATGACTAGCAACCTAGTGCAGAGACTGGCGCATGTTAGATGTTGCATTAACGTGAACCACCATTGACTTGGATGATATAGCTCAAGGGCATCTCACCTATCTGTGGAGGGTGTTATTTTTATAATAGAGTGATCAGAAAAGACTCCACCCCCTCCCACCCTCAAGGAACCTGATGGGCATGAGAAAGCAAACCCTATACATATCTTAAGGGAGGTTGCTCTTCCCTGACACATCCCTAAAAGTGAAATTGGGCCATTTTCTTTCTTTTTTTTTTTTTGAGGGCAGTGTCACTGGCCCTCATATGTGGGACTCGAACTGGGGCCGCTGGTGTCCCAAGCCAGCGCTTAACCACTGTGCCACTCGGCCGGCCCGAAATTGGGCCATTTTCTTTCTGCCATGGCTGTAGCCTCTCAGTGATGAGAGCCCCATGTCAGCTTGTTGACACAGCTGACAATGTTTTTATCAATTCCAATGAAGAAGCTGTTCGGCAGCAGAGCCTTGACTGACACTGACATGCTAATCATGCTGGCACATTCCTCCCTTTTCTGACCAAAGTGAAAAGGTTATAAGGAGATTGCTGCCAAGGAGTGAAAGAAAGCAAGTCATGAAAGGCTCTATGCACAGCCAAAGTGGTGTTAAAAATAAAAGAATATTGCACAGTTTTCTGGGTGTCATCATTTCCCCCAGCTATCCATGAGAGCTTACTGCTAATCTTCAATTCAGTTATGTGAGCATACATTTACATAGGGAAAATATTATAGGTGAAACAGTTGAACTGACGGGTGCTAAAATTTTTAGTTCCCAGGCTGCATTGTTGACTTTGACTTGGAATTCAAGATTTAGTTGTGCTCCACTTTAAAAAAACAAAAACAAAAACAAAAAAACAAGATGGCCCAAAACTAATGTGAAAACCAACATTCTCCAATAACTGTGGACTCAAAGAGGCCTTACAACTCTCTCAAAACTGAAACTCTTAGGTAATTAAGTAGCATCCAGCAATAAATTAGCAGGGGTGAGAATTATCAAACACTGCAAAATTATGCCAACTCACTGAGACAAGTTGTTGGTCAGGTGTTAAAAATAAATGATGCTCACCTGCCTACCCATTATTATACTGATCTATCCCATTGAGGCTTTGCCTCTAAGGAAGTTTCAAAGGTCAGGGCACTGTGTACCATATAGTCCAGGAGCTATCTTGGCTATCTGCCATTTTCCTCACTAGTTATGCTCTCCTCCTTTCTCTTCCCTGCTGCTTGTCATGGTACCTCTATACAGCACATCAGCAAGGCTTCCCTACCTTCTGTCTTCTGGTTGGGTTTGATCTATAGGGGGTTCTGGGAGACTGAAGGAAAGGTGGAGAGAGGAACAAGGTATTTATTCTCCAAGATCCTTACCTTCAATGTTGCCTTGGGATAACTCTGTCCCTCAAATTCTCCTCATGAGGTAGCCTACTCTATATAACTTCCTCATGTTGTAGCTTCTCCCTTGTTTCTTAGGACCTAGGGGTGGCAACAACTCAACTGTTGTTCATCTAATTTTTTGCCCTATCTGTGGTTCCCCCTACACCCAAACTGATCTCCTATACTTAGTAACTCTATCAACCCACTATAGATTATTTAAATCTTAGTATGCCATATGTTTCCCAACAAGACAAGGTAGAACTGAGGACAGCAAAGTTTTGTTAAATAAAGTACCCTCAAATAGCACAATAGAAACTGAGGTATACAAATGTCAGTATGTGATATGGGAAACGAACCTCCTTTAATGAAAGTCAAAGATGAAGCATAAAATGTGGGCCAGCCTTAACAGAGAAAATGGATCCCTACCCATAAGTTGAAACAGGTGAGCAAAAGAACATGCAGGCAGTTTAGACCAATGTTACATTCTCAACTTGTAGGATATTAGTCCTCAGAAAGAGCAGCCTCAAACATTGCACAGATCATAAGCACAACTGAAATTTTATAATATACCCACTTAAATTAAATCATCTCAGTCATTTTCTGGATGAATAGTTCTCGGTGGAAATAAGTATCTCCATGTCTGACTAGAAAGGCATGTATACAAGTATTTATAATAGTTTGACATTTTAAATTGAGTTAGCATTAAAAGTTGGGGTATAACTGTCACCCCCAAATCACCAAATATAAGACTGCGGAAGGATTTTAGAAGCATAGCCTATCCATTGAACAGTTTTACAATCTTGATGAAACATATCTGTGTGAGCAGAGTACTCTGACAGGTAGCAGTAAATTAAATATACTAGGCTTTAAGCAGAATAAAGACTCTTCTTACATTATCTGGTGCTATATGGGGTTTTTAAAAAGACTTTATAATGAAATTTATTGGGGTGACAATGGTTAATAAAATTATATAGGTTTCAAGTGTACAATTCTATAATACATCATCTATATATTGCATTGTGTGTTCACCACCCAGAGTCAGTTCTCCTTCCATCACCATATATTTGACCCCTTTTACCCTCATCTACCTCTCCCCTCCCCCCCTTACCCTCTGGTAACCACTATACTGTTGTCTGTGTCTACAAGTTTTTGTTTCTTTGTTTGTCTTATGTGTTTGTTGCTTTCAGTTTTATATCCCACATATCAGTGAAATCATATGGTTCTCAACTTTCTCTGTCTGACTTATTTCACTTAGCATGATATTCTCTAAGCCAACTCTTAACCAAATGATCCACTGGCCAGTGTAGCATGATATTCTCAAGATCCATCCATGTTGTCACAAATAGCAGTATTTTATCTTTTCATATGTCAGAGTAGTATTCCATTGTATACATGTACCACATCTTCTTTATCCAATCATCTATTGAAGGACACTTTGGTTGTTTCCATGTCTTTGGCACTGTGAATAATGTTGCAATGAACATAGGAATCTTCATCTTACAGCTTTTGAAAGTATCTTTTTTGTATTTTCCAGATGCCTTAAGGAGTTCAAGGTTTTTTAAAAATATTTTATTGGGGATTGGGGAGGGGAACAGTGTTGGGGAACTGGGGAAGGGGAACAGACAAGTTGCTGTCCTTTTGTTCTTCAGTCTAGTTGTGGCAGACATTGCTTCACTGGCCCATGTTGGTATCATCATTGTGCTCTTCTCGGGTGAGGCAGATCGGTCCCTGGCCTCTGGATGGCAGCTCACTGTGGCTTTTGGCAGCTCACACTGGCTGCTGGCTGCTCACGCTGGCTGCTGGCCACTCACTGTAGCCTATGGCAGCCCACTGCAGCAGGGCCTGAAGCTATGCCATCCCCAGGGACTCACAGCAGCCCAGCTCCAGGTGGAGCTGTTGTTCACCATCCTAGCTGTAGAGGGCAGTGTCACTGGATCTCATATGTGGGATTCCAACTGGGGCCCTGGCGTCCCAAGACAGCTCTTAACCAACATGCCACTCGACCGGCCTGGAGTTCAACTTTTTATAGATGAGAAAACCAAGTTATTTGCTGAGTTATTCTCCCAAATTTTAACCTTAGATAATACACCTCTTTTTAAGTTCCAAAAATTAAAAATAGATATAGCATATTAATAGTAATCTGGAAAAGTAAGCCTGCATATCTAAAGATTCTTATGTTTAGGTTAATGGCTCAGCCACTTTATAGTTGCATCAAAATTTTTAGATTAACTTCCTTACTTAGGAAACTGAATCTACATTTATTGGCATGCTAGAAGTCATAGTTTATAAATTATTGAGTACACAAGTCTTGTCATTGATTTGTAAAAATCATATATGTTGTTTGGTAATGTAAGTTAATCAAATTGTGATTTAGGTATTCAGTTAACATATTTGCTATTGACTCTATGGATTAAATAAGTTTAAATAATAGAGTTATGCTGGCAATGCCAGTACAAAAAATATTTATAAAGCATCCACTAATTTCTAGGTCCTGTACAAGATAGAAAGATAATTAAAACATGGCCATTATCAGAAAATTTGTAATCAAAAGGGAGAAAGCATGCTATTGAATAAAATGTAAGTGAAAGCATGCTAAAGTCCCTCCAAGAAATATAAGAAAATTCTTATGAGTGCTTACAGGAATAGATCATATTTGGTTGAGTTTTTCAGAAGAAACACTGAGGAGGTCTGAGAAGGAAATAGACCTTGAGGGATCAACAGGATTTCAAAAAGAATAAAATGAGATCAAGAGGGGTAATTGAAGGAAAAGTGTTCTATGAAGAAAGAGCTTAACAAAGGCACAATGTGAAAACCTAGAGAATAAAGGATAGCCAAAAGTCCACATTAACTTAAATACAGAATAAGAGGATTACATTCAGCACCCAACAGATATGTACTATATGTGTATAGTATGAACAAAAAATTCTGTTATTTATCTGCAGCAAAAACAATCAATTAAAAAAAAAGAATGACACAAACTTTTTCTTCAAGGAGCTTGCATTCTTGATGGACAGGGAAAGGCAATAAACAAATATCTATTTAATTAAACATTTGAAGCCTCACATGGCATAAAGGATGAGAGAAAAAGTGACTGAAATGGATGTGCCTTGGCTTTGGGAAAAAGTGTAGTTTGTTTGTGGGTATGCAAGCCCTAGGGAGACCAAGAGGAAAGGCCAAGCATGAGCTGTGATCTTTGTTCCAAATCTCTCTAATGATATTTTTGATCCAGTGGAGAGGGCCAAGAGTGAAGTAGAGAAAACAGTGGGAATTTTCTTTCTAGTACTTTTGTTTTTTCTTTCTAGTACTTTTAAAAGAAGGCATAAGTATGGATGGATACTTGTCTTTTATGGGAAAGAGAAGAGTTTCTTTTCCATCCCTAAAAGATCAATTTGCAGCAAACATTAAAGACATGAGTGGTCATGTAACACTTTATTTAAAAATAATTGACTGCTATAAAAATATAGGAGATTATGAGTTATTCATTCTAATTATCTCTCAAATTCCTCAAATCACAGTTCTAGATGGAATTGTATTCCAAACTTAAAAATATTCCCTTACATAAAAGGTTATTTCAGCTCGTAATCCATTTATTTTAAAAGCATTTTACTGAAAATCAGTCACAACATTCATGGTTTGTGTATGCCTTAATAAAGAAATCAAGGTAAATATTGTGTATAGACTATCAGGCTGTTATATTCCTCTTTGGTATCAAAAAGCAAAAAAGAAAAGCACAACGCTTGATTATAATTATACTTATTATTATTATTGTTGTTGTTGTTACCGGGAAAATGACGTTAAACACCTGGGGTCTTCTTGAAGGAAAGACTTCAATCAAGAGACAGAATTTTGTGCAGCATGAACAGCAGAAGTTTATTAGTAAAAGAAAGTACACTCTGAGACATGGAGGGAGCTGACCCAAGAGACGGAAGCAGCCTGGAACACCAAATTTATTAGAACATGTGAGTATACTCTGAGACAGCGAAGCAGCCCTGCCTTCACACAGTGTGAAGGCTTTTATTTCTATAAGTAGAATTGCCTCTCCCTCTCCCTCCTCTTATCTCTCTTTTTGCCCCTGAGGTGGCATTTGCCCCTGGTCTTCTGGCATTTAGCAGTGCATTTCTTGGATTTAGGGGCATGAGGAAACATACCCCTTTGATTTAGGGGCTTGGGCAAACACATCCGCTTGATTTTGGGGGATATGCAAACACATCCCTTAGGGGTGTGTGAAAACATGGAATCCTGTTGGGCTAATAAGGTACTGATGATCCTGACAAACAGGATGTATCTCCCTGTTTGTCTGACTTCTAACAACACATCTCTTTGATTTAGAGGTATGTGTGTGCCTGGAGTCCTGCTGGGCAGCTGCCAGGGATCTTGACTCAAGTGGAGCTACAGCAAGGGGCTTTCTAACCCAGGCTGTTTCTCCTTCTCCTGCTTTCTATCTACCTACCCTATCATTACTATTGGAGCACATTGAAGTAGTTATAATCTATGAATTTACATTGACAACTAACAATCACCCCAAGTCCATAGTTTACATCAGGGTTTGCTCTTGGTATTGTACATTCTATGGTTTTTGACAAATGTATAATGACACATACCCACAATTACAGTATCAAACAGAATAGTTTCATTTTCTTTCTTTCTTTTTTTTTTTTTGAGGGCAGTGCCACTGGCCCTCATACGTGGGACCCGAACCGGGGCTGCTAGCTTCTCAAGCCAGCACCTAACCACCATGCCACTTGGCCGGCCCTCAAACAGAATAGTTTCACAGCCTTATAAATTCTCTTTGCTCTATCTATTCATCCCTCCCTGCCCCCTAATCCCTGGTAACCACTGATTTTTTTGCTGTCTTCATAGTTTCGCCTTTTCCAGAACGTCATACAGTTGGAACCATATGTTATGTAGACTTGTTAGAATGGCTATTTTCACTCAGTATATGCATTTAAGGTTCTTTTAAGACTACATGGCTTGAGAGTTCATTCTTTTCAGTGGTGAGTAATATTCCTTTGCCTGAATATACAATATTTCTTTATCCACTCACCTACCGAATGACATTTTGGTTGCTTCCAACTTTTAGCAATTATGAATAAAACTGCTATAAACAGTCATGTAGAGGTTTTTGTGTGGATGTGTTTTTAAGTCATTTAGTTAAATACTAAGGAGTACAATTGCTGGATTGTCTGGTCAAAGTATGTTTACTTTGTAAGAAACTTCCAGCCAAAACTGCCTTCCAAGTTGGCTACCTTTTTGAATTTCCACCAGCAATGTACAAGTTGCTGTTATTCCACATCCTCACCAGCATTTGATGTTGTCTGTGTTCTGGATTTTGGCCATTCTAATAGGTGTGCAGTGGGATCTCATTATTGTAATTTGCATTTCCCTAATGACATATCATGTTGAACATCTTTTATATGCTTACTTGCCATCTGTATATCTTCTTTGGTGGGAGGCTTGTTCAAGTCTTTTGCCCATTTTTTAAAAAAATTGGGTTGCTTGTTTTCCTATTGTTTAATTTTAAGAGTTCTTTGTATATTTTGGATAACAGCCCTCTTTCAGATGGGCAGGGGGAAAAATAAATATTTTCCCGTCTGTACCTTGTTTCTCATCCTCTATCCTATTGTCTTTCATAGAGCAGAAACTTTTAATTTTAGTGAAGTCCAACTCATCAATTATTTCTTTCATGGACCATGTTTGGTGTTGTATCTAAAAATCATTGCCATACCCAAGGTCACCTAGATTTTCTCCTATGTTATCTACTAGGAGTTTCATAGTTTTGCATTTTATATTTAGGTCTGTGTTCCATTTTGAGTTAAGTTTTTTTGTGTGTTTTTTTTTAATTAATTAATTAATTTATGTTTTAGTTAGTTTCAGGTGTACAACACAGTGCAATAGTTATAGTTTTTACCCCTCAAAGTGACAACCCCCCTCTCCCAATTCGCCACCCCACTCCTCTCCCCCATATCATACATATCTATCACAACTCCCCTGACTCCCTTCCACCATATAATCCACATCCCGATTACAGTTGGTATACAATATTATACAACATCAGCTTCAGGTGTACAATGCAGTGATCAAGCCTCTAATTGAGTTAAGTTTTGTGAAGGTTGTAAGGTCAGTGTCTAGTTTCATTTTTTGTGTATAGATGTCCCCTTCTCCCTTTCTTCCCTTATTTCCTTTGCTGACTTCTTATTCTGGTTTATTTTTGTTTCCCCTCCTTCCATTTATTTCTTTTTCTCTTTCATTAGGGAAAATTAAAAATCCTGCCAACCTCCCAAAATCCTCTCCACAAAGTGTAGAAAAGAAGGAAAAGAGATTTATTATTGTAAGAGCATTAAGTCGAATTACAATGTGCATCGTAGGAAATCAGATAAGAATAGAGAGACAGAAAGAAATCCCACCTTTTTTATACAGCCAACTAGTTAAAATCCATTAGAAACATATTTTCTACATTAATGGTAACTTGTCTTCTTTTAAGAGGACTTGGACAGCACTCCTTGCTATATATTCATTCTTTCATAGTTCATCCAAAGCTCACCTGGTAATTGAGGCAGCCATGTTTTTTCTAGATGCTTTTAGAAAAAAGAATACTAAAATTTCCCTTACCTCTATGAGAAGCAAATGATTTACAGCTCAGAGAAAAATATCTAGGCTAGGCTCCCACAGTGACAGAAAAATAGAGGCATTCTCTTTCTTAATGTTTAAATTTCAAAGAGATGGTTCTCCAACCCTTAAGAAAAACATTCCTGACTTGTAAAGCTGACAAGGGGCTTACCAGTCCTTGTAAAGATTTGCATATATCTCAAAGGGTTAGAGGAAGGATTCACAAACTTTACTGTTTTTCATGTAAATACTCTAAGGGGAAAGGGGAAAGAGATTTCTTTCCCTTTTGACTATAAGGAAAATTTAAATTTTAAATTTACCCTTACATTTTCAACAAATATTTACTTAGCCCCTGCTATTATAGATACATGATGGTGAAGTTATTGTAATGTAGTGTAGAAACAAATTGTAAGATTTGTCCAGGGGGGTGTGATTTAGCATGAGAATGGTGATGGAGGTGAGAGGATACTGATTGTTTTTGGTCTTTCTTGTACCACCACTTTTGCCAAGTGGCTGACCTCTCAATTTTGCCAGGGTGGGAGCTCAAAGACCAAACTTGCTGTTTTTTTGGAGATCTTGGCTGTAACAAACTGTTGAGATATATATATATATATATATATATATATATATATATATATATATATATATATATATTACAATTGAACTAAAAAGGCCTCGCATCTAAATGGGGTATACTCTTATTTCACTGACTTTATCTACAAAGACCTAAAAGGTAGCTTGGGAAAAAGCAATGTGCAATATTAAGTGGGACCTGGATTAACTACTGCGAAAGAGACATAGCTTTTAAGTCCTATGAATCTGTTTGTCCAATTTTTTTTTTTTTAATGTTTGCTCTTTTTAAAAGAAAAGAAAACTTTATTAGGGAACAATGTGTTTTTTCCAGGACTCGTCAGCTCCAAGTCAAGTTGTTGTCCTTCAATCTTAGCAGCTCAGCTTCAAGTCCAGTTGTCATTTTCAATCTAGTTGTGGGTGGCACAGCCCACCGTCCCATATGGGAGTCGAACTGGCAACCTCCATGTTAAGAGCATGCATTCTTTTTTTTTTTTTTTTTTAATTTTATTTTATTTTTAATTAGTTTCAGGTGTACAACACAGTGCAATAGTTATACATTTTACCCCTCAAAGTGACAAACCCCCCACCCCCAATACACCACCCCACACACCCCCATATCATATATATCTATTACTCTTCCTCTGACTCTCTTCCACAGTATAATCCACATCCCGTGACTATCTATATATATTCAATTACAGTAGGTATACCATGTTCATAGCAGCACAATTTACAATAGCTAAGACTTGGAAACAACCAAAATGCCCGTCAGTAGATGACTGGATTAAGAAACTGTGGTATATTTATACAATGGAGTATTACTCCGCTATAAAGAAGAATGAAATCGTGCCATTTGCAATGATATGGATGGACTTAGAGACTATAATGTTGAGTGAAATAAGTCAGTCAGAGAAGGACAAATACCATATGATCTCACTTATATGTGGAATATGAAAAACTGTATGAATGAGCAAAGTAAACAGAAACTGTCTCATAGATATAGAGGAAAAATCAGGGTTGCTAATTTGGAGAGGAATGGGAATGAGGGAGAAGGGGAAGGGATTAGACAGCAAAAATAGGCAACTACAATATTGCTACTGGGATAGGAAAAACAGTTTGGGGAATATAATTAATAATGTTGTAAATATTCTGTGGAATGTCAGATGATCATAGGTCTTGTTAGGGAGACCATTTCATGGATGGAGTAGAGGTTTGATCACTGCACTGTATTACTAAAGAAGAGCATGCATTCTAATCAACTGAGCCATCCAGCCACCCTGCTGTTCAAGTCTTAATTGAGGAAGTTGCAACAAGTGATCTGCGAGGTCCTTTATTTAATTTTTATTTTTTATTTTTTTGGGTAAGCCTTCCTGCCACCTACTGGTAGCTCAGTGGCAGCTCAGCTCAGGCTGGACATCGAACTGCTGTTGCTCAGAGCTCAGAGCTCAGCTGGCACTCTTGAGCGAGCTCTTAACCAACTGAGCCACTCGGTTGGCCCCTTGCAAGGTCCCTTAAATTCTCTGGGTCAGTATGGTCTGTCTACAGCCTTGCTACTCTCAAAGTGTGGTCCAAGGATCAGCAACTTCATCTGGGAGTCTTTAGAAATGCAGAGTCTCAGGTTCACCCAAGCTATGCTGAATTAGAATCTGCATTTCAACAAGATCTTCAGGTGACTGCATAAAGTTTGAGAAGCACTATTTTTCAGTGCTGGAAAACGAAAGAAAATGACAAAAGTAGTTCAAGATGTTGAAGAATACCTGGAATATAGAGACCAGAAGACAATGGCTGACAGAGGAACAAAAAGAGTGAACTGTGATCCCAAAAAATTGAGGGAAAGATTGCTGCTGAGTGAGTTTTGGCGGAAGTAAGAAGCAGAGCAGAACCTGGAATACTTCTGGACCTCAAAAACAGACCAAGGAAAAATGTGAGTGGGAGAAAGAAAGAAAATGAAAGTCAATTCCCTCAAGGAGTAAAACGCTCTGAAGTTTTTCAGCCCTAGAAAAAAATCTTCATTACATTTGAAATCATAATGATCCTCAGCTAAGCTTCCTGCTACTTTCAGACAAAATGAATGATTTCCTAGAAAAATGTAAATTACCAAGCCTGACTGAAGAAGACAAAGATAAAGCAGATGGATAAATAGCTATAAAATATTAAGGAAGTAATAAAAATATCCATCCTTTCAAAGGTAACAGGCCCAATTAGTTTCATGGGTCAGTTCTACCAATCTCATCAAGAACAGAAAATATCTTTTCCACCTAAAATTTTTAGAGCATAAAAAATGATAGAAAGTGTGCCAATATATTCTACCAAGCTAGCATAACCCTGATATCCAAGTCTTATAAGCCTTTATAAGCCAATCTGACTTACCAAAATAAATGTAGAAGTCCTAAATAAAATTTTAGCAAAATAAATATACTAGAATGAAAGGATATTAGATCCAAGGATTCATTCCAGAAATACAAGAATAATTCATATGAAGAACTACTGTATATTAATATAATTAATCACAGTAACAGACTATAGAGAAAATCATATTCCTTCTATTGGATGTTAAATTATTTTGACAAAATTAAAAAACATTCCCTAATGAAAACTCTTAATTCTTATGGTGTATATTTCTGAAGTTGAGAACAAGTGCATACAAGAAATCAATAGCAAACATCGTAGTTAACACAAAAACTTGAATAGCATTCTCATTATCAGTAAGAACAAGATAAGAATGCTCATTATCTACCCACATCTTCTCAAGAGAGAGACAAAAATGTGGTGAGGCAGTGAGAAGACATTAAAACCTAAAAAAGAAATAGCTGAATATATAGATTCCTTGGATTCCCCAGTCAATTCCATCAATATGATCCATTTGCTCTGGACATTTAATGAACTCTTATCAGCGTTCTTTCCTTATTGTTTTCAGGGGGACAGAGACTTGATTCTCCCTATAGCTGGTACAACTACCGAATGTCTTCCTATAACTTTTCAGTGTGTTAGCAAGTGGCATACTTTTCTGCCTTAAATTCTAGTCTTTTGCATTTGTCCTATAAAATAAAGTGTGTGGTTTGTGGGGTTTTTTTTTTTTAAAGTTCTCCTTCGAGACCTGGCCTGGTTTCTACCTTTTATGGCTTTCTCATCTGCCTTTCATGTCTGTGCAGTGCTGGATTTGGCTACAACTCTTAAACTTTCTGGTTTTTCTGTATTCTGGCAGATGGAATCTTATTTGGGGCGGGGGATTGCTTTTGCAGATGAATGCTTTTACCTGCTATTTTCCCTTGGCTCAGTGAATCTATAAACAGTAAACTCACTCTTTTCACACCATTTTATTTGCTTACATAGCCAATTGAGTATTCCAAATATATGGAATATATTCATACCAATTTCTTCTTAAGCTTCTCTTCTAGCATGACTGGGACTTTCTGTCACAGGCATTTTCTTTCCATATTAGCTTTCATTTCTGTTTTGTCTGTTTTACTTTTGGGTATGTGTGCTGCAAATGCCTCAAATCTATCTTTGCCTCCTTGCTTGTTTTGCAGCAAAAGCGAACGGCAGCACTAAAGTGATGGTGCCTTAATGTGAGTGTATTTTAATTAAAACTTCATATGTAGGCTGATGAGAATGTCTGATTTAGATTGGCTTCTAAAAACTCTTTTATTTTAATCATGGATGTAGAGTGGCATGTTGTTTCAAGCTGCTGCAGATGTACTCTTGGAGGCAAATAATAAAAATAACCAGGAGAAAATATTTCAAAGCACCGCTTGACATTAGCACATTTTAACCCTTCCAAAACTGTTTTTCAAGCCCAGAGTTTTTTTCCTCATGAGTATATATACCCAACAAGAATGCAAACACGTATTCACCAACAGACATGTACTAGAATGTTCATAGCAGCAATATTGATAATAATCCAAAGCCAGGACCTATCCAAGTACCCACCAACAGTAGAATGAATAAACATAGTATCATCATATAATGGAATATTACACAGCAATTAAAATAAACAATGAAAAAGTATGGATAAATCTCATCACCATAATGTTGAGTAAAAAGAATCACAAAAGAAACCAGTCACAAAAGAGTATACATTCTATGGCTCTGCTTAAATTGAGATTAAAAACAGGCAAAACTAATCTACGGTTAGAGGTTACCCTTTAATAGTGGTTACCCTTGGGTCGTGGTTAGTGACTAGAAGAGAGCAGAAGGGCATAACCTAGATGCTGTTTACATGGTTGGGCTCAGTTTTGAGAGCTGATTGAACTGTATAATTATGATATGTGCATTTTCCTGTGTGTACATGATACATCATTATGAAGTTGACTATCAAAGAAAAAACTTCATTCTACACTATTCTGTTTATCTTCTTTTTTTGACTTCTGTTTTCCCCAAACCCACTCTGTATTTCTCTTTTTAGAGGACAATTCATGTTTCTCTCATGTTTCTGTACATCTTCTGAATAGAGGTGTTGTCAGAGAGTAGGCCTTTCTCGGCGCAGAGTCCAGGTCCTTGGCAACTCGAGCAAAGAATTGAGTGAGATAACAGAGTAAAGCAGTAGAATAAGTAGTTTATTAGAAAAGATAGTACATTTAGAAGTAAAAGTAGACCTGAGTACTAGAGGATGGCTCAAGGGCCCATTACTAGAAGTTACATACCAAAGAGTGTGGAGTGGGCCACGCGCAAAGGCGAGGCTCAAAGGGAAGAAGTGGTCAAAAGGAGCAGGGAAGCAGCAGCGAAGCAGCAGCAGCAGCAGCTGCATGCTTCCTTTCCAGGACTTGGGGTTTTTTATCCTTTTCTCTAGAATGGACTGTTCTTTCTGGGTGTAGGACCACTTGATTGGCACCTGTAATTGACAAGAGGTACTGCGCAGGTGCAAGTGACTGGTCTGATCTAGTTGGATATTTTGTGTCTATTTGCTCTTCCCGCAGGGGTAGGTAATTACAATACAACGAGGAGTTTTGGGTGAAGAGGGGAAGTGCCTCAGGCGGTTGCACTCTGTGGACGTGTAGGAATGCAGAGACCCAATGCCTGCCTCTAACTGCCTGCCTAATTTTTCCTTGAGAGACATGATCCCCATAAAAATCTCTATGGGAAGCTGAGGGACAGGAGGTCTCTTCTTCTGTATCTGCTTCCTGCTGGGCAGGGGCATAGAGCTGTCCCTGCCTATTGGGGTTCACGGAACTCTCACCCTAGCTGGTCTCAGATGAGAGGAAGGGGGTCTCAAGCTCCACCTGGAAGACCGCATTGGCTTCTTTGCTTGTTGGGGTATCCCCTGTATCCTCAAGGCTCCTGAATGAGGACAAAAAATATAAATCTGTTAGTTCTTATGAAATTTGTGACTATTCAGTCCATCACTCAGGTGGCGTCAGTTATCTGGACACAGAATGGGTTTGACACTTAGCTTCCTGGCCTGGGGGATATTAGGAAGTCTCAGGCTTTCAACTAGTTATCTGAAGCAGGGGTAGGAGACTTCTATTGTTTCAGATTCAGGAACTGATTTGCAAAGCAATTAAGAAGGAAGGGGGATCTTCAGTTCAAGATTCACAAACTGGTTAGAAGAGCAATCAAAGCTCAAAAGCTAAGAAACTAAAGAACTAGGGAGGAGACTTAACATTTCTATAGAAAAAGAAACATTAAAGTTTTTCAGTGGTGGGTGTTGTTGTTCAGTTGGCCGGTAACAGAGGCATTGGAAACCTCTATTCTGGACTCTCTTTTCAAGGATGTTTGCATAGCCAACAGTCTTGGACAATAGAGATGATATCT
The DNA here is from genome assembly GCA_033961575.1 of Aselliscus stoliczkanus. Lineage (NCBI taxonomy): Eukaryota > Metazoa > Chordata > Mammalia > Chiroptera > Hipposideridae > Aselliscus > Aselliscus stoliczkanus. The sequence goes on along the minus strand of CM066737.1, from coordinate 90,274,106 downwards.
CCCTCTGGGGAAAAGCGAAGAGTTGTTTGCTATTAAGAATGTTAAAGATAATGTCCCCATGGGGTGACTGGTTAGCTCAGATGGTTAGAGTGCAGTGCTTATAGCACAAAGGTTGCTGGTTCAATCCCCACATGGGCCACTGAGCTGCACTCTCCACAACTAGATTGAAACAATTACTTGACTTGGAGCTGATGGATCCTGGAAAACCCACTGTTCCCCAGTAAAAAAAGATAATGTCTCCCTCTGGGGCAAAGGTTGGGCAGGTTTGCTAGCAACCTCCTTTAAGATTGGGAGTTCTTTGCAGAGGGTTCCTCCTGTGATGCAAACCCACGACAAGTATAGCATCCACCTGAGGCTCCACAATGCCCTCGGGAGACTTGGGGTGGGGAAGCAAGGGGAACTTACAGAAATACAATGGCCATGCTGTCTGTTGTGCTATAATAAAGTCTTTGGCATCTGATTCATGAGTCTTGTGTTTTCTGCCTCCATCCAAAAAACTATGACAAACTATTCTGGTAGTTTGCAAATAGGGTAAAATATCAGACCCTTCACAGAAATTGACCCTCTTCTAGCCCAGCCACCCATGTTGAGTTAAGTTGGTGTCATTTTTTTTTTTTTTAGCCATACCATGTTGTACAGGCCTGATTGTCACAATAAATCAATCTCTTGTCATAATAACCACATAAGGAAAATTAACAAGAATTGATATTTATTAAGCACATACTATGTGTGAGACACCATGGTAAAAGATATACATATATGCATAGTTATTTTAAATACTCTCAACAATCCATAAAATAAGGTTTCCCCTCCCCCCTTCGGTTTATAGAGGAGGAAACTGAGGTTCAGAGATAAATAAACTTACCATCTATCACACAATGAGCCAAAGATGGAGTTGGGATTTAAACCCAGTTGCTCTGACTTCAGAGCCCATACTCTTCAGTCTAAAGTCTCATATATAGGCCAGGTTCATAGAGCAGTAGGGACAAGAACCACATCTTAATTACCTAATGTGGTAGAACTGATTAAAATCACTGCAAACTGACGGGTTCAAAAGAAACTATCACTAAAACCATTTGTGGAAGTATCACAGCTCCACTGTTAAAAGAAGCTACCAGTGAGGCCAGTGTGTAGGCGTTTGTTCTCCCACAAAAAGGTGCTTCTGAGAAACAGTCTGACGTAAAAGTAGTCATCTCTAATTGCTTCTTCTCATTACACCGTGAAGTCTTTTCATCGAATAGATTGTATTCTCCACCGGTCAAACATTTACATTGAAAGTTCTTTCTATTTTAGGATACACCTGGAAACATGTTAGACTAATAGGCAATAATGTACAACCAGAGAATCTCCAAGCAAGATCTTAATATGTTGTTCTCCTCCTTTTCAGTACCTGACATTTTACTATCATCAGGATTTAAGAACATATTTTTTTCCAAAAAGAAAAAAATATCAAATGTTCTAAACGTAATTCTTCTGTGTATCAATTTAACTTCTTCACAACAAGAAACCTGAAGAAAATATAAAGTAAGGAAAACGATATTTGTTTGTGTGATTGGTTGTTATAGGCCCACAAGTAGGTGATATTAGATAGATTGCATAGTTTCTTATATGGGAATTTATCACAGAGTTAATTAAGATTGCTCTCTGTGACAGAAGAATTAACCAAATTAAAAATACATTTTTAATGGTCGGGAAAGGACTTGTAAAAAAAATTTCACATGTTTCAGTTATGAAAGCTAAGATGAAACCTACCAGCAGGTCTACTTTTTGTGTATAAAATACATGCTCTGATGAGTATGGCTGCATGTACTGCAGCTCTCAGAAATTACAGACAAAAAATACACTAATCGAGGTGTGAGGAACACATGCTTAGGGGCAAAAGCTACTTTTTCCAATAAAATAGAATGCAGAATAAGGGAGGACCAGGTGGTAGCAGGATTCTCCTCCCTGCCCTCACCCCAGGCCCTGCTGCTTGCTGCTTTCAGTTAGTTCAGAGAAACCAGGAATTGAGGCTACATAGAGAATCACAAGCACAGGACATATTTCCAGGATGCAACCTGGCTTTATAGCTGCTGATAAGGGTGACTGCACAGTGAAAACCAGCTCAACCCCAATGCTATGTGTTCCCTCCTTACCTACAGGAAGTCTTTGCAATTAACTGGCTTGGCAGACCATATTCATAAGACAATAAGATAAAATATAAAATAAGGAAGTGGTATAATACAATATCTAGACAAAAACAACATGAAAAACAAGAAGAATAATTTTAGTTCCATTAAAATCTTTTTTGTTATAAAATATAGCATACTTCCTGGAAAGTGCACAGAACAAGGGTGTACTGCTGAATGATATATCATCAAACAAACATCCATATAAACACTACCTAGCCCAAGAAATGAATTATTGCTGGACCCCAGAAGTCACCTCAATTTTTCCTCCCTATGACTATCTTTGTTGCCATTAAAGGTACTATTTTGACTTTTTTTTTTTTTTTGAGGGCAGTGTCACTGGCCCTCATATGTGGGACCGAACCGGGGCCACTGGCTTCCCAGGCCAGCGCTTAACCACCGTGCCACTCGGCCGGCCCTTAAAGGTACTATTATCCTGACTTGTGTGATAATCACTTCCTGTTTTTTATTATATATTTTGAGTCTACTCATAAGTGTTGAGGACTTTTTCCAATTGTATTTAAATGGAATTGTACAGCATATATTGTTTCATGCTCTACATTATGTCTATGAGAGTCATCCACGTTGGGGTGTGTAGCTGTGCTTTATTTATTTTCAAGGAGCTGAATTGCTGGGTTATAGGGAATGTACATCCTCAACTTTTGTAGATAATGCCAGACTGTTTTCCACAGTGCTTGTGGTCACTTTATCCTCAGCAGTATACTAGAGTTCCAGCTTCTATGTATCCTCATCTTCTCTTGGTGTGTTCACTCTTTCATTTTAGCCATCCTGGTGGGTGACTAGATGTTACCATTGTCTTTCCCTGATGATTAATGAAGCTTAACCTCATATATGTTTATTGGCCATTATGTAATCCTGGCCAATAAACCAGGATTTGTGAAGCACCCATTCAATTATCTTACTCATTTTTCTGTTGGGTTATCTTTCTTTTTCTTAATGATCTATAGTAGTTATTAAAATATATTCAAGGTAAGAGCCTTTGTCAGTTATATGTATTAGAAATATAATATCTCCTACCACTATTTTGCTTGCCTTTTGATGTTTTTAATGTTTTGGGGGAAGGTAGCCATCATGAAAGAAGTCTGAGTACCCTGAGACTTCCATGTGGTGAAGGACTCCAAACTGACCGCATGGAAAGGCTACATGGAGCAATGGTTGGCTAGCCTCTGCATTCCAGCTATCACAGGACAGGCACCAGACATGTGGACAAAGATACCCTCTTAGACATTCCAGCTCTAGCAGATGTGATGTGCAGAATCAGATACAAGTCATCAGCCAGTACAGAGACCTCAGACATAGGACCCAAATCGAGCCGTCACAGGCATCTCTATTCATTCAAACCATCCAGCTAAGACTCCAGTCATTGTGGAACAAAAACTGCTTATCTCTGGTGGTCCCTGGCCCATGAAATTTTAAGCATAATGTTGTCTGATGCTACTAAGTTTGGGATAGATTGCTATGTGATGATAGATCACTGGAACAGACAATTCCATGGAGGCAGATGTGGAGCCAGGCTCTGAAGGACTGGAATAAGTGCAGGGTTCTGGGAAACAAAACATGTGAACCAAGTTGGTGAATGAAGACCTGGAGCTTTTGTGTGTCTGTGATGTGACGATACAAACAAGGTGACAAGATAATTTAGGGATAGATGTAACAAGTTGTTCTTCACTCTTTACTGGTTAGACACAGAAAACAAAGAGAAACTTTGTTAACATAAAGCACATTAAAATGTAGCTGTGAGAAATATTCATCATGGTGAGAAAAATATATGATTTGTGTATATTTCACTCTGAAGGATCTCATTGCAATTCCTGAGATGTACTCAGGGCCTTGATGGAGGCCATCTTTGGAAAGCAAAAGGAGAGACAAAAAAGATAATGACCTTCTATATGTTTATCTGAGATATGCCTGGTATGTACTAAATGGGTGACACCATGGGGGGGGAATCTTTTGTTTGTTTGTTTTTATTTCTCTAATAGATTTTGAACTCATTACATATCCATTAACAGCAGTTAATAGTGAGACTGCTTTCTAGAATAAAACTTTACCTACAAGATTTACTAAGTTTACTTATAGAAATATATCAACTTTGCTAGTAAAAAGCATTGGATTGTGAAAGACCTTGAAATCATGAAAGAGATGTTTAGGTGCAATTTTGGAAGCTTCTAGTAATTGAGAATTTCTAGTTTGTTAAAGGGGTTATGAATATATATTACAAACATAATTCTTATGTACCTTTGGAGAGAGAAGGGGGGAAAAACAGACAGATGAATTTCTGGAGTGTATAACTAAGAAGAAAAATGCATTGGTGAAATTGGCACCAGAACAAGACCAACAGATAGCATAAAGGGACAATGACAATGTGACAGAGCTGCCATTTCACTGCGTTTCCTCTCTTTCATTTCTCAACCTTGAAAATTGCTTTTGAAGCCATAAGTGGAAAGAGGTGGTGATTTGAAGGAAAGTGTATGATAACTGCAAGCCCCAACTATGAAGAATAGCACAAAAAAAGAATTGTGGAGTACAAACTGGATGGTACATATTGACTTTTGTTGTCAATATCTTGTATGATAGCTTGTCTCATTACGCTGGCATTTTGAACTATAGTAAATAAAAACTTTCTGAACCAGAAAGACTATATTTTTATTCCTAGTGATACATAACTTCAGGTATCTTTAGAGGAAAGAAGAACATACTGGAGTTCAATAATAAAATGTTTATTATAGTACTGAATGTGAAAATGCCTCAGGAGAAGTTTTTAAAAATGCATGATGAGAATACATGGCCCTTCAATGCAGTGATAATAAATAAATAAATAAAACCCAGAAGCAAAAAAACCCAGGTTCTGTAGTCAAGATATGACCAAAAAAAAAGAATGCATAAAATGGAAAGTTAGTAAGACTCCAGTTCCTATATATATTTCCTCCTCTGAAATATTCAGGCCTTTTCCTTGATCAAATTAGACACCTAGATACTGATGTAGAAATAATAAACTTATCTTTCCTATTTCTTTGCTTTGTTAATTCTTTATTATGATAAATAGTAGAGTTTGTATATAGATGGTAGATTTTGAGCTGTTGTTAGTCTAGCTAGTTTTTTGCATTGGGAAATTTGGAGCTCTTGAAATCTGTTTACTATTTTTCTCTTAATGTGAAAATATTGCTATTTGTGAAAAGGCACAGTATTCTGAAGTCAGTACTAATATGGGATAATGTACCAAAAGTATTTTGAAAATCAAAATTTATGACATTAAAATAGTAGTGTTGGTGTCAGTGATGTTGCTAGCAATGATAAAAGCATTATCAGGTATTCGTATGTTAAATGTCACGTATTCCTGGATGTTAAATAGAAAGAAAAATCATCATTTTTTTCTATTGGAAAAGAAAAACTGAGATTTTCCCTGGCCATGGTCTTTTAACATAGGCTATTATCTTTATAATAGTCTGTCAGTCCATATTTATTGAGATCCACTGCATGTAGAATTCATTTCTTGCTGTTTTGGAGAATTCTAAAAAAAAAATAGTAATGAAGTCTTTGCAGAGATTTATTTTCTAATGGGAAAGAGAACAATTTCATATACCATATAAAAGCATATGTGTGTGCATACCTCATTGTACATTTCTTATCCACACATCCATTTTTTCAGTGATTTAGTAAGGGGATGGTAAACTATGGCCCGAGGGCCAAATCCAGCCAGTAGCCTGTGTTTGTATGGCCCTTGAACTAAGAATGATTTTTACATTTTTAAAAGGTTATAAAAAATAGAAACAAAGAAGAATATGCAACACAGACAGTATGTGTCCCATAAAGCCTAAAATATTTTCTATCTGGCCTTTTAAAGAAAAAAAAATTGGTTGGATCTTGATTTAGAGCAATCTATAATCTATGCAGCTATGAAGTGTTGCTAAATTAGAGAGACCAGAATTGTCTGGGTTTAGTGTACGTACAAGTGTAGAATAATCTCTAAGCACCCTGACAAAGCTTGCATAAAGATACCACCCATTTGTACTGCACTGGCCTTCAAAGCCCTTCCTGAATGAAAGGCAAACACATATACTGAAGTCATACTTATTACCACAGGAAGTTTCATGTGTTGATTCCCTCATGCAGGTGTGTAAACCTTTGTTATCTTTGATAGCACACACTATTCAAGTGGAATGAGTAAATCTAGGTCTTCACTCCCTCTTCCCTATCACCAAGCTAGTGTTCAGTGTTTTAGCATTCTGTTTATAAAATGTGCCTGTAACAACCTTAGGGTGCTCACTCAGCGACAACTTAACCTTCTATACTCAATTCCATGGCTAATTGTGACATTACTGCTGACTGGAGTTGCCATTGGATGTGACAGAAAAGACCTATTTTTCCCCAACATTTCTTTGGTTTGTGTACCAGAAAGCTGCCTTTTGATTCAAAGTTGCAGCTGGAATTTGCAGTGTGTGACTCAACCGTTTCGTTTATGTTCTTTCCAATGCCTTTGCCAGGAAGTGTCATTTCATTTCTGCTCCAAAAGCATTCTTTATGGGAGTCTCTACAAGCACTTTATTTTTTTTGGAGCAGTCAGAACACACAGACTTATTAAGTTCGTCTTATATGAGCAGGGTTCATGGCACCCTAAAACAATTACAATAGTAACATCAAAGACCATGGATCACAGATTGCCATAACAAATATAATAATAATGAAAGTTTGAAATATTGTGAAAATTACCAGAATGTGACACAGAGGCATGAAGTGAGCAAACGCTATTGGAAAAATGGTGCCAATAAGACTTGCTCAACACAGGATTGCCACAAACCTTCAATTAGTCAAAAACATGGTATCTGTGAGGCGCAATAACGTGAAGCACGATAAAATGAGGTATGCTTGTATCTATTGACACAAGCCAAGGAATGCCTGAGGATGCCAGAAACTAGGAGAGAGGCACAGAACAGTTCCTTCCCTAGTGCCTTCAAAAGGAGCATGGCCTTGCTAACAACTTGATTTTGGACTTCTGGTCTCCAGAACTGTGAGACAATGAGTTTCTGTTGTTTGAAGTCGTTCAGTGTGTGATACTTTGTTATGGAAGCCCTAATGCTACGGTCTGAATGTCTGTGTCCCCCACAAATTCATATGTTCAAACCCTAATGATCAATGTGATGGTACCAGTAAGTGGGTGGGGCCTTTGAGAGGTGCTTGAGTAATGAGGGTAGAGCCCTCATCAATGGGATTAGTACCCTAATAAAAGAGGACCCTGAGAGATCTCTAGCCCCTTCCTCCATATAAGGACACAGTGAGAAGGTGCCAGCTATGAACCTGGAAGTGAGCCCTCACTAGAAGGTGACCATGCTGGCGCCTTGATCTTGATCTTTCCAGCCTCCAGAACCACGAGAAATAAATTTCTGTTGTTTATAAGCCACCTGGTGTGTGGTGTTTTGTTATAGCAGCCTGAATAAATTAAGACATGTAAGAAACAAATACAGTCCCCTTCCAGTGATGATAAACTGTGTTGCTGATAAGACACAACTACGCAGCCTATGCTAAAAATGGCATTGTGGTTTAATCCCTAGAAGCCAAGACAACTGATATGAGGTGTCTATTCCTATAGGAACTAGCTTTGTTTTCTATTGTAGTAGAAAAGATTTCTTTAGATGCAACAAAGCTAGCTTTGTAATTCATCATGTAGCCACACATGTACATACACACACGTACACACACAGATATGCATGTATGCACCCACACATTTATTCCTTCCTTTGGTGTTCTGGCATTTCCAAGTTTGCAGTAAAAGTGTCAATATGAATTTTCTTTTCCAGTCTGCATTGGGGCAGATATCACCTTAAGGAGCAAATTTAAATTTCAGGAAAACCAGACACTTATCCTAAAGAGACACAAAGAATTGCTGACACTCTCACAGCAGGTGTTTCTGTGTTAAAAAGTTTAGCAGGTGGAAACAGAGGTCCTGGAGTTGTATTCAGAAGACAGGAAGGCAGTATTAGCAGGCTTCACCCTATGGGGGTGCTCAACAGTAGGTGAGCAGAGCAGGACTGGGGAGCACAGCATCTTTTGAAAGGAGAAGAGCCTTATGCAGAGTGATGTGGAATTCACCAGAAGCTCTTTTATGTCAATTTTTTTTTCACGATCCAGCTTTATATATAAACTTGTTGCCTCTGAGTGTAGGGTCTTCTCATTAACACTTTGAATATTGCAGGGAACAAATACTTTCCTTTCTTCAATTTTATCAAGTGGGCTATTTATCACAACAGAACAAAGGGGAGGGGTAGGTTTTTTAAATCGATGTTGAGATTGGCAGTCATGACAATTCCCCCACTATAATAGCAGACATGATTTCATGTTTCATCAATCGTGGTTGCAATGGCACTGCCGTGAAGGAATCTAGGTACTCCTTGCAGGTAAGGACCTCCTTGAAATAAGCAAACTATCCTTTTCTCAACATCATTATAGAACATCACATATTGAAAGCCCAGACCATCCTCATGGCTTCTGGTGAAGAGCTGGACCTGTGACATTTGTTCTTCTTTTATAAGCTTTGAGTCTTTAGCGAAGTAAGGTGCACAGTCCCAGGTTCCCCACCGGGCGTGGGGGTAAGTGGGGTGCCTCTCCTCAGGGCAAGAGTGCACAAGTGCATGGTGCAGCTCCTCAGCCTGGCTCGGAGGGCACGCAGGAATCCAGGCAACAGACCAAGGCAGCTGCCCACTCTTTACTGGCCTTTTAAAATTCTCTGCATCTCACGAGCACACTACCCCCAGCTCCTCTCAGCTCTGCTATTCAATATGAACTTGTTATCTGGTTTATCGTGTGTGTGTGTGTGTGTGTGTGTGTGTGTGTGTGTGTGTGTGTTCATACGTTCTCAGGAAGAATGTTCCATTCCCAGTCTCTGAGCACAATTTTAGGGGATGCCAATCTTATGTGCTGGAATGGTAATCGGGGATGTCCCATTTGGGGTGTGCGTCCATGCATGACTCTTGGGGCACTTATTAGAATATATGCTCTTTGATTTTTAGTCAAGTCTAGTTGACCAAGCAATGAAATGTAGGCATAAACTACATATTATACATCTTTTTACACTCTCTGTGCCTCACTTTCCTCATATGTCAAATGGGGACAATAACGGAACCTAGCATAGGTGTATTGGGAGAATTAAATGGGATAATTCATGGACATGTTTAGCTCGGTGCTTGGCACAGAATAAGCACTTCATAAATGTTAATGCCATTATTGGCATCATTGTTTTCTCTTTATTCTGACAGAGCATTCCTTAGAGTATTTGTTTAGTCATTCCACAGATATTTGGTGCTACCATTTCCCTGGCACTGTCTTAAACACTGAATTATCAAAGACACTCCTTGAGTCTTCACTGAAAGTATACCAGGTTTGTATTGAACACAGATATGATGAGATGCCTGATAGATGCTTGCATCAGTGGTTTGGATGACATGCCCAGGTCAGTGAGCTGCTTTAAGTCTAAGTGGTTGTTTTTATCTCCAATAACACACCCGTGGGCCAGCTGCAATTGCTTACATTGACATGTTAGTAATCTCTGTCCAGTCAGGCTGCTTTTTCCACTGTGTTAGCATATCACATGTGTTCTACTTTGGACTCTCTATATGTGCCACTTTTCATCCATGACCACAGAATCACCGCACCAGCCTGCCACAGATACAGGGATAAGCAATCCAGACATGTGGGGGCATGCTCATTTCACTCACTGACACCAGAAATGACCTCATGAATCCCTCAGTGTTCCAGAGAACCACAGCTTCTGATCTATCAAGTCGATAGATTTGGGCTGAGAAGTCACTAAATAGGCAGCCACTATACATTTCCCTTATAGTCCCTTCCAGGGAGCATATCTGTGCATATGATTCTGTAAAGCAGAATCTTTTGGTAAATCCTGTGGCTTTTGCTGGTGGCTGTTATCCTATGAGTGCCTCGGATTCTCAAACAAGACATAAGGCACAGAAGGAATTGAGAAGATACTTAACATTTTCCCATAGATGTAGTAGCCTCCTTAGGAGAACCTCCACAACTGCTTTCCGATGGCCTTCATCATAGCGATAATAGCTGATTTAAATTCCTTGTCTAGTGGAAAGGTGGGTAGCCATGATCCTGCCACATAGAGAAACCTGAGAAGGTGATGCCAACTCAAAGACACCCAGAGGTCTTTTCTTTCTAAATTGGGAACAAGAAACAGACAGAGGGACTACTGGGAGTGATGAGTCCCTGCTTCTGGGGCAAGATTCCAGGGGACACCCTGCCTCCTGCAGTTCTCCCATTCTGTGGGCCCTCATATTTGTACCCCAAGTCCCTATTTTGACTTAAGCTCTTTCCAGTTATGAGTCTGTGACTTGCAACTTTGAGTTCTGTCAAAAATCCTCTCTTGTCTCTCTCTTCATAAACCCCCACAGTGACTGAATTCTTCATTTTATAAAACAGATTGTAAATTCTAAAATGACAATTTCCTTTTTAAATTAATTATTAAAAAGAAAAAACAGATATCCCTTCATCAGGCATTTGGCCACCTCCACCCCTGGCCAGCAACTCTATTCTTCACATCCATGGGGGGACCTGCAGCCCAAACCCTGGCACCCTCTAAAACCTCCAGATGGGATTTGGCTGACAAACCTTTTGATTCCTCATGGTCAAAGTATTAGAGAAGAAGCATTCATGGTAAACCCGAGTGTTAGACAAAGAGGCTTTGAGTCTGAGACTGCTAGAGAGATACGAGGAGAGTGTGATACAGTTTAAAGAAATTAAAGGTGGCAAAGTCAGCTGGAAGAAGGACCCGTTCCCTTTTCAGAGGGATGACCATACTTCTGAAGATGACTTAGTGGGTTGGAGATTGTCCCCAGGGAAACCTTAGGAGGTGGGTGCTGGAGGTAGCAGGGCCATGTGAAGGAACGAGCATGGATCACTGAGTCATCCCCTTCTGGGAGCACTTGAATTGAGCAAGGACAAACTGGCTCCACGGGAAATTCTTGACATTTTAAGACATTGCCAGTTCTAATTGATTTCTCCTAAATTCTTAGAAAACTAGGTCTCTTCATTACTACCATTCATGACAGTCTTTATTACTCGGCCCTGCCTGTTGGTACTAACCAAAGACAAAGGAGAGAGGGGGCCTTCAGGGGAGAAAAATGATTCCTGTGACCTTGGTAAACAGGATCAGCCTTCCATGTTACAGAAGGAAACTTTAAATCAGGAGAATGAGCCTCAACCAGGGATGTGGGCATGTAAGCCCTCTACTGCAGCATGCCTCACATTTATGCCCTGACATGCTCGTGAGCAGAGGCATCTTGGCATGGGACTGATTTGACCCAAGTTTGTTGTAAAGCCAGGTGGGACCAACTGGGACCAGAGCTCATTGGCTGGCCTCGTCTGACTGCAATCAACCCTTTCCACTTCTCCAAATGCACTGTACAACTGATGTCATTTTCTATTTGTGCAGTGAACAGAGCAAAATTAGAGAGTACTGTTTTACGGACCCTAGCTGGCCAACCTTTCCTCCAGTCCCACCAATTTTCTGTCATCATTGTCAGGCAGTTGTTTGGGTTAGAATCAGAATATTCTACAAGATCCTGTGTGGTCAGTACTGGCAATCAAAGAGCCAGAGCTGCAGAGCCCTTTGGAGCCTTGGTGGGCCTGTTAGCCGGAATAAAATGTCTTTCCAGCTGGTCGTAGAGAGACTGTGTGCTGTTTTGTTGCTGTTTTCCAAATATTTGCATCAAGCTCCACATGGTTTTAGATTTTTCTGGGAACTTCTGGTATTTGCTGCTCTAATTGTTGTTGTGATATGGAGAAGATACATTTAAGGAAGAAAAAAGAGGCAGCCAAAAGATTTTCTGCTCAGGTTGAAGAATATTATGAATTCACTTAGAAGATTAGACTGTTTACACAAGCCTATGAAGCCTGCGTGTTACCTCCAGAAGAAGCCAGCCTCTGAAGTTACAAACTGTGTTTAGTAGTGCTTTAGAAAAATATGAACAGGTTCAACTCTTTGCTTGAGGACTTGCTCAAGAAAGAACATAAAAGTGAGCTCCCTGAATTTTTATGTCATAGGGTGATGATGGCTTGCCTTGAAGTTCAGCTGTGGTTACTCCAAGGATCATCAAAGTCCCTCCAATTCCAAGTTGCTGAGACAGACAACATCTTAGATGTATCTCAGAGAACGTAAACCAAGTTGAGAAAGAAATGCTGAAATGCTGTATGGTTTGGTCATAATGACTCATCTTCAGGGAAGCCTAAAACTGCTTTCCCAAGAAGCTGTATAACAGCTAAAAGAGCCAGGGGGAATGAGAGAACAAGAAACATGCATGAAAATTCAAATACGTGAATGAGTCATATTTTACATAATAAAGAAAGCCAATTAAAACCTCTGCTAAGTATAGCATCTGGTTTTAGGGTCATCTGCATTGATTGCCATTTCACCTGAGTATAGGGGGAGGGTCACATTTTCTGTTTCTTCATGTATAGTATCAGAGACATTATAAATATGGATGTAACGACTCAGTTCTGTTAAGTTCCTTCAAAGAGTACCGATTTTTTATTTTATTAAGCAGTGAACTTGGCTGGACCAGAAATCTAAACTCTGTCTCGCCCACAGTAAGCAGCAGCTGAAATCTTGGTTCAGTTATTTTTGCCTTAGCTGGGTTGCTTGGACTTTGTCTTGCACACACATAGTTCAGGGTCCAGCCAGAGATTTGGGCAGAGTTTGTATACAGAATTTGGAGTTCCCTTTATTGAGTTTCTCCTTTCTGATATTTCTCACATCCTTTCCAGCTGCTGTGTTCACCTAACCTCTGTTCTCTTTCTTCAAGCTAGTACATATTTATTACAATTCCATTGACTCCACTCCCACACTATACTCTACATTCTGTGAATATATATATATATATATATATATATATATATACAATTATAGTTGACATACAATATTATACTGCACGTTATTTATCCCAGTTGTAGCCACCTTACATGAGACTGCCTATGACTTGTCCTCAACCAAGAGCTGTAAAATGGGAAACTTCGCCCATTTCATTTCCTACTTCCAAGTGTAGACTCCCCTTTAATATCTGATTTTACTCTCTGCTGACTTCAGGTAGCATATATATATTCCAGAGTTTCCAGTTTTTTGTTTTTTATTTGTTTGTTTGTTTTCTGGGAAGGTTAGTCCCATAGGAGCTAGTCCTCCATTACTAGAATGATCCACCCCATACATACAAGTACTTCTAATGTGGCGAAAATGGTCCGTGATGTATGGATTTATATAATGGTCTTCTTCTACAGAGTAAAGAAGCGTGTGAATTAAACTCCTACTTTCTCAATAATAAAAGATCTGCATAAGGCCCAAATGTATAAGGCAAGAAGAAATTGGTGCTTTCTTTGAACTCTAAGTATACCCATGTAAAGAATGAAGTACAATTCAATAAAACGAACAAAAAAAAGGAAGAAATCCCTTGAAATCACAGTACTTTTACTAAGTCTTAGTAGATGATTGTTTTAAAGATCACTGTTTTGTCAGAGCCACTGATTGTCTAGAATGAATAAGACCTATCAGCAGACAGTAATGGACAATGAAAAAGCGGCATTCCCAAGCAGTGATTTTATAAATTCAAAGCTCGTTTCCCGTAATTAGTCCGCCTACATCCACCCAGGGAAATTTTGCATAAACTTTCCTCTTCTTCCCACCTATAATTCTGCCTATTGTAACATTTTTGCCTCTTTTATACTTTCCCTTGAGGCCACTGTAACTGGATTTCCTTTATGGAAACATTTTAAGAGAGAGGGTGGGGGGAGGGGAGAGAGAGCTAGAGAGATAGAAAGGACTACTCTGTTATTGACGGGGGTGTATGTGTGTGTGTGTGATCTTGGGAAAGAGATTGGAGACTTGGAAAAATCTTTGTTGGGGGAGTGACAGTGGGGACGAACCCGTGCATGCCTTGCTAGATGCTAATGCTGCCTGAAAAATGGAATATGGTCACAGAGTCTTGTTTGTCTCCAAATCATGACTTATACGTACCTAAATATATTTGTGAAATTAAGCCAGTAGACTTTCCTTCACAAATATTAAGGGAATATGTATTTTCATTCGCTTTCTGCAACTTTGACTTCAGTCTTTTTTCCTACATGATGGTTTTCTGCACTTGTAGCCAGAGGTAGTTCTTAATTACAGAGACACATTGACTGCATTCCAATCCTCTCTCAACCTGAGTGATGCTGACAAAAACAGACTAATTAAGCATTGAAATCACTTTGGAAGGGTGAGGGGGTTATTCAAGGGAAATATCTTATCAAAGCCAGGGTTCGTTGGATCTACTGCCTGATGAATAGTTTTATGAAGTCAAAGTAGATTCTGAAAAAAATGATCTTTTCTGTTTAAAAAGTGTTGGGGTTTTTTGTTTGTTTGGGGTTTTTTTTGGTAGACAAAATGCTTTGCTTATCCCAAAAAAAGTAAGCTGCTTCTTCTAATTAATTAATGCTTATTTGTTTGTTTCATCTCTTTTTGTGTCCAAAGAATAGACTGTTTCTGAATAATAACTATATAACTTGCTCAGTGCTGGTCAAAGGCAGTTGTATCTACTGTAGCAGAGGGCTTTGTACATAATCTTTTTCAATAAATCTTAATAATTATGGTGATAGAGATTTGTCTATTCTTTTTAGAGGCAAAGAGGCAAAAATTAAATTATCTATATAGTAATATATCAGTGACCCCATTTGCCAATTAGAGGTATTGAAAATCATGACAAATTGCTTTTTCAAAGGCTATGGTTTTTTTCCCCCACTACTGTGTTTCAAGTCAGTTATTTTAAATCCTTCATACTTGAACTTCTACATATATAAGAAATGACCACATTCTTAATCCATTTTAGATATAAAAATGACAAACTTGAAAATTACTAGGTTAAAAAAATATCTTATGAACTATCTTTTAGGTGGTAACTTCTATAAATCCAAGGAATTAAAAAAATTTTGTCTAAAAAAAAGGTGGGAAACTTCTTATTTTCATTTTCAGGGAATCACAGGAAATCATAAAATTCTTCTATAGAATGTCAATGTGAATTAAAGATACTACATTAAATAGAGTCAGGACTAATATGTTTTGCAAAAATTCGCCTTTTAGAGACATTTGTTAGAAATGAAAAATCAAAGCCATTTGACTTTTTCTATTTCACTAAAATGGTGAAGTCATATTTGTCTTGGTAAACGATTTAAAAGTATGAAATTATGTGTACACCTGAAATAAAAGCAATGAAGGGACAACATTTTCTCAGTATAACATTTTAAAACCACAATGGATATAGAATGATTTGTTAATAATAAAAGGCTTCATTATTTTAATGAATTCTATACTTATTTGTGTTAATTAATATATCTTTCTCACTATGAGTTGATTCCCCATAAACCATAGATAAAATGAGGGTGAGGGGTTATCACTTTGTGAGGGGTGTAAATGTCTAACTATTATGTTGCTTTATACACCTGAAACTAATTTTAAAATGTATCCTCCAAAAATAGAATATTTTTAAACAGATGTATGTCTAACTGAAAATGCCTAAAGGCAGAAGAATAAAAATAAACTCTTTTGAAAAAAATCTTACATTTTTATACTGGTTTAACAATTTAGAAAATGTTTTAAATATATTAATTTGTGTGGGGTTTTGTAATTATTCTCTGCAATAAAAGGAGCAGATATATCCTTTCGGATAAAAAACTGAACTTTAGAAAAGTGATTCATTTAAGGTCTAAATGCACATGGAAAAATGGGATTGAAACTTGGAAATTCATGATTCAGTTTTCAGTGCTCTTCTCTTGAGATACTTAACCCATTGCTTTAGATTTATTTATGTGTGTGTGTGTGTGTGTGTGTGTGTGTGTGTGTGTGTGTACCTGTAGCAGAGAACTCCTTGAGAGCAGGATCTTCTGTGTGAATTCCCAGTGCTTGGCATACCTCCCAGCTCATAGAAGACATTCACTTTATGCTCACTGAATTAGAATGGGATGAACTAAATTGATGAGCTAAGGCTCATAAGAGGAAGGAAAACACTGGTTTTACATACTAGAAAATTGTACACCCAGCATAATACTTATTAACTCAAATTTGCATTAGTTGGGAAAAGTCCACTATAAATATTCACATGGCCCTTGGATGTACAAGTCTACCCTGCTGTACCCAACATCTACTGACCAAAACTTCACTGTAGTTGCATATTGCAGATTATTGGTAAGGGATACTTTCTGGCTTCCCCCCTTATCCTTCATTATCTCCCCTTTGGTGGACTGCATGTCCAATTTATAACCCTATCAGAAAATCTTTCCTCTACTTATATACTATAACTCATCTTATGAGTGGGAAAACCAATCTATTCTTTTTCAAGCACACAGGATAACGTATTGCATCTAAGTGAGACTCATTACTCTTCCTTGTAAAATGGCCCCCCAAAGCCACTGTAACTTCAGTCACTGACATATCTTAGGATGATTGAAATTAAGACCTTTTATGTACCCCCACATTTACATCACAGCTTTTCTAATGTGGTAGCCTCAGGAGGTGAAACATAAATAGGTCTATTCCTAAGGGGGAAACTGCCTCTTAAAGACCAAATCACAGTTCTGGCTACTCAAATAGATGAGTCACAGCACAGTGTCAGATGTTGAAAAATATTAAAGGATGCTGTGGAAAGTTTTCTGCCTTCGAGGAGATAAGGGTTTTGGAGGGCACCAGTTCCTGTCCATGATTCTCTTTCCAGCTCTAAATTGGGCATATGCCAGACTACTCAGAATGCTTGCTCTAATAATTCATCACAAAATACTCTCTTCTTTACCTCCTTTTGATTCACCCAATCTCATTTGAGTCTCTTTGGCTTCCTATTTCACAATACTGTATTTTAGTACATTGTCCTTTAATTTATATATTGTCCTTTAATTTATATATACATACATATAATTTTTGTTTTCTCCTTCAATTTGTTTAGGGAAGGAACACAATTCCTTCCCTCATATCTTCCCCTCATATCTTCCATTGCATTGGTATAGTGTCCTCCGCAAGTTACCTACTCAATTATAGTTGTCGATTGATGGAACAAAATGACTGGACTATAGCCGGTTTGCATCTAGTAAAGTGCCTGGTACACAGGAAGTTCGCAAAAAATATTTTGATGAAAATCCATCTAACTGTTAAATGAATGGACTCACTGGTCACTTTTCAGTGCTTTATTATCAATTTAATTATTCAGCCAATAGAGAGCTTTACATATGCTAGCAATGAGGAAACAGTTAATTTAGTATTATAAGTAAATATGATTTGGAATTAGATTTGTGGTAATTAGGATGTATTACCTCAAAAATATATGTATACATACATAAACACATTGCCATACATACAAAGTTTGAAGGCTGTTACAAGAGATATATCTTTGTATAACAATTCCTCATTTTTAGCATACATAAGGTTATATAAATTTGTCCTAAAAATTAAACACTACCCAACCATTTTTCTGTGTCTCTTTTATTGATTAATTGTCATATTGATTCATTGTTTGCTACATTTAAGACAAAAAGCAAAAAAGGGGACCAGGCTTTAGAAAATGCCACGTAGGAAGCAATCTTCAACAATGAGCAAATGTTTAATGCCTATTACATTTCCCATATTGTTAAAATCTCAAATATGTAAAGTGGTGGGTTTTGTAATTACATTTATTTTGAAGCCTTATTTCTATGTCATGGTATATTTATACAATGGAAAAGCTGTATAGCAAGGAGAATGAACTAGCTACAACTACTTTCAGTATCATGGATGAATCTCGCAGACCTGATGTGAAAGAAGACAGGCAGAAGAGTACATATTCTATGAATCTTTTAATGTAAAATACTAAAAGTGTCATAAATAATATGTACTATTAGGAGTAAGGGTATTGGTTTCCTTGAAGGGGAAGGATTTGGGGTAGAAAGGAAGCAGGCAAGTGGCCGCTGTAGTGCTGATCAGGCTCTGTTGCCTGATCTGTCTGTTACTTTCACAGTTGTATTCAGTTTGGGAAAAATCATAAAAATGTATAATAAAAATATATTTGCGTACCTACAGTTTTATTTTATTTTCATAAAACATTCAAAAATTAAGCTCATATTTACCTCCTTGGGTTAACATGAGCACTGAGTCAAATGGCATTTATGAAAGTGTTCAGTAGACACTGCATTCAATAAACAATCAACAAACATTGCTTCCTAATATATTGAATACTTAAACCCCCAAATATCTTACAAATATGTCTGCATGATTTGTATCATATCTATCTCAATACACGATATAGTGAAGCAATGTACTAATATCTTTCAGAACATATGTGCTCTTTCTTCTTCTCGTATCCTGCAGACATTCACAAACAACAAATAGGACCCACATAGAACTGCTTTGTCAGGTTGCTATCCATGAGCTGTTGCTTGCTGAAAATGTGTGCACACATAGCAACTGTACCCATCATACACTAATAATAAGTGAACAGCAGAATGGGGTTCATAACAGAACAAAAACAAA
The DNA here is from genome assembly GCA_033961575.1 of Aselliscus stoliczkanus. NCBI lineage: Eukaryota > Metazoa > Chordata > Mammalia > Chiroptera > Hipposideridae > Aselliscus > Aselliscus stoliczkanus. Next base: position 90,255,392 of record CM066737.1, on the reverse strand, counting down.
CTATAATCAGAGCAAAAGACCCTTATATTTTTTTGACTGACAGGAAAAATATTGCTTGAAATTGTGATTTGGCAGTCCATCTCAAAGAAAATAATATGGAATGACTTCCTGCATCATCAATTTACTGAGCAGGGCCCAACGGATATAAACACTGTGCTGAGGAGTTCTTTCTAGCTCTTGGACCAAACAGAGTGTGTTGAGTGAGAACTAATATAATCCCTAGGTTCTCTCACTGTGCATCTCTTGCAAATTGCCTTAAATGAAAGACTGGATAATTTTTAAAGAATATAATCAAGTATGACTACTTTTATTTGCCAAGATTTTGTCTAATTGCAGTCAGTTGTTTATTCTGGTTTGCTCACTAATGGTAGCCAACATCTCTCTTATCTTATTTATTACATACCATTTATTGCCCAATCTAATTATCATATTGAAGCCAAAGAATGGTCATTGAGGGATTAGATTTTACAATGAAAGCATTACAACCTGGAACTAAGCAACCCTAGTAATTATTATCATGCAAATCTATTGTATGCCTGGACCTCCAATGTCTTCATAAGAAATTCCTTTGACCAAAGTATTTTATGGTTCCTAGAATTGCTTTGCATTTACTTTTTTATCAATATAAATAACTATATTAAGGTTTGAAGATCAATGTTGAACTTGCTTTCTAAAATCTTAAATAATCAACTTTTCCCTAGTGAAAGCAAAAACAAAACCCTTAGAGGTCTTTTGTAATTGATTTTTCTTAGAACTGCAAAAATGTTTATGAAGCAGCAAGAGAAACAAAGAGAAAAAAAATCTAAAGCAATTAGATATGATATTTCAAATGATGGACTTGTGAGAAGAGGAAAAAGGGGGTCAAGTATATGATGATGTAAGGAGAACTGATTCTGAGTGGTGAACATATAATGTAATATATAGATGATGTATTATAAAATTGTTCACTTGAAAGCTATGTAATTTTACTAACCAATGTCACCCCAATAAATTTAATAAAAAATTTAAAAATAAATAAATAAATAAGATGGACTAGTTTATCCAGAGACAAAACACCAACCGCAAAATCCTTCTTAAATTTATGACAGCACTTCCCCCAAACCAATAATACAAACCCCACATTTATAAAATGAAAAATAATCCTACTGAGTTAAACACAGAAATGAAAAAAAATGCTGAGTTCGATGAAGTAAATAGGACTCTAATGTATTGGAACTGGTTTTTATGATCCTTGCACACTAGCCTTGCTAACCTATACTTACATGATATACTCATCAACCATGGTTGGTTTTATTAAGTAAACAGTGTTAACAGCCAGTGAAGGTACACACCAGCAGGCATGTGTCCCTTCTAAAAACTAATATTTGTTTTGAGATTAATTTGAGTCTCCTTCCTGACATGAGTTATGATGTGTTTGGCCTACTTATTCAAGGTGATTCTAATGAATACCAGGCAGATACATCAAGATCCCTTTTTCCTAAAGGGGATGTGTTACAGATAACATAACTAAAGTCATATAGTTTCAAGAAGTTTTGAACCTCAGAAATAATTATTCCTCCAGAAAGACATACATATGACCAACAGGTATATGAAAATATGCTCAACTATCAGGGAAATGCAAACCAAGATGACAATGAGATATAACCTCACACCTGTCAAGATGGCTTTATTAAAATAAAATAAAATAAAATAAAACAAGAAATAGCAAGTGTTGGCAAAGGTATGGAGAAATTGGAACCCTGTACACTGTTGGTGAGATTGTAAAATGGTGTAACTGCCATGTAAAACAATATGGAAGTTCCTCAAAAAATAAAAAAATAGATCTAAGGAATCAAATCAATTATCTCAAAGAGATTTCTGCACTCCCATGTTCATTGCAGCACTATTCGCAATAATCAAGATATGGAAACAATTTAAATGTACATCAATGAATGAATGGATAAAGAAAACTTATATATACAATGGAATATTTTTAAGCCTTTAAAAAGAAGGAAATACTGCCATTGTTACAACATGAATGAACTCAGAGGACATTATGCTAAGAAAAATAAGTTGAACACAGAAAGACAAATCCTGCATAATCTCGATTACATGTGGAATCTAAAATAGTCAAATCCATAGGAGCAGAGAGTAGAATGGCTTTTGCTAGGAGTTTTGGGGAGGGGGAAATGGGATGATGTTGATTAATGGGTATAAGCTTCCAGGCTTTTTCCATTACTAAAAGTTACAAAAACATGCTTATAAGGATAGTATAAAACAAATTTAATCCTGCAGAAAAAACTTAATTCTCAATGCATAGGTAGTTCCCCAATCCATCCATCCATTCATTTATCTTTGTATCCTTTGTTTTGTTGTTTTGTTTGTTTTGTTTTGTTTTTTGAGGACACTGTTACTGACCCTCATATGTGGGACCCGAACCGGGGCCGCTGGCTTCCAAAGCCAGCTCTTAACCACCGCGCCACTCGGCTGGCCCTGTATCCTTTGTTTATCCATTCAACAATTGTTTATCATTCATTTGTTCACAAAATACTTAATGAAATTTTACCATATGTCAAGCACTACACAATTAAGTACCTTTTAAAAAGTTGGCTTTGTTGGGGAAGAAACATGTGAAAACAATCGAAAAACCCTATTTGAAAACTGTAAGCAAATGAAGAGACTGGAACTTCTTGTCAAGCTAATTGTCTTCAACCACTTTCCACATGCTTTGCTAAGTAGGTGCATTGCTTAACCCTTGTTTTGGAGTGATTACCAATGTCATTAATAGTTTCATTGAAGAAGATAGAAGTGGAATTTTTTTATTTTACATTTCTCTTTAAACACGTAAGTGATGTTTTTAAAGAATATAATGTACAACTTGCTATGATGTTTTCCATAATAACATGTCTGTCGAGTACATGATAACACACCTGGGATGAGAGTATACAAGTTCTCCCTGCAGCACGGAAAATTCTATAAGCAACAGAAGAAATTTATTGAAAAATACCACTCAGGGAATGACCACTTTGGAGTCTGTGGCAGCAGCAACAACAGGGGCTGTGATAAACCTGGGCAATGTCATATACAGTCGACCCTTGAATAACGTGGGTTTGAATTGTGTGGCTCCACTTATGCACATACTTTTTTTGAATATATGTACTCCCCCCTTCCTATCTGTGGGCTTTGATTCTGTGGATGTAACCAACCATGGATTGAAAACAGTATTTTCAAATCCCCACCTGCAGTTTTCCAATCACAAGTCAAAGTAATGTCTGCAACCCACAGTTGGTTGAATCTATGGATGTGAAAGGCCAACTACAATTAATTTTTGTGGGAGTCAAAAGTTATTTGCATATTTTGACTATGAGGGGAATGTTAGTGCCTATGACCCCTGTGTTGTTCAAGGGTCAACTATTACAAAAACTTTCCTGCACCAGGGAGAATAATAGGACAGTCAGCTCACTGTGGGTAAAAGGTATAGATGCTTATTAAGTACCTTAATTGCAGAGTATTTTATGCAAGCCTCATTTCACCATTGAATTCTGCAGGGAGAAAATGTGTGTAAATAGAGGACACTTTTTTGTAAGATCAAGATCTTAATTTTTCCCCTCCTCCTTGGTGCTACAGGTAACAATTCTAGATTTTTAGTGAATCCTACAATTCAAATTTAATTCTTTAAATCCACATAGCAAAAAATCCTCTAACAGATGGTCTAAGAATTGGCTGATTATTATCCTAGTTTATATGACACTGACCATCCTTTGAAGAGCAAACACTACTCCTCCCCTTGCTATGTGTGTTATGCTCAAGTCTTAATCGTCATTATGACTTCCACTTGATGGCTTGAGAAAGGTTGCAGCATCCAGACTTGCTAGAGGGGTTCACACTCAGGCCAGGGGAGTACAGAATGTTCGTATTTATTCTTCCTCGTTGTCTCATGTTCATGTGTCCTTTGAATAAACATTCATGAGGCTGTAAACCTCCTATCCAGATGGCTTAGCCCTCCTTGAAGGAATATTTGCAAAGGTCCCTGACCAATTGACAAGTTTATTTCTTCTTAACATGCTTGTTTGCTGGCATAGAGCAATGGGAGGTACCTAATGGGGGCAGTATAAATTTGTCAAATTGTGTATAATTGTTGGCTTATTGGGCCAGGGGTATTTTCACTTTTATGGCTAAAATCACTTTTATAATCATGTTGGTGAGTTTTTTGGTATCAAAATGTTAGCCCAAACTGCTTCCATATTCATCAGTCATTATTCTCAGCTGGAAATTTCTTATGCTTTTTCATATGCAATATGAACAAGAAACAACTGAAGCAATGGATAAGCAACTTCTGCACTGATAATTTATATTGAAAAAAGGGCAGATCTGGTCAAGGTGGTGGAGTAGGTAAATGCTGTGATTACTGCCTCTCATGACCATATCAAAATTACAACTCAACTACAGAACAACCATCATTAAGAATCGCCTGAATTTTTGTTGAACCAAAACCATACAACAAAGGACATACAGAAGAAGAAACCTCAAGACTGGTGGGAGGAGCAGAGAAATGGAACGGACTGGTCCCACACCTTTGTGTGACCATTAAAAAATCTTGGCTGCAGGGGCCGGCTGAGTGGCGCGGTGGTTAAGCGCTGGCTTGGGAAGCCAGTGGCCCCGGTTCGGGTCCCACATATGAGGGCCAGTAACACTGCCTTCAACACTGCCCTCAAAAAAAAAAAATCTTGGCTGCAGAAGTTCCTCCCAGAGAAATAAGAGATCCCAGTCCCACACCAGCTTCTTTAGCTCAGGGTTCCAGTGCTGGGGAACGAAGTCCCCACAACTTCTGGCTGTGAAAACCAGCAGAGATTGTGACTGAAGTTTCAGGTGCTCCTGTTAAAGGACCCACATGCAGACTTACTTGCTGATGGACTCACTCCCTCTGAGCTCCAGTGCTGGGGCAGCAGCTTGAAAGGTGCTGGAACTGAATTGTTTACCTGCAGGGTGTGGGCTGGAAGGGTAGCTTTCTCCTGGAGGGAGGAGCTGGTGAAGGCCATTGTTTCTTTGTTGAGCCCTCCCCCATTCCAGCATGCAGACACAGGTGGTCACTGTATCTGAGTCTCCACCAAACTGCCTATTACTGTTTGTTTGCCCTGATTCCCTGAGATCCTGCTCCACCCAATACCCAGGCCCACTCAAGCTGCTTCTAGTGGCTTTTTTGTATAAACGGCTTGTCTTGACTTATGCTGCAGACTGCCCTAAAATCTCTCAATGTCTCACAAATCCCAAACAAGCAGCATCTGGCTTCAGCATGTCCCGTACCTCTGGCTGAGAAGCCTCAAGCCTGGCACTAGTGACAGCTGGTGTTGGTTTGCAAATTGGCCTCTTGAGGCACCTCCAAACCCACAGCAAGTGGAAGCCATCTGCAGATTGTTTTGTGGCTCATGCCAGGTGGCCCTGGGCAGGGCACTGGCTGAAGCTGAACTTGGCTGTGGTGGGGCCCCTCCCAGGAGGCCCCAGGGCTTGAACACTCAGTGGCCAGCATTGGATCCAGCCAGAGCATCAGCCAGCAGCCTCTGGGGTCAACACACCCAAAGGGCACACTGGGCAGGCATCAGAGCACTTCCAGTGAATCCTGCTCCATAGGGTCAGCCCCTGCACCATGTAACTCTTCCCCTGTAGTTATGGCCAATCCTCACAACCAATCATCCCAAGAGTCAATCCTTCACATTGATGTGGAAACAGCAACCAAGGCCCAACTACGATAGGAATGCATACACAACCCACAGGAGGAACACATCTGGAGTACCCAGTTCAGGTGACTGGAAAGACTGCACCACTGGACCCCAAATGATAACTATTACAGAAGGCCATTCTACTAAGACTAGGATACATAGCAGCCCCATCTAATACATAGAAACAAACACAGGGAGGCAGCCAAAATGGGGAGACAAAGAAACATGTCCCAAATAAAAGAACAGAACAAAGCTCCAGAAAAAGAACTGAACCAAGTGAAGACAAACAATCTACCAGACGCAGAGTTCAAAACATTTGTTAGAAGCATTCTCAATGATCTAAGGGAGAACTTCAACAAATGGAGATAGAAAACATAAAAAAGAACCAGTCAGAAATAAAGAATACAATAACTGAAATGAAGACTGCATTAGAGGGAATCAACAGTAGATTAGATAAAGCAAAGGATCAAATCAGCAATTTAGAAGATAAGGTAGCAGAAAACACCTAAACAGAAGCACAGGAAGAAAATAGAATTCAAAAAAATGTAAGGGGCCTCTCAGATAACATTTAGAGCACCAACATCTGCATCATAAAGGTATTAGAAGAGAGAAAGCAAGGAATTGAAAACCTATTTGAAGAAATAATGACTGGAAACTTCCGTAACCTGGTGAAGGAATAGATATTCAAGTCCAAGAAGCACAGAAAGTCCCAAAAAAGATGTACCCAAAGAAGTCCACACAAAGACACATCGTAATTAAAATGGCAAAGGTTAAAGACAAAGAGAGAATCTTAAAAGCAGAAAGAGAAAAGCGGTTAGTTTTCTACACAGGAGCTCCCATATGATTGCCAGCTGATTTCTCAACAGAAACTTTGCAGGCCAGAAGTGATTGGCACAAAATATTCAAAGTGGTGAAAATCAAGGACCTACAACCAAGATTACCCTCCCAGCAAAGCTATCATTTAGAATTGAAGCACACATACAAAGAGCTTCACACACACACACACACACACACACACACACACACGCACAAAGCTAAAGGAGTTCATCAACACCAAATCAGAATTACAAGGAATCTTGGCAGGACTTCTTTAAAAAGAACAACAACAGCAACAAAGATCAAAAATATGAATAATAAAATGGAAATAACTACACATCTATCAACAATTACTTTCAATGTAAATGAATAAAATGCTCCAATGGAATAATAGAGTGGCTGAATGGATAAAAAAAAAACAAGACTCACACATGCTGCCTACAAGAAACTCACTTCAGATCAAAAGACACACACACAGTCTGAAAGTAAAGTAATGGAAAAAGATATTTCATGAAAATGGAAACAAACAAACAAAAAGCTGGGGTAGCAATACTTACACAAGACAAAATAAACTTTAAAACAAAGGCTATAACAACAAAGAAAGATCCAATAATCCCATTTCTGTGTATTTACCCAAAGAAACCCAAAAAGCCCTTTTGAGGGGACATGTGCATCCATATGTTCATTGCAGCATTGTTTACAATGGCCAAGATATGTAGGCAACCTGGGTGTCTGTCAATAGATGAATGGATAAAGAGGAGGTGGTACATATATACAATGGAATATTGCTCAGCCATGGAATGGGACTGGGTTCTTCCCATCTGCAGTTTCATGGATGGGCCTGTAGGATATTGAGCTGAGTAAAGTACATCAGGCAGAGAAAGACAGACACAATGTGATTTTGACTATATGTGGAATCTAAATAATGAAATAAACAAACAAAATCGAAACAAACTCACAGATACAGAGAACATTTTGATGGTTGTCAGACAGGAGAGGATTGGGGGTGAATGAAAAAGGGGAAGGGATTAAGTACAAATTAATTGTTACAAAGTAGTCATGGGGATGTAGGGTATAGCATAAGGAATATAGTCAATAATATTGTAATAACTATGCATGGTTTCAGATGGGTACTAGATTTACTGGGGTGATAGATGATTGAGGTGATTGGGGGCCCAGGTAAAAAAGGTGAAGTCATTAAGAGTTATAAGTTGGTAGTTACAAAATAGTCATTTGGATATAAATTAAAGCATATAGAATATAGTCAATAATACAGTAATAACTATGTATACTGCCAGGTAGGTACTAGACTAGTCAGGGGGATCACTTCTTAAATTATATAACTGTCTAACCACTATACTGTATACCTGAAATTAAATAAAATAATATTCAATGTCAACTGTAATTGAAAAATTTTAAAAAGGGAGGAAGGTGAAGGGGAATAATAGGTCCAAATTTCCAGGTACAAAATAAATAAGACATGGAGATATAATATGCCACGTGGGGAATATAGTCAATAACATGATAGCATGGTATGGTGTCAGGTTTTTGCCAGACTTAGCATGGTGATCATTTCTTCAGGTGTATAAATGTTGAATAACTATGGTGTACACCTGAAACCAATATAATGTATGTTAGCTATATTTTAGTAAAAATCTTGAAAAATTTATATTAAAAATATATTTAAGGGCCCGCCAAATGGCGTGGTGGTTAAGCACTGGCTTGGGAAGCCATCGGCCCGGTTCAGTCCCACATGTGAGGGCCAGTGACTCTGCCCTCAAAAAAAAAAATATATATATATATATATTTAAAGAAGTACACAAATTATAGTGTATATCTCAGTGAATTTCCATAAAGTGAACATACCTATATAACCAGCACTCATATCAATACGCAGAATATTACGTAGAGGCCTCACCTGTGCCCATTTAATCACAACACCCATTCCTGGTATAACCACTATCATGACTTGTAACACCATACATAGTTTCTCTGAATCTGAACTTTGTGAAAAAAAAAAAAATTCAATGTGGGGCCAGCCGAGTGGCACGGTGGTTAAGTGCTGGCTTGGGATGCCAGCGACCCCGGTTCGGATCCCACATATGAAGGCCAGTGACACTGCCCTCTAAAAAATAAATAAATAAATAAATAAATAAATAAATAAATAAATAAATAAAATGTGTACTCTTTTATGTCAGTCTTCATTTACTCAACATTTTTTTAGTGATATTTATCCTGGTACTTATGAATAGTTATAATTTAATCCATTCTCACTGTTCTATAGTATTCCATTGTATGAATATACAGTGATATATTTTTCCATTTTACTATTGATGAGCAACTGGATAGTTCCAGTTTGAGGCTACTACAAATAATGCTGCTATGTATATTCTTGTCTATATCTTTTGACCTGTCTCCTTCTTGCTGTAATTAGAAGAAAAAATTATGAAGTAAAGTGGAAGTACCACCTAAAAAATGACAAGCCGGGCCAGCCCAGTGGTGCGGTGGTTAAGCGCTGGCTTGGGAAGCCAGCAGCCCTGGTTCAGGTCCCACAAATGAGGGCCAGTGACACTGCCCTCAAAAAAAAAAAAAAAAGACAAGCCCATAACGCCACTGTTGTTTGGGACTTGCCATGTGACTAATTGTATTTTGAACACAAACAGCTCCCTGTACCACAATGTTTTCCCTCAGGAACATAAACTCATTGAATAACTTAGCAAAATGGCCCCAAGATACTCCTGTTCTCATTTGAAAATCAACCAGATTTCAGTTAGGAATGAAAGCAAAGTTTAGGATAAAAATATGCAAGCTTAAAGCCATATAAAACAACATGGCCAAAAACACTCATTAAAATTATTCATGGACAAAAGAGATTTGCACTAATTAAAATGCCTAGTCACTTTAGAGTGGGTTAAGAGAGAAGATTGACTTAGTACCAAATGGCTTCATTTTACAGTTTTACATCAAACTTTTGAAATATTTTCAGTTAAGGAAATGAAAGGAAGATGAAAAGAATTTCACAGGGAAAACAGATAAAATACCACAGACCTAACGAGATCCATTATCGTCATTATGGCAGCATTTTCTATCACATTTATGAATTTGGGCAATTTTTATCACACTTGTTGTTAAGGGACAATCGAGCAGGTGCCATTTTATGAGCTACTAATTCTTTAGTGATTCCCAAGTGGAGGATCCACACATAGGGGTCAATTATTATGAGTCTAATAGAAATGCTGTGACTGGGAAAAATGCAAAGTAACATTAATCTCCTCATCGCTCCCTTGAGCAGAGTTCAGCTGTCAATTTTAGTCCTGAGGAGGTTGGAGACCATCAACTTGGTCAGAAGGGTTTCAGATTTGCTACATCAAGGGTAAAGTGAGCTGAATATCAGTTCCTCATTTTAACATCATAGGAATATTTAAAGGCAGAAAGATTAAATATGATTCCTATAATGAAAATATAGATTATATGTTTGTATATTATTTTGAGATTTTAACCTTCAAATAAAAATCATTCCTAGTTTAGAATAAAAGTCCTGATTCTTCTCTGGTTGCTATTTCAGTGTTTATGTGACTAAGCAAGGGGGATTTTATTCAGGTGATATGGAATTTGTATTCTTATTTCTCATGAAAATGAGAACAAATCCTTCTAACAATTGAAACAGTAAATATGAAATACTTAGCACCATCATTACACTTTTGGTACTCTATAAAGTTATGTTCCTTCTAGCATATGTTTATATGATATTGACATATAACTATCATTTACCACATGTGGATGGGGCCATAGGAATGGAAAGAAGAGGAAGGAAAGGTGGAAGAGGACTAATATTTATTGATGACTTATTATGTGCTTGATAACAAGTTCAATATTTTATATGTTGTAGCTGATTTAATCATTTCAATAGTGCTACAAAGTATGATTTATTAAGCACTCTACAGATTAAAAAGTTGAGATTCAGTGAGGTTAAATACCTTGACCAATGTCACTCCCTAGTGAACGGTGAACTCAGGAATCAGAGCCTTGCCTACCTGCCCACAATACTTTTCCACTACACATCTTGGCCATCTTATTCTAAAGACGGATTCTCGATAGCTAAGATCCTTAATGTCCTATGGGAAAGCTTGAAATGAAAATGAGCATGGATCACCTGCCAGTACTCCTCCAAGTTCAAGGTCATTGTGTCTCATACCAGCTTTGACACTGGCAATATTGTTTGAGTACTCTGAAGGGATGCCTACCATCTTCCAGTTATGGGGCCCAGGAAAATAAGAACGGTTTAGCCAGCAGCTACAAGCCACATCTGGGCCAAAGTCAAGCTGCCAAAAAGGGACAAGACTGCCATAATTCATTGTCTCCAATCTGACACTGCCTCTCAATTCAGAACAGTCCCCATCCTTATTCCTTGCCCCCAGTTTTCTGTTTACTCTGTATCCCATCTCCCCCAACTCCAAACCATCCTCTAAGCTGCTGCCAGAAACCTCGAGGTTTATAAAATGAAAATCTGACCATGCCACTCTCTTCTGAAAAATCCCTTAATCCTCATAGGGTTAGGACAATGTTCAAATTTCTCAGATTAGCACACAAGTGTTTCGACCCTTCTTTCTCTGGTCTTTCCTCTCTCCTTCTCTCCCTTCACCCTCACATCTTTCTCTGACCATTCTGAAATAACATGGAAAGCTGCTTCATATCTCCAAGTCTTTGTTCATGCAGTTTTATCTGCCTGGAATATCCTTTGCTCCCCTTTCTTCTAAGTAAATCCAACCCTGACTTTCAGAGTTCAGGTCCAACATTAACTTCTTTAGACCTCAATGTCTGATTTGTACTCCTATGTCCCTCTATGCACTCAAATATGATAGAATTACATTATTAATTTACAATTTACTCAACTGTATTCTTCACTATATGGTAAGCTTCTTGAGGATGGAGACTATGGTTTCAGGCATGTTATTCTCTGTGCAAAACACAATAGTATGGGCTCTACATTTTGATTCTTAACTTAGAATCTAAGCTCTACCACTTACTGACTGTCTGACTTCTCCCCTCTAAGCTTCACTTTTCTCATCTATGAAATGGAGTATTACCCACCTTGCAGAGTTATTTTAGGATCAGGTAAGATTAGCACATGTTAATAGAGCACATTGTCTGCCATATAAGTACTCAATAAATATTAGCTATTACTATGGTAAGAAGAACAGTAACCATTTATTTAAGGAATAATCATTTTCAATGTACAATAATAATGATTCTGAATTCAATAACATTTTAGTAGAGTTTTGAAGGACTTCCACCATTGTCACATCTGTCAGTAGAACTCTTAACAGGAGCTAAAATTTGTGGTCTTTAATAGAGAAAGGAAATTAAGATATCTTCTAGTGTCCTTGTTCAGTTTTACAGATGAACTAATTGTCTCCCTGTAACATCAACTGTATCAGTTATAATTTGATCAGAGAAGCAGAATCCTTTTGAACAACATGGAATGAGGGATTCAGTTTATGGATTTGACTTTGGGCAATTGTGAAATCTAATAATGCAGTCTATGCATGGCCGTTGTTTTCATGTCTAGTGGTGAGTCAGAAGTCACTGTAGATCAGCAGAACCAGCAGTCAGGAAGTAAAGCTGGACCTGAGGTCAAAGAGCATGAGGACAAACTGGAACCCACTGGAACCAACAGCCACTTGCATTTGTCTCCTACTGCCTCCAACCTTGATGGTGCAGGTGACCTGAAAAAGGACACACTGCCCTTTGCCATTGAGTGGCACACGTGCCTAGACTTGGAGGAACTGAAGGATACGAAGTATCAGGGGCTGAAAGAGCTGAGGGCTGTTGGCTACTGGCACCAACAACATGAGCCAGAAAATAGGTAATAATGTGTGAGCTGTAGCAGTGCGTGGGGACCTGCACTGACCTTCAGAGCATAGAGGCGGTTACTTCACTTTCACCTTCTAAATCTCATGAAAATGTCTCTTGTGGCCAACCCTAAACTGGGGGAAGGAATTATTGAAAAAGCATTTCCAGCTCACATAAAATTGCACAGTTTAAAGCCATCACATCAAGTAACAACTCCATAAATATGCAATTGTACAACTGGCCCTAGAACCCAATGCTCTTCTCATTAGATTACTATCCCATTTATAACAGCAACTGCAAGGTTAAGAACATATATTTTACTTTGGAAAGATTAAGTATTAATTTTTTGAAAATAGACGTCAAATCACTGGATTTTAATCAAAAGCAATGCCTGTCTTTCCAGTAATTTTCAAAAAATTTGCTGTTGGGTTATCAAATGGTCCATGAAATTATTAGGCCCAATCTCCTTACTCGGTATGACATCCATGTTGAAAAATTTGGCTTAACACTGACCCACCCATAGAATATTTCATTTCTTGAGAAAACAGAGAGGTAGTTTCCAGAGTTCTGATCCTTATAGGGGAATTCTGAATTGTTCCTTTTCAGTCAAAATCAGACAAAAATATTTACCCACCTAGGCTTTTGGTCTCCCAAAGATGGCCTACATACACTAAGACAGTAAAACCACAAGTAGCCACTGGCCATTTTTGGTCCGATTTTGGAAAAACACTTTCAACACTCCAGACTCTTCTACTTAGTGGTAGTGAGGGAAATTTTTGCATATAGGAGAATCAGAATTTCTATGAAAACGTAGTTTAAGTGACTTCATCTGAGTTGTTACATATTACTCACAAAACTATATGAAAAATAGAATGAAAGCCATGAAACTTTTGAAGAATCGCCTCTAGGTGGCCCCAGAGCTCTGTTTCTGCTCTGATATCTTTGGGTTCTTTTATTCACCATCTGCACTAACATAGAAACTCCAACACACTTTGTGATAGTTATTAACTTTATGACAAACTACATCCCCTTACCCCTTTGAATTCCATTTTACCTTAATCATAACTTCTTTAAACTGCTCTGTTTTGAAAACACGTTTCTACAATTCTTCCCACAGCTCCTTTTTTTTTAGTTACAGATGTACAAAACAATGCAATAGTTATCCTTTTCACCCTTTACAAAGTGACTCCCCCTTCCCCCTCCACTGCCCCCCACTGCCGCCCCCCCGATAACATACACATCTATTACAATTCCATCGACTCCATCCCCACACTATACTCCACATCCCATGACTATATATGTGTTCAATTATAGTTAACATCTAATATTATTCAGCGGAAGCTCTTGCTTTGCCTTTCTTGTAGATGATTTAGCTCAAAAACATGAGTCAGTCAAGTCTCATGATACTCGATACTGTATATACTATATAAGGCATCTTTGTAATATCCTGACTGATTTTTTCATTGTAATTGGCTTTGAGGGGTAAAGGACCTTTAAGTGTTCCCGAAATCATTTTGTCCCCATGTTAATGGCAGACTCTAAGAATCTCTGTGGTTGAACCTTCATGTAAAAGGCTTTGATTATACAAGCCAGGCTTTCTATAGCACAGACCAGACTGACTCACAGGGCACATTTGCCTTGGCAAGACATCTGGGTTTCCAGAGGTGTGCTGAGATGTCAGAAACCACAGTGTGAGGGTGGGAGCTGGCTTCAGAGTCCAGTTTCAGGACAGTGGCTTTTCTGAATTCAAGAACCAGAGTTCAGCAGCATCTTCAGAGTGAGGACCTTCTACATGGAGGCCAGAGCTATGAATGTTTCCATGTAAAACTCAGCTCACCTCCTCTTCTGTAGCCATTTCTTTCCTCTTGGGGCCAGTTCTGTCTGCCATTCTTGCTAATTCTTTCTATGCTGTTAAGTGAAAGAAGGATATTTACTGGTGATAGCTGACACACCAAGTTTCCCAAAGATGTTTTCATTTAATGAGATATTCTTTAATATTAGAATATAGCACTGGTTAAGACCTTGGGATTTAGAGTCAGGGATATGTGGGCTGAGATTTAGCTATGCCACTTACTAGCTGTGCAACCACATTAAACAATATAATAAAAACAATACCTTGGAGCCTTGCTGTGAGGATCAAATGAAATGTCAGTGGATATAGTGATTAGCTATATTATGGCAAGAGAGCACGCCATAAGTGGTGGCTCTTACTATTTTTTTTTGAGGGCAGTGTCACTGGCCCTCATATGTGGGACCGAACTGGGGCCGCTGGCTTCCCAAGCCAGCGCTTAACCACCGCGCCACTCGGCCGGCCCTTACTATTTTTTAATATTGTCTATAGAAAAGTGAAATTATAATGGCACCTAATAGGAATGGGTTTAAAGCAGGGAGTCTGAACTCACATCCTGTGTTTCTAACCAGGCATCATTTATGAATTGTGAGGCCTTGGGCAAATTGTTTAACCCTTAACCCCTTATGCCTTTGTCTCCTCACCTATAGAATGAAAAGAATAGCTACATTTTAGGGCCATTGTGGTAAATGGCCAAAAAATGTATACACATTTTAAGAGATGTTATCTATGGTCAAGCAGTAGTTCGCCATAATCAGAAGTGTCTGGATGCTGATGGTAACCACTTTGAACACCTCTTGTAATTGCAGAAGTCAAATGTGACTTGTATTCTTCTTTTGTTATTACAATTAAAACAGTTTTTTTCTTTCTTAAAATGTGTATACATTGTTTTGGCACCAGTGATTTTAGATGATTCTCAATGACGGTTGTTTTCCAGTTTAGTTGTAGTCTTGATGTGGTCGTAAGAGAAAGTAAGCACAGCATTTACCTACTGTGCTATCTTGACTGGGACTCCAACTTGTGTGGTTTTAAACCACTAAATTTGAAATAATTTGTTATAGCAGCAATAGAAAACTAATATAAAAAACACAAACAAAAAAACGAAGCTAAATATTTGGCAATGTTTAAGCTTTTTGCCAGCATATAGACCTTCTGCCATAATCAGCAACCAAACTGTAGCCTTTATCAACAGTGTCATTAAAATTATAACTTCATCAGGCCGGTTAAGAGGCATCTTGGTTAAGAGTTGGCTTGG
This sequence comes from Aselliscus stoliczkanus, assembly GCA_033961575.1. NCBI lineage: Eukaryota > Metazoa > Chordata > Mammalia > Chiroptera > Hipposideridae > Aselliscus > Aselliscus stoliczkanus. The sequence continues at coordinate 90,239,923 of CM066737.1, read as the reverse complement.
GATGCCAGCTCTGAGCAGCAGGGCCCTGGTTGGGATCCCACATAGAGGGCCAGTGATGCTACGCCCTCTACAGCTAAGATGGTAAACAACAGCTTGACCTGGAGCTGGGCTGCCGTGAGTCGCCAGGGACGGCGGACGGCGTGGACTGCAGTGGGGCTGGCAGGCAGTTGGAGTGAGCGGCCGTCCAATGGCTGGCGATCTATTGCCTCACCCGAGAGGAGCACAATGATAATACCAATATGGGCCAGTGAAGCTACATCCTCCACAACTAGACTGAAGAACAAAAGAACAGCAACTTATCTGTTCCCCTTCCCTGATTCCCCAAAGCTGTTCCCCTCCCCCAATTCCCCAATAAAATCTAAAAAACAAAAATTATAACCTCAGCAATCATCTAACTCAAGACGTCTATTTTTATACATGAAGAAATTAACACCTATAAAAGTGTGTGTCTTAGATGTTGAAATATGAAAATGCTTTAAGTTGCAAGTATCGGGAGAGCTTGTCTCATTCTGATTTAGACAATAAGGAGTTTTATTATCACTCATAACAAGAAACAAGGTGGTCTTCAATACAGGGTATCTGAACTCTGGCTGTTGGTGATTCCCATGGCCCTGGGTATTGGCAAGAAGACTGCCCCAGCACCAGGCCTCACACCCACACAAGACAATGCCCAGAAGAAGAATGGGAGTATCTCTTCCTGTATCTCCTACTTAACAGTGAGGAATGGTTTTCCTTATATCCCTCAGTTATATGTGCTGTGATTCTGACCATGAAATCTAGAGCTAAACTGACTGGGTTCAAACGTTAATGCTGCCACTTAGTAGCTAGGTAAATTTCCTTGGGCAAGTTATTTAACCTCTTTGTGTCTCATTTTTCTCAACTGTAAAATGTAATTGAGTACCTTTGTCTCCCTCACCGAGCTTTTGAAGGATTAAATGAGTTATTATATGTCGAGAGCTTAGAACATTATCTGGCACATAGTGAATATGGTAGCTACCCAGTTGTTCAAACCTCCCTTTATCCACGCTGTTAGGATAGTCCCCTTGTATGCTGACTCTGTGACTTACTTTGGCCAATAAAATGACACTGGGCATGACACAAGTAGAGACTTGAAATGCACTTATGTATCAAGGCTTGCCTTTTCTTGTCGCTCTTGAACACTGTTATCATATGAAGCAGCCCAGGGTAGCCTGCTGGAGAGAAAAAATATATTGCTGCTGTTTCCCTGGCTAACAGCTAGACATATGAATGAAGCCATCCTAGATCAACTAGTCACCAGTCATCCCTCTTGCATACCACAGACATCTGTACAAACCCAGCACAGGTCAGCCATGCCAGCCAGACCTGAAGAACCTCTCAGTCAACACATAGAATCCTGAAATAAATTGTAGATTAAAGTCACTAAGTTAGGGGGTGGTATGTTAATGTAGCAAAGGCTAATTGATATGGTAAGCACTCAATAAGAATTAGGTAGTGTTTGCTATTAAGTATTGTTGCCCAGTCACCAACAATAGGATGATTATCTAAATAATCATAACAAAGGTTAATTTAGAACAGAGGCTCTCCATCCTGGGAGACAAAGCCTTTTGCAATGTAACCCTACACCCCCATACTTTTTAGCTTTCTCTATGACTCTACCTACTTGTAGCCTGAATTCGTGACAAACTATGGGGCTCATTGTCCCATAATGAATCCTATCCTCTGCTGCTTCATTGTCTGTGCTTTTTTGCCCTGCTCTATACCCACCATTAAATGTATGCAAAGCATTAGCAAGTGGCAGAGGTGATTCTGGTAAACAGCCAGGCTTGGGAGTAATCATTTGATTTGGGAAAATCATTGAGAAGGAATGGATGTTGGGGTATCAATCATCAAAATCATTACACACATGATCACACCGCTGTTCAGCAGCAGAGCGATGATATTGGCTAGTTCTCCCAAGCCCCTTCCTGGTGTTTTTTGCTATCATCTTATGCTGCGGGAGATGGTGATACCCTCAGGCATTCACAACAAGTTAATTATTGGGCATATTGTCCAACAGCAGAGGAAAACTTGTTCACACTGTTTTTCTTTGAGTTGCACATATTCTGAGGCAAAATAGAAAACTTCAGATACCATTTACTGAGATCTTTTTTTTTTCTTTTTCCCTGCATGCCCAGAAGCTACTGAATGTTCAGCATCAGACATGAGAAGTTACGCTGAATAAACTGGAGGAAAACCTAGAGAAAGCAAGCTCAGCTTTTAAAAAAATGCTAAGTTTGCCAACTCAAGAGCCCAGGACAGCTTAATAAAACTGAACAGAGGAAAACCAATTAAACAATTTAAACTGCTATTTTGGGGCTCACCAAAACAACACAAATCAAAAGAGGAAGTATTCAATTATTAGTAACAGCTGAATTTTTGTGAAATTTTTTTAGTTAAGCCAAGTCTTACTACTGCTTCCCAGAAGGCCAAAGGATTTTTCCATCTCCACAATGTGATTTGATCTAATGGCCTAATGCACCACTCTGAGAATCCCACTTCTCTTTTCAAAACTTTTAAGGGGCTCCCCATGGTTTGTCAATATTCTTGGCCTGGTAGACAAGGCCTTTTTAAATATGAAATCCTCATACCTTTCTAGATTTCTCTGTTACCCTATCTACTTATAGCCTGAATTCCTGACAAGCTATGAAGCTCATTGTCCCCTAATCCTGTCCTCTGCTGCCTGATTGTCTGTGCTTATGCCCTTCTCTATACCTACCTCTTCCTTATATCCTCACTGGTTAAATAACCCATTTTTCAAGACCAACCTCAAACACTAACTTCATGAAGCCTTTCCGTATTTTTTGGTGAAAGTCACCAGCCACAGACTACCTGCAATATAAGGATAGTCAAGTTTTATTTAACTTACTATAGCTCAGAAGAATACATATCAGAGGAATCATGAGGATTTGGGCTTGTACTGGGTGATTTTTAAGGAGGGTTTCAGGGGGCAGGGGCCTTTTCTGGATTGGGTGCTCTCAGGAAGCAGCAGCTACTTGTTTTTTGGGAATCTTGATCACTTTTATTAAGATGCAGGAGAATTAAAGCAATGCTAGAGTTGTCATTGGTGAAGAAGCACATATTAGACAGAAGAGGGGATCAGTTAGTCACTTTACTAAAGCAGAATGCCCTTGCCTCTGTGGCTGTCTCATTATTGTTTATATTCTCTGTGTATATATGTTCTTTTTGTATCGCTTGTTTGTTCTTTATGTTCAGTTGGGATATCTGAACTCTCAGACTCTTTATCATTTTCTTGCTATGCAGCTGGTGTCTATCTTTCCAGACTTTCCATAGTACAAAACTGAGGGAAATATCCTACAGATACATCAACAGTGGCCCTCATAGATTGTTCTTTTTTGGCTTCTAGTTGACTCTTAAATCTGTTATACTTTGCATTAATGCACAGTTGTTTAAAAATGCACTGTGTTTATATGGTATATAATGTAATATACATGTAGTCACGGGATGTGTAGCACAGCATAGGGAACAGAGTCAATGGAATTGTAACAGTTATATACGATGTCAAAGGGATAGTGGATGGGAGAGAGGGGTTATCACTTTGTGAGGCATGTAAATGTCTATTACATTGCTTTGTACAGCTGAAACTAATAAAAAAAATGTACCATGTTTTGCAAAAGAGGAAACTTGACAGGACTAGGCTTGTAGATCTGCATGGAAGATGCTGAATAGCAACTATCCCTTTTAGATAGACATGTTCTCTCCAGCTGCCACAGCCCCAGCCTCTGGCACAGTGTAGGCTTGTCCATTTACATAGGACTCATATTCCTCATCTGCTGGTCCATAGGGATGTCTCAGACTGTGATCTCATCTGATTCATGTTTCAGAGTTCAGTAAGGGACTGTACAGAATAGTACGAAGGATGGAACAGTGACCTGTAAAGGAAAGACATTAAACATTTTAGGCTTTGTGGGCCAGACAGTCTTAGTCACAACTACTTAAGTGTAGCATTATAGCAAGAAGGCAGCCGGAGACAATACATAAACAATAAAACTGCATTCCAATAAAACTTACACAAACAGGTGGTAGACAGAATTTAGCCCACAGGACGCATGCTAACTTTGAGGCCTATTCCTGTCATTTGATCACAAACCAATGACCATCTCTGGGTTTTGCATTCTCATCTGTAAAATAGTGATAATAATACTTGTCTTATGTCTAAGGATCCAAACGGAATATCGTTATGTGAAAAACCTTTTTAGAATATGAAGCAGTGTATACTTAAAAGATGCTATTAGCTTGTTATATATTGTATTTAGGGGACAGAACTGGTCATGTTTCTGCAGTGAGACTATGGTAGACGTGGAAATGTGTCACATAGAGCTCCCTTCAAAGGAAGACGTGCCGCCCCCTGTGGGGAGTGTGCTCAGCCAACAGCCTCCAGCTGTCAGCTCTTTCAGGGTGAGCCTCAGCTGCTGAGAGCTGCATTACCCAAGGCAGACCTCATGGTGACTGAAAGGGACAGAGGTATTATACAGGTTCAGCTATTTCCATCCCGACTCATAGGCAATAGTCACTACAGAGCTCCTCGACAGATTGGCCAAGGATTCGTGAAAGCCGCATGTCAGTTCAACTTCTCCTTCTGCCCAGCCATGCTTTCTGCTCCTTCCCTTCATGAGTGGATCCTTAGCAAATATATTTTACTCTAACCTCCATCTCAGGATGTACTTCTGGAGAGCACAGCCTGTGACACGGATAGTGTACTGAAATACTATTGTGTGTGTGGTTCTTTTTGTGTGTTTCCTTTCTCCATTCAAAGAGCATAGCTAGGCTTTGCCTTGGAGCCACTTCTGTTCATTGAAGACAATCTCTCTTTCTGCACGAAATTTTTGATTGAAATATGCTTGGGCTTTAAGGATCAGGATGGAGAGATGGGCTGAGAGGGGAGTGGCCAGCCCTAAGGGCCACTGGAGTAGGAAGGGGTCAACAGTATGGAGTCTGTGCTCTATAAGCATCAAGACCTACCCACCATGTATTTATAACACCCCAGCAAGACTTCAGAGGGGACTGGCAGGATGATGTAACTCAGAGAGCGTGGTTCTGAGAATTTGGGGTACTGATAACAGTGAAATTCCTGGGCCCATTAGACCTCTTCTAGGGACAGTACAGGCTTGGACCATGAATAGGTCAGCAACAGGGTGGAAACTGAGAAAAAGATAGAATTTAAACTTTGAAGAGTAAAGTAAGATATCTTGCATCACCTAATTATTGAGTAAAATCCAATCTACTGCATTTATGTCCCTTTTGAATTTTTGGTGAACAAATAAATTCAATGATTTTTGAGAAAATCAATAACAAAGGCCCAATCATTCATTGATTTCACAAATGTATACTAAGCATCTTTTAGACTCCTGGCATTCTGCGAGGTGCACAATGATGAATAAGGCAGATATGGTCGGCAGGGAGTTTAGAGCCACTTTACCTTCTGTTGCTGCTGACAGTGTCTCTGGGCCAGGTAGCTGGATTCACAGGAAGCTGACAGGGGTCGCTAAAGGTTGACGGGGTCAGCGCAGCCTCCTGCCACTTCCTGGGAAACTGATTCACTTCAGTGCAGATAGAGAACCTCAGAATCTCCCCTTGCTGCTGGCACCTGTGACTTTCTTACCTGACGGCTTTCTCTAGCTGCATGAACATGCTCAGTTCACATGCAGGGCAGGCCTGAGTGGGTGTGTGTGTGTGTGTGTGTGTGTGTGTGTGTGTGTGTGTGTGATGGGATGTAGATGTGCTATAAAATTGATGTCTTTGGGAGCAGTCTTCAATCTTTGGAGATGGAAGTTAGATAAACTCCCTGTTTGCTTGTGCCTTGGGTGGGAAAACTCTGAGATGTGCTCTACACCATCTCCCAGAGATTCCCAGAGGGATTCAGGCTCAGTTGCTCATTGACATACTCTGTCTCGGCTTCCTTCCCTTCCCTGTCTCATTTTCCAACTCCTGTTCCAGTGATTCCCAGGATCACTTTGCAAATTAAACTACTTGTACTTAAATCCTCATCTTGCCTTCTGTTTCCTGGGAAACTGAAACTAAGATCCTCACCACCTCCAGGCGTGCTTCAGCCTAGGGAAAAACGTAACATGACCACTACCGTGTGTATCCACGCACCAAGTATGCAGGAAAGCTCCCTCTCTGGGGCCTGGTTGATAAATGTGTGTGCTCATAGAGTAGCAGATCTCTAAGTACTCTAATTGACATATGGCTGAAAACAGGAGGCACATTGAGGGCAGGTTTGTGTAATTCCTTCCTCCATTAGCACCAAGCATAACGTTAGGCAGAAAGTAGGTGCTCAGTGATGGACCTGGATTTCTTCCCCAGGGAGTCAATCCCTGCTTCTAACTAAGCAGTCTTTTAAGAGCCAAGTAGGTCCTGTAATTCACATTTCCAGGTATTCCTTAGAGCCTGAAGAAATGGTGTGTGTGGTCTCTTGAGTGAAAGCATTTCAATGCCTCCAGTATTTCTTTTTTTTTTAATTTTTTTAAATTTTTTATCTTTTCATTTTAAAATAACTTTAGATTTACAGAAAAGTTGTAAAGATAGTCCAGAGAGAGTTCCCATATACATTTCTCCTGGCTTCATCCAATGTTAAAACTTTGTATAATCATTATATATATATATATATATATATATATATATATATATATATATATACACGTATATCAGCACTAACACTTAACTGTGCTAAAGTACTCTTAAGAAAATTGCATAATTTATTTATATTTCATCATTTTTTTCTACTAAGGCCCTTTTTCTTTCCAAGGACCCAATCTAGGATATCATGTTGCATTTAAGTCTTTATTATTATTATTATTATTATTGTTAATATTATTAGACACAGATGTACAAAACAATGCAATAGTTATCCTTTTCACCCCTTACAAAGTGACTCTCCCCTCCTCCTTCCAATGTTCTCCCATCTATGATATCATACATATCTATTACAATTCTATTGACTCAATCCCCACACTATACTCCACATCCCATGACTATATAAATATATGTGCTAAATTATAGTTAACATATAATATTATTCAGCAGCAGCTTCAGATGTACAGTGCAGTGGTCAGGCCTCTACACCCTCCATGAAGTGGTCTCCCTAACAAGACATGAGTTCATCTGGTCCTCTAAAAAATATTTACAACATTATTGATTATATTCGCTAAACTGTCTTTTCTATCCCTGTGGTAATATTGTAGTTACCAGTTTATGTTGCTTCATCCCTTCCCCTTCTCCCTCATGCCCACCCCCATCCCATCTAGCCCTCATCAGTTTTCCTTTGTGTTTCTAAGACTATTTCTGTTTACATTGCTCATTTATTCAGTTCTTTAGATTTCACATATAAGTGAGATCTTATGGTATTTGTCTTTCTCTGACTGACTTATTTCACTTAACATAATGTTCTCGAGATCCATCCATATCGTTGCAAATGGTACGATTTCTTTCTTCTGTAAAGCTGCGTAATACTCCATTGTGTAAATGTACCACAGTTTCTTAATCCAGTAGTCTACTGCTGGGAATTTTGATTGTTTCCAAGTCTTGGCTATTGTAAATAGCACTGCAGTGAACATCGGGGTGCATATATTTTTTCGAATTAGTGTCTTGGGTTTTTCAGGAGAAATACCTAGGAGTGGAATTGCTAGGTGGGTCAAAAGGTAGTTCCATTTCCAGTTTTTTGAGATACCTCCATACTGACTTCCATAGTGGCTGCACCAACCTGCAATCCCACCAACAGTGCAGCAGAGTCCTCTTTTCCCCACACCCTCGCCAGCACTTGTTGTTTGTTGATTTATTGATGATAGCCATTCTGACCAGAGTGAGGTGGTATCTCATTGTGGTTTTTATTTGCATTTTCTTAATGATCAGTGAGATTGAACATTTTTTCATATGCCTGTTGGCCATCTGTATGTCCTCTTTAGAGAAATGCCTATTCATATCCTCTGCCCATTTTTTAATTGGGTTGTTTGTTTTTTTTGGTGTTGAGTTGCATGAATGTTTTATACATTTTGGATATTAACCCCTTGTCAGATATATCGTTGGCAAATATCATCTCCCATTCAGTGGGCTTCCTTTTTGTTTTATTGATGGTTTCCTTTGTTGTGAAACAACTTTTCAGTTTGATATAATCTCATATGTTGATTTTTTCTTTTACTTTCCTTGCCCGCAGGGATATATCAGTAAAAATATTGCTCAGGATAATGTCTGCAAATTTACTCCCTATGTTTTCTACTAGGAGTTTTATGGTTTCAGGACTTGCATTTAAATCTTTAATCCATTTTGAATTTGGTCTTTTTTTTTTTGAGGGCAGTGTCACTGGCCCTCATATGTGGGACCCGAACCGGGGCCGCTGGCTTCACAAGCCAGTGCTCAATCACCATGCCACTCGGCTGGCCCGAATTTGTTCTTGTATATGGCATAAGGAGGTGGTCCAATTTCATTTTTTTGCATGTGTCAGTCCAATTTTCCCAGCACCATTTATTAAATAGGCTATCCTTACCCCAGTGTAAATTCTTGCTTCCATTGTCATAGATTAACTGTCCGTATATTCATGGATTTATTTCTAGGCTCTCTATTCTGTTCCACTGGTCTATGTGTCTGTTTTTATGCCAGTACCATACTGTTTTGATTACTGTAGCCTTGTAGTGTCTCCAGTATTTCCATGAAATCTTTGCGCATATTTTTGCAAAGTCTCTAAACTGACATGATGAAGAATAATCTAAAGCAGGGCTGGGGACAGCAAACATTTTCTAAAGAGGAACAGATACTAAACATTTTAGGTTTTGTGGCCAGAAAGTCTCCATCACCACTACTCAACTCTACCATTCTAGCACAAAACAGCCAGAGACAATATGAAAATGAATGTTGCAATAGAAGTTTATTTACAAAAACAGGTGGCTGAGGGTGTGACTGGTTAGCTCAGCTGGTTAGCACATGGTGCTGATAACACCAACGTTGCTGGTGCGATCCCTGCATGGGACACTGTGAGCTGTGCCCTTCCTAAAAGAGTCAACTATGCCATTTTAGTGTGAAAGCAATGTGTAACCAATGACCATGGCTGTTCCCCAATTAAAGAAACAACAACAACAACAAAAACCAGGTGGCTGGCTGAATTTAAACCATAGGACTTAATTTTCTGATCTGTGGTCTAAGGCAATCTTGTCAAATAGAACTTTCCTCAGGATGAAAATATTCAATAATTTGAGTTATCCAGTTTGGTAACTAATGTGTGGCTAGTGCTACTGAGACTATGACTTTATCTTATTTTATTTACATTTAAATAAGCACATATGGCTAACGACTATGGTACTAGACACTGCATATTATTTTGCCAATCCTGGCAAATGCCTGACCACTTAATCATATTTCTGTCAACATTTCTGCCCCAACTGCCTATTCACTAGGAAACACAATGTTGGAAATAATGAAAGTGAGACCAGCATATGCTCTGTCTTCCTAGTGAGCCTGACAACCTCCTTTTTTGCTTTGGTGTGGTTGATTGAGCATCATACATATGGAGGAGACAAGCCATCCTTTATCTCTGGGCATGCTAAGGCATAAGTAAAGCTCTTAGGCATCTAGTTCATGAGCTTCTGTGTCTCTGCCAATAATTCAGACTTCTTCAGGTGGTCTCGGATACTAGTACAAGTCTCATCAAGGTGGGGGCTTACATTGTCTTTCTCAGTAGGTTTTTTCAGTTTATTGGCACTGTCAGTTCCCAAATTCTGACTTTTTGGCAGCTGAGGACTCAATTTTGGAAAGCTGAATTTCCACCCACCTTCTTTATAAAGTTTGCTTTTCAAAGCCAGCCTAACAGGGACACTTCAGTGTGTGATGAAGTAGGCACTTAGTGAGCAATAAACCTGTGGATTTATGCTTATGGGTGTCTAGAAGCAACTTTTGCCACAATCCTGTGAAATCTTGCCCACAGTTCATTGAGCTCTGACTGGATCTTGAATTATAGTTCATGCTCCAAACAGAAAGTAATATTTGTCACATCCTGTAACTGTATGTTCTACGGCTTTGGAAAACTGTGGATTGCTTTGACAAATTCACTCTACTAGAAATGAAGTAACCCTTAATACCCTGGATCTCCTGGTTCTAAGGTGCCACGGTGTTTTAAAAATAATGTGTAAGTAGGAAAATACACATGCTGACACTTGCTACATCTTCATAAGCTCAACACAGCCATGGAACCAGCATGTGGATCATTTCCACCAAGGTGGGAAGGAAGTACCAGCCTTGCTTTTAACAATACAGGTCAGGTTTTTTGTTTCATTTTTTGCTTTTTACTTTTCATAAATTGAATCAATCATGTATACTCCACATCTGGATTATCTTATCTGTAAGATTCATTCAACCCATTTTGCCATATATAGTTATAGACTGTTCAGTCTCATTAATGTAAGCTATTCCACTGGATAAATGTTCCACAATTTATTGATCCAGGCAACTCTAGATTATGATTGGTGTGGTTTCCAAAGTTTGAAACAATTCTCCTATGAACATTCTAGTATAAGTCTTTGGTGCACATTGCAGAATGTAGGAGATCCTGCCAAACATTTTTTTTAAATGGTTGAACCATTTCACTATCCTGTATAATGTGTGGCAATTCCAGTTCCTCTACACCCTCATCAACACGTTATTTTCTTTTTTTCTTTTAACTCTTCTAAGTGGCACCTTATTGTGGTTTTAATTTGCATTTCCCTGATAATGAATGATGTTCAGCACTTTTTTACATCTTTGTCAGCCACTTGGATATCTTTTTTTGGTGGATTATTCATTCTAGACTTTTGCCAAGTTATCTAGTTGATCAACTGCTTTTCCTTATTTAATTTTTGAATTTAGTTTTTGAACATATAATATAGTCACAAGTTCAGAAACAAAAATATTTTAAAAGATATAGCAAAATATATCCCTCCCACCTTTGTCCCAAGTTCAACCAGGTCCCACTCCTCCTCTCCCTACAAGGAACTACTTATTAGTTTTAATGAGTTTATTAGTTTTATTATTTTCCTGTGCTCTCAGGGATTCTTTACGAGGTTGTTCCTCTTTAAATATGAAACAAGTTTTCCATGCAAATTAGCAGAAAGTCAGGACCATGACCCCACTTTGAACAACCCAGGGGATGTGTGGGGTATTTTTTGGTTTTTGTTTTATTTTTGAACTGTCAATACTACGTTAACAGCAATTGAGAGGATAGCTGCTATGTACAATTGTATGGCAAAAGTCAAAATTTGCAAATCATTCCAGACCTGAGAGACTGGATATGTACATTTTCTCTAATGCTGTTATTTTGTCAGGACTAAGCAACTGAGTCTATTACACGTAAAGCTTGAAAAAAGAATATCTAAGTTGTAAGTCAATCGGTTCATCCTCTAAGCTATAAATTCTCTAAACAGAAAGACTCATTGGCATTTTAGGACTTACATAAGCAAAGGTGTATGATTTGCTGCAAATTTGCTGACTTAACTGATACTGCACTTTTACTACCCATTTGCTCAGGTACTCTCTAGGACACTTAGGGAGGTGCATTTAGTCTTTCAAGCCACCTGGGTAACATTATCACACAGAAAATTAGCATAAAGGAGATTGCTTTCTCTATAAATGTTCCTTTGTACAAGCTTGCTGACATGCAAAAGTTCTACTTTGAAGCAGAACCAGATAACCTATTCGTGAAACTGTGGATTTCTGTGTGTGCACAGTGCCACGACGGCCACATGTCCAAGTTTAGGAGAAAAGCCCCATGCACTCTAGAAGAGTTATCTACCAAAGTTGAAATGACATCAAAAGTAGCATAAAGGGAAACCACTTATGATCATGTGTGGTCACACACATATGTTTCAAACACTTAAAAAAAATCTTACAGCTGAAAATTATCTTGATTGCCCCTCAGCCATGGTAGATGTGTGGGAAAATCCTGAGACTTCTATCTGGGAGAACCCCAGGTACATACTCGGGGAATTTTGTTTTGTCTTTGAGGTGTGGATTTCTACCTTGAAGTGTGTTAGGTTCATATTTTCCCAGGAAAAGCCTCCAAACACCTTTTATCTCTCTCCAGGAGGAAAAAAAATCCAACTAGAGCCATTGATGACTCAGAGAAGCAACTGAATAGGTATAATTATAGGGTTCCAGTGCCAACAGATACAATGCATAAATGGGAGCCTAGTTCAGCTAATTTCAGGTGCCATACAACAAAAGAAAAAAAATATCTTTAGTTATTTAGGCATTTGAGCTAGGTGCCAAGACTCGTGGAGTATTTCCAATCATATTTTAAATAAGCACCTTTATTAATGTTAATGAAAACTAAAGTCTGATAATCACTGTACTCAGTTATTTAGAGTTATAATATATTATGGATTGATTATCAACATATTTATGTAATAAATATATTAAATATTTTGCAGCAGCTAAAATAATCCTAAGCTATATGTAAAATTTTATAATAAATATTATAATTATAATATTTTTAGAACATTCTATTGTTTTTAAACTCTGAATCAATTCACAAATTAATTTTAATTCCTTGTATTAAAATAAAGCAATCTGCTAGACCAAGCAGCTTTACAATTTGGGGTCCCAGAGAAAGTTATAAATCCAGCTAGGAGAGCAATAACAATTGTTCTGTCTCCTCTCTTCAGCATTAAAGAAAATGCTGGTCTCCAGCCTGAGCCTGTTTTCTTCCCCTTACCTTGGCTCTGTTCTAAAAGGGGTCATATACATAGTCATATACATGTGGGCACTCAGCCCTTATGTCCAACCTCCATCCTCTATCTTCCATCCACCTACCTCCTCTGCAAAAGCCACTCCTTAGCCGAGTCTCAGACCTAGGGATGCACAAACCAGCAGTGTCCACCCTCAAATGCACAGAACCGAGAAAAAGCCTGCACAAACCTTGGAAGCGGAAATGTAGTCTAGAACAAGTTGGGAGAGACCTGAGTTTCAATGAACCCCTAAGTAGGGGCCCAGTTGGTAGAGGACCAAAGCAAACCCTCAAAGATACACTTGAAAGATACATTTGTATCTTTCAGAAAATAAGTCAGGATCTCTTCTTATCCCACTCTAATTCCTTGAAAGATACAGTTATCACCTACATCAGGAGTGGTTAAACTTTTTCTGTAAAGAGTCAGATAGTAAGTATTTCAGGTTTTACAAGTTATATCACATAATGTCTGTGGCAAATACTCAACTCTGTCTTTGTAATGCAAAAGCAGACCTAGAGAATTTGTAAATAAATTGGGGATGGCAGTGTTCCAACACAGCCCTATTTACAGAAGCAGGCAGGGGGTTGGATCTGGCTCATAGGCCATAGTTTGTCTGATTTATATTATGATCAAATAAGGAAAAAAATAGGAGTGGGAAGTGGGGGAAGAGAAGAGAAACTCGTTAAAAGAAACAAATATACATACTCAATGGGAGAAATATATTTTTTAAAAGACAGGGAAGAAACAGAGTGTCATAGAACAATATATTCAAGGAATAATTGCAAGCATAAAGGCATGCACATGCACACACACACATACATGACATAAACAGAGAGAACAGTAGTAGAAAGTATAACAGGTGTAAACAAAAGTCAATGTGCTAGTCTTATCCTATAGATGTACTTACATATTTTTCTATATGTTCATATAGAAAATCATTTTAAATATTAAACCAATTTCTAACATTTACAAACTAAATATTTTGAAATCCTCTCTTTGACTCATTTTAACATTTTCTTCAATCCAATTTCCTATTCTAAAAAAGGAGGATGTTGCATTTTATTTTCTAGAGAAGTAGCTATATTTTCAAATAGTAACTATTACTTACCACCTATAAGACTTTTGCCATCAAAAACTTGCAATGCTTTTCTTTTTTTTAAGATTTTATTGGGGAACTGGGAGAGGGAAACAGCGTTGGGGAATTGGGGAAGGGGAACAGACAAGTTGCTGTCTTTTTGTTCTTCAGTCTAGTTGCGGAGGACATTGCTTTACTGGGCCATGTTGGTATAGTCATTGCGCTCTTCCCGGATGAGGCAGATCAGTCACTGGCCTCTGGATCGTCGCTCATGAGAGCTATTGGCAGCTCATGCTGGCTTCCAGCCGCTCACGCTGACTGCCGGCCACTCACTGTAGCCTATGGCAACCCACTACAACCCAGCCCCAGGTGGAGCTGTTGTTAGCTGTAGAGGGCAGTGTCACTGGCCCTCATATGTGGGATCTGAACCGGGGCTGCTGGCATCCCAAAACCAGCTCTTAAACAGTGTGCCACTCGGCCGGCCGTGCAATGCCATTTTTTAAATGTGGTTCTAATAAAGATTATCTTGGGGACATGATCTAATTAAACAAAAGGCTAAATTGAGCTTATGGACCAGAACATCCTCACCTACGACATAAACATCTGGGATAATCCTATTTCTACTCTTGAATCAGAGAAAGAATTACTGGAAAGACACATACCTTGATTGAGGAAAATCGTGTTGACACTGGTATCACTTGAATTTAGGATGCTTTCAACACCACTATGAACTTTAGTCATTATTTTCTCTGCAGTGGTTGACTTTCTGTAATCAGCCACAGAAGAGGTTTGCAAAGAAATCTGCATTGTGGAAAACTTCATCAAATGTATCCTTGACATTGCAATGGGGGTAAAAGGATATTTACTAATATGAAAGCTTATTACACATTGCATATCAACTTGAGACAATGTCAATTCTTTCCTATAGGTGGATAGTCCAGAAAGTTACATTCCACAGTAAAAATTATATTTTAAGTTAGCCCATTACTGGAAAAAAGTACTCCTCTGCAAGTGTGGAAAGAATGTACTGCCTTTCTACAGTGTTTCCCTAAAGAGCTGCTATGTGTTCACAGACCATTTCCGTCATATATACACGTACTTCCATCCCCCTTCAGCCTTCCTTCTTAAATATTTGAAAACTACAGATCAGACCATTTTGCTATTCCCATGTCAAAATATCAATTTCATTTGCTACATGTTAGATAGATGAAATGTTTGTGTCCTGAGATTAGAGAAAAATCCCACTGTAAGCAAGAAAACTTACAAAATAATTGAAAAATATAACCCCAAGCCTTGGGTGTGTCTTAATATTCAGCCAGCAATGGTAAATCCATTCTTAGGATTCCAGATTGTCAAAGTCAAAAGAAGCTTTTAAAAATAATCTAATCCAATCCTCCTTTCACATAGAAGTGATTTGTACAAGATCCTATGACTAGATGTTATGACTAATTCCCAGAAGAGGACAAACTCAAACCCTACAGCCCCAGGATCCTTTCTATTTCACTATAACACTGTTCCCGTATTCTACTTTCCACAGTTAAATCCATTCATTGCTTTAAAAAGCATTTACTGCAATGAGACATCACTTCATGTATGTTAGGACAACTATTATATATGTTAGTGAGGATGTGGAGCAAAGGGAACCCTTGTGCACAGTTGGTGGGAATGTAAACTGGTGCATCCACTATGGAAAATAGTATGGAGGTTCCATAACAAATTACAAAAAATTGAACTACTATACAACCCAGCAATCCCATTTCTGGGTATTTATCCAATTAAATTGAAATCAGGATCTCGAACAGATATCTATCTGCACTCCCATGTTCATTGCAGCATTATTCACAGTAGCCAAGGCATGGAAGCAACATAAATGTCTATCAATGGATGACTGGGTAAAGAAAATGTGGTATATACATACTGTGAAATATTATTCAGGCTTACAAAAGAAGGAAATCCTGCCATTTGCAACAACATGGATGAACCTGGAGGACATTAAGCTAAGTGAAATAAGTGAGACAAAAAGGGACTCATATTGTGTACATGATAACACTTATATGAGAAATCTATAATCAAACTCATAGAAACAAAGAGTAGAATGGTGGTTTCTAGGTGGTGGAGGGAGTTGGTAATGGGGCAGTATTAGTCAAAGGGTACAAAGTTTTAGTTATGCAAGATGAATAAATCCTAGATATTTACTGTACAACATAGAGCCTGTAGTTAACAATGCTGTGCTGTGTACTTTAAAATTTATTTAGAGTAGGTATCTTGTTGAGCTCTTATCACAAATAATAATAATAATAATAATAATGAATTATGATGGAGAGATGAAAGTTTCACAGGTGATGGATATGTTTATGGCATTGACTGTGGTGATGGTTTCAAGAATGTATAGTTATCTCCAAACTCATCAAGTTGTATTCATTTAATATGTACATCTGTCTGTCCATCATACCTCAATAAAATGGTTTTATAATGAGAACATTTACTGAGCGCCTACGATGGGACAAACATTCCTAGATGCTGCAGATACATAAAATCAATGAGAAGTCACAGTCTCAAGAAAGACAGTCACAAAACTAATGTGATAATCTTTACAAAACGGAATGTGCTTGGTGTTGTGGGAACATAAATGAAGGGATAACCCATTCTTCCTGGATTCATGGGTATATAAGTTTCCAAAGTGTGACTCAATTTAACTATCAAGAAATGTTTAACCACTATGTTGTACACTTCAAATTAATATAAAATTATATTGAATATCAAATGTAATTGAAAAATGTTAAAAGTGGGAAAAGGATGAAAGAGAATACGAGGTTCAAATTTCCAGGTATAAAATAAGACATGGGGATGTAATGTACAGCATAGGTAACATAGTCAATAATATTGTGATAGCATAGTATGGTGTCAGATGGTTGCTGGACTTATCATAGTGATCATTTCTTTAGGTATATAAATGTGGAATAACATGGTGTACCCCTGAAACTAATAGAATATTGTATGTTAGCTATATTATGAATAAAAATCTTTTTTCTTTCATTTTTTAATTAAAATTTATTGGTGCAGCCACTATGGAAGGCAGTGCGGAGGTTCCTCAAAAATTAAGAACAGAATTACCATATGACCCAGCAATCCCTCTCCTGGATAGCTACCCCAAAAATCTGAAAACATTTATCTGTAAAGATATACGTGCTCTGATGTTCATTGCAGCTTTATTTATGGTGACCAAGACATAAAAATCTTAAAAAAAAAAAGAATGAATTGGTTTCTTTGGTTTACTCAGTGCATGAATGATCAGAGCAGTTCCTACACTTAGTAATCATCGTACATTCAACCTATATTTACTGAGTATATACAATTTATACACAAAATGATGCAATATAAGCCACAGACTTTACATAGCCTTTAAGTTTCAGCAGTTTGGACTGAAAAGAAGATAGACTTCAATGCACCTTAATAGAGCCTGTAAGAAACAGCCAAATAAAGTAGGGTGTAAAGGAGAAGTGAAGGTGGGTTGGAATTAAGTAAAGTGCTAAAATAAGGATGTTTCCTGAAAAAAAAGAACACAGCAGAAATTCCCTGAATTGAAGAAATATAACAAGAGTTTATATTATTAATGTAAATATAGTATTTAAAGAAAAATTGAGATTCATATAATTGAATGAAAGGGAAAATAAAAGTCCCCTGAAGCCCCACCATCCAGAGATAAGCATTGACATTTTGGTATTTAGTTGATTTCAGAGTTTACTTAGGTACACACAAACACAAATTTTTGCTGTACAGAAATTGGGTTCATATTGTAGATATTATTTTGTAATCCAAAGATTATACTTGATATTATAGTGTGGGCAGTTTTTACTCCATTTAATTATCTTCTAAACTGTGATTTTATAGTAGTGTATATTACATAAATAATTTCTTAAATTAATGTATAAATTAGTTTTCTCTGTTAGTCATTAAGGTTGTTTCTAGCACTTTGCTATTATAAGTAGCTCCATAACAAACACACTTGTACATGAATCTTGGGTTTGCATCTTTGATTCAAATTCCTGGAACTTGAATCATTAGGCCACACTTTTAGCTTTTGATACGCCAAACCAATTACCTCCCAGAAAAGTATAGCTGTTTCAATCCCATAAACTCTAGGTAATAGAGTTACCACTTTTTAAAAAATCATTTCAGAAGCACAAATTAGATATTGTGACAGTTTGTGTTCCTTTGGTTTATAATTAAGTTTAATAATATATGATTATCTAATTGTATTTTTTCCATTGAGTTGTTTATTAATGTCCTGAAACCAATAACCAATTTTATAAGTAGTACTTGTTTTTCTTTTCTTTTTTCCCCTAGAATTAAAGAAACCTGTGTACACGAAAGTAGTTAAAACTCTTGCAAATAGATTTTTTATCTGCCTTTTCCTGTTAAAAATGTTTATCGTGCTTCATGATATAGGATATAGAGTTCTTTTTTTATCCTCCCTCCCCATTTTTAATCAATTGTTTCAGAACGGCTTATGGGATGGTAGACTCTTTCCTCACTGAATATTTTCACTGAACATTTTACATATATCACATACTGAAATATTTTGTGTATTTGTGTTTGTTGCTGAACTTTTTAATTTACTTCACTTAACTGATTATTCTTGCAATCATTTCACTGGTAAATTATTGTGATTTGAAAATGTTATATTATTGGTAGTGTGAACTTTACCATCCATCCATACTAGTGTCTGTTTTTCAAAATTACCTTGGCCATTTATTCTACAAACACTTATTCAGCTCTATTTGCTATGCTCTATTTCAAGCTCTTGTTGCTAATTTGTTCTTTTAAAACTAATAGCATTTATTATTTTATTAACAAATATTTTTTCACTGGAATCATTTTAGAAAATTCAAAAATATAAATTAGAAAATAAAAATACCTACAATATAATTTCTAATCTTCATGCTTTGGACTATAAGCTTAAGAGTGATAACTATTCACAAGTAGATAGTTTTTAAAAATAGATCTATTTAATTTTCATTTTAAATATGTCATAAACATTTTCCAATGTAACTAAATATTTTTTACAACAACATTTTAATGAGGTGGTTGTTTTCTTTAGTATGGATAATTTACTTATACATATTAGATATTTTCAGATTTTATTATTATAAAGTATGCCATAATTAATATCCTCATACATATGTCTTATATTTGAGTATTTCTTTAATATATATTCCTAGAAGTAGCTGGCCTATTTGAATTTTTCAGAGGAAATTTAAAAGAGCTTTGTTAAGTTTGTAGATATCTCATTTATATTTTCATTTTAAGTTTGCATTTTAAGTTTGCATTAAAATTGCATTTTAAGTTTATGAATTATTTTTAGTCCAGTTGATGTCTTTGAATATTGAATTTTCTCTGCTCTGATATAAAATTCTCCATTTGTTCACTTATTCTTGATTTCAAAGATTTAAAATTTTTAATAGGTCTCTTATTGATAGACATTTTACTTGGTTTTTAATATTTCGTGTTGCTATTGCAAATGGCATCTCTATTTGGCAATATCAGGTTGTAAGGCATGGTTCTACATTCAGAATGCCTCCTGTTTTTACTTCCATTTCCACTTTTGACAGCATTTCTGATCAGGCCTATGTAACAAGAATAGTGTCTAGGTGGAATGGCAAAACAACCCTTCCAGTGTACTACAGCTGTGACTCAGCTCCTCCAGCTCAGCTTCTCTGCCTGAATCTTCCTCCCCCTCTCTCATTTCCCTCAGCTTCTCCTTTCCCATTTAAAGCAACTACTGCCTTTTGACTGATACTAATTCCCTTCTCCCTGTTGTGTGTCTCAGCTTCTGAGATGTTCTAGTGACTATGTGCCTCAGTGTGTTCACTTTAATAAAGAGGATCTGGTTGGTTCAGAGATAATGAATAAAGATGACCCCATTTGGGCAGGACAGATGTTCCTGGTTGCCTTATGAATGACTGCTTTTGGGTCAGGAGCCAATCTTTGATCAAATTTCCTGTAGATAGGGAAATGAAAGCATCTAGTATAAAATAAGGCAAACTATACTTTGCATACTTGTTAAGGAAGGTGGTTATGGACAAAGTGGTGCACAGACTGTGTTGTTAATAAAGGATATTGTTTTATTTTTTAATTAAAAATTGTATTTACTTAGAAGCATTCAGAATGTTAAGAAAACAGCTGCAATAATTTTTTACAATTACAGAGTGGCATTCACTTAACAGAACCACAATTATTTTCCAGAAGCTACATCAGAGACAACTGAAGATGAAAAAATTACCATCCCTCCACCAAAAAACTATTAGAACAGATAAATGAATTTAGTAAAGTAGCAGGATACAAAATTAATATTCAGAAATCAGGTGCATTTTTATGCACCAATACCAAACTATCAGAAAAAGAAATTAAGAAAACAATTGCATTTATAATTGCTTTAAAATAGCATGGTATTGGCATAAAAACAGACACATAGATCAATGGAACAGAATAGAAAGCCCAGAAATAAATCTATGCCTATATGGTCATTTAATCTATGACAAAGGAAGCAAGAATATACACTGGGATAAAGACAGTCTATTCAATAAATGGTGATAGGAAAACTGGACAGATACATACAAAAAATGAAACTGGACCACCTATTTACTCCATATACAAAAATAAACTTAAAATGAATTAAAAACTTAAATGTAAGACCCAAAACCATAAAATTCCTAAAAGAAAACATTGGCAGTAAACTCTCAGACATTACCCTTGGTAATATTTTTACTGATATATCTTTTCAGACAAGAGAAACAAAAGGAACAATAAACAAATAGGACTATATCAAACTAAAAAGTTTTTGCACAGCAAAGGCAACCATCAACAAAAGGAAAAGACATCCTACTGAATGGGAGAAGATATTCTCCAATGATACATCTGATAAGGGGTTAATATCTAAAATTTATAAAAAAACTCATACAACTCAATACCAAAAAAACAAACAATCTAATTAGCAAATGGGCAAAGGACCTGAATAAACAATTCTCCAAAGAGGTCATACAAATAATCAATAGACATCTAAAAAGATGCTTGGGCCGGCCAAGTGGCACGGTGGTTAAGCGCTGGCTTGGGAGGCCAGCGGCCCGGGTTCGGGCCCCACATATGAGGGCCAGTGACACTGCCCTCAAAAAAGAAACAACACAATGAGCTATCACCTCACACCTGTGAGAACTGCCTACATCAGTAAATCAACAAACACCAAGTGCTGGAGAGGATGTGGAGAGAAAAGAGAACCCTCGTGCACTGCTTGTGGGATTGCAGATTGGTGCAGCCACTATAGAAAACAATATGGAGGTTCCTCAAAAAATTAAAAATAGAACTACCTTATGACCCAGCAATTCCATTTTTGGGTATTCATGCAAAGAAATCCAAAACACTAATTTGAAAAAATATATGCACCCCTATGTTCACTGCAGCACTACTTACTATAGACAAAATATGAAAGCAACCAAAATGCCCATCAATAGATGATTGGATAAGAAAACTGTGGTACAGACATAAAGACAGAGATCAACAGTAACACTATCATAGTAGGGGATTTCAACACCCCATTGCCACCAATGGACAGACCCTTTAGACAGAAAATCAACACAGAATGAGGGGCCTTAAATGACACTTTAGACCAGCTGGACTTTGTTGATATTTTTGGAGCATTTCACCCTGAAAAAACAGAATATACATTCTTCTCAAGTACACATGGGGCATGTTCCAAGATAGACCACATTAGGCCACAAAACAAGTCTCAGTAAATTTAGGAAGTTTGAAGGCATATCAAGCAGATATAAAGGAAAAACTGATGGTTGCTGGCTGGGATGAGGGAGAGGGGGAAGGTTTTGGACAGCATAGGTGGGTGACTACAATGTTGCCGCAGGGATATGGGGGCAGTTCTGGGAATGTAATTGATAATGTTGTGAAAAGACTATTATATTAAGTGAAATAAGTCAGTCGGAGAAAGACAAGTACCATATGATCTCACTTATATGTGGAATCTGAAAAACTGAATGAACGATCAAAGTAAACAGCCTCATAGATATAGAGGAAAAACTGAGGGTTGGGAGGGGGGTGGGGATAAGGGGGAAGGGAAGGGATTAGACAGCATAAATAGACAACCGCAATATTTCCACAGGGATATGAAACACAGTTCGGGGAATATAATAATGTCAAAATTTTGTGGCATGTCAGATAGTCACATGACTTGTTAGGGAGACCACTTCATGGATGGAGTAGAGGCTTGATCACTGCACTGTACACCTGAAGCTGATGTTGTATAATATTGTATGCCAACTGTAACTGAATATATAGATAGTCACGGGATGTGGAGTATACTGTGGAAGGGAGTCAAAGGAATTGTAGTGGATATGTATGATATGGGCGGGGAGGAGTGGGGTGGTGAACTGGGGGAGAGGGGTTGTCACTTTGGGGGGTAAAGAGTATAACTATTGCATTGTGTTGTATACCTGAAACTATTTTTTTTAAATAAATAAATAAATAAATAAGAGTAAAAAAATAATAAAACTGTGGTACATACTCATATATACAATGGAATATTACTCTGCCATAAAAAAGAATGAAATCTTACCATTTGTGAGAACATGGATGGACCTAGAGGGTATTATGTTGAGTGAGTGAAAGAAGTCAGACAGAGAAAAACAAATACCATATTATCTCACTTACATGTGGAAACTAAAAAAACAAAATAAACAAACAATCAAAACAGAAACAGACTAATAGATACAGAGAACAAACTTATGGTTACTAAATGGGTTTTGGGGGACTGGGTGAGAAAGGTGAAGGGATTAAGAAGTACAAATTTGTAGTTACAAAATAGTCATGGGGATGTAAAGTACAGTATGGAGAATATAGTTAGTAATATTGTAAAAATTATGTATAGTGTCAGATGGGTACTAGACTTATCAGGGGGATCACTTCTTCAATTATATAAATGTCTAACCAATATGTTGTATACCTGAAAGTAACATAAAATAATATTGAATGTCAACTGTAAAAAAAATGTCATGGGGATATAAAATACAGCATAGGGAATATAGTCACTAATATTGTACAGTGTGCAATATTGTACAATAACTATGTACAGTGTCAGATGTATAATAGACTTATTGAGGTTATCACTTTATGAGGTATATAAATGTCTAATGACTATGTTGCTTTGTATACCTGAAACTAATAATAAAAAGAAGTACAAATTGATGATTACAAAATAGTCACAGGGATGTAAAGTACAGTATGGGGAATATAGTCAATAATACTGTAGCAACTATGTACAGATAGGTAATAGATTTATTGGGGTGATCACTTGGTGAGGTATATAAATGTCTAATCACTATGTTGTTTTGTACAACTGAAATTAAGATAATATTGTATGTCAATGGTAATTGAAAAATAAATATTTAAAAATTAAAAACCTACCATCCCCAATGTAACTAATTTGCACTGTGCACCAACAAGGACAGGCTTTAAATTTCCATGCTAACTGACAGCCCCCATACTGTACCAGGCAAGGTTCGTGGCTACTGAAAACACCACCAGGACAGGGCTAGCTAATGACACATTCGATAGTGTGTTAACTACAAAAAAAAAAGACACTATTCAGTTTAAAAACAAATCTTACACAGCCCTACATTTCTATTATTTTCTTCAAAAGTAGCTAGTTGTGTACGGGGCCAGGAGTGTTAAATGCTTTATAGACAAGACAAAAACTCATTCATCATCATCTTCTTCATCTTCATCTTCTTCATCATCTTCCTCCTCCTCATTCTCTTCATCTTCCTAGTCTTCCTCCTCTTCCTTCTTTTTCTTGCCCTTGTCAGCCTTGACAAGTTCCATTTTGGCCACATCAGGCTTTTCTTTAGCTAAGTCTGCAGCAACATCCTTTTCGTAGTTTTCCTTCAGCTTAGCAGCCTCCTTCTCATAAGGCTGCTTATCATCTGCCACAGTATTATTCCACATCTCTCTCAGCTCCTTTGCAGTATCACCAATGGATAGGCCGGGATGCTCTCCTGTGATTTGGGGGTGATAATCACAACAAAACAAAACAAAACAAAACAAAATGTCAAAAGAGGCCTCTTGGGTATATTGGATCCTTGAGCTTCTTTTTTGCTCCCCCTGTAGGAGAGATATAAGTTTTCATTTTTCTTTCATAATGGGCCTTTTGTTTGCCTTTGCCAGGTCTTTGAATTTCCTTTCTCTTTAGCTGACATGGTCTTCCACCTCTCTGAGCACTTAGAAAACGAAGGAGTTGACTGAAGCATCTGGGTGCTGCTTCTTGTGCTCCTCCCAGCAGGTTTGCACAAAGAACGCATATGATGACAGTTTGCCTGTCAGCTTCTTAGGCTCTCCTTTGCCAGTGTTTAATTATTTTTCCTCACTGAGCATAGATTCGCCTAGGGCCCGTCCAGCTCTCACTTGCCCCAGTGCTGTCTCTATGGAGCTTAACGTACTGCAATGGCTGTCTCTATTATATTTTACTAGTTATTATTGTTTTATAGAAGTAGCATTAATTTTTGTGTAATTGTGTGGTAAGCAGTTGCTCTGTTAAGATATATTGTTATTGTAAGAGTGTTATGAGTTTCTTCTTTTACATTTCCATTTAGATATTTTCTTCAAACTTTGATTTCCTCCTCACATTTCTAGTATTTACACCTCATGTCTTTCCCTTAATGTATAGCATTGAAAAATACTTTGGAAGAAAATTTCAATATTTGTACAATAGGGAAAGAAGGCATCCTTATCTAGTTTCTCACTTTAGTGGGATTGCCTCTGTGTTCAATATTTAATATGGTTTTAGCTGCTGGTTTGAGACATATACACTTTATGATGCTGTGGTCGTACCTTTTATTCCTAAGTTACAAAGAGTTATTAAAAACAGACATTGAATTTTATCACATGTGTTTTGGCATCTAATAACTTGATCATTTGTATTTTTTCCACTAATTGGTATGATAAATTATGTTCTATTTTGTCTGACGCTATGGTTAATTTTTGCAAACATTTGCATGTTAGAGATTTGCCAACTCCTTTAATCTTTCTGACTTTATTGTTTTCTTTCTCATTCTATAGAAAATACATAGTTGTGTTTTTTTTAAAGATTTTTTATTGGGGAATTGGGGGAGGGGAACAGACAAGTTGTTGTCTTTTTGTTCTTCAGTCTAGTTGCGGAGGACGTTGCTTTACTGGCCCATGTTGGTATCGTCATTGCGTTCTTCCCAGATGAGGCAGATCCATCGCCAGCCTCTGAATGTCACTCACCGTGGCTATTGGAAGCTCACGCTGGCTGCCAGCCGCTCACGCTGACTGCCAGCCGCTCACTGTACCCTATGGCAGCCCACTGCAGCAGGGGCTGCAGCCCACACCATCACCGGGGCTCGCAGCCCAGCTCCAGGTGGAGCTGTTGTTAGCTGTAGAGGGCAGTGTCACTGGCCCTCATATGTGGGATCCGAACCGGGGCCGCTGGTGTCCCAAAACCAGCTCTTAACCAATGCGCCACTAGGCCAGCCGTGTATTTTTTTATCCAGTGTATTTTTTTAATAGAGGAAGGTTTGATCTTATCTTTCTCTTCTTGTTTCAGACATTATGACTTGCAAGCTTTCTTGTGTTTGATTTTGCCAAGTGCTGTAGGTTTCCTGATTATTTCTCCCCTCTTATAATTGCCATGAGATTTTCAGAAATGCCCTGTGAGAATGGTGAATTTCCCTTCCCTATCGATGTAAAGTTTGGTTTCATGATTTGGTTTGCACAATATAATGCTAAAGAACTGGTTGGTTGTGCATTGTAACTGAGCTGACAAAGAAAGAAAACCTTTGTTGTCACAGTCCTTTGTTTTTCCCTCTGAAATGTGACATACGTGTTCTATATAGCAGCTGATCCTTCATAGGGAACCCTGAAATGAAGAAGACACATGGAGCACAGCCTCAGCCACCACAGCTGAAGTGTAACACAAGTGAAGAGTAAATATTTGCTGGCATAAGACACTGGGAATTAGGGGTTGATTTTTTACCACAGCCAAATCGAATGAAAGCTGAAAACACCCAGAACGTGTCTCTTAAAAAAAGTCTGTGTGGTTAGGCAGTTTTCCTAGATGGCTCCTAATTTAACCAGATAAACTAAACTAAGTACTTACATTATTTTCTGACCCATTCACAGACCAGCCTAATTGAGCAGAGGCTTAAACAATGACCCAAAGCCTGTTTGTTAAGAGTGAAGGACAAGGAAGGGATCCAAGTGGCTAATTTTCCCCTAATCTTGTCACTGAGCAGAATACTTTCAACATATCTGGATGTTCTTCCTTTAGATAATATAGTATACAAGGGATATGTATTATGTTAGCTATGTATCTCAAACCATGATTTATTTGCTACAGCCAATTTCTCAGTTGCTTGTTAAATAACAAGAATGACATAGGTGTCAAGTTCTGAATTAAAGCATCAGCTGAAAATATATGAACCGAACTAAAGTAGTGCAAAGGTTTTTCACAATCAAAAGGAGGCTTTTCTTGTCTTATTATATTATTTATTAATAAATCATACCTAGATAAGCAGGATTATAATTGTCATTGGCTCTATTGTTTTAGTTTACATAGAGAATCAAAGTTCATACTTGCAAATGAAAACATTTTCATCACCAGGTGTCACCAGCCAATAAAAGTTTGCTTTGATTCCAGTTCATACATAACAATACATTCTAGATGAAAACATTATACTTAAAATGAAGTGCAGTAAATATTATTTTTATCTCTTTTCCAATGTGTGAAAAATCATATATTTTAGAAAATTTTCCAAACACTTGCTTTGCCATTAGATTGTCTTATATGCAATTAGAACCCAGGTAACCTGTTAGAAGGGCAGGTCATAGACATTTCAATGATTTGGCAGCCAGAGAGAAGTATGAAGAAAGTGAGCGTTGTGAGGAATGTTTTCCCTGCATAGATTCTCCTCCGGGTGTTATGATTTTATGAGAGCCCCCTGCTTTCTATAGTAAATATCCCTGCCTTGTGCCAAAGAGCTGGTATGTCACCCATAGTCCCCTCCCTGATGCCTCTTTCACTGGATGACTTCCAGGATTTGACTATGAACATTTTTATTGCTACTGAACAAGTGAAAATCATTTCCTGTGCTCACCCTCACCTCCTCACCCTATCCTTCATTATTAAAAAGGTGTCATGAATTTCTGCCAGATCTCTTCTACTTACTTTTGTCCACTGCCCTCCTAGGAAAATTAACTTTGAGCAAACATTCCCTAGGTGCCAGCCTCAGTATAGCAGAGAGAGAAAAATGTCATCATATTTCCCTTTACCCCAATATTTCTCCCTAAATCCAGTTGAATTTTTCAAGAGAATAGAGTGAGTGATGTTTTCTGCATAGTACAAGAAAGATTTTCATTGATGAAGAATTTACTTTGTCATTTTTGGAATCAGAAACCCATTGACCAGGAATTTTTCTAAGTTTACCTAGCCTTATTTTCAACTGTTATTTCAATTTTTTTCCACATTGCTAACCTTAACACTTCACCATGCTCCTCTTCAATTTCAGGAGTTAAATTTACCTCTTTCTTTATGGTAAACACAACAGTTAAGATGGGAACCCACTCACCTTCTTGCCACCAAATTTACAAATTTATCTGCATCCTCACCTATTGTTTCTTCTCTCCCATTATAATGGAAATACCATCCAATTTCCTGAACTAACATTTTCTTCTAAACTAGCTAGAACCCTCTAACCCATTCCCACACAAATAATTCAAGGATAATTTATCCTATGAGCTGTCTTTGAAATCTTCCTCTTCCTCATTCCCCATATTCAGCACTCTGTTTTCTCAATCTGCTGCTATCAGCCTACATGAAACAACCATCATCTATAGGCTGGACCACTGTAATTGCTCCTGACTGATCTGCTGTGACCCACTATTGTATTCTCTAGTTTTTCACTATGTTATAGCCAGAGTAACCTTACAGTCCTTTCAGAAATGCAGATCTTATCATGCCCCCCCACTACCAATTAAAACACTTCAAGACTTTCTACAGAAGCAAAATCCTTCACATGTAACTAGCAACCTCTGCAACCTAATCCTGTAACCCTTGGTCCTTTTGACCCCAGGCCTTTTACATGTGTTTCCTGTGCATAGAATGTTCATTCCTTCTCTTTCCACTGCAATTTCTACTCACTGTTTAAA
Organism: Aselliscus stoliczkanus; assembly: GCA_033961575.1. Classification (NCBI taxonomy): domain Eukaryota; kingdom Metazoa; phylum Chordata; class Mammalia; order Chiroptera; family Hipposideridae; genus Aselliscus; species Aselliscus stoliczkanus. The sequence goes on along the minus strand of CM066737.1, from coordinate 90,211,897 downwards.
TTTTAGTTAAACCATTTTCTCTTGGAAAACACTTTCCTGTCTTAACTGCCTGATTCATATGGTTGTTCGCTGTTAGAATGTAAGTTCCAGAAGGGTAGAGACAAATTATAATTTTATCCCCAGAACCTAGCACGATATAAAGAACAATAAATATCTGTAGAATTCATGAAGATGGAATGTAGGAAAAGGAATCTACAGTGGGAGCTGAGAAAAAACAAACATGGAGTTTGGAAGAAACTCAGGAGAGCCTTTAGCTTGAGAAGCTAGTGGGGAAATAATATTTCACAGAGGAAAGATGTAAATGCATCAAATGCTGCTGGAAAGTCAAGTGGGCCCATGGAGTTAACCAATATCTAGGTAATTCATGACTTTAGCGATAGTGGTTTCAATAGAGTGATGAGGGCAGAGCTGAACTACTGTAAGTTGAGGAGTAAACCGGAGAAGGGGAGATAGAGTATATAGACAGGTCTTTAAACATGTTTCTGTCTTGAGAAAAGGAGATAAATCATGAGGTATATGTAACAATATGTGGGTTATAAGAGGAGTCTTTTATTTTACTCCAGGAGGAAGATCCTTTTGTGTAAATACTAATAGAAAAGAGACAGTTGAGGGAAAGACTGAAGACACAGGAATTAAAATATCTGTAGCATAAAATGGATATTGTTTTTCTCAAGAGAAATGAAGCAGATTCCACTGAAATGAGTTTTATTTCCAACCACTCAAGACAGACTTTTAAAATCAAGAAAATGTATTCATATTTTAGCATGAAGTATGAGAATGAAAATAAGGTAATTAAAAAACCATTAAGATGAAAATAGTATGATCACTGCCCCCTCATCACCCTCCCACCTGGGATATCACCTTATATTTAGGAATCATTGAGTATTTACGTTTTGAGACCTTTGAAAATGGAATGAAACTTGAACCCGAGTATTTCTAATTTCAAGGTTATTTTAATAGCTTTAGTTTATAAATAATGCTAACTTTTCCTGTTGCAAATATCTGAAGCATATAACTGGTTGTTGTTGTTGTTTCATTGTAGTTTACACATTGGTTACTGTTGAATAACATAATGATAAAAGAGAGAAGAGGACTAGGGATCAGATGGACTCAACAACAGCTCTAGCTCTGTTGCTCATTAGCTGTGGGAACTTGCTTGTGCTGCTCAGTCATTCGGGCCTTACTTTCCCCATCTACAAAATGAGGATAATAAGGTCTGTAATAGTTTTCTCAGAGGACATATATTGGGAGGATCAAACATGTTAATATATATATATATATATATATATATATATATATATATATTAATGCATATAAAATGCTATACAAAGCAGTTGAACAAGAAGACACGAAACCTCAATGCAAAACGTTACTCCATCACTTTCCAGGCATGTGACATTGGACAAGCTCCTTAACACTTCTATTCCTCAGTCCTCTCACCCAGCAAATGGGGGTAACATTCCCTAGCTCTGGAAAATTTCATTAAGATTAAATGGGTTGTGAGTGAAAGGAGAGAGCATACCTATTAAACACACTTTGATTTGAGATTTATTCAGCCTACGATTTTGTTCTTTTACTTTTAATAGAGGGGGAGATAACTCTACTTGAATGGTTTGACATTAGACAAGAGTCAGACTCTAATGTGTTAACGCCTTATACAGCTTTGTTATTTGAAGGGTGGTCCCCACGCCATCAGCAGCAGCAAAAGCATCACTTGGGGGCTTATTAGGAATGCAGAATCTCAGGCCCCAATCCAGACTTATAGATTCAGAATGTGCATTTTAACAAGATCCACAGATGATGTGTGTACAGTTAATTTTAGAAATCGTTGTTTAACAAGCCATCCATTTGTGAGAAGTTGCTCAAAAAGAGCAATGTACATAGTGTAACCTATGCTGCCATTTACTCCTGTTCATTTTCCTTTGTCTTCAGTCCACCCAACTCTGTTTTACTATGAAAATGAAATGAACCAAAGAGAAGAAAAATGGAGCAAGAAGTCAAACAAACTTCAAATATGTTTGTGAAGTGGTTTTACACTGGGAAAGAATTAGTTCCAGAGCTGCTGTGTGCCTTTGTATTATCATTCATTAGATGTCTCTGCCTCGAATAACACTAAGTGGGAGCCTTCTTATCTTTCCTACACATCTGTTCTTTAACTTCCCGCCACCATCAAAGGCACTATCAAAATATACTGTGCTAAGGAGAGTGTCCAACTTACTGCTCATTAACAACCAAGGTAGCTACAATTCTATAAATTCTTCTGGTAGGTTCTCAGAGGTGAAGGTGAAATGTAGAAAAATGTTTAAGCAATAAGTTTATAACTTTTTAATACGTGCTTAGAGGTATGTCATTTTTTTAAAATGTAGGCAGAGAATAAAATCGAGTCTGTTTCAATGAATTTCAATAATAATAGAACTGCATAATCTTGTTCTATCATGGGCAAAGCTTTTCTTGTTTTGTTTTGTAAATTTTTGTACTTCGTTAAATGATCAATTTGATGACTAAGGAAGCTTGTTACTGAGGACACTGATAATATTTCAGCAACATAGTAAGTTTGTACATTGCTGATGAAGTTACACTAAGTCTACCTTAGTTCAATCCAAGATCTATAGCCTTTGCTAAATATCAAGAGAGTCATCTTGTCAGTGCTCCAAAGGGAAGAAATTTATAAGTTATCCAAAATAGGTTAGCAACTCCTGGGTTGAAAATATATGTCATGAGAATAAATGTATGGGGAGGTGATCAGGGGAGTGTTTCTAGATGAAACCCACAATTTTTTTAAATTACTCTATTTCCTTCATTAAAATCTCCCCCTTTAAATGGCAAATGGCGCTTTAAACACAGCACATAAGATTTTGGTTTATGGAAAACCAGAGGTTAGCACAGTTTTATTTATATGTCTTTGGGGGTAGCTATGATTCTAGAAGCAGTATATATTGTATTTATGAGGAGGCCTCCCACGCAGCATTTAAAGATTCGTGTGTCCCTTGGAGGTACAGGTGAGGGAATTGTTGCTCTTTACTTCATGTTCACAGGCTCAATTTTTCAATTTGTAATTAAATAGTCCACAGTCATCTTGAGGGTCTGCTAGAATGGGTGTTATTCAAGCAAACCTTGAGGAGGTTATGACAAATAAAGGCTAAGGAGATGATCGCTTGAGAAATCAAGATGATTAAATAGTCAGACCCACCAGGGCTCCTGGAATGCAGTTAGCAGTGATTGTGAGCATTTGAAAGAAACACGGATCCAGTCACTGCTGAATAAAATCAAGCCTGAATAATGGATTCTGCTCTTATGATCTGGCTGCAAAAATTAGAAAAGAAAATATACGAATGAATCTTTAAGAAATGTCTGAAAGGCAGGGGGAAATAGAATTTCAAACAAGGAAGCAACTTTGCTATAAATGATATCAACTTGGATAGTATGTGATTTTCATCCCATGTTAGGTTGTGGTCTTGTTCTGTATAAGCATGTACTCCTCAGAGGTGTATAGGTTCAAGGGAAGATAGAGCTATTGATGATTTTTAAAGTTCTCAATTTGCTAACCTTTTCACTTCTGGCTGTTGGGAGAGCAAAACCCCAATTGAATAAGACTCTTTTGTGCTTTACACCCTGTAGAAACAATAAGAAACAAATTAAAAGAAAACAAGAACATAATGACACTTTGTAATTAAAGAAAAGGAAGAAAAGAAGGAAGGAACATAGGCAGGAAAACAAGAAAGTGGGGAGGCAGGCAACTTGCCAACCTGATGTGGTTCACTAAGAATGCAGCGCATATCTTCCAGAGTATCATCTCCAGTTGAGATCAATTTATGATTAGACAGTGCAGGCAGCTATCTTTGTAATATGCCTTTATTAGAACTGAAAATCGATATCCTACCTCAAAGTAGCTTTTTTTCTGGTCATATCTTTGGGAAATTCCCTTTCAAGATAGCTTTTTAAAAGATGACAAAATATATTGTTTGTATTCTTATTATGAACGTAATATACTGTTATTACAGAATATTTTAAAATATAGATAAACAAAGCAAAAATAACAGTTTTGACTTCACCACCTAAATAGAAAACTACTATTTACATTTGCCCATTAAGTGGGGTTTTCCCCAATACATTCAGTATGCATTATAAAAAAGAATGTTTTGTAATGTAACAATCTCTCTTAACAATGTATGAGAAAGGTCTTCCTCATGACTGCATATTCTATAATTTATTTTTTTAAAGATTGAATAGTATTCCACTCTGTGGATTTATAATAATTTGTTAGTCCACTCCTATTTGGAATGTTTATATTATTTTTAATGTTGTTTTTTTTTTTTTTTGAGGGCAGTGTCACTGGCCCTCATATATGGGACCCGAACCGGGGCCACTGGCTTCCCAAGCCAGCGCTTAACCACTGCACCAGTAGGCCGGCCCAATGTTTTATTTTTTATGTATTTATTTATTTATTTTAGCTGAGCCATCCTGCCACCTGTTGGAAGCTCAGTGGCAGCTCAGCTCGGGCTGGGCATCGAACTGCAGTTGCTCAGAGCTCAGCTCACACTCTTGAGCGAACTCTTAACCAACTGAGCCACTCGGCCGGGCCAATGTTTTAGTTTTTAGAAACAGTGTTGAGATCAACATTATTGTAGCTCAGTGGTTCTTAGCCAGGGGTGATTTTGTTCTTTAGGGGGCATCTGGCAAAATCTGGAGACATTTGTGATTGTCATAATAGAGAGAAAGGAAGAGATGCCATTGTCATCTAGTGAGTAGAAAAATATGTTCCATAAAATTGTTGAAATCTAAATGAGGTCACTGGTTGTGCTTATGAAATCAAGATATTAATTTCACCTATTAATTATAATACTGTTTTTAATTCTATCTACCAATTATTCAAAGTTCCTTTCTAAAATTTTTTAAGCATGAAAATATGAGAATTTTTATAGATGATATAGTTTTAAACAAACGAACAAAAACACATCAAAGGAAATTTTTCAATATATTCATTATCAAAATTATCTGTCCACATGTTCTTTCCCTCTCAAAAAGAAGTTACTCTTTCACTTATTGTTAATGCTTGGCCTTATCTTGGAGGGATAAACTGTAATTTAAATAGATATTGGTTATTTTTGGTTTATCTCTTGCTCCCTTGGTTAACTTTCCAGAGGTTTGTCAATTTCAGAACCAACCTTTGATTTCATTGATACCGTGTTGTATGTGGGTTTTCTGTACCATCATTTTGGTCTCTTTTTCTTTTTTTATGCTTTCTTTGACCTTATTTTGCTGTGCTATTTCTAACATCTTGGGATGTACGTCTAGTGCATTAATTATCTTATTTTATAATATGTATATTTAAAACAATAACTTTCCATCTAAGTATTCATTAGCTACAGCTTACCTGTTTTGGTTTAAACTGTTAATTATTATTCCCTCAAAATATTTTCTAAATTCTATTATGATTTTCTTCTTTGACAAGTGGATTTAGAAATCATTTTCTTAAATGCTAACATATGCAAGTATTTTAGTTTTGTTGTTTTTATTGTCACTGTTGTTAAAAATATCTGATTTAATTGTATGCTCTGGAGGGTGTTGAACATTTGAAACTGACGGGAAAAATTATGGCACAAAATGATCAATTTTCAAACAATGTTTTATTTGTGTTTGAAAAGAATGAGTGCTCTGCAACTATGAGTACAAGTGTTATGTATTTCTATTAAGTAAAATTTGTTAATTATAGCTAAAACTACATTCTTGATGTTTGTTGTTTTTTGTTTTACCAATTTCTAACAAATGCATTTTGAAATTTTCACTGTAATTTTGTTTGCTGATTTCTTCCCTCCTGTTGATTTTTCTTTTAAATTTTGAACCTATATAAAGAAATGTATACAAAATTATTTTTATAAGTTCATTATGAATATATCATTTATTATAATGATGTGATCCTTTCTTAGTGAAAGTGACTTTTCTTATGGCTCCGGCCGAGTGGCTCAGTTGGTTAAGAGCTCGCTCAAGCAATTTGATTCCTGGCCGAGCTGAGCTGCCACTGAGCTGCCAACAAGTGGCAAGATAGCTCAGCTAAAAAAAAAATGCCTCTTCTTTAAAGTCCATTTCACTGCAATATTAATACAGGTACATAGGATTTCTGGACAAGATTGTGGAGTAGGAAAACATTGTGCTTGCATCCTCTCATGACCACATCAAATTTACAAATAAACAATGGAACATCCATCATTAAGAATTGTCATAAGTCTGGCTGAATCAAAGCCCTACAACTAAAGACATACCAAAGAAGCCACCTCGAGACTTGTAGGAGGTGAAGAGACGTGGAACAGACTCACCCCACACCCACATGTGACTGTTAAAAATTGAGATGGATATCTTGGCTACAGAGGTTACCCCCAGAGAAGCAAAGGGTCCCAGTTCCATACCAGGGTCCCCAGCCTAGGGTTCCAGTGCCTGGGAGAGAAGTTCCCATAACTTCTGGCTGTGAAAACCAGTGCAGACTGTGGCTGGGTGAGGTGAAGGGTAGCTAGAATTCCAGGCAGTCTTCTTAAGGGACCTGCAAATTGACTTGCTCGCTAAGGGAATCACTCACTCTGAGCTCCAGCCCTGGGGCAGCAACTTGAAGGGCACCAGGGACATAATGGTGAGGAACTGAGTTGTCTGACTTCAGTGCAAGGGCTGGAGGGGCAACTTTCTCACAGACAAAAGTGCTGACAGATTTATTGTCTCATTGTTGAGCACCCCCCATCCTGGCATGAGACCCAGGTAGCTGCCATATATGAGTCTCCATCAACCTGCCTACAGCTGTTAATTTCCATGCACTGGTGATTCCCTGAGACCTTGCCCCACCCAACTTTCAGACACACACAAGCTTCTTCTAGTGGCTTTTCCATAGGAATGGCCTGTCTTGGGTCATGATGCAGACTCCATGAAAGTCTCTCAAAGGTTCACAAAATGCAAACAAGCAGGATATGGCATGTCCCATACCTCTGGCTGAGCAGCCCTAAGCCTGGCACTAGAGGCAGCTGACCATGGTTTGTGGCTTGGCCTCGTGAGGTACCTCCAAGCCCAGAATGGGTGGCAGCCATTTGCAGATGATTTTGTGGCTCATGCCAGGTGGCTCCAGGCAGGGTACAGCCTGCAGTTGAACTTGGCCTGCTGCAGGGCTTCTCCCAGGAGACCTCGGGGCTGGCACATCTGGTGCACAACTTCAGAGCAAGCCAGGGCATCACCCAGCTGCCTCCAAGGACAACACATCCAAAGGGAAGACCAGGCAGGCAGCAGAGTCCTACTAAAGTGAATTCTGCTCTGTAGGGTAAACCCTTGCACCACAGCTCTTCCACTGTAGTCACAGCCAGTCCTCACAACCAATGAACCTGAGAGTCAATCCCTCCCATTGATGTGGAAACAGCAACCAAGGCTCAACTACAACAGGAGGGCACACACAACATACAAAAGGGATATACCTGGAGCACCTGGCTCAGGTGACCAGGAAGACAGTGCCTTTGGGAAACTTATTATATAAAGCCACTCCATGAAGAAGACCAGTTAGCATAGCAGCCCTGCCTAATACAAAGAAAAAATCACAGGGAGGCAGTCAAATGGAGAGAAGAGGGAAAAAAAAAACATGTTTCAAATGAAAGAACAGAGCAAAGCTCCAGAAAAAAAAAAAAACTGAATAAAATGGAGACAAGCAATCTACCAGATACAGAGTTCCAAATACTGGCTGTAAGAATGATCAATAATCTCAGGGAGAACTTCAAGAAAGACATATGAAACATAAAAATGAAGATAGAAAACATGAAAAAGAACCAGTCAGAAATAAACACTACAATAACGGAAATGAAGAATACATTACAGGGAATCAATAGTAGATTAGATGAAACAGAGGATCAAACCAGTGATGCAGATGATAAGGTGGCAGTAAACATCCAATCAGATCAGCAAAAAGAATCCAAAAAATGAGGAAAGTTTAAGGGATATTTGGGACAACATCAATCATACCAACATTTGCATTGTAAGGGTAAAAGAAGGAGAAGAAAGAGAGCAAACAATTAAAACCTATTCAAACAAGTAATCATGGAAAACTTCCCAAACCTAGTGAAGGAAATAGATGTATAAGCCCAGGTTGCACAGAGAGTCCCAAACAAGATGAATCCAAAGAGGCCCATACCAAGACACATCATAATTAAAATGCCTAAGATTAAAGATAAAGAATCTTAAAAGCAGTGAGAGAAAAGCAGTTAGTTACCTACAAGGAAGCTCCCATAATACTGTCAGCTTATTTCTCAGCAGAAACTTTGCAGGCCAGAAGGGATTGACAGGAAATATTCAAAGTAATAAAAAGTAAGGACCTACAACCAAGATTACTCTACCCAGGAAAGCTATCATTTAGAATTGAAGGACAGATAAAGAGTTTCCCAGACAAGGAAAAGCTAAAGCTACTCATCACCACCAAATGAGTGGAACAACTTTAAGACAAAATGGCAATAACTACATATCTACCAACCATTACTTTCAATGTAAATGGATTAAATGCTCCAATCAAAAGACATAGGGGGGCTGAATGGATAAGATTTCAAGACCTTAACCTATGCTGTGTACAAGAGGCTTGCTTCACATCAAAATACACAGACAGACTGAAAGTAAAGGGATGAAAAGGATGTTTCATTGAAATGGAAGCAAACAAACAAAAAGCTGGGGCAGCAATACTTATACCAGATGAAATAGACTTTAAACAAGGGCTATAACAACAGACAAAGAAGGACCACTAATCCCATTTTTGGATATTTATCTGAAAAATCCCAAAACACTATTTCGAGGGGATGTGTGCATCCGTGTGTTCATTGCAGCATTGTTTACAATGGCCAAGATGTGGAGGCAGCCTAGGTGTCCATCGATGGATGAATGGATAAAGAAGAGGTGGTGCATATATACAATGAAATATTGCTTGGCCATGGAAGAGAATGGGTTCTTGACATCTACAGTGACATCGATGGACCTGGAGGAATTGTGCTGAGTGGAGTGTATCAGACAGAGAAAAAGAGATGCAATATGATTTCGCTTATATGTAGAATCTAAAGAATAAAATGAACAAACAAACAAAAACAAACTCACAGATACAGAGAACATTTTGAGGATTGCCAGATGGGAGAGGTGTTGGGCAGGTAGATGAAAAAGGGAAACGGATTAAGAAGTACAAATTGGTTGTTACAAAGTAGTCATGGTGATGTAGAATAAAGCATAGGGAAACTAGTTAATAATATGGTAATAACTATGTATAGTGTCTAACTACTGTGCTATACACCTGAAATTAATATAAAATAATATTGAATGTCAACAGCAATTTTAAAATTTTAAACAGAGGGAAAAGGCGAAGGGGAATAAGAGGTTCAAATTTCTAGGTATAAAAAAAGTCATGTGAATGTAATGTACAGCATAGGGAAGATAGTTAATAATATTGTAATAGCATGATATGGTGTCACACTGTTGCTGGACATGATGATCACTTCTTTAGGTATATAAATGTTGAATAATGCTGTACAACTGTAATTAATATAATATTGCATGTTATCTTATTAAAATATTAGTATTTTAATACTAATCAAATAAATAAAATTTCTAAAATACAGGTACATAGGCTCTCTTGAATTTCCTATTTGTCTGCTAATTTAATTTTTATTATTTTATTTTCAAATTTTCTGTATCCTTGTATTTTATATGAATTCATTAAAGAAAGAATATCATTGGGTTTAGTTACTTTTCAGTCTGACAATCTTTGCCTATTAAGTGAAGTATTGAATATTTTTACCTTTGTCCTAAAAAATTTGAGTAGTCTAAAACAATTTAATTCCACTAACACCCTACCTAACACATTATTATTTGACTATATTTTAATTCTAATTTGTAATTGCATGAGACACAGACATAATTATCTTGACTTTATTTAGTCAGCATTATTTTATATTTGCCCTCATATTTGCCACTCTTTGTAGTTTTCATTATTTTTGTATCTCAGAACTTCTGTATGAGATTACATTATCACTCTGAGTAACTTTCTTAGAATTAATCTAGGAAATTAGTATCTGCTATTGGCAAACTCTCTCATGTTTGTTTATTTGCTTCATTGTTTTGTTTTGAAAATGTATTTATTTTAACCTCATTCTGAAAAGTTATTCTCCCTAGATACAATCCTAGTTTACCAGTTGTTTTCTTTTTTTTTATTTTTATTTAGGGCAGTGTCATTCGCCCTCATATGTGGGACCGAACCAGCCAGTTGTTTTCTTTTAACACACTAAAAATATCATTCCATTGTCTCTGTCTTCTGTGTTTTTTTTCTATAAAAGTTATTCTGTTATGTTTTTGATGGGCTTTTTTATATATATTGTTCTTACTATTTTCCCATTGTATTTGTGTTCTGCATTTCTACTCTGATGTAGCTATTGTGGAATCTAGTATTTACTCCCTGAAGAATTCATCAGTCTTCATAAGTCTATGGAATGATGATTTTATTTTGTCTGGAATTTTTTCAGTCTTTAAATCTTCAAATATTGCCCTGCCACATTCTCTTCCTTCCCTCTCCTTGGCATTGTAGTTATATGTATGTTAAACCTTTACACACAATCTTGTATGTTTTTCAACATTTCCTTCATATTTTATCCTTAAATAGAAAATCTATCCTGCAAATGCAACCTGCATCTATATAATTTCTTTTGAATTATCTACAATTCACTGATTTTATCCTCCATCATATCTGCTGGTAAACTTACTTATGAATTTCTTAAAATTGGCCATATTATTTTAATTTTCTAGAAGTTATACTTGATTATTTTTTAATCTGTTAGGTGGTTTTTATTTTATTTTATTATTTATTTTATTTTATTTTATTTTATTTTATTTTATTTTATTTTATTTTATTTTTTGAGGGCAGTGTCACTGGCCCTCATATGTGGGACCCGAACTGGGGCCGCTGGCTTTCCAAGCCAGCACTTAAACACTGCGCCACTTGGCCAGCCCTGTTAGGTGTTTTTTTAAACATCTGTTCCTTGTTGGTATTTTTTAAATTATGAGGTTTTAAAAAATATAATAAGCATAGTTTATGGACAATTTATCCTCCCAACTTAAACAACTAAATTACTGAACAAAACATATGCAACAACAGTTTTCAGACATTGTAATATAGGCAGCAGAGCAATGTGATCTTTGAGAGAAGTGAAATAAATGAGGTAGTCCAAACTTACTGCCTGGAGAGAAACTCAATGCCACAGTGCAGGAAGAGAAAACCTAAACAGAGCTTCTGTTGTCTCCTAGTTTAAGAAACAAAGTTAGAAATCCAGGGAGGTCACGGAGGCTAGAATTTTCAGGGTGGAGAAACAGAGAGGAGACAACTGCTAAAGAGAGAGCTCCAGAAGTCTTCTGAGGGTTCCCCTCCAGTTTTCATCTGAATGCAATGAGCACTTGTATGTGAGGAACTACCCAAGACCAAGAAAAGAGACTCAGGGTCCTGAACACTTTACATGTCTACCAGAAGAATGGAAAAACCTCATTACTTCCAGGGCATCATGTAGAGTATTAAAGATACCTTAGTACCTAATTAGTGGAGAAAAAAATAACCCCAAACTAGATATTTGTCTGGTTCTTCTTCACAAAGCTTAAAATAAGCCTAAAACAATGAAACTCTTTTGAAATAATTCAACTGTGATCCATAAAATCAAACCTCAGGAAAAATTATAATATATAATTATTTGTCATGCAAAGAATGATACAAATATGACTCATAATCATGTGAGAAAAAATAGTCAGTAGAAGCAGAAGCATAAATGATATAGATAATAGAATTAGTAGGGAAAGACATTAAAATTTAAAAAAATATGATAACTATATTCCTTACATTTAAGAAGGCAGAGCTAAGTATTATCATGTGAAGGAGAGACATGGAACATATTTTAAAAGACCAAAATTGAACATAAAGAGATGAAAAAAATAATTTCTAAGATGAAGAATACATTAGGTGGAATTAACAGCAGATTGCACACTCAAGGCCAAAGAGAATCTTAGTGATCTTGAAGACGTAACAATAGAAACTATCCAAAATTAAACACAGAGAGGAAAAAAAATGAGGGAAAAAAATAGAGCATCAATGCTATGGACAACTTCAAGTGGACATACATATATATGTGTAAGTAGAGATCCTAAAGGAGAGGAAAGTGAGTGGGAGAAATCTTTTTAAAAGTAATGGCCAAAATATTTCCAAATTTGATTTTTAAAAAGGAAAACTATAAACCACAGATCCAAGAATCTCAATGAACCCCAGGGACTAGAAATATTAAAACACAAAGGTACATTATAGTCAAATTGTTCAAAACCAGAAATGGAAATTAAAATCTTGAAAGCAATCAGAGAAAACTGTACGGATGTAAAAAGATAAGAATGACATCTGACTGCTCATAAAACACTGCAATCCAGAAGTTAGTGGAGAAATGTCCTGAAAATACTGAAAAAAGAGAAAGAAAAAAGTCAACCAATGTGGGGTTGGCATGAGGAAAACAGGCTTCCTCTTACCCTGAGTAAGAGGGTCCAAGTTCCATAGAGAGAGAAGGCCTACTATAGTTCCCAACTAATGGAGGTATCAAATTTTGTGGGTTTTATACCCTTTCCCCTATTGAGTCCAGAAAAGTTCCAGTTAGCCTGTACTGATAAATGCCTAGAACAAAAGGAAATTCAGTTCTGTGCTTGTCTCTCTGGATTCCCATGTCCCCTTAGGTTCTTGTCTGTTAATTTTTGTATTCTCTTCACAGAACTTTGATACCTTTAGTTTGCTTTGAGTGGGACAATGGTCTCAATAAGCTAGTTTCTCCATATTTCAGGCAGCATAATTAGCAATTTTCATGGTCATCCTCCATTTAATTATACAGTATTATGAACATTTTATTATTTAAACATCAGTTTATATAACTAATCATATTGGTGATAGCCAATAACATAAACAGTTAAATACATCCTTAAAAGGCACAATAAGAGGGGGCTGGCCGAGTGCCACGGTGGTTAAGTGCCAGCTTGGGAAGCCAGCAGCCTCGGTTCGGGTCCCATATATGAGGGCCAGTAACATTGCCCTCAAAAAAAAAAAAAGGCCCAATAAGTGGAAATCAAACAAAGTAATGTAGATGCCACCCTCCATTCCTCTGCAATGTAGAACTACAACTTATCACTCAATGACCTCACCTACTGTGTGTGGGCAAGACAATCAAACATGTGGAGAAGGCACTGTTACCAGTGAAAAAAATATAAACTTCATAAAGTTTAATTTATTCCTCATTTTAAGTTACAAATAAACATTAATAAAATTTCTAATATTTCTACTACTCTCAGTGGATCATATTGTCGAAAGTTGAACCATACAAATTGTGATTTCTGAAGTAAAAATGGTCAAATATTGACAATTTCATATGATTTGACTTAATTCATCCCATTTTAGGGAATGCTGATATAGTCAAAAGAGCATAGAATTGGGAGGTAGAACTTTGATTCTACCATTTAGCTATCCCTGGAGCTTTTCAGACATTACTTTGCATCTCTGAACCTCTGGAATATTGTGAGATTTAAAGAGTATGACTTCCCTAAAATGATTTCCAAATTCTGGCACAGCAGGAAATCAATTTAACACAATGGTTAATATGGTGGTCCAAGCATTAGTCAACTGTAGGATCCAACTCTGATACTACATCTACTAGATAAGTCACTTTGGTAAAATTACATAAACTCTTTGTGCCTCAGTTTTCTCATCTATGAAACAGAAATAAAAATAATACCCAGGGCCGGCTGACGAGTGGCGCATTGGTTAAGAGCTGCTTTTGGGATGCCAGCGTCCCCGGTTCGGAACCCACATGAGGGCCAGTGACACTGCCCTCTACAGCTAACAACAGCTGCACCTGGAGCTGGGCTGTGCAAGCTTTGGCCCCGGTGATGGAGTAGGCTGCAGCCCCTGCTGCAGTGGGCTGCCATAGGCTACAGTGAGTGGCCAGCAGCCAGCGTGAGCAGCTGGCAGCCAGCACGAGCTGCCAATAGCTGCGGTGAGCGACATTCAGAGGCCGGCGACCAATCTGCCTCATCCGGGAAGAGCGCAATGATGATACCAACATGGGCCAGTGAAGCAACGTCCTCCACAACTAGACTGAAGAACAAAAAGACAGCAACTTGTCTGTTCCCCTTCCCTGATTCTTCAATGCTGTTCCCCTCCCCCAATTCGCCAATAAAATCTTTAAATAATAATAGTAATACCCACACCACGGTAGTGCAATAAAGATTGAATGCACATGTTTGTAAAATGCTTAGAAAAGTGCCTGGCACATAGTAAGCAAGTAGTTATTCACTTTTTACTATAGCAGGATATCATTTAAAATTAACAGCTTCCCTCCACCCTCTTCAAGTGGATACAATCAAGAAATGCAAAGAGAATCAAAACAAATACAAATGCAAATGAGTATCCTTATTCATCTAGAAGCCAATAACATTATTGAAAAGAACAGACTACTGGAATTCCAACTTATAAATAATTTCATATTTATAAGAAGGCAAAGGACTATAAATGTAATAATTATTTGTCAATGTATGAAATGGCCATGCAAAAGAGTACAAATGACCTTAAACAGTTCCACTTGCATCCGGTGGAAAGTTGAGCAGCTGCTTTAGTTACTTGGAGTTTTTCAGTAATGCACTTCACTTTTCCAATGTGGTTCACTGAATTGTTGAAATCCTGTATATTCTTTCTCCACATGGCTTCTGCTCCAAGGAAAATGTGGCATAAGGGGCTCACAGCCAGAGTTACTATCAAAAGCTAGGCAAGCAGAGAAATATTCATGCTCCTATAGAATGCTGCAATTATGGAATATAATAGCAATTTTAGGCCAAATGTTGAATCCTGCAAGGATCAGTTTGCAATGTTTGCCCCAACTTTGTTTTATACCACACATATTTTGCTGTTTTGCAGCCTCTCTAACAGAGGTTCCCAAATTTTCTTGGTACATGGCACCCTTAGTTTCTTGGTGATTTTTTTATGGGGCCCTAGGCTGAAAGAAATGCTTAATAGTTCTGTTTATTAAGTGCTTAGGTCTAAACAATTTAATAGGTATTTATATCCTAACAACTTCTTAAACTTTGGAATCAGATTGAACACTGCCACCCGCATTTCCTGTTCCACTTCGACTTTTGCACAGCACCTGCTTTTAATCACAACTACCAGAATGACAGCTTTACAAAGATATGACGTCAACATGAATGTAATTCACACAGTATCCCACAGGAGTCTCTCAGTTTAACTTGAAAATTTAAGCTATGCTGTGGTACTTCCATGAGTTTGCTGTGTCACCCTGGGACACCTGACAACACAGTTTGAAAACCACAGCTCTATACCATTTCTTATGCATTTGAAGTTAATTCAAATAGGTATCCATTATGGACAGATTGCTTTTCGTATCTAAATATCACTTTCTACTTTTAGGAGTGTTTTCATTGAGAAAGAGGTTGGATGATGGTATTTGAATAAGTAAATGTAAGGAATTATATCATCACTCATCATAAAATATTTATTAAGACTATTGAATATAAAGGGTGGTGAGTGAGATAAACAGAATTATATATTCTTCAAGAAGTTTAGTCTATTTGGCTAAATAGTTTATACATATCTGGTCTGATTATGTCATTTTCTCAGCGAACTTTGTTAACATCTTCCCTATATCTCGATTATATAGTCCTTCACAATTTAGGTTCCCTTTCTTTTTCCTGCTCATCCCCCCTCCTTCTGATACTACATGTCTCCCCCCTGCCTCCCAGCTCCCCACATTCAAGTATAATAATCTCTTCATTTCCCTAATAAGTCCTGTGATTCCCAAATTCATGTCTTTACCCATAGTATTTCCTGTCTGATGGAATTAATTTCTTCCCATTCTTCACTTAACAAACTTCCATTCATCCTTGTAGTCCAGCTCAAATATTTTTCTTAGTGAAATCATTCCCTACCCTTAACCTGACTACGTGTCCCTCTTTCAAGAAAAATGACTCATTTGCTCCTGTTTCTTCTTACAGTACTCAGTACATATGCCTGTCTGTGTTTCTATCAGGGTTCCACTAAGTGAAGAACCACTGGGAGGGAGGGTGCGGAGAGAAATAGACACAGGTAGATAGATAGATAGATAGATAGATAGATAGATAGATAGATAGATAGATGATAATAAATAGGTATAGAGATATATGATACATAAATGTAGATATACAAGGGATTTCATAAAGGAAATTGATTCTATAATTGTTGGAAGAGCAGGTTAAACAGTTTGTGTGAGGCAGTTATTATAGTGATCACTTCATAAAGTATATAAATGTTGAATAATTATGTTGTACACTTGAAACTTATATAATATTGTACATCAACTGTACTTTAATAAAAAGAATGAATAATGCCTGTAGCTAAGGATAATGCAAATGACCTGGAAAGGAACTGTTATGCCCCTCTAAATCCTGAAACCATTATATAGTAATGATAGATTGGGAAGCATTATACAGTAAGAAAGGGAGTAAAACCTTTGCCATTTTTAACTGGTTAAAATCCCGAGTTAAAATCCTGGCTTTGAAATTTATTAGCTGTTAAGTCTTGAGAAGATATTTAACATTTCTGATCCTAAATGTTCTCACCTCTAAATGAGAATAAGAATGACTACCTCATAATCTATGTGCATTACATATTTGACACTTAAATTTCAGTTTCCTCTTGTTGATTGAAGACACAGAAACAAAAGTTTTAGGCAAGAAGTTTACCTGCAAAGAATTTTTTAGAAGTATCCAGGGGAGAAAAAGACAGATTGGTCAAATTAAAAATGCAACAACAGGCTTTTAGAGAAATAAAAAATAATAATTCCATGGTTGGCAAGGCTATAGTTAGTCTGTCCATAGTAAGATAAAATTTTTCTCATATGAGTGTCATACTGTCAAACTTTTCACATACCTTAAGACATTAACAAAAGTTAAGGATCAAGTGTTTTGCTGTTTTTAATTTTTATTATTTCATAAAGAGTCAATAGCATATAGCAAAAGCTAAGGGTTACTTATATTCTGGGGATCATTAATGGGACGTGATGTGCATCTTACCGCTAATGGCATCAAGACAAGATGCCATAAGGATCAGATCAAGGATGCGTATTCTTAAAGCCTCTCTATGAAGGATGCAGTTCTACATAGAGTTGGGGTTCTGTCCTGCTGTAGGCTATTAATGATGTGATTACAGGCAGCTACAGGCTAAAGATGACAATGACTCTGGAGACTGAAAATTATGGAATGATCATATAAATGATGCTCTGGAGTTTAAAACAGGCCAAAACATAGCTGAAAAAGGGGACCTGGGATTGAATTAATGTTGAGAGGTTATGATAAACAGAAATGCAGACAGGGATAGGTTGGCAATATTTTCGTTCAGTTAGTTCTGTGCCAGTGGATTCTGAAATATGATGTATATAAATGAAAATAAACTGAATAAAAATTGGTATTTAACCAGTAAGTCAACATTTATTTTTAAATTTATGATTTAACTGAAGGTAATTTTAAAGAACATCTTTGTTTTAATATATGTCCAGAAAAGCGGTGACTCAGTTATATTTAACTAAATAATAAGTCATCAAATAAAATAACCTCTATAAACACAATTTATAAATTTGAAAGTTCTCTTACATGACAAAATTTTGATAGGCTTAAATATATTAACCTCATCCTAAAGGGATTAGGCTATATAGGTATGTTAAGTATTTGCTTTTGGAAATACCCAGAGATTCTTCCTGTTTATTACCTTGTTATTGACCAAATATTTAGAACTTACTATGTACTGTCTGATACTGTTAATCATCTTTTCCTATTCATACATTTGTTCATTTGTTTGTTTATTCATCATTCAACAAAAATCTGTGAGTCCCTAGTATGTGTCAGGTTTTATATGGAGCACTAAGTATAGACTATAAGTAACATGTGGTCCCTGTCTCAAGGAGCACACATTCTAGGACAAGGCAGGTACCTAAACAGCTGACTGCAGTGAGGCAAATGCTCTTAAAGACTGTGGTGTATTTATGTCGTGTCAACTTAGCCAAGTTTAAACTATGTTTCCCAGACTTTCCTTCTCTGCATAGGTCCAGGTTCATGCAGACCATGTAGACATGTTGTGTGAGATTTAGAAGGCAGAATGAAAGCAGCTGCCATCTTTGTTTTATGCTTTGAAAGTCTGCGTAGGGCGTGAGACTCTTGCAGCTCATATAAGTTGCTCTGTGAGCTCCCAGAGTTGGGGTAGAGCACGAGCTGAGGCCATCGCTCTTTGAGCTTCTCCTTCAATATCTCTAACTTTCAGGCCAGATGAAAGTTTAGCTTCATGAAGATGGGCACCAGCTTCTTCTGCAGGAGACCCCCATTGTCAAAGTTGGAAGCCTAAGGTAGTGAGAGATCAACCTAAGTTCTCATTGGTTCAAACTCACTTTCACAGATTCCATTCTGTCCTTGCTTTCCCAATATCTTCCCTTTTGTCTGATTTTTCTTCAGACTTCAAGTTTCACATTTTTATTTTCCTTTATTCTTTCCATAACATTCTAAATATTAACACAGAGAACCATATGTAAATTAAACATTATTTTCATCATGAGTGAGTTTAAAAGGGATCAGCAAGAAAAAAAAATGTACCCTTGACACTAGAAAAAATGAAACTGAAGACAATTCTTATTTTAATGTTGTTTACCAAGAAGGCAATACAGCAAAGTGATCAAAACTCAAGTGAATTCTAAAGTCAAATTACCTGTGTTGAAATCACAGATCTGTGGGAGGATATATAATTTGAGCAAATTACTAGACCTTTTGGAGTCTTCCTATGTGAAAGGGTACCATGATTGTACATGTCTCATATGTTTACTTTAAAGAGTAAGATTAAAATGTAGAATTTTTTCTAAGTACTGATAGGAAAGATCTCAAAAATACATTGTTAGAGGGGAAAGCATGATGCAGATCCAGGAATAGAAGGTGTCACCTCCTGTGTAAGAAGGGGGGAAGAGAAGAAATATAAGCATTTCTTATATTTTCATAAAGAAACACTGGAATGATACACAGAGAAACCAATATAAATAGTTGTATCTACCTATGAGAGTGGTTGGGTGTGGAGAACTGGTTGGATGGAGCAGGGTGGAGGAGAGGTTTTCACTATAAACCTTTTTGTTTTGTTTTGATTTTTGAAACATGTGAATATATCAGCTGGTCAAATATAAATAAATATGTACCAAAAAGAAAAATAATGTTCTTAGTGCAGCACCAGGCACTTAATAACATACTACAGATAGATATTAGTTAATATCATTTTCACCATTGATAAATGGACAAAAGATATCATTCCCATCTCATCTGGAAAACTCCTTTGTATATTTCAAAACTCATCTTTAGCATCACCTTTCCTGTCAAGCCTTCTGTGATTCCCCAGGAAGACTTGGGTGCCCTTTTGTTGTGTTCCCATAGTACTTCGTTTCTAATTGTATGTTAGAATTGTAAAGGAGTACAGGCAACTCTCTTTCCCAAGGTGACTAACTCAATTGTCTTAAATGAAGTTTCCTAAATGTGAACCCTAAGATATTCAGATGCAACTGATTTATTTAGGAAGTACTCCTGAGAGAAAGTGGAAAGAGGAGTAGGGAGATCAGAATAGACAAAGCCAAACAAAGGTGTGATTTAAGGTGAAGTCTCACTCTCAGTCTGATTCCCACAGGGAGCTCTGGGGTATGCATTATAACTTCAAATTGGTCTTACTGTAAGGTGAGAATGCTGGGCTTTGTACTACCCCATTAGTTAGTCAGTGGCTAAAAGCATGGAATGGGACATAAACTTGCAGGTACTTGGCAGCTCTCTGCAGGCAGTGCTTTGAAGAAAGGTCTCAGGTGACAGCCATTTAAAACAAAGCACACAGAAGATGGGCCATAGGGGCACACAAGTCAAGGAGGGGAGGAATCTGGCTGTAGCACCAACAGTGTCTGACACACAATCCTTTCTTAATGAACTCCTACACTTTTAATTACTTTACTCCCAGTTCCCCTACACTGCCATATTGCTTTTGGTTCCTGGCTCAGTGCCAAGAGGGGTTGTTGACCTTGGAAGTCCCTTTCTATAGCAAATAGTATTTCAACCTATGGCAGTAACCTGAGTGCCTTCTGGCCTCAGCCTGAGACAAAGTTGACATACTCTGCAGGAGTCTCTGATGGCTGACACGCCGGCTGCTGCTACCAGGGCAGCTGCTATAGTCTGAAGTTATTGCCACAATCCTTAGGCAGGCACTTTGCCAGCCATCCTGCCCCCATTCCAACACCTTTCCTACCTCTATGGCTCATTTTACGGCTATTGCTGCCTCTTTTGATATATGATAGCTTACATGTGGTTATATGGCTGGTTTCCTTCTGACCCCACTAACCACAGACACCTAGATGGCCACTTGCCTCATCTTTTTTTGAAGACTTGCTGCCCAATACTTCTGCCTAAATCATAATCTCCATTCCATTCTTGCAGTTCCATTCAGAAAAGAGAAATTACCTTTGACCCTTCTGATTCAAATTTTAAAAGCTGTTTCCTTTTCTGATGTTCCTGCCATTCTACATGGAGTTGCATCAATAGCTCAGGGTACCGAAATCTGTCACCACTGTCTTCTGTTTCACAGCTGGAATTTGTTTTATAAATAGAATATTCCTATTTTTAGAAAACATTTCATAATTGAAAATTTCATGTTCAGATTTCATTCTTATTGTCATATATAATAAATATATCCATATTTTTAAAAAGTGCTATGTATATTATGCAGGATTCAGTGATATTTTCCCACCATACATCATTTTCTATTATAAAATTAGAAATTCTCCCTGATAGTACATAAGAAGGAAGTGAGCTGTTCCATGATGGGCATTTATTGTATAATTTTAAAATGCTACAGTGAAATGTCTTATATGATGGTTTGGCTTGAATCAAGACTCTAGTCAGAAACAGGTTTCCATAGATAGATGGATACATTAGATAGATAGATAGATAGATAGATAGATAGATAGATAGATAGATAGACTAATAGAGATAGATAAGATAATTTATAGCACAGGTTATAATAATTTCTCTCTTTCTACTTTGTTGGTCATGTATTCTACAATATTTATTGAGCCCCTACTACTGGAATAGTCCCTGGGAATAAAAGATGATAAAGAAACCAGAACTACCCTTAAGGTATCACAATTTAGTAGGGGAGACAGACTTGAAAAGAAATAATTATAATGCATTGCTAAAGGTACCACAAAAAAAGAAATGGTAAGAAATGAAAATACCAAACCCTTGCAACAACTAACTTTGTCTTGAATTTGCATCATACTTTGTTCAATTAGTGAACAAATGATTGATCCTGACTCAGCTCAGCCCACCCAGGCCAAGTTATATTCTTTTTCTTTGTGACTGTCTTACAATTCATCACTTAAGCCTATATTTCTTTACTTATCTACTTCCCTGACTATACTCCGAACTTCTTGAATACAGGATCTTGCCTAATCATCTGACACTCAAAGTGAGGTTGAGAGTATCACCTAATGTCACAGCTGGCCCCAATTTTGTTTTCTTGTCCTAAGCTCCAGACATGGCAAATTGGACATACCTGTCTGCATCCACCATGATTAAGCTCCTTAGGGACAGAAAGTAGCTGCATCTTCCAGAGCAGCATGTAAGATGTACTGGAAATAACTAATTATTTTCTATGTCAATAACATGGGCTTTTAGGGTCTGTCAGTGCTGCAGGAGAGGACCCTCGGGCTGTCACCGCACTGGACACAGCCTGCTGCCTGCGAAGCCCACCCTCCGCCACTCATACTGGGCCTGTACAACCGGATGCAAGCCCACCACCATCACCACCACCACCTCTGCGAGATGGAGCCTGGGGCACAAGGTCAGAGCTAATGGCAGGTGCAGGACTGCTAAGCACATGGAGGGCCCAGCGAAGCCTGTGGGCGACCTCAGACCTGACAGCTTTACCACTCCAGAAGGCCCAAAGCCGGGTCGTAGATGTACAGACTGGGCAAATGCAGTTGAAGAAGACAAAATGAGGATCAAAGTTAACAAAGAAATTGCAAGGTATAAAATAAAACTCTTCATAAATGACTTTGGAAGAGAGAGAAAATCATCATCTGGATGTTCTGATTCAAAGGACTATACGTCTGCATTGCCCACTGACTTAGAGACAACATGAAAGTGTCCTGATGAGAAGACAGAAGCAGATCAACTATGGAAAAAATAGCATCACCTATAATCGCTATATTAAAGAAGTTCAAAGACATCTTTGACAACCTGGCATTCATCCCAAGACCCCGAACAAATTCAAGAAGTATAGCCGACGATCTTGGGTCCAGCAGATCAAACTCTGGAAAGTGGCTCTGCATTTCTGGCATCTTCCAGTTGAAGAAGGATGTGATTTTTCAAGAAATACATCCCTAGATCTCAAGGAAGTGGAGACCAAATCCACAGAAAGCAGCTCCGAGCCCCAGACGAACTTTCAATATAGCTTCAATATGTACTCTGGCACATCCACTAAACTTAGACACATGGACTGCCAAGTAGAGGATGAGTTTGACTTGGAAACTTGTTTAACTGAACCCTTGAAAGACTTCTCAGCTATGAGCTAAGTGATGCCATGTAGAAGCCAACTTGAAAACAAGTTGCCCCTATCTGGCTAGGTGGAGGGCAAGCCAAGGATGCCTCCGCATTTGCAACTGGGTGGTTTCTGTTAATAGTTTATCTCACGATGAATTGTTATTCTTACCTTCTTTTCTTAAGAAAAAATTTTATGTATAGTGAATGTATTTTGCATGTTTTAAATCATGAATGGAACTGAATCAAATGAAAACTGAACTTGAAACAATCTTGCAACAAATTTAATTGCTTAATCCCTAAAATCCTCCATGTTAACCTGACAAACATACATTAACTGGTTTCCCACAAGTATTTTAGACATTAAGTTGCCACTTGTCAGATGGCTGGTTTGGGTTTAACTGTATGTTCATGGGACCAATCTGTAGCATCACCTTTCTTTACTGATATCTGACTAAGTATCCTCAGAATCGGATACTTCTAATATCTTTATGGAAACTTAAGTTTTAGACTTTTGTCAATATGTCAAGGTGGCTTTTTCCCTCATACAGAGCACTGACTAGTCAAAGATGTTAAATTGAGCTGTTAAATTGATAGATTTTATATAAGTTATACTGTCTTAATTTGGTGCTTGGAAATAGTGCGAGGTAGGCCTTCTAGCAGGAGTACTCCAAAATTTTAGGCAGAAGAGAGATTTAGAAAGAACATTTTTTTACGCAGTTAATTTACCATGTAAAATTGCTGTAAATGATAATGTGTGCAGATTTTCTGTTCAAATACTCAGTTGTAAATTTCTTGTTAAGACTGTTATGTTTCTATTGCTTTTGTATGGAATGGCATTGCAAAAGTAAAAAAGTAAAGAACCTTAAAAAAAGAACATGGGCTTTTGAACACTTTGTTGGATCCAATTCTGGTAATGTTCGGTTTTAAAAAATAATCTGAAAGGTTATTATTTACTGTCCCTGCAGTGCCATTGATTACTGCTGCCTCAGCATTTTACAAGCAATTACGGTGAGTTTCAAAATCAAGTAATAGTGCAGTGGTGCAGGTCTCCTGGTTCTCTTACAGAGTTTGACCTCATGCCTTAGATTTTTGAATCCATTGTTATGTGGCTCTTGATGGGCTTTCTAAAGAGTATGTAGGAATAAAATTATTCTGCTGTTGACTTTCAGGGATTTGAATATTTTTCCCTCTTTCAAAATACAGTCTAAAAATTCTGGCTGCATGTTAGAATTAAGTCTAATGACTTAAGCACTCCCATCATAGAAATTAGCTATACAGATAATCATCCTGTCCTGCTAAGTTCCATAACCTGTATTTGCCCCAAATGCCTCTTCACAAGGTTCTAGAAAAGCATTAGTTTGAAAGACAGATGCCTTCCTGAAATTTTTGCTTAATGACTCTAAAGGGGAAATTTATGTCAAGAACAACCAGATAATACTTCCTTCCTTTCCTCCAAAATAATCAGGAATTCCCCAAAAGTCTGGAGGTTCCATAACCTCAAGTGGAAACAAACCTGCCTCGTGTTCATTCTTAAGCCACTCTTCTTTTTTTAATTGGGGAATTGGGGAATGGGAACAGCGTTGAGGAATTGGGGAAGGGGAACAGACAATTCACTGTCCTTTTGTTCTTCAGTCAACTTGCAGAGGACATTGCTTCACTGGCCAATGTTGGTATTATCATTGCGCTCTTCCGGGATGAGGCAGATCGGTCGCCGGCCTCTGGATGGTCGCTCACAAGGGCTATTGGCAGCTCACACTGGCTGCCAGCCACTCACACTGGCTGCCGGCCACTCACTGTAGCCTATGGCAGCCCACTGCAGCAGGGGCTCGCACAGCCCAGCTCCAGGTGGAGCTGTTGTTAGTTGTAGAGGGCAGTGTCACTGGCCCTCATATGTGGGATCTGAACCGGGGCTGCTGGCATCCCAAACCAGCTCTTAACCAATGCGCCACTCAGCTGGCTCGAAGCCACTCTTGATATATTCATGGTACAATATCAAATGGAAGAGAAATTCGGCTAGCTTGTTCTCTTTTCATTCTTCTTTCACTTCTGAGCCTTCATCCTTTTCTATCTTTCTCTGTAATCTTGAGCACCTTCATTTGACCCTGCCACTCTTCCAGTTACTAAGCTCTTGCTTTCTGTAAAGA
Source organism: Aselliscus stoliczkanus (assembly GCA_033961575.1). Lineage (NCBI taxonomy): Eukaryota > Metazoa > Chordata > Mammalia > Chiroptera > Hipposideridae > Aselliscus > Aselliscus stoliczkanus. The sequence continues at coordinate 90,187,109 of CM066737.1, read as the reverse complement.
AGCCTGTTTGACTTCTTTCAATTATTGTTTTGCAGAACTTCAAAATGCTTGAAGGAAACAATGGTCTAACTTTCCTAAGTTAAATATGATCATTCCCCTGGTGAAAGTGACCTGCTGTGAGATATTGCAAGCTGCTAGGGTATCTCCTATAAAAGAGAGTTCAAATGTAGTGGAAAAATAAGGAAAGATCCAAAACTTGTCCTGCGAATAAGAGTTATTTGGGAGCAGTTGTTGTTCACGCACAGGTTTAAAATGCAATTAGCACCTGTCTTCTAACTATCCGGTAAGCATAAATTGAAATGTCTATCTCATAATCTGTAAAATGGTGGGGTGCTTTTTGTGAGATGAAATATCATACAAACAGAGAATAATAAATTCGGTGACAATATTCTTTATTTGCTTTTTTAGTAGAAACCTAGCATGTAATATGTTTTATTAAAAGGGATCTAAGAGATAATTTAGACTCACAACCTCATTTGGTAAAGAAGGAAGTTGTCCTCTAAAAAAGATCATAGTATCTTTTCATGATAACACAGCTGGACTGGGAAAAGTGGAACAAGGCCTCAGGATTCTCGATTCCTATCATGTTCTTCTCACTTGAAGAGTCAAGTCAATGAATGTGCAGGCTGTTTGCTAATTTAGGGTTCCTTACACTGGGAAATTTGAAGGAATGTGTAGTTTTTCTATAATTACAGGTAAATTTCAGTGTGAATGTGTATTTTCCCCTGGGGGAAACATAGATTTCAAGATGTAGAATAGACCATATTCTCTCTCTGCCTGAAGGAAAACAAGGTATAAAAAACTTTTTAGCTAAATAAATGTTTGTTTTATCTTAATATAAAAACCATGGATAAATATTTTAATGCTATATCTTCCTAAGTTCCCTCAGCTATCCACATATGATGTTAATCTAGCTTCCGTTCAAGTTCAGTCATCCATAGAGAAGACAAAGAACCATGGAGTGAAAACCAAAAAAAAGATTCCATATAACTTGACCATACATAATCAATCTGTTAAAGAGGTCTTTGTTCTACACATTCTGACTATACATGTGGTTTCCATCTTATCATCATTTATCCCACTCACCCCACCCAACTCCTTCCTGGGGGAACTGTCCAAAAATCGAATTTATAAGTGTACTGTAAGGTAAGGTAGCTCTCAGGCAACTAAAGACCTCTTGGAAAAAAATAGTAAAGAGGTTTGTCGTTTGCTATTTTTTATTTAGCCATCTAAAGTCCTTTATTATATATTGTTCATTCTTGTAGCAGAGTTGCCTTTTTGATAATTTTCTTTTCTCAGATAATATAACACTCTTCTCTTCAGTTGGCTCAATTCCTCTTTTCTTCTCCTCTCTGTTGACTCCAGACACCCTCAAATCTTTAGTTCTTGATCTTCTTTATATAAGTAATATGTTATACATATCCCCTCAGGGGATTCATCCATTGTAAAGATTTAAATGTATTCTCTCCACCAAGGAATCCCAAATCTGCCTCTCTGGCCTCTTTCCTATTTCCAAACACTCATATTTAAGCCCAGTTTATTATATATTCCTCCATCAAATATCGACCATCTTTACATATCCTCAGAGGAAACGAATCTCTTGTTTACAAACTGAATCTCCCTTCTGCATTCCAAGTGTCTGACAGTAGCACCAACTTTTTAACAATCTCCAAATTAAGATTTTTTTTTTGAGGGCAGTGTCACTGGCCCTCATATGTGGGACCCGAACCGGGGCCACTGGCATCCCAAGCAAGCTCTTAACCAATGCGCCACTCGGCTGGCCCTCCAAATTAAGATATTAAAACTACTCTTTGACATCCTATTCTTTTTCATTGAAAGCATCCAAGAACTATTCACATTCTATTTGTTTTCCCATTGTATATCTTCTGATTTCAGTAGTTTACTTAATAAATAATTTTTTTTGCAAATCCACTAGGTGCCAAATGATTACTAGGTGCTATAGGGGGAACCAAGATGAATGAGGCTCTGTTTTAGCACTGTAAGAAATTACTGGCTAACAAAGAGCATGACACATACTTTCAAATAGCCTCAATGCAAGGCCTTAATAGCACTGGCAGTGGCTACCCCTGGCTTCAGTTATGCCTCAATTATGCCTTGCTGTTCTTGACTTTAGACCAATTTCATACCCATCTATAGGGTTTGTTTCAGACTTTCCTATTTATTATTATTATTCATTAAAATATTTATCCATGTTTTTTTCTATGTACCTTACTTTACGTTTAAACTATGTGACTTATTTGAAGTCCTATGTGTAGGAGGATATGGCTTCATAATCCTCCTGTTGATCCAGTGGAGTTTTTTGTTTGTTTGCTTGTTTTGTTTTCATTTTTGTTTTTTGAGTCCTGCTGTTTGACAATCAGCATCAATCAGAGGATCACTAGGACATACACTTGCTTACCTGAAAAGCTGATTTTAAGTAACTGGAGCTCCCTTTCTCTAATTCTCTTTGCCTTTGAAAAGCTGATATTACTTACTGCTTCCACTCTGGCTCTCTTTCTCTCATTGAGAGAGGGCTGTCTTTTTCAGTTCGGCTAGGAATGACCTTTTAGTGCTTATAATACACTTAGGTCGCTTCTGAGTATCCTTCTGTTCCCATCTGAAACCTATTGATATACTGCAGACTGTGATAAAGTGATTCGTCGGCCCAAATTAATGAAAAGGGGAATGACTGCCCAATAAACCTAAAACTGGGCCCAGTGTTTGGTAGCTCAGTGCAAGAAGGAAAACTGCCAAAATCTTAGGACCCATGCCCGTTGATTTCCTGCTCTTTGAACATCCATATTCTACTTCAGGTATTGTAATTGAGCTCTCAGCTCCCCTGATCTTCCTATACTGCTATCATGAATGTTTTATTCAACATTCCATCCTGTGTGTTTACTACTATGTCACATAATTGAGAAAAGAGAAAATAACAGATCACTCATGCCTAGATTTTGAGCTTCTGTCAATTTCCAGTTCTCAGGCAAAAGGTTGCCAAAACAAAAACCTATCCTTAAAATATATTTATTTATATTTATAATTCTATGAATTACTCCACAAAAGCATCATTTTCACACTTTTTAAAAACAATAAATCCATTTTTTTAACTCTTCTAAGAACTTATAAGAAAACAATTGTTGAAACATGATTTTGTTTATTTTTAGGCTTATATTTTACAGATCATTTATAAATAAAGCAGAAAAGAGAGGTGATAGCCACATTCTCAGTTTCTTAGTTGGACCTTGTTTCTAATCTGAAAGGTTATTGATTGACTAATTAAACAAAGGAGACAAATATAATCATGTAACTTTGAAAGCATTCCTTCTGGGGTGTGTGTGTGTGTGTGTGTGTGTGTGTGTGTTTGGCTGATTTGCAATGTTATATTTCATATTCTAGGAGCTCTTGCCTTTCAATTCTCTCTTTAGAAAACAGAAATTCAACATCCTTTCAAATATTCATTCCTGTAACTCTGATGGTGGTGGTGGAAGGGTGGGGGTGGGGGGGAGAAGGTCACTGAGAAGAATTATAAGGGTATAGTGACATCTACAGGTAGCATGGTAAATAGGACATGGTTACCCTTTGCTGAGGAATGGACTGTTCTAATAAGCCTCTCTGCCTTATGTTTGTTCTTTAAATGTGCTTGGCTCACGGTAACCAACAGAAAAGGTTTAACCAATTAAACTGACAGCTGATGTTAGAGATCTTGCTAAAATTAAAATCCATGTAATAAATGGGGCTTGGTTTTGCCTAGTTTCTTAGACTTAGTCTATTTTCATTTTTGAAATGGGAATAGGAAACAGTTTGACAGTTCATGCTGAAAACTCTGTGTAAGGCATACACGTATACTTGATAAAACTAGTCACTCCAAAATGATGGAAATCAAAGAGAAAGAATATTCAAAGTAGGAATTCAAAAACTCATTTTTGGCTCTCAATGTTAAAAAAGACAGAATGAAACTTTTCAAAAAGTCCCTTTTAGTAGTAACAACTCAGATTAACATTATGTCAGAAGTTATTCAGGGCCGGCCGAGTGGTACGTTGGTTGAGAGCTGGCTTGGGATGCCAGCGGCCCTGGTTCGGATCCCACATATGAGGGCCAGTGACACTGTCCTCTACAGATAACAACAGCTCCACCTAGAGCTGGGCTGCGATCCCAGGCGACAGTGTAGGCTGCAGTGCAGTGGGCTGCCATAGGAGTGGCCGGCAGCCAGCGTGAGCTGCCAATAGCCGTGGTGAGCAACCATCCAGAGGCCAGCAACTGATCTGCCTCATCTGGGAAGAGCGTAATGATGATACCAACATGGGCCAGTGAAGCAACATCCTCCGCAACTAGACTGAAGAACAAAAAGACAGCAACTTGTCTGTTCCCCTTCCCCGATTCCCCAACGCTGTTCCCCTCCCCCAATTCCCCAATAAAATCTTAAAAAAGAAAAAAAAAAGTTATTCATACATTTTCTTAATGATTAGAGTGGGGAGAACAGTAACATTGGACTCGCTTGTATAATAAAAAATATCATCAAATTAGAATCATTGGTGTCAATTATTTCGCTGTCTGGGTAAAAACAAAACAAATCATAAAAAGGAAAAGATAAAATTTAAACTCCTTGTAGGGTGCAATTATGTAGTATAATTCTTTGTATTTCCTATGACTGCTAGACATGTATGGTGAATACTTGGTCAATGAGGAAAAAAATCAATATGGGATTACCCTAAAATATATATCTTTTCCCCAACAATTTCTAGTGTTTTTTTATTTCTATGCTTTTGTTTATATGTTTTTGTTTCATAATCTAAAATATCCTTTCTTTTCCTGAATATACAAATCCACCCAGCTCAAATGTCCTGTTTTCTATGAAGTCTTCCCTGGGTAAGTGAAAATAGAATTATTTCTTCTTCTGTGAATTCTCATAACACTATTGTATCATATATCATCTTTTACCCTGATATTAAAATATTTATGTATCTATTTTAGTTCTCCTTAGATACCTTCAGGACAGGGACAATTCTGAATATTTTTATGTGTCTTGCGCACCTTGAGTGCTCAGTAAGTATTTGTTGAATGAATGAAGTAAAAGTTTCATCCTATGGAAATTTAATAACAGTTTAAGAATTAGAGGATATCGGGCAAGGGAAATGAAAGAAAAAATGAACATATGGGATTACATCAAACTTAAAAGTTTTTTCACAGCAAAGGAAATCATCAATAAAACAAAAAGGCAGCCTACTGAATGGGAGAAGATATTTGCCAATGATATATCTGATAAGGGGTTAATATCCAAAATTTATAAAACACTCATGCAATTCAACACCAAAAAAACAAACAACCCAATTAAAAAATGGGCAGAGGATATGAGGAGGCATTTCTCTAAACAGGACATACAGATGGCCAACAGGCATATGAAAAAATGTTCAACCTCACTAATCATCAGAGAAATGCAAATAAAAACCACAATGAGATACCACCTCACTCCAGTCAGAATGTCTATCATCAACAAATCAACAAACAACAAGTGTTGGCGAGGGTGTGGAGAAAAGGGAACCCTGGTGCACTGTTGGTGGGACTGCAAATTGGTGCAGCCATTATGGAAATCAGTATGGAGGTATCTCAAAACACTGGAAATGGAACTGCCGTATGACCCAGCAATTCCACTCTTGGGAATCTACCCAGAGGAATCCAAGATGCTAATTCGAAAAAATATATGCACCCCTATGTTTATTGCAGCGCTATTTACAATAGCCAAGACTTGGAAACAACTGAAATGCCCATCGGTAGATGACTGGCTTAAGAAACTGTGGTACATTTATACAATGGAGTATTACTCCGCTATAAAGAAGAATGAAATTGTACCATTTGCAACAATATGGATGGACCTAGAGACTATTATGTTGAGTGAAATAAATCAGTCAGAGAAAGACAAATACCACATGATCTCACTTATATGTGGAATTTGAAAAACTGAATGAATGAGCATAAGAAACAGAAATAGTTTCATAGATATAGAGGAAAAACAGGGTTGCTAGTTGCGAGAGGGGTGGGGATGAGGGAGAAGGGGAAAGGATTAGACAGCATAAATAGGTAACTACAGTATTGTCACAGGGATATAAAAGACAGTTCGGGGAATATAATGTTGTTAAAATTTTGTGGGGTGTCAGATGGTCACATGTTTTGTTAGGGAGACCACTTCATGGATGGAGTAGAGGCTTGATCATGGCACTGTATACCTGAAAGTGATGTTGTATAATATTGTATGCCAACTGTAATTGAATATATAGACAGTCACGGGATGTGGATTTTATGGTGGAAGGGAGTCAAAGGTATTGTAATAGATAGTATGATATGGGGGTGGAGGAGTGGGGTGGCGAATTGGGGGAGAGGGGTTGTCACTTTGAGGGGTAAAAAGTGTAACTATTGCACTTCGTTGTACACCTGAAGCTAATTAAAAGTATATATAAATTTTAAAAAAAAGAATTAGAGGATAAGACAATATTTACAAAAATGAGTTCACAAGGCCATTAGTTAGTCTTTGTTTTATGAAGTCTTCTTTATTCCTAAAGATCTCCTCTTTTGACATAAATCAAAACCTTAAATACCATTTAGAATTTCACCTGTGTGGGGGAAGAATAGGATTAAACACACATGGATGACTGGAGAGAGAGGGAGGCGCTAGAGCCATCTGAATTCCCTCCTTTTGGCATGGGAAAAATGTGTGAGCTTCCAGTATCACTGCCAAAATGACCTGGCTACAGAAATTTTGCTAATAGCCTAGTCAAGGAGGCTTGATACCAGGTGAGGCACCTCAGCTGCAAGAGGCTATAGGATGTTCTGCTACATGGGGACCTCTTCTGTCAGGGAACAGCATAATAGAGAGGTTTCTTGGAAACTCATAAAGAACCTCAGTGTGTCCAATGTATGTGTGTATCCAATGAACAGGTAGGTATTCGGGCACTACCAAAGAGAGGGCATCTTCAGCTTTTCAACATTAGTCAGAGAAGCAGGAATAGCCACAGATGTGGTAAGTTTTAAAGAGAGAGAGGAAAGAGGTATCTGAGAGCCAGACCCTGCCCACCCCTTCCAGCTCAAACCAAATAGTCAGGACTGCCACTCAAGCCTCACCTGAGGATAAGGAAAGATGAGATTTAAAACAACTGAAATTGATGCTTTCATTTGACCTAGATTTTAATAACCAAAATTGGCCACAAAGCTATTGGATTGTCAGAAGATCATATTGCTGTACTAGAGAGATCCAACAGGCATGAGAGAAGACAGTAATTGGAAACACTATAGCCACTTTATCTTTAGATTACACCAAGCTAAAACTTCTTAATAAATCCAGTTACATTAGTCAACAAAGAACTGTCTTAGTTTGCTCAGGCTGCAATAACAAATTACCATAGACTGCATGGCTGAAACAACAGAAATTTATTTTCTCATAGTTTTAGAGGCTGGAAAGTCCAAAATCAAGGTTCTGGCAGGGTTCAGTTTCTGGTGAGAACTCTCTTCCTGACTTGCAGATGGCCGACTTCTCACTAAGTCCTCACATGGCAGAGAGAGAGAGATCTGGTGTCTCTTCCTCTTTTTTAAATGACACTAGATCTATAAGATCAGAACTCAACCTTTATAACCTCACTTGATTTTAATCAGCTCCTTAAAGGCATTATCTCCAATACAGTCACATAGGGGTTAGGGCTTCAATGTGTGAATTTTAGGGGGATGCAATTCAGTCCATAGAACTTCCTACCATGTGGCAAAGCTGTGTTTGGAGACACAGTAGGATAGGGAAAATCAGGCTAGAAAATGATTTTCCATCCTATGCCTAGGTCAGGACGTTGCAATATCGAAGGGAAACAAAAACTTTCAGGCCTTCATTAAATCTTGGTTGTTTGGTCATGCTTAAGACCAAGGGAACTGTAAAGCTTATTGGAAACTCAGGGCCTTCACCTTTAGTCCCTAATTTCAGAGGTAGTTGATGCTGCCAATTCTTGAGGGGGAGGAGTTAGAGGGGCATTCAAAATATTTCAACATAGCATGAAACTCAAAACATATTTATTAAGGGCAGGCTGAGTGGCTCAGTTGGTTAAGAGCTCTCTCAAGAGTGTGAGCTGAGATCTGAGCAACAGCAGTTTGATGCCCAGCCCGAGCTGAGCTGCCGCTGAGCTGCCAATTGGGGGCAGGATGGCACAGCTAAAAAAAAACACACAAAAAACAACAACAACATATTTATTAAAAGCTGAGATATACCACAAACTGGAAATCTAGAACTCAACAGTAGCAGGCCTAACGTTAATCAGCAGTGCATGTGAGAATCCAGAGAGTAGGAATACTATTGGCAAGTTAAGGCTAAGTAGAAAGAATGGTTGCATCTGAAACTTACTTGTTAAGTATCTAAAACTTACTTGTAAGTTAGAATAGAGAGTCTGCCCTTTAAAAAAGAAATAGTTCTGACTTCCAGTTTCAGGTCTGACATGTAAAGAGCTTGGAAGTACTCACTCCTGTCCTCACAAAAAGAAAAAAGCTGTTCTCAAATTAAAAATCAACCATTCTTGGGCCGGCTGAGTGGCACAATGGTTAGGCGCTGGCTTGGGGGGCCAGTGGCCCCGGTTCGGGTCCCACATATGAGGGCCAGTGACACTGCCCTCAAAAAAAAAATCAACCATTCTTAGATTCATCAGAGAATTGAGGTAGTAAGTCAAACTTGTGCCCCCAAATCTGGAGAGACAGGCAGATACAAAGAGTCAGTTTACTAGGAGCTCAAGCCAGAACGGTAGGTAAACTTTACATTACAATTGATGAATTGCTGAAGGCTCAGTGTAGACTATCTAGATAGATAAAAACTCCAAGGTGGCCCATTCTTAGCCTCCACCCTTTTCCTGAGTTTTATCTTCAGGAGCCTTACCAGGTTCTCACTATTGTAGGTCAGAGAAAAATCACCTCATTCTTTAGGGAGAGGGAGGGGAAAAGTAACACTTTTGAAATACCACAGAGTTCTCTTTTCTTAAGAAGGCCTGCCCTCAAGGGAAACTATTTTATTAGAGCTTAATCAACAGGGGTTTTACCAAAGACTGAACCAGCATGGGGGATGGAACATGCCCAAACCAGCCCCTCTCTAGCCTTCCATATGGCAGAAAAGAAATACCCAACTCAGGCTCACTAAAATTGGAAATTAATCATAGAACTGTAGCATCTCACCCCCCATGAACCTTTCCACATCAATAGGGCACATGTATAATAATGGGGGATTACAGATAAAAGAACTGGATGCCTCTGACCCTAAATAGGAGTTGCTAGGAAAACCCAAAGACAATAAGGGCAAAAAATCAAGGACACTAGAGGAAATTTTAGCCTCTGGCACCACAATTACAACAATCAGTAAACACAGCCTAATTCTTAGTCAAATAAACTTAAACTTCACACTAAAGCCTTAACTATTCCATACATCATGTTTGGCTTTCAACAAAAAAATTGCAAGGCATACTAAAAGACAAAAAGCACAGCCTGAATGGACAAAGCAAACATTGGAACCTGACTCAGATATGACAGAGATTTTGGAATTAACACACTGGGACTTTTAAATAACTATTATTAATATGTTAAGGGATCTAAAGGGGAAACGTGGACAACATGCAAGAAAAGATAGGTAATGTAAGCAAAGACATGGAAACTGTAAGAAAGAAAACAAAATGCTAGACATAAAAAAACACTGTAACAGAAATGAAGAATGTGTTTGATGGATTCATTTGTAGAAGGCACAGCCAAGAAAAGAATCAGTGTGTGTGAATATATATCTATAGAAACTTGCAAAACTGAAATACAAAGAGAACAAAAAGAATGAAAAAGATTAAATGGAATATCCATGAACTGTGGGACAATACAAAAGGTGTAGCATACCTGTAATATCAGTACCAGAAGGAAAGAAAAGAGAGAAAGGAACAGAAGAAATATTTGAAATTTTAATTTTAATAGCTGAGAATTTTCAAAAAATAAAAGCAGACACCAAACCACAGGTCCAGGAAGCTCAGAGCAAAATAAGCTGGATAAATACAGAAAAGCCTAACATCTAGGCTTATCATATTCAAACTGCAGAAAAGCAAAGACCAAGAGAAAATCTTGGAAGAAGCCAGAGAAAAATTGCCTTACCTACAGAGGAATATGGATAGGAATTAAATCCAACTTCTTTTCAGAAACTATGCAAGCAAGAAGAGAGTGGAACAAAAACTCATAGACACAGACAATAGTTTAGTGGTTACCAGAGGGTAAGAGGGGAGGTGGGTGGTAGAAGAGGGTAAATGGAGTCAAATATATGTTGATGGAAGGAGATCTGACTCTGGGAGGTGAACACACAATGTGATATATAGATGATGTATTACAGAATTGTACACTTGAAACCTATGTAACTTTACTAACCACTGTCACCCCAATAAACTTTTTTTAAAAAAAGAAGAGAGTGGAGTGAAATAATTAAAGTACTGAAAGAACAAATCACCAACATTTAATTTTATATATAGCAAAAGTCCTGCGAAATTGAAGGAGAAATACAGACTTCCCAGACAAAAAAAAAATGAGGAAATTTGTCACCAGTTGACCTGCCTTGAAAGAATGTTAAAAGTTCTTTAGAGGGAAGGAAAACGATACGGGTCAGAAACTTAGATCTACATAAAGAACAACAGAGTATCAAAGAAAGAATAAATTAAAGTAAAATAAAGTCTATTACTCTTCTTATTCTTAATTGATCTAATAGGTAACAAGGTGTCTAAAATAATAAGAGCAACAATATGTTCAGTGATTGTAGTTATGAATAAGTAAAATGAATGACAGCCATGTAATAAGGGACAGAAGGAGAAACTGGGAATACTCTGTTATAAGGTATGTGTACTACCTGTGAAGAAGTATAGTGTTATTTAAAAGTGGACTTGGGCCGGCCGAGTGGTGCGGTGGTTAAGCGCTGGCCTGGGAAGCCAGCGGCCCCGGTTCAGTCCCACATATGAGGGCCAGTGACACTGCCCTCAAAAAAAAAAAAGTGGACTTGGATTCATGGTCAACGTATATTGCAAACCCTAAGGCAACCCATACATTTTTTTTAAGTATAATTGACATACTAAGACAGGAGAGAAAATGAAATCATGTAAAGTGCTCAATTAAAACAAGAGAAGGAAGAAAAAGAGTGGAATACAAATACAAAAAACTAAAACACTAATTGGAAGACAGACTGTGAGAGGAGATTTAAAAAAAAAAAAGACCAAACTAGATGTTGTCTACAAGAAACCCACTCTAAATATAAGGACAGACAGATTTAATGTGAAGAGATGAAGAAAGATATAACACGCAAACACTTATCAAAAGAAAGCTGGAGAATTATATTAATTTTAGGCAAAGCAGCCTTCATAGCAAGGAACATTATTGCGGATAAAGAGGTGTATTACATAATGATAAAAGGGTTGATTTTTTCCAATAAAACATAACATTCTTTAATGTGTATTATATCTAACAACAGAGCATCAAAAAACATGAGCCAAAAACTAATAGAATGCAAGGAAAACTAAATAAATCCACTATTATAATTGGAGACTTCAACAGCCTTCTATCAGTAATTTACATGGCCAGCAGGCAGAAAATTGGTAAGAGCACAGTTGAACTGAAAAGCCCCATCGATCAATTGGATCTAATTCATTTGATCCAACAACAGTAGAATACACATTCTTCTCAAGTTCACATGGAACATTCACCAAGATAGACCACATTCTGAGGCATAATTTATACCTTAACAAATTTAAAAGAATAGACATCATAAAAAATATGGTCTCAGATTATAGTGGAATGAAAATAGAAATCGAAAATTCAAAGTTAGCTGGGAAATCCCAATATATTTGGAGATTAAATAGTACAATTCTAAATAACACATAGATCAAAGAATAACTCTCAAGACAAATTTAAAAATATTTTAACTAAATTAAAATGCAAATAAAGCCTATCAAAATTAGTGGGATGCAGCAAAAACAGTGCTTTGAGGAAATTTTATAACATTGAATCCATATACTAGAAATGAAAAATGATCTAAATCAATAATGTAAGCTTCCACCTTAGAAACTAGAAAAAGAGGAGCAAATTAAATCCAAAGTAAGCAAAATAAAAGAAATAATAAAAATCAGAGCAGAAATCATTGACATTGAAAACAAGAATAGAGAAAATGAATAAAAACAAAAGCTGGTACTTTGAAAAGAAAAGATCAAAACATCCAGTCAGGCTAACCAAGGTGGGGGGGAAGGGGGAAGGGTGGAGGGAGAGGGGGAGGGAGGGAGGGAGAGACCGAGACAGAGTGACAGAGAGAAGGAGAGGGAGAGAAAGAGAGAAAAAGAGAAAGAGAAAGAAAGAGAGGAAGAGAGAGAGTGAAAAAGAGAGAGAAAGAGAAAGATAGAAAGAAAGAGATAAAAGAGAGAGGGAGGAAAAGAAAGAAAGAAAGAAAGAAAGAAAGAAAGAAAGAAAGAAAGAAAGAAAGAAAGAAAGAAAGAAAGAAAGAAAGAAGGAAAGAAAGGAAGAAAGAGAGAGAGAGAGAAAGAGAGAGAGAGAGAGAGAGAGAGAGAGAGAGAGAGAGAACAAAAAGTACTAATACCAGAAATGAAAGAGGGACCACCACTACTGGTCTCATGGACATTAAAAGGATAATAAAATAATATTCTGAAAAACTCTATGCCCACAAATTTGATAACTTAGATGAAATGGACCAATTCTTTTGGAAGACAGAATCTACCAAAACTCACACAAAGGGAAAAATTTAATCTGAATAGAGAAAGAGAAAGGATTTGTATAGACCAGCATTGTCCAATAGAATTTTCTACATTGATAGAAATGTCCTATATCTGTGCTGTCCAATATGGGAGCCACATATGACTATTGAACATTTGAATAGTGCTGCTAAAGAACTGAATTTTAATTTTTATTCAATTTTATTTTAATTTTTATTCTATTTTGACTCATTTAAATATAAATTTCCATATGTGGCTAATGACTACTGTATTGAACACTGCAGATATACATCAGTTTGTCAATTGAAAAAATTCAATGTTTTTAAAAAACCCATTAAGTAAGTCATTATTGAGATGTTACTACATTTCAAATACAACTTTGAATTTCTGGGTAATAAAGAAGTAAAATCTTTGCTCCTCCTCTTGGAAATTCATGTGAAGGAAAAGAGCCAGGGGTATTGAACAATTAAGTAACAACTGAAGTGTAACCTATATACATAACCTGTAGACACCACTTTTAACTGTAAATATAAGGAGGTGAAGAAAATTATAAGTATACAAGTGAAAAGAGGTTAATAATTATATGGAGAAGTCTTAAAAAGGGATGAAAAATATGTGACCTAAAACCTGTTTTTACCTACCAAAAACATTCTAAATATTAATAGTGCCTTAGTGAGGTTTCAAGTAACATTTTGAGCCATTTTTATTTTATTCAGTCTGACACAAGTTGGACAGTTTGAGGCTTACATTTTAATAAATGTCCACAGCTAGCTAAAAAAAATGTTCCTTACTGAAGGAACATCAGTTGAAAATGATCACCAAAATTTTTTATAGAAGTTCTAAAATATCTATGGACTTCCAATTAATATGTCTGAGTTTAATTGGAAAACACTTTTTTGTCTTCTGGGAAAACCTTAATTTCCAATAGTTGAACTTCTTAATGGAATGCTAACAAGACATTAGTTTGGTAAGAGCATGGCTCCAAATTTGGCTTCTTAGAATCACTTGAGACTTCTCTTTTAAAATCTAGATTACAAGATCCTCTTGATTCAGAGGTTGCAGTGGGTGTGAAAATCAGTATTCTCAATAAACTCCCCCACATGATTTTAATTGCCATAGGAGAATGGAAACAACTGCTTTTTAAGAACTCACGGGTCCTGTTGTCCATTGCTTTCCCTCAGCTAACGCTGAGAGACTAGATAGAACCTCCCATTTCCCCAGTGCCCTGTCAGTTTGCTCATTTCCAATGTTCCCATTTCCCATCCCACACCCTCCAACACACACAAATCCCCTTTCCCCCACATTTGTGGAAGTCCCTGCAGCATGACTGTGCACTCCAGACATGAGAATAGACTCTGAATTTAATAAATAGCTCCCTTAATTTCAACAACACCTATTTATTAATTTATATTGTAATATTTCTTTTACCTTTTGTTGATTGTTTGATATTGTTCTGGATTTCAAATACTTGGTGTTTTTTTGTTATTAAAAAAAGGTTGTTTTTGGGCTGGCCGAGTGGCACGGTGGTTAAGAGCTGGCTTGGGACGCCAGCGTTTGGGTCCCACATGTGAGGGCCAGTGACACTGCCCTCTAAAAAAAAAAAAGTTTGTTTTCATCACTTTTAGTGTGGTCTTTATTTTGTTCTCCCATAGCTTACTTATGTCTTCATCTTCACTCACGACCTGAAAGCCAGGGACATCTTAGTTCTACCAATTTGGACTTGGATACACAATTCATATAATCGCCAACTTAAAACCCCATCTCTCTAGATCACAGACACTTGATCTAAGCCTGTAGCTTTCAGTCCAAATGTTATATCAAATGCAACTCATTAAATAAATATATAACAAATGGCGGCCATTTGGTTATTATGTATTTAGTAGATGTTAAATTCTGGAGAAAAATTACATTCTACATCAGGTGTTCTCTGTCAATCACTGACAAAGCCTGAAGTTCAAATCTTGATGATGGATTTTTGTTTCCTTTTATTCTTGCCCTCTGAATATCCTATGCAATTTTTAGGTTGTTTTCTCCTTAGGGTTCTTTTCTAAAAGAAAAATTATTGTCAACAGCTTAAGCAATCAAACAATGCAGTAATCAAAGCATTATATAGTCATTAGATAAAGAAAAGTAGGGAGGAATAATTTAAAAAGTAGCATTCTTTTCTTGGGGCTGAGTTTCTTCACCTGTCTACAAACTGAAAAGAACTAACCAGGTGGTAGAATCCTACTATTGTTCACTATGTGGTTTGTGTATGCCAAGCCGAGATTTTTTTTTTCAGTCTTCTAAAATTGCCTAATGACAAATAAAAAAATAGTTGATAACAGCAGATGTTTCTGAGTAGTAGAGATTTATATTATTATTGTTGAATTTCTTTGTGATTTTCCTATTTTCCTACCTCTCTACAATGATCATTTTAAACATTAATATTTTTGTATAAGCTTTTATAATGAAATGGAACAAACCAATTAGAAGAAACATAATGATTCTCTAAAACAAATTACTTTGAAAAGGTGATTATCTACTTCAACATTAACCGAGATGTTTGTATTTTGTTGTGGTTTTCTAGCCCTACAATGAAAGAATGGTATGTGGTAGCACATTATTATAAAACTTGAAGTTGTCTCCGAATATCAACGGCTATTCAAAGGATATGTTTTGGACTGACAGAATTTTGTAACGTTGCAAAGCCCTATTCCAATTCCCTGATGAATAATAGTATAATTTTTTTTTTTTTTTTTTTTTTTTGCTGAGCCCTCCTACCACCTGTTGGCAACTCAATGGCAACTCAGCTCAGGCTGGCATCGAACTGCCGTTGTTCAGAGCTCAGTTCACACTCTTGAGCGAGCTCTTAACCAACTGAGCCACTCGGCCGGCCCTCGTATAATATTTTTAATTCATATGCATATCCAATTATCATAGAAAGAAATATTAAAACACTCAAATCCCATTGAGGAGGCATACTAAAATATGTGCCAGAGTCACAGGTTTTAGGAATCTCTATATTTAATACCTTTATTAATTAGCTAGTACATGATTAAATCTATTATTGACATTCATGACTTTTGTTCCACTGGGAGATGAAGACACTAATAAATACTAATATTACCCAGGAGATACAATAAATATAGTTATAAATATATTACTCATATGCTGTTTTTTTTAATGTCAGCTATCTTGAGCTAGCATCTCATTTCTCCTTTATTTGAAAATGCTTTGAAATACAGCATTTATGAAAGTATTTGATCAAATCAACACACTTCTCATTGCCAGTACACCTTTGAATCTAAATCACAAGCTAAAGGCTCGGTTTGTGTTATAGCTTTGTCTAGGAAATTGATTTAGTTTTAAATTTTATTTGAATTGTAAAGAAGTAAATGGCTGTGTATTTTCAGCTATACCTCTTTGGACCGCTACAGACATCTCTGGGTCCTTGCTCTGAACCCCCGTCTCCATTCCTGTCCTTTGTCTTTCTCAGTTAGGTCTATTATGTGTGTCCTCTGCAGGAACATGGCTTGCTTCAATCTCTGAACAAATCATAAGAATAGCAGAGAGAATATCAATAACCTCAGTCCCAATATCAAAAGGAGTCCAGGATTAGGTACTTTAAAAACTGTACCATTTGGAGGAATTGCAGGTACTGTGTAGCTTCCACATTATCACATTCCCTCTTCACTTCCAATATGGAAAACCAGTTCATAAGATAGAGTTTCTACCCCTTGGTTCCCAAACATCCTCGTTCTCCACTGAGGCTGATCACCTGCCCTGTACTCACACTTTTGTGATTGGGTCTCTATAGCTGGCTGACTCTAGCCAAATTTTCCCCCTTGGGGGTTTGGGAGTTGAGAAAATATACATCTACTTTCCTTTCAGTAGCCCTGAGAGAGTGTCGTTCTTTGGGAAGTTCAGGGTGATCTATGGTTAGCATGACTCTTACACTGTGTCTGTCAAAGATCAGGCATTGCAAGCAAATTTTGGATATGGTTGAGTTCTGACTAAACCGAAATTTGGGAAAAGTACCTGAAGAACTGATATTCCATGTCACTTCTTAAAGAGATGTCCTTGCACTTTAGATATTGCCTATAGGCACGAAAGCCAACGTTTTGTTTTTGAAAATGACCCTGGCCTGTATTTTTGTCCCCTCTAAGGGCCACCACACTTTCACCAAAAACATTCAGAAAAACATAAGCTGAAGGTCTGCCAGGAACATCATAAATGCTATCTCCAAAATGTTCTGTGGTGAAGTCTTGATATTCAATGTGAAAATGACAGGAGGGCATGCTTTCCATGGGTCAAATATGTTTTTTTTAAATCTCATTATCTTATCCCTTCTAGAGTTTCTCAGTACCTATTGGCATAGTGAAGGCTCTAGGAATCTTCAAGAGAAAACAAAACTGGAAACTAAAACCTAATTACTGTAACTTTGTTTAAGCCACCTGACTCTAAAATAATTTAAAATTTTTAGTAGCAACTAATATTATCTCACAGGCCCTATTTTTGGAAATGCCGGTGTATACATCATTCCTTCACCTATTAGGTGGTATATTCGATTCCCTGGAACAAAATTTCTCAGCAAGACATGCAGGCATAGTCTGCTGTTCCACCCTTCAATGCTGTCATCCCCCCAATAGGTCCCTTGCAGGCCCTCAAAGTTGCTGCTCTCCAGTAGGTCTATTACCTCACTGATGGTAATTGAAAAATAAATTTTTAGAAATTAAAAAAAATAGGTCAAGCAAAGGTTTTGTCTATAATCAGAGCTGCGTAACAGTTTTAGAATAGTTTTTGGTTTTATTTATTTTATTGTTGAACTTAAATTCTCTTTGTTCCACCATAAATGTAAGAATAAAGTAATGTGATTGGGGGGCAAGAGGGCGGATGTGAGGAGGGCTCCCTGAATTCTCCCCTGGAAATATCCACAATTTGAACTTCTGTAACGCTTCAAAGAGACGTCTACTCATCACAGAGCAACTAAGAGTTTCACATAACGATTGCTGGAAGGTGGGCAGGCCGGGCTAGTAGGGGAAGAAGGCGGTGAGACGCGTGAGGTGGCGGCTGCTGAGGCACCGAGCTTCAGAGAGCAGATCGATGAGTGTTCCCACTGCTCGCTCCCTGTGCCGGATGGCACGCCTAGAGTACAGCAAGGTCACGATGCTCCGCAGTTTGAAACAGAAGCCTCAGACCGGGCCAGTGCGGGAGGAGAGAGGGGAGACTAGCGTGCAGAGATACGAGCTGCACCCGCGGCTCGTCGGGTCCCCAGGAAGCAGGGTGCAGAGCCCCGCAGCGACAGGGCAAGATCAATCCCTGCACCCACCCAGTTCAGGGATCAGTCTCTGTGCCCACCGGGTCCCACGGAGCACAGGCTCTGAGGCAGAAGCCTGAAACCAGGTGAGCAGGGGAAGAAAGAAGACTCCCATGTGGAGACGCAGGTCCCTGAGAGCCAGAGCAGGGATCTGAGCCGCGCCAGCAGAGTGTGCGCAGCCCCTTAAACCATGGCAGCCCCTTTGGGAGAGCAGCAGGAATTCCGATGGAGCATATGAGGCAAAGGCCTTAGCTCAAAACAGTGTTGGGATTGTGTCTTTTTTTTTTCTTTTTCTTTTTCTCCTCTCTTGAACAGAAAGCAAAAAAAAAAAACACAACAAAACCAACCCACCCACCCCCACAAACTTTGGCCCCCACCAAGCCAGAATCTTAAACTGACCCCTGCATGGAGGAGTAGGGGCAGAATACAGAGGTATTCCGACCTGCAGGGGGTCGAGAATTTTCGCCCCAGAAGAGACTGCAGAGTGAGACTACCTACCCCGCCCCCACCTTTCCTGCAAGGCTTGGGAGGCAGGGCAGATTCAGCTGCTGAGGCACTAACTAACAGATTCCTGGCAGCTGGCTTTTGGCAACGAGGAACTCTCTTATTCTCCACAGCTGTCAATGGAAAGGGTGCCCAAAGACACTCATAGAGCCTTTGGGGGTGCAGCCTGCCTTGGGACAGGCGAAAGCAAAATGGCAGTGACTTTGTAAAAACTACCAATCACACATCACAACCACACTCAAGTACAGCAAACCTGCAGTACCAGGATCACGCTAGGTGTCAGGTGGCCTACTCTGTTCCCACAAGACGCACAGGAATTTTTGTACAGCAGAGGACAAACTGAAGAGAGCTTGGTGGACTTTAGCCAAGACTGGCACGGGTTTTGTTTTTTTTTTGTTTTTTTCCCCCTTTATTGGTTGCTTCTCTTGGTTGTTTTTGGTTTTTATTTCTATTTCACTTTTATCATTCTCTAATTTTTAATATAGACATATATATGGGTGTATATAGGTGAATATATGTCCATATATATGGGTGTGTAGACAAATATATATGTATATTTTTTCTTTTTCTTTCTTTTCTTTTTCTTTTTTTCCAACCCTCATTTTCTCCCTTTTATTCATTCATCTCACTCCTATACTTTTCCTCCTTTCCTTTTTTCTGCAAATTTTACTTTATTTTTTTTTTCACTTTTTTAAAATTTTTTAATTTTTAATTTTAATTTTAATTTTTTGGTATAGCTATTTGGTTTCTCGTGTTTATTCTATTTTTTATTTTATGATATTATATTTTATTTTGTTTCCTCTTCTGTTCTTTTTGTGTGTGTGGTTATTGTTTTGTTTCTGTTTGTTTTCTTCTTTTGTATGTTTGATATTTCTGTACAAGTTGACTGTAGGTTGATGGTTGGGTTTTTTTATAGGTGAGAGCAATTTGGTTTCCTTTGGTGGCTGCAGAGGTTATTCTTGTTGATCTGTTATGCTCTAAAATCACTCTGCAGCACTGGGTCCAAACAAACAGACACAAGAATCATCATACACAGAGGCCAACTTTAGATAAAACCAAAGCATCTCTGGGTTTGCCATACAAGAGTCATACCCAAAAGGAAGTTGCTACAGGTACTAGGGCCCAAAGGGTCTAAGCCTCATCAGAGGGTTCAACCCTCTCACAGCAGATCATAAACTGCGGACATTGCTGATCTTCACAGTTAATCAGTCTGGGAGTCAATCCCACCTACTGACAAGGCAAAAGTAATCAAAGCTAACACTTCAACAGGTGAGGACACACAACACAAGGAACACCTTAGATAAATACATGCACAGGAGAATAGGGAGACTGAGTAATTCAAATATAAAGGACACATACCACATAAGTCTACCCAGAAAAGACTGAGAGAACTAGGGGATCTATCTACTATACTGAAACAAGCACAAACAGTAAGCCAGAATGGGGAGACAAAGAAACACAACCCAAATAAAAGAACAGAAGAAACTTCCTAAATCAATGGAACTAGAGGAAATAGACGTAAAGAACCTATCGGAGACAGTGTTCAGAACACTGATTATTAGAATGTTCAAGGAAATTAATGAAAATATAAAGTAGGACAGAGAAATCATGAAAAGCAACCAGCTAGAACTTAAGAACACAATTACTGAATTAAATAACAAACTTGATGGAATGACTAGCAGATTGGAAACAGGAGAAAATCGAATCAGTGACGTAGAAGACAAGATAGCAGAGATCACCCAAGTGGAACAACAAAAAGAAAAAAGAATGGAAAACATTGAAAATAGTTTAAGAGAGCTTGGAGACAACATTAAATACAACAACATGCAGATCATTGGAATACCAGAAGGAGAAGAAAGGGAGCACGGGATTGAGAACATATTTGAAGTAATAATGTCTGAAAACTTCCCTAACCTGACAGAGGACAGTGAAATACAAGCGCTGGAAGTGCAGAGAGTTCCAACCAAGATGATCCCAAACAGGCCCACACCAAGACACATTATAGTGAAAATGGCAAGGGTTAAGGACAAAGACAGAAGAATCCTTAAAGCAGCAAGGGAAAGGCAGCAAGTTACTTACAAGGGCACCCCCATAAGATTATCAGCTGACTTTTCTACAGAAACTCTGCAGGCCAGAAGGGAGTGGCAGGAGGTTTTCAAAGTGATGAAAAATAAAGGCCTACAACCCATATTGCTGTAGCCAGCATGGTTATCATTTAAAATTGAAGGAGAGATAAAGAGCTTCCCAGAAAAGAATAAGTTAAGGGAATTCATTACCACCAAGCCAGCTTTGCAGGAAATGTTAAAAGGGCTTCTTTAAGCAGAAGAGAAAAACAACCTAACTAAGAAAGACTACGAACACAAATAACAAAATGGCAATAAATACACACCTATCAATAATCACATTAAATGTAAATGGATTAAATGCTCCAATAAAAAGACATAAGGTGGCTGAATGCATAAGAAAGCATGACCCCAGCATATGCTGTATACAAGAAACTCACCTCAGATCAAAATACACATTCAGGCTGAAAGTAAAGGGATGGAGTAAAATATTTCATGCAAATGGAACTGAGAAAAAAAGCTGGAGTAGCGACACTCATATCAGATAAAATGGACTTTAAATTGAAGAATATAACAAAGGACAAAGAAGTACACTTCATAATATTAAAGGGATCGATCCAACAAGAGAACATAACCCTAATAAACATCTATGCACCTAACATAGGAGCTCCTAAATATATAAAACAGATATTGTCAGACATAAAAACGGAGATCAACAGTAACACTATCATAATAGGGGACTTCAACACCCCGCTGTCACCAATGAACAGATCCTCCAGACAGAAAATCAATGTGGAAACAGCGACCTTAAATGACACATTAGACCAGCTGGATTTAACTGATATATTCAGAGCATTTCACCCCAAAGCTACAGAATGTACATTCTTTTCAAGTGCACATGGAACATTTTCTAAGATAGACTAC
Organism: Aselliscus stoliczkanus; assembly: GCA_033961575.1. Lineage (NCBI taxonomy): Eukaryota > Metazoa > Chordata > Mammalia > Chiroptera > Hipposideridae > Aselliscus > Aselliscus stoliczkanus. The sequence goes on along the minus strand of CM066737.1, from coordinate 90,165,582 downwards.
ATGTTAGGCCACAAAACAAGTCTCAATAAATTTAAGAAGATTGAAATCATTTCAAGTGTCTTCTCTGACGACAATTCTATGAAACTAGAAATCAATTATAAGAAGAAATCCGCGAAGCTGACAAATAAATGGAGGCTAAACAACATGCTACTAAATAGCGAGTGGGTCACAAATGAGATCAAGGAGGAAATGAAAAGATACCTTGAGACAAACGAAATGAAGACACCATGACCCAAAATCTCTGGGATGCAGCAAAAGCAGTCCTAAGAGGGAAGTTCATAGCACTGCAGGGCTAGCTAATGAAGGAAGAAAAATCTCAAGTCAGCAGGTTATCCTTACATCTCAGGGAACTGGAAAAAGAACAGCAAAAGAAGCCAAAGGGGAGTACAAGGAAGGAGATAATAAAAACTAGAGTGGAAATAAACAATATAGAGAACAGAAAAATAATACAAAAGATCAACGAAACCAAGAGCTGGTTTTTTGAGAAGATAAACAAAATTGACAAACCTCTAGCCAGGCTCATAAAAAAAAGAGAGAGAGGACTCAAATTAGTAAAATCAGGAATGAAAGAGGGGAAATGACTACAGACATCACAGAAATACAAAAAATTTTAAGAAATTACTATGAGCAACTATATGCCAACAAATTTGACAATCAGGAAGAAATGGATAATTTTCTAGAAGCATAAAACCTTCCAAAGCTAACTCGAGAAGAAACAGAAAATCTAAATAGTCCGATTACTACCAAGGAAATTGAATCAGTAATCGACAAGCTCCCAACAAACAAAAGCCCTAGACCAGATGGCTTCACAAGTGAATTTTACCAAACATTCAAAAAAGAACTATCACCTATTCTTCTCAAACTATTACAAGAAATCCAGAAGGAGGGAAGCCTCCCAAATACTTTTTATGAAGCCACTATCACCCTGATTCCAAAACCAGATAAAGACAGCACAAAAAAGGAAAACTATAGGCCAATATCACTGATGAACATGGATGCAGAAATTCTCAATAAAATATTTGCAAACAGAATTCAGCAATATATTAAGAAGATCATACATCATGATTAAGTGGGTTTCATCCATAGTACGCAAGGCTGATTCAACATCCGTAAATCAATTAATGTGATACACCACATCAACAAAATGAAAAATAAAAATCACTGGTCATATCAATAGATGCAGGAAAAGCATTCAACAAAATCCAACAGCCATTTATGTTAAAAACCCTTAGCAAAGTGGGAATACAGGGATCATATCTCAATATAATAAAGGCCATATATGATAAAACTACAGCTAACATCATACTTATTGGGGAAGAGCAGAAACCATTCCCCTTAAGATCAGGAACAAGACAAGGCTGTCCACTTTCTCCTCTTTTATTCAACATAGAAATAAAAGGCATCCAAATTGACAAGAAAGAAGTAAAATTGTCATTATATGCAGATGACATGATACTGTATATAGAGAACCCCAAAGACTCCATCAAAAAACTATTGGAACTGATAGATGAGTTCAGTAAAATAGCAGGATATAAAATCAATGTTCAGAAACAAGTGGCATTAGCATATACCAATAATAAACTAACAGAAGGAGAAATTAAGAAAACTGTCCCATTTACAATTGCTTCAAGAACTATAAAATACCTAGGAATAAAGTTAACCAAAGAAGTAAAAGGTCTGTACTCAGAAAATTATAAGACACTGAAGAAAGGAATAAAAGAAGATACAAATAAATGGAAACACCTACCATGATCATGGATAGGAAGAATTAATATAGTTAAAATGCCCATACTGCCTAAAGCAATGTACAGATTCAATGCAATTCTATAGAACTACCAAGGGCATTTTTCACAGAAATAGAAAATACAATCCTAAAATTTATATGGAACCATAGAAGACCTCGAATAGTGTTGAGGGTCATTGTCCCCAACATTGAGGAGCTTGCAGGCTGGCCTTAGTGGGCTTGGTGAAGCATAAACTTGTTTTTCTGCTTTCATTGTTCCTTTGTATAAAGGAACCTGGAGGGTGCTTATGACTTATTGAGGTATGTGGTGAGGACGGTCAGTTCCTTGGGGCACAAAACAAAGATGACTATCCGGATTAATGGAAAAGGAGCCTAAGGCACATACGTATACACAGTTAATGATTTACTGCAGTTTACTTCCTTGAAAATCTTCAATAAAAGCTATGCGTTGACCCGATTCGGGGCTCAGTCTTCTTTGGCTGAGTCCCTTGGGCTCAGTCATCTTTGGCTGAGACCCTTGGTCTCGCTCTTATCTTACTTCTGTCTCTTGTTTTTCCTTAATCTGCGTCGCCCCTCTCGTGTCCCACTTGCCCTTGCCACACAGGACGTGACAGAATAGCCTCTGCAATCCTGAGAAATAAGAACAAAGTCGGGGGTATCACACTACCAGACATCAAAACATACTACAAGGCTACAGAAATCAAAACAGTATGATACTGGCATAAAAATAGGCACATAGACCAGTGGAACAGAACAGAAACCCCAGAAATAAATCCATGTATATAAGGACAGTTAATCTTTGACAATGGAAGCAAGAATTTACACTGGGGTAAAGATAGTATATTTAATAAATGGTGCTGGGCAAATTGGACTGACACATGCAAAAAAATGAAACTGGACCACCTCCTTACGCCATATACAAGAACAAATTCAAAATGGATTAAAGACTTAAATGTAAGACCTGAAACCATAAAACTCCTAAAAGAAAATATAGGGAGTACATTTGCAGACATTACCCGGAGCAATATTTTTACTGATACATCCCTACGGACAAAGGAAGTAAAAGAAAAAATGAACATATGGGATTATATCAGACTTAAAAGTTTTTTCACAACAAAAGAAACCATAAATAAAACAAAAAGGAAGCCTACTGAATGGGAGAATATATTTGTCAATGATATATCTGATAAGGGGTTAATATCAAAAATTTATAAAACACTCATGCAACTCAACACCAAAAAAAACAAACAACCCAATTAAAAAATGGGCAGAAGATATGAAGAGACATTTCCCTAAAGAGGACATACAGATGGCCAATAGGCATATGAAAAAATGTTCAACCTCACTGGTCATTAGGGAAATGCAAATAAAAACCACAATGAGATACCACCTCACTCCAGTCAGAATGGCTATCACCAATAACTCAACAAACAACAAGTGCTGGCGGGGCTGTGAGGAAAAGGGGACCCTGCTACACTGTTGGCGGGATTGCAGATTGGTGCAGCCACTATGGAAGTCAGTATGTAGGTATCTCAAAAAACTGGAAATGGTGCTACCACATGACCCAGCAATTCCACTCCTAGGTATTTATCCTGAAAAACCCAAGACACTTATTAAAAAAAAATTATGCATCCCTATGTTCATAGCAGCGCTATTTATAGTAGCTAAGACTTGGAAACAACCAAAATGCCCATCGGTAGATGACTGGATTAAGAAACTGTGGTATATTTATACAATGGAGTATTACTCTGCTCTAAAGAAGAATGAAATCATACAATTTGCAATGATATGAATGGATCCAGAGATTATAATGTTAAGTGAAATAAGTCAGTCAGAGAAAGACAAATACCATATGATCTCACTCATATGTGGAATCTGAAAATCTGTATGAATGAGAAAAGTAAACAGAAACTGTCTCATAGATATAGAGGAAAAATCAGGGTTGCTAGTTGGGAGGGGGGTGGGGATGAGGGAGAAGGGGAAGGGATTAGACAGCAAAAATAGGCAACTACAATATTGCCACTGGGATATGAAAGACAGTTTGGGGAATATAATTAATAATGTTGTAAATATTTTGTGGGGTGTCAGATGGTCATATGTCTTGTTAGGGAGAACATTTCATGGATGGAGAAGAGGCTTCATCACTGCACTGTACACCTGAAGCTGAGGTTGTATAATATTGTATACCAACTGAAGTGAATATATAGTCACGGGATGTGGATTATAATGTGGAAGGGAATCAGAGGAAGTGTAATAGATATATATGATATGCGGGGGGGGAGTGGGGTGGCCAAATGGGGGAGGGGGGGTTGTCACTTTCAGGTGTAAAAAGTATAACTATTCCACTGTGTTGTACACCTGAAACTAATTAAAAATAAATAAAAATAATAATAAAATAAAATCAATGTTCAGAAATCAGTGACATTTGCATATACCAATAATAAACGAACGGAAGGAAAAATTAAGAAAACTTCCATTTACAATTGCTTCAAGAACTATAAAATACCTAGGAATAAAGTTAACCAAAGAAGTAAAAGATCTGTACTCAGAAAATTATAAGACACTGAAGAAAGGAATAAAAGAAGATACAAATAAATGGAAACACTTACCATGATCATGGATAGGAAGAATTAATATAGTTAAAATGCCCATACTTCCTAAAGCAATGTATAGATTCAATGCAATTCTATAGAACTACCAAGGGCATTTTTCACAGAAATAGAAAATACAATCCTAAAATTTGTATGGAATCATAGAAGACCTCGAATAGCCTCTGCAATCCTGAGAAATAAGAACAAAGTCGGGGGTATCACGCTACCAGACATCAAAACATACTACAAGGCTACAGTAATCAAAACAGTATGGTACTGGCATAAAAATAGGCACATAGACCAGTGGAACAGAACAGAAACCCCAGAAATAAATCCATGTATATACGGCCAGTTAATCTTTGACATGGAAGCAAGAATTTACACTGGGGTAAAGATAGTATATTTAATAAATGGTGCTGGGCAAATTGGACTGACACATGCAAAAAAAGAAACTGGACCACCTCCTTACACCATATACAAGAACAAATTCAAAATGGATTAAAGACTTAAATGTAAGACCTGAAACCATAAAACTACTAGAAGAAAACATAGGGAGTAAATTTGCAGACATTACTCTGAGCAATATTTTTACTGATACATCCCTGAGGACAAGGGAAGTAAAAGAAAAAATGAACATATGGGATTATATCAAACTTAAAATTTTTTCACAACAAAGGAAACCATCAATAAAACAAAAAGGAAGCCTACTGAATGGGAGAATATATTTGTCAACTGATAAGGGGTTAATATCCAAAATTTATAAAACACTCATGCAACTCAACACAAAGAAAACAACGCAATTAAAAAATGGGCAGAGGAAATGAAGAGACATTTCTCTAAAGAGGACATACAAATGGCCAACAAGCATATGAAAAAATGTTCAACCTCACTGGTCATTAGGGAAATGCAAATAAAAACCACAATAAGATACCACCTCACTCCAGTCAGAATGGCTATCATCAATAATTCAACAAACAACAAGTGCTGGTGGGGTTGTGGGGAAAACGGGACCCTGTTGCACTGTTGCACTTGGTCTAAAGTGGATTGCAGATTGGTGCAGCCACTATGGAAGTCAGTATGTAGGTATCTCAAAAGACTGTAAATGGAACTGCCTTTTGACCAGCAATTCCACTCTTAGGCATTTATCCTGAAAAACCCAAGACACTAATTCAAAAAAATATATGCACCCCTATGTTCATTGCAGCGCTATTTACAATAGCCAAGACTTGGAAACAATCAAAATGCCCATCGGTACATGACTGGATTAAGAAACTGTGGTACATTTACACAATGGAATATTACGCAGCTATAAAAAAAGAAATCATACCATTTGCAGTGATATGGATGGACCTGAAGAACATTATGTTAAGTGAAATAAGTTAGTCAGAGAAAGACAAATACCACATCATCTCACTTATATGTGGAATCTAAAGAACTGAATACATGAGCAATATAAACCGAAATAGTCTTAGAATCACAAAGAAGAAACTGATGAGAACTAGATGGGATGGGGATGCGCATAAGAGAGAAGGGGAAGAGACAAGGGAACATAAACTGATAAGTACAATACTACTGCAGAGACAGAAGAAACAGTTTAGGGAATATAATCAATAAGGTTGAAATTTTTTTTTAGGGGAAACAGAAGGACGCATGTCTTTTTAGGGAGACCACTTCATGGATGGTGTAGTGGCCTTACCACTGCACTGTATATCTGAAGCTGCCGCTGAATAATACTATATGTCAACTATAATTTAGCACATATATAGTCATGGGATGTGGAATATAGTGTGGGGATGGAGTCAATGGAATTGTAATAGATATGTATGATATTGGGGATGTGGGGACAGGGTGGGTGGGGGAGTCACTTTGTAAGGGGTGAAAAAAATAACTATTGCATTGTTTTGTACATCTGTAACTACTACTAATAATAATAAAGTTTTAAAAAAAGAATAAAGTAATGTAAAAATCCAAAAATAAAATATTCCTTTTTACATATTAAAAAAAAACTTGCTTTTCCCTGAGTACCATGATTTCTCTGAGTATCTCTCATTAAGACTAGTATAACTCCAGAAGACAGGGACCTCAGAGTCCTACTCTACCCCCACTGTGAGACCTGGAAGGTCCAGGCAGAATTTCAAGCTGAGGCCTCTTACTTTCCCCTCAAGTAGTTTTGCCAGGCATTCTGTATGTATATATGTATATAAATATCTCCTGCATTTTTTTGTCCTGTTATATTTTCTCCTCAGGTGACTCAAAGAGGTAAGGTCCTTAGTCTGAAGGGGGTGATCCCATTTCAGCAAACAAAGAAATTCCATATTCTGCCAGGAATCGAGGTGAGGAATCAGAATGATTCCTACACCCCAAAAGAGAGGGTGCCCCCCAGAGTGAAGTTCCTTCTCTCACACAGAGGTGGCCATATAAGATGCCCCCTCACTTCCTCATAGAAGTCATGGAGAGGTAAAGGCCTTGGTCTAAAGGGAGATGGCCTCGAGTCAGCAAAGTGAGTGTCTTAGGAACTACTAGGATTGACAATAAGGACCCCTAGGGAGACCTGAGGGGACCACCCACCTTAAACACAAGACCTCACAAAGCCCAATTCTGTCTTCCTACTGTGAGTTCTGAGAATTCTCCAACTGGGATGGCTGGATGAACTGAGAAATGTCTTCTCAGTTCTTCCTAAAAGTACTTCTGGAACAAGCAGGACAGAGGACCTGTGAGGACCCAGAGCAGTGCCCTTAGGAAATGTCTGGTAGAGTTGGCTTTCATCGGAACCAACAAAGTTGAGTTTACCAGCTGAGGCCACTCACATCCTCCTTCTTTTCTTTAGCCTTTGGTGCCCAATCGCCATGCCTTCTACACACACTCATGCCTACTGATAGGCAAGAGTCATCATGCGTCAGTATCAAAAGCATCAGTGTTGCACACATGAGCAACACTTGCAGATCCACAGGGAGACTCAAAGCCAGGAGTGTCCACAGTCACATCATCAAGTATATCAGATGAGGACTCCAGTGGTTACAAAGAAAGAAAGCTCCAGAGCCCTGCAGCTTTGCCAGATAGCCTCTGGACTAGAAAGAGGCTTTGCTGGTGAATTCCCCTGTGCTCAGGTATCAAATGAAAGAGTACATCACAAAGTCAGACATGGTGAAGAATGTCATAAAAGATTGGATAAGGAACACTTCCTGAAGTGCTCAGGAGAGCCTCTGAGCACATGGAGCTGCTCTTGGAGTTGATGTGAAGGACTATTCCTGTGCCCTTGTCAAAAAAACTGGACTTCACATAAGATGAGGGGCTGAGTTATGAAAAGGGCATGCACAAGACCAGTCCCTTGATGGCTGTCCTGGGTCTAATATTCACAAAGGGCAGCTGTATCACTGAGGAGATAGTCTTGGAAGAGCAGAATATAATGAATGTAAATTCTGGGAAGAGACACTTTATCCTTGTGACTCCCATGAAGCTCATTATCAGCAATTTGGTGCAGCTAAAGCACAAGGAGTACCAGCAGGTGCCCAAAATTGATCTTCCACACTATGAAATCCTGTGGGGTCCAAGAACCCAAGCTTAAACCACCAAGATGAAAGTCCTTCAGTTTTTGTCCAAGGTCAATGGTACCATCCCCAGTGCTTTCCCATGCCATTATGGAGAGGCTTTGAGAGACGAGGAAGAGAGAGCCTGGGCCACTGCTGCAACCAAGGCTGGCACTACTTCCAAGTCCAGTGCATGGCCAGGACCATGTCCAGCAGTTCCTCCTACCCCCTAGTGAGGCCTAATGCAGATTCTTCATTTGTGTTGCAAGTGGTTAGTGAATGTTCTGAGTAGGAGAGGATCAAGGTAGAAATAAAAGGTAGAAAGAGTATGTCACTTCTGTGTTCCTGCTCTATATGGGTAACTTGTAGATTTATTTATTTATTTATCAAATGTTGTTCATTTAAATGGAGGATTTATTTAGTTTCAGAATCTAAGCTTTTGCATGACATGGGCCCCATATTTATTTCTGTTTATCAATTTTAAGAATAAGAGTTTTTGGTATTTAGTAAAACAAATAAAAAATTATTAAATTATTTTTTTCTGTGATCCACACAAGATATCAGCATTGGAATAGGTCTTTTCTTGGACATGTGAAAGAACTCTACATTAAAATAGTTAGGATCATGCAAAAGAGAAAAAATAAAAAGATAAGAGGTGGTCAATTCTTGGTTCCCCTTATACCTTTTAGCCCTTACTTACTTTTGTAAAATTCAAAGATATATATCTGGATTTGCTTGGCTTATTCAAGAACCACATTCCACAAGCCCTAAAAGACAGAGCTAATCAAACCCACTTCACAGATGCAGACAGAGCCTGATGCTCACTGAGTTTAGTAATGTGCCCAAATTCACATGACTGTTAAGGGAAAGGGTTGAAACTAGACCCCCGGTCTGAACTAGGCTAGAGCTGACACTGTTCCAATTCTCCTAGCCCAAGGCCCACCTTGTGCATCTTCATCCAATTTTCTTCTTTCTTCTGAAAAATATATTTCAGGCAATAAAAAGAAAGAGTCTGTGCTCATACTACTGGGTTAGACTACATTCACAGAGTAATATGAATATCAAAATAAATGAGAGGCATGAATAAAGAAAAGAAAGCTAATACATGGTGACAGTATGATTATCTATATATGCAATGTCGGATAAGCTCAAAAGATCAGGGTCTCACAAGTTCATCCCAGACATCCTCTTCCCTGTAGTATATAAATCTATCAGAACAGACTTTACTTGAGAATCTAAGTCTGGCTGATGAAGAGAAAGAAAATATCAGCCTATTTTCCCCTATAAGTTCTTCACCTATCCTGGGATTCCTGCCTTGTGCTTCAGTTTCCACATCTCACATCACTCCTAGAACAGGGACCAAGGTTTGCATATGGAACACTGTTCAGGGATTTGCAGGGATGTGGCGTTTCCCAGGAAGTATTTAATCCAAGACACAGAAGCAAAGAGGAGGACCTCAATGTTAGAGGGCTGGTGAGAACAACACCCCAGAATACAGGGTGTCACACACAGACAGGCTTCCACCTGCTCTCAGACTCAGAAGGCCCCAGACAGAGCTGCCATGCTGAGCATATCCTCACTTATTCTTCAGGTACTTAAGAGCCCTGGCCCAAGAAGAAAAATTTCAGTCAGGTTAGTAGATGGAAGAGGCCCAGTCTCTGATAGATATGAAGGTGAGGACTCTGAGGAATTTTGGAAGGATCCAGACAAAACAGTGTGGTTCCATAAGTCTGACTCAGGCTATCAACACTTGGAGGTCTGAAACAGTCCTGGCAGGATGTGGCTTATCCTGACTTCCAATTCGGAGGTCCCCAGAAGTTGAGCACTTTGATTTGATGGGAGTAGCCTCAGGCTCACACACAATGGAGTTCCAAGAGAGGTCAGGTGTCAAGGTGAGGACTCTAAATAAGAATGAGGGAACCACCCACCCCAAAACAGTATAGCCCCATAGATTCCCCTTATGCTGTTGGCCTTGGGATGTACAGGAGAGACTTGAGAGGTGATGGAACCCCTTTATTCTTCCAGGATGTGTCTCATGGAGGTGAGAATCTTGGACTAATAGGGGCAGCCCCAGATATGCAGAGAGAAAACCTGGGCCTTATCAAATATCATGGTAAAGGCCCTAAGTGTTAATGATGGGACCTCCACCAGCTGATAAAGCCAAACTGAGCCCCATCTAATTCTTAGCCCTGGAGGTATGCAGAAGAGCTATGACTGATCACACCTGTGTGGTCTCAGGGTGGGAAGGTCCCTGAGACAGACCCAGTTCTGCAGAAAGATAAGTCTTGGCCTTAATGGAGTTAAGATGAGGACCCTGAATGCTGAGGATGAAACCTCTCACTAAAATAGGGGCCTCACAGACTCATCTCCCTGCTGTCAAGCTTATGAGGCCATGTGTTGCATGACCAGATATACCCTCTTGGGACTCAGGAAAGTGAGGACTTAGTTTCGAGGCTGGCTGATTCCTCTCGCCAGAATGAGAAGTCCCAGGCTGTAATAAATACCAGTGAGCTCTCTGAGTGAGGACCTAGAGATCACTGACTACTAAACAATGGGGTTCGACAGAGCCATGCCCCTACTGAACGCTCACACAGACCCCAGCACCCGTGGCCGGATGTGACTCAGTGACTTCCGCTTATCAGCCCAGAACGTCGAACACAGAACACAGAACACAGACACGGCATTTGTTCAGCTAAGAATGGATTTGCAGGAATGATCTGGAGTTAAGGTGAGGGACCTCAATGGGAAATAAGAAAACACACCCCTCGCATAACAAAGGTAGGGCCCCCCTGCTGACCCCTCCCCTGCAGTCCGGCTCAGAGAGGCCCCAGCCAAGATGTCAGACTCTATTTGGCCGGGAATGTGTTAGGGGGAAGGGATTCCTCATCGGCAGTACTCCAGTTCTACACACGGAGGACTTGTCAGTCCCAATTCGATTCCAGATGAGGGCACTGAGTGGAAACATAATAAAAGATAACCCTCGCATAACGAAGGTGTGGCCCGCCATTGCTCCCGTACAGTCCGGCTCGGAGATGCCACAGCCAAGATGGTGGTCTGTATTCCGCCGGGATTGTGTTAAGGAGAAGGGCTTTCTCTTCGGGAATACCCCAGTTCTACACACGGAGGACTTGTCAGTCACAATTCACTGCCAGATGCGGGCACTGAGTGGGAACATAAGAAAGCACACCTCTCACGTAACAAAGGTGGGGCCCCTCTCCCGACCCTTCCCTGTAGTCCGGCACTGAGAGATGCCAGTCAAGATGGTGGACTGTATTTGGTTGGGAATGTATTAGGGAGAAGGGCTTCCTCGTCAGGAATAGCCCTGATGGCGCTGACATAGGACTTCCAGGCCTGAACTGCATTCAAGATGAGGACCCTGAGTGCTTATGAGCGGGCCTCTGCACATAAACGGGGGCCACACAGGGCAGCGCCGCTGCACTCAGCTCGAGGAGGCACCTGGCAAACTAAACGCCTAAAAAGCAACTAAATTCACCTCTCATGGCCACACAGGGAGGAGAGGGCAGCCCCGGAGGTCCCCAACTGAACATAGGAAGCACTGGGCAGTGCTGGAAAGCTGAGGTGGTCCCTCATTTCCTCTGGGTGGGGGGGAGGAAGTATGAGGGAAGAAAGGGCCTGGTCTAATGGAGGAAGTCCATTTCATGAAAAGGGACCCAGTCCCTTGTAGGATTCAGGGTTATGACACTGAGTGAGAATGCTGGATCTTTCCCTCCTAGAAAGTAGTGGGCAACATAAACCCCCAGCTCTGCTTGCACACCTGGGAGACAGGCATGGTGACATGATGAGTTGCACTCACTTTTTCCCGGGACACCTCAGGGAGGTGAGAGACCAAGTCAAAGGGGGCAACCTCAGGTCAGCAGAGGGAGAATTTCTTGTTATGTCAGGTTTCATGCAGAGACTCTTGAGGACTGTGGGGATGTCCAAACCATATCAGTGGGGCCATAAACTCTTCTCCCTACTATCAGTGCAGGCCAAACCCAAGGATAAATTTCAGAATTAAGTGCAATTAGTCCTCACAAAGTGTAACAGGGAAGTAAGGGTCTTGGTCAGAGGGATGTGGACCCGGGTCAGCCAATGGAGAAATCTTAGAACCTATCGTGATCATATTTAGACCTTGAGTTGGGGTCCTGTGTTGCACCATGTACCATGGGACCTCAACCTGCTTGCAGTAGCTCCCACACTTGCGAGACTACGTTGGGTCAGATAAAGTCAACTTGACTTTCTCCTACTGGGACTCAGGCAGGTTTTCTCTTACTATGAGAATCTCTAGCAGGAGTCAAATTTAGGAACTCAAGTGAGGGCTCAAGAGACCATCAAACCCCGAAAAGAGGGGACATCAAAGCGTCCATCCTAACCCCTTGATATCAGCCCAAAAATCTCAGGGAAGAGCTGTCAGGATAAGCACTTGCCTCACTTGTTTTATCAGGACTAAGGGAGGTGAGATTCTTAGTCTGAAGCTGTAGTCACCGGTAAACAAAAGGTGAGTGCTGGGCCCGGCCAAGTGGCACAGTGGTTAAGCACTAGTTTGGGAAGCCAGGAGCCCCGGTTCAGGTCCCACATATGAGGGCCAGTGACACTGCCCTCAAAAAAAAAAAGATGAGTGCTGCCAATCCTTACAAGGAACCACGGTGAGTAGGTTGACGGACAGCTGCTGATCCAAATAAAATGATGACGGAGAGGATCCCATTCAGCTCTCTGCAGTGAGCGTCCAAGGTAGGGAGGTGGTGCACCCACCTCCACTTCCTACTCCTGGGCCCAAGGAAGCTTAGAGGTGTCCATATGAGAGTCGCTGAGGGGTAGATGCACAGCCTCTGGCCACAGTTGACATGATAATATTGAATATGAACTAGGAGGACCCCACATGCCAGAACAGAGGGAGCCCCACTGCCAGCACATGCTGTCTTCTGAGTAAACCCAGGGAAGGGCTGGTAGGAGGCAGGGGAAGTCTCACTCTAAGGGTACCATGGTTCTTCTTTAGGGATTCGTAGGGGACAGACTGACCGAGAGAACAGCAGCTTAGTGGGTTCTTAAGCAGTATCCTCAAGGAAACTTGCAGAGGGAGCCTTTAATGAAGCCAAGGTTGAATGTACATGTTGAAGATGCTTACATCATCTCACTCTCCATCCACCAGGTAAGAAATCACCTGTCCACTGGCCCACACTCCTGTCTGCCTCCCGGACCACCAGCACCATGCCTCGTGGTCAGAAGAGTAAGCTCCATGCTCATGAGAAATGCTGCCGTAACAAAGCTCAGGCCCAAGGTCATAAGGATGCCCAGACAGCTGCAGCACAGGAAGAAGTGGCCAGTTTCTCCTCCTCTCCCTTTTATGGGGATGGTGTGCCAAGCTCCCCTGTTACTGTCCCAGCCACCACCAGGGCCGTGGCAGGTGTTCCTTGCCAAAGATCTGATGTAAATGCCACCAGCCAAGTTCAAAAAAGTAAAAATTCCTCAGAGGCCTCACCTTCCACTGATATGTCTGGCCAAGATCTTCTAACTAGGAAGGCAAGTATGTTGGTACGATCCTTGCTATGTAAGTATAAAGTGAATGAGCCCATTAAAAAGATAGACATGCTGAAGATTGTCCACAACAGCTACAAAGAACACTTCCCTGAGATCCTCAGGAAAGCTTCTGAGCATATGGATCTGGTCTTTGGCCTAGAATTGAAGGAAGTCCAGCCGAACAGCCACTCCTATAACCTTGTCTGCAAGTCAGATGATACCGGTGATGGGAGTCTGAGCAGTGCCTGGCGATTTCCTATAAAAGGGATTCTGATGCCTCTCCTGGGGGTGATCTTCTTGCATGGCAACCGTGCCTCTGAGGAGGAAGTCTGGCAATTCCTGAATATTCTGGGCATCTACGATGGAAAGAGGCACTTCATGTTTGGGGAGCCCAGGAAGCTTATCACCCAATATTTGGTGAAAGAAAAGTACTTGGAGTACCGCCAGGTGCCCAGCAGCGATCCTCCACGCTTTGAATTCCTGTGGGGTCCAAGAGCCCAAGCTGAGACCACCAAAATGAGAGTGCTGGAGTTTTTGTCCAAGGCCAATGATACCGTCCCGAGTGCCTTCCCATCCTACTATGAAGAGGCTTTGAGAGATGAGGAGGAGAGAGCCCGGGCTATTTCTCCAACTAAAGCTGGCACTACTTCCAAGGCCAGCACGTGCTCCAAGGCCACATCCAGACTCAACTCTCACCCTGAGTGAGGTCTGAGGTGGACACTTCACTATCTGGTTTGAAAGGCCTGTTAAGCGGTGCTCCTCATATGCACGAATATCTTGTTATCGTTTTTTGTTGTTTTGCATTTTGGGGTGCTTTCCTTTCAAAATAAATTACAGTTAGATTCAGAATATAAGTTTATGAGTGACATGGGTTCCACATTCATTGCTGTGTATCAGGTTTAGGAGTAAGATTTTGGTTTTTTTCAAATACGCATTGAGAATTCTTAAATCACTTTGAGATCCAAAACAAGATAACATGGCTTTAGGATAGGAATAGCCTGAGAAATAAAGAACTCTACACTAAAAAAGAGGGGATCAGAAGATTAAAAGACATACAGAGATAGATCAAGTAAAAGTTGGTCAATTCTTGGTTTGCCTTACTCCCATTTAGTCTTTCTTTTTGTAACTTTATAAAGGTATGTACCTGAATTTGCTTATGATTTTCAATGATGTTTGAGAGTATAAACTGTAATCTAGCTCGCTCTTCTTAGCTTTTATTTCACACAGTCATTAACTGAGCATCATCACTTTGGATGACTTCGTGCTTTCACTGAGGATGTTAGTCAAAAAAGACCCAGCATATGTCCATGCAATTACAGATTCTAGGAGAAGCTATCATTACAAAAGAGGGTGAGATATACAGTGCAGTGATCAAATTTTAAAAAAAAAACAAAGAGGGTGAGATACACTAGTTCCTGAGGAACAAGTCAAAAGGGCAGTATGGGATGGTTACAGACAGCCTATTACTTAGTTTTCATCAACAAGCAGAATTTTGGACACTTAAGAGGTTTTCTGTTTTTTCTAGATCACTGCATAGTTTCAGACATCTCTGTTAGATGTAAAAAAAAAAATCCAGCTGAATGGATGGTATCCTGAGGTCAAGATAATCATAATAATAACTCCATTCCCTAATGTCTCCAAACGACACTGGCATAGTGACATGCTTTCCATACATTACATATATTCTAGCGAACCTACAAGACAGGGCTTATCAGACTCACTGTATACTGGACAGTTGAGACTCATAGAGTTAGCATATGGTAATGTGCCAAAATGCATTGGGCTAGTAAATGACAAGGCTGGAACTAGACAGCTGATCTAAGTTACTGTATGCCCACACTGTTCTTCTCCTCCCACCCTGAGACATAAGCTGTGCCTCTTATTTCAGTTTTCCTCTCATTACTTCAAAACATATCCAATGATAAAAAGAATGTCCTTGTATCCAAACTACTATATTGAAAACATAGCCAGAACAGTAAGAATGCCAAAATAATTGAGAGGTATAAAACGAGAGACAATATTCTGTGACATTATTATGATGTACATTTGCAATGTTAGATAACCTTTACCGGACATCTTTCCTCCAGAAGACAGGAACCAAGATGAAGGCCCTACATAAGGGTTCTGTGGAGAACAACACCCCAGAACATAGGGGTTCTATGGAACACCAGCCCCGTCTGCTCTCAAACACAAAGGGAACCAGACAAAGCTGTATGGCTGAGCATAGCCTCCCTCATCCTTCAGACTTTTCGGGGGCATAAGAGCCTTGGACAAAGGGCAAAGTTCTCAGGTCAGCAGAGGAAAGAGTATCAGGTTCTCATAGAAATGGACATGAGACACCACAATGGGATAGATAGAATGACGCAGCCAGAACAATAGGATCCAATGAAGTCCCATCCCTGTTGTGAGTCCTGTGAGGTTCAGAACAGTCCTGGTTGCTCGTAGCTAACACTGACTTTCAATTCGTGACCCTGGGAGGTGAGGATTTTGTCAGAAGGCTAGAGCCTCACATAAGCAGAGAGTGGAGTCCCCCGCAGGAAACTTTATAGTCAAAGTGGAGACCAACGTGGTACCACTGAAGCCACAGTTGACGAGGCTACACTTAACCCTCCCTCTGCTTTTATCCCTGGGAGGCTCAAGCAGGAGCTGACAAGTTCAAGTCCTTCTTGAATTCTGGGTTCCAGGTCGCAAGGGGTTGAGAGCATTGGCGTACAAGCTGTCTTTTCAACCGTGACTGGAAACCCAGACATGAGCGTGTCAAGATGACAATCCTGTATGAGGAGGGAGGCAGCCAACTGCTCCATGAGAGAGATGTCCATCGAATATCCCGCTTCTGTAGTTGTCCCTGGGAAGTCACATCCAGAGCCCTCAGGCCTCATTTGCTGAAAAGGGATGGTGTCAGGGACTTAAAGTCCTTGCACTAATGGTGGAGGCCCCAATCAGGAGAGAAATGATGCCTGGTTCTCACAGCAGTCCACATGATGACACTAAGTAACAATGAGAGCGTCCCTCCCTGAAGAAAGGGGCCACATAGCGCCCTGTTGCTGTTGTCACAACTCACACCATGTCCCCTAGTCATGGTGACATGATGAGTCATACTCAATTTCTCTCAGAACACCTCAAGGATCTGAGGCACATCATCAAAGGGGGCAGCCACAGGTGAGCAGAAGGAGGAATTGCAGATTGTGCCAGGAACGAACATAAGGCCCCTACAACCTGAAAGGCCCTTCAAACTCCAAAGAGTGGGGGACAGCACAGATTCCTTCCACTACTGCTAGCCTTGGTAGGCCAGGGGCTCTTGTGCCCAGATGAGGCAAACATCGTTTCCTCCTAGGGTTTCTCAGGCTATTTATTGAGGGCATCAGTATGAAGGATAACCCTCAAGTCAAGAGAGAGAATATTTGCAGGTTGTGCCAGGAATCAGGGTGATGACAGTGAAGAGTGTGGGGAAACACAACCCATATCATGCATGGCCACACAGAGTCTTGCCCACTGCTAGCTCCAGGAGATCAAGTGCAGAGATGTCAGCCAGGGAGGCTCATTGGTCCCATAAAAGAGGAATAGGGAAGTAAGTGTTTTGGTCTGACGGTGGCCCCATGTGAATGGAAGGAGTGATGATAGGCCTGACCAAGAGCCAAATTTAGGACTTGAGTTGGGTTATTGAGTGGGACCATCCTTCATCCTGCCTGAATCTGCCTGACACAGCTTTCAATGTTATGAGACCATAGGCAGGTGTGACCACATAAGGCCACCCATACTTCCTCCTGCTGAATCACAAGGAAGAGTGGACCTTACTGTGAGGGATGAGTGTCAAGTCAAGGAGGAGGGAAGCCACAGTCCCTGTTAGGAGTCAAACTGGGGTGCCTGAGAGAGGATGGAGGGGTCCACACAAGCCTGAATAGGGGAGACATCAGAGTCATGTCTCACCCTTTCATATCAGCTCTAGAAGGCTCAGGCCAGGGCTATCAGGTGAGGCCTCCCACCTCACATCTTTATATCAAGTCATAGTGAGGTAAAACCTTTCACTTGAAAGTGGGGTCACATGGCCTCAGAAGGAAGGGACATGATATATGCCAGGCACTGCAACAGGTGCTTTATATTACTACACACCTTCCACCAAAGTGACAAGACAGGGCTTGTCAAACGCAGTTCACAGATGAGGAGTTGAGCTTCACTTGTAAGGTTTAATAAAGGGGGGAAAGAGGTAACATTTTCTGACAACACAATCGTGTACATGTGTGATATGAGATAATCTTAGAGATCAGAGACCAAAAAATTGACCAACTCAGCCTCCTCTTTATAAAAAGTAAATCTACTAGAACAGAACATTCCAGTTACATAAGACCTTGACATCTGGCTGGAGAAGAAAATGAATAGATTACCATGTTTAATTTATCTTACAGCCCACCACCTGGGGCCCTTGGTTTGTGCTGTGGATTTCTCATATGACATCACTCTGAGAACAGGGGCCCATTCTCTGCAAGGTTAGGAGTAGGGGAACTTCTCAGTTTTCAGAGACGTGTCAGTTGCCAAGGTGCTTTTATTTGAAATGACAAGGACCAATATGAGGATGCTCATGAATTAGGGCTGGGAAAAGCAACATCCCAGATTACTGGGTGTTACAACGAGTACAGTCCCTGCCTGCTCTGAGACCTGAAAGGCATCAGGTAGAGTTGTCAGGCTGAGTACCTCCTCACTTTTTCTTCACAGTGGTCAGGGATGTGAGAGCTTTGGTCTGAGGAGGACAATCTCAGGTCAGCAGAGGGAAGTGTCAGACACGAATGTGAGACCCCTTAAAAGAATAAAGAAAGCATCCACTAGGACACTAGGGTCCATAGAGTGCAGTCCCTGCTGTCAGTCCTTGCAGATCCTGAATTCCATTGCAGGATGAAGTATAAAGAGGTTTTAATAGATGAGAAAGACAGAGCCAGACTATAGCTGCAGCCAGCCCTGATACTACTGCCAAGGCCAACCCATGTGCCAGGGCCCAGTCTGGCAGCACCTCCCACATGCAGTGAGGTCTCAGGGATATTCTTCATCTTGTGCTTAAAAGGAAAACCCACAATTTTAAGTAGTTGAGTGGAGCTCCAGGGTGGAGCTGGAGGGAACACCTTGTATGTCTTCTTTTTGTTCTTCCTCTGCTTCAGGAAGTGGGAGATTTATCTGCTTTTGTTTTGTATCACACCTTTATAGCTGTTTTTCAGTATAACTATGAAAGTTTGGGGATTTTGTACAGCAAGTTGAAAATCCTTCCTTCTCTTTTCATGGTCCACAGCAAGGTACAGCGTTTGGTGGGTAGGGACTTTCTTGCAAATGTGAATGAAACCTGTGGTAAAATTGTTCGGATCAACAATTTTTGGGCCAGCCGAGTGGCGCGGTGGTTAAGCACTGGCCTGGGAAGCCAGTGGCCCAGGTTCGGGTCCCACATCTGAAGGCCAGTGACACTGCCCTCCAAAAAGAAAAAAAAAATTTGAAAGGTCTTGACTGAGTGGCATCAGCAAGATGGTAGAAAATGAATTCCCAGCCCTCGTTTTCTTATAGAAACACAGATTTAATGAGGATATTAGTAACAAAATTCCTATATGAGAGATCCATAATCTAATCAAGAAGTTGCAATACAACAGGCGAGCATGAAACCAAGATCAGCTGAAAGGGGTAGAAGAGCAACTTGGCTTTATAGGCATCAACACCTCCCTCAAGATGGCACAGCTCAGCACCAAAAGAGATGGTGAGTCCTCTAGGTGTGGGGTGAGAGACAGTGGGGTATATGTTCCATGTGTCCCAAAATCAGTTAGAAAGAATAAATTTATTCAGTAAAGTTGCAGAATAAAAAATAAACATGCAAAAATCTGTTGTGTTTCTACATGCTATTCCATGAACTCTTTGAAGAAGAAAGTAAGAACACTTTCTTACTTTCTCCATTGAAAATAGTGTCAAAAAAGAATAATATACATAGGAATAAATGTAGCTAGGGAGGTGAAATACCTGTGTGCTGAAAACAATAAGATACTAATGGAAGAAATTAAAGAAGACAAAAAAATAAAAGAAAATATATCACATCTTTTTGGATTGAATGAAATAATATTGTTGAAATATCCACACTACCAAAAGCAGTCTACATGTTCAATACAATCCTTATCATAATTTCAATGGAATTTTTCACAGGAATAGGAAAAGAAATCAAATAAAATTCATATGAAACCACACAATGCCTTGAATAACCAAAGCAATTTTGAGAGAGAGGAACTAAGATATACACATCACACATACTGACACTCAACCATATTATAAAGGCATATTAATCAAAACAGTGTTATAATAGCATACAAGCAGACACATAGAGCTTGTTTTTTGTTTTGTTTTTTCACATATCTGACGACCATTTGTATGTCTTCTTGGGAGAAGTTTCTGTTATTGTTTTCTGCCCATTTTTCAATTGGACATAGCTTAAAGAGAAGGGCACCTAAGAAGGAGGACTTTGATCGTCAAAACAAAGTTTAGGAGCTTTCTGTTGAATCTGCTGAGCAAGTCCACATCACTCCGACACTCAATGACATAGTTTAAGGGGAAAATAGTACTGCATTCTCCTTGCTAAGCAGCGTTTTGCATGATAGGGTTTTCTTTGTCCTAGAGCACTGATATTCTCTCATATCACCTCGATTAACAATTAACTCTCAGTGTAGTGTGTTGAAACACCAGGAGACAAGTTATGCATAGTAAGGACTAGCATCCCTTAAAGTCTCGACAGGCACTTTGCATGCACTATATTCATTTCCCCAGTCCCCAAGACAGAGCTTATCAAACCCACGGCACAGATGAAAACACTGAGGTTCACAGAGTTTGGTAATTTGCCTAATTTCACAAGGCTGCTAAGTGACAGGGCTGGAAACAAACCTCTGCCCCAAATTCATCTGAAGCTTACCCTTGTCGTCTCCTCTCAGCCTGAGGCCGACTCTGTGTTGCTTCACTGAGATTCACAGAGTTTGCTAACTTGCCCAATTTCACAAGGCTGCTAAGGGACAGGGCTGGAACCAAACCCCTGCCCCAAATTCATCAGAAGCCTACCCTTCTCCTCTCCTCTCAGCCTGAGGCCGACTCTGTGTTCCTTCATTCACCTTTCTTCTCACTACTCCTAAATGTATCTCAGGTGATAAAAAGAATCCTGTACCACAGACACTCCATTGAAATACATAACCAGAGTAATAACTGAGATATGTGAATAAAGGAGAGAAAGAGATAGTGATTGGTGATAACGTGATCCTGTACATATGCAAAGTCAGCAAACCTCAAAAGTTCAGGGGCTCAGAAAATCATTCTGGACAGCGCCTTCCACATAGGAAGTTAAATATATTCAAGGACAAGTTAACAAGTAGCTAAGTCTGGCTGGAAGAAGGAATAGATCAATGTATTTTTTTCTTTTTTTAATCCTGGGGTCTCTGCCTTGGGTTACAGCATCCCTATCTCATATCATTACTGGCACATGGACACATACACTGAAGGGACTCAAATAGGAAAGCCAGTCGAGATTTTGCAGAGATGCGGTCTTTCTCAGGGGCGTTTGAATTAAGAAATGGGAGCTATGAAGAAGAGACTCCTATAGGAGTTCTAAGGACAGCAACATGCCAGGCCAAGTAGTCAGCCTGAGCATCCTGTCACTTATTCTTCAGGGTTCTCAGGGACTTGGTTCTGGTTCCCTAGGAGAAAGAATGACCCGAGGTCAGTAGAGGAGGGGTCACAGTCTTTGACATTCTGAAGGTGAGGACCCTGAATGAGGGATGAGGCACCACCCATGCAGAATAACACTGTAGCCCTGAAAAGCAGGGACGATGACACAGAGTCTGGTGCTGTCTATATCCCTGCGAGACCCAGGAGAGCTTCCACCTGTGTGGTCTCAGGGAGGGAAGGGCTGTGTTTAATAGGGTCGAACCCCAGTTGTGCAAAGGGCGGAGCCTCGGCCACAAGCAGCGTCAAGGTGAGGGCCCTCAGTGCTAATGAGAGGATGTCTGCCCAAAAGACGGAGGCTCACAGGGTCCCACCCCCCTTGGCAGGCCTGTGAGGCTCGAGCAGACGACGGAAGCAGTGCGCCCTGACTTCCCCCACTGCACTAAGGAGACAAGGGCTTGGTTTGGGGCCTGGAGGACAGGGGTCACCAGAGGGAGGAGTCCCAGGCACTGATGACACAAAAGTGAGGGCTCCAGCAATGAGGACCAGTGACCACCGACTCTGCAACAAAGGGGTCTCACAGAGCCCCGCCCCAGATGTCAGCCCTCAGACATCCGGGACAGCACGCTGACGGGACGCCTAGACTTCCGGTTCAGAGCCGGAGCCTGAGCCGCAGCCGGAGTCCCAGCCGAGCGGAGGCCGTTTTCTGGTGCGTGTCGCGTTGGTTCGATTGAGGGTACTTTGGTGGGACTGGCCTGGAGTCACGGTGAGGAATTTGAGTGGGAACATAAGAATCCACACGCCTCCCATTCTGAAAGTGAGGCCCCGCCTCCGCCCCCTCCGCTGTAGTCTGGCTCGGAGAGGCCCCATCCAAGATGGCGGACTGTATTCCGCCTGGAATGTGTTAGGGGGAAGGGCTTCCTCTTCGGGACCAGCTCTAGTTCCACACACGGAGGACTTGTCAGTCCCAATTCGATTCCAGATGAGGGCACTGAGTGGAAACATAATAAAAGATAACCCTCGCATAACGAAGGTGTGGCCCGCCATTGCTCCCGTACAGTCCGGCTCGGAGATGCCACAGCCAAGATGGTGGTCTGTATTCCGCCGGGATTGTGTTAAGGAGAAGGGCTTTCTCTTCGGGAATAGCCCAGTTCTACACACGGAGGACTTGTCAGTCACAATTCACTGCCAGATGCGGGCACTGAGTGGGAACATAAGAAAGCACACCTCTCACGTAACAAAGGTGGGGCCCCTCTCCCGACCCTTCCCTGTAGTCCGGCACTGAGAGATGCCAGTCAAGATGGTGGACTGTATTTGGTTGGGAATGTATTAGGGAGAAGGGCTTCCTCGTCAGGAATAGCCCTGATGGCGCTGACATAGGACTTCCAGGCCTGAACTGCATTCAAGATGAGGACCCTGAGTGCTTATGAGCGGGCCTCTGCACATAAACGGGGGCCACACAGGGCAGCGCCGCTGCACTCAGCTCTAGGAGGCACCATGCAAACTAAATGCTAAAAAAGTAACTAAATTCATCTCTCACCACCACACAGGGAGGAGAGGGCAGCCCCGGAGGTCCCCAACTGAACATAGGAAGCACTGGGCAGTGCTGGAAAGCTGAGGTGGTCCCTCATTTCCTCTGGGTGGGGGGGAGGAAGTATGAGGGAAGAAAGGGCCTGGTCTAATGGAGGAAGTCCATTTCATGAAAAGGGACCCAGTCCCTTGTAGGATTCCGGGTTATGACACTGAGTGAGAATGCTGGATCTTTCCCTCCTAGAAAGTAGTGGGCAACATAAACCCCCAGCTCTGCTTGCACACCTGGGAGACAGGCATGGTGACATGATGAGTTGCACTCACTTTTTCCCGGGACACCTCAGGGAGGTGAGAGACCAAGTCAAAGGGGGCAACCTCAGGTCAGCAGAGGGAGAATTTCTTGTTATGTCAGGTTTCATGCAGAGACTCTTGAGGACTGTGGGGATGTCCAAACCATATCAGTGGGGCCATAAACTCTTCTCCCTACTATCAGTGCAGGCCAAACCCAAGGATAAATTTCAGAATTAAGTGCAATTAGTCCTCACAAAGTGTAACAGGGAAGTAAGGGTCTTGGTCAGAGGGATGTGGACCCGGGTCAGCCAATGGAGAAATCTTAGAACCTATCGTGATCATATTTAGACCTTGAGTTGGGGTCCTGTGTTGCACCATGTACCATGGGACCTCAACCTGCTTGCAGTAGCTCCCACACTTGCGAGACTACGTTGGGTCAGATAAAGTCAACTTGACTTTCTCCTACTGGGACTCAGGCAGGTTTTCTCTTACTATGAGAATCTCTAGCAGGAGTCAAATTTAGGAACTCAAGTGAGGGCTCAAGAGACCATCAAACCCCGAAAAGAGGGGACATCAAAGCGTCCATCCTAACCCCTTGATATCAGCCCAAAAATCTCAGGGAAGAGCTGTCAGGATAAGCACTTGCCTCACTTGTTTTATCAGGACTAAGGGAGGTGAGATCCTTAGTCTGAACCTATAGCCACCAGTCTGCAAAAGGGGAGTGCTGCCAATCCTTACAAGGAACCACGGTGAGTAGGTTGACGGACAGCTGCTGATCCAAATAAAATGATGACGGAGAGGATCCCATTCAGCTCTCTGCAGTGAGCGTCCAAGGTAGGGAGGTGGTGCACCCACCTCCACTTCCTACTCCTGGGTCCAAGGAAGCTTAGAGGTGTCCATATGAGAGTCGCTGAGGGGTAGATGCACAGCCTCTGGCCAGAGTTGACATGATAATATTGAAAGTGAACTAGGAGGACACCACATGCCAGAACACACTGGGAACACCTGCCAGCACTGCTATCTGCTGAGTAAACCGAGGGCAGGGCTGGTAGGAGGCAGAGGTGGTAGGAAGACTCACTCTAAGGGTGCCATGGTTCTTCTTTAGGGATTCGTAGGGGACAGACTGACCAAGAGAACAGCAGCCTAGTGGGTTCTTAAGCAGGGAGCCTTTAATAAAGCCAAGGTTGAATGTACATGTTGAAGATGCTTACATCATCTCACTCTCCATCCACCAGGTAAGAAATCACCTGTCCACTGGCCCACACTCCTGTCTGCCTCCCGGACCACCAGCACCATGCCTCGTGGTCAGAAGAGTAAGCTCCATGCTCATGAGAAATGCTGCCGTAACAAAGCTCAGGCCCAAGGTCATAAGGATGCCCAGACAGCTGCAGCACAGGAAGAAGTGGCCAGTTCCTCCTCCTCTCCCTTTTATGTGGATGGTGTGCCAAGCTCCCCTGTTACTGTCCCAGCCACCACCAGGGCCGTGGCAGGTGTTCCTTGCCAAAGATCTGATGTAAATGCCACCAGCCAAGTTCAAAAAAGTAAAAATTCCTCAGAGGCCTCACCTTCCACTGATATGTCTGGCCAAGATCTTCTAACTAGGAAGGCAAGTATGTTGGTACGATCCTTGCTATGTAAGTATAAAGTGAATGAGCCCATTAAAAAGATAGACATGCTGAAGATTGTCCACAAAAGGTACAAAGAACACTTCCCTGAGATCCTCAGGAAAGCTTCTGAGCATATGGATCTGGTCTTTGGCCTAGAATTGAAGGAAGTCCAGCCGAACAGCCACTCCTATAACCTTGTCTGCAAGTCAGATGATACCGGTGATGGGAGTCTGAGCAGTGCCTGGCGATTTCCTATAAAAGGGATTCTGATGCCTCTCCTGGGGGTGATCTTCTTGCATGGCAACCGTGCCTCTGAGGAGGAAGTCTGGCAATTCCTGAATATTCTGGGCATCTACGATGGAAAGAGGCACTTCATGTTTGGGGAGCCCAGGAAGCTTATCACCCAATATTTGGTGAAAGAAAAGTACTTGGAGTACCGCCAGGTGCCCAACAGCGATCCTCCACGCTTTGAATTCCTGTGGGGTCCAAGAGCCCAAGCTGAGACCACCAAAATGAGAGTGCTGGAGTTTTTGTCCAAGGCCAATGATACCGTCCCGAGTGCCTTCCCATCCTACTATGAAGAGGCTTTGAGAGATGAGGAGGAGAGAGCCCGGGCTATTTCTCCAACTAAAGCTGGCACTACTTCCAAGGCCAGCACGTGCTCCAAGGCCACATCCAGACTCAACTCTCACCCTGAGTGAGGTCTGAGGTGGACACTTCACTATCTGGTTTGAAAGGCCTGTTAAGCGGTGCTCCTCATATGCACGAATATCTTGTTATCGTTTTTGTGGTTTTGCATTTTGGGGTGCTTTCCTTTCAAAATAAATTACAGTTAGATTCAGAATATAAGTTTATGAGTGACATGGGTTCCACATTCATTGCTGTGTATCAGGTTTAGGAGTAAGATTTTGGTTTTTTTCAAATACGCATTGAGAATTCTTAAATCACTTTGAGATCCAAAACAAGATAACATGGCTTTAGGATAGGAATAGCCTGAGAAATAAAGAACTCTACACTAAAAAAGAGGGGATCAGAAGATTAAATGACATACAGAGATAGATCAAGTAAAAGTTGGTCAATTCTTGGTTTGCCTTACTCCCATTTAGTCTTTCTTTTTGTAACTTTATAAAGATATGTACCTGAATTTGCTTATGATTTTCAATGATGTTTGAGAGTATAAACTGTAATCTAGCTCGCTCTTCTTAGCTTTTATTTCACACAGTCATTAACTGAGCATCATCACTTTGGATGACTTCGTGCTTTCACTGAGGATGTTAGTCAAAAAAGACCCAGCACATGTCCATGCAATTACAGATTCTAGGAGAAGCTATCATTACAAAAGAGGATGAGATATACAGTGCAGTGATCAAATTTAAAAAAAAAAAAACAAAAAGAGGGTGAGATACACTAGTTCCTGAGGAACAAGTCAAAAGGGCAGTATGGGATGGTTACAGACAGCCTATTACTTAGTTTTCATCAACAAGCAGAATTTTGGACACTTAAGAGGTTTTCTTTTTTTTCTAGATCACTGCATAGTTTCAGACATCTCTGTTAGATGTAAAAAAAAAAAATCCAGCTGAATGGATGGTACCCTGAGGTCAAGATAATCATAATAATAACTCCATTCCCTAATGTCTCCAAACGACACTGGCA
The DNA here is from genome assembly GCA_033961575.1 of Aselliscus stoliczkanus. Taxonomy (NCBI): domain Eukaryota; kingdom Metazoa; phylum Chordata; class Mammalia; order Chiroptera; family Hipposideridae; genus Aselliscus; species Aselliscus stoliczkanus. Next base: position 90,139,460 of record CM066737.1, on the reverse strand, counting down.
TAGTGACATGCTTTCCATACATTACATATATTCTAGCGAACCTACAAGACAGGGCTTATCAGACTCACTGTATACTGGACAGTTGAGACTCATAGAGTTAGCATATGGTAATGTGCCAAAATGCATTGGGCTAGTAAATGACAAGGCTGGAACTAGACAGCTGATCTAAGTTACTGTATGCCCACACTGTTCTTCTCCTCCCACCCTGAGACATAAGCTGTGCCTCTTATTTCAGTTTTCCTCTCATTACTTCAAAACATATCCAATGATAAAAAGAATGTCCGTGTATCCAAACTACTATATTGAAAACATAGCCAGAACAGTAAGAATGCCAAAATAATTGAGAGGTATAAAACGAGAGACAATATTCTGTGACATTATTATGATGTACATTTGCAATGTTAGATAACCTTTACCGGACATCTTTCCTCCAGAAGACAGGAACCAAGATGAAGGCCCTACATAAGGGTTCTGTGGAGAACAACACCCCAGAACATAGGGGTTCTATGGAACACCAGCCCCGTCTGCTCTCAAACACAAAGGGAACCAGACAAAGCTGTATGGCTGAGCATAGCCTCCCTCATTCTTCAGACTTTTCGGGGGCATAAGAGCCTTGGACAAAGGGCAAAGTTCTCAGGTCAGCAGAGGAAAGAGTATCAGGTTCTCATAGAAATGGACATGAGATACCACAATGGGATAGATAGAATGACGCAGCCAGAACAATAGGATCCAATGAAGTCCCATCCCTGTTGTGAGTCCTGTGAGGTTCAGAACAGTCCTGGTTGCTCGTAGCTAACACTGACTTTCAATTCGTGACCCTGGGAGGTGAGGATTTTGTCAGAAGGCTAGAGCCTCACATAAGCAGAGAGTGGAGTCCCCCGCAGGAAACTTTATAGTCAAAGTGGAGACCAACGTGGTACCACTGAAGCCACAGTTGACGAGGCTACACTTAACCCTCCCTCTGCTTTTATCCCTGGGAGGCTCAAGCAGGAGCTGACAAGTTCAAGTCCTTCTTGAATTCTGGGTTCCAGGTCGCAAGGGGTTGAGAGCATTGGCGTACAAGCTGTCTTTTCAACCGTGACTGGAAACCCAGACATGAGCGTGTCAAGATGACAATCCTGTATGAGGAGGGAGGCAGCCAACTGCTCCATGAGAGAGATGTCCATCGAATATCCCGCTTCTGTAGTTGTCCCTGGGAAGTCACATCCAGAGCCCTCAGGCCTCATTTGCTGAAAAGGGATGGTGTCAGGGACTTAAAGTCCTTGCACTAATGGTGGAGGCCCCAATCAGGAGAGAAATGATGCCTGGTTCTCACAGCAGTCCACATGATGACACTAAGTAAGAATGAGAGCATCCCTCCCTGAAGAAAGGGGCCACATAGCGCCCAGTTGCTGTTGTCACAACTCACACCATGTCCCCTAGTCATGGTGACATGATGAGTCATACTCAATTTCTCTCAGAACACCTCAAGGATCTGAGGCACATCATCAAAGCGGGCAGCCACAGGTGAGCAGAAGGAGGAATTGCAGATTGTGCCAGGAACCAAGGTAAGGCCCCTACAACCTGAAAGGCCCTTCAATCTCCAAAGAGTGGGGGACAGCACAGATTCCTTCCACTACTGCTAGCCTTGGTAGGCCAGGGGCTCTTGTGCCCAGATGAGGCAAACATCGTTTCCTCCTAGGGTTTCTCAGGCTATTTATTGAGGGCATCAGTATGAAGGATAACCCTCAAGTCAAGAGAGAGAATATTTGCAGGTTGTGCCAGGAATCAGGGTGATGACAGTGAAGAGTGTGGGGAAACACAACCCATATCATGCATGGCCACACAGAGTCTTGCCCTCTGCTAGCTCCAGGAGATCAAGTGCAGAGATGTCAGCCAGGGAGGCTCATTGGTCCCATAAAAGAGGAATAGGGAAGTAAGTGTTTTGGTCTGACGGTGGCCCCATGTGAATGGAAGGAGTGATGATAGGCCTGACCAAGAGCCAAATTTAGGACTTGAGTTGGGTTATTGAGTGGGACCATCCTTCATCCTGCCTGAATCTGCCTGACACAGCTTTCAATGTTATGAGACCATAGGCAGGTGTGACCACATAAGGCCACCCATACTTCCTCCTGCTGAATCACAAGGAAGAGTGGACCTTACTGTGAGGGATGAGTGTCAAGTCAAGGAGGAGGGAAGCCACAGTCCCTGTTAGGAGTCAAACTGGGGTGCCTGAGAGAGGATGGAGGGGTCCACACAAGCCTGAATAGGGGAGACATCAGAGTCATGTCTCACCCTTTCATATCAGCTCTAGAAGGCTCAGGCCAGGGCTATCAGGTGAGGCCTCCCACCTCACATCTTTATATCAAGTCATAGTGAGGTAAAACCTTTCACTTGAAAGTGGGGTCACATGGCCTCAGAAGGAAGGGACATGATATATGCCAGGCACTGCAACAGGTGCTTTATATTACTACACACCTTCCACCAAAGTGACAAGACAAGGCTTGTCAAACGCAGTTCATAGATGACGAGTTGAGCTTCACTTGTAAGGTTTAATAAAGTGCCAAAGTTCACCTGGCTGGATAGTGACACGGTAGAAGCAGGCCATTGATTGGAGTTAGTCTAAAGCCCACACTCTCTCACTCCACCAAGCCTGAGGCTGACCTTGTGTCCTTTCATTCGCTTTTTTTTTTCATTATTGCGAAGTGTATTTCATGCAATAAGAAGTAGGATTCAGTGGCCAAACTTCTGAATTGGAATACATAACTAGAGCAACAATACCAAAATGAATGTGAAGTATGAATAAAGGGGGGAAAGAGGTAACATTTTCTGACAACACAATCGTGTACATGTGTGATATGAGATAATCTTAGAGATCAGAGACCAAAAAATTGACCAACTCAGCCTCCTCTTTATAAAAAGTAAATCTACTAGAACAGAACATTCCAGTTACATAAGACCTTGACATCTGGCTGGAGAAGAAAATGAATAGATTACCATGTTTAATTTATCTTACAGCCCACCACCTGGGGCCCTTGGTTTGTGCTGTGGATTTCTCATATGACATCACTCTGAGAACAGGGGCCCATTCTCTGCAAGGTTAGGAGTAGGGGAACTTCTCAGTTTTCAGAGACGTGTCAGTTGCCAAGGTGCTTTTATTTGAAATGACAAGGACCAATATGAGGATGCTCATGAATTAGGGCTGGGAAAAGCAACATCCCAGATTACTGGGTGTTACAACGAGTACAGTCCCTGCCTGCTCTGAGACCTGAAAGGCATCAGGTAGAGTTGTCAGGCTGAGTACCTCCTCACTTTTTCTTCACAGTGGTCAGGGATGTGAGAGCTTTGGTCTGAGGAGGACAATCTCAGGTCAGCAGAGGGAAGTGTCAGACACGAATGTGAGACCCCTTAAAAGAATAAAGAAAGCATCCACTAGGAACTAGGGTCCATAGAGTGCAGTCCCTGCTGTCAGTCCTTGCAGATCCTGAATTCCATTGCAGGATGAAGTATAAAGAGGTTTTAATAGATGAGAAAGACAGAGCCAGACTATAGCTGCAGCCAGCCCTGATACTACTGCCAAGGCCAACCCATGTGCCAGGGCCCAGTCTGGCAGCACCTCCCACATGCAGTGAGGTCTCAGGGATATTCTTCATCTTGTGCTTAAAAGGAAAACCCACAATTTTAAGTAGTTGAGTGGAGCTCCAGGGTGGAGCTGGAGGGAACACCTTGTATGTCTTCTTTTTGTTCTTCCTCTGCTTCAGGAAGTGGGAGATTTATCTGCTTTTGTTTTGTATCACACCTTTATAGCTGTTTTTCAGTATAACTATGAAAGTTTGGGGATTTTGTACAGCAAGTTGAAAATCCTTCCTTCTCTTTTCATGGTCCACAGCAAGGTACAGCGTTTGGTGGGTAGGGACTTTCTTGCAAATGTGAATGAAACCTGTGGTAAAATTGTTCGGATCAACAATTTTTGGGCCAGCCGAGTGGCGCGGTGGTTAAGCACTGGCCTGGGAAGCCAGTGGCCCAGGTTCGGGTCCCACATCTGAAGGCCAGTGACACTGCCCTCCAAAAAGAAAGAAAAAAAAAATTTGAAAGGTCTTGACTGAGTGGCATCAGCAAGATGGTAGAAAATGAATTCCCAGCCCTCGTTTTCTTATAGAAACACAGATTTAATGAGGATATTAGTAACAAAATTCCTATATGAGAGATCCATAATCTAATCAAGAAGTTGCAATACAACAGGCGAGCATGAAACCAAGATCAGCTGAAAGGGGTAGAAGAGCAACTTGGCTTTATAGGCATCAACACCTCCCTCAAGATGGCACAGCTCAGCACCAAAAGAGATGGTGAGTCCTCTAGGTGTGGGGTGAGAGACAGTGGGGTATATGTTCCATGTGTCCCAAAATCAGTTAGAAAGAATAAATTTATTCAGTAAAGTTGCAGAATAAAAAATAAACATGCAAAAATCTGTTGTGTTTCTACATGCTATTCCATGAACTCTTTGAAGAAGAAAGTAAGAACACTTTCTTACTTTCTCCATTGAAAATAGTGTCAAAAAAGAATAATATACATAGGAATAAATGTAGCTAGGGAGGTGAAATACCTGTGTGCTGAAAACAATAAGATACTAATGGAAGAAATTAAAGAAGACAAAAAAATAAAAGAAAATATATCACATCTTTTTGGATTGAATGAAATAATATTGTTGAAATATCCACACTACCAAAAGCAGTCTACATGTTCAATACAATCCTTATCATAATTTCAATGGAATTTTTCACAGGAATAGGAAAAGAAATCAAATAAAATTCATATGAAACCACACAATGCCTTGAATAACCAAAGCAATTTTGAGAGAGAGGAACTAAGATATACACATCACACATACTGACACTCAACCATATTATAAAGGCATATTAATCAAAACAGTGTTATAATAGCATACAAGCAGACACATAGAGCTTGTTTTTTGTTTTGTTTTTTCACATATCTGACGACCATTTGTATGTCTTCTTGGGAGAAGTTTCTGTTATTGTTTTCTGCCCATTTTTCAATTGGACATAGCTTAAAGAGAAGGGCACCTAAGAAGGAGGACTTTGATCGTCAAAACAAAGTTTAGGAGCTTTCTGTTGAATCTGCTGAGCAAGTCCACATCACTCCGACACTCAATGACATAGTTTAAGGGGAAAATAGTACTGCATTCTCCTTGCTAAGCAGCGTTTTGCATGATAGGGTTTTCTTTGTCCTAGAGCACTGATATTCTCTCATATCACCTCGATTAACAATTAACTCTCAGTGTAGTGTGTTGAAACACCAGGAGACAAGTTATGCATAGTAAGGACTAGCATCCCTTAAAGTCTCGACAGGCACTTTGCATGCACTATATTCATTTCCCCAGTCCCCAAGACAGAGCTTATCAAACCCACGGCACAGATGAAAACACTGAGGTTCACAGAGTTTGGTAATTTGCCTAATTTCACAAGGCTGCTAAGTGACAGGGCTGGAAACAAACCTCTGCCCCAAATTCATCTGAAGCTTACCCTTGTCGTCTCCTCTCAGCCTGAGGCCGACTCTGTGTTGCTTCACTGAGATTCACAGAGTTTGCTAACTTGCCCAATTTCACAAGGCTGCTAAGGGACAGGGCTGGAACCAAACCCCTGCCCCAAATTCATCAGAAGCTTACCTTTCTCCTCTCCTCTCAGCCTGAGGCCGACTCTGTGTTCCTTCATTCACCTTTCTTCTCACTACTCCTAAATGTATCTCAGGTGATAAAAAGAATCCTGTACCACAGACACTCCATTGAAATACATAACCAGAGTAATAACTGAGATATGTGAATAAAGGAGAGAAAGAGATAGTGATTGGTGATAACGTGATCCTGTACATATGCAAAGTCAGCAAACCTCAAAAGTTCAGGGGCTCAGAAAATCATTCTGGACAGCGCCTTCCACATAGGAAGTTAAATATATTCAAGGACAAGTTAACAAGTAGCTAAGTCTGGCTGGAAGAAGGAATAGATCAATGTATTTTTTTCTTTTTTTAATCCTGGGGTCTCTGCCTTGGGTTACAGCATCCCTATCTCATATCATTACTGGCACATGGACACATACACTGAAGGGACTCAAATAGGAAAGCCGGTCGAGATTTTGCAGAGATGCGGTCTTTCTCAGGGGCGTTTGAATTAAGAAATGGGAGCTATGAAGAAGAGACTCCTATAGGAGTTCTAAGGACAGCAACATGCCAGGCCAAGTAGTCAGCCTGAGCATCCTGTCACTTATTCTTCAGGGTTCTCAGGGACTTGGTTCTGGTTCCCTAGGAGAAAGAATGACCCGAGGTCAGTAGAGGAGGGGTCACAGTCTTTGACATTCTGAAGGTGAGGACCCTGAATGAGGGATGAGGCACCACCCATGCAGAATAACACTGTAGCCCTGAAAAGCAGGGACGATGACACAGAGTCTGGTACTGTCTATATCCCTGCGAGACCCAGGAGAGCTTCCACCTGTGTGGTCTCAGGGAGGGAAGGGCTGTGTTTAATAGGGTCGAACCCCAGTTGTGCAAAGGGCGGAGCCTCGGCCACAAGCAGCGTCAAGGTGAGGTCCCTCAGTGCTAATGAGAGGATGTCTGCCCAAAAGACGGAGGCTCACAGGGTCCCACCCCACTTGGCAGGCCTGTGAGGCCGAGCAGATGACAGAAGCAGTGCGCCCTGACTTCCCCCACTGCACTAAGGAGACAAGGGCTTGGTTTGGGGCCTGGAGGACAGGGGTCACCAGAGGGAGGAGTCCCAGGCACTGATGACACAAAAGTGAGGGCTCCAGCAATGAGGACCAGTGACCACCGACTCTGCAACAAAGGGGTCTCACAGAGCCCCGCCCCAGATGTCAGCCCTCAGACATCCGGGACACCACGCTGACGGGACGCCTAGACTTCCGGTTCAGAGCCGGAGCCTGAGCCGCAGCCGGAGTCCCAGCCGAGCGGAGGCCGTTTTCTGGTGCGTGTCGCGTTGGTTCGATTGAGGGTACTTTGGTGGGACTGGCCTGGAGTCACGGTGAGGAATTTGAGTGGGAACATAAGAATCCACACGCCTCCCATTCTGAAAGTGAGGCCCCCCCTCCGCCCCCTCCGCTGTAGTCTGGCTCGGAGAGGCCCCATCCAAGATGGCGGACTGTATTCCGCCTGGAATGTGTTAGGGGGAAGGGCTTCCTCTTCGGGACCAGCTCTAGTTCCACACACGGAGGACTTGTCAGTCCCAATTCGATTCCAGATGAGGGCACTGAGTGGAAACATAATAAAAGATAACCCTCGCATAACGAAGGTGTGGCCCGCCATTGCTCCCGTACAGTCCGGCTCGGAGATGCCACAGCCAAGATGGTGGTCTGTATTCCGCCGGGATTGTGTTAAGGAGAAGGGCTTTCTCTTCGGGAATACCCCAGTTCTACACACGGAGGACTTGTCAGTCACAATTCACTGCCAGATGCGGGCACTGAGTGGGAACATAAGAAAGCACACCTCTCACGTAACAAAGGTGGGGCCCCTCTCCCGACCCTTCCCTGTAGTCCGGCACTGAGAGATGCCAGTCAAGATGGTGGACTGTATTTGGTTGGGAATGTATTAGGGAGAAGGGCTTCCTCGTCAGGAATAGCCCTGATGGCGCTGACATAGGACTTCCAGGCCTGAACTGCATTCAAGATGAGGACCCTGAGTGCTTATGAGCGGGCCTCTGCACATAAACGGGGGCCACACAGGGCAGCGCCGCTGCACTCAGCTCTAGGAGGCACCATGCAAACTAAATGCTAAAAAAGTAACTAAATTCATCTCTCACCACCACACAGGGAGGAGAGGGCAGCCCCGGAGGTCCCCAACTGAACATAGGAAGCACTGGGCAGTGCTGGAAAGCTGAGGTGGTCCCTCATTTCCTCTGGGTGGGGGGGAGGAAGTATGAGGGAAGAAAGGGCCTGGTCTAATGGAGGAAGTCCATTTCATGAAAAGGGACCCAGTCCCTTGTAGGATTCCGGGTTATGACACTGAGTGAGAATGCTGGATCTTTCCCTCCTAGAAAGTAGTGGGCAACATAAACCCCCAGCTCTGCTTGCACACCTGGGAGACAGGCATGGTGACATGATGAGTTGCACTCACTTTTTCCCGGGACACCTCAGGGAGGTGAGAGACCAAGTCAAAGGGGGCAACCTCAGGTCAGCAGAGGGAGAATTTCTTGTTATGTCAGGTTTCATGCAGAGACTCTTGAGGACTGTGGGGATGTCCAAACCATATCAGTGGGGCCATAAACTCTTCTCCCTACTATCAGTGCAGGCCAAACCCAAGGATAAATTTCAGAATTAAGTGCAATTAGTCCTCACAAAGTGTAACAGGGAAGTAAGGGTCTTGGTCAGAGGGATGTGGACCCGGGTCAGCCAATGGAGAAATCTTAGAACCTATCGTGATCATATTTAGACCTTGAGTTGGGGTCCTGTGTTGCACCATGTACCATGGGACCTCAACCTGCTTGCAGTAGCTCCCACACTTGCGAGACTACGTTGGGTCAGATAAAGTCAACTTGACTTTCTCCTACTGGGACTCAGGCAGGTTTTCTCTTACTATGAGAATCTCTAGCAGGAGTCAAATTTAGGAACTCAAGTGAGGGCTCAAGAGACCATCAAACCCCGAAAAGAGGGGACATCAAAGCGTCCATCCTAACCCCTTGATATCAGCCCAAAAATCTCAGGGAAGAGCTGTCAGGATAAGCACTTGCCTCACTTGTTTTATCAGGACTAAGGGAGGTGAGATCCTTAGTCTGAACCTATAGCCACCAGTCTGCAAAAGGGGAGTGCTGCCAATCCTTACAAGGAACCACGGTGAGTAGGTTGACGGACAGCTGCTGATCCAAATAAAATGATGACGGAGAGGATCCCATTCAGCTCTCTGCAGTGAGCGTCCAAGGTAGGGAGGTGGTGCATCCACCTTCACTTCCTACTCCTGGGTCCAAGGAAGCTTAGAGGTGTCCATATGAGAGTCGCTGAGGGGTAGATGCACAGCCTCTGGCCAGAGTTGACATGATAATATTGAAAGTGAACTAGGAGGACACCACATGCCAGAACACACTGGGAACACCTGCCAGCAATGCTATCTGCTGAGTAAACCGAGGGCAGGGCTGGTAGGAGGCAGAGGTGGTAGGAAGACTCACTCTAAGGGTGCCATGGTTCTTCTTTAGGGATTCGTAGGGGACAGACTGACCAAGAGAACAGCAGCCTAGTGGGTTCTTAAGCAGGGAGCCTTTAATAAAGCCAAGGTTGAATGTACATGTTGAAGATGCTTACATCATCTCACTCTCCATCCACCAGGTAAGAAATCACCTGTCCACTGGCCCACACTCCTGTCTGCCTCCCGGACCACCAGCACCATGCCTCGTGGTCAGAAGAGTAAGCTCCATGCTCATGAGAAATGCTGCCGTAACAAAGCTCAGGCCCAAGGTCATAAGGATGCCCAGACAGCTGCAGCACAGGAAGAAGTGGCCAGTTTCTCCTCCTCTCCCTTTTATGTGGATGGTGTGCCAAGCTCCCCTGTTACTGTCCCAGCCACCACCAGGGCCGTGGCAGGTGTTCCTTGCCAAAGATCTGATGTAAATGCCACCAGCCAAGTTCAAAAAAGTAAAAATTCCTCAGAGGCCTCACCTTCCACTGATATGTCTGGCCAAGATCTTCTAACTAGGAAGGCAAGTATGTTGGTACGATCCTTGCTATGTAAGTATAAAGTGAATGAGCCCATTAAAAAGATAGACATGCTGAAGATTGTCCACAAAAGGTACAAAGAACACTTCCCTGAGATCCTCAGGAAAGCTTCTGAGCATATGGATCTGGTCTTTGGCCTAGAATTGAAGGAAGTCCAGCCGAACAGCCACTCCTATAACCTTGTCTGCAAGTCAGATGATACCGGTGATGGGAGTCTGAGCAGTGCCTGGCGATTTCCTATAAAAGGGATTCTGATGCCTCTCCTGGGGGTGATCTTCTTGCATGGCAACCGTGCCTCTGAGGAGGAAGTCTGGCAATTCCTGAATATTCTGGGCATCTACGATGGAAAGAGGCACTTCATGTTTGGGGAGCCCAGGAAGCTTATCACCCAATATTTGGTGAAAGAAAAGTACTTGGAGTACCGCCAGGTGCCCAACAGTGATCCTCCACGCTTTGAATTCCTGTGGGGTCCAAGAGCCCAAGCTGAGACCACCAAAATGAGAGTGCTGGAGTTTTTGTCCAAGGCCAATGATACCGTCCCGAGTGCCTTCCCATCCTACTATGAAGAGGCTTTGAGAGATGAGGAGGAGAGAGCCCGGGCTATTTCTCCAACTAAAGCTGGCACTACTTCCAAGGCCAGCACGTGCTCCAAGGCCACATCCAGACTCAACTCTCACCCTGAGTGAGGTCTGAGGTGGACACTTCACTATCTGGTTTGAAAGGCCTGTTAAGCGGTGCTCCTCATATGCACGAATATCTTGTTATCGTTTTTTGTTGTTTTGCATTTTGGGGTGCTTTCCTTTCAAAATAAATTACAGTTAGATTCAGAATATAAGTTTATGAGTGACATGGGTTCCACATTCATTGCTGTGTATCAGGTTTAGGAGTAAGATTTTGGTTTTTTTCAAATACGCATTGAGAATTCTTAAATCACTTTGAGATCCAAAACAAGATAACATGGCTTTAGGATAGGAATAGCCTGAGAAATAAAGAACTCTACACTAAAAAAGAGGGGATCAGAAGATTAAATGACATACAGAGATAGATCAAGTAAAAGTTGGTCAATTCTTGGTTTGCCTTACTCCCATTTAGTCTTTCTTTTTGTAACTTTATAAAGATATGTACCTGAATTTGCTTATGATTTTCAATGATGTTTGAGAGTATAAACTGTAATCTAGCTCGCTCTTCTTAGCTTTTATTTCACACAGTCATTAACTGAGCATCATCACTTTGGATGACTTCGTGCTTTCACTGAGGATGTTAGTCAAAAAAGACCCAGCACATGTCCATGCAATTACAGATTCTAGGAGAAGCTATCATTACAAAAGAGGGTGAGATATACAGTGCAGTGATCAAATTTTAAAAAAAAACAAAAAGAGGGTGAGATACACTAGTTCCTGAGGAACAAGTCAAAAGGGCAGTATGGGATGGTTACAGACAGCCTATTACTTAGTTTTCATCAACAAGCAGAATTTTGGACACTTAAGAGGTTTTCTTTTTTTTCTAGATCACTGCATAGTTTCAGACATCTCTGTTAGATGTAAAAAAAAAAAATCCAGCTGAATGGATGGTACCCTGAGGTCAAGATAATCATAATAATAACTCCATTCCCTAATGTCTCCAAACGACACTGGCATAGTGACATGCTTTCCATACATTACATATATTCTAGCGAACCTACAAGACAGGGCTTATCAGACTCACTGTATACTGGACAGTTGAGACTCATAGAGTTAGCATATGGTAATGTGCCAAAATGCATTGGGCTAGTAAATGACAAGGCTGGAACTAGACAGCTGATCTAAGTTACTGTATGCCCACACTGTTCTTCTCCTCCCACCCTGAGACACAAGCTGTGCCTCTTATTTCAGTTTTCCTCTCATTACTTCAAAACATATCGAATGATAAAAAGAATGTCCTTGTATCCAAACTACTATATTGAAAACATAGCCAGAACAGTAAGAATGCCAAAATAATTGAGAGGTATAAAACGAGAGACAATATTCTGTGACATTATTATGATGTACATTTGCAATGTTAGATAACCTTTACCGGACATCTTTCCTCCAGAAGACAGGAACCAAGATGAAGGCCCTACATAAGGGTTCTGTGGAGAACAACACCCCAGAACATAGGGGTTCTATGGAACACCAGCCCCGTCTGCTCTCAAACACAAAGGGAACCAGACAAAGCTGTATGGCTGAGCATAGCCTCCCTCATTCTTCAGACTTTTCGGGGGCATAAGAGCCTTGGACAAAGGGCAAAGTTCTCAGGTCAGCAGAGGAAAGAGTATCAGGTTCTCATAGAAATGGACATGAGATACCACAATGGGATAGATAGAATGACGCAGCCAGAACAATAGGATCCAATGAAGTCCCATCCCTGTTGTGAGTCCTGTGAGGTTCAGAACAGTCCTGGTTGCTCGTAGCTAACACTGACTTTCAATTCGTGACCCTGGGAGGTGAGGATTTTGTCAGAAGGCTAGAGCCTCACATAAGCAGAGAGTGGAGTCCCCCGCAGGAAACTTTATAGTCAAAGTGGAGACCAACGTGGTACCACTGAAGCCACAGTTGACGAGGCTACACTTAACCCTCCCTCTGCTTTTATCCCTGGGAGGCTCAAGCAGGAGCTGACAAGTTCAAGTCCTTCTTGAATTCTGGGTTCCAGGTCGCAAGGGGTTGAGAGCATTGGCGTACAAGCTGTCTTTTCAACCGTGACTGGAAACCCAGACATGAGCGTGTCAAGATGACAATCCTGTATGAGGAGGGAGGCAGCCAACTGCTCCATGAGAGAGATGTCCATCCCATATCCCGCTTCTGTAGTTGTCCCTGGGAAGTCACATCCAGAGCCCTCAGGCCTCATTTGCTGAAAAGGGATGGTGTCAGGGACTTAAAGTCCTTGCACTAATGGTGGAGGCCCCAATCAGGAGAGGAATGATGCCTGGTACTCACAGCAGTCCACATGATGACACTAAGTAACAATGAGAGCGTCCCTCCCTGAAGAAAGGGGCCACATAGCGCCCTGTTGCTGTTGTCACAACTCACACCATGTCCCCTAGTCATGGTGACATGATGAGTCATACTCAATTTCTCTCAGAACACCTCAAGGATCTGAGGCACATCATCAAAGGGGGCAGCCACAGGTGAGCAGAAGGAGGAATTGCAGATTGTGCCAGGAACCAACGTAAGGCCCCTACAACCTGAAAGGCCCTTCAATCTCCAAAGAGTGGGGGACAGCACAGATTCCTTCCACTACTGCTAGCCTTGGTAGGCCAGGGGCTCTTGTGCCCAGATGAGGCAAACATCGTTTCCTCCTAGGGTTTCTCAGGCTATTTATTGAGGGCATCAGTATGAAGGATAACCCTCAAGTCAAGAGAGAGAATATTTGCAGGTTGTGCCAGGAATCAGGGTGATGACAGTGAAGAGTGTGGGGAAACACAACCCATATCATGCATGGCCACACAGAGTCTTGCCCTCTGCTAGCTCCAGGAGATCAAGTGCAGAGATGTCAGCCAGGGAGGCTCATTGGTCCCATAAAAGAGGAATAGGGAAGTAAGTGTTTTGGTCTGACGGTGGCCCCATGTGAATGGAAGGAGTGATGATAGGCCTGACCAAGAGCCAAATTTAGGACTTGAGTTGGGTTATTGAGTGGGACAATCCAGTAAATCGTATTGGGAAAATTCAACATCCACATGCCAAAGAGATAAACTGGATGCTGATTTGATATCTCACTCAAAAATTAGTGACAGATGGGGTAAAGATGTAAACATGAGACTTGAAACCAAAAAATCCAAGAAAAAAGAAGCACTGGAAAAATAATTCCTTCACATTGGTCTCAGGGATGATTTCTTTTTAATGTGCCACTAGAACAGAAACAAGAAGTGCAAATAGAGAAAAAGAAAAGACTCTACAATACAAACCTGTACAGCAATGGAAACAACAAAATGAAAGGGCAATCTATGCAATGGGAGGAAATAACTGCAAAGCACTCATCTGATAAGGGGCTAATATCCAAATTGTATAAGGAAACCATACATTTCATTAGCCAATTCATTAATTAAAAACTCACTCACTCCAATAAAAAGTGAGCAAAACCTCTGAATAATTTTCTCAAGACAACACACAAGTGGCCAAGAGGTACATGAAAAGGTGACCACAACCATGAATCATCAAGGAAATGGAAATCAAAATCACAATCAGATATCACCTCATACCTGTTAGGATAGCTACTATCATAGAGACAAGTGATAACATGTGTTGGTGAGGATGTTGAGAGAAACAAACTTTTACACGGTTGGAGGGAATGTACATTCGTACTGCCATCATGAAAAACAGTTTGGAAGGTCCTGGAAGCATTATTAAACTAGAACTAACACATGATTCGACAATCCCACATCTCAGTATATATGAAATCATTATCTCAAAAGGATACCTGCACACGCCTACGTTCATTTCACCATTATTCAACATACCCCATTATGTAAACAAGTCACATATCCACTAATGGATTAAAAAGGTGCCGTGTACATACAATGGAACAGTATTTAGCCTTAAAAATAAAGGATCCTGTAACATGGCACAACATGGGTGAACATGGGGGACATTTATCTAAGTGAGTATGCCAGTTCCAGAACAACAAATGTTGCATGATCCCACTAATATGATGTATCTAGAACAGTCAAACATATAGCAACACAGAGGAGAATGGTGATGGCCAGAGGCTGGAGGGAGGGAGAAAGTTGCAGATGCTCTTCAACTGGTGCAGTTTCAGTTATACAAGATGAGTCAGTTCTAGCGATGTGATGTAAAACACTGAGCCCCTATTTAACAATACTGCATGTAGTGCGCACTTGACGATCTGTTAGGTGAGTGGTTCTCCCGTTAAGCGTTCTTACCACCACAACAATAATAGAGCTGACTGTCTTGCTCTCTCCCCAAGTAGAGAGTAAGCTGATTAAGTGCAACTATTTGGGAAAGATAACTCTTATCACGTCAGTGGGGATATAAATGGGGCAGCCACCATGAAAATCAATAGGAGGTTCCTCAAAAAATTCAAAATAGAACCAGCATATAATTCACCTATGCCACTTCTGCATACCCATCCACAACAACAGAAATCAAGATCTTGAAGAGATACCTGCACTACCAAGTTCAATGCACCGTTATTCACAACAGCCAGGAAATGGAAGCAAACCCAATGTCCACTGATGGATGAACAAATAAAGAAAATATGGTACTACATACGATGGAGTATTGTTCAGCCTTAGAAAGAAAGCAGCCCTGCCTTTTGCAACAACAGAGCAGAACCTAGAAGACAGTATGCTGAGTGAAACTACCCAGATGCAGAAAAACAAATACATGATACCACACATATGACGAATCTCAAATAGTCAAACTGATATAAGCGGAATAGAATGGTGGTCACCAGGAGCTAGGAGGAGGTGTCATGGGGAGGTTCTAGTCACAGGATACAAAGTTTCCATTGTACACGGTGAATAAGTCCTGTGAAGACACTGTATACCACAGGAGCTATAGTTAACAACATGATATTGGATAGTTAAAATTTTGCCGTTGTATCTATGGTTTCTGTACCCACAGGATAATAAATGAATGAAGAACAAATGAATAAATGAATGAATGAGTGAATGAATGAATTTAAGAGTGGAAACTTTTGAGTCCACATACTCTTGTTGGGCATGTAAGACCGCAGGGAATCGCAGTCGGAAGCAGTGTGCCCTGACTGCATTCCAGGGACTTGGGAAGGCGAGGGCTTTGTTGGGGGTCTGGAGCACTACGGTGTGTAGAGGGAGGATTCCCAGGCTCTGATACAGGACACTGAGTGAGGACCCTGAGGGAGGACCTAGGGACCTCTGGCTCCTACAAGACAGGGTCCCACATGCCCTGGCCCTGCCCTCAGCCACAGAGACCAACAGCAACCGTCGCCAGATGTGACTGACCCAGCGCTCCGCTGACGAGTCGACGAGCTCGGCTGGAAGCTGAGCTTCTGCTTGGTCCAGGGTGGAGTCCCAGTACTGGTCTGAACTCAAGGTGAGAATCTGAGTGACGACTCTAGTGACTACGCCGCCTCCCACAACAAAGGTGGCGCTACAATGTCCTGCCCTTGAGATCCATAGTGGAGGTAGCCAGAGCTCTCTGCCTAAGTTCTGCCTGGAAAGCGTCCAGGACGAAGGCCTGGATCTAAGACAGTAGCTCTGCTCCTTCAGATCAGGAAACTTGGGCCCTAACTAGAGTCAAGGAGAGGGAACAGGGTGCAAAGGAGGAAGTCTCTTCCCACTCAAGATGGCTACACTCCAAACAATGCAGCACCCCTACTCTCACTTCTGGGAGTCTCCAGGCAGGGACAGTCGTATGGTGCAAGCCCAAACTTCCGCACGAGCTCAAGACAGTGAGGGCTTTGTTTGGAGGCTGTTGGACGTGGTTCAGTAGAGCGAGGAGTCCCTGGTTTGCAGAGATGCCCCAAGAATGGCAAGTGAGGTCCTAGACACCCCCAAAATGTCTGTAATGCTGAGCCACCCCCATCTCTTCTATCTGGTGAGTCCAGAGAGGTGAGGGCTTTAGGCTCAGTGAGTAGCCTCCATTCTCTAGAAGGAGGAGACACAGGGCTACCCAGTAGTGTGGGTGAGGACCCTGAATGAAGACTGACGGTACCAGGCACCCCACAAAAGGAGGAGATAACACGGAGTCCCCCTCCTTGCTTGCACCACCAACGAGACGAGGCATGGAAGTCAGGTGTGTGTGAACCCTGTTTAACTTGGATGGTACTGCGCGGGTGAGGGCCTCTGTCTGAGAAGAGGGACATGAGATCAGCAGTGGCAGGTGTCCCAGTGATGGTGAGGAACCTGAATGAGGACTGAGGACCCCAACCAGACCATGACAGGGAGTCCTATGGAGCTGTCAGCAGGGGGTGCCCCCTGGTGTGGGTGGTGGGCTGATATGCCCCTTAATTCCTCTTAAGATGCCCCGGGCAGATGAGGACCTAAGTTGGCGGTATACCTCTAGTGTATCTGAAAGTAAGGGGCCCAGCCCTGTGAAAAGTTGATATGATGGTCTCGAAGGTGAAATAAGAAGACACACTTGAGACTAGTGGAGGCTCCAGACCAGTAGAGGCCCCACACTCCAGACTAGTGGAGGCTCCACAAGGACTAGAGCTGCCTACTGCTGCTGTCAGAGCCAGTAACCATCAGACAGGGCTACCGGACTGTACCTGAGAATCACTTTAATGATTTCCATGCTGTTCTCAGATGATGGCTTCATCAGAACAGGAGCCCTGTGGGTTCCTAGAGCACTACCTTCAAGGGAACCTCCAGAGGTGGCCTTCCTAAAGTCAAAGTGGTATATCCCTGTTGAAGGTGCTCACAACCTCTCTCCTCCCATTCCCAGATCACCTGCTGTCCCATCCACACTCTTCCCTACTATCCTTGACCCCAGTCATCCTGCCTTGGCGGTCAGAAGATGAAACTCCACTTCCATGAGAAATGCCACCAGGCCCAGTGTGTCACCCTGTGTCTGAGGGGTGCCAGGGAGAAAGCATTCCTCTCCTCGTCCCCTCCTCCATTTGGAGTGTTTATGCAGAGAAAGCCAGGTGCTACGTAACGAAGTACTCTCATTCAGCCTCTGGTCGAATGCCCAGAATTCACTTCACTAGACTAGCACTCTTTGTCCTGAGGTTGGGGAGCCAGAGTGCATTCCTTTCAAAAGGCATTGAAATCAGCTTACGTTGTGTGTCAAGTAGAAACACTAGGCAAGGTCTAGATTGTTGCTGGTGGTTAATTGAATGGAACTGGAAGTGGCTTAGAAAGAAGAGTGGCTGAGAAGGAGGTAAGTCTTTGATCCTCAAAACATATTTTAGGAGCTTTCTATTGCATCCACTGAGGAAGTTTACCTCACACCGACACTGACTGACATGCTCTAATGGGGGACATAGTACTTAATTCTCCTTGCTAAGCAGCATTATGCCGGATAGGGTTTTCTTTGTCCTAGAGCACTGATATTCTCTCACATCACCTCGATTAAAAGTTAAATCTTAGTGCAGTGCATTGGAACTCCTGGGGACAAGTTAATCATAGTAAGGACTGGCATCCTTTAAAGTCTCGACAGGCACTTTGCATGCACTATATTCATTGCCCCAGTCCCGAAGACAGAGCTTTTCAAACCCATGGCACAGATGAAGGAACTGAAGTTCACCGAGTTTGGTAATTTGCCTAATTTCACAACGCTGCTAAGGGACAGGGCTGGAACCAGACTTCTGCCCCAAATTCATCTGAAGCTTACCCTTCCCCTCTCCTCCCAGCCTGAGGCCGACTCTGTGTTCATTCATTCACCTTTCTTCTCACTATTCCTAAATGTATCTCTGGTGACAGAAAGAATTCTGTACCACAGACACTTCGTTGAAATACATAACCTGAGCAATAACCATATTAAAATAATTGAGACATGTAAATAAAGGAAAGAGAAAGTGATTGGTAATAATGTGATCATGTACATATCCAAAGTCAGCAAACCTCAAAAGTTCAAGCGCTCACAACCATTGTGCTCAGCACCATCTGCATAGAAAGTTAAATCTGTTCAAGAAAGGTTACATGAGAAGCTAAGTCAGGATGGAAAAAGAAGGAATAGATCAATGTATTTTTTCTTTTTTTGTTGACAGGATATAATCCTGGGGTCTCTGCCTTGGGCTTCATCATCCCTATGTCACATCGTTGCTGGGACAGGGAACCAATGATTGAAGGGATTGAAATACGGAAACCGGCCAAGGGTTTGCAGAGATGGGGCCTTTCTCAGAAGGGTTTTAATCAAGAAACAGGAGGCATGCTTAAGAGCCCTGACAGGGCGACTGCTAGGAGCAACATGACAGGCCAAGTTGTCAGTCTGAGGATTCCCGTCTCTTGTTCTTCAGGGTTCTCAGGGACTTGGTTCTGGTTCCCTAGGAGAATGACTCGAGGTCAGTAGAGGAGGGGTCACAGTCTGTGACATTCTGAAGGTGAGGACCCTGAATGAGGGATGAGGCACCACCCATGCAGAATAACACTGTAGCCCTGCTGTCTGTATCCCTGCGAGACCCAGGAGAGTTTCCACCTGTGTGGTCTCAGGGAGAGAAGGGCTGTGTCTAATAGGGTCGATCCCCAGTTGTGTAAAGGGCGGAGTCTCAGCCACAAGCAGCGTCAAGGTGAGGGCCCTCAGTGCTAATGAGAGGATGTCTGCCCAAAAGACGGAGGCTCACAGGGTCCCACCCTTCTTGGCAGGCCTGTGAGGCCAAGCAGACAACGGAAGCAGTGCGCCCGGACTTCCCCACTGCACTAAGGAGACAAGGGCTTGGTTTGGGGCCTGGAGGACAGGGGTCACCAGAGGGAGGAGTCCCAGGCACTGATGACACAAAAGTGAGGGCTCCAGCAATGAGGACCAGTGACCACCGACTCTGCAACAAGGGGGTCTCACAGAGCCCCGCCCCAGATGTCAGCCCTCAGACATCCGGGACACCACGCTGACGGGACGCCTAGACTTCCGGTTCAGAGCCGGAGCCTGAGCCGCAGCCGCAGCCGGAGTCCCAGCCGAGCGGAGGCCGTTTTCTGGTGCCTGTCGCGTTGGTTCGATTGGGGTACTTTGGTGGGACTGGCCTGGAGTCACGGTGAGGAATTTGAGTGGGAACATAAGAATCCACACGCCTCCCATTCTGAAAGTGAGGGCCCCCCTCCCGCCCCCTCCGATGTAGTCCCGCTCCGAGAGGCTCCATCCAAGATGGCGGACTGTATTCCGCCTGGAATGTGTTAGGGGGAAGGGCTTCCTCTTCGGGACCAGCTCTAGTTCCACACACGGAGGACTTGTCAGTCCCAGTTCGATTCCAGATGAGGGCACTGAGTGGAAACATAATAAAAGATAACCCTCGCATAACGAAGGTGTGGCCCGCCATTGCTCCCGTACAGTCCGGCTCGGAGATGCCACAGCCAAGATGGTGGTCTGTATTCCGCCGGGATTGTGTTAAGGAGAAGGGCTTTCTCTTTGGGAATACCCCAGTTCTACACACGGAGGACTTGTCAGTCACAATTCAATGCCAGATGCGGGCACTGAGTGGGAACAGAAGAAAGCACACCTCTCACGTAACAAACACCCTCTCCCGACCCTTCCCTGTAGTCTGGCACTGAGAGATGCCAGTCAAGATGGTGGACTGTATTTGGTTGGGAATGTATTAGAGGGAAGAGCTTCCTCTTCAGGACCATCCCCAGTTCTAGACACGGAGGACTTGTCAGTCCCAGTTGGATTCCAGATGAGGACACTGAGTGGGAACATCAGGAAACACACCCCTCGCATAACAAAGGTGGGGACCCCTCCTGATACCTCCCCTGCAGTCTGACCAGAGAGGCCCCAACAAAGACATCATACTCTGTTTACCCGGTATTGTGTTGGGGAAAAGGGCTTTGTCTTCGGGACTAGTCCCGTTGCTACACACAGGGACTTCTAGGCCCAAACTGCAGTCAAGATGAGGGCCCTGAGTGCTTATGAGCGGGCCTCTGCACATAAACGGGGTTACGCAGGGCAGCGCTGCTGCACTCAGCTCGAGGAGGCACCATGCAAACTAAACGCCTAAAAAGCAACTAAATTCACCTCTCACCGCCACACAGGGAGGTGAGGGCACCCCGAGAGGTCCCCAACTGAACAGAGGAAACAGCAGGCAGTGCTGGCAATCTGAGGTGGCCACTCATTTCTCTAAGGGGGAATCATGGAGGAAAAGGTCTTGGTCTAATGTAGGAAATTTTTTTTTAAATTTGTTTCAGGTGTACAACACAGTGCAATAGTTATACTTTTTGCCCCTCAAAATGAAAACCCCCCTCCCGCAATTCACCACTCCACTCCTCCCCCCCATATCATATACATCTATTACACTTCCTTTAATGCCCTTCCAAGGTATAATCCACATCCTGTGACTGACTATATATTCAATTACAGTTGGTATACCATATTATACAACATCAGCTTCGGGTGTACAGTGCAGTGATCAAGCCTCTACTCCATCCAAGAAATGGTCTCCCTAACAAGACATGTGACCATCTGACACCCCACAAAATATTTACAACATTATTACTTATATTCCCCGAACTGTCTTTCATATCCCTGTGGCAATATTATAGATGCCTATTTATGCTGTCTAATCCCTTCCCCTTCTCCCTCATTCCCAACCCCCTCCCAACTAGCAAACTTGTTTTTCCTCTGTATCTGAGACTGTTTCTGTTTACTTTGCTCGCTCATTCAGTTTTTCAGATTCCACATATAAGTGAGATCATGTGGTATTTTTCTTTCTCCGACTGACGTATTTCACTTAACATAATAGTCTCTGGGTCCATCCATATCATTGCAAATGGTACGATTTCATTCTTCTTTATAGCGGAGTATAAAGTACCATTGTATAAATGTAGCACAGTTTCTTATTCCAGTCATCTACCGATGGGCATTTCGGTTGTTTCCCAGTCTTGGCTATTGTAAATAGCGCTGCAATGAACATAGGGGTGCATATATTTTTTTGAATTAGTGTCTTGGGTTTTTCAGGATAAATACCTAGGAGTGGAAATGCTGGGTCAAAAGGTAGTTCCATTTCCAGTTTTTTGAGATACCTCCATACTGACTTCCATAGTGACTGCACCAACCTGCAAACCCACCAACAGTGCAGCAGGGTCCCCTTTTCCCCACACCCTCGCCAGCACTTGTTGTTTGTTGATTTGTTGATGATAGCCATTCTGACCTGAGTGAGGTGGTATCTCATTGCGGTTTTTATTTGCATTTCGCTAATGACCAGTGAGGTTGAACATTTTTTTCATATGCCTGTTGGCCTTCTGTAGGTCCTCTTTAGACTCTTCATATCTTCTGCCCCTTTTTTAATCGGGTTATTTGTTTTTTTGGTGTTGAGTTGCATGAGTGTTTTATAAATTTTGGATATTAACCCCTTATCAGATACATCGTTGGCAAATATATTCTCCCATTCAGTAGGCTTCCTTTTTGTTTTATTGATGGTTTCCTTTGTTGTGAAAAAACGTTTAAATCTGACATAATCCCATATGTTCATTTTTTCTTTTACTTCCCTTGCCCGCAGGGATGTATCAGTAAAAATATTGCTCCGGGTAATGTCTGCAAATGTACTCCCTATATTTTCTTTTAGGAGTTTTATGGTTTCAGGTCTTACATTTAACTTTTTAATCCATTTTGAATTTGTTCTTGTATATGGCATAAGGAGGTGGTCCAGTTTCATTTTTTTTTTGCATGTGTCAGTCCAATTTTCTCAGCATCATTTATTGAATAGACTATCTTTACCCCAGTGTAAATTCTTGCCTGCCTAGTCATAGATTAACTGTCCGTATATACATGGATTTATTTCTGGGGTCTCTGTTCTGTTCCACTTGTCTATGTGCCTGTTTTTATGCCAATACCATACTGTTTTGATTACTGTAGCCTTGCAGTATGTTTTGATGTCTGGTTGCATGAACTCCCGACTTTGTTCTTATTTCTCAGGATTGCCGAGGCTATTCGGGGTCTTTTATGGTTCCATATAAATTTTAGGATTATAGTTTCTATTTCTGTGAAAAATGCCCTGGGTAGTTTGATAGGAATTGCATTGAATGTATATATTGCTTTAGACAGTATGGACGTTTTAACTATATTAATTCTTCCTATCCATGATCATGGTAGGTGTTTCCATTTATTTGTATCTTCTTTGATTTCTTTCTTCAGTGTCTTATAAATTTCTGAGTACAGATCTTTTACTGCTTTGGTGAAATTTATTCATAGGTATTTGATAGTTCTTGAAGCAATTGTAAATGGGACAGTTTTCTTAATTTCTCCTTCCATTCATTTATTATTGGTATATGCAAATGCCACTGATTTCTGAACATTGATTTTATATCCTGCTACTTTACTGAATTTGTCTATCAGTTCCAATAGTTTTTTGAACATCTAACTTATTGATCAGCAAAAATAGTGTGTATTTATACCACCTCTTTAAAGGTACTTTTCCCTGTTCTTCACATCAGGCTGAAAAACCTCTCATTTCTTCTGATGGAGGAGGGAAAGGTCTTGGTCTAATGGAGGAACTTCATTTCAGCAAAAGGGACCCAATCCCTGATAGGATTCTGGATTGTGACACTGAGTGAAGATGGGGGACGCCACCCTCTCAGAAAGTAGGTGGCCACATAAAGCCCCAGCTCTGCTTGCACACCTGGGAGACTGAGGCATGTTGATGTGAGTTGCACTCACTTCTTCCTGGGACACCTCAGGGAGGTGAGAGACCAGGTTAAAGGTTGCAACCTCAAGTCAGCAGCAGAAGAACTTGGAGTTATGCCAGGTTTCATGCAAAGACCATTGACGACTGTGAGGATGTCCCAAACCGTATCACAGGGTCCTCAAAATTTCTCCCTACTGTCAGTTCAGGCAACCTCAAGGAATGATTTCAGACATAAAGGCCAATGATTGCTCACCGTCGTGTAACAGGAAAGTGAGTTCTAGGTCAGAGGGGAGTGGACCCAGGGCAGCAGAGGGAGAAGTCTTAGAACCTCTCCTCATTCCAATTTAGACTTGAGTTGGGATCCTATGTTGCACCATGTACCATGGGACCTCAACCTGCTTGCAGTAGCTCCCACACTTGGGAGACTATGTTTGGTCAGGTAAAGTCAATTTGACTTTCTCCTACTGGGACTCAGGTGGGTTGTCTCTTACTATGAGGAATTCTCTAGCAAGAAACATATTGAGGAACCAGAGTGAGGGCTCAAGTGACTTCCCACCTTGAAAAGAGGGTTCATTGAAGTGTCCATCCCAACCCCTTAATGTCAGCACAAGAGATCTCAGGGAAGGGCTGTCAGGATGAGAACCCGCCTGACTTGTTTTGTCAGGACTAGGGGAGGTGAGATCCTTAGTCTGAAGGTGTAGCCACCAGTCAGCCAAAGGGGAGTGCTGCGAATCCTTACAAGGAGCCAGGGTGAGGAAGTTGACTGACAGCTGCCGATCCAAATGAAATCAGGAAGAGAGGATCCCTCTCAGCTCTCAGTACTGTGTCCACTGCAGGGAGGTGTTCTGAGGCCCACCTTCAGTTCCTTCTCCTGGGTCCAAGGCAGCTTTGAGGCGTCAGTGTCAGAGTAGTAGAGGGGCAGGTGCCGAGACTCTGGCCACAGTTGACATAGTTGTATTGAACATAAACTAGGTGGACCCCACATGCCACAACACTTGTGTCACCCCTGCCAGCACATGCTCTCTTCTGAGTAAACCCAGGGCAGCGCTGGTAGAAGGCAGGGGAGGACTCACTCTAAGATGCCATGGTTCTTTTACAGGATTCTTAGGGGACAGCCTGACCAACAGAACAGGAGCCTAGTGGGTTCTTCAGCGGTACCCTCAAGGAACTTGCAGAGGGAGACTTTAATAAGTCCAAGGTGAAATCGACCTGTTGAAGGCGCTTACATCATCTCATTTTTAATCCACCAGGTACGAAATCACCTGTCCTCTGGCCCACACTCCTGTCTGCCTCTCTGAGCCCAGACATCATGCCTCGTGGTAAGAAGAGTAAGGTTCGTGCTCGTGAAAAACGCCACCATAACAGAGCTCAGACCCAAGATCTTAAGGATACCCAGGCAGCTACTGCAGAGGAAGAAGTGGCCACTTCATCCTCCTCTCCTGATTGTGGGGATGGTCCCTCCACCTCTGCTGTGGCTAGCACTCTCCCGGCACCTCCGAATGTCCCAGACACTACCAGTGCTGCTGCAGGTGCTTCCTGCAAAAGGTCTAATGCACGTGGCAGGAGCCGTGGTAAGAAAAATAACAATTCCCCCCAGGCCTCCACTTCCACTAAGACCTCTGGTAATGCTCTTCTGGACAGCAAAGCGAGTATGTTGTTGCAATTCCTACTGAATAACTATACAAGGAATGAGCCAATAAGGAAGGCAGACATGCTGAAGATTGTGCACAAAAGGTACAGGGAGCAATTCCCTGAGATCCTCAGGAAGGCCTCTGTGAGCTTGGATCTGGTCTTCGGTTTAGAATTGAAGGAAATCAAGCCCAACAGTCAGTCCTATACCCTGGTCTCCAACTCAGATGATACCGGTGATGGGAGTCTGAGCAGTGCTTGGCAATTTCCTACCAGAGGGATTCTGATACCTCTACTGGGAGTGATCTTTTTGCGTCACTACAGCGCCCCTGAAGAGGACGTCTGGGAAATCCTAAATATGTGGGGCATCTATGAAGGACAGAGGCATGTCATCTTCGGAGAGCCCAGGAAGTTTATTACCCAATACTTGGTGAATGAAAAGTACCTGGAGTATCGGCAGGTGCCCAACAGTGATCCTCCACGCTTCGAATTCCTGTGGGGTTCAAGAGCCCATGCTGAGATAAGCAAGATGAAAGTGCTGGAGTTTTTGGCCAAAATCAATGATACCTCCCCCAGGGACTTTCCATGTCATTATGAAGAGGCTTTGAGAGATGAGGAGGAAAGAGCCCAGGCCACTGCTGCAACCATGGCTGGCACTACTTCCAAGTCCACTGGGGACTCCAGAGCCACATGCAGCCACTACTCTCACCTTGAGTGAGGTCTGAGGTGGACACTTCACTATCTGGTTTGAAAGGCCTGTTAGCTGTGTTCCTAATATGCGTAATGATCTTGTTGTCTTATGTAGTTTTTGCATTTTCGTGTGGTGTTCTTTTCAACAAAAAGCTCATCTGGATTCAGAATGTAAGTTTATGAATGACATGGATCACACATTCGTTGCTGTGTGTCAAGTTTAGGAGTAAAATGTTGGTTCTTTGAAACGCACATTGAAAATTCTTGAATGACTTTGAGATCCAAAACAACATAACATGTCTTTAGGATAGGAATAACCTTGGAAATGTGAAGAACCGTATACTAAAATAGTAGGGGAAAGAAGATAAAAGACACACAGAGATAGAGCAAGTAAAAGTCAGTCAATTCTTGGTTTGCTTTACTCCATTTAGTCTTTCTTTCTGTACGCTTAAAAATATATACCGAGATTTGCTGATGTTTTCCAAAAATGTTTTAGAATATAAATCAGAATGAATTTACCTCTCTTTGCTCGTGGCTTTTATTTCACACAAACATTAATTCATTTTCATTGCTTCGGAAGTCTCCATGCTTGCTCTTTAGTATGTTGAGTCAATGACCCAGCATGGGTCCGTGTAATTATAGACTCTAGGAAAAGCTGTTATTACAAACGAGGGTGACATACACTGCTTCATGAGGAACAACTCCAAAGGGCAGTAAGGAGTGTTGCATACAGCATACTACTTATTTTTCATCGATAAGCAGAGTTTTGGCCCCTTAAGGGGTTTTATTTTTTTCTAAAACACTGTATAATTTCTGACTTCTCTTAGATGTTAAAAAAAGAAGAATCCCGCTGGATGGATGATAATGTGAGTTCAACATAATCGTATTAATAACGGCCATTCCCTAATGTCTTTATACAAGACTGGCATAGTGACATGCTTTCAGTACATTACATATATTCTAGCCAACGTACAAGACAGGGTTTATCAGACTCGCTGTCTACTGGACAGCTGGAGCCTTGTAGAGTTAGCATATGGTACTGTGCCAAAATTCATGGGGCTAGTAAATGGCAAGGCTGGAACTAGACAGCTGATCTGAGTTACAGTAAGGCCACACTGTTCTTCTCCTCCGACACTGAGATGCAATCTGTGCCTCGTATTTCAGTTTTCCTCTCTTTACTTCAAAACATATCGAGTGATGAAAGGAATAGCCTCGTGTACAAAGTACTGCATTGATAACCTAGCCAGAACAGTAAGAATGCTGGAATAATCGATAAGTATAAACAAATAACTGAAAGAGACAGTATTCTCTGACACCATGATCATCTACATTTGCAATGTTAGATAATCTGAGATAATCTGAAAATGTCAGGGGCTCTCAGAATCCCCCTGGACAGCCTATTCCCTGTATAAACTGACTACCAGAACAGAAGTTCCATGAGAATCTTCATCGGGCTAATGAAGACAATAAATAGATCAATGCATTTTTATTTATTTATTTATTTTCATTTTTTATTATTAATTAGCTTCAGGTGTACAACTAAGTGCAATAGTTGTACTTTTTACTCCTCAGAGTGACAACACCCCTCCCCTAATTCTCCCCCCCCATATCATACTATTACAATTCCTTTGACTCCCTTCTGCCGTATAATCCACATCCCGTGACTATCTGTATAGATCAATGCATTTTTTTTTGCACAGACGGCCCACTACTTGTCCTGGGACCCCCGGTCTTGTGCTACGCTTTCCCCACCTTATATTACTCCTGGAGAGGGTCATATTCTCCGCAAGGAATGCAGAGCACTAACCGCTCAATATTTTGCAGAGATGTGGAATTTACCAGAAGGCTTTGCATCCAAGAGCTAAGAAACAAGATGAGGGCCCCATTTAAGGGGTTTGTGGAGGAGACCAGCACCCCGAATACAGGGGTTCTCAGGACACCAGTCACATCTCTCAAACACAAAGGGAAGCAGAGAGCTGTATGCCTGAGCATTTCTCCCCTCATTCTTCAGACTTTTCAGGGACGTAAGAGCCTTGGTCTAAGGGCAGATCTCTCAGGTCACTAGAGGAAAGAATATCAGGTTCCATAGAACTGGGTGTGAGATACATGGAAGGACGCAGCGACAACAGTAGGATCCAATGAAGTCCCAGCCCTGTGATGAGCCCTGTGAGATTCAGAAGAGTCCCGGTTGCTCGTAGCTAACACTGACATTCAATTCGTGTCCCTGGGAGGTGAGGATTTCGTCAGGAGGCTAGAGCCTCACATAAGCCGAGAGTGGAGTCCCCCGCAGGAAACTTTATAGTCAAAGTGGAGACCAGCATGGTACCACTGAAGCCACAGTTGTCGAGGCTACACTTAACCCTCCCTCTGCTTTTATCCCTGGGAGGCTGAAGTAGGAGCTGACAAGTTCAAGTCCTTCTTGAATTCTGGGTTCCAGGTAACAGGAGGTTGAGAGCAATGGTGTGTACAAGCTGTCTTTTCAACCGTGAGTGGAAACCCAGGCATGAGCGTGTCAAGATGACAATCCTGTATGAGGAGGGAGGCAGCCAACTGCTCCATGAGAGAGATGTCCATCGAATATCCCGCTTCTGTAGTTGTCCCTGGGAAGTCACATCCAGAGCCCTCAGGCCTCATTTCCTGAAACGGGATGGCGTCAGAGACGTCAAGTCCTTGCACTAATGGTGGACACCCCACTCAGTAGAGGAATGATGCCTGGTTCCTCACAGCAGTCCACATGATGACACTAAGTAAACAATGAGAGCGTCCCTCCCAGAAGAAAGGGGCCACATAGCGCCCTGCTGCTGTTGTCACAACTAACACCATGTCCCCTAGTCGTGGTGACATGATGAGTAAATACTCAGTTTCTCTCAGAACACCTCAGGGATCTGAGGCACATCATCAAAGAGGGCAGCCACAGGTGAGCAGAAGGAGGAATTCCAGATTGTGCCAGGAACCAAGGTAAGGCACCTAGAACCTGAAAGGCCCTTCAGTCTCCAAAGAGTGGGAGTCAGCACAGATTCCTTCCACTACTGCTAGCCTTGGTAGGCCAGGGGTTGTTGTGCCCAGATGACACAAACATCACTTCCTCCTAGGGTTTCTCAGGCTATTGAGGGCATCAGTATGAAGGATAACCCTCAAGTCAAGAGAGAGAATATTTGCAGGTTGTGCCAGGAATCCGGGTGATGACAGTGAAGAGTGTGGGGATACACGACTCATGTCATCCGTTGCCACATGGAGACTTCCCTACTGCTAGATCCAGGAGATCAAGTGCAGAGATATCAGCCAGAGGGGCCCCTTTGGCTCCCACAAAGGAAGAAAAGGGAAGTGAGGGTTTGGGCAGGAGGGCATCCATCCCATGTCCATGAAGGGAGGGATGTTAGGCCTCACCAACAGCCAAATTTAGGACTTGAGTTGGGTCCCTGAGTGGGACAGTCCAGTAAATCGTATTGGGAAAATTCAACATCCACATGCCAAAGAGATAAACTGGATGCTGATTTGATATCTCACTCATAAATTAGTGACAGATGGGGTAAAGATGTAAACATGAGACCTGAAACCAAAAAATCCAAGAAAAAGAAGCACTGGAAAAATAATTCCTTCACATTGGTCTCAGGGATGATTTTTTTAAATGTGACACTAGAACAGAAACAAGAAGTGCAAATAGAGAAAAAGAAAAGACTCTACACTACAAATCTGTACAGCAATGGAAACAACAAAATGAAAGGGCAATCTATGCAATGGGAGGAAATAACTGCAAAGCACTCATCTGATAAGGGGTTAATATCCAAATTATATAAGGAAACCATACATTTCATTACACAATTCATTAATTAAAACCTCACTCCCTCTGATAAAAACTGAGCAAAACCTCTGAATAATTGTCTCAAGACAACACACAAGTGGCCAAGAGGTACATGAAAAGGTGACCAGAACAATGAATCATCAAGGAAATGCAAATCAAAACCACAATCAGATATCACCTCATACCTGTTAGGATAGCTACTATCATAGAGACAAGCCATAACATGTGTTGGTTAGGATGTTGAGAGAAAGAAACTTTCTACACCGTTAGAGGGAATGTACATTGGTACTGCCATCATGAAAAACAGTTTGGAAGGTCCTGGAAGCATTATTAAACGAGAACTAACACATGATTCGACAATCCCACATCTCAGTATATATGAAATCATTATCTCAAAAAGATACCTGCACACTCCCACGTTCATTTCACCATTATTCACCATACCCCATTATGTAAACAAGTCACATATCCATTAATGGATTAAAAAAGGTGCCATGTACATACAATGGAACAGTATTTAGCGTTAACAATAAAGGATCCTGTAACATGGCACAACATGGGTGAACATGGGGGACATTCTTCTAAGTGAGTACGCCAGTTCCAGAAGAACAAATATTGCATGATCCCACTAATGTGATGTATCTAGAGCAGTCAAACAAGCAACACAGAGGAGAATGGTGGTGACCAGAGGCTGGAGGTAGGGTGAAAGTTGCAGCTGCTCTTCAACTGGTGCAGTTTCAGTTATACAAGATGACTCAGTTCTAGCGATGTGATGTAAAACACTGAGCCCCTATTTAACAATACTGCATGTAGTTTGCACTTGATGATCTGTTAGGAGAGTGGTTCTCCCGTTAAGCGTTCTTACCACCACAACAATAATAGAGCTGACTGTCTTGCTCTCTCCCCAGTTGAGAGTAATCTGATTAAGTGCAACTATGTGGGAAAGATAACTCTTATCACGTCAGTGGGAATACAATTGGTGCAGCCACCATGAAAATCAACAGGGAGGTTCCTCAAAAAATTCAAAATAGAACCAGCATATAATTCACCTATGCCACTTCTGCATACCCATCCAAAACAACAGAAATCAAGATCTTGAAGAGATACCTGCACTACCAAGTTCAATGCACAGTTATTCACAACAGCCAGGAAATGGAAGCAAACCCAATGTCCACTGATGGATGAACAAATAAAGAAAATATTGTACTACATACGATGGAGTATTGTTCAGCCTTAAAAAGAACGCAGCCTTGCCTTTTGCAACAACAGAGCAAAACCTAGAAGACAGTATGCTGAGTGAAACTACCCAGATGCAGAAAAACAAATACATGATACCACACATATGACGAATCTCAAATAGTCAAACTGATAGAAGCGCAATAGAATGGTGGTCACCAGGAGCTAGGAGGAGGTGTCATGGGGAGGTTCTAGTCACAGGATACAAAGTTTCCATTGTATACGGTGAATAAGTCCTGTGAAGACACTGTATACCACAGGAGCTATAGTTAACAACATGATATTGGATAGTTAAAATTTTGCAGTTATATCTATGGTTTCTGTACCCACAGGATAATAAATGAATGAAGAACAAATGAATAAATGAATGAATGAGTGAATGAATGAATTTAAGAGTAGAAACTTTTGAGTCCCCATACTCTTGTTGGGCATGTAGGACCCCAGGCAGATGCAGTCGGAAGCAGTGCGCCCTGACTGCATTCCAGGCTCTTGGGAAGGCGAGGGCTTTGTTGGGGGTCTGGAGCTCTACAGTGTATAGAGGGAGGATTCCCAGGCTCTGATAGAGGACACTGAGTGAGGACCCTGAGGGAGGACCTAGGGACCTCTGGCTCCTACAAGACGGGGTCCCACATGCCCTGGCCCTGCCCTCACCCACAGAGACCAACAGCAACCGTCACCAGATGTGACTGACCCAGCACTCTGCTGATAAGTCGACGAGCTCGGCTGGAAGCTGGGCTTCTGCTTGCTCCAGGGTGGAGTCCCAGTACTGGTCTGAACTCAAGGTGAGAATCTGAGTGACGACTGTAGTGATCACGCCGCCTCCCACAACAAAGGTGGCGCTACAAAGTCCCGCCCTTGAGATCCATAGTGGTGGTAGCCAGAGCTCTCTACCTAAGGTCTGCCTGGAAAGCGTCCAGGAGGAAGGCCTCGATCTGAGACAGTAGTTCTGCTTCTTCAGATCAGGAAACTTGGGCCCTAACTAGATTCAAGGGGAGGGTCCAGGGTGCAAAAGAGAAGATCTCTTCCCACTCAAGATGGCTACACCTCAAACAATGCAGCACCCCTACTCTCACTTCTGGGAGTCTCCATGCAGGGTCAGTCGTATGGTGCAAGCCCAAACTTCCGCACGAGCTCAAGACGGTGAGGGCTTTGTTTGGAGGCTGTTGGATGCGGTTCAGTAGAGCGAGGAGTCCCTGGTTTGCAGAGATGCCCCACGAATGGCAAGTGAGGTCCTAGACACCCCCAAAATGTCTGTAAAGCTGAGCCACCCCCATCTCTTCTATCTGGTGAGTCCAGAGAGGTGAGGGCTTTAGGCTCAGTGAGTAGCCTCCATTCTCTAGAAGGAGGAGACACAGGGCTACCCAGTAGTGTGGGTGAGGACCCTGAATGAAGACTGACGGTACCAGGCACCCCACAAAAGGAGGAGATAACACGGAGTCCCCCTCCTTGCTTGCACCACCGACGAGACGAGGCATGGAAGTCAGGTGTGTGTGAACCCTGTTTAACTTGGATGGTACTGCACGGGTGAGGGCCTTTGTCTGAGAAGAGGGACATGAGATCAGCAGTGGCAGGTGTCCCAGTGATGGTGAGGAACCTGAATGAGGACTGAAGACCCCAACGAGCCGAGGGCAGTGAGTCCCACAGAGCTCTCCGCAGTGCCTGCCCCCTGATGGGGACTGTTGGATGATGTTCCCCTTTAGTTCCTCTTTAGATGCCCCAGGAAGATGAGGACCTAAGTTAGAGATGTACATATAGAGCAGCTCAGAGGAAGGGACCCAGCCCTGCCAAAGGATGATATGATGGTCTGGAAGGTGAAATAAGAAGACACACTTGAGACTAGTGGAGGCTCCAGACCAGTAGAGGCCCAAAACTCCAGAGTACAGGGGGCTCCACAAGGACAGGATGTGCCTACTGTTGCTGTCGGCCCCAGCACTCATGTGACAGGCATAGCAGGCTCCACCTGAGAATCACTTTAACGATTTCCACACCGTTCTCGGATGATGGGTTGATCAGCACAGGGGCCCCGTGGATTTCTTGAGTGCTGCCCTCAAGGGAACCTGCAGAGGTGGCCTTCCAAAAGTCCAGATGGCATATCCCCGATAAAGCTATTTGCACCCTCTCACCCTCTCTGTTCTCATGCCCAGATCAACAGCTGTCCTATCCGCACTCCTCCCTGCTTCCTTGCCCACAATCGCCCTGCCTTGGGGGTACAAAGCAAAAGCTCCCACCTCCATGATGAATGCCATTAGGCCCCGCTACCTTCCCGTCGTGGTAGGAAGAGGCTTGGAAGATGAGAAAGAGAGAGTCCAAGCCTCAATTCCACTAAGGCCTGACACCAATGCCATGAAGTCAATGACTCAGGCCCATGCCCAGCAGCTCCTCCCACACCGAGTGAACTGAGGCACACGCTTCACTTTGTGGTGAAGTGAGCACTCTGTACTCCAAGTGGTGGAGAGCTGGGTGTGAGTGAGGGCACACAGTGTACCACCATACCTTCGTGTTCCTGTTCTGGATGGGTCATTTGGAGAGTAAACTGTGTTTTGCTTTTTCCCGTTTTCAGTGTTGATACTTCTAAATGAAGGTTTATCTAGCATTATAACCAAAGTTAAGACATCACATTGGTGACACTTATTGTTGTTTATCAGGTTGAAGAGTAACAGTTGGGCTGCTTTGCAAAACAAATTGGGAAAACTCCCATCCTATTGAGTAGTCCGGTGCAAGATAGCAGGGCACTGGAATATGCATTTCCCTGAAAATGTGAAGAAACAAAGCACTAAACATTAGGGAATCAAGAAATGGAGAAAAATAGGAAGGTCGTCAATACTGGGCTTCCCAGTGCCTTTTACTCTGTGTTCTATAAAGTTGTAAATAACAGTATATGCACGTGGCTGATTCAAGAATGTAGAATTAAATCATAATAAACCAGGCCCCGTGCTCACAGGCTCACTTATTCTCCAAACAGTAATTGAGCATCTGCTCTTAGAAGGCCCCATGCTAGTGCTGGGAGAGCAGAGAAAAAGAAGACCTAGCCACGGATCATACAATTACAGGTGGGAGAATCAGCCATCATAGTAGGAAAACGGTGACATACACTCTAAGACCAAAAGGATGACTGAGAAGACGGAAGAAGAATGGACAGAGGTGGTTCTAGATGAGAGCAGTCAATTGTCAATGCCCTGGTGCAAAAATGCAATGTCCGACCTTGGGAAAACAGAATCTCTGAGTGGGAGGGAATGTCCCTTAGCAGCATTGTGTTTAACGGTGCTGTGACAATCCTGAGCAAGGGACCAGACCCTCAGATACATGGGGGATGATTAGTTCAAAGACTAAGTCTGCAAACAGAAACTGCACTTAACAATTACTTTGAAATTCTGGATAAACCAGAGAGAAATCACCTGGATGGAATCTGTCCTGTGCTAATGTCCCAGTGCCGGTGAACACACTGTGCAAATTAGATATTTTGTTCACATCATCTCCAGGGAGTTGCTGAAAAATAAGGGTGATAATCCCTCCAGATAAGATGCCCGGAATTCGCATCACTGGATTGTGACTCCTTGTCCTGAGGTGGGGTAGCTACAGTGTGTTCTTTTCAAAAGGCATTCAAATTAGCTTACCTTGTGTATAATATGGCAAACTCTAGGCAAGGTCTACATGGTTGCTGGCGGTTAATTGAACGGAACTAGAAGTGGCTTAGAAAAAAGAGCAGCTGGAAGGAGGTAAGTCTTTGATCCTCAGAACATATTTTAGGAGCTTTCTGTTGCATCTACTGAGCAAGTCTACATCACTCCAACACTCAATGACATACTTTAAGGGGGAAATAGTACTCAATTCTCCTTGCTAAGCAGCATTTTGCCTGGTAGGGTTTTCTTTGTCCTACAGCACTGATATTCTCTCACAACACCTCGATTAAAAATTAAATCTCAGTGTAGTGCATTGTAACTCCTGGGGACAAGTTAATCATACTAAGGACTGGCACCCTTGAAAATCTCGACAGGCCCTTTGCATGCACTATATTTATTCCCCCCCGTCCCTAAGACAAAGCTTAACAAACCCATGGCACAGATGAAAAGACAGGTTCACAGAGCTTGACAATGGGCCTAATTCTAGAAGTCTGTTAAGCAACAGGGCTGGAACCAGACTTCTGCCCCAAATTCATCTGAAGCTTACACTTCTCTTCTCCTCCCAGCATGAGGCCGACCCTGTGTTCCTTGATTCACCTTTCTTCTTACTACTGCAAAACGTGTCTCTGGTGATAAAAAGAATTCTGTACCACAGACACTCCATTGAAATACATAACCAGAGTAATAACCATATCAAAATAATTGAGACATGTGAATAAAAGAGAGTAAGAGATAGAGATTGGTGATAATGTGATCGTGTACATATCCAAAGTCAGCAAAACTCAAATGTTCAGGGGCTCAGAAAAGCATTCTGGACAGCACCTTCCACATAGAAAGTTAAATCTATTCAAGGAGGGGTTACATGAGAAGCTAAGTTTGGCTGGAAAAAGAAGGAATAGATTAATGTATTTTTTCCTTTATTCATTGACAGCAAACTAAACCTGGAACTCTCCCTTGGGATACAACTCCCCTATCTCACATCATTGCTAGGACAGAGACCCATTCACTGAAGGGCTAGTACTAGGGAAGCCTTTTGAGAGTTTGCAGAGACGTGGCCTGTCCCAGGAGGTTTTAATGAAGAAACAAGAGGCATGCTTAAGAGACCTGACAGGGCGACTGCTAGGAACAACATGACAGGCCAAGTTGTCAGTCTGAGGATTCCCGTCTCTTGTTCTTCAGGGTTCTCAGGGACTTGGTTCTGGTTCCCTAGGAGAATGACCCGAAGTCAGTAGAGGAGGGGTCACAGTCTGTGACATTCTGAAGGTGAGGACCCTGAATGAGGGATGAGGCACCACCCATGCAGAAGAACACTGTAGCTCTGAAAAGCAGGGACGATGACACAGAGTCTGGTACTGTCTGTATCCCTGCAACACCCAGGAGAGTTTCCACCTGTGTGGTCTCAGGGAGAGAAGGGCTGTGTCTAATAGGGTCGAACCCCAGTTGTGAAAAGGGCGGAGTCTCAGCCACAAGCAGAGTCAAGGTGAGGGCCCTCAGTGCTAATGAGAGGATGTCTGCCCAAAAGACAGAGGCTCACAGGGTCCCACCCCTCTTGGCAGGCCTGTGAGGCCAAGCAGACGACGGAAGCAGTGCGCCCTGACTTCCCCACTGCACTAAGGAGACAAGGGCTTGGTTTGGAGCCTGAAGGACAGGGGTCACCAGAGGGAGGAGTCCCAGGCACTTATGACACAAAAGTGAGGCCTCCAGCAATGAGGAATAATGAACACCGACTCTGCAACAAAGGGGTCTCACAGAGCCCCGCCCCAGATGTCAGCCTTCAGACATCCGGGGCACTGCGCAGCCGTTACGCCTGGACTTCCGGTTCCGAGCCCGTGCCGCAGCAGGAGCAGCCGCCGCAGCCGCAGCCGCAGCCGGAGTCCCAGCCGAGTGGAGGTCGTTTTCTGGTGCGTGTGGCGTTGGTTCGATTGGGGGTATTTTCGTGGGACTGGCCTGGAGTCACGGTGAGGAATGTGAGTGGGAACATAAGAACCCACACACCTCCTGTTACAAAAGGGGATCCTTTCCCGCCCCCGCCCCTGCAGTCCTGCTTGGAAAGGCCCCAGGCTACATGGACAATGTGTTAGGGAAAAGGATTCCTCTGCGGTACTAGCCCCAGTTCTACACACGGAGGACTTGTCAGTCCCAGTTCAAGTCCAGATGAGGGCACTGAGTGGGAACATCAGAAATCTTCCACCTCGCATAAGGAAGTGGGACCCGCCATTGCTTCCCTACAGTCTGGCTCCGAGAGGCCCCAGCCAAGATGGCGGACTGTATTCTGCCGGGAATGTGTTAGGGGGAAGGGCTTCCTCATCTGCAGTACGCCAGTTCTACACACGGAGGACTTGTCAGGCCCAGTTCAATTCCAGATGAGGTCACTGAGTGGGAACATCAGAAAACATCCCCCTTGCATAAGGAAGTGGGACCCGCCATTGATTCCCTACAGGCTGGCTCTGAGAGGCCCCAGCCAAAATAGCGGACTGTATTCTGCCGGGAATGTGTTCGGGAGAAGGGCTTCCTCTTGGGAACTAGCCCCCCTGCTACACACACTTGAACTGCAGTCAAGATGAGGGCCCTGAGTGCTTATGATCTGGCCTCTGCACATAAACGGGGGCCACACAGGTCAGCGCCGCTGCGCTCAGCTCTAGGAGGCACCCGGCAAACTAAATGCCTAAAAAGAAACTAAATTTACCTCTCACGGCCACACAGGGAGGTGAGGGCAGCCCTGAGACGTCCCCAACTGAACAGAGGAAACAGCAGGCAGTGCTGGCAAGCTGAGGTTGCCCCTTATTCCTCCCGGGGGGTGGGGTATCGTGGAGGGAGGGGTCTTGGTCTAATAGAGGAAGTCCATTTCAGCAGAAGGGACCCAGTCCCTGATAGGTTTCAGGGTTGTGACACTGACTGAGGAAAGTAGGGGCATACATTAAGCCCCAGCTCAGCAGCCCCAGGTCAGCAGAGGCAGAATTTCGAGTTATGCCAAGTTTCATGCAGAGACCATTGATGACTGTGAGGATGTCCCAAACAGTATCACCGGGGCCACAAACTATTCTCCCTACTGTCAGTGCTGGCTGACCTCCAGCATAGATGTCACATGGGTGCCCATGAGTCCTCACTGAAGTGCAACACTGAAGTGTAATGATCTTGGTCAGAGGAGAGTGGACCCAGGGCAGCAGAGGGAGAAATCTTAGAAACTCGCCTCAGTCAAATTTAGACCTTGAGTTGGGATCCTATGTTGCACCATGTACCATGGGACCTCAACCTGCTTGCAGTAGCTCCCACACTTGGGAGACTACGTTTGGTCAGATAAAGTCAACTTGACTTTCTCCTACTGGGACTCAGGTAGGTTGTCTCTTACTATGAGGAATTCTCTAGCAGGAGACAAATTGAGGAACCCGAGTGAGGGCTCAAGGGACCATCCAACCCTGAAAAGGGGACAGCAAAGCGTCCATCCTAACCCCTTGATGTCAGCCCAAGAAATCTCGGGGAGGAGCTGTCGGGTTGAGCATCCCCCTCACTTGTTTTGTCGGGACTAAGGGAGATGAGACCCTTAGTCTGAAGGCATAGCAAGCGGAGAGCTGTCAAGCCTTACAAGGAGCCAGGGTGAGGAAGTTGACTGACAGCTGCCGATCCAAATGAAATCAAGAAGAGTGGATCCCTCTCAGCTCTCAGTACTGTGTCCACTGCAGGGAGGTGTTCTGAGGCCCACCTTCAGTTCCTTCTCCTGGGTCCAAGGCAGCTTTGAGGCGTCAGTGTCAGAGTAGTAGAGGGGCAGGTGCCGAGACTCTGGCCACAGGTGACACAGTAATATTGAACATAAACTAGGTGGACCCCACATGCCACAACACTTGTGTCACCCCTGCCAGCACATGCTGTCTTCTGAGTAAACCCAGGGCAGTGCTGGTAGGAGGCAGGCGGAGACTCACTCTAAGATGCCGTGGTGGTTCTTCTACGGGATTCTTAGGGGACAGCCTGACCAACAGAACAGGAGCCTAGTGGGTTCTTCAGCGGTACCCTCAAGGAACTTGCAGAGGGAGTCTTCAATAAAGCCAAGGTGAAATCGACCTGTTGAAGGCGCTTACAACATCTCATTCTCTATCCCCCAGGTACAAAATCACCTGTCCTCCGGCCCACACTCCTCTCTACCTCCCTGACCACAGCCATCATGCCGCGTGGTAAGAAGAGTAAGGTCCGTGCTCGTGAGAAACGCCGCCATAACAGAGCTGAGACCCAAGGTCTTAAGGATGCCCAGACATCTACTGCAGAGGAAGAAGTGGCCACTTTATCCTCCTCTTCTGATTGTGGGGATGGTCCCTCCACCTCTGCTGTGGCTAGCACTCTCCCGGCACCTCCGAGTGTCCCAGACACTACCAGTGCTGCTGCAGGTGCTTCCTGCAAAAGGTCTGATGCACGTGGCAGGAGCCGTGGTAAGAAAAATAACAATTCCCCCCAGGCCTCCACTTCCACTAAGAGCTCTGGTGAAGATCTTCTGGACAGGAAAGCAGGTATGTTGTTGCAATTCCTACTGAGTAACTATAAAATGAATGAGCCCATGAGGAAGGCAGACATGCTGAAGATTGTGCACAAAAGGTACAGGGAGCAATTCCCTGAGATCCTCAGGATGGCCTCTGTGAGCTTGGATCTGGTCTTCGGTTTAGAATTGAAAGAGATCAAGCCCAACAGTCAGTCCTATACCCTGGTCTCCAACTCAGATGATACCGGTGATGGGAGTCTGAGCAGTGCTTGGCAATTTCCTACCAGAGGGATTCTGATACCTCTACTGGGTGTGATCTTTTTCCGTTACAACTGCGCCCCTGAAAAGGACATCTGGGAAATCCTAAATATGTGGGGCATCTATGACGGACAGAGGCACGTCATCTTCGGAGAGCCCAGGAAGTTTATTACCCAAGATTTGGTGAACGAAAAGTACCTGGAGTATCGGCAGGTGCCCAACAGTGATCCTCCACGCTTTGAATTCCTGTGGGGTTCAAGAGCCCATGCTGAGATCAGCAAGATGAAAGTGCTGGAGTTTTGGTCCAAAATCAACGATACCTCCCCCAGGGACTTTCCATGTCATTATGAAGAGGCTTTGAGAGATGAGGAGGAAAGAGCCCAGGCCACTGCTGCAACCATGGCTGGCACTACTTCCAAGTCCACTGGGGACTCCAGAGCCACATGCAGCCACTACTCTCATCCTGAGTGAGGTCTCAGGTGGACACTTCACTATCTGGTTTGAAAGGCCTGTTAGCTGTGTTCCTAATATGCGTAATGATCTTGTTGTCTTATGTAGTTTTTGCATTTTCGTGTGGTATTCTTTTTAACAAAAACCTCATCTGGATTCAGAATGTAAGTTTATGAATGACATGGATCACACATTCGTTGCTGTGTGTCAAATTTAGGAGTAAAATATTGGTTATTTGTAACGCACATTGAAAATTCTTGAATGACTTTGTGATCCAAAACAACATAACATGTCTTTAGGATAGGAATAACCTTGGAAATGTGAAGAACCGTGTACTAAAATAGTAGGGGAAAGAAGATAAAAAGACACACAGAGATAGATCAAGTAAAAGCTGGTCAATTCTTGGTTTGCTTTACTCCATTTAGTCTTTCTTTCTGTACGTTTAAAAATATATACCGAGATTTGCTGATGTTTTCCAAGAATGTTTGAGAATATAAATCAGAGTGAATTTACCTCTCTTTGCTCGTGGCTTTTATTTCACACAATCATTAATTCATTATCATTGCTTTGGAAGTCTCCATGCTTGCTCTTTAGTATGTTGAGTCAATGACCCAGCATGTGTCCGTGTAATTATTGCCTCTAGGAAAAGCTATTATTGCAAACGAGGGTGACATACACTGCTTCATGAGGAACAACTCCAAAGGGCAGTAAGGAGTGTTGCATACAGCATATTACTCATTTTTCATCGATAAGCAGAATTTTGGCCACTTAAGGGGTTTTATTTTTTTCTAAAACACTGTATAATTTCTGACTTCTCTTCAATGATAAATAAAGAAAAATCCAGCTGGATGGATGCTAACGTGAGGTCAACATAATCATATTAATAACGGCCATTCCCTAATGTCTTTATACAAGACGGGCACAGTGACATGCTTTCCGTACATTACATATATTCTAGCCAACCTACAAGACAGTGTTTATCAGAAGCACTGTATACTGGACAGCTGGAGCCTCATAGAGTTAGCATATGGTACTGTGCCAAAATTCATGGGGCTAGTAAATGGCAAGGCTGGAACTAGACAGCTGATCTGAGTTACAGTAAGGCCACACTGTTCTTCTCCTCCGACACTGAGATGCAATCTGTGCCTCGTATTTCAGTTTTCCTCTCTTTACTTCAAAACATATCGAGTGATGAAAGGAATGGCCTTATGTACAAAGTACTGCATTGAAAACCTAGCCAGAACAGTAACAATGCTGGAATAATCGATAAGTATAAACAAATAACTGAAAGAGACAGTATTCTCTGACACCATGATCATCTACATTTGCAATGTTAGATAATCTGAGATAATCTGAAAATGTCAGGGGCTCTCAGAATCCTCCTGGACAGCCTATTCCCTGTATAAATTGACTACCAGAACAGAAGTTCCATGAGAATCTTCATCGAGCTAATGAAGACAATAAATAGGTCAATGCATTTTTATTTATTCATTTGTTTTCATTTTTTATTATTAATTAGCTTCAGGTGTACAACTAAGTGCAATAGTTGTACTTTTTACCCCTCAGGGTGACAACCCCCCTCCCCCAATCCCCCCCCATATCATACTATTACAATTCCTTTGACTCCCTTCCTCCGTATAATCCACATCCCGTGACTATCTATATAGATCAGTGCATTTTTTTGCACAGACGGCCAACTACTTGTCCTGGGACCCCTGGTCTTGTGCTACGCTTTCCCCACCTTATATTACTCCTGGAGAGGGTCATATTCTCTGCAAGGACTGCAGAGCAGGAACCGCTCAAGATTTAGCAGAGATGTGGAATTTACCAGGAGGCCTTTCATCCAAGAGCTAAGAACCAAGATGAGGGCCCCATGAAAGGGGTTTGTGGAGTAGACTAACATGCCGAATACAGGGCTTCTCAGGACACCAGTCCCATCTCTCAAACACAAAGGGAAGCAGACAGCTGTATGCCTGAACATTTCTCCCCTCATTCTTCAGACTTTTCAGGGATGTAAGAGCCTTGGTCTAAGGGCAGATCTCTCAGGTCACTAGAGGAAAGAATATCAGGTTCCATAGAACTGGGTGTGAGATACATGGAAGGACGCAGCGACAACAATAGGATCCAATGAAGTCCCAGCCCTGTGATGAGCCCTGTGAGATTCAGAAGAGTCCTGGTTGCTCGTAGCTAACACTGACATTCAATTCGTGTCCCTGGGAGGTGAGGATTTTGTCAGAAGGCTAGAGCCTCACATAAGCAGAGAGTGGAGTCCCCCGAAGGAAACTTTATAGTCAAAGTGGAGACCAACGTGGTACCACTGAAGCCACAGTTGACGAGGCTACACTTAACCCTCCCTCTGCTTTTATCCCTGGGAGGCTCAAGCAGGAGCTGACAAGTTCAAGTCCTTCTTGAATTCTGGGTTCCAGGTCGCAAGGGGTTGAGAGCATTGGTGTACAAGCTGTCTTTTCAACCATGACTGGAAACCCAGACATGAGCGTGTCAAGATGACAGCCCTGTATGAGGAGGGAGGCAGCCAACTGCTCCATGAGAGAGATGTCCATCGAATATCCCGCTTCTGTAGTTGTCCCTGGGAAGTCACATCCAGAGCCCTCAGGCCTCATTTCCTGAAAAGGGATGGTGTCAGGGACTTAAAGTCCTTGCACTAATGGTGGAGGCCCCAATCAGGAGAGGAATGATGCCTGGTTCTCACAGCAGTCCACATGATGACACTAAGTAACAATGAGAGCGTCCCTCCCTGAAGAAAGGGGCCACATATCGCCCTGTTGCTGTTGTCACAACTCACACCATGTCCCCTAGTCATGGTGACATGATGAGTCATACTCAATTTCTCTCAGAACACCTCAAGGATCTGAGGCACATCATCAAAGGGGGCAGCCACAGGTGAGCAGAAGGAGGAATTGCAGATTGTGCCAGGAACCAAGGTAAGGCCCCTACAACCTGAAAGGCCCTTCAATCTCCAAAGAGTGGGGGACAGCACAGATTCCTTCCACTACTGCTAGACTTGGTAGGCCAGGGTCTCTTGTGCCCAGATGAGGCAAACTTCGTTTCCTCCTAGGGTTTCTCAGGCTATTGAGGGCATCAGTATGAAGGATAACCCTCAAGTCAAGAGAGAGAATATTTGCAGGTTGTGCCAGGAATCAGGGTGATGACAGTGAAGAGTGTGGGGAAACACAACCCATATCATGCATGGCCACACAGAGTCTTGCCCACTGCTAGCTCCAGGAGATCAAGTGCAGAGATGTCAGCCAGGGAGGCTCATTGGTCCCATAAAAGAGGAATAGGGAAGTAAGTGTTTTGGTCTGATGGTGGTGGCCCCATGTGAATGGAAGGAGTGATGATAGGCCTGACCAAGAGCCAAATTTAGGACTTGAGTTGGGTTATTGAGTGGGACCATCCTTCATCCTGCCTGAATCTGCCTGACACAGCTTTCAATGT
This sequence comes from Aselliscus stoliczkanus, assembly GCA_033961575.1. Classification (NCBI taxonomy): domain Eukaryota; kingdom Metazoa; phylum Chordata; class Mammalia; order Chiroptera; family Hipposideridae; genus Aselliscus; species Aselliscus stoliczkanus. Next base: position 90,096,929 of record CM066737.1, on the reverse strand, counting down.
TATGAGACCATAGGCAGGTGTGACCACATAAGGCCACCCATACTTCCTCCTGCTGAATCACAAGGAAGAGTGGACCTTACTGTGAGGGATGAGTGTCAAGTCAAGGAGGAGGGAAGCCACAGTCCCTGTTAGGAGTCAAACTGGGGTGCCTGAGAGAGGATGGAGGGGTCCACACAAGCCTGAATAGGGGAGACATCAGAGTCATGTCTCACCCTTTCATATCAGCTCTAGAAGGCTCAGGCCAGGGCTATCAGGTGAGGCCTCCCACCTCACATCTTTATATCAAGTCATAGTGAGGTAAAACCTTTCACTTGAAAGTGGGGTCACCCGGCCTCAGAAGGAAGGGACATGATATATGCCAGGCACTGCAACAGGTGCTTTATATTACTACACACCTTCCACCAAAGTGACAAGACAGGGCTTGTCAAACGCAGTTCACAGATGACGAGTTGAGCTTCACTTGTAAGGTTTAATAAAGTGCCAAAGTTCACCTGGCTGGATAGTGACAGGGTAGAAGCAGGCCCTGGATTGGAGTTAGTCTAAAGCCCACACTCTCTCACTCCACCAAGCCTGAGGCTGACCTTGTGTCCTTTCATTCGCTTTTTTTTTTCATTATTGCGAAGTGTATTTCATGCAATAAGAAGTAGGATTCAGTGGCCAAACTTCTGAATTGGAATACATAACTAGAGCAACAATACCAAAATGAATGTGAAGTATGAATAAAGGGGGGAAAGAGGTAACATTTTCTGACAACACAATCGTGTACATGTGTGATATGAGATAATCTTAGAGATCAGAGACCAAAAAATTGACCAACTCAGCCTCCTCTTTATAAAAAGTAAATCTACTAGAACAGAACATTCCAGTTACATAAGACCTTGACATCTGGCTGGAGAAGAAAATGAATAGATTACCATGTTTAATTTATCTTACAGCCCACCACCTGGGGCCCTTGGTTTGTGCTGTGGATTTCTCATATGACATCACTCTCAGAACAGGGGCCCATTCTCTGCAAGGTTAGGAGTAGGGGAACTTCTCAGTTTTCAGAGACGTGTCAGTTGCCAAGGTGCTTTTATTTGAAATGACAAGGACCAATATGAGGATGCTCATGAATTAGGGCTGGGAAAAGCAACATCCCAGATTACTGGGTGCTACAACGAGTACAGTCCCTGCCTGCTCTGAGACCTGAAAGGCATCAGGTAGAGTTGTCAGGCTGAGTACCTCCTCACTTTTTCTTCACAGTGGTCAGGGATGTGAGAGCTTTGGTCTAAGGAGGACAATCTCAGGTCAGCAGAGGGAAGTGTCAGACACGAATGTGAGACCCCTTAAAAGAATAAAGAAAGCATCCACTAGGACACTAGGGTCCATAGAGTGCAGTCCCTGCTGTCAGTCCTTGCAGATCCTGAATTCCATTGCAGGATGAAGTATAAAGAGGTTTTAATAGATGAGAAAGACAGAGCCAGACTATAGCTGCAGCCAGCCCTGATACTACTGCCAAGGCCAACCCATGTGCCAGGGCCCAGTCTGGCAGCACCTCCCACATGCAGTGAGGTCTCAGGGATATTCTTCATCTTGTGCTTAAAAGGAAAACCCACAATTTTAAGTAGTTGAGTGGAGCTCCAGGGTGGAGCTGGAGGGAACACCTTGTATGTCTTCTTTTTGTTCTTCCTCTGCTTAAGGAAGTGGGAGATTTATCTCCTTTTGTTTTGTATCACACCTTTATAGCTGTTTTTCAGTATAACTATGAAAGTTTGGGGATTTTGTAGAGCAAGTTGAAAATCCTTCCTTCTCTTTTCATGGTCCACAGCAAGGTACCACGTTTGGTGGGTAGGGACTCTCTTGCAAATGTGAATGAAACCTGTGGTAAAATTGTTCGGATCAAAATTTTTTGGACCAGCCGAGTGGCGCGGTGGTTAAGCACTGGCCTGGGAAGCCAGTGGCCCAGGTTCGGGTCCCACATCTGAAGGCCAGTGACACTGCCCTCCAAAAAGAAAAAAAAATTTGAAAGGTCTTGACTGAGTGGCATCAGCAAGATGGTAGAAAACGAATTCCCAGCCCTCGTTTTCTTATAGAAACACAGATTTAATGACGATATTAGTAACGAAAATACCTATATGAGAGATCCATAATCTAATCAAGAAGTTGCAATACAACAGGCGAGCATGAAACCAAGATCAGCTGAAAGGGGTAGAAGAGCAACTTGGCTTTATAGGCATCAACATCTCCCTCAAGATGGCACAGCTCAGCACCAAAAGAGATGGTGAGTCCTCTAGGTGTGGGGTGAGAGACAGTGGGGTATATGTTCCATGTGTCCCAAAATCAGTTAGAAAGAATAAATTTATTCAGTAAAGTTGCAGAATAAAAAATAAACATGCAAAAATCTGTTGTGTTTCTACATGCTATTCCGTGAACTCTTTGAAGAAGATAGTAAGAAAACTTTCTTACTTTCTCCATTGAAAATAGTGTCAAAAAAGAATAATATACATAGGAATAAATGTAGCTAGGGAGGTGAAATACCTGTGTGCTGAAAACAATAAGATACTAATGGAAGAAATTAAAGAAGACAAAAAAAATAAAAGAAAATATATCACATGTTTTGGATTGAATGAAATAATATTGTTGAAATATCCACACTACCAAAAGCAGTCTACATGTTCAATACAATCCTTATCATAATTTCAATGGAATTTTTCACAGGAATAGAAAAAGAAATCAAATAAAATTCATATGAAACCACACAATGCCTTGAATAACCAAAGCAATTTTGAGAGAGAGGAACTAAGATATACACATCACACATACTGACACTCAACCATATTATAAAGGCATATTAATCAAAACAGTGTTATAATAGCATACAAGCAGACACATAGAGCTTGTTTTTTGTTTGTTTGTTTTTTCACATATCTGACGACCATTTGTATGTCTTCTTGGGAGAAGTTTCTGTTATTGTTTTCTGCCCATTTTTCAATTGGACATAGCTTAAAGAGAAGGGCACCTAAGAAGGAGGACTTTGATCGTCAAAACAAAGTTTAGGAGCTTTCTGTTGAATCTGCTGAACAAGTCCACATCACTCCGACACTCAATGACATAGTTTAAGGGGGAAATAGTACTGAATTCTCCTTGCTAAGCAGCATTTTGCATGATAGGGTTTTCTTTGTCCTAGAGCACTGATATTCTCTCATATCACCTCGATTAACTATTAACTCTCAGTGTAGTGTGTTGAAACACCAGGAGACAAGTTATGCATAGTAAGGACTAGCATCCCTTAAAGTCTTGACAGGCACTTTGCATGCACTATATTCATTTCCCCAGTCCCCAAGACAGAGCTTATCAAACCCACGGCACAGATGAAAACACTGAGGTTCACAGAGTTTGGTAATTTGCCTAATTTCACAAGGCTGCTAAGTGACAGGGCTGGAAACAAACCTCTGCCCCAAATTCATCTGAAGCTTACCCTTGTCGTCTCCTCTCAGCCTGAGGCCGACTCTGTGTTCCTTCACTGAGATTCACAGAGTTTGCTAACTTGCCCAATTTCACAAGGCTGCTAAGGGACAGGGCTGGAACCAAACCCCTGCCCCAAATTCATCAGAAGCTTACCCTTCTCCTCTCCTCTCAGCCTGAGGCCGACTCTGTGTTCCTTCATTCACCTTTCTTCTCACTACTCCTAAATGTATCTCAGGTGATAAAAAGAATCCTGTACCACAGACACTCCATTGAAATACATAACCAGAGTAATAACTGAGATATGTGAATAAAGGAGAGAAAGAGATAGTGATTGGTGATAACGTGATCCTGTACATATGCAAAGTCAGCAAACCTCAAAAGTTCAGGGGCTCAGAAAATCATTCTGGACAGCGCCTTCCACATAGGAAGTTAAATATATTCAAGGACAAGTTAACAAGTAGCTAAGTCTGGCTGGAAGAAGGAATAGATCAATGTATTTTTTTTTCTTTTTTTAATCCTGGGTTCTCTGCCTTGGGTTACAGCATCCCTATCTCATATCATTACTGGCACATGGACACATACACTGAAGGGACTCAAATAGGAAAGCCGGTCGAGATTTTGCAGAGATGCGGTCTTTCTCAGGGGCGTTTGAATTAAGAAATGGGAGCTATGAAGAAGAGACTCCTATAGGAGTTCTAAGGACAACAACATGCCATGCCAAGTAGTCAGCCTGAGCATCCTGTCACTTATTCTTCAGGGTTCTCAGGGACTTGGTTCTGCTTCCCTAGGAGAAAGAATGACCCGAGGTCAGTAGAGGAGGGGTCACAGTCTTTGACATTCTGAAGGTGAGGACCCTGAATGAGGGATGAGGCACCACCCATGCAGAATAACACTGTAGCCCTGAAAAGCAGGGACGATGACACAGAGTCTGGTACTGTCTATATCCCTGCGAGACCCAGGAGAGCTTCCACCTGTGTGGTCTCAGGGAGGGAAGGGCTGTGTTTAATAGGGTCGAACCCCAGTTGTGCAAAGGGCGGAGCCTCGGCCACAAGCAGCGTCAAGGTGAGGGCCCTCAGTGCTAATGAGAGGATGTCTGCCCAAAAGACGGAGGCTCACAGGGTCCCACCCCCCTTGGCAGGCCTGTGAGGCTCGAGCAGAAGACGGAAGCAGTGCGCCCTGACTTCCCCCACTGCACTAAGGAGACAAGGGCTTGGTTTGGGGCCTGGAGGACAGGGGTCACCAGAGGGAGGAGTCCCAGGCACTGATGACACAAAAGTGAGGGCTCCAGCAATGAGGACCAGTGACCACCGACTCTGCAACAAAGGGGTCTCACAGAGCCCCGCCCCAGATGTCAGCCCTCAGACATCCGGGACACCACGCTGACGGGACGCCTAGACTTCCGGTTCAGAGCCGGAGCCTGAGCCGCAGCCGGAGTCCCAGCCGAGCGGAGGCCGTTTTCTGGTGCGTGTCGCGTTGGTTCGATTGAGGGTACTTTGGTGGGACTGGCCTGGAGTCACGGTGAGGAATTTGAGTGGGAACATAAGAAACCACACGCCTCCCATTCTGAAAGTGAGGGCCCCCCTCCGCTCCCCCCCCCCGCCCGCTGTAGTCTGGCTCGGAGAGGCCCCATCCAAGATGGCGGACTGTATTCCGCCTGGAATGTGTTAGGGGGAAGGGCTTCCTCCTCGGGACCAGCTCTAGTTCCACACACGGAGGACTTGTCAGTCCCAATTCGATTCCAGATGAGGGCACTGAGTGGAAACATAATAAAAGATAACCCTCACATAACGAAGGTGTGGCCCGCCATTGCTCCCGTACAGTCCGGCTCGGAGATGCCACAGCCAAGATGGTGGTCTGTATTCCGCCGGGATTGTGTTAAGGAGAAGGGCTTTCTCTTCGGGAATACCCCAGTTCTACACACGGAGGACTTGTCAGTCACAATTCACTGCCAGATGTGGGCACTGAGTGGGAACATAAGAAAGCACACCTTTCACGTAACAAAGGTGGGGCCGCTCTCCCGACCCTTCCCTGTAGTCCGGCACTGAGAGATGCCAGTCAAGATGGTGGACTGTATTTGGTTGGGAATGTATTAGGGAGAAGGGCTTCCTCGTCAGGAATAGCCCTGATGGCGCTGACATAGGATTTCCAGGCCTGAACTGCATTCAAGATGAGGACCCTGAGTGCTTATGCGCGGGCCTCTGCACATAAACGGGGGCCACACAGGGCAGCGCCGCTGCACTCAGCTCTAGGAGGCACCATGCAAACTAAATGCTAAAAAGCAACTAAATTCATCTCTCACCACCACACAGGGAGGAGAGGGCAGCCCCGGAGGTCCCCAACTGAACATAGGAAGCACTGGGCAGTGCTGGAAAGCTGAGGTGGTCCCTCATTTCCTCTGGGTGGGGGGGAGGAAGTATGAGGGAAGAAAGGGCCTGGTCTAATGGAGGAAGTCCATTTCATGAAAAGGGACCCAGTCCCTTGTAGGATTCCGGGTTATGACACTGAGTGAGAATGCTGGATCTTTCCCTCCTAGAAAGTAGTGGGCAACATAAACCCCCAGCTCTGCTTGCACACCTGGGAGACAGGCATGGTGACATGATGAGTTGCACTCACTTTTTCCCGGGACACCTCAGGGAGGTGAGAGACCAAGTCAAAGGGGGCAACCTCAGGTCAGCAGAGGGAGAATTTCTTGTTATGTCAGGTTTCATGCAGAGACTCTTGAGGACTGTGGGGATGTCCAAACCATATCAGTGGGGCCATAAACTGTTCTCCCTACTATCAGTGCAGGCCAAACCCAAGGATAAATTTCAGAATTAAGTGCAATTAGTCCTCACAAAGTGTAACAGGGAAGTAAGGGTCTTGGTCAGAGGAATGTGGACCCGGGTCAGCCAATGGAGAAATCTTAGAACCTATCGTGATCATATTTAGACCTTGAGTTGGGGTCCTGTGTTGCACCATGTACCATGGGACCTCAACCTGCTTGCAGTAGCTCCCAAACTTGCGAGGCTACGTTGGGTCAGATAAAGTCAACTTGACTTTCTCCTACTGGGACTCAGGCAGGTTTTCTCTTACTATGAGGATCTCTAGCAGGAGTCAAATTTAGGAACTCAAGTGAGGGCTCAAGAGACCATCAAACCCCAAAAACAGGGGACATCAAAGCGTCCATCCTAACCCCTTGATATCAGCCCAAAAATCTCAGGGAAGAGCTGTCAGGATAAGCACTTGCCTCACTTGTTTTATCAGGACTAAGGGAGGTGAGATCCTTAGTCTGAACCTATAGCCACCAGTCTACAAAAGGGGAGTGCTGCCAGTCCTTACAAGGAACCACAGTGAGTAGGTTGATGGACAGCTGCTGATCCAAATAAAATGATGACTGAGAGGATCACATTCAGCTCTCTGCAGTGAGCATCCAAGGTAGGGAGGTGGTGAATCCACCTTCACTTCCTACTCCTGGGTCCAAGGAAGCTTAGAGGTGTCCATATGAGAGTCGCTGAGGGGTAGATGCACAGCCTCTGGCCAGAGTTGACATGATAATATTGAAAGTGAACTAGGAGGACACCACATGCCAGAACACACTGGGAACACCTGCCAGCACTGCTATCTGCTGAGTAAACCGAGGGCAGGGCTGGTAGGAGGCAGGGGTCGTAGGAAGACTCACTCTAAGGGTGCCATGGTTCTTCTTTAGGGATTCGTAGGGGACAGACTGACCAAGAGAACAGCAATCTAGTGGGTTCTTAAGCAGTATCCTCAAGGAAACTTGCAGAGGGAGCCTTTAATAAAGCCAAGGTTGAATGTACATGTTGAAGATGCTTACATCATCTCACTCTCCATCCACCAGGTAAGAAATCACCTGTCCACCGGCCCACACTCCTGTCTGCCTCCCGGACCACAAGCACCATGCCTCGTGGTCAGAAGAGTAAACTCCGTGCTCGTGAGAAACGCCGCCATAACAGAGATGAGACCCAAGGTCTTAAGGATGCCCAGGCAGCTACTGCAGAGGAAGAAGTGGCGACTTTATCCTCCTCTCCTGATTGTGGGGATGGTCCCTCCTCCTCTGCTGTGGCTAGCACTCTCCCCGCACCTCCGAGTGTCCCAGACACCACCAGTGCTGCTGCAGGTGATTCCTGCAAAAGGTCTGATGCATGTGGCAGGAGCCGTGCTAAGAAAAATAACAATTCCTCCCAGGCCTCCACTTCCACTGAGAGCTCTGGTGAAGACCTTCTGGACGGGAAAGCGGATATGTTGGTGCAATTCTTACTGCATAAGTATAAAATGAATGAGCCCATGAGGAAGGCAGACATGCTGAAGATTGTGCACCAAAGGGAGCAATTCCCTGAGATCCTCAGGAAGGTCTCTGTGAAGTTGGATCTGGTCTTCGGTTTAGAATTGAAGGAAATCAAGCCCAACAGTCACTACTATACCCTGGTCTACAAATCAGAAGATACCGGTGATGGGAGGCACCAGAGGGATTCTGATGCCTCTACTGGGAGTGATCTTTTTGTGTCACAAAAGTGCCCCTGAAGAGGACATCTGTGAAATCCTAAATATGTGGGGCATCTATGACGGACAGAGGCACGTCATCTTTGGAGAGCCCAGGAAGTTTATTACCCAAGATTTGGTGAACGAAAAGTACCTGGAGTACCAGCAGGTGCCCAACAGTGATCCTCCATGCTTTGAATTCCTGTGGGGTTCAGGAGCCCATGCTGAGATCAGCAAGATGAAAGTGCTGGAGTTTTGGTCCAAAATCAACGATACCTCCCCCAGGGACTTTCCATGTCATTATGAAGAGGCTTTGAGAGATGAGGAGGAAAGAGCCCAGGCCACTGCTGCAACCATGGCTGGCACTACTTCCAATTCCAGTGGGGACTCCAGAGCCGCATCCAGCCACCACTATCACCCTGAGTGAGGTCTGAGGTGTACACTTCACTATCTGGTTTGAAAGGCCTGTTAAGCAGTGTTCCTAATATGCGTAACAATCTTGTTGTCTTATGTAGTTTTTGCATTTTCGTGTGTTGTTCTTTTCAACAAAAAGTTCATCTAGATTCAGAATGTAAGCTTATGAATGACATGGATCCCATATTCGTTGCTGTGTGTCAGGTTTAGGAGTAAAATGTTGGTTCTTTGAAACGCACATTGAAAATTCTTGAATCACTTTGTGATCCAAAACAAGATAACATGTCTTTAGGATAGGAATAACCTTAGAAATATGAAGAACCCTATAAAATAGTAGGGAAAAGAAGATAAAAAGACATACAGAGATAGAGCAAGTAAAAGTTGGTCAATTCTTAGGGCTGGCCGAGTGGTGCGGTGGTTAAGCGCTGGCTTGGGAAGCCAGCAGCCCCGGTTCGGTCCCACATAAAAGGGCCAGTAACACTGCCCTCAGAAAAACAAAAAAATATAGTAAAAGTTGGTCAATTCTTGGTTTGGTTTACTCCATTTAGTCTTTCTTTCTGTAAGTTGAAAAATATATACCGAGATTTGCTGATGTTTTCCAAGAATGTTTGAGAATATAAATCAGAGTGAATTTACCTCTCTTTGCTCGTGGCTTTTATTTCACACAATCAATAATTCATTGTCATTGCTTTGGAAGTCTCCATGCTTGCTCTTTAGTATGTTTCCTCAATGACCCAGCATGTGTCCATGTAATTATACATTCAAGGAAAGCTATTATTACAAACGAGGGTGACATACACTGCTTCATGAGGAACTACTCCAAAGGGCAGTAAGGAGTGTTGCATACAGCATATTACTTATTATTCATCGATAAGCGGAATTTTGGCCACTTAAGGGGTTTTATTTTTTTCTGGAACACTGTATAATTTCTGACTTCTCTTAAATGTTAAAAAAAACAAAAACAAGAAAAACCCAGCTGGATGGATCCTAACGTGAGGTCAACATAATCGTATTAATAATGGCCATTCCTTAATGTCTTTATACAAGACTGGCGTAGTGACATGCTTTCCGTACATTACATATATTCTAGCCAACCTACAGGACAGGGTTTATCAGACTCACTGTATACTGGACAGCTGGAGTCTCATAGAGTTAGCGTATGGTACTGTGCCAAAATTCAAGGGGCTAGTAAATGGCAAGGCTGGAACTAGACAGCTGATCTGAGTTACAGTAAGGCCGCACTGTTCTTCTCCTCCAACACTGAGACACAACGTGTGCCTCTTATTTCAGTTTTCTCGTCATTATTTCAAAACATATCGAGTGATGAAAGGAATGGCCTCGTGTTCAAAGTGCTGCATTGAAAATGTAGCCAGAACAGTAAGAATGCCAGAATAATCGATAAGTATAAACAAATAACTGAAAGAGACAGTATTCTCTGACACCATGATCATCTACATTTGCAATGTTAGATAATCTGAGATAATCTGAAAAAGTCAGGGGCTCTCAGAATCCTCCTGGACAGCCTCTTCCCTGTAGAAATTGACTATCAGAACAAAAGTTCCATGAGAACCTTCATCTCGCTGATGAAGACAAGAAATAGATCCATGCATTTTTTGCCCAGACACCGCACCACTTGTCCTGGGACCCCCGGTCTTGTGTGACACTTTAACCACCTTATGTTACTCCGGGAGAGGGTCATATTCTCTGCAAGGACTACAGAGCAGGAACCGCTCAATATTTTGCAGAGATGTGGAATTTACCAGAGGGACTTGCATCCAAGAGCTAAGAACCAAGATGAGAACCCCATGTAAGGCGTTTGTGGAAGAGACCAGCACCCCGAATACAGAGGTTCTCAGGACACCAGTCCCATCTCTCAAACACAAAGGGAAGCAGACAGCTGTATGCCTGAGCATTCCTCCCCTCATTCTTCAGACTTTTCAGGGACATAAGAGCCTTGGTCTAAGGACAGAGCTCTCAGGTCAGTAGAAGAAGGAATATCAGGTTCCATAGAAATGGCTGTGAGATACATGGAAGGACGCAGCCACGACAATAGGATCCAATGACGTCCCAGCCCTGTGATGAGCCCTGTGAGATTCAGAAGAGTCCTGGTTGCTCATAACTAACACTGACATTCAATTCGTGTCCCTGGGAGGTGAGGATTTTGTCAGAAGGCTAGAGCCTCACATAAGCAGAGAGTGGAGTCCCTCACAGGAAACTTTACAGTCAAAGTGGAGACCAGCATGGTACCACTGAGGCCACAGTTGACGAGGCTACACTTAACCCTCCCTCTGCTTTTATCCCTGGGAGGCTGAAGCAGGAGCTGACAAGTTCAAGTCCTTGAATTCTGGGTTCCAGGTCGTAAGGGGTTGAGAGCAATGGTGTACAAGCTGTCTTTTCAACCGTGACTGGAAACCCAGGTATGAGCGTGTCAAGATGACAATCCTGTATGAGGAGGGAGGCAGCCAACTGCTCCATGAGAGAGATGTCCATCGAATATCCCGCTTCTGTAGTTGTCCCTGGCAAGTCACATCCAGAGCCCTCAGGCCTCATTTCCTGAAAGGGGATGGCGTCAGGGACATCAAGTCCTTGCACTAATGGTGGACGCCCCATTCAGGAAAGTAATTATGCCTGGTTCCTCACAGCAGTCCACATGATGACACTAAGTAAACAATGAGAGCGTCCCTCCCAGAAAAAAGGGGCCACATAGCGCCCTGCTGCTGTTGTTACAACTAACACCATGTCCCCTAGTCGCGGTGACATGATGAGTAAATACTCAGTTTCTCTCAGAACACCTCAGGAAACTGAGGCACATCATCAAAGGGGGCAGCCACAGGTGAGCAGAAGGAGGAATTGCAGATTGTGCCAGGAACCAAGGAAAGGCCCCTAGAATCTGAAAGGCCCTTCAATCTCCAAAGAGTGGGTGTCAGCACAGATTCCTTCCATTACTACTAGCCTTGGTTGGCCAGGGGCTGTTGTTTCCAGATGACACAAACATCACTTCCTCCTAGGGTTTCTCAGACTATTGAGGGTATCAGTATGGAGGAAAACCCTCAAGTCAAGAGAGAGAATGTTTCCAGTTTGTGCCAGGAATCCGGGTGATGACCGTGAAGAGTGTGGGGATACATGACTCATGTCATCCGTTGCCACACGGAGACTTCCCTACTGCTAGATCCAGGAGATCAAGTGCAGAGATTTCAGCCAGAGGGGCCCCTTTGGCTCCCACAAAGGAAGAAAAGGGAAGTGAAGGTTTGGGCAGGAGGGCATCATCCCATGTCCATGAAGGGAGGGATGTTAGGCCGTACCAAGAGCCAAATTTAGGACTTGAGTTGGGTCCCTGAGTGGGACAATCCAGTAAATCGTATTGGGAAAATTCAACATCCACATGCCAAAGAGATAAACTGGATGCTGATTTGATATCTCACTCAAAAATTAGTGACAGATGGGGTAAAGATGTAAACATGAGACTTGAAACCAAAAAATCCAAGAAAAAAGAAGCACTGGAAAAATAATTCCTTCACATTGGTCTCAGGGATGATTTCTTTTTAATGTGCCACTAGAACAGAAACAAGAAGTGCAAATAGAGAAAAAGAAAAGACTCTACAATACAAACCTGTACAGCAATGGAAACAACAAAATGAAAGGGCAATCTATGCAATGGGAGGAAATAACTGCAAAGCACTCATCTGATAAGGGGCTAATATCCAAATTGTATAAGGAAACCATACATTTCATTAGCCAATTCATTAATTAAAAACTCACTCACTCCAATAAAAAGTGAGCAAAACCTCTGAATAATTTTCTCAAGACAACACACAAGTGGCCAAGAGGTACATGAAAAGGTGACCACAACCATGAATCATCAAGGAAATGGAAATCAAAATCACAATCAGATATCACCTCATACCTGTTAGGATAGCTACTATCATAGAGACAAGTGATAACATGTGTTGGTGAGGATGTTGAGAGAAACAAACTTTTACACGGTTGGAGGGAATGTACATTCGTACTGCCATCATGAAAAACAGTTTGGAAGGTCCTGGAAGCATTATTAAACTAGAACTAACACATGATTCGACAATCCCACATCTCAGTATATATGAAATCATTATCTCAAAAGGATACCTGCACACGCCTACGTTCATTTCACCATTATTCAACATACCCCATTATGTAAACAAGTCACATATCCACTAATGGATTAAAAAGGTGCCGTGTACATACAATGGAACAGTATTTAGCCTTAAAAATAAAGGATCCTGTAACATGGCACAACATGGGTGAACATGGGGGACATTTATCTAAGTGAGTATGCCAGTTCCAGAACAACAAATGTTGCATGATCCCACTAATATGATGTATCTAGAACAGTCAAACATATAGCAACACAGAGGAGAATGGTGATGGCCAGAGGCTGGAGGGAGGGAGAAAGTTGCAGATGCTCTTCAACTGGTGCAGTTTCAGTTATACAAGATGAGTCAGTTCTAGCGATGTGATGTAAAACACTGAGCCCCTATTTAACAATACTGCATGTAGTGCGCACTTGACGATCTGTTAGGTGAGTGGTTCTCCCGTTAAGCGTTCTTACCACCACAACAATAATAGAGCTGACTGTCTTGCTCTCTCCCCAAGTAGAGAGTAAGCTGATTAAGTGCAACTATTTGGGAAAGATAACTCTTATCACGTCAGTGGGGATATAAATGGGGCAGCCACCATGAAAATCAATAGGGAGGTTCCTCAAAAAATTCAAAATAGAACCAGCATATAATTCACCTATGCCACTTCTGCATACCCATCCACAACAACAGAAATCAAGATCTTGAAGAGATACCTGCACTACCAAGTTCAATGCACCGTTATTCACAACAGCCAGGAAATGGAAGCAAACCCAATGTCCACTGATGGATGAACAAATAAAGAAAATATGGTACTACATACGATGGAGTATTGTTCAGCCTTAGAAAGAAAGCAGCCCTGCCTTTTGCAACAACAGAGCAGAACCTAGAAGACAGTATGCTGAGTGAAACTACCCAGATGCAGAAAAACAAATACATGATACCACACATATGACGAATCTCAAATAGTCAAACTGATATAAGCGGAATAGAATGGTGGTCACCAGGAGCTAGGAGGAGGTGTCATGGGGAGGTTCTAGTCACAGGATACAAAGTTTCCATTGTACACGGTGAATAAGTCCTGTGAAGACACTGTATACCACAGGAGCTATAGTTAACAACATGATATTGGATAGTTAAAATTTTGCCGTTGTATCTATGGTTTCTGTACCCACAGGATAATAAATGAATGAAGAACAAATGAATAAATGAATGAATGAGTGAATGAATGAATTTAAGAGTGGAAACTTTTGAGTCCACATACTCTTGTTGGGCATGTAAGACCGCAGGGAATCGCAGTCGGAAGCAGTGTGCCCTGACTGCATTCCAGGGACTTGGGAAGGCGAGGGCTTTGTTGGGGGTCTGGAGCACTACGGTGTGTAGAGGGAGGATTCCCAGGCTCTGATACAGGACACTGAGTGAGGACCCTGAGGGAGGACCTAGGGACCTCTGGCTCCTACAAGACAGGGTCCCACATGCCCTGGCCCTGCCCTCAGCCACAGAGACCAACAGCAACCGTCGCCAGATGTGACTGACCCAGCGCTCCGCTGACGAGTCGACGAGCTCGGCTGGAAGCTGAGCTTCTGCTTGGTCCAGGGTGGAGTCCCAGTACTGGTCTGAACTCAAGGTGAGAATCTGAGTGACGACTCTAGTGACTACGCCGCCTCCCACAACAAAGGTGGCGCTACAATGTCCTGCCCTTGAGATCCATAGTGGAGGTAGCCAGAGCTCTCTGCCTAAGTTCTGCCTGGAAAGCGTCCAGGACGAAGGCCTGGATCTAAGACAGTAGCTCTGCTCCTTCAGATCAGGAAACTTGGGCCCTAACTAGAGTCAAGGAGAGGGAACAGGGTGCAAAGGAGGAAGTCTCTTCCCACTCAAGATGGCTACACTCCAAACAATGCAGCACCCCTACTCTCACTTCTGGGAGTCTCCAGGCAGGGACAGTCGTATGGTGCAAGCCCAAACTTCCGCACGAGCTCAAGACAGTGAGGGCTTTGTTTGGAGGCTGTTGGACGTGGTTCAGTAGAGCGAGGAGTCCCTGGTTTGCAGAGATGCTCCAAGAATGGCAAGTGAGGTCCTAGACACCCCCAAAATGTCTGTAATGCTGAGCCACCCCCATCTCTTCTATCTGGTGAGTCCAGAGAGGTGAGGGCTTTAGGCTCAGTGAGTAGCCTCCATTCTCTAGAAGGAGGAGACACAGGGCTACCCAGTAGTGTGGGTGAGGACCCTGAATGAAGACTGACGGTACCAGGCACCCCACAAAAGGAGGAGATAACACGGAGTCCCCCTCCTTGCTTGCACCACCAACGAGACGAGGCATGGAAGTCAGGTGTGTGTGAACCCTGTTTAACTTGGATGGTACTGCGCGGGTGAGGGCCTCTGTCTGAGAAGAGGGACATGAGATCAGCAGTGGCAGGTGTCCCAGTGATGGTGAGGAACCTGAATGAGGACTGAGGACCCCAACCAGACCATGACAGGGAGTCCTATGGAGCTGTCAGCAGGGGGTGCCCCCTGGTGTGGGTGGTGGGCTGATATGCCCCTTAATTCCTCTTAAGATGCCCCGGGCAGATGAGGACCTAAGTTGGCGGTATACCTCTAGTGTATCTGAAAGTAAGGGGCCCAGCCCTGTGAAAAGTTGATATGATGGTCTCGAAGGTGAAATAAGAAGACACACTTGAGACTAGTGGAGGCTCCAGACCAGTAGAGGCCCCACACTCCAGACTAGTGGAGGCTCCACAAGGACTAGAGCTGCCTACTGCTGCTGTCAGAGCCAGTAACCATCAGACAGGGCTACCGGACTGTACCTGAGAATCACTTTAATGATTTCCATGCTGTTCTCAGATGATGGCTTCATCAGAACAGGAGCCCTGTGGGTTCCTAGAGCACTACCTTCAAGGGAACCTCCAGAGGTGGCCTTCCTAAAGTCAAAGTGGTATATCCCTGTTGAAGGTGCTCACAACCTCTCTCCTCCCATTCCCAGATCACCTGCTGTCCCATCCACACTCTTCCCTACTATCCTTGACCCCAGTCATCCTGCCTTGGCGGTCAGAAGATGAAACTCCACTTCCATGAGAAATGCCACCAGGCCCAGTGTGTCACCCTGTGTCTGAGGGGTGCCAGGGAGAAAGCATTCCTCTCCTCGTCCCCTCCTCCATTTGGAGTGTTTATGCAGAGAAAGCCAGGTGCTACGTAACGAAGTACTCTCATTCAGCCTCTGGTCGAATGCCCAGAATTCACTTCACTAGACTAGCACTCTTTGTCCTGAGGTTGGGGAGCCAGAGTGCATTCCTTTCAAAAGGCATTGAAATCAGCTTACGTTGTGTGTCAAGTAGAAACACTAGGCAAGGTCTAGATTGTTGCTGGTGGTTAATTGAATGGAACTGGAAGTGGCTTAGAAAGAAGAGTGGCTGAGAAGGAGGTAAGTCTTTGATCCTCAAAACATATTTTAGGAGCTTTCTATTGCATCCACTGAGGAAGTTTACCTCACACCGACACTGACTGACATGCTCTAATGGGGGACATAGTACTTAATTCTCCTTGCTAAGCAGCATTATGCCGGATAGGGTTTTCTTTGTCCTAGAGCACTGATATTCTCTCACATCACCTCGATTAAAAGTTAAATCTTAGTGCAGTGCATTGGAACTCCTGGGGACAAGTTAATCATAGTAAGGACTGGCATCCTTTAAAGTCTCGACAGGCACTTTGCATGCACTATATTCATTGCCCCAGTCCCGAAGACAGAGCTTTTCAAACCCATGGCACAGATGAAGGAACTGAAGTTCACCGAGTTTGGTAATTTGCCTAATTTCACAACGCTGCTAAGGGACAGGGCTGGAACCAGACTTCTGCCCCAAATTCATCTGAAGCTTACCCTTCCCCTCTCCTCCCAGCCTGAGGCCGACTCTGTGTTCATTCATTCACCTTTCTTCTCACTATTCCTAAATGTATCTCTGGTGACAGAAAGAATTCTGTACCACAGACACTTCGTTGAAATACATAACCTGAGCAATAACCATATTAAAATAATTGAGACATGTAAATAAAGGAAAGAGAAAGTGATTGGTAATAATGTGATCATGTACATATCCAAAGTCAGCAAACCTCAAAAGTTCAAGCGCTCACAACCATTGTGCTCAGCACCATCTGCATAGAAAGTTAAATCTGTTCAAGAAAGGTTACATGAGAAGCTAAGTCAGGATGGAAAAAGAAGGAATAGATCAATGTATTTTTTCTTTTTTTGTTGACAGGATATAATCCTGGGGTCTCTGCCTTGGGCTTCATCATCCCTATGTCACATCGTTGCTGGGACAGGGAACCAATGATTGAAGGGATTGAAATACGGAAACCGGCCAAGGGTTTGCAGAGATGGGGCCTTTCTCAGAAGGGTTTTAATCAAGAAACAGGAGGCATGCTTAAGAGCCCTGACAGGGCGACTGCTAGGAGCAACATGACAGGCCAAGTTGTCAGTCTGAGGATTCCCGTCTCTTGTTCTTCAGGGTTCTCAGGGACTTGGTTCTGGTTCCCTAGGAGAATGACTCGAGGTCAGTAGAGGAGGGGTCACAGTCTGTGACATTCTGAAGGTGAGGACCCTGAATGAGGGATGAGGCACCACCCATGCAGAATAACACTGTAGCCCTGCTGTCTGTATCCCTGCGAGACCCAGGAGAGTTTCCACCTGTGTGGTCTCAGGGAGAGAAGGGCTGTGTCTAATAGGGTCGATCCCCAGTTGTGTAAAGGGCGGAGTCTCAGCCACAAGCAGCGTCAAGGTGAGGGCCCTCAGTGCTAATGAGAGGATGTCTGCCCAAAAGACGGAGGCTCACAGGGTCCCACCCTTCTTGGCAGGCCTGTGAGGCCAAGCAGACAACGGAAGCAGTGCGCCCGGACTTCCCCACTGCACTAAGGAGACAAGGGCTTGGTTTGGGGCCTGGAGGACAGGGGTCACCAGAGGGAGGAGTCCCAGGCACTGATGACACAAAAGTGAGGGCTCCAGCAATGAGGACCAGTGACCACCGACTCTGCAACAAGGGGGTCTCACAGAGCCCCGCCCCAGATGTCAGCCCTCAGACATCCGGGACACCACGCTGACGGGACGCCTAGACTTCCGGTTCAGAGCCGGAGCCTGAGCCGCAGCCGCAGCCGGAGTCCCAGCCGAGCGGAGGCCGTTTTCTGGTGCCTGTCGCGTTGGTTCGATTGGGGTACTTTGGTGGGACTGGCCTGGAGTCACGGTGAGGAATTTGAGTGGGAACATAAGAATCCACACGCCTCCCATTCTGAAAGTGAGGGCCCCCCTCCCGCCCCTCCGATGTAGTCCCGCTCCGAGAGGCTCCATCCAAGATGGCGGACTGTATTCCGCCTGGAATGTGTTAGGGGGAAGGGCTTCCTCTTCGGGACCAGCTCTAGTTCCACACACGGAGGACTTGTCAGTCCCAGTTCGATTCCAGATGAGGGCACTGAGTGGAAACATAATAAAAGATAACCCTCGCATAACGAAGGTGTGGCCCGCCATTGCTCCCGTACAGTCCGGCTCGGAGATGCCACAGCCAAGATGGTGGTCTGTATTCCGCCGGGATTGTGTTAAGGAGAAGGGCTTTCTCTTTGGGAATACCCCAGTTCTACACACGGAGGACTTGTCAGTCACAATTCAATGCCAGATGCGGGCACTGAGTGGGAACAGAAGAAAGCACACCTCTCACGTAACAAACACCCTCTCCCGACCCTTCCCTGTAGTCTGGCACTGAGAGATGCCAGTCAAGATGGTGGACTGTATTTGGTTGGGAATGTATTAGAGGGAAGAGCTTCCTCTTCAGGACCATCCCCAGTTCTAGACACGGAGGACTTGTCAGTCCCAGTTGGATTCCAGATGAGGACACTGAGTGGGAACATCAGGAAACACACCCCTCGCATAACAAAGGTGGGGACCGCCTCCTGATACCTCCCCTGCAGTCTGACCAGAGAGGCCCCAACAAAGACATCATACTCTGTTTACCCGGTATTGTGTTGGGGAAAAGGGCTTTGTCTTCGGGACTAGTCCCGTTGCTACACACAGGGACTTCTAGGCCCAAACTGCAGTCAAGATGAGGGCCCTGAGTGCTTATGAGCGGGCCTCTGCACATAAACGGGGTTACGCAGGGCAGCGCTGCTGCACTCAGCTCGAGGAGGCACCATGCAAACTAAACGCCTAAAAGCAACTAAATTCACCTCTCACCGCCACACAGGGAGGTGAGGGCACCCGAGAGGTCCCCAACTGAACAGAGGAAACAGCAGGCAGT